>JAZHEH010000734.1:0-1257159 GCA_036589455.1 Ateles fusciceps | reverse complement strand
TATGAAAAAAAAAATGAAGGTGGCTTAATCCAATTTGATTCCAATATTCAAGAAGCTTTGCATGCCCAACAGGCTCACAAATCCTATTAGTAATTTCTTGTGGTTATTTAAGAATAAAATCAAAATATCAGTTTTTTCAATTTGTTTTTTGTTTTTGTTTTTGTTTTTTTTTTTTTGAGACAGAGTCTTACTCTGTCACCAGGTGCCAGGCTAGAGTGCAGTGGTGCAATCTCAGCTCACTGCAATCTCAGCCCCTGAGTTCATGCAATTCTCCTGCCTCAGCCTCCTGAGTAGCTGGGACTAGAGGCGCATGCCACCACACCCAGATAATTTTTGTATTTTTTAGTAGAGACAGGGTTTCACCATGTTGGCCAGCATGGTCTCAATCTCTTGACCTTGTGATTCACCCTCCTTGGCCTCCCAAAGTGCTGGGATTACAGGGGTAATTTATGTGTATTTTTAACATGGCCACTAAGTTATTAAACATAAGTATTGCCCCGGGGGCAATGTCTAGCCCTGTAATCCCAGCATTTTGAGAGGCCAAGATGAACAGATCACTTGAAGCCAGGAGTTCAAGATCAGTCTGGCCAAATAGTGAAACCCATTCTCTACTAAAAATACAAAAATTATCAGGTTGTGGTGGTGCACGCTTGTAATCCCAACTACTCAGGAGGCTGAGGCAGGAGAATTGCTTGAACCCAGGAGGTGAGCATTACAGTGAGCCCATAAAGAGCCACTGTACTCCAGCCTGGGCCAAGACCAAGATTCTTTCTCAAAAAAACAAAGTATTTATTAAGTTATTGGGACCTTACTACTTAATCATCAGAACTATTATGTATTTACCTTGGTGTGATGGCAGCTGTGAAAAAATTCCTGAGACACTAAGGTAGCTAAGAAAGTTTGAGAAATCTCATTATGAGATTCATTTGTGTTGCCTCATGCAATAGTCATTTGTTAATTTTCATTTGTGTGTTGTTTTCTATCATGTGAGTACACCACAATTTATTTACATATTCTACTCTTGATGGAAATTTGGATTGTTTCCAGTTTGGGGCAATTATGAAGAATGCTCCTATGAACAGTTTTGAGCATATATTTTAGCACATGTATATATGTATTTCTGTTGGGTATATATTTGGGAGTAAAATTGCTGAGCTTTAATCGATATCACTAAACAGTTTTCTAAAGTGATTATTCCGATTTACATTCCCACCACGATTGCTGGAAAGTATCAGTTGTTCCACTCAAAATAACACTTAATATTTTGAGTTATTTTAATCAAGCCATTCTAGTAAATGCAGGTATACATATACTTTTGTACTTTCTTTTTTAAAAAATTTTTATTGTACTTTAAGTTTTGGGGAATACGTGCAGAACATGCAGGTTTGTTACGTAAGTATACATGTGCCATTGTGGTTTGCTGCATCCATCACTCCATCATCTACATTAGGTATTTCTGCCAACACTATCCCTCCCCAATCCCCCCACTTCCTGCTATCCTTCCCCTAGCCTCCCATTCCCTGACAGGCTCCAGTGTGTGATGTTCCCCTGCCTGTGTCCATGTGTTCTCATTATTCAACACCCATTTATGAATGAAAACATGCTGTGTTTGGTTTTCTTTACTTATGTCAGTTTGCTGAGAATGATGGCTTCCAGCTTAATCCATGTCCCTGCAAAGAACATGAGTTCATCCTTTTTTACGGCTGCATAGTATTCCATGGTATATATGTGCCACATTTTCTTCATCCAGTCTGTTATTGATGGGCATTTGGGTTGGTTCCGAGTCTTTGCTATTGTGAACAGTGCCACAATAAACATACGTGTGCATGTGTCTGTATATTAAAATGATTTATAATCCTTTGGGTATATACCCAGTAATGGGATTGCTGGATCAAATGATATTTCTAGTTCCAGATCCTTGAGGAATCGCCACACTGTTTTCCACAATGTTTGAACTAACTAACACTCCCACCAAGTATAAAAGTGTTCCTATTTCTCCACATCCTCTCCAGCATCTGTTGTCTCCAGATTTTTCAATGATCACCATTCTAACTGGCATGAAATGGTATCTCAATGTGGTTTTGATTTGCATTTCTCTAATGATCAGTGATGATAAGCATTTTTTCATATGTTTGTTGGCTGCACGAATTTCTTCTTTTGAAGTGTCTGTTCATATCTTTTGCCCATTTTTTGATAGGGTTGTTTGTTTTCTTCTTGTAAATTTGTTTAAGTTCTTGTAGATTCTGGGTATTAGTCCTTTGTCAGATGGGTAGATTGCAAAGATGTTTGCCCATTCTGTTGGTTGCTGGTTCACTCTAATGATAATTTCTTTTGCTGTTCAGAAGCTCTTAAGTTTAATTAGATTCCATTTGTCTATTTTGGTGTTTGTTGCCAGTGCTTTTGGTGTTTTAGTCATGAAGTCCTTGCTTATGCCTATGTCCTGAATGGCTTTGCCTAGGTTTTCTTCTAGGGTTTTTATAGTGTTCGGTCTTATGTTTAAGTCTTTAACCCATCTGGAGTTAATTTTATTGTAAGGTGTCAGAAAGGGATCCAGTTTCAGCATTCTACATATGGCTAGCCAGTTTTCCCAACACCATTTATTAAATAGGGAATCCTTTCCCCATTGCTTGTTTTTGTCAGGTTTGTCAAAGATCAGATGGTTGTAGTTGTGTGGTGTTCTTTCTGAGGCCTCTGTTCTGTTCCATTGGTCTATATCTCTGTTTTGGTACCAGTACCATGCTGTTTTGATTACTGTAGCCTTGTAGTATAGTTTGAAGTCAGGTAGTGTGATACCTCCAGCTTTGTTCTTTTTGCTTAGAATTGTCTTGGCTATGCAGGCTCTCTTCGTTCCATATGAAGTTTAAAGTGGTTTTTTCCAGTTCTGTGAAGAAGGCCAATGGTAGTTTGATGGGGATAGCTTGAATCTATAAATTACTTTGGGCATATGACTTTTTTCATGATATTGATTCTTCCTAACCATGAACATGGAATGTTTTTCCATCTGTTTGTGTCCTCTTTTATTTCCTTGAGCAGTGGATTGTAGTTCTCCTTGAAGAGGTCCTTCACATCCGTTGTTAGTTGTATTTCTAGGTATTTTATTCACTCTGTAGCAATTGTGAATGGGAGTTGACCCATGATTTGGCTCTCTGTTTGTTATTGGTGTATAGGAATGCTTGTGATTTCTGCACATTGATTTTGTATCCTGAGACTTCGCTAAAGTTTCTTATCATCTTAAGGTTATTTGGGGTTGAGACAATGCGGTCTTCTAAATATACAATCATGCCATCTGCAAATAGAGACAATATGACTTGCTCTTTTCCTAATTGAATACACTTTTTTTTCTTGTCTGATTGCCCTGGCCAGAACTTCCAATACTATGTTGAATAGGAGTAGTGAGAGAGGGGCATCTTGTCTTGCACCAATTTTCAAAGGGAATGCTTCCAATTTTTGCCAATTCCGTATGATATTGGCTGTGGGTTTGTCATAAATATCTCCTATTATTTTGAGATACATTCCACTGATGCCTAGTTTATTGAGAGTTTTTAGCATAAAGGGCTATTGAATTTTGCCAAAGCCTTCTCTACATCTATTGAGATAATCATGTGGGTTTTGTTTTTGGTTCTGTTTATGTGGTGGCTTACCCTTATAGATTTGTATATGTTGAACCAGCCTTGCATCCCAAGATGAAGCCAACTTGATTATCATGGATAAGCTTTTTTGATGTGCTGTTGGGTTCAGTTAGTCAGTATTTTGTTGAGGATTTTAGCATCAATGTTTATCATGGATACTGGCCTGAAATTTTATTTTTTAGTTGTGTCTCTGCCAGATTTTGGTATCAGGATGATATTGGTCTCATAAAATGAGTTAGGGAGGATTCCCTCTTTTTGTATTGTTTAGAATAGTTTCAGAAGGAATGGTACCAGCACCTCTTTGTATCTCTGGTAGAATTCGGCTGTGAACCTGTCTGTTCCTGGACTTTTTTGTTGTTGTTGGTAGGCTATTAATTGCTGTCTCAATTTCGAGACCTTGTTACTAGTCTACCCAGGAATTCAACTTCTTCCTGGTTTAGTCTTGGGAGGGTGTAAGTGTCCAGAAATGCCAGGAATGTATCCATTTCTTCTAGATGTACTCGATTATTTGCATAGAGGTGTTTGTAATAATCTCTGATGGTAGGTTGTATTTCTGTGGGATCAGTGGTAACATCCCCTTTATCATTTTTTATTGCATCTATTCGATTTTTCTCTCTCTCTTTCTTTATCAGTCTGGCTAGTGGTGTATCTGTTTTGTTTTTGTTTTTCAAAAAACCATCTCCTGAATTTATTTATTTTTTGAAGGGTTTTTTGTCTCCGTCTCCTTCAGTTCTGCTCTGATCTCAGTTATTTCTTGTCTTCTGCTAGCTTTTGAATTTGTTTGATCTTGCTCCTCTAGATCTTTTAATCATGACATCAGGGTGTCGATTTTAGATCTTTCCTCATTTCTCTTGTGGGCATTTAGTGCTATAAATTTCCCCTCTAGACACTGCTTTAAATGTATCCCACAGATTCTGGTATATTGTGTATTCATTCTTATTGGTTTCAAGGAACGTGTTTTATTTCTGCCTTCATTTCATTGTTTATCCAGTAGTCATTCAGGAGCCAGCTGTTCAGTTTCCATGTAGTTGTGTGGTTTTGAGTGAGTTTCTTAATCCTGAATTCTAATTTGATTGTACTGTGGTCTGAGAAACTGTTATGATTTCCATTCTTTTGCCTTTTCTGAGGAGTGATTTACTTCCAATTATATGGTCAATTTTAGAATAAGTGTGATATGGTGCTGAGAAGAATGTATATTCTGTGGATTTGGGGTGGAGATTTCTATAGATGTCTATTAGGTCCACTTGATCCAGATCTGAGTTCAAATCCTGGATAACCTTGTTAATTTTATGTCTCATTGATCTGTCTAATATTGACAGTGGAGTGTTAAAGTCTCCCATTATTATTGTGTGGGAGTCTAAGTCTCTTTGTAGGTCATTAAGAACTTGCTTTATGTATCTGGGTGCTCCTGTATTGGGTGCATATATATTTAGGATAGTTAGCTCTTCTTGTTGCATTAACCCCTTTACCATTATGTAATGCTTTTCTTTGTCTCTTTTGATCTTTGTTGGTTTAAAGGCTGTTTTTCAGAGACTAGGATTACAACCTCTATTTTTTTTGTTGTTTGTTTTTTCTCTCCCATTTGCTTGGTAAATACTCCTCCATCTTTTATTTTGAGCCTGTGTGTCTCTTTGCACGTGAGATGGGTCTCCCGAGTACAGCACACTGATGGGTCTTGACTCTTTATCTAATTTGCCAGTCTGTGTATTTTGATTGGACCATTTAGCCCATTTAAGTTTAAGGTTAATATTGTTATGTATGAATTCGATCCTGCCATTTTGATGCTAGCTGGTTGTTTTGCCCATTAGTTGATGCAGTTTCTTCATCATGTTGATGGTCTTTACAGTTTGGTCTGTTTTTGTAGTGGCAAAAAAAAATTGACCTCCTTCTATTTACATTTGTTGGGTTACATTCGTTCTTTATTTTTTTCTTTATCTTCTTGTGAAATATGCTCAAACGATTGGTTTTTAGCCTTTCTTCTTTTCTAATATAGGCATTCAAGGCTATCATTTCTCTGATCACAGCTTTAGCTGCATCCCATACATTTTGATATGCCATATTTTATCATGTAATTTAAGATATTTTAGAAACTTCTGTTATGATTTATTCTTTGGTCCATAGGTTATTTATAAGTCATTCCTTGGTTTTCAAACTAAGGGGCAACTATTTTTTGGTTATCCTTTGGTTACTTATTTATAGCTTATATCTATTACGGTTTAAAAACATATTGTCTATGATTTCAACTTTTTGAAATTTTTTGAGACTTGCTTTATGGCTGGCCTGTGACCTATTTTAATAAATGTTTCATGAGCACTTGAAATCCTATGTAGGCTGGGCTTATGCCTGTAATCCCAGCACTTTGGGAGGCTGAGGTGGGTGAATCACCTGAGGTCAGGAGTTTGAGACCAGCCTAGCCAACATGGTGAAATCCCGTCTCTACTAAAAATACAAAAATTAGCCAGGCATGACACCACCTGCCTGTCATCCCAGCTACTCAGGAGGCTTAGGCAGCAGAATTGCTTCCACCCAAGAGGCAGAGGCTGCAGTGAACTGAGAGCTTGCCACTGTACTCCACAGCCTGGGTGACATAGCAAGATGCCATCTCAAAAAAAAAAAAAAAAGAGGAAAAGAAATCCTATGTAAAACTAAAGGTATGCAGTCAAATACTCTGTATTAATTGGGTTAGTTATTTCTTCCTCTCTCCCCTTTAGTGGGGTTATGTTATTTATTTGAAATATAGTTGAGTTTATTTATTTTTAACTTGTTTTCAGTTTTATTTTTTTCTTCTTCCTATCCTTAATTTAATTTTTTTACTGAATATATACAACATTAACCTATTTCTAAATATCAAAACTATACAAAAAGACATGCTGAGAAAAGTGTCACTGCCTCCTGTATTTCTTCTACTTCATCCCCCTACCTCATATGAGCAGCCAGTGTTGTTCTTGTTGTTGCTTCCTGGGTTTTTCTTTGTATAGATAAGTAGATATATACATATTCTCTTATTTCTCCTTTCTTTTATACAAGGTAACATGTAAGCTCCTTTGCAGTTTGCTTTTTTTCACCTAACAATGTATTCCAGAGGTTATTCTACATCAGTTCATGGAGATCTTCCTCATTCTTTGTTTAAAACTGCATTGTATTCCATTGAATTTATGGGTTATAATTTAATCAATCAGTCTCCTATGCACAGACATTTTAGTAGTTTCCTTCAGGTATTACTTTAATGAGTAGCTTCATGCATATATATGTTTGTTTTGCTTGGCTTATATTTTTAGGACACATCTAGAAGTGGGCTGCTGAGGTAAACAGCAGATGCATGTGTAGTTTTATTAATGGATGCCACATCTCCCTCAGTAAGGATTTTGCATTCCGACCATTCTGCATGCCTACCAGCAATTCATGTTTTCCACAGCCCTGTGAACAAAATATATTGTCAAGCTTTGAATTTTTGCAATCTGATAAGTGAGAAATAATATCTCAGTGAATTTTAAATTGCATTTATCTTAATGTGAAGTAACTTTAATAGCTTTTTGTATGTTCAAGGCCCATGCTTATATTATTTTATAAATTGCTTTTCCATTTCTTTTTTTCATTTTGCTATAGAATGATTATTTCTCCTTCAAGTGTTAAGAGTTTTTTGTACACCAGCGATACTGGCCCTTTGTTTCTGGAGTATATGTTATAAATGCTTTTTTCTAGTTTGTCATTTGTCTTTTAACTTTGCTTCTGGTATTTTTGCCATATGTAGTTAGTTTATTAATCTTCTATTACATCTGGACTTTTTAGTATCAGCTAAAAACTTTTTCATAAACCTAGAATATACAGGAACTCACCCATATTTTCTTCCATTAAAGTTACATTATTTTACATTTATAATTCTGATTCATTTAGAGTATTTTCTTGTATATGACATGAGGAAGGGATCTATTTTTTTATTTTTGAAAAATGGTTATCCAGTCGCCCAACATCATGTATTTAAAAGATCAACTTTTCCTTAGTGATTTGAGGTAAAATCTTTTTAATATACCAAATTTTTGTAAATTTCTATTCTATTCCATTGGTCTGTTTATATGCTCATGAGCCAGTACCACACTGTTTTAATTACAGAGTCTTTACAGTGTTAATATCAATAGGACTAGACCCCCTTCATAGCTCTTCCTAGTCACTGTTTTCCTACCTATTCTTAAGTATTTATTTTTCCATATGAACTTTTGTCCCAATATATCTAACTTGATATAAAGCTTGTCAATATTTTATTGGGTGAATCTATAAATTAACATAATTAACAGATATTAAAATAAGGAAGAATGATATCTTTATTATGTTGAGACATCCTAAACAAGAACAAGGGCCGTCTTTCCACTTGCTCAAATCTACTTTTGCATCTTTCAGAGGTATTTATAGTTTTATTCATATACATTTGAACATATCTTTTGCTTGCTCCTAAATATTTTTTGTTGCTATTTTAAGTACAATTTTTTTCTTTATTATGTATTTTATCTGTGATCTGTGTACATGAATTCTGTTGTTATAGCTATTTGTTATAGCTTCATTCTGAAATAGGGTTTTTAGCATTATAAAATGTCTTTTGCCTCCTGTTATGCTGTTTTCTACTTTGTTCAATATGAGAATTTCAGTTCCTACTTTCATATTTTTTTTCATTTGCCTGGTAAACCTTTGTTCATTCCTTTATCTTTAGCCTTCTTTAAAATTGCCATATTTTAGATATGTCTCTTACATACAACATAGAGTTGAAATTTGATGGGTCAATTTGATAATCTTTTTATTTTAATAGGTGAGTTAAACTCATTTGTGTTTACTGATATGACTGCCAAGCCTCTCTCCTTATGTTGTAATTATTATAAGCACTATATTTACTGTGTTTTTTCTATCTGATATTCCTTTGCTTTTCCTTTTCCCTTTGACTATTATGAAGTTTTTCTGCTTTGTTGTGGTGTTTAGGTTTGTACCTCTATAGTACCCTTGACTTTTTTTGGTCTTACTTAAGCTTTTAAAGCTTTCAATGGCTCCCCCTTCTCATAATAATACCAATATCTTCCCATAACCTAGTTTTTCACTACATATCTGAAGGGGTTTTTTCTACTACTTTGCACTTGATTACTGAATTCCAGCAACTGAACTTTCTTTGTCATCCTCAAACATATTCCCATCTGAAGGCCTGCACATTTGAGTTTTTACCTTCAGAATATCCTTATCCTGGGGAGGATCCAAGATGGCCAAATAGGGACAGCTCAGGAGTGCAGTTCCCAGCAAGAACAATGCAGAGGGTGAGTGATCACCACATTTCCAAATGAGTTTTCACTGCCCACAGATGAGATTCCCAGGCCAAATAGCGCCACGAGTTTACAGCATGGCTGTTTCAGCCAGTGGCATGGGTTGGCCCACAGAAACTCACACAAATCTGGGCAGCCATTTCAACTGGTGCCTAGAAGCCTGGGAGACAGAGATATCCATTCAACTGAAAGGGAGGGGGCCGAGACAGGGAGACAGGTGTTCTGGCATGGGAGGTCCCACCCCCATAAAGCAAGCAATCTGAAATGCTCTGGATTGAGAGTTTCACAGCAAGCACAGCTGGACCCAGGATGGTCCGATTGCGTGGGGGAGAAGGACGTCTACTACTACCGCCAGGAAGTTCACAGCAGCTGGGCAGAGCCCGTGGCAGCTCAGCAACACCTCTGCTGGCAGACTGTGACTAGACTATCTCTGTGCTGGGCAGGGCATCTATGAGAAAAGGTAGCAGCACATCAGGAACTTATAAATAAAGCCTGACCTTCCTAGGACAGAACACCTGGGAAAAGAGGCGATTATGAATTCTGCTGCAGCAGACTTAAACATACCTGCCCAGCAGCTCTGCAGGGAAAAACAGAGCTCCCAGCACAGCACTTGAGCTCCTGTAAGAAGCAGATAGTCTCCTCAGGCATCTCCCTGACCTCCATATATCCAAAGAGACACCTCATAAAGGAGAGCTCAGGCCAACATCTGGCAGGTACGCTTCTGGGACAAAGATAACAGAAGAAGAAACAGGCAGAAACCCTTACTGTTCTGCAGCCAACACTGGTTATCACCAGGCAAGCAGGGTCTGGAGTGGACCTCCAGCAATCCTGTAGCAGAGGGGCCTGAACCACATAACTTCATGGAAACTGAACAACTGGCTCCTGAATGTCGACTGGATAAACAATGAAATGAAGGCAGAAATAAAGATGTTCTTCGAAACCAATCAGAATAAAGACACAACGTACCAGAATCTCTGGGACACATTTAAAGCAGTGTCTAGAGGGAAATTTTTAGCAATAAATGCCTGCATGAGAAGCTAGGAAAGATCTAAAATTGACACTCTATCAAGAAAATTTAAAGACCTAGAGGAGAAACATCAAAACTCAAAAGCTAGCAGAAGACAAGAAATAACTAAGATCAGAGCAGAACTGAAGGAGATAGAGACCCAAAATCCCTTCAAAAAAATCAATAAATCCAGGAGCTGGTTTATGGAAAACTTCAACCACATAGACAGACTCCTAGCCAGATTAAAAAAAAAGGAAAGGTAGAAGAATTAAATAGATACAATAAAAAATGATAAAGGGGATATCATAACCGATACCACAGAAATACAAACTACCATCAGAGATTACTATAAACAACTCTATGCACATAAACCAGTAAACCTGGAAGAAATGAATAAATTACTGGACACTTGCACCCTCCCAAGCCTAAACCAGGAAGAAGTTGAAACCTTGAGCAGACCAATAACAAGTGCTGAAGTTGAGCCAGCAATTAATAGCCTACCAACCAAAAAAATTCCAGGTCCAGATGGGTTCACAGCCAAATTCTACCAGAGGTTCAAAGAGGAGCTGGTACCATTCCTTCTGAAACTATTCCAAACAATACAAAAAGAGGGAATCCCTCCCAAATCATGTTGACTGAGTGAGAACTCACTTATCACCAAGAGGATGGTTCTAAACCACTCATGAGGGATCCGCTTCCACGATCCAATCACCTCCCAGCAGGTCCCACCTCTAACCCTGGAAATCACATTTCAGTATGTGAATTGGAGGGACAAATATCCAAATGATATCACAGGTCTTGGCTTACATTTCATTTCATCATCAAAAATGTCCCTAACCCCTTTATTTAAAAGATTGCTCCACATCATTCTCTGGCATCTAGCATAATGCTTGACTTTTTTTCTCAATGCATGTACATTACTAACCATTATTGATTAAAATCACAAGTAGATTCTGAAGACCAAAGAAAAATCTTCGAATTGTTCTTTCAACTAAAGAATATATTTTCCCTAGTTTCCTAACATCATTAAAATACTGGTCCAGCTAAAATTCTAAAACTTAAAGGTGTAGCTTAAGTATTTTGAAGCTCTCAAATAAAGAACAGAAGTGAAATGATATTTGGCATTTAAGATGCAAGTGGTTGGCCCTGACTGACAATCAGATGACAGGTCTGTCTGTGAAAGTTTTTCTCTAGACTGTTTTCACATCACAGCTTGAAAGTTACATCTACACATTTTCCTGATGGTGTATGTGGGCTGTTTTCTTAGGTTCCCTGGCCTACTTTAACAGGAATCTAGGATAAACGTACATTCTGAACCCATGAGTAAAATGTGTATGATGTGAGAAACCTACAGAATGGAAGTCTAGCACCAGCTGTCCCATGTAATTTTCCAACTTGATGCTACATAAAGCAGAGAAGAGAAGCATCATGAATTCATGAAGTATAGTTCAGTAACCTGGGGCTTTCAGATTTTTGCCAGATGAAAAGACAACTGGAGTTGGCATTTAAGTACCAGCATAATCTTGTAATTCTGGCAAAAGTTTATGAGTGAGAAATTGCCTAATCCCAAATGATGCCCACAATCTGTAACTACATTACAGAATCCTGATGTCAAAGAATTTGCTTCCAATAAATTTGCTCAAACTTCTATGAGACATAAAATACCTTTATGAACAGTAATTGCTATTGTATATTGGTGAGCTAATAACAACTACAGGAATATCTCTAGGGCAAGAATGGAATGGAGAATGGATCATGGGGAAATAACTCTATAATGGTTCTCCAGGGCTAAAGCAGATGGTAGTATATTTGAAAAATACAGGAGAATAAATTATAGCTATTTACATTTCTGCTCTGAAGGCAATGCTTGTGTTTTCTATAGGATGACTTCTTTGCAAAGGATTATTAACTTGAGAGAGGAGAACTACAACAAATGATATTTTAATTTAAAGAAAAATGTGTTTCTTTTGTGATTTTACTTAAAAAAAATCATATTTTGGTAGAGAGATCTTGATTATATTTTGGAAACTCTGCTGAGTCTTTCTCTTGAAATAAAATATTAACACATTTTAGGAAGAAAAATACTAACATGGGTTTCCCTTTCAGAAATTATTCATTTCAACAAATATGTAACAAGATCTTGTTATGGTCATGGCATGGCACTATTCCAGGTTCTAAGAGGAATGAAATAGATTCCTTGACCTCAAGGCATTTATGATTTGGTAAAGAATATTCCAAAAGCTAAATTTTCTGTATTATATGATAAGGTATAGTAACAATATGCAGATTACCCACCCCACTCACATTAGAGTAGCTGATATTTCTTTCTAGTTGGGGGGGGGAAAAAAACACCTTAAACTCTTTCTGAGAATAACAAAACAACTTGTAATCTTAGATAAATGTAATCAGCGATGATGAGAAAACATGATAGACTGACTGATGAGGTGGAAAGGCTTTGATTGCCTTGATATGTGATAAGACCATGTTTGTATATGCCAAGAAGCCAAAGAATGATTTTTGCAAAGGGTTGTCGTAATACAAAACTCTTAAGAAAAGAGAAAGTGTGACATTAAAAAAATACATTTTCGGCTTGAGCAAGGGAATATTTGATCACTCAAGGAGGAGAATCTATTGACAATCTTACAGTTCAGGGAGAAGCTGTGAGGAATTATGGCACTATGGAATATAAGGAAAAAAATGGACAGAAACTGGGTATAAAGGGAGACTCCTTGAAGGAGTTGGTTTTTAATCTCAGCTTTGAAGGTTATGCATGGGTGGAGTATGTGGAAAAGAATGACTGAGTCAGAGAAACCAGAGTGAACAAATGTATGAAGCCCTGAACTTGCTGGGAAACTTGTGGAGAAAAATAATCTATCTGCCTTGTTTGTAAAAGCTAAAAAAGCAAAGAGAGTTTGCAACTAGTCACAGAGGGTGTTGTTCAGTAAGCAATGAAGAGAATGTAGGGTGTGAAGAATAATGCAGTGAGACCAGAGTTTTAGAAAGATAACTTTGAAAGGGCAATGTAAATGATAAGGAGAATGTGTGTGATAGTCATTCATACCAGAGAGAAATTTATCTCATTTAGTCCTCTGCAATAACTAGCATATTGATAAGCAGACATTCCACAAATATTTCAATTCAGTCAGCACTAGGTTACAGCTTGTCTACCACATTCAAGCATCTGTGGAGGCTAAAATAATAATAAACTTAAAATTTTCTTGATGAATAATGAATTTATAGAGTTTTGGAGGTCAGTCAAGGTTTAGTTGCCCCAGTGTCATTTTCTGTGTGTAAATTTAAGGAGTACTAGTGCAATTTTATTACATGGATATGTTTCATAGTGAGGAAGTCCGGGCTTTTAGTGTATCCAAATAATATACATTGTATTCATTAAGTAATTTCTCATCATCTACCTCACTCCCACCTCCTCTCCTCATTCCTTTGAGTCTAATATCTATCATTCCACACTCTATGTCCATGTGAACACATTATTTAGCTTCCACCTGTAAGTGAGAACATATATTTGAGTTTCTGTTTCTGAGTTGTCTCACTTCATTTTGAAATGGTTTTCATTCCACTCCCAAGGATATCAGCAGTCAGGACCAAGTCTGAAGAATGAGTCATAAAATGATTACAAATTTTATTAATAAACTAGGAAGCCAGAATGATTTAATCAAATTGGATCTGACTACCCTAGAGGGCAATCAGAAAACCCCGTGGAGGACCTGCTCCTTTTGTATATTTCCAACGCATGAAGAAAAATCTTTACCTAGAAGCCATACATTCTAAGCCATGCCTAACTTGCCTCCTAGATATCATTTAAACATGTACAGTGTAAGCAATAGCTGCTTGACAGGGATTTTGAAATCAGGAAGAGGAAAAGACTGTTTGGTTGAAAATAATGTGGTAATATTTAGCTTCCCAATGCTGTGTGTGCCACACGCTTCCCTTTATCCTTAACCCCTGAGGAGAGAGAGAAACTGGATTCAAGCCAGTGGGTCAAGATCCAAATGTAGCACATGAGCTTATTCCTGATGCAGGTAGGAGGTCCTAAAGAACAACATGCTCTATAAAACCTTGGGCAGCAGATAGAGATGACCATATGCTCCTCTTTCCATTTCTACTTGTCATTTTCTACTCCCCCTCTCCCCTGTAGGTCACTGGAAAGCAAAAGCTAAACATTACTCTAACAACAACAAAAACACACACCACAAGTTATACTCTCAACTTGTTCTTCAACAAGCACAGTCCATTTCTGAGCCAGTGTTTGGAATTTGAACCAACAACCCAACAATTTTGCTGGCTTGTCTCTTAATTTCAAGGTATTTTTTGTTTTGTTTTGTTTTGTTTTTGTTACATCTTAGTCCAGGGTGTGAGAAACAGAGCTCTTAACAGATTTTTTATTTATTTATTTATTTATTTTAAGAAATCTCTGTTTCAACTCCATAACATTTCTTTGGACATTCTCCCACTGAGCATGTGTTCAGAGGAGCTTCAGCCTCATCAGTAATCTATATTTCAGCTGTCACTACGTTTTCAGAAAAACCTGAATTTTCAGTTTCTATGGAACACACAAAATAAGTTCTCATAAGCCTAAGGTGATATAGATGGCAAATGTGGCCAGCATAAACGTCTGGTCAAGGGGTGCTCTAGATGCATACAGACTAAGCTCGTTCTGGACAGCACCTTTAAGGAGAATTAAAGATACCTAGGTCTTACAGATCCTCAGTCCTCAAGGAAAAAGCCTATCATGTTAATTAGTCCATACTTGGGTTAGAAATCTGTGGGGAAAAATTCTAAAACATATACCACAAGGAGTATAACCAAAAAGTTTCTCAGCCTGATGAGAATTTACATGTGAGTGTCTGAAAGTACATTATGAACTAAGAGATGCAGTGTCATGTGAGCCTCTAGTTAGAGTTTTATTTCCTTAAATTTTAAGCATGGTTCTCCCTATTGGCCCATCTTTATGTTTCCGTTTTATCCATATTTATCTCCATCAATAGCATTTCATAAAGAATGTTGCCCTGAAAAAGGCACATCCTTTTGTACAGATCCATCAGTGATATATTTAAAATCAACCTTTGTTGATATCTGCCTCATGTAGCCCAAGCCTGAACTTCACCACCCTAGACAGCATATTCATCACCCTAGGAGCATAACAATTGGATGTTGTGCATAATTAGAAATATTGTTGGTTTGGTCACCTTATTTTACTATTTTATTTTATTTAGTTTTGAGACAGGGTCTCAGTATGTCGCCCGGGCTGGAGTGCAGCAGGATGATCTCGGCTCACTGCAACCTCCGCCTCCCGGGTTCAAGTGATTCTCATGCCTCAGCCTCCCAAGTAGCTGGGATTACAGGCTTACGCCACCACACCTGGTTAATTATTTGTATTTTTAGTAGAGATGGGGTTTCGTCATGTTGGCCGGGCTGGTCTCAAACTCCTGGCCTCAAGTGATCCACCTGCCTCAGCCTCCCAAAGTGCTGGAATTATAGGCATGAGCCACCATGCCCAGCCTTTTGGTCACAATTTTAGCAACCAGGTGTGTATTCGATGATTCATGTTGTATGACTGCTCACAGGTATAGTAGAACTATTATTGCTAGGAAACCACAGGGCATACATATATTCATAACAAAGTTTTTCCATAAAGTTGAGGCTTCCCTCTAAAGTATTTAAATTATAATTTAACTATTTTGCATGAAAACATTTGGAAATATGTTTTTAAAGTCATTTTTAAAATTTAAAACACGTCTTCTCACTGCCAAATGTAATTGATTTTAAAAAATCACACGAAGAAAAATATGGTTCTGTCTTATAATAAGGTTTCATTCCTCAGCTGTATTTCTCCATCTGTTTATAAATTGTCTACTTCCTCCACTAGTTCCTTTCACATATTTTAATCAGTTATTTTATAATCTTCATCTTCTAATTCCAACATCTGGACTGTGTCAGTTGACTATTTTTCACTTGATTCTGAACCAACTTTTCCTGCTTCTTTGGCTGTCTCATGATTTTTGGTTGTATGATGGACATTGCATGGGAAAATAAAACAGGATGAAATAAATATTAACTCTTTGAAAAGAATATATCCCTTTATCTTCAGACAGCTAATGTGGGGAGTTGAGTCAATCTAATCATCTAATCTATAAACTGAGCTAAATCTGGGATTTGCTGCAGCTCTAGTTAAATTCACTTCACCACTACCATCAAATAATTAGAAGGCAGGATCAGGGCTTTACCTTCATCAGGTCTTAGAATATGATTACTAGTGATCGTTTCAAGATTCCCCTATATTCTACAAGCCAGCTTTCAGCTCTCCAAATGGTAGGCAATTTTTCTTGTTCTCCGTTCTTACAGCACAATCATAAACTTTTGAGGTAATATATTTTGTCTCTGCTCTCTAGTCCTGTAAACAGTTTTCTATGCCTTGTTAAATCTTGCTGTCATAGTAGTCTGCCACCAACCTTCAGCAGAATGATGCTTTATATTTAGTAAAGATCCCATGCTCCTAAGAGAAAATCTCTCTCAGATTCCCTGCCCTACTCCAGAGTTGGGCACATTAACACTGTGCACTTGGTGCACGTGCTGTGGAAAAGGTTGGAGAGTGACTGCAGACTTACTTTGGGCTAGATCTGCCCAGGATTCTAATGTGTCATGCCTGCCCATGCCTGGCCATAAAGATTGTTAAAAGTTGGGCTTGTTTCTCCTTACCCCATCTATGGCAGGTTTTGTTCTTCTTCTGCCATGCCCTCAGGGATGATACAGCTGTGGCAGTGTTCTCTAGGAGTAACTCATCTCTCTCTCTGTTTATCATACTTAGGTATCTTTGTGTCATCAGAAAGATGAGGTTTTGTTTTTTTTTTTAGAGTATAATTGTATGGCTTATTTAGCTTTATCTCTTTGCCAAGTGGTAGCAAAGGTATCTTACAGCAGTCTACATTCTAGAAGCACAAGTTATACTGTGAAAATTGAAAACCTGTCTCCTTGTTCTCCAGATGCATCCAAGTGTGTACACACATTCACACACTCTTATTCATTCATTCAATGTGTGTGAATTTAAAAATATCTTGCTGTGTACTCTCTCTACAACTTAACACTTTTTCTCAACAATGTGTTGGGGGCATTTTTTCCTATCAGTACATGTAGAACTACCTTATTCTTTTGAACATTTGTATAGTATTTCATTATATTGGTTGAGTCATTATTTATCCAGGCAGTTTCTTGCAGATGAACATTTAGTTGTTAAATACTTAATACTACAAATATTGTAGTCATGAACAATCTTACAAGGTAGCTGGAGTTTTATTAGTATTTCTAAGGTTGGACTTCTAAAAGTAAAATAGCCAGTTTGAAGTTTAAAAGATGATAATAAGCATAATGTGACTTCATATTGCTCTGTGGCATTATTATGATTATTATTGCTATACTGCTTATATTGGATGTTCTGATTCCTTGTTGACAAATGCTGGGCTATTTGTCCCCTTGAACAAAGGCCTAAGGCCAGAGAACCAAAGTACTCTTTGTGGAACACAGGTCCCATTATTGTTCATAAAAAGGATTCTGTGTTCAAGTTAGATTGGGAATTCCAGTACATTTTACTCACTTACTTTCCTTTTTAGAGATAAAGACTCTAGGAAGCCATAAAGAAAAACTGAGCAATTTAACTTTATTCAACCCAGTGTGTTCCACACATCTTGATCAAGGAACTCTTTCATTGCCTGTTACCACCTGACATCCTATGAAACAAAAACACAGTTTAGGAAATGCCATTCTAAACAATTTTGTTCTTTTATTTTTTTTTAATTTTATGTCAATTTTTTAAATAGAGAATAAAAAATATTGAGTAAATTTGAAATATTTCCCTTGCTATACAGTTTTGTTATCTAAAAGATGTATTTCACCTTTTAACTTTTCCAAATGAAGAATTTCAGTGAATAAATATATATGTTTCTGTTTTTTTCAATCTCTTCCCTGGTAATGAGATATTAAACACTTTTCACAATGAATTGTCTTTTCTTCTTATCTGCTATTCCAGAAAGGCTTTTTGCTTAGAGATAGGGTAGGTTCATGCTTGTTAGAATTGTTTACAAACCATAAATAAGCAGACTTTAAAAGGAAGCCTGGGGTGTTACCTCATAAGCTAATAATTAGAGATTTTAATGGCTGAACTCTATTGAACCTACTTGACCTTCCCAAAATTATTCTTACTTCTTTCAAGATTTTCATTTATATTTTCTCAAAAATAAAGTATGATGTACTTGGCAATCTCCTGAGATCCTAACTTAGGAAAGTCTCCTGCTTATTTAAGGTTTACGTAGGGATAATGTGTTCTGCCAGAAGAGGAAACTAGGAAAGTTCAGTAATCTTATTCATCATAAGGTATCAGAAGAGATCTGTGCGGTTAAACAAGGGAAACTCTATGCTAGAGTCACCATTAATTAAGAACTTCCTATAGGCCAGCCGCTGTGCTACAAAGTTTACCTGAATCACCTCATTTACTAGGCTCAACAACAAACTAAGAAATACTATTATTATCTCTATTGAATGGATAAAGAACTTTGGACTGAGTGAATCTAAAAGAAAAGAAAAAGTTTGTTCAAAGTTATAGAGCAAACATAAAAATAAGTGGCAAAGATGATAGTATAAGCCTGCCCAATTACAAAATCTGTCTTTAACCACTATGCTATTCTGTTCACCCTGTGTGTGTGTGCACATGTGCATGAGAGAGAGATTGATTGAGATTGAGAAGAGGCAGACAAATGGAGACAGACAGGGAATAAGAATAAAACTAACCAAAGGTATTGTTTGAAGATGTCAGATTACTAAAATAAGAGTCTGAGGTTGAAGGCCGGCACAAGCTCAGGTAAAATTTTCACTTGTCAGTGATCCTTCTAGATTTCATTATATTTGCTGTCTTCATTTCTCCTCTAGAGCTTCCAGCGACATAGTTGTCAAATATGCAATAAAAATCTACACTACAGGTAAAGGGACTATCAAGATTACTGAACTTTAAAAAAAAATCCAGAGTTTCATATATAAAAATTTGGCTCAATTTCTAATGAACATAGATTACATGAAGTCAACAATGTTTTCTCTGTGGATAGCTAATCAATACAAGTAAAAAGAAAGGCTCAGATCAATTTACAGCTAGAAGCACACTTGAAAAAGCAAAGCACAGGTTTTTAAGGCTCAAAAAAAAAATCTTAAACCTATTTGATCTGGTGTCATGATTACAATTCACCATATACAGAAAACATGTATTTTTATTCATCACACATGTATTGAACATTTCATTTCCAAGGCACAATATCAACTGTCACAATGCCTACACAAACACACAGTGATTTAAAAAATCAAAAAGTGAACACTTGGGAAGATTTTTTAAAATGGGAGATTAAAGAAAATATGCAAAGTTGATTCAACATACATATATCAATAAATGTGATTCACCACATAAACAGAATTGAAAGCAAAAACCACATGATCATCTCAATAGCTTCAGAAAAAGCTTTTGATAAAATCCAACATTCCTTCATGATAAAAAGCCACAACAGAGTAGTAGGCACAGAAGGAACATTCCTCAACATAAAAGACATCTATAAAATCCACAGCTAACATCATACTGAACAGGCAAAATCTAGAAATATTCACCTTTAGAACTGGAACAAGACAAGAATGCCCACTCCCACCACTCCTATTCAACCTAGTACTAAAAGTTCTAGTCAGAGCAATCAAGCAAGAGAAATAAAAGGCATCCAAATAGGAAAGGAAGAAGTCAAACTATCTCTATTTGCTGACAGTATCATTCTATACTTAGAAAACCCTAAGGACTCCACCAAAAGGCAACTAGAACTGATAAATGAGTTTAGCAAAGTTGCAGGATATGAAATCAATGTACAAAAATCAGTATTTCTATACATTAATAATATCCAGGCTGATAGTCAAATAAAGAACATGATTCCATTTAAAATACCACAAAAAAAGTGAAATACCCAGAAAAATAGCTAACCAATGAGATGAGAGATTGCTAAAAGGAAAACTACAAAACACTACTGGAAGAAGTCAAAGATGGCATAAATAAATGGAAAAAGGTTACTTGCTCATGGATTGGAAGAATCAATATCATTAATATGGCTATACTGTCCAAAGGAATTTAGAGATTCAATGCTATTCCTATGAAACTACCAATGTCACTCTTCACAGGATTAGGAAAAAACTTTTCCAAAATGCATATGAAACCAAAAAAGAGTGCAAATAGCAATTCTGAGCAAAAAGAATAAAGCGAGAAGCATCACACTATCCAACTTCAAGCTGTACTATAAGGCCACAGTAACCAAAACAGCATGGTATTGGCACAAACACAGACACAGCTCCATCAAACCAAACAAAAAAGCCAGATATAAAGCCATACACCTACAACTAACTAATCTTTGACAAGGCTGACAAAAGCAATGAATTGCTTTTCAATAAATTGTGCTCGGATAACTGGCTAGCCATATGCAGATGAATGAAACTAGACTCTCATCTTTCACTGTATACAAAAATTAACTTAAATGGATTAAAGATTTAAATTTAAGACCTCAAACTATAAAAAACCTAGAAGAAAACCTAGGAAGTGCCCTTCTCAATGTTGGCTTTGGAAAGAATTTTTGGCTAAGTCCCCAAAAGCCATTGCAACAAACCAAAAATTCACAACCTACAATATGAGAGAAAATATTTGTAAACTGTGCATCTGACAAAGGTCTAATATCTAGAATTCATATGTAACTTAAGCAAAAAACAACCCCATTAAAAAATGGGCAAATGATATGAACAGCCACCTTTCAAAAAGAAGACATAGACATGGTCAACAAAGATATAAAAAAATGCTCAACATAACTAAACATCAGAGAAATGCAAATCAAAATCACAATTTGATACTGTCTCACACCAGTCAGACTGGCTATAATTAAAAAGTTAAAAAACAGCAGATGCAGGCAAGGTTGAGAGAAAAGGGAATGCTTGTGCACTGCTGGTGGGAAGGTAATTTAGTTCAGCCACTGTGGAAAGCAGTTTGGAGATTTCTCAAAGAACTTAAAACAGAGCTACCATTCAACTCAGGAATACCATTACTGAGTATATAACCAGAGGAAAATAGATAGTTATACAAAAAAGGCACATACACTCATATGTTCATTGCCATGCTATTCACAATAGCAAAGACGTGGAATCAACTAGGTACCCATCAACAATGAACAGGATAAAGAAAATGTGGTACGTTTATGCCATGGAATACTATGCAGCCATAAAGAAGAATAAAATCATTTTCTTTGCAGCAACATGGATGAAGCTGGAGGCCATGATCCTAAGCTAATTAACTCAGGAAGAAAAAACAAATACCTGCATGTTCTCACTCATAATGGGAGCTAAACATTGAGTGCATGTGGACATAAACATGGGAACAATAGACCCTGCTGATTATGGTCAGGTGAAGGAGGGAGGTGGGAAGAGGAGTATGGGTTGAAAAAGAACCTACTGAGTACTATGCTCACTACCTGGGTACAGTATGCCATGTAATAAACTGGCAGATGTCCCACCCCTGTATCTAAAATAACAGTTGAATTTTTTTTAAAGGATGCTGCTAACTTCTGACATACAAATAAACTACCAGGAAATAATTAAATGGCATTGGTGAAATAAATTTTAATCAGAAATCTCATTGTATTTGTCCGTTTTCACACTGCTGATAAAGATATACCGAAGACTCGGCAATTTACAAAAAAAAGAGGTTTGACGGGACTCACAGTTCCACGGGACTGAGGAGGCCTCACAATCATGGTGGAAGGTGAAAGGCACATCTCACATGGCAGCAGACAAGAGAAGAGAGTAAGAGACAAGTGAAAGATGTTTCCCCTTATAAAATCATCAGGTCTCACGAGACTTATTCACTACCATGCAAACAATATGGGGAAAACTGCCCCCATGATTCAATTATCTCCCACTGGATTTCTACCACAACACAAGGGAATTATGGGAGCTACAATTTAAGATGAGATTTGGGTGGAGACACAGCCAAACCGTATCACTTATATTCATTGAACAAGTATTTGCTGAGCAACTATTATATGCTAGACGTGTGCTAGGTCCTCGGAACATGAGGAATATGTAGGACAGTCTCTGACGTCAAACAGCTCACAGCTGAGTGGGGTAGAGGGACATAAAAAGGAAAATAATCACCCAATCCATTAAGGGATGTAACAGTAGCATAAACAAAAAGGTGAATAAAAGTCCCAGAGAATGGTTAACCTTTATGCAAAGCTTAAAGCTAGTTGACATGCTCTGGAAATGTTAGAGTTTAAGGGACACAGGCCTATTTGACCTAAGAGGAAACCAGGCACAGGGAGAGAAGGTGGCTTGCGTAAAGCTGGCAATTGACAGAATGGGACTAGAAAGATCCTTGACATTCAGGCTAGTGCCTTCTCATATGCAGTGGAAAAACCTTCACACAGTCATGCACTGCATAACAATGTTTCAATCAAAGGACTGCATATAACTCAGTGGTCCCCATAAGATTACAATATGTATTTTTACTCTTCCCTTTTTATGTTTAGGTAATACAAACACTTAACTATTGTGTTACAATGGCATACAGTATTCAGCAAAGAAACATGCTGTACTGGTTTGTAGCCTAGGAACAATAGGCTATATCATATCCCCTAGGTGTATAGTAGGCTACACCAGCTAGGTTTGTACAAGTTCACTCCATAATGTATACATAATGATACAATCACCTAATGACATTTCTCAGGTTGTGGGTCCATTGTTAAGAAGCAAATAATTGTTTTCAAAGAAGACATGACCTTCTCTGGCGTGCTTCTTGCCTGGGAGCAGTTGCAACCATTGGCTTTCACTCCTGATCTGTTTAGGTTGGGATGAATATTTGTGAGCATGCCCATGTACCTGCTGAAACAAAAGGAAAAGGCAAACAGTTTGAAATAAACATTTTAATTGCAAAATGTGACAGGGGTTCTTCTATGTGAACTGTTTTACATTAGAACCACTTGCAACAAAGTGAGAACTGCTCCAGTTTGCTGAAAAACCCCTCCTCCTGATTTAACAGGAATGCAAATAGCTGCTGTATTTCTGCAATGCCAGTGCTTGTAGGTTTGTTAAAGTACCTCTTCTATGTGTTAGATATATCACTAAGGCTACTAAGAACTGTATCAATAATTTAACCCGTTAATTGTTTATAAAACAATGAAAACTGGAAAATACAATATACACCTACGATTCCGTTTGAATCCCCATTCAGTTCTATTTATTAGACTATTGAGATACAGCAAGAAGGTTGTTTTCTAGAAACTAGATGGGAATCCATATTATATAAGTAAGCTTGTCTATTATAGCATTATTTAGAAATAATGCTAAAACCTTAAAATAACCTAAACTCAAATGATGAGGGCAATAAACAAGCTATGGCACATCCAAACAATGAGACATCATTAGCTATTGAACACAATATTCTCAGAGAATATAGGAGAATTTAGAAGAAATGGCATGTTAAAAAGGTAACCATGTTGTATAGTAACGACCCAATTTTATAAAAATGAAAAATATGTAAATGTGGTTATCTCTAATACTGGAAATATGATTAATTTATTCTGTATACTTATTTGTATTTTCTAAATACCATAAATGTATTGGATTTTTGTGTTTTTTTATTTTTATTTTTATTTTTTGTGAGTACATAGTAGGTAAATATATTTATGGGCTACATGAAATATGTTTAATTTTAATTTTAATTTTAATTTCTGGGGTGCACGTGCAGGATGTGCAGGTTTGTTACATACGTAAACGTGTATGGTGGTTTGCTGCACTTATCAACCCATCACCAAGGTAGTAAGCCCAGCATGCATTAGCTATTTTTTCTAATGTTTGCCCTTCCCCACCCCACCTACTGACAGGCCCCAGTGTGTGATGTTCCCCTCCCTGTGTCCATGTGTTCTCATTGTTCAGCTCCCACTTATAAGTAAGAACATACGGTGTTTGGTTTTCTGTTCCTGCATTAGTTTGCTGAGGATAATGGTTTCCAGCTCCATCCATGTCCCTGCAAAGGACATGATTTCATTCCTTTTTATGACTGCATAGTATTCCATGGTATACATGTGCCACATTTTCCTTATCCAATCTATCTACATGAAATATTTTGATACAGGCATGCAATCCATAGTAATCACATCAGGGTAACTGGGGGTATCTATCACTTCAAGCATTTATCCTTTGTGTTATAATCCAATTATACTCTTTATTTTATATGTATTTATATAATTAAATTATTTTTTACTATCATCACACTTTTGTATTAATAAGTTCTTATTTATTATTTCTATTTCTTTTTATCCATTAACCATCTTCACTACCCCCTCCAACTCCCCCTCTGCTACTCTTCCCAGCATCTAGCAGCCATCCTTCTACTCTCTATCTTCATGAGTTTAATTATTATAATTTTTAGCTCTCACAAATAGAATATGTGAAGTTTGTCATTCTATGCCTGGCCTATTTCACTTAACATAATGACTTTCAGTTCCATCTATGTTGCTGCAAATAATAGCATCTCATTCTTTTTATGACTGAAGAGTACTTTATTATGCATATGTACCACATTTTCTGTAACCATTCACTAAGATACTTAGGTGGCTTCCCAATCTTACCTATTATAAATAGTGGTGAAATAAAAGTAGTAGTGACTAGGATATCTTTTCCATATATTCATTCTGTTTCTTTGGGGTATATACTTATGAGTAGGATTGCTGCATTGTATGTCAGTTCCATTTTTAGTTTTTTGAGAAACCTCCAAACTGTTCTCCACAATGGTTTTACTAATTTATATTCCCATTAACAGTGTACTAAGTTTCTCTTTCTCCATATCCTTGTCAGCATTTCTTATTCCCCCGACTTTTGGATAAAAGCCATTTTAACTGGGGTGAAATATGTCATTGTAGTTTTGATTTGCATTTCTCTGATGATCAGTGATGGTGAGCACCTTTTCATATACCTATTTGTCATTGGTATGTCTTCTTTCGAAAAATGTCTATTCAGACCTTTTGCCCAGTTTTAAAATCAGATGATTAGATTTTTTTCCTGTAGAGTTGTTTGAGCTTCTTATATATTCTGGTTATTAATCCCTTGTCAGATGGGTAGTTTGCAAATATTTTCTCCTATTCTGTGCATTGTGTCTTCACTTTCTTGATTGTTTCCTTTGCTGTGCTAAAGATTTTTAACTTGATGTGATCCCATTTGTCCATTTTTCCTTTGGTCGTCTGTGTCTGTGGAGTATTATCCAAGAACCTTTGCCCAGTCCAATGTCCTGGAGAGTTTCCTTGATGTTTGCTTTGAATAGTTTCATAGTTTAGGGTCTTAGATTTAGGTTTTTAATCCATTTTTATTTGATTTTTGTATATAGCAAGAAATAGGGGTCTAGTTTCATTCTTTTGCATTTAGATATCCAGTTTTCCTAGCACCATTTATTAACGAGACTGTCCTTTCCCCCAATGCATGTTCTTGACAACTTTTGCTAAAACTGAGTTCACTATAGATGTATGGATTTAAGTCTGGGCTCTCTATTCTGTTATGCTGATCTCTGTGTCTGTTTTTATGGTAGTACCATGCTCTTTTGGTTACTGTAAGTTAGTAGTATAATTTAAAGTCAGGTAATGTGATTCTTCCAATTCTGTTATTTTTGATTAGGAAAGCTTTGGCTCTTCTGGGTCTTTTATGGTTCCTTACAAATTTTAAGATTTTTTTTTTTTTCTGTGAAGAACATCATTGCTGTTTTGATAGGGGTTCCACTGAATCTGTAGATTGCCTTGGGTAGTGTGGGCGTTTTAACAATATTGATTCTTCCAATTCATGAACATGGAATATCTTTCCTATTTTTGTATCTTAATTTCTTACATCAGGTGTTTTATAGTTTTCACTATAAAGATCTTTCACTTCTTTCATTACATTAATTCCTAGGTATTTTATTTTATTTCTAGCTATTGTAAATGAAGTTACTTTTTAAATTTTTTTCAGATTGTTCACTGTTAGTATATTAAAATGCTACTGAATTTTTAATGTTGATTTTGTATCCTCCATCTTTACTGAATTTATCAGTTCTAATAGTTTTTGGTGTAGTCTTTAGGTATTTCCAAATATAAGATTATATAATCTCCAGACAAAGATAATTTGACTTCTTCCTTTTCAATTTAGATGTGCTTTGTTTCTTTCTCTTGTCTGATTGCTCTAGCTAGGTGAAAGTAATCATCCTTGCTGTGTTACAGATTTATAGTGAAGACTTTTGGTTTCTC
This sequence comes from Ateles fusciceps, assembly GCA_036589455.1. Lineage (NCBI taxonomy): Eukaryota > Metazoa > Chordata > Mammalia > Primates > Atelidae > Ateles > Ateles fusciceps. The sequence continues at coordinate 1,230,893 of JAZHEH010000734.1, read as the reverse complement.
CCAATTAAGTATGATACCTGCTATGAGTCTGTCATACATGGCTTTTATTATGTTGAGGTATGTTCCTTCTATACCCAGTTTTTTTTTAGGGTTTTTATCATAAAGGGATGTTGAATATTATCAAATGCTTTTTCAGCATCAATTGAAATGACCATATGGTTTTTGCCCTTCATTCTGTTGATCGGATGTATGCCATTGATTGATTTGCATATGTTGAACCATCCTTGCATCCTAGGGGTAAATCTCACTTGGTCATGATGAATGATCTTTACAATGTGTTGTTTAATTTGGTTTGCTATCATTTTGTTAAGGATCTCTTCATCAATATTCATCAGAGGGACTGGCTTGTAGTTTTCTTCTTTTGTTGTGTCTTTGTCTGGTTTTGGTATCAGAGTAATATAGCCTCACTGAATGAGTTTGGAAGTATTTCTTCCTCCTCTATTTTTCAAAATAGTTTCAGTAGGATTGGTATTAGTTCTCCTTTAAATGTTTGGTAGAATTCAGCAGTGATGCCATGAGGTCTCTGGCTCCCCCACCGCCCCCGCCCACCCCCCCCCCCCCACTGGGAAACTTTACATTAAGTCTTCAATTTTGTAATCTTGTTACCTGTTAATAGTCTGTCCAGGTTTTGGTTTTCTTCATCGTTGAATCTTGGTAGATTTGTATTATGTCTAGAAATTTGTTCATTTCTTCTTTATTTTCCAATTTATTGGTATATAGTTGCTCTTAGTACTCACTAATGATCCTTGAATTTCTGTGGTATCAGTTGTAATGTCTACTTTTTTGATCTCTGATTTTATTTGAATCTTCCTCTTTTTATTTAATTAGTCTAGCTAAAATCTTTACCAAAAAAATCAACTTTCTGTTTTGTTGATTTTTGTAATGTTTTCTTCATTTCAAATTCATTTATTTCTGCTCTGATCTTTATTATTCCTTTTCTTGTACTAATTCTGGGTTTGGTTTGCTCTTGCTTTTTTTTTTATCTTTAAGATATATTGTTAAATTGTTTATATGAAGTCTTTCTTCTTTTTTAATGTAGACACTTATAGCCATAAAATGAAGGTGATTTTTCTCTGCTAGTATGATTTAATTTCTTGCTTTTTATTTTTTCTGTATCCACTATATGTTTTTTAATTTAGATTGCCATGAGGCTTGTAAATACCATTGTATGACCCATTATCTTAAGCTGATAACAGTTAACATTGCTTGCATAAACAAATAAGCAAAAAGAAAACTGATAAAAACTCTACATTTTAACTTCATCCCTCTGCTTTTTAACTTTTTGTTGTTTCTGTTTTTCTTGTTGTACTGTCCATGCCTTGAAAAGTTGTTATAATTATTATTTTTATTGGTTCACTTTTTAGTCTTTCTGCTTAAGATAAGAGTAGTTTACACACCACCGTTACAGTATTATAATATTCTGTGTTTTTCTGTGTACTTACTATAACCAGTGAGTTTTGGACCTTCAGATGATTTCTTATTGCCCATTAATGTCATTTTCTTTCAGATGGGAGTAGTCCTTTTAACATTTCTTGTAGGGTAGGTCTGGTGTTGATGAAATCCCTCAGCTTTTGTTTGTCTGAGAAAGCCTTTATTTCTCCTTTATGTTTGAAGAATATTTTTGCCAGATACACTATTCTAGAGTAAATTTTTTTCTTTAGTCACTTTAAGTATGTCCTGCCAGTCTCCTGGCCTGTAATGTTTCCACTGTAAAGTCTGCTGCCAGACATAATGGAGCTTCATTTTGTTATTTGTTTCTTTTCTCTTTCTGCTTTTAAGATTCTTTCTTTATTCTTAATTTTTGGGAGTTTGATTATTAAATGCCTTGAGGTAGTCTTCTTTGGGTTAAATCTGTTTGGTGTCTACAACCTTCTCGTACTTGAATGTTAATATCTTTCTCTGGATTTGGGAATTTATGTTATCCCTTTGAATAACTTTCTACCCCATCTCTTCTTCTATCACTTTTAAGGCCAATATAACTTTTAGATTTGCTCTTTTGAGACTATTTTCCAGATCCTGTAGGTGTGCTTTATTCTTTTTCCTTTTGTTTCCTCTGACTGTGTATTTTCAAATATCTTGTTTTCAAGTTCACTAATTCTTTCTTTTGCCTCATCGATTCTGCTATTAAGGACTCTGATGAATCCTTCAGTGTGTCAAATGCATTTTTTAACTCCAGAATTTCTGCTTGATTCCTTTTAATTGTTTCAATCTCCTCTTTAAATTTATCTGATAGAACTCTAAATTCCTTCTCTGTGTTATCCTGATTTCGTTGAGTTTCCTCAATACAGGTATTTTGAATTTTCTGAAAGGTCACCTATCTCTGTTTCTCCAGAATTGGTCCCTGGTACCTTATTTAGTCCATTTAGTGAGGTCATGTTTTCCAGTACAGTCCTGATGTTTCATCTGTCTCTGTGAATTAAATAGTTAAATATTTACTATAGTCTTCACAGTCTGGGCTTATTTTTACCCATCCTTCTTAGGAAGGCCTTCCAGGTATTTGGAAGTACTTGACCATTGTGATCTAACTGTATCTGCATTAAGGGACATCCAAAGCCCAATAACACTGTGGTCTTGCAGATTTGTAGAGGTGCCACCTTGATGGTCTTGAATAAGATCTGGAAGAATTTTCTGGATTACAAAGCAGAGACTCCTGTTGTCTTCTCTTACTTTCTCCCACAAAAGGAATCAATCACTCTCTCTCTCTCTCTCTCTCTCTCTCTCTCTCTCTCTCTCTCTCTCTCTCTCTGTCTGTTTGAGCTTTCTGGAGCCAGAGGTGGAGTAACACAAGCACCCCTGTGGCCACCACCACTGAGCTGCACTGGGTCAGACATGAAGCCAGCACAGCACTGGATCTCATGGTCTCATACAAGGCCTACTGTAACTACTACCTGGCTACTGCCTATGTGCAGTCAAGGTCCTGAAGCTCTAAAATCAGCAGGTGGCAATGGCACCTTCCTTTGAGTTCCCCCAGGCCCTTGGTGGGTCCAGAGGTACTGTCTGGAAGTCAGGGATGGGAGTAAAAAAACTTAGAAATCTACCTGGTGTTCTATTGTACTGCAGCTGAGCTGGCATTCAAACTGTGGGATGAAGTACTTCCCACTCTTTTTATTCCTTTCCATACTCGGGTAGGAAGAGGGGAAGTGGCTACCCCATGGCCACTACCACTACAGGTCCACAGAAAGTATTGCCAGATTACCACTAGTGTTCTCTTAAAGTCCAAGGGTTCTTCAGTCAGCTTGTGGTGAACGCTGCCTGGCCTAGAATTGCCTTTCAGAGTACTGGGCTCTCCTCTAGCCCAGGGCAGATCCAGAAATGCTGTCCAAGAGCCAAAGCCTAGAATCAGGGACCCCAAGAATCCACTTGGTTCTCTACTCCCCTGTATCTAATTGGTACCTAAGGTGTAAGATAAAGTCTCATTTACTTTCCCCTCTTCTTTCTCAGGCAGAGGCATCTCTCCCCCATAGTCACTCCCCATGAGAATGTGCTGAGTCTCATCTGAAGCCAGCAAGTTTCAGAGAGTCCCCCCAGGGTCCATTGCCTACTACATAGGTATTGCTACTGGTTATTCATGGCCCAATGGCTCTTTAGTTAGCAGATGATAGGTCCTGCCAGGACTGGGACTGGGTCCTTCCTTTCAAGGCAGAGATTCCCTTCTGGCCCAGGATGTGTCTAGAAATGTCATCTGATAGCTGGATACTGGAAAGGGGGCCTCAAAACCCTGACTGGTGCCATATCCTACTGAACTTTTGATTTTGATATTTAATAATGGCTGAACATTTTTCTAACTTGATGATAACTATAAAATTACAAATCCAACAAGTTGAACAAACTTCAATAGGATGAACATAAGGAAAACCACACTAAAACATGTCAGTATATTTGCTTAAAAAATCAGTGATAAAGAAAATCCTTAAAAAATCAGTGATAAAAAAGATACATTACCTAGAAAGGAACATAGATAAGAATTGTTTTTCATGGAAGATCACAAAGTAAGTTTATAAAATTATTTGTATTTTTATAAACTGGGGAAAATGATAGAAAAGAAATTTTAAATTTTAAAAGAAATTTAAAGAATCAGAAAAAAAAAACCATTAAGCAAAATTTGTTACCTACAAAACTCTGCTAAGACCAATTATAGAAAACTTAAATAGAAAGATATACAGTCATACTTCCATATCTGTGGGTTCTGCATACAAAGATTCAGTCAACCTCAGATAGAAAATATTCAAAAACAATAAAAATAACAATACAACAATTAAAAAATAAAAAATTTTAAATATAGTATAACAATTCCTTATATAGTATTTACATTATATTAGGTATTATAAATAATCTAGGGACAACTTAAAGTATACAGGAGGGTGTGTGTAGGTTATGTGGAAATACTATGCCATTTTATATCAGGGACTTGAGTGTGTGTGTATTTTGGTATCTGCAAGAGGTCCTGGAACCAGTCGCAAACAGGATACTAAAAACAGCTATACTAGATTCATGGATTAGAAGCCTCAATGTTATGAAGATGTAAATTCTATTGAAATTGGTCTGAATTTCACACAATCCCAATGGACATCCAAGTATGCTTTATTATAGAAATTTAAAAGATTATTCTAAAATTTATAAGAAAATGCAAAAACCTACACCCAAATAAATGTTGAAAAAGAAGAACAAAGTTGGAGAACTTATATTATGTAATATCAAAACTTACTATAAAATTGATGTATTCAAGATATTGTAGAATAGAGACACAAAAATAGACACATATGTATATGATCAATGGTTTTTTTGATGCAGAAGTTCGTTCAGCAGGGAAAAATATCGGTTTTTTTTTTTTCAACAAATGGTGCTAGAACAATTGGCTATCCATATGGAAACCACATGAACTTGAAAAAAATGAACTCACACCAGACTTCAGTGTTAAAGCTAAAACTTTAGAATTTCTTAAGGAAAACATTCTTCTGTGTTCAGAATGTTGAAGATAAAAAATGTGAAAACAATTGATAAGATTTAGATTTAACATTAAGCAAGAACTTCAGATGATAGAACTACCAGGCAGAGGTCATAAAATATGAATGAGAAACATATAAGAAGGAATTTGAGTATTAAATAAAGCAAGACTATCAAAAATGGCCAAGCAGATTTAAAAAGAACCAAATGGAACTTCTGGACTCAAAAAAAATACAGTCGATAATTTTAAAAATTAATTGATATGCTAAACAATAAAATAGACACAGGGAATTGAGAAGCCATGAACTGGAATAAAGACTAAAAGTAATGGAGGAGCAACTGAGAGATGAGAGCAAGAAAATGGAAAAGAGGCCAATCAAAGACATTATTCTGATAACTCAGATGGGCTAGAATGTAATTTAGGGACGTAAACGTGGACCATACCTAGAACACAGTGAAACTGCAGAATAAGACAAAAACAAGAACGTCAGAATAATATACAGAAAATATAGATTATTTGTAAAGAGACACAGTTAAACTGACAGGCTTCTCTTTGAAAAAAAAATAGAAGATAGAAGAAAATAGTGCTAGAGAAACATAACTTTTAAACTTAAAATATATATCCAGATAAAGTGTAATCTAAAAATGATAACAAATTTAAGACATTTTCAAAGACCAAAAGAACTTAGCTAGTAAGAAACTCCCTCTAAAAAATTAATACAGAAATTAAACCAATAAGAAAAAACTTGGATAAAAGAAAATGCTAGGCAAAATATTTTTAAAACATTTGGGGAAAATCTAAGCAAGTATTGACTATATTATAAAATAATAATACCATTTAATGTAGGAGTAATACAAATAAAAGTAGAATTAAATTCTAGATAAGAATTGGTAAGACAGGGATGGAGGCAAGACAGAAGGGTGATCAAAGTTAAATAACTAAGTTTCATACGGAAGATGAAGGCATGATTAACAACTTTTTTGAGTATGCATGGTACATTTTTAATAATCAATTAAAACAAGAAAATATATTGAATAACTTCCAAATCAGTAGAAGACATAAATATTAAATAAGAAAATGTTTAACAAGAAATTGCTGAATAAGATGGCAAAATAAAGTTTATCAAATCACAAAAGTATAAATAAGTTAGACTTGCCTATAAAGACAGAGATTGGCATATTGTAATAAAATTACTCAAACCAGCTGGGCACTGTGGCTCACGCCTGTAATCCCAGCACTTTGGGAGCCTGAGGTAGGCGGATCACCTGAGGTTGGGAGTTCAAGATGGAGAAACCCCGTCTCTACTAAAAATACCAAAAAAATAATAATAATAATAAGCCAGGCATGGTGGCGCATGCCTGTAATCCCAGCTACTCGGGAGGCTGAGGCAGGAGAATAACTTGAACCCAGGAGGCAGAGGTTGCAGTGAGCTGAGATCCTGCCATTGCACTCCAGCCTGGGCAACAACAGCAAAGCTCTGTCTCAAAAAAAAAAAAAAAAAAAAAAAAAAAATTAACCAACTTGAAGGTATTTTCAAAATTAAGTGCCAAAAAAGTTGAAAGTTGAAGGATATGAAAAGATTACTAGACAGTTTGTAACTGAAAAAATATTGGCATAGGAAGAACAACATCACATGAAAAAGACATTAAAGCAAAGTTATTGTTAGAAAAAAAGAGGCTTACAACATTGATAAAAACTATAATCCATCAGGAAATCTACAATTTTCACGCATCTAAGGACATAGCCTCATAATAAGTATAAATGAATCTACAGAATTATAAAACCACAATCTTGGTGGGAAATTAGAATTGCTTTCTAATTACAAGACCAAGCACATGAAAATTTAAGAACTTAAAAAGACATGAATAATGCATTTAGCAAGCTTGATGAAATGGACACACAGAGAACCCACCACCCAAATTAGAGAATAGGTATTCTCTTTAAGCACACACCAATATCTTTAAAATGTTCCATGCACTAAACATAAAGCAAATCTTCACAAATCTAAAGAATTGGTATCTCACCAACCAATTTAGTTAGAGCAATTAAATTATTGACAATAAAAGAAAACTTTTTAAAAATCTCATTTAGAAATATTTTTAAACCTCTAAAATAGGTCGAAAAAGAATGAGTAATAGAAAGTAAATCTTTAGCACAAAAAATGAAAATGCTACACATCAAATTGCAAACCATGGTAGAAGAAAAATTAATGCCTGAAATTTTTATATTATGAAAGAAGATGACATAATAAACTAACAAAAAACCTAGTACAATAATAGAAAAAAATAAAAATTAAAAAAAAACAAACTAATGAACTAGGGGAAAATTAAAACAAAAAGTCAATAGATCATTTTCTGAAAAGACTTACAAATCCAACATACTCCTGGCAAAATTAATCACATAAAGGTAAGATACTGTGGAGGTTAACAAGAGATCCAGAATATTATGTACAACTTTAGGTTAACCATTTTGAATGCTTTAGGTTACCTGACCAATGTCTTAAAAACATACAATTTATCACACTTGATTCAATTTAAAAAAAATAGAAAAGCCAAATAGTCACTAAAGAGCTAAAAAGTCTAATATCCAATAAGAGATCATAGCCATTAAAGAAAATAGAATGAATAGTTTAAAAATCTCTCTCCCTCAGTCCCAATCCCTTCTGCACGTACCAAAGCAATTTTTCAGATGAGTTCTACTATGTGTAAGGAACGGATAATATCACTGTTAAACTGTGCTAGAACAGGAAATAACACTTCCAATTCATGTTTAAAATTAACATAATCTTGAAGTCAAAACCAGAGAAGCACAGAAAGAGAGAAAAACGAAATTACAGCTAGACAGGAGGAGTGAGTTTCAATGTTCTATAACACCGTAAGATAACTTATTGTTAATAATATATAGTTTCAAATAGCTAGAAAGAGGATATTGAATGTTCCACCACACAGAGAAATGATAAATGTTTGAGATGATGGATATGCTGATTACCCTGATCAGATCACCATCCATTATATGTATTGCAGCATCACTATGCACACCAGAAATATATACAATTATTATGTGTCAAGTAGAAAAAAAATTTTTGAGAAAAACTTGATCATCTATCTCACTAGTGACCATAGATGTATAATCTGAAATAGAATGATAACAAGTGAAAATTGTCAGTTTAGAGCAGGGAACAGCAAGCTATAGCCCCCAGACCAATTCTTGCCAGCCGAGTCTGTTTTTAAATGGCCTGCAGGCTAATAATTTTTAAAATATTTTTAAAGGTTTGTTTAGGAGAAGTAAAACAAGTACAGAGAACAAATGGTGCCTGTAAACCCTAAAATGTTTACTGTTTATCCTTCACAGAAAAAAATTATCAGCCCCTGAGATAGAAAAATTTTTTAATTAATCTAACACACTTGGTGTCCTTGTAAAAGGGGAATTTGGATACAGAGACAGGAACACAGAACACCATGTAAGCATGAAGGCAGATATTGGGGTGATACTTCCACAAGCCAAGGAATACCAGAGACTGCCAGCAAACCACCAGCAACCAGGGAAGAAGCATGGTACTGACGCTTCCTCACAGCCCCCAGAAGGAACCGATCCTACCATCACCTTGATTTCAGAATTTGAGCGTCTAGAACTGAGACAACAGATGTCTGCTCTTTAAGTCGCTTTGGTGGTACTTTGTTATGGCAGCCCTAGAAAATGAGCACACATTTCTTTAACAATAACAAATGAGGCAATGTATTAGAGGATAATGAAGGATCTGCCTGGATAAAATGGTCAGATAACCTTCCTGCAAATGGCTAATTTGGGTTGATATGGGAGAGATGAGAAGGATCCAGGCATACCAAGAGTTTGAGGCAGGACATTCCAGGGAGAAGAGAATGAAGTGGCCAATCTGGTTAAGGTAGGGAAAGGTTTATTTATTTATTGTATTTATTTATTTATTTTTGACACAGAGTCTCACTCTCGCCCATGCTGGAGTGCAGTGGTGAATTCTTGGCTCACTGCAACCTCCGCCTCCTGGGTTCAGGTGATTCTTCTGCCTCAGCCTTTTGAGTAGCTGGGACTACAGGTGGGTGCCACCATGCCCAGCTAATTTTTTTGTGTGTTTTTAGTAGAGACAGGGTTTCACCATCTTGGCCAGGCTGGTCTTGAACTCCTGGCCTTGTGATCTGCCCGCTTTGGTCTCCCGAAGTGCTGGGATTACAGGCATGAACCACTGCGCCCAGCCTGGGAAAGGTTTATTTAAAACTGATTGAAAGGAATGAAATTGGGAAGTGAAAGAGAGGTGATGATGTAGATTCTTCAGCCTTTTGAAGGATAAATGATTAGCAGACACAGAATACACAAAGTCAAATATGTCCACATAAGTTTGAAGTAACCAAAGTCATGTTCATGGTATAGGATCCCCTGGCAACTCTAAGAGACAACTGGCGATGCTCCAGGTATTATCCTCATAGAGAATATGGTACAATCACCATTTCCAGGGATGTCAGAATATTAAAGTCACAAGTTCATTAGAAAGTCTCCAAACCCCAATCTTTTCTCCAAACTAGTCTTTTTTCTTACACAAACACGATTTTATTGTTATACCTTAGAATATTTACAATAATTCAATGTATTCTAATATTCAGTCCATATTTAAACTTCTCCAGTTTTCCAAGTATGTCTTTTACAGATTTTTTGATGGAATAAATATCCAATCAAGGTATTCATATTGACTCTGAACTCTTTCTCATTTGTTTTTTGACAATGGAGATTATTTTATTCAAGCTGTTTTAGTAGAGATAGTGTTCTTTAATGAGAAACATCTCAAGTAAAAGACCAGGGGACTTGGAGTTTTTTAAAGGCAGGTACAAAAAGGAGTCATATTCATTGAGAAGGATAGAAGTGAATCATATATAGGAACATGTGAGAGCAGGGTAGCCCATTGTAGTTAGAAACTTAGAAGCATAAAGAGATTTCTCTGCTATCAGTGCATTCAGGGAATGCAGCATTCAGATTAAATTCAATATTATTTTTAAAAATTGAATTCACCTAGAATTTATTTTATATATTATATGATCAAATATTTTTCTTTTTATCATATGGAATATAGACAGTGTTCAGTTATCCTGATGCTATTTATCACTATGGAGGTCCATCCTTCCTCCACCATTTTCTCAATTTTCCATTATATTTCATTAGTCTGTCTATCCTTGAGTTAATACATTGTGTTTAATTATTATAGCTTTATAAAATCTGTTATACATGTGCTTGGAAAAAAGTATCCAATTGTTGAATGCTGAATTATCAAGGTATTCTTTACAACATCTCTGATAAGGTATCCTCACTTTCTATGCAAATATTCTCTGTATCACCGTCTCAAAGCATAGGCCATTCTCTTTCTCAGCTCTAACTTAAAAAGTGCAATTTGAATAGGTCATCTAGGCCATGGTACAAAATTTAAAAGACAAAAAAAAGGTTTACAGTGAAAATTAAGTTTCCCTCCTTCCTTGTCCCTTACCAAATAGTCTCCCTTACCAGATAATCACTCTTACCAGCAAAGTTCATGCATTTATAAACATACATGTAAATTTTATTTTTGCAATGCAATAGGAGCAACTATAGATAGATTTCTGCCCCTTGATTTCTCCTTTGTAATTTTCATGTTGGTGTCTACAGAACTACTCATTTCTTTTCTTTTCTTTTTTTTTTTTTTTTTTTTTGAGACGGAGTTTCGCTCTTGTTACCCAGGCTGGAGTGCAATGGCACGATCTTGGCTCACTGCAACCTCCGCCTCCTGGGTTCAAGCAATTCTCCTGCCTCAGCCTCCCAAGTAGCTGAAACTACAAGCATGAGCCACCATGCCCAGCTAATTTTTGTATTTTTAGTAGAGACGGGGTTTCACCATGTTGACCAGGATGGTCTCGATCTCTTGACCTCATGATCCACCCGCCTTGGCCTCCCAAAGTGCTGGGATTATAGGCGTGAGCCACCCAGCCCGACCTACTCATTCCTTTTCAACAGGTATATGTCATTTTCTACAGTGTTTCTAATTTGTTGCTAGATTCTTTCTTTACTGGGTAGAGCTATGCTTCTCTGTACTCTTTCCCCACCATTTGTCCTTTCTTGAAAATGAAGCTAATTCCATTTGCACTCTACTGACCTCCTACATGAAGTAAAGAAAATTTCCCTACAGTAACTGGAGGGTGACAAAGTACTCTGTTGCCATAAACATCTTCAAAAGAGGGTGAATTGTAGAAAACAGGATAGCATATTGGTCAAGAATACGTATTTCCCAAGATCAAGTCTGTACTCTGCCACTTATAGCTAAGTGACCATGAATAAGTTACTAAAAATCTCTGTGTCCCCTCAATTGCTTCAACTGTAAAATGGGAATAAAAATAACACCTGTGTAAATAGGGTTGTTGGGTGGATTAAAAACATATTAGTCAACTGCCTAGCACATGCTAAGAGTTCTGTCCATCTTAACCATTGCTGTTGTTCCTGTCATCACTACCCGCTTCTTCCTTACAGGATAGAGATCATCCTCCCAAGACCTCTTGGCCAAAATTCTGAAAAACAAACACTGGTAAAAAGAAACCCCACTTTTGGCTTGCATTTCTGTCTTCTGAATCTCATTCCCTTGGTTGTGGGGGGATAACCTTGTGTGTGTGTCGTCTTATGAAGGAAAGATGGCAGGATCTGTCTCCCCCTCCAGAACTCTGCTAGCTTGTTTTTCAGATGCTATGCTGATTGGCTGCTGACCTTGGTCTGTGTCAGGAACACAGTTGACCTTCCTCTGTGTCAGGGGAGTGTCATTTGACTGACAACTCTCTATACATGGAATTTCTCTGTGATGGTTAATTTTATGTATCAATTTGACTAAACTGTAGGATGCCCAGGTATCTGGTTAAACATGATTTCTAAATGTGTCTGTGAAAGTGTTTCCAGAAGAGACTAGCGTTTGAACTGGTGGACACAGTAAAGCAGATGGCTGTCCCCAGTGTGGGTGGGCCTGATATAATCTGTTGAGGATCAAAATAGAACACAAAAGTGGAGGAAGGGAGAACTCTCTCTCTCTGCCTGATTCCTTGAGCTAGGCCATGGGTCTCCTGCCCTTGGACTAGGATGTACGTTATTGGTTTCCCTGGTTCTGAGGCTTTAGGGCTTGGAACCACTGGCTTTCCTACCTCTCCAGCTTGGTGACAGCAGATCTCAGGACATCTTGGCCTCTGTCGTGTGTGAGCCAATTCATCATAGTAAATATAAATATACACACACATACATATCTTACTGGTTCTGTTGGAGAACGCTAATGCCCTCTCCATCCTAAACCTGGAGCCAGCTGCTCACACACACACAGCAGCCAAACACAGACAAGATCACAAGAGCTTTTGGGGCACTAGGGGCCGCTGCCCACACTGTGTAAATGCTCTTAAGTGCCTCACATTTCACTGTACCTGAGGCCCTGGCAGGCAGGCAGCAAGACAGGTTTCTAGCTCTAGAGAATGTGGGTTAGTCTTGATGGCCCTTCCAGGTGAGTGTGACCCAGTTAGTGTAGTAACCCAGAAATGTCCACATGTGTGTGCCAAACCTGAAGTTGACAGCATTCCAGGCAGCTCTGGTTCAACTTCTAAAATGAGCAGAAAGCTTAAAACCTCAGTGATGGTCTAAATAGTTTAAGACACACTTAATTCAGATTTAACAAGACAATTAAATTTAACAAGATGTCGTTAAATACCAGTGATTGTTTAATATGGATATGCTGAGGAGCTGCCATGCAGGAGATGCACATTATTATTAATTACTGCTAAATTATTTTAATCATCAGCACTTAAATTTCAACATTTCTTATCAGATTAGGATACCTCATGTGCAGAATCCTAAATATGATATATAAACAATGATATATAGTCTTTAAAGCTCTTCTTTCTCCAAGAAGGATAAGAAAAGCAAACACATGTAATATGTAAACACATACAATGTGCCAAGCACTGTTTTAAACATGTTACAAATTTAGTTGCCCCTTGAATAGCACAGGTTTGAACTGCATGGGTCCTTTCAGCCAGATGCAAATTGAAAATACAGTGTTTGAGGAAACCTATGTGTCTGGAAGCCCTTTTTTTTTTTTTTTTTTTTGAGATGGATTTTCACTCTTGTTGCCCAGGCTGGAGTGCAATGGCGCGATCTTGGCTCACTACAACCCCCACCTTCTGGATTCAAGCAATTCTCCTTCCTTAGCCTCCCGAGTAGCTGGGATTACAGGCATGCAGCACCACGCCTGGCTAATCTTTTGTATTTTTAGTCGAGATGGGGTTTCTCCATGTTGGTCAGGCTGGCCTCAAACTCCTGACCTCAGGTGATCCACCCACCTCGGCCTCCCAAAGTGCTGGGATTACAGGCAGGAGCCACTGTGCCAGGCCTTGGAAGGCCATTTTTTGGTATACATAATTTCTGCAATGCTGACTGCAGGACTTTAGTATGTGTGGATTTTGGTGTTGGGGGGGTTACTTAAACCAATCTCTTGTGTATAGGGAGGGGCAGCTGTAATCCAATTAGCCTTCACAATAACATCATGAGGTACTACTGCTTTTAATCCTATTTTATGTATAAGGAAAACTGAGTCACAGGATGCACACATAACCTAAGTTCCAACAGCTATGAAGTAATGAAACCAAGATTTGAACTCAAGCTGACTGAATCTGGAGCCCACAGTCCGCACTGCTGATCATAACTCTCTCCGAGATGATTGCAAATTTGCAAATGTGTGGTTTTCAAACTCCAGTCTAGTTTGGTACTAAAGGGACATGGGACTTTGGATCCATATGAACCTGGGTTAGAATCCTAACCTGCCAGCTATATGACAATGGACTCCTAAGTCTATATTCTTGTCTGGAAAATGTCAGTACTTGTTCATGCTCACATGTAAGATAATACATGTTAAGATCCTAGGACAGGGGCTGGCACATAGTATGAACTCAAGTTCATTTATTAGATATTCCATCCCAGGAGTAGACACTGGGGAACATATGATGAGCAAAACAGTACAACACAGTTCATGTATTTATCACACACACATACGAGTATACAGTTGAAACTAGACAGCTGCTGAGGGGGGAGAGGCACTTACTACAATACGACTGCAAAAAGGAGACTTCGACGAAGATGAAAAATGTTCCCCAAGGAAGTGATGACTACACAACACACAACCCTTATCCTTTATAGAAGTAGCTATTGGGCCAAATAGATCTGCTTATCTCTATGCATGGGTGTAAGGGTAGGACATTTGACCTGGTTTTGGTTTTGTATTTTTACACTGCATCTGTGATTCTGAATGCAGGAGGACTTCAGGGCATAGTGACTACAGTTCCAGTCAGAAACTGGAGTCAGATATTTGATTTCTGCCTCCTCATGAATCCTACTGGGGCAACATTGAAAAAAAAAAAAAAAAAAAAAAAAACCTGTGCTGACCTCCTCTAACATAGTCTCTGACATCTAAGAGGCACTCGATAAATATCCGTTAAATGAATAAACTAACAAATATAAAGTATGAGGAAAGAATTCTGAGGTGCATAGCACCTCACATTAGCCAGAGCTCTTTCTCGGTATTATTTAAGTAGAGTTCAGTGGTTGGACCACCAGGTTTAAATTATTCTACCACATACAAGCTATGTGACCTTAAACAAGCAACCTTTCTTTTTTTTTTCCGGAGACAGAGTCTTGCTCTGTTTCCCAGGCTGGAGTACAGAGGTGCGATCTTGGCTCACTGAAACCCCTGCCTCCCTGGTTCCAACAGTTCTCCTGCCTCAGTTCCTGAGTAGCTGGGATTACAGGCACATGCCACCACACCCGGCTAATTTTTGATTTTTTTAGTAGAGATGGGGTTTCACCATGTTGATCAAGCTGGTCTCGAACTTCTGACCTGGGGGATCCACCTGCCTTGGCCTCCCAAAGTGCTGGGATCATAGGCATGAGCCACCATGCCCAGCCCAAGTAACCTCTTTCTATGCCTCAGTTGATGCCTCTGAAAAATAGGTTACAATGAGGCTTAAATCAAATAATGTGTAAAACATTTAGCACAGTTCCCGGTACATGATAATCCTCATGGCAATGTTAACTGAGGTAGTGGTCAACAGCAGTGATGGTGTGGTTGCGTAATCCATATAGAACAACCTAAACAGTTGATCATAACATCCTCTTTCAACATAAAGGAAAAAACCAAGGTTCAGAATTCTAAAGTTATACAGCTAGTCAAGCCCAGGTCTGCTGCTTCCAAACTCACCATGCCAAGTGAGCCAACAGAAGCCTTTGGAATGGGAGCATGCCATGGAGAAAGCACATGAGAGCAAAAGGCTGCTCAGGGAGTGTGTGCAGGAGAGTGAGGTCAGCTGGAAGTAACTCCTTCCTTCTGAGCAAGCAGCTGACAACCTTATGTTGTCCCCCAAGTATCTCTTCTCCTGCCTTTTTCTGGAATGCAGATGGGGGATGCAGAATCATGAAACTGAAGAAAAACTGATTCCTCCCCCTTGAGCCCAGCAAGAGAAAGATGAGAAGGAGAAGCCAGACAAAAGCATCCCCCACACACACATTGGTACTCTGAATCCTGACACAGCAGCGGCTGCAAGTCTGAAAACCAAGCTGCCCCCTAATGTACAGTCTCCACATTCAGGAGGCTGCAGCCACCAGCAACTAACCTTAGGCCGGAAGAAAGGGAAAAGAACTCAAGTGCCTTAAGCAGCAGGTATCAGGCTCTCCATGTGAACTTAGCAGTATCCCTTGCCATACGTTTTAAACTTGTCAGGATTTCCCACCTCAGTCCTACTGATGTTTTGTTGGGGGAGATGACAGGTGGTAACTGTTCTGTGCCTTCACTATAGATGTTTAACAATACCTCAGGCATTGTCCCATTTGGGTATTGGTAGACATCCCCAAGTCTACCATTTTGGTAGACAACCAAAAATGTCTCTAGACATTGCCAAATGTCTTCTGGGAGACAAAACTGCTTCCCATTGAGAGCCACTGGTATAGGTTGGCTTGAAAACAGGCTGTGGTTGTAAGTTAGGTGTGTTCCTGGTTTTTTCCTCAGGTAATGTCAGCCTATAAATTCTTTGCAAATTGGGACAAATCAAGAAGCCCTTGACCCATTCCCTTGACTACTGTGGAAAAGGCAGTCATGAGATGCTCATCTTCCTTAGCTTATGTTAGGCTTTTATGGCCCATCTATATTTTTAGGAAATTGTTTCTCAGCACCTAATGTGAACTGGTATGAACTATTTCCAGAGAGGTGATCTGAAGGGAAGAGTTGTTGCACAAATCCCTTCTATACTCAACCAAAACCTCTACAGACACAGCTGGAAGCCTGCAGCAGATCAGTGGGAACTGTACCATGCTGGCAAATGTTCATCTTGACCATCATGTTTGCCGCCTGCATCCAATAAATATTTCTTGGGAAGATCTTCTTTGCCAAGCATCCTGCTAGATAAGGTGGGAGATGCTAAGATGAAGAAGTCACTGTTCCCACCTCCAAAGCTTCCCAATCTGTTTGGTATTGATTCTGTCTCATTAACTGGTGAACTTGGGCTTGGCCTGTATATTGCTAAAGGTTGGGGTGAGTGGCTGAGCTCTCCTGGGCATTGATTTCAGTTAGATCTCCTGTCTTCTTTACCTGGATACCTGATTAGGGGGAGTATGGGTTCAGAAGAACAAAATCATCACACATTTAATACATATTTGTTAAGGATTGCCATGTTCAGGACTGTGCTACTCCGAATATAGGAATGATAAAGCATATTCAATCCATTCCCTCATGGAGTTTGCCATCTAATGGAAAAGATAGACATTATATAGGATTTTCACAAAATAAGTATTTGATTGCCATTTTGTAGTAAGGGCTGCAAAGGAAAAATCGGACATCTCCCAGTCACTCAGCCTGGCTGTAGTCTGAGGCTGACAGTAATGGGTACTACAAGCAGAGGCTAATGGAGCTGTTTACCTGGAGGACTTCCTGAGAGATGAACATAAGTAGAGCCACTGCAGGATCAGTGAGACAGAGTGAAACAATGAGTTGCAGAGAGGGACAGTATCTGTAGTATTTCTATAAAGTAGCATCATTTTGGTTCCCAGTAGGGTTTGTGTTTTTGGAAGCTTCCTGAACAGAGAATCAGCGTTCACAAAGGAGTCTGTCAGCTGGAGTGTTGGATGAATACATCGTTAGTGGATTCCTGGGCCACAGATATCAAGGAGGAGGCCAGAGTTGCATCAGTGCATGTGAAACTCTCCCAAGAGCTCCTGGAAATATCTCTAGGATATTCTGAGGGCTGACCAGCATTCTACAGCATGTAAAAGGGACCAAGCGTCAACAGATTACACATTATAAATCTATTTAATAAGAAGCAAAAGAAAGGCCTGGGTGGAAGGGCCCTGTAGGGCTTCAGATGAAAGGGAAATTTCAAAGCTTCCTGGAAGAGTAGGCCAATACCTCAGCCTTGAAGTATGGATGTTTTAAATGTGTTTCTTAAGCGGATGTCATCCTTCCCAAATGATAGCTAGAAAATACTTTCTGCTCAGACTGAGCAAACACTGAGAATAAAGGGGAATGGCCTATCTCTGTGGAATCCAGTGAAGAAGAACCCAATTATATTAGGAGCCAAATCCCATATAAGTGGAGACTACTAAACAAGATCAGAGATTCTTCCCTGGCAAGAATATACTGCCTATAATTTATCAATCTACAAATATTTATTCAGCATGCACTTTGTAAAAACATTGTAGTTAGAACTCCAGATTATAACACTAACAATGGCTAACATTAATGGATCAAATTCCACCTATACCACATTTTAGCTGTATAACAAAGGACAAGTTTCTGACTTCTCTGCTTTTCAATGTTCACATTTGTAAAATAGGAATAATAATAACACTTGTGTGTAGAACTCTTTGCACTTAGTAAACGGTATAGTAATTGTTACTCTTATGATTCTTGTAATCATCATTATTATTATAAGCAAGACTGTATCATAGGATTGCATTTAATTATAATAAGACTGATATTTTTGTTATTTCCATTTTATAGTTGAGGAAACTGAGGTTTACAGAGATTAAGCAACTAATCAAAGTCATTTAGCTACTAAGTTGCAGAACCAGGATTTAAACTGAGGGTGCTGGAGTCCAAGTTCATACTGAACTACTACCCTGAAATGACAGAATTGTATGAAATAATGTACATGAAGTACCAGCCAAGATTATGACACTCAATAAATGACAGCTACTGTCAATTTCATCATTATCAATGGCACCCATTTTCCTTCTTAAATGACTTAAAGAATATACAACATTTGGTTCAGTAACTGGCATTTAGTGCTCCAACTCAAAATTCCTTGTTACAACTGGCAAAGACTGAGGTTCAAATTCCTAATCGGGGACTTTTCATCTTGAATGGATGAGAACTATGAATGAATCCATCAGTTGTAAGAAAGAAGGAAAATTATTTTCTCCGGGACTCGAAATGCTGTCAGGTTGCAGAAAGCTGTGCACTCCAGAACCTTCTAGCTTCTGCCCTATTTCCCCCATTTGGCTGTTCTTCCTCCTGTGTTTCCTGTTTTTCCCCCAAGTGTCAGGTGCTAGCATTCATGAATGGCTGAATTCAGACTGTAATTGTGTATCTGAATCCAGTCATCCATTGATTTTTGGGTTCATACTGGAAGTGATGTTGAGAATTAGAAGAAACATGCTCTCTCTCCCTCAAAACACTTTTCATAGCAGTGTCAGCAAAGCAGACATCAGCATTAATTAACAGTGACTTTGAACTTTGTAATGTTTTCTATTAGATCTGAAGGGGGCTAAGGGAGGAGGAAAGGGACAACACATGGCGTCACCAGGTATCTGGGGGAAAAGGGAACTAAATTTATAATGCAGAAGCAGATTCCTGCTGGCTTAAAAATAGAAGGGACATGTTTTGAAACCTCAAGTGGTTGGTGGTGGAGATGGTTAAATCAGATGACTAATCTCCCAGCGTGCCATGTTGTCCCTGCTCAGAGGGCAGTTACGTGGCAGAGGACATTGCAAATGGCATAAGCATCGTAGCCTTGGAAAGATGTGGGAAGTGTTCTGAGCCCGAGGACTTCTTTTTACTCAGTTTTGAGACATCTTATTAAAACACAAATCTGAAAAAAAAATCAGCTTTTGTTACAGCCTATCACCCTTTGATGGATTCCCATTTCACTAACAATGAAACAGTCTTTTCATGACCAGGCCCTTTAGTTTAGGCCTGTAATCCCAGCACTTTGGGAGGCCAGGGCAGGTGGATTAACTGAGGTCAGGAGTTCGAGACCAGCCTGCTAACTTGGTGAAACCCCATCTCTAATAAAAATACAAAAATTAGCTGGGCGTGGTAGCACATGCCTATAATCCCAGCTACTCAGGAGGCTGAGGCACAAGAATTGCTTGAACCCAGGAGGCGGAGTTTGCAGTGAGCTGAGATCACGCCATTGCACTGCAGCATGGGCAACAGAGTGAGACTTTGTCTCAAAACAAAACAAAACAAAACTTTTCCTTGCCTCATGTATTAGTTTCCTAGGGCTGCCATGACAAATTACCAGTTTGTGGCTTGAAGCAGCAGAATGTATTTGCTTACAGTTCTGGAGGCTAGAAATCAGAGTCAGCCAGGCCATTCTCTGAAGGTTCTAGGAGAGGAGCCTTTCTTGCTGCTGCTTAGCTTCTGGGGATGGCCGGCAATCCTCAGTGTTCCTTGGCTTGTAGACTTGTAACTCCAACCTCTGCCTCTGTATTCTTGGGGACTTCTTCCCTGTCTGTCTCTGTCTTTGTCTCTGCATCCTGTTTTTCCTTCTTGAAAGATCACAGGTTGTTGGATTAGGGCCCCCTGTACTCCAGTATAACCTCATCTTAACAAATTATATCTGTGAAAACACTATTTCTAAATAAGGTTACATTTGGTGGTTCCAGGTGGACATCAATTTTATGAGGACGTTTTCTAACCCAGAATACCTCCCTTCCCATCCCCAGCTAAGCTCTAGCCACAGTGGAGTCCTCTCAGTTCTCTGAACGTGTCACACTCTCTTTCCCACCTTAGTCCCTTTGAAATTCTAAGCCCTCTCTGTCTAAAAATTCACCCTCCTCCTTCCCCCACCTCCTCAGTTCTTGGCCTGACTAGATCCTTCTTACCCTTCAAGTCTTGGTTTAAATATCACCGCTTCAAAGAAACCTTCCCTTGCCCACCTTATCTAAGCTCCTTGTTTTCATTATCTCTTCTCTGTTTCCACACTTCCTTCTTTTCTCTTTTTTTTTCTTTTCAATAAAGGGTCTTGGTATGTTGCCCAGGCTGGTCTTGAATTCCTGAGCTCGAGCAATTCTCCTGCCTCAGCCTCCCAAATAGCTGGGATTACAAGCATGTGTCACCATGCACAGCCTCTTTTCTAATATTAGCATAATTCAGTATCATGTTAATGCTTTCTCTCTCTCTCTTTCTGTGTGTGTTTATGTATTTTCTTAGCTTTCTCATTCAAATGTAAGTTTGCCCACCAGGAGTTCCACTAGTTTGTTCCCTGCTAGTTAGTTCACCTGGCACCTTATAAAGTCCCTGTACTAAATGAATAGTTGTTTAGTAAAACAAACAACTATTTGAGTATCTGTTATATGAAGACCAAGTGCTAGGCACTGAGGGAACATTGAATATATAACATATAACATATAACCCTATATTCAAAGTACTTAGACTGGAGGCAAGAACAGAGGTGGACACAGATCATTCATTCTAAGATGTGATGTAAGTTCAAGCAGAGAGGAACTGAAAAAGCCTTGCAGGAGCAACTCAGGACACAATTTAGCTAAGCTAGTGGTCTCAGAGGAGTGGAGGGACACAGGTGGGGATAAACTTGCAAAGTTGCTTTCAGAGCAAAAGGGAGCAGGTACTGATGCAAAAAGTGAGAGTGATTCGTTGTGCATGCATCCATAAGTAACCTCCAGGGCAACTGCTGTATCTGTGGGCTGGATTCCGTGGGGCCGCGTGCAGTGGGTGTCTGAGCCCAATGTGGCAGGCAAGACAGTCAGGGTGAAGATGCAACCGATGATGCCTTTCCCAGCTGGGGTTCCTGGCCTCTGGTTCCTCTACTGGCTTTGAAGCTGGATATGATTAGTGAGTTCTGAAACTCCCTGACAACTCAGGTGGAGATTTTGCTGTCCACACTTGGGTGCCCCCAAGCAGCTGGGACAGATTGTATGTGGAAGTTTTCTCTAGTTTCCTGCCTCCTTTCCTGTAGTTCCCACCCTAAGAAGATTGCTGAATAGGGGGAGAGACAGTGAGGGGTGGGGAGTTGGGAAGAAATAGCATGGGGAGAAATGCCAGATATAGGTGATGGGGAGGAAGGCAGCAAATCACACTGCCATGTGTGTACCTATGCAACAATCTTGAATGTTCTTCACATGTACCCCAAAACCTAAAATGCAATTAAAAAAAAAAAATATATATATATATATATAAGCTCCAGGTTAAAGAAAATCCTGATATTCCTGGGGCAAACTGCACACAATCTGTTCCTCTAAGAGACAGCTGGCTTGGAAGAGCCACCTTTTCTGCCTTTCCTCCCCCTCTTCTGGATTCCCTTCTTGTCCTCCAAGTGTGGGTGGGAAGTACCTGTGTGAAGAGTCCGCTCTCAAGATCCTCACTTCCTGTAAGAGTCTGTATTAGAGAAGATGTCAGAGGGGAAGGGAATCAGTTGCAGTGCAACAAATATAAAAAGGAAACTTTTCTCTGCAATTTGATGGTTAGAGTCAAATGCCCTCCTAGAGGAATGAGAGCCTTTGGAAGAGCACAACCCATGTGCAAATGTGTAGCAAGACAATACTACCCTTGGGGTCCTAGGGATGTGACGGGTCTTGTACCCTGAATGCATCTGGGATGGAACTCATTTAGGAGGCACTATTTTTGGAGGTTGAGAGAGAGAATACAAAGAAAGTGCTTAACACAGTGACTGTCACTTGCACACAACTAGTTACTACCAGCTACTATTACCCTTCCTATTACTATTATCAATATTAATGTTTTCACATTGTTCATAGAAGTGGAACTCTCTGTCGCAGCTCAGACAAGACTGGGCCCTTTTTCAATACTTGCTGATGTATTGCCTAAAGTGACTTGGAGCGGGGCATGGAGACGAAGAAGCTGTGGAAGCTTCTTTGGAGGAGAAGTTCTCAGGGAAAGGAACAAGAGAAAAGAGGGAGAAGTAGCAGCAGCCATGGAGAATGGAATGTGAATGGTAAATTTTTCAGAAAGCTTTGTGGTATGGTGAGGCTGTCCTCCATACCTGTTTTTACTAAACTATATATCAGTTATTAAAGTTTTTGAGTTGGTATGGTGAGGTCATTTAATGTGGCCTCAAAGTGGCGTCTGGACTCAGGAGGCAGAATGACCCCCAGTCACACCTGTAGTACAAGCAAGGACTGTGTTTTTTTTCCTAGGGCTGCCATATAAATTACCACAAACTGGTTCACTAAAAACAGCAGAAATGCATTCTCTTACGCTTTTGCTGGCCAGGAGTCTAAAGTCTCCCAGGGCCATGCTTCCTCTGGAGGCTCCAGGGGAGAATCCATTATTTGATTCTTCTAGCTTCTGGTGGCTGCTAAGAGTCTAGGCATTTTTGTCTAGGCATTCCTTGAATTGTGGCCACATCACATCAGTCTCTGCTTCTGTGGTTGCATTGCCTCTTAATGTGTCTCAAATCTCCCTCTGCCTTTCTCTTATAAAAGCACTTGTCATTGGATTTAGGACCCACCTGAATAATCTAGGATAATCCTCTCATCTGCAAAGACTCTTTTCCCAAATTAAAAAAAAATTCATAGGTTCCAAAGGTTGGCGTGTGGACATATCTCTTTAGGGGCCACTATTCTGCTTATTGTGACTATCCTGGAGCTCAGGGAGATGAGTGAATTGCTGCAAGTCCCAATGCTAGAAAACAAAGAAGCCAAGTACAGAAACCTTAGGACAGAGGTGGGAAATGACTTACCCGGGAGAGCACAGGAAACACCAATGTGAGTCGAGGCTTCTCTCTATTCCAGTCTTCAGTGGTTTTACCCAAATGCATGGTAATGTGGGAATTCCTTATCATGTTGGGAAGATATTTTTGTCTAGGTAGCTGTGAAACTTTAAGAAAGATATTTTGCAATTGAGATATCCTGTTTGAGACTCAGCTCAAGATATTCTTTTTCTTTTGAATAAGGATTTTTTTGAAAAGATGATTTGTAAAAAGATAAATGAAATAGCTTATACTATACCAATGTTGGATGGAAGGATAATTTCTATTTAACATGGACCTCCATCCTTACCGTCAGTAAGAAGCATTCATCTCTTTACACACTCATTCACTTATTCATTCAACAAAAATTGAGGGCACTCTGCCAGGCAGTGTACATAGGGCTGGGGAGACAGTAAATAAATGAGACAAATGTATTCCTTGCATTTGTGGACTATAATACAATATGGAGGAAACAGACAACAGTAACAATAAAACAAAAGAGTGCTATTTTGAAATTTGGAAGTTGCCATGAATGAAATAAACATCGTTCTATAAGACAGTATATTGGCAATGATGCTACTTTAAGTAGAGGAATAAGAGAATGTCTGTGAAATTTAGATGAGACTTGAAGGAATCCATTAGGCAAAGAGGCTTGAGAAGTCATCCCATTCCAAACACGATGCCTTAAGAGGCCAAGGAGTTTGATGTTTTTGGAATAGTCAGAAGACCTATGTAGCCAGAACTTTCAACTGGATGGGGAAAGTGAGGCTTCCTCTATTGGGAAAAGACTTCCTCTATGTGGCAAAAGGTACTGCCACAGTTTACTCCAGGATTATCACATCCCAGCCCAGTGATGACAAAAAACGTTCATCTTTTCCTGTTTTCTAAATTCTAAATCCCAGAAAAGACTTTGATTGGCTTTGGTTTAGGTCAAGTGACTTCTCTTGAAACAATCACTGTGGCCAGAGGAACATAGTACTAAGAAAAGCTAGACTTGGATCACCTCTGTGGTCAGCAGTCCGTCAGAATCACATGATTGGAGCAGCAGGAAATCAGTTGCCCAGAGGAAGGAGGGGATGCAGGACAGACAAGGCAGTAGACGTTCACCCTCCTGTTCAAAATGCAGCAACTCATCAACTGCTCCCCTGACCCTTACAAGCAGGGACATTGTCTGTCTTATTCATTACAGTGTTCCTCGTGCTGAGGGCAGTTCCAGGACATATTAGCTCCTCAAAAACTGTCAGTTAAACATATGGGAAAAATTTAAAGAATGACATTTTATTACCATAAAAAATTGCAGTCACTTGTCAGTGACAGGGAAACATTCTGAGAAATGTGTTGTTAGACAATTTCATCCTTGTACTAACATCATAGATTGTACTTACACAAACCTAGATGCTATGGCTTGCTACACACCTAGGCTATATGGTACAGCCTAGTGCTCCTAGGCTACAAACCAATTTATATGCATGTTCCTTTACTGAATACTATAGGTAATTGTAAGACAATGGTATTTGTGGACCTAAATACAGAAAAAATTACAGTAAAAAGATAGTATAAAAAATTTTAATGGTACATTTGCGTAGAGTACTTACCATGAATGGAGCTTACAAGACTAGAAATTGCTCTGGGTGAGTTCGTGAGTGGTGAGTGAATGTGAAACCCTAGGACATAACTGTATAGCACTGTGACTTTATAAATACCATACACTTAGGCTACACTACATTTATAAACAAATAAAGTAATTGCAGTACAATGTTGTGACAGCCATGACATCATTAGGTGATAGGAATTTTTCATTCCATTATAACCTTATAGGACTACCATTGCATATAGGGTCCATTGTTGGCCAAGATGTTATATGGTGTATGACTGTATTTGCAACATAAATATATCAGAATGAATAGTTAAATTCTGTTACACCACACTATTGTTGAAGAGTGTTGGTCTACAGAGTAGAAATACAAACACTTAAGCCGCATAACTTGCCAGGCCTCTCTGATAATTAATTGCTATTCGATTGTAAAAGGCTTTGGAAAGTATCCATATAAAACTACATACAGATACAAGGCATTTTGTTGTTAATAGTCAGCTATGAAATGAATGCTCAGCAGAATTGTCTAAATAGGCTCCTAAAGGGTATGGCAAAAAAAAAAAAGGAACTTTGAAGAGAAAGTTTCAAATGGCAAAAAATACTTAGTCAGCAAAAAGACAATTTTCTGAAATGATGGGTTTGAGAAGAATGAATCAGCAATAAATGTTGGTGCAAAACATTATTTAATAAGTCTGAACATACTCCTGATTAAAAATATTTTCAAGAATGACTCCAGCAAAAATAATAAAATGCTAGCACAAACCTGTTTCCTTAGCCCTCCTGGTTAAGCAGGATGCAAGAGCCTGACCCACACCTCCATCAAGTGCTCTGAACTGCTGTGAGAGCATGACATGTGTCTGTGCAGTTGAGTGCTTTAGGTCATGTCATTTTAGGGTTAATGTCACCCTCCTAGAAGAGAACAGGTAGAAAGGAAGCCAGACTTCGACCCACAGGCTGGAACGATCAGTTACATTGATCATGTGGATGAATTGAGGCACAGGTACACTGCTGCCCTGGAGGCTAAGTAAGCAGCTTAGAAGAGAGAATGTGTGTATCCCTCACATCCAAAGGTGGGTCGGCAATCTAGGGCAAGTAGACAGCTCCAGGTATTCCTGAGTCACAAGCTGGCTGGTTGGCTCTGCCATCCTTGACATGTGGCTTCCATCTCTGGGTCCAAGGTGACTGCTGTACTGTTTTCAGCCAACAGGAAAGAAGCGGGGGAAAGAGTCCTGATAAGTAGATTTGTCTTCAGAGAGGTGACTCAGAACCTGCAAATACCATGCCTGCTCATATTCCAGTGGACCTAACATAGTCACATGGTTCCACGTAACCACAAAGGAGGCTTGAGTCTGCAGTCTCTAGCTGCACAACTGATGTACCCAGATAACACTTAGTTTTAGAAAGGGGGTTTATTTCTAAAATAAAAGGGCACTATGGAATACTGGGGAACAAGACTGCACTATCTGATATGTCATGAATATATTGAGTTCATGCTGTGTTTGAGGCATTGTGGAGAATATAACTGTGAATAAAAAAGATAGCCTGCATTCCAGAAGGCAGTAAATATGCTCACATACAGTAGCAATGCTCACATAAAATGGACTGGCACAAGGGGTACATATAACCCAGTTATGAAAGTTTAGGGAAGGGGGATTTATTTCCTCTGAGTAGAATATAGGAAAAATTGTTGGAAAAGGTAAGATTTGAAATGGGCCCTTAACACTGGATAGGACTAAGGTAGACTGGAAAATGGAGTTAGGAGAAAGTACTGTAAAAAGGGAGAGAAGGGCCTTTGGTCAGTGGGAAGGGAAAAGCTTGCATCCCAGCTAGAGCCATTTTCATAGCTGTGGCCCTTTGACAACCATCTAGTTCTCAAAAGGATGGTTCCACAAAAATGAGCACATGAAAGCTGATACTGTTGGTATCTGTCCAAGTCCATTCTCTCTTATTTCCTTAGTGATAAGAATCCTAACATTTAGTTGAGTGTATTGCCCTCCTTAGCCTTCTATAGAGCTATATGTGATCACATGACCAAGTTTTGGCCAATGAGATGTAAGTGGAAGTATCATAAACAACTACTGAGAAGTATTCTTAGCCAGCGGCTTCCTTTGCCCTTTCTTCGTTCTGCTGCCTGTAACTGAGATGTGATGGCTAGAACTCTGAGATAGCCATTTTGGATCAGAAGAATGAGAACTAACCCTGGAAGTGACAGCAGAGAGTCAGAATCATCCTTCTTCCCTGATGACACCATAGAACCACCATGGTGGA
The DNA here is from genome assembly GCA_036589455.1 of Ateles fusciceps. Lineage (NCBI taxonomy): Eukaryota > Metazoa > Chordata > Mammalia > Primates > Atelidae > Ateles > Ateles fusciceps. Next base: position 1,204,078 of record JAZHEH010000734.1, on the reverse strand, counting down.
AGACCCTGGACTGCCTATCTCCAGACTTGTTTGAAGCAAAAAAACAAGACTTTAGGGGTTTAAGTCACTGTCATTTTAAGTTTTCAGCCACATTTAATGGCACTAATTCCCTCCGAGCACAGGCAGCTTTCAAGCTGCACTTGCTCCTACATCACACTTACCAATGGATAGAGGTTCTACCAGCAGTCAGCCTATTCATTTCCTATTGCTACCCTAACATATTACACAAACTGAGAAGCTTAAAACAATATAACTGTATCTTACAGTTCTGTAAGCCAGAAGTCCAGCATGGATCCCACTAGACTAAAATCAAGATGTCGCCAAAGTAGTGCTCCTTTCTGTAGGTGCTAGGGGAAAATTTGTATTCTTTCTTATTTAGGTTGTTGGCTGAATTTTGTTCCTTGCAGTTGTAGGACTGCAGTCCCATATTTCCTGGCTTGCTTTCACCTGAGATCTATTCCCAGCTTTTAGAGGCTACCCAGCTTCCTTGGCTCATGACCCTCTGCCTCCATCTTCAAACCAGCAACAGTGGGTCCAGTCTCTCTCACACTCCAGACCTCTCCTACTGTTTCTTTCATCATCGTGTAACTCGTCAGCCCTTCTGCCTGCCTATTCCACCTTTAAGGACCCATGTGATTACATTGGGCCCACCCAGATGATCCAACATCATCTCCAAATCTTAAGGTCTGTAACCTTAATTCCATTTGCAAAGTTCCCTTTGCCATGTGATATAACATATTCCCCAGGTCCAGGGATTAGGGCATGGGTGTCTTCAGGAGCCATTATTCTGCCAGAGAATACAAGGTTCCCTCAGCAACCTCATTCTTCTGTCAATTTATGATCTTATTTCAACTGTCTGCCCCATTTACAGGTGCAATAACTCAAAGGGTAATTTCCTGCTGATGCTTATATATAGGCCTGACACTCAGGACTCCTGCCCACTTCTAATTCTCAGGAATAAAGCAGTGTTTTTGAGTGATTTATCATATATGTTGGGAGTTATGTACCAACTCATAAAAGATATCTAATAGATGTTTCAGGCACTAGGTTTAAGGCAGAATTTGGTGACTTCTGGGAGTAGTTTTCTCAGGTAGATGTGAACTGGGAACCAGCGTTAAGACTAAGGTCTCTCTCTAACTTTCCTCAAAGCCAGACCTAAAATAGCCTAAGCAACACTGAAAAATTACTTAGGTTTGTTGAGGGGATTGCAAAGAGCAACTTCCTTACAGATTTTTTCAAGTTGCCATTAAGGATAGGACTGGAAAGTAAGAGTATCATATCAAAGGCAGTAATTTCAGAGAGAAGAGAAAAGATAGAAAAATGCCCTATAAAGAAAAGGTGACCAGGTTCAATCCAAATTATCCGGGTGGAACTAGGCAAAGGCAGCCAATGAATAATCTTCTCTCTGGGGGGGATCAACTTGGAGATTAACTCTGGCCTGACTGTACTTTCTCCTTTGTACACTTTGGAGGAGGGAAACGCTTCAGTGTGAGGTCACTGGAACAGAAGCTCCAAGAGGACAAGGAATTTGCCTATTTTGTTTTCTTTAACCCCAACCTTCAGAGTACTCAGCAAACATACACAGCATTTGCATGAATAAATGAATACATTGTTGATTGAATGACTGACTGATTGGTTGACAGGTACCTAAGTCCTTCTTTGGTTCCCCCATCCCCAACCCCCTACTGGGCTATATTGTCTAGAAGTTAAACCTTGTGCTTTAAAATCAGACATGAACCCAGGTCTCACCACTGCTAACTGTTCTGCCAGCGTGTTCCCTGGAAGCTTCCTTGAGTCTGTTTCCTGTCTGTAACTTGTAGCCAATAATTATGCTTAGCTTTGTGAAGTTTCATTAATAGATGAAAGTGCTTAGCACAGTGCCTAGCAGTACAGTCATGTGCCACAAAATGACATTTCAGTCAACAGCAGACCACACGTACAATAGTGGTCCCATAAGATTATACTACCTTATTTTTACTGTACCTCTTCTGTGTTTAGATACACAAATACTATTTTGTTATAACTGCCTACAATATTCAGTAAAGTAACATGATGTACAGGTTTGTTGCCTAGTAACAGTAGGTCAGACCATATAGCCTAGGTGTAAGTAGGTTCTACCATCTGGGTTTGTGTAAGAGCACTCTATAGTGTATATACGACAACAATATCACCTAATGATGCATTTCTTAGAACATATCCCTGTTATTAAATGTTGTGTGGCTGTACTCAAATTTATTAGCACTTAATGTTAGTTCAAACCCACTTCTACTGATAAAGAGTCTCCCTGTGATGGTCAAACTTAATTCCCCTCCCACATGCCTCTACTTGGATCAATTGGCCTGTCTCTCCAGCATTTCATGCACACATATGGGTGCCTGTACGTGACAGTGTGTGCACTCAGGCATGCATGCACATAAATATCAAGGGGCCAAAGTAAATGCAAACACTATCTTCTCCATGAAGCCAACTATTGAGGCCCTAGTCAGAATTCATCTTTTCACTGCAGAATCTTGAATGTTGACTAAGTCATTTTTACATGTATCACATACCAATGCCTAGCACAGTGTCTAGCATAATATGGAAACGTAACTGTTTCTATATTCATCCACTCATTCAGTTTGGATGAATGAGTGGATAGATGGATGGATGGTGGATGGATGGAAAGTTAACTTACTTATGTTCTCTGCCAGCTTCACAGGGATTTATTTATCTTCATACCAACAACTGGTCAGCACAGTGCCTTACCCACTAAATAGTGGTTGGACGGTGATAAAGGAGAAGAAAAAAATAGAAAGAGAAAATCAAGACCAATCCCCACCTGGAATCATTCTTCTTTCAGGGCATCCTATTGAAAGGAGTTATTGAGAAGAGAAGCAGGGAGTTGACAGCCACCCTTTGGACTCTCTCCCAGGGCCTTTTTAGAACAGGAAAGTTAATTATGGAACCAGATTAACAGTTTCTTTTTGATACAGCCAAAGTAAAACCAGCAGGATGCAATTTAGCTCTTCCCCACTTTCCAGATAGAAGCAAATTTTCATACAAAACAAAGAGACACTTGAATTGCAAATTACTTAGAGAATCAGCTAGCAACCCCAACGGAAGAATATTTCTACTTTCAAAACCCGCTGTTGCCTTTTTAGGTTTAACCATATAGTGGGACCTTCACAAAGGCCTGGGTGTCTTGCTGTTTCAACTGTTGTCCAAGTTGGGAGGAGGAGCAATTCATTAAGGTTTACTGGAATGTCCCAGGGTGAGCTTTTTGCTCAGAACATTTTCCTCTTCTCAGACTGTCTGTCTCTAACACTCAGAGCACCAGCCTCCACTCAGAATGAAGGCCGAAGGGTTTCTAGAGGTCATCTCATTGAAGAGTGGGAAGAGCTAATGTCTCTAAGAGCAAATGTCTACAATGGCAGTAAGGAACATAAATAAAACAGGTGGCAAAGGTGAATGTATGACCTTTAGAAAGTGGGTGAGGACTGGGGCAAACCTTTACCCCATCTAACCATCACTGGACCATTGTTGATTGTTGCTAGACAGTTGCTAGACAGTTCCAGGAAGTCTGTAATCTGGATTGTTAACTGAAATATCATTCTTTTTAGCTGCTGCCATCCAATTAATAAGGGAGAATAACACCATCTATTAGCTGGATATGGCCTATGGGGCCACTAGTCTATAACTTCTGATCTATTACGCATGCCTTCCTTATTCCACAGCAGGGAAACTGAGGTCAAGAGACAGAAACAATGTATAAAAGATCACAGAGTGCCCCAGTCTTCTGATGCCTCCTCTAGTGCCTAGCTGATTCCACTATACAGCCTCCCCCAATTCCTTGCCCCCTGCAGGACACAGGGCAGCTTCCTTTTCACAAGAGCATTTATTAACGTATTTTTCTAATTTAAATAAATAATTCCTATTTTCTACAGAGGATTTGGAAGATATAGCAAGGATAAGAAAAAATTAAAAAGTCACACAGTGGTGCCATTGTATTTATGGAGGAACTGGAGGCTGAGATGGCAAGTTGGACCCAGGCTGCTTCCAGACATGGCCACTGGAGGGCAAGGTGGCATCTCAGTTGACTTAGCCAAGAGTAACAGGTGGTAGGAAGGTTAGGGCAGGAGGTGAAGACATAGCCACGTATGTGGTAGAAATGAGTAAAGGAGGATAGATGGGGAAATACAGTGAATGAAGTAAATATGCCCTGCCTGAACACTGTAGCCACTGCTCAGATTCAGCTTGTGCCATTGTGTGGGAATACAAATAATGCTGACAGCCTTTTGGAGTTTTTTTAATTGTGAAGCTTGAAATCTAACATTTTTAAGTAAAAATTTTCAATGTGTGAATGTAATTCAAATAATGTGTGTGTGTGTGTGTGTGTGTGTGTGTGTGTGTGTGTGTGTGTGTTCATATGAGTCAAAACCCATTAAGAAGCAGGATTTGGACTATGGACTTTCTCTTTGTGAGCTCTGTTTAGTGACTCACTGTGAATGAACAGAGCCCTAGGCAGGTCAGTCAGCTGGGTGGAGAGTTTGTTTCTGATTAGTCACAGGCCATGAGAGAGCTGGCATGCAGATGACCAAAATCGGGAGGACAAGACTGAGAAGACCGAGGCTGTCCATTGACTTAGTTCAGCTGTCCCCTGGAGAGTGAGGGCTTCAAAAGAACCAGGCTGCATCCTGGATAGACCCTTTAGGAAGATTTGCCCAAATCCAAAGCACCTACTGTGGCCTTTTATAAAGAGTGTGTGTGTGTGTGTGTGTGTGTGTGTGTGTATGCATGTAAATAATCTTTACCTTGCTAAAATATAGATTATCTCCCTTGGTAGCCTTGGGGAAGACAACTTCATTTTCTCCGAAGCAGAAATGTTTATAATTATCAATGAATGTGTCAACTCTTTCCATGTTACTGGACTGAATGAGTTAGGCAATAGAATGGAATGGAAGGAGCCCCTAAATATGAGTCTTGAATTCTCGGAGCTTCCATTTCATACTCTATGAAAAGAAAATTATGATACCTGCCCTATCGTCTATATTGGTGAAGGTTTTTTAAATAAGAAAAACAGAAAACCCAATGGCTTAAGAAAAAAAAACAAAAACTAGCCTAAGCAGAGAAGGGTATGTATTGGTTCACACAACTGAAAAGTTCAATCATAGTTAAATCTGAGGGTCCAAATAACATCAAAGCTAGTACCTCTCGCTCAAAACTGCAGTCTTGATTTCCCATGTTGGCTGCCAGTAGCTCTAGGTTTCCATCTTCATCATTCCAAGCGCAGTAGAAAGAGATCTTCTACTACATTTTCAACACAAGTTTCAGAACTGACTTTCATTGTTCTGAAATCCCATGCCCATTCGGAAACCAATCAAGGTGGCAAAAAAGATGAAATGCACTGAATGGCTAGACCAGCACACATTTCATGGAACAATTAGGCACTTAGCTGAGGATCTATGGGAACATAATTTGCATTCTATATGGTGGCAGATAAAGTAGCAGACCTGATTCCCTGGTAGGAATAAAATGTTTCTACTGAAACAACTTCCTGGGAGTATATCCGACCTGCTCTATAAAGTGTGTCTAAAGCTGGAGCCATCTAGTTAAAGAGAAAAGAGCAAAATACTTGATTATTGCTGATACTAAAATGAGATTTTATATTTTGTATTTCTTTTCTCTCCTGTCATGCAGGCTTCCTTTGACAAGGAAGGCTATTGTTTCCATGAAAACAACAGTGTGAAGAGTAAGTAGTTTTTCCTCTTATTCATTGGTTGTAGGATATGAACTCCTCTCCACTGCTAAGATGAGAAACTACCATTTCTTACACATGGACACAAAAATGAGAAAAATAAACACTGAGAATTCCAAAAGGAGGGGAGGAGAAAGAGGAACAAGGGTTGAAAAACTACCTATCAGGTACTATGTTTACTTCATGGGCAATGGGGTCATTAGAAGCCCAAATCTCAGCATCACTTAGTATACTCGTGAAACAAACTTGCACATGTAACCTCTATGTCTAAATTAAAAAAAAAACACATGACTTCTTCCTCCAACCGAGTAAATATCAACTGATCTGGTATGTCAGATGCCAAGTAGATGGCTTAAACTTTCTCCATTGTATATACTCCCCAGACAACACAGGGCATGTCAAAGTATGTATCACTTAAGATGTGCTCTTGGCTGCAAGTAACAAAGTACAGATTGAATGTGGCTTAAATAAAAAGAAAAAAGTTGTTGGCGTTCATAACGAGAAGTCCTAAAGTAAGAGAGGTCCATGGATGGTCAATGGAGTAAATCAGTAATGTTACCAAGACTTGGATTACAACCTCTTCAGGGGGCTGTCTCTTTCATCAGTCTCCAGCAAACTTCCTCTCACATTTATTGGCCAGAAATGTGTTACACACCTTTGCCTAAACCAATCCTTACCAAAGCAAATGGACCCACCATGATTGGTTAGACTAATCATGAGTCCCTTCTTGGTGTTAAGAATGCGACTAACATTCCCTGAACTACATGGTTGTGTAGAGAAAAGTGGATATATAAACAAAACTAAAATCTTATTAGAAAGAAAAAAGGAAGAATGAATAGTGATTGTAAAGGCAATCAATAGTATCTACTATAAGATGATACTGTGCAAATCTCAGCAGTGTATCCTCTAAGATGAAAGCTTATAAAGGGACTCAAGTTCCAAGACCTCATATACTCCATTATTGCAGAGAAAGCAGGCACCAGCTTTGGCTAACCTCCCCCTCTAGTCATGGGTAAAATGAAAGAAATACTTAGACTCTGGATGTAAAACCCAAGGTGTTATCATCATACCATATGCAGACTGTTTCTCCAATTTGCATAATTATAAACTCCCCCTCAAAGAGTAAACATCACTGCCAACTTAAAAACAACAACTACAAAACAGTATTAAATATGCATTGCTAATCTGACTTTCTAATTTGTCTGGGCTCTTCACAAAGCTGTGCATATCTCTGCAGATACCGAGTGCTTAAGAAAGTCTTCCACCTGCCTGAAAAAACATCAACAGGAAAAGAAAAGCTAAAAATTAGGTTTTTAGCTAAAGAATTTGAGTTGTTGCCTGAAAATTACCTGCAGGAGTTCATTCTGTTAAAAAGGACTCTCAAATTCATTGTCCCAAACCATTGCCTACCACCATTTAAGTATAGGCATTAGCTTTGTGCAGCCAAAAGAAGATAATTTCACAAGACCTCACCATTCAGTTTTAAGAATCACCTGTGAGCTGTGTGTTGCCTTATATTTGGTCATTTATAAAAAATAATTCAAGAGTTTCAGACTTTTCTGTTCCCAAATCTGTCTTTTATTGACCTGCCTCAAAGATTCACACCACTTGGGCCTTGAAAGTTCCAGTTATGGTACAAATGTACTATTTGGCCAAGGTGGATTAAGCTGTTATTATTTTCCCCAATTTCAGTTCCTTGATGAGCTCCAATGATAAGTGGGACACAGGATGTGTATATGCATATAGGGAAATCCTCCTGTAAGAATAGCCATAATCAAAAAATCAAAAAACAGTAAATGTTGGCTTGGATGTGGTAAACAGGGAACACTTCTACACTGCTGTAGGTAAGTAAACTAGTACAACCACTATGGAAAACAGTGTGGAGATTCCTTAAAGAACTAAAAGTGGAACTACCATTTGATCCAGCAATCCCACTACTGGGTATCTACCCACAGGAAAAGAAGTCATTATTTGAAAAAGATACTTGCACACACATGTTTAGAGCAGCATAATTTGCAATTGCAAAATCGTGGAACCAACCCAAATGGTCATCAATCAATGAGTGGATAAAGAAATTGTGATATGCGTGTGTGTGTGTGTGTCTGTGTGTGCATGATGGAATACTACTCAGCCATAAAAATGAATGAATTAATAGCATTTGCAGAGACCTGGATGACTTTGGAGACTATCATTCTAAGTGAAGTAACTCAGGAATGAGAAACCAAATATTGTATGTTCTCACTAATACGTGGGAGCTAAGCTATGAGGACACAAAGGCATAATAATGATACAAGGGACTTTGGGGACTTGGGGTGAAAAATGGGAAGGGGTGAGGGATAAAAACCTGCAAATATGGTGCAGTGTATACTGCGTGATGGGTGCACCAAAATCTCACAAATCATCACTAAAGAACTTATGTAACCAAATACCACCTGTGCCCCAATAACTTACAGAAGAAACATTCCTTTGAATTAAAAACAAAGAAGTCCTCCTGGAGGTATACAAATTACGTGTATGTGTAATTTATAATATATGTCTATACCTCTATGTAATGGAAATGTCTGTTATGCATAAACACACAACATACATGAATACAATGTTACATAGTGAGATCCTTTTATACAAGCCATTCTAAAACCTACTTTGTGAACTCAATACGTTATAGACATCTTTTTTTGTAGTATGTGTATGTGTATGTACACATCATCTTTTACTGTTGATTAGTATGGCATCTCAGGAATTAATGGTAATTTGTTTGCTCAATCCTCTTTTAAGCTACACCTGTCATTCCTAGCTATATCTTCACTATTTTTAATTATATCAAAACATTCTTGTACACAGAGATCTTTCTCTGCACATATTGTTGTCTCATTAGTAAGCTCCTTGAATAGTCATTGCTAGGTAAGGGACAGGCCACCCAACTGTATTAAGGGAAGAACCATAGAGGGCTAGAATCTTGACACTGCGTGATCCCTTCTAGGGGCACAGATATACCTGTGAGGATAGGCTCCTATAGCAAAAAAAAAAAAAAAAAAAAAAAATGGAAGAAGAAAATGAGGACAAAGTGGCATAAATGTGAACTTTGCTGACGGTACATTTTTACACCGAGTTGTCACAGAACAGTAAGAAAACTGCTGTTATTGCAGACAACCATGAGATTTGTTTTAGTGTTTACTGGAGCAGTGTCAATCTGTGCCTTATCTAGACTGTAAAATCCCTGTGGGCAGGAGCCAGTTCTGGTGGTTGTTGCTGTTACTGACCGATATATAGCAAGTGCTGAATATATTTAATTACTGCACTTAAACATTTTTGGGTTAATAAACTATATAAAAAATCTTTCCTGAAAGGAAAAGATTTGGAAGAAACTTCCTAAAGAGTGACATTTCTAGGGAATCTATTATCTTCCCAATCTTCTTACTCAACCCCCAGTATCTCTTTTGCATGTAATACTTTCCATCCCACAACAATTGAAACATAGAACCACACAATTTTAGGTGTTACTCCACTGTTTTAAGGCAAAAATAATTCTGCCTTAGAAAGTATTGTATAAGGAGCAGGTTATAGTAAATGGGCCATCCTTGTCCGTCAAGAGTTTAACATAATTCACTCAACCCCTGGCCTCAAAGCCAGCCTATTTTTATGACCAGAATTTGACTTATTTTTATATTTTACTTCCATTTTTAAACAAGATAAGTTGCTGTGTGATTATGAAAATCAATGTAGAATAATGTTACCTGATACTAAATTCTGTAGATTGCAAAATGGATGGGTTCTGTTATGTCATGGCAGTTTGAGTTGCTCCAAAACACACTGGAAAATGAAATATTTTCTCTTTTCATAAATGATACTTATTTGCCTTTTCTATTTCCAAAGATGTTTCCTATCATATCATTCAGGATCTTATCTAAGTTTCTTGAATTCTTGTCATCCTTCCCAGAGCAGCAAGGTGGTTTTCAGTTTACCTAACTCACTTAATGTCTGTCTGCAGTTCTATGCCCGGCAAAAGAACTAAATGAACAGACACCCTACACCCATCACAAACTGACAACGAATGTCACAGGCACCTGGACTTAGAGCAGCATTGACCTAAAAATCTTTCAAACATCCCCAAGGAAAAAGAGAAATTGCTATTTGGCAATTCAAAGTGAGATCTGCAGACCAGCAGCATCCACACCACCTACTGCCTCCTTAGAAATGCAGAATTCCAGGCCTCAGACCAGCCTACTGAGTCCAAATACACACTTTCTCAATATCCCCCAGGTATGTCATATGCATGTTATGGACCTCAAGGACAATTCCTTGTGGTCATTCACCTTGATTTCTTCTTATTTTCAAGATCTCTCTCTGCTTGAACCAACAAAATGAAGTACATAAATAACTAGAAGTACATTATTTTAATATCCCACACTGTTATTGTACTGGGCAAAGAACACATTTCATACTGAGTTGAAGGAAATGTTCCCTATTTCAAAACAGCAGTTTACTCCTTAGACAATTTCATCATTTTCATAGCAACTTCCCCTCCATTCCTTCTTTGTTCAAAATGGCAGCCCTTAAGATATAAACATGCTATTATTTTTGTGCATTGAATTTGGATAAATATAATACATGTAACACATTTACTATGAAATCAAAGGAAACAGCCTCCCTAGAATGTAGTGCAGTAAAATCTGTGCTCACTTTAATGATGCTCTCACAATTTATAGTGCTGAGTAGATCATGAATTCTAAACAATTGTGGAACCTAAAAGTATCTATTGAAATTAAGAATAAATTCTGTTGTGGATGAGTAGGAAAAGTTTTAGGAGTATTCAGTTCAGGAATCCAGTTTATTACACAGTACACTGGGGCAAAGGGGGAAAATGTTCCTGGAAATAACCCCAATGAAAGGCACAGATAGAAGTGAAGTTTTTAATAATATCAAAGGAGATTTAATAACTATTTTTAAGTCTGGAAACCATTTTCTAGATGTTTAAGTCTGAACATATTAACTTATAGTTTTGTATATGGTTAATTTCAAGTGCCTGCATTTCTGAAACAAATACATTGTTAGTATTGTGATTAAATGTTTCTATTGTATAAAAAATCTGTTCTACGAAATCACCAAAAAACATACATATTTATATGGCAACCCTATAAAAAGGCTATATCTTGGTTAAAAAAAAAAAAGTTAAGGAGAGCTTCTGCTCCCAACTTCTACGTCTGGGCTTCTCTCCTCCATTCTCTTAAGGTTTCTAGTACTCTGTGCCCAGCACAGTACTGAGTACTCTCAGTGTCTCTCTTACCATCCTCTAGAGGAATATCTATTCTTGAAATGAAATGGCAGCCATTTATATTTTGTATACATTCAAAGATTTGTTCTAATAATTTGTAGTACTATCTCTCACCATGAAAGAAAGAATTTATCTCCTATTAAGGGAATATTACATAATAGAGTAAAGAGATGATAAGTACTGACTAGATCAGGATTGGTTTCATCTGAGCAGTTGATAGCTTCCTGGACTTTAGTGCTAATATTCTGAGACTACATCTGGATTCACCAGGAAAAAAATATTTTGTGATCAGTGATGTCTGCCATGGATATGAGATAAGGACATAGCCATACGTCTGCTATGTAATGTTTCATACCACAGCTTTTACTGAGCCTTTACACAGCATCATTTGTTAACTACTTGTAGGCTACCTTATTTGTATATTGATGAATATCAAATTATCCCCAAAATTAAGTGCCTTAAAAGAATAATATATATTAGCTTACAGTTTCTATGGGTCAGGAATCTTTGAGCAGCTTACCTGAGTTCTCTGTCTCAGGGGTTTCTTACAAGGACACAATCACGGTACTACCCAAGACTGCAGGCTCACCTGAAGGCTTAACTGGGGAAGGATCCACTTCCAAGCTCACTGACATAGTGATTAGTCATACTCAGTTCCTCTAGGGCTGTGGCACAGAGGATCTCATTTCCTCACTGACCATTGTCCAGAGACTTCCCTCAGTTCCTTGCCAGACTGCCCTCTCCTTTAGGGCATATACACAAGAGGAGTGAGAGAGAAGGTTAGCAAGAGGAAAGTCACAGTTTTTTGTAACCTAATTATATAAGTGACATCCCATCACTTTTGCCTAATGTGTTCACTGATGTAAGTCACTATATCTTCTCAAGGCCAGGGGAAGACACAAGGGTGTGAATCTTAGGAAGTATGAATCAGCAGGAGCCATTCTGCAAACTGCCTGCTACACAGGCTTTATCCCATTCAGTCTTCACCATGGTCACTCTTAACATGCCTACTACTATTACCCCATTTTTACAAGTGAAGAATTAGACATAGAAAAGCAGAATCACTTACTCAGGGTAGCACAGCTAACAAGGAACAGAGCTGGGATTTAGACACAGATCCCCCTGATTTTAACGCTGGTATGATTGCCACTTTGCCTTTTGCCTCTCTAGAATTAGCCGATAAAGTGGTTTTCTAAATATTTTGACCCCTACTGGCAATAACTTTTCAGAATATGCCCTTACTTGTGTATGTGTATTTATGACATATCTGTATTTAAAATTAGTAAATCTTGTTGGATAAAAAGTGGTCATGAATAGAAGTTATTTTATTCACACCACAATGGATTGTCTTGTCCAGAGCTGATGCTCTCTGGATGTGACATCCTCTGGTCCATGACTTCCCAGTTGACAATCAGGTAGGCTTATGGAGATAGAGTTGGATGCTTTTGCTGCCCAGACACTTTAAAAAGAGGGAAGAAACTGACTTTCAGCCTCTTCTTTACCCTATTATGAGCTTTTGAAGAAGTATGAATGAGTAGGAGTTTGGACAACTTCTTCCTCTCACTGTGTGTCATCAAGCTCTTAAAGGAAGGATATTATAGGATTGGAGGAGTCTTCTTCCAGCCTTGGAGGTGTGGTCTCCACTGCAGGAGAAAATAAAATGCTTTTAAATGCCGCCTCCTGGTTGGGATTGAGGGATGGAGGAGAGTTCAGATGCTGTTTCCAAGTGAAGCTTTATTGTTTATCAAGAACTATTTATTATGGTTTTTAAATAATTTACATGTTTACGTTAAATAGATAAAGGGACATGGTAAAAAGCATGCTTAATGCATTATAAATACTTAGAGAAAATTAAGCTTTCTATAGAGCCTGTCTACACCCTCTCCATTTCCTCCCCTAAAGCACCCACTTTGTGTGTATCCTTCCAGTGAGGGTCTATAGCCATACAAAGACACATGTGGATGCCCTTAATTTTTATAACCTAAGTGATACACCTAGTCTCTGTAGGTGTTTTTTGTTGTTTTTTTTTTTGTTTTTTTTTTTTTACCTGTTACTTCTTAGAGATGGTGTTATATTAGTATACACAACCATTACTTATTCTTGTTAATGGCCACATAATATTGTATAGTAATAATGTACCCAAATTTATGTAATGGGTTCCTTATAGATGAATGATTAGATTTGATTTAAATCTTTTCCTTGTTTAACCATGCTGCAATAAGTGTATCCTCTAGAGAATTGTTTTGAAAATACTTGGCTTTCACTAGTGGTGTTTAGTAGCTTTTTCCTGATTATATAAAAACCACATAGCCACTGCTGAGGCCAGGTTAGGGATAGTGACATTAAGAACAGGAACATATAACCAGCTTCTGCACACCTCCTGTGTAATTCTCTGATCATTCTCCCTTTGCTTCAATACTTCTCGTCTTAGCTGAACAAGCCCCACAATGCTACCACAAGAGAAAAGCATTCCTATCATGTGACTTTGCTGGAAAACTAGAGATATTAAGTCTCCACCTTCCATCTTTGGATTTCCCAACGCAGCTGTGGAAGCAAGTGTAGGAACTCTTCCATGCACTAGCTAGTAAGATTTATCTATTAATAGGAGGGTAGGGCAGCGTTGAGCAGTGGTAGCACAGTGCAGTAAGGAGAGCATCAGCTTCAGGTCAACACATTGTAGTTGTGTGGCTGGTTCCCCAAACCAAGATATTATCACCAGAAAATGGGGGAGTGGATGCTGGCCTGGCACAAACCACAGGTGCCCACTTGAGGGAGTATTCAAGCAGACCCTTCATCAGTGACCCTTCGTCACCATCCCTTCCATAGCTCTGAATATCCTTGCCACTCTGGTCCTCTTTCCTCACTGAGATTAGATGACCTCAAAGATCTTATCCCTCTCAATTGTTTCCCAGCTTTGTAATTTGCCATCACATATCAGGGAGGCAGGGTCTGGCTCAGGAACCTATGTTTATGTTTTTTATCCCATCTTGCCAGATCACTCAGAGCTCCCCAAAATTGTCAGCCTACTCTTCCTCTTGCCTTCCTGGCTGGCTGCATCTGGAAATTACTAGCAATTGCCCAACTAAAATGCCTTCCAAAGACATGTGTTTGCTTCGATTTTCAAATCAGTATGCTGGCCAGGATGTCAAACACACACAGAGAAATCTCAGCCTCTGCAGATTGACTGGGCAAGATTTTTCAAGTATGGGCATATTGTTATAAGCATACAGAAGACTAGGCTGACTGAACCTTTCCCTTGGGCAAAGTGTCACAGGAAAAAATTTCTTACTAATAACAAATCAGTAGCAGAGGTTACATTTTGAGTTCCTGCTTTAACCCAGAGTCTGAATGGGGCATAGAGCAACCATTCATAGGCGTGTATGAGGCATAGCATACGAGACTAGTCTTACTGGTTGGAAACCTCATCTCCATCACTCAGCAGCTGTGTCACTCACATTTCTTGCCCTCTCTAAATATCAGTTACACCAGGTACAAAACAGCGCAGTAACTGCACCTACCTCATAGGGCTGCTGTGAAAAATCAGACAATATAGCCCCTGGGAAATGCTTAGCCAGTGCCCAGCACATAGTAAGCACACAGTGCCAGCTGACTAGTTTTATAGCTGTTCCTAAAAGATTATTTCTCCTCATTTCATAAATGTACAAACTCAGAATCCAAGAAGGTAAATAATTTGCCCAAGACCAAAAGTAGCAGAACTGAGACTTGAACTTAGGTCATCTGCCTCATTAATTCTTCAAATACTTAGGGATGCCTCCTATGTTCCAAGCACTGAGGATAGGGAAATATGTGAGTAAGGCCCAATCCTGGCCCCCAGGGAGTTTACAGCCTGATGTGATACCATCAGATCCCTTGACATGCCTACCATCCATTCCCTTCATAGAACTACCCCAGGGCACCTAGTTAAAATGTCCCTGAATACTCTTGACAGTAACCACAATAGATAATATTTATTGGATACCAGTGGATGCTCATTTAATCACTCCAAAAGTCCTGTGAGGCAGCTACAATTATTATCTCTTTTACAGATTAAAAATCTGAAGCTTGCAGAAGGTAGAATGAGTTGTTGAACCCATGTAGCTGGAAAGTGGTGGAACTTGGATTTGAACCCAGGCAACATACAAGAATAGTTCACTATATGGTTTAAAGGAGTCAAGCTGACTTGAGACTGGGAATGGAGCTAGAATGAAAAGTTATGTCAGTGCTGCAGTCCACACCCAATCACGTATAATGTGTATCTTATTTTTGTGTGCCCTACGCTCCTATAGTAATCCTCAGAGGTTAAAAAATATACATGCTAGGAGAAACTTTTAGCTGTGAAAACAAAGAAAGCAGGCACTATCAAATTAAAATCAGGCAGTGGGACTTAGACTGACTAAATCTGCCCTTCTGTTCTCTGCTTAGTTGCATTTTCAAAGACCCTGTCCTCAAGGGGCAAGCTTAGGCTGGCCAATGGCAGATACAGGCCTACTTCAGCCCCTGGAAATGCAGTTTGATTTGGTTGTGTACAGACAGGCGTAGCCTGGGGAGACATAGGCCAGGGCAAAGCTCAGGGGTCTGGCTGATAAACACGGCCACGGCCTGGTGACTTCTGCAGAGCTGCTGCAGATCACGGGCAGAGTTGTGTTCAAAGGAGTCAAACAAACTTCAGTTCTGCCTCCCTGGTTCAGAGGCTTCATCTGAATCTCCACAGGCGCCTAGTGGGTCCCGGGAGGCAGTGATGCTGGCATAAGTAAAATACTATCAGCATGATTTTTCCCCATTTGCTGGCTTTATTCATGGCTCACAGTTACACTCCCTCCAGTGAGGGAGGCTCTATGCAACCCTAAGACACTGTGAGATTGTTAACTGGGAGTAAAAACAAGGCAGAAAAGAGAGGCTCCCTGCAGAAAACAAAGAGGCCTTGCCTTTCACAAACAGACAAAGGCAGACGCAGCTGGAGCCTAAGTTTGTGTCTGTGTTACTTACAAAACATAACCCCCAGCAAAATAACAGTGACTAGATGTGTATTTTTGTCATCAACCTGAAATTAAGAAATCTAAAGCAATAAGTCCTCATGAACCGGGTCTCCACCTGCCTCCTGACACACACAATGACCTAAGGAAAATATGAAGGAAGGTCCCGGACTGTGCCGAGGAGGTGGGGCAAGTTAATAGAGCCAAATCTGGCAAAGCACGTAATTTCTTTGCCAACAGCTTGCAGATAGTCTCCCTAAGCCTCAAGTCACCAACAGAGGGTGTTTTTAATTCATTTTACTCATGTACAAATTCTGAACATCCAGAAAGATTGAAGGATTTGCCTAAAGTCATGCAGCAATGTGATGAAAGAGAATCAGACCCCTGGATATCCCTGGTTCTTATGCACACTTAGACTTTAGCTGCTTCTGCAGGGGAAATGTGATCATGCCCCGAGGCTGCTTTGCACAGTCAGTACAACCTGGGGAGCACTCCATCCTCATTAACTGTCATTAAGTTGCTGGGACCTCCAGTTGCTCTTCCTATGGGGAAGAACTGAAGACCAATGTCATTTACTTTGTATGTCCACCTCCTGGGGTTACACTGGAAACGCTCCTAATGAACCACAGCAGAAGAAAATATCGTCCTCAATTAGAGCCCTTAGGAAAGGCTGCTGCATTTTCCTACCTGCAGAGGAAAACACTAAATGCAGAGTCTGTATATGAATAAACAGAAGAAAGAAAATGTACAAGTGTGATGACTCCACAAAAGCTTCCCCTGAGTCTTTACAATGGCAAATGACCCACGAGCTTTCAGAGCCACCATATTAGTTTTTTTGTAGAGTAGCTTTTGTTGTTGTTAATGAAAACACTATCCTTTTACAGAGACAGATTCTGCAATCAAAGGAGCTAGGAGGTCAGGGTACTCACAATAAGCGTGTCTGCCAGGCATAGGAATATCTATATATCATATATTGCTCAGTGGAACAGAGGTGGAATGTTTCTGGTGCCCTAAAACTCTTGCACCCAGAACTTGCCACTACACTACTGAAGAATAAACTGTAGCAGAGTGGTTGAGGGTCTGGTAGAATGGAGTTTAAGGCCTATTTCTGCCCCTTTCATGCTGTGTGATGTTGAAAAAATATTAACTGCTCCAAATCTGTAATTCTTCAGCTGTTAGTGGCGCTGGAGCTGCTAATTTACCTAACAAATAGCACACAAATTATTTAGCTGAATAAATGGGCAATCTTATTAAAAGTGCTAGTATCCTTCCAATAGAGCTGGAAATTACCCCAGAAACCACCTCACCAAGACATTCCCAATTTTGACTGAATATCAGCATCACATGAGGTTCCTTTAAAATATGCATATGGCTGGGCCCCAGACTTCCTACCTGTACAGCCCATTTTCAGGCTCTCAACTTCGTGGACATACCTATTGCTTTGATAAGCCATTACAAAGTTTGTCTAAAACAAAGCTATTTGCTTCCGTTAGCTAAGACTACAACTATTTTTCAACATGCCTGGGGAACGAGACCAGGCTTCTCTACTTTTCAGAATTCCTCAGGTGATTCTTAAGCAGCCAGATTCGCATCAGTCCTTAGTACAATCTCGGGAACCCGCTAACCTATGCCCTAGAGAGTAACCTAAGTAACCTGAAGGTCACAGAACCACAGACCTAATTAACGAATAACAACAACAAACACACCCTTGGTTTTTCTGATTTCTGTTGAATAACCTCACCATGTCAGCACAACAAAATTCTAAAAAAACAGCAGGACCGTTTTCATGATTGATTGCCTTAAGTGTGGTCCATATTGGTCCTGGTGTTACCATGTACCAGCAGCTGTTTAAAGCTACCAACAGATTTCTCCCTGAAGACTTACACTGTGGGTTTCAGTTAGAATTGCAAACCCAGAGATACTTGGGAATCTGTCTGAGTTAAACATTGCTGGCTCGCCCTAGGAAAGACTGGCTTTTTAGGACAGGGATCCCCAACCCCCAGTACTGGTCCATGGCTTGTTAGGAACTGGGCAGCCTAGTAGGAGGTGAGCAGCAGGTGAGCATTTCTGCCTGAGCTCTGCCTCCTGCCAGATCACTGATGGCATTGGATTCTCATAGGAGTACAGACCCTAATGTGAACTGTGCATGCCAGGGCTGTAGGTTGTCCCCTCCTTAAAAGAATCAAATGCTTGATGATCTGAGGTGGAACAGTTTCATCCCAAAACCATCCCCCAAGCCCTTGCATCCATGGAAAATTGTCTTCCACGGAACTGGAACCTGATGCCAAAAGGTTGGGAAGTGCTGTTAGAGGACACGAGACCACAGTCCAGGCATCACAGTCACATCCCACAGACACCACCTCCCGTTGGCTTCCTAGATGACAGGCACAGTGCCCAGGAGGAAATGAGCAGATCAGAAAAAGTAAACCTGGCACACAAACCCGTAAGGGATGATAGACTTTGCAGACATAATCTGAGGATAGTATTAAGAAGAGTTTGTGGAGAAAGGGAAATCTTGTACATACTATTAGCAGAAATGTAAATTAGTGGTGATTATGGAAAACTATATGGAGGTTCCTCAAAAACTAAAAACAGAATTACCATATGATCCAGTAATTACACTTCTGTGATGCTTTGTTTTGCTGTGTGATGTTGGAAAAATATTAACTGCTCCAAATCTATAATTCTTCAGCTATTAGCTGCTCTGGAGCTGCTAATGTACCTAACAAATAGCACATACATTATTTAGCTGCATAAATGGGCAATCTTATTAGTAGTATTAGTATCATTCCAAAAGATTTGAAATCAGTATGTCAAAGAGAACTCTGTTCACTGCAGCACGATTCATAATAGCCAAGTTATGGAAGTGACTTAAGTGTTCACTGTTACACTTCAAATCTCTCTTGCAGGAAGAGCCTTTGGAGGGGCTTCTCTGATTCATCAGCCTTATCCGGGTTAATCTCTGCCTTAAAGTAAACTGTTTTGGGACTTTAAGTACATCTGCCAAACCCCTTCCCAGCAGTACCTCGAATCGTATGTAATTGAATGAATGGGAGACAGTATGTGTAAAACAGGGGCCAGGAATCTTGGGGACCATCTTAGAATCCTTCCTATCACAGATACATTTTCTTATCAACTCTGGCTTGGATCACAGAATATAGGAAAGAAAGCTAAGGTACCACATGAGGACTATAGGTAATAATATTGTATTCTAGACTGGAAATTTGCTGAGAAAATAGATTTAGGTATTCTTACCACAGAAAGTAGGGAGAGACTATGTGAGATGATGAACATGTTAATTAGCTTTATAGTAAGCATCTCACTATATCTATGTGCACCAAAACATGTTGAGTTCTTAAATATACACAATTAAAATTTTTTGAAGACATATACCATTTATTTAAAAAATGGGACAATAAAATTATAAGAAATCTACCTTTTATGAGCAGCTCACAAAATAATTCTTTAAAGATTATTCTCATAGCCATACCCTATATATGGGACGCCCAAGACTCTTCAGCCAGCACTTAGAAGAAATGGAAGTTAAAGATGCTAATGGTGCTGTATTATTAAACAGTATTTAAAAATAATCCCAAGTACTCCTCAGCATAAGGTGTAAGCCTCTTAACCTTTTTTATACCTATTTTATCACCTGTAAAAGATAGATGAATGTTTACCTTGTAAGACTGATATGAGAGATTAAGGATACATTTTACATAAATGATTATGCCAATGAACATCTATCATTTATTGCAAACTCACCATCTACAGGCACGGTGCATACTGCTGAGAGGATTGCAATATAATTGAACATGTGTGACTTTACAACTGAGGCCAAAACCATGACTCAATCCCAGTTCTATCTCCTTCAGCAAATGTATTCACTACTCAGAGTCTCCGTAACTTTTCAGGGTGGTGAAAAAAATATAGAAAATAATGTGTGGACCTAGTGTAATGGCGTCCACCCAATATATGGTGAGTATGGAAATACCTACACTATAGAAATATTCTTTCTAAAATTGTAACACTGTCATTCAAGTAACACCTTCATTATATCATCTATTCATTGGTTTACTTAATATTATTTAGATCAACTATTTTATATCCATGAAAACATTGTTTTGATGTGCTTATTTCATTTTTTTCTAAGATTGTGTTAAAATAAATGCTTTGCTATTAAAATAAAAGTACACTAACCAAAATTTCCATGTGTACTACCAAACATAAAAATACCATGCATTGGGAAATGTGAAAAGCCACTTTTAAATGAAAGAGTATTCCCTAGGGTCCCCGAGGAAATAAATTGGGAGCTACCCATATTTCAAATAACTTAATTTTGTTTTTGAGAGAGGCCTTGGAATTCAATTCATCTGATTTTTAAATTAAGCCTAAGGAGAAGGAAAAAAAATGTGTTCAGCTAAAACAAAATGAAAATATACCAGGGCCAGAACTCACTGCAATTCCAACGCCCGTGTTTTCATCACATAACAAAACAAAATAAATGGAGGAAAATGAGAAGGAGGCAGAGGAGGAGGTGGGAGTGGGGGAAGAGAGTAGAGAAGGAGAGAGAAAAATGCAGAGGAAAGGCAACTGGCCAATGGGCATCCAGAGAGACAGAAACAGAGAGCCAGAGAAAGCGAGAAAAGCAGAGATGAAGAAAGAGAGAGGGGCACAGAGAGAGAGATGGAGGCAGAAAAAGAGAGACAGAGAGAAAGAGAGAGAAACAGAATACATTAGGAGGAAGTGGGGGAAGGATTTGGTAGATTCTTAAGTGATTATAAACTTTTATTATCACCCCAAATATGGGCTCCCATGGACTTTAAAAGACAGTTACCTCCTATCACCTCTCTGTGTATGTTATTTAGTTGATCAATAGCTCTTCAGCTGTTCTCTTAAGCCTTTAGAATCCAGGTGACATGGCATCCCCTTCAGGCAAAATCATAAACTGTAGGACTTGTTCATCATCAGGGCATGTCTGATTTTTTCTGATTTCAGGATCTGAATTAATCAAGCTGAGATCCTTAACACTGAGTCTCTTCTTTCTGTCTGAAAAATAGCAATACTGATCGTACTATGGCAACTGACTGAAAATGATATTGAACAAGAAAATGAGATGGTTTCCTTTTGACTTTACTCTTACTGCTCAGTGGTTCCCAGGAGGCGGATTTCTTGCAGACATTTACTTCTACTACTAGAATTAAATTTTCTGCCTTTGCCACTTCCTGTCCCAAGAAGCACCACAGTGCTGCCTGCTCAGTACCTAGGGAAGAGCACTTTCATTCTATATTTTAATTAGGCCCTGACATCTGGTATGGACCGTGAGTGCTTATTTGCACACCTGCAGGCTATTGGTTGTAAAGGTGCCCAGCCTATGTGGAGATTACCAGTGCAGATGGAGACTGCAGTGATTTAATTTAATAGAGCAATTGTGTGGGTCTTGTAGAATGTACCTCAATTGTGAAATGTGTGCCCCGTCCCAATTCCAGGTACTCTGTGCTGTTCCTTATGCAACACTTTTCGCTGTCCTGTCAATCTTTACAATAAACACAGTGAGTTAGAAGAGAGGATTGGCAACAGAGCTGTCTTTGAAACCTTTCAGGGGAGAGGGAAGAAAGCTGGAGCTCTAGAAAAGAATTAAATTTATAAAGACAATGAAATTTGCCAAGGATTTAAATAATCACCTACCCTCCTCTATTAAACAAATACCACGTATATGGCTCCAACTCGTCTACTGAGCCTCTGTCTTTCAGTGTGCAGCAAATGGTACCCATGGGCACTGAGAAGGAAGCAGATGTAATAGGAGATGGTCAGGTGGCCTTGTGTGCACTTGTGTTTCCGTGACATAGGGAAGACTCCTTACTTGCTCAGTACTGAAAAATCCAAGCTCCAGACTGAGGCTCCAGTTTTCGGAGCTCACCTGTCACATTGTTTCATTGACCCCTGTGTCCTGCACCTCTAGTACCTCTCCCAGAGTCCAACATAGCTATGTTCTCAGTAAGCCTTTGTGGAAACAAAGGACAAACAGTAGGCCAACTGCAGTAGTATTGCTGAATCTCTGATGCCCATCAGCTTCCTGAATGCATCTTTCTGGATGTTCTTAAAGCTTTGAGCCCACCCTGGGTAACTTGCTGGGAAATTCCACCTGTCAGTATATTCAATGGCTATAAAACTGAGATGATTTTAATTGGCTGATATTGTTTCCTACTTATTTCTTGCATGTCTGTGTCCCAGTTCCTTTAGCTGAGGAGTCGGGGAACTTGTAACACAGTGGCAAGTGATATAAACAGAACAATGCCTAATGCCGTGGTATTGATTGAAAGTTGAGAGAAGAGGAATTCTCTACGGCCCTGGAAAGTGAGAAAGACCTTGCTTTAAATCATGATGTATGGGTCATCCAAGAAATTGTGGGAAGTGTTAAAGGTGAAGAAGAAAGGCAATATAAAGTAGTTAACAGCATGGATTTTGAACAGGCCAGGCTTACATGCCCAGCTTCACCATTTTTCAGCCATATGAATTTAGGTACGGGGCATAATCTGTCTAAATCTTGTTTCTCTTTTTAAACATGAGAATAATTGCGAGGATGCCACATGACTTCTAGAAATAATGATGATTAAAAGGAGCAATATGTGAAAAGGATTTAACAAAATTCTAGACATAGAGAAAGTAAATGCTTTAAAATTCATGATGATGATAGGAAGAAATCGGAGGAGGATGACAATGATAGTAACGACCAAGACCCCAGGGTAGATTGGCCTGACTGGAGGAAAGGAAAGAGACTGTGTACCTGCGGAAGGAGTTGGGAGTGAAGGAAGTCTAGCATCACATAGGGTAGAGGAACAGATTCAAGAAAACCTGAAAAATTGAGAAATACTGAGAGACGGAAATGTTCAGGAGATGAAGAGAAAAAAGTTTACTTGCAAGAAATGCAAGGGAGTCAGACTTTAGAACAAATGCAAAATACAAGTCTTTAAGGGAATAAATGGAAAAATTACCATGTGTCTACTCACAGTGGAAAAACAGCTTTCTCATGCAACTACCATATTCAGAAAGATCAAGACATCCACAGACACCAGCATAGCAAGAATCCAGGATTAAACTGCTTTTGTTAGGGGGTCAAGGTTTTTGTGAAATAATTAAAGTTCAAATAATTTGAGGACCAGAACCAGTCTTAGCAACTTGTTATTTTGGGAGTTTTCTGCACAGGTAACCCTCACACCATGTTGGAAGCAAAGTGTCTTTTTTTGCTTCTACCAAAGTAATAGTTATAATACGTTCTGTGGCAATGAATAATTCAAATTTGAGGACTTTGGAGTCAGAGACTTGGGTTCAAATCCCAGAATTACCATTAAATAGCACTGTGAGCTCAGAAAAGATGCTTAATGTCTTTGAATAACAGTGTCTTCATTTGGAAAAGGGGATGAAAATATCTCTCCATTTCCTTTCATGGATTAAAATGTAGGTAATCATAAAACACAGTGCCTGACACATTGGGAGTACTCAGTCAAAGAGAGCTGCTTTTTTCAGGTTGCCCAAAGCATGACTTCCTCTGATTGCTCAGGTGACAGTGGGAAAATACAAATTCAAAGAAGAGAATATTGACCTGTATCAAGCTTGTCCAACCCGTGGTCCAAGACAGCTTTGAATGTAGCCCAACACAAATGTATTAACTTTCTTAAAACACTATGAGATTTTGTGGTTTTTTTGCTTTTTTTTTTCTAATCGGCTATCTGTTACTGTTAATGTATTTTATGTGGGGCCCAAGACAATTCTTTTTTGTTTTCCACTGTGGCCGGATGCCTCTGACCTAGATGATCCTAGGAGCCTGGAACTTCTCCACTAAGCTTGAAAAATCCCCAAAGACTGAGTAGGAGCAGGTGTCAAACTGTAGCTGCCTTCACCATGCTCTGGGTGAAGGTGTGTGGGTGAAATAGCACCATTGTGCCCACAGTCATCTGTAGCAAAATAAGAAAATGTAATTTTTTCTAAAACTCAATTTTTTTAACTTACAGGATGATTGTTTATTCTAAGATCATGTCCTTCCTAACTTTTTTAAATTATTAATTCAATCATTTTGGGGGAGCAGGTGCTGTTTGATTAAATGGATAAGTTTTTTAGTGGTGATTTCTGAGATTTTGGTATACCCATCACCAGAGCAGTGTTCACTGCACCCAATTTGTAGTCTTTATCCCTCATCTCCCCATCCTTCACCCCAAGACCCCTCAGTACAATGTATCATTCTTATGCCTTTGCATCTTCATAGCTTAGTTCCCACTTATAAGTGAGAACATACAACATTTGATTTTCCGTTTCTGAGTTAATTTACTTAGAATAATGTTCTCCAGCTCCATTCAGGTTGCTGTGAATACCATTGCTTCATTCCTTTTTATGGCTGAGTAGTATTCCATGGTGAGTGTGGGGGGGGGATGTGTATTATATTTTCTTTATCCACTCGTTGGTTGATGGGCATTTAGGCTGGTTCCATATTTCTGCATTTGCAAATTGTGCTGCTATAAAAATGGGTGTACAAGTGTCTTTTTCATAAAATGACTTCTTTTTCTTTTCCTCTGGGTACATACCCTGTAGTGGGATTGCTGAATCAAATGGTAGTTCTACTTTTAGTTCTATAAGGAATTTCCATACTGTTTTCCACAGTGGTTGTACTAGTTTACATTCTCACCAGCAGTGTAAAAGTGTTCCCTTTTCACCACATCCATGCCAACATCTATTTTTTTATTTGTAATAATGGCTATTCTTTCAGGAGTAAGGAGTTACCACATTGTGGTTTTGATTTGCGTTCTCTGATAATTCGTGATGTTGAGCATTTTTTCATATATTTATTGGCCATTTGTATATCTTCTCTTAAAAATTTTCTATTCATGCCCTTAGTTCACTTTTTGATGGGATTATTTGACTTTTTCTTGCTGATTTACTTGGGTTCCTTGTAGATTCTGCATATTAGTTTTTTTGTCAGAGGCATAGTTTGTAAATATTTTCTCCCAGTCTGTGGGTTGTCTGTTTTATAACTCACTTGCTAAGCTGAGGCTTTTTAGTTTAATTTAAATTCCATCTATTTATCCTTGTGTTTGTTGCTTTGCTTTTAAATTGTTGATCACGAAGTTTTTGCCTAAGCCAATGTCAGTAGAGCTTCTCTGATATTATCTTCTAGAATTTTTATGGTTTCAGGTCTTAGATTTAAGTATTTGATCCATCTTGAGTTGATTTTTGTATAAGATAAGAGATGAGGATTCAGTTTTATTCTTCTATATGGGCCTTGCTAATTATCCCAGCATCATTTGTTGAATAAGGTGTCCTTTCCCCCACTTCTTGTTTTTGTTTGCTTTGTGGAAGATCAGTTGGCTATAAGTATTTGGCATTATTTCTGGGTTCTCTATTCTTTTCCATTGGTGTATGTGCCTGTTTTTATATCAGTACCATGCTGTTTTGGTAGCTATATCCTTGTAGTATAGCTTGAAGTTGATTAATGTGATGTCTCCACATTTGTCCTTTTTGCTTACTCTTGCTTTGGCTATGCAGGTTCTTTTTTTGTTCCATATGAATTTTAGAAAAATTTTTGTAGTTCTGTGAATAATAATGGTGGGATTTTTATGGGAATTGCATTGAATTTGTAGATTGCTTTTGGCAGTATGGTCATTTTCACAATATTGATCCTACCCATCCATGAGCATGGGATTTTTTTATATTTGTTTGTGTCATCTGTGATTTCTTTCAGCAGCGTTTTGTTGTTTTCCTTGTAGAGATCTTTCACCTCCTTGGTTAGGTATATTCCTAAGAATTTTACTTCATTTTTTATTTTTTGCAACTATTGTAAAAGGGGTTGAGTTCTTGATTTGATTCTCAGGTCAGTCACTATTGGTGTTTAGCAGTGCTACTGATTTGTGTACATTAATTTTGTATCCTGAAACTTTACTGAATTCACTTATCATATCTAGGAACTTTTTGGATGAGTCTTTAGGGTTTTCTAGGTATATGATCATATCAGCAAACAGCAACAGTTTGATTTCCTCTTTACTAGTGTGGATGTCCTTAATCTCTTTCTCTTGTCTGGTTGCTCTGGCTAGGACTTCCAGTAATATATTGAATAGAAGTGGCGAAGTGGGTATTCTTGTCTTGTTCCAGTTCTTAGGGAGAATACTTTCAACTTTTTCCCATCTAGTATAATGTTGGCTGTGGGTTTGTCATAAAATAGCTTTTATTACCTTAAAGTTTGTCCCTTTTATGCTGACTTTGCTGAGGGTTTTAAACATAAAGGAATGCTGGATTTTGTCAGATGCTTTTTCCTGCATCTATTGAGATGATTATGTGATTTTTGTTTTTACTTCTGTTTATATGGTCTATCACATTTATTGACTTGCATATGGTTAAACCAGCCCTGCATCCCTGGTATGAAACTCACTTGATCATAGTGTGTTATCTTTTTGATATGCCCTTGAATTCAGTTAGCTGGTATTTTGTTGAGGATTTTTGCATCTATGTTCATCAGGGATATTGGTCTGTAGTTTTGTGTTGTTGTTGTTGTTACGTCCTTTCCTGATTTTGGTATTAGGGTAATACTTGCTTCATAGAATGATTTGGGGGGAAATTCCCTATTTCTCTATCTTTTGGAATAATTTTGGTAGGATTGGTACCAACTCTTCTTTGAATGTTTGTTAGAATTCAGCTGTGAATTTTTCTGGTCCTGGACTTTATTTTCTTGGCAAGTTTTAAATTACTGTTTCAATCATGCTACTTGTTATTTGTCTGTTCAGAGTTTCTGTTTCTTCCTGGTTTAATCTAAGAGAGTTGTATATTTCCAGGAATTTATCCATCTCCTCTAGGTTTTCTAGTAAAGGTGTTCATAACAGCTGAATGATCTTTTGTGTTTCTGTGGTATCAGTTGTAATATCCCCATCTTGTTTCTAACTGACCTTATTTGGATCTTCTCTCTTCTTTTTCTAGTTAATCTCTCCAAAGGTCTATTGATTTTGTTTCTCTTTTTAAAGAACCAGCTTTTCATATCATTTATCTTTTGCATATTTTTTGTTTCAATTTCATTTAGTTCTGCTCTGATCTTTGTTATTTCTATTCTTCTGAGCTTGGGTTTGGTTTGTTCTTGTTTCTCTGGTTCCTTGAGGTATAACCCTAGATTATTTGTGCTCTTCCAGACTTTTTTATGTAGGCATTTAATGCTATGAACTTTCCTTTTAGCACTGCTTTTGCTGGATCCCAGAGATTTTGATAGGTTGGGTCACTATTATTGTTCAGTTCAAATAATTTTTAAATTTCCATCTGGATTTCTTGTTAACCCAAGGATCATTCAGGAGCAGATTATTTAATTTCCATGTATTTGAATAGTTTTGAAGGTTGTTTTGGAGTGCATTTTCAATGTCATTTCACTCTGGTCTAAGAGACTACTTGATATTATTTCAAGTTTCTTAAATTTATTGAGACTTATTTTGTGGCCTGTCATATGGTCTGTCTTGGTGAATGTTCCATGTGCTGATGAGAAGAATGTATATTCTGCAGTTGCTGGGTACAATGTTATGAAATATCTGTTAAGTTCATTTGTTCTAGGGTATAGTTTAAGTCCATTGTTTCTTTGTTGACTTTCTGTCTTGATGACCTGCCTAGTGCTGTCAGTGGTATATTGAAGTCCCCCACTCTTACTGTGTTGCCATCTATCTCATTTCTTAGGTCTAGTAGTAATTGTTTTATAAATTTGGGAGCTCCAGTGTTAGGTGCATATATCTTTAGGATTGTGATATTTTCCTGTTGGATCAATTCTTTTATCATTATATAATGTCCCTCTTTGTCTTTTTCAACTGTTATTGCTTTAAAGTCTGTTTTATATGATATAATAATAGCTAATCCTGCTCACTTTTGGTGTCCATTTGCATGGAATATCTTTTTCCATCTCTTTACCTTAAGTTTATATAAGTCCTTATGTGTTAGGTGAATCTCTTGAAGACAACAGAAAGTTGGTGAACTTTATCCATTCTGCCATTCTGCATCTCTTAAGTGGGTGGGGACATTTAGGCCAT
Source organism: Ateles fusciceps (assembly GCA_036589455.1). Lineage (NCBI taxonomy): Eukaryota > Metazoa > Chordata > Mammalia > Primates > Atelidae > Ateles > Ateles fusciceps. Next base: position 1,176,061 of record JAZHEH010000734.1, on the reverse strand, counting down.
TTGCATTCAATGTTAGTATTGATATCTGAGATACTGTTCTGTTCCTTATGCCAGTTGTTGCCTGAATACTTAATGGGTTTTTTCATTATGTTATTGTTTTATTGATCTTATAAGACTTATGCTTTAAGGAGGTTTTATTTTGGTGTATTTTGAGGTTTTCTTTCAAGATTTAGAACTCCTTTTGGCATTTCTTGTAGTGCTGGCTTGGTAGTGGCAAATTCTCTCAGCAGTTGTTTATTTGAAAAAGGCATTATCTCTCCTTCATTTATAATGCTTAGTTTCAAAGGATGAAAAATTCTTGGCTGATAATTATTTGTTTAAGGAGGCTAACAGTAGGACCCTAATCCCCTCTGCTTGTAGTGTTTCTGCTGAGAAATCTGCTGTTAATTTGATAGGTTCTCCTTTATAGATTATCTAATGATTTTGTCTCACAGCTCTTAAGATTCTTTCCTTCATCTTGACTGTAGATAACCTGATGACTATGTGCCTAGGTGATGATCTCTTTGAGATGAATTCCCCCAGGTGTTCTTTGAGCTTCTTGTATTTGGATGTCTAGATCTCTAGCAAGACCAGGGAAGTTTTCCTCAATTATTTCTTCAAGTAAGTTTTTCAAACATTTAGATTTCTTTCTTCCTAAGGAAAATAAATTATTTTTAAGTTTGGTTGTTGAACATAATCCCAAATTTCTTGGAAGCTTTGTTCATTTTTTAAATTCTTTTCTCTTTGTCTTTGTCAGATTAGATTAATTCAAAAGCCTTATCTTCAAGCTCTGAAGTTCTTTCTTCTACTTGTTAAATTCTGTTGTTAGACTTTTCAGTGTATTTTGCATTTCTCTAAGTATATCTTTCATTTCCAGAAGTTGTGAATGTCTTTATGATATCTATTTCTCTGGAGACTTTTCCAACCATATCCTGCATTTTTATTATTTTTTTCTCTTTTTTTTTCCTGACAACTTCATAACATTCTTGGAGTATTTTTATTATTTTTTTAAGTTGGACTTCACCTTTCTCTGATACCTCCTTGAGTAGCTTAATAATCATCCTTCTGAATTCTTTATCTACCAAATCAGAGATTTATTCTTGGTTTGGATTCATTGCTGGAGTGCTAGTGTGATCTTTTAGGAGTGTTATGGTACATTGTTTTGTCATATTACCAGAAGTATTTTTCTGGTTGCTTCTCATTTGGGTAGACTATTTCATTGGAAAGATCTGAAACTCAAGGGCTGTTGTTCAGATTATTTTGTCCCACAGGGCGATCCCTTGATATGGTGCTCTCCCCCCTTCTCTACAGGTGGGGCTTCCTAAGAACCAGACTGCAGTGATTGCATTACCCTTCTGGGTCTAGCCACCCAGCAAGACTACTGGGCTGGTGCTGGGGGATGTCTGCAAAGAGTCCTGTGATGTGATCTGTCTCAGGTCTTCCAGCCATGGATACCAGCACCTGTTCTAGTGGAGGTGGCAGCAGAGCAAAGTGGACTCTGTGGGAGTCCTTGGTTGTAGTTTTCTTTACTGCGCTGGTTTTCGTGAATGCTGGTTATGCTAGCAGTGAAGTTGTCATGTGGATAGACTCAGGACCTCTGGTTAGCCGTGGTGTTGCAGGCAGTGGAATGCACTGTTGATTTCTCCTTTGGAACAGTGTTGTTCTGTTCTGAGTTGCTGTCATGGCTTGAGTTAGTTGACCTCTAGCCAGGAGGTGGTACTTTTAAGAGTATACCAGCTGCAGTAGTAGAAGGGGGGATATAATCTTGCTCTGCACTGGCCAGAATGATACTTGGGTCTCTGAGGTGATGACTGGGGCTATGGAGCTGCCTAGAGATTATGTCTTTTGTCTTTGGCTACCAGGGCAGGTAGAGAAACACCATCAGGTGGGGGACAGGGTTAGGCAGGTCTGAGCTCAGACTCTCCTTGTGTGTGGGGCCTGCTGTGGCCACTGTGGGGGATAGGGGTATGGTTCTCAGGCCAATGGAGTTATGTTCGCAAAGAAATTATGGCTGCCTCTGCTGCATCATACAGGTCTCCAGGGAAGTGGGGGGAAAGCCAGCAGTGACAGGCCTCACCCAGCTCCCATGCAGCCAGCAAGGCCAGGCTCACTCCAGCTGTGTCCCACCAATAGCACCAAGTTTGTATCCAAGCAGCTGGTAAGCAGGCGTTCTAACATTTTTACCCAAACCATGTGAGGGTAAAAGTGGTTGACTAGTTTCATTTTTTATTTTGTTTTTCTTTTAATGACCTTAATTGGAAAAGTAAAAACATTGGCAATCCTAGTTTAGCTGCCAAAATTCCTTAGAAAATGTTACTGTAGCATATAATCCTAAAGAATGGGGAACCTTGGTTTAGAAAGCAGAAATCCCTTGTTTGGCCAACTGAGACATTAGGAGCAATCACAGTGCCTTTTAATCATGAGTATTGTGTATCCAGAGTATATAGGAAGGAAGGTCTTGGGGGAAAAAAGAATTCTAGCCTGCTTGGTTATTGCTTATTTCAAAATGCAAGCACACAATTTAAAATCCAGTCACACCTCCTTTTACAGAGATACAAGCCTGCTATTACGAGTGTTTGTAAAGTGCCTGTTAGCAGTTAATAAGTAAAGGTGTTGGCTTATATTCTGAGGGTAGTAAGGTGCTCAGACAGCCTAATTTGCCTAGAATCGGATGAAATTTGATTCTTCTCTCGATGTTTGTATTCTAAAACTCTTGATACTTTCTTTCCTCCATTGCTTAAAAATACAGTTCTAAGAACATTTGTGAACCTGTAAGCATGGCCTACACGTTGCCTCTGTGGTAATGGCTGTGGTGAAAGTGCTGGGTCCTGGAATGACTCCAGCATTCCTATTGACAAGCAAATTCTGGAGCAGAGCCAGAGTGGAAATGAAAGATGAGTTACTATATTGAAACAGAAAATAGAACTTAAGAAAATAGGTACAAAATTCAGATTTCCTTTCTTGAGGAAGATGTTTCTATAAAGAAAATAATCAGCCTTTGGTGAGGTTGGAATGTAAGAAATGGAAAGTTTATATGAGGAAGATGAAAAGGCATGCTTGGAGGGAGCATAGGAAAAAGCAGACCTGTAGATATGCCTTTGAGTGTAGATATATTGACAGTTCCTACACAGCCTATTGCCGTAGGTATGTATAAATCATAAGCTCTGACATGTAGAAACACCAGATTTAGAAAGACCTCAGCTATTCACCCATGCCTTACTCAGTTCAGTAAAACACATGGAGAAATAACAATTTTAAAAAAAGAAAAAGGAAAACAAAAAGACAAAACCTTGGTCATTTATTTTCTTTTTGTGTATTCAGTGAATGCTAATTATAGACACATCATTTATGGGTGACAAAGCCAGTCTCTGATTATCTGGGTTAGAGCCTTGGAATAAGTTACTCTGCTTACCTGTGTTTCCTTTGTGATGCAAACTAAGGACTAAGGTGTTATTCAGAATGTGAATTGTCATTCCAGAAGAGGCTTCGAAAAAATTATAATCTAGATAGATCCGCCAGACAGACACCAGTCAGGACTTTCTTATCATGAAGGATACAAAATATTTAATGGTGTCTGTGCCTAGAATTGGATTCAAGTCAAATAATAAGGCAAATTCAGAAAAAAATAATTAGAGTTTGAAAGGGCCCAGGAAGACAAATCTAACCTCTTTTCCAGATTCTTAAATCATAATTTTTTATGACTCAAAAGGAGCTCTAATGATCATATAACAATTTATTATGGATTGCATTTCTGATTTGATTATTATTTTGGGGTTAAGAGTCCGAGATCCTAAAAAACCCAAATCCAGCTCTGCTAATCATCCTACTGCTTTGTGGGTTTCCCAAGAAATCAGGTACCATGGCAGACAGTGAAAAAAGGATGGAAAGTGTTACATTATTGATGCTGTGAAAATGCTGCAAAGCTCTGATAAAAAGGTTGGGTTGACTCACAAGATTTGCTGTGACCTAAATTATTCCTCTTACCTGCCCTCTTTCTTTCTCTACTCTCCATCTAAATCTTGACACCCATGTTCCAAAACATGACAATGCAGGAAAAGAGGAATGATTAGGCCCCAAAAGAGACCTAAATCTACTCACCCACCTGTGGGCATGGAGTCAGAAAAGAGAGAGACTAGCAGTCTCCCCCAGTGGCCTGCCCTGCCTACATCTGTTTACCACACAGGAAGAGAGACAGGAAGACAGAGCACGAGAAAGAGACTGGAGCTTTTCAGGGTACAATGATCTTGATCCCTAGTTCCCTCCATGTCAATGTTTTGTTCTTTCAGATAAGCATCTTCTCTTCCCCCTATAAAGAACCAACCAAGAGGACAGTGAACAGAGATGAAAGCCTTCTGATATAAAGATATATTTCTGAAGTGCATGTTTCTGCCTCTATCATAACAATAATATCTGCCATGTATCAAGTATGTAGTATGTGCTACATGCTGTTCAGATAGCCTAATTTCATCGTCATAGGAACTTGTAGTGTTGGCATTGTTATACTCAAATTACAGATTAAAAAAAGCAACAACAACACCGAGGCTCAGAAAGGTCAGGTTTCACCTCCTTCAGCTATCTACCCAGAGTTTAAATACCCGCTGTGATGGACAGTCACATTGGCTACTGTTGGCTTATAAAAATAGAAAATTCACTCTCACCACCACTCCCACTCTAGATAGCTTAATTCTACTATTGGTAATTCTGATCATGATTAATATCCCCCGCTATTAAAAATGTTGACTCCCTACAGCCTACTACACTGACTACTATTTATATCTTCTATAATAGTGGTTCTCAACCCAGGGTGATTTTACCCCAGTAGATATTTGGCAATGTCTGGAGACATTTTTGGTTGCCACACTTGGGAGTGTGGGTGCTACTGGCATCTCATAGGTAGAGGCCAGAATGCTGCTAACCATGCTACAGTGCACAGAACAGCTCCCTACAACAAAGACTTATCCAGCCTAAAATGCTCATAGTTGTAAGATTGGGAAATCCTGTTCTGCAGCCACACAAGACAAATTGGATTATATTCTGAGTTAGCCCTTAGATCTCTCAAGAAAACAATAACGGCATGTCTAACCCCTCCACCATATATATGCACCATCCATACCATACTCACTCTTCAGTCATCTTATATTTATCTGTTTAAAACTCCACTTAAAAAAAAAAGACTCAGAAGACTAAGTGAACTACCCAAGGTCAAATACTAGTAAAAAACAAAGCCAGCCCGAGATCTGAGATTACTTAGCTCCAATTTCAGTTATCCTCCAACTATATCATGTGTAATCTTTCAGTCCATTCATTGGAAATAAAAGTGAATAATACAGACAATGTCTCTATTCTCACAAAGTTTATACTCCAGTGAACATTAACTTAACATTTTCCCCACCCATGTATAAATTTTCTTCTACACTGTCATTTGATTTGGTCATGTTAACTTTTAAAACCAATAAAAACATTCTCACAGTCAAGGCCCAAAAGGAAAGCATAACGACTTTCATGTCAAATAAACGTCTGTGCATATAGATCAATAGAACAGAAGACTCCAGAAGTGAACCTACACGAATGGTTTTGACCGAGGTACCACAGCAGTTCAATGGGAAAAAGATAATCTTTTCAACAAATAATGCTGAAACAATTGAACAGTCGTATATAAAAAGATTAATCTTGAACCCTATTTAATACCATAAACAAAAATTAAAATGGATCATAAACCTGAATGCAAGATCTAAAATTACAAAATGTATTTTAAGAAAAAAGAAGTTAGTGACCTTGAGCTTGATGAAGATTTTTTCAAAACAAGAGGACAGCGTAAACGGTTTAAAAAAATCAATAATTTGAATTTCATAAAATCAAACACTTTGCAATTTAAAAAAAAAACTTACAAAAATAAAAAAGCGAGCTATATACTAGGAAAAAATATTTGCATGGTATATATTTAACAAAAGACCTATATCTAAAATATGTAAAGAACTCTTATAACTTAATAAGACAGCCCATTAAAAAATAGGGAAGAATGATGTGATTATTATGCAGTGCATACCTGTATCAAAACATCCTAGGTACCCTATAAATACATATACCTACTATGTACCCACAAATATTGAAAATTTTAAAAAGAAGAGATTTGAACAGACACATCACAAAAAATTACAGATGGCAAATAAACATGAAAAGTGCAACATTGTTAGTCTATAAGGAAATGCAAATTAGAAACACAATGAAATATCACTACAACCCACTAGAATGACTAAAAATTAAAAACACTAACTATACCAAGTATTGACAAGGATATGAAGAGCCACTGGAATGCTCATACGCTGCTGGTAGGAACACAAAATGGTGAAATCACTGTGTAAACAATCTGGCCATTTCTTAAAAAGTTAAATATACACCCACTATTCAACCAAGCCATTGCCCTCCTAAATATTTATCCAAGAGAAAATAAAAACATATCCTCACACAGACCTATAGACAAATGTTCAGAGTTGCTTTATTTATACAGCCAAAAGTATAAAAATCCAAAATTAATAGGTAATTAGATAAACATTTGTAGTATATCTGTACAATAAAAAGGAAGGAATTACTGACATATGCAACAATATGAATCAAACTCAAAATAATTACACAGAGTCAAAAAAAAGGTAGACCTTTCCCACGCCAAAAAAAGAAAACCCATACATAATACAAATGATTTATAGAAGAGAAATTAACCAGTGATTGCCTGGATAACATGAGTGGAGAGTTTTGGGGACTTGTGAAGGGAAAAAATAAACTTCTGGGTTGATGGATATGTTCATTATCTCGATTGCAATGATAATTTCATGAATATATACATAAGTCAAAACTCATCAAATTGTCCACTTTAGATACAGTCATGCACAACCTAATGACGTTTTGGACAACAACAGACTACATATATGACAGTGGTCCCATAAAATTACAATACCATATTTTTACTGTACCTTTTCTATGTTTACATGTGTTTAGATACACTTACCATTTAGGGTTTAGAACACTTTCAATTGCTTTATAATTACCTACAGTATTCAGTATAGTAACATGCTGTGCAGGTTTGTAGCCTAGGAGCAATAGGCTATATACAGTATAGCCTAGGTGTGTAATAGGCTATACCATCTAGATTTGTGTAAAAGCACTCTGTGATGTTCACACAACAATGAAATTGTCTGATGATGCTGATATTGTTTGGACTTTTGTCCTGCCCAAATCTCATGCTGAATTGGAGGGGCCTGGTGGAAGGTGATTGAACCATGGGGCAGATATTCCCCTGGCTGCTCTTGTGAAAGTGAGTGAGTTCTCAAGAGATCTGTTCATTTAAAAGTGTGTGGCACCTCCCCCTTTGCTCTCTCTTCTGTCACCATGCAAAGAAGGCGCTTTCTTCCCCTTTGCCTTCTGCCACAATAGTAAGTTTCCTGAGGCCTCCAGTCATGCTTCCTGTTAAGCACAGAACTGTGAGTCAATTAAACCTCTTTCTTCATAAATTACTCAGTCACAGGTAGTCCTTTATAGCAGTGTGAAACAGACTATTACAGTTATAGCAGTGTGAAACAGACTAATAAAGCATTTCTCAGAATGAATCCCCATTGTTGGGCAAAGCATGACTATATGTGTAGTGTATTATACCTTAAACATGCCTCAGTAAAAATGAAATAGAAGGCAACATGTTGGTGATCTTTGGCTCCCTTTTCCCATTTGAGGGGCTGTAGCATCTGTTTCTATCCTATAGTGCTAACTACAGTGACTGCATGACTGCCTTCTCTTAGTGCCAGCCCCTGAGACCTCCTAAGCCCTGTCATCACTAGGAGTGTTCTGCTGGTATTGTCATTTGGTGATGAGACTGCCCATCCACAAAGAACTAAAAAGGCAATAATTGCTTAGATATTGCACATTGGTGACATTGGTGGCCTCGTCTTAGGTAATCTTCATCATTAAGTATGGATTAAGTTACACCAATCATTTTAGAGTCAAAGGCATAGCTTGGAGGTCATCTGAGTCCCAGCCTGCCAAATGACAGTGTCTGAGCACATCTTTCATTTCCACAGACCCTTGCCATACCTCATCCTTGAGTCTCATTTCACATCTTTATTTATACCCCTGATTATGTGTCCTGAAAGCTTATTTGTTTTAACTTTTCAATGTCTCTTTTCCTGACCCATACAGTGAAATCCTGAGCCACATAAAGACCACAATTCACCAAGACAGATTTATTTCCCAGAAAGTTTCTTCTTGAGTGTAGGTTAAGCATGGGTTTGAGAGTTAGAAATTTATATGAACAGTGTTTGGGAAGATGACAGTGATGTTTCTTGACAGGTTTTTATTATTTTAACATCAGTTTTCTCTATGTCTGTATATATTAAATAGAAGAAAATGGTATAACTTATACCTGAGAGGCTGCCTGCTATAGTAGAAATTACCGCAAATTTTGTACTCAAATCTGGACTCAAAGCCCGCTTGTATAGTTTCCAGCTACATGACCTTGGGCAAGTTTCTTTTGTGAACCTCAGTTTTCTATTTTGTAATGTAGGATAATTGTTGAGAGGATTTAGTAAGATATTTTCTTTAAAGAATCTTGGACAATTAAGTCATAGTAAAGTGGATCAAATCATGGGATCAGAAGCCAGACAGTCCACATTTCGGTCTTGACCTCATCACTAATTTTGTAACATTCTGCGTCTCAGTTTCCTCATCTACAAAATAAGGATAATGGCATCCAACTTCTAAGGTTAGCATGTGGGTAAATTAGTTAATGCATGTAAAACATTTACAGCAGTACCAGGAAAAAGATGCAGACTCAATAAATGTTAGCTACCATTATTATTATTGTTGCAGTTACTTGTTATAATGTCTGCCACATAATATGTGTTGGAAAAATAGAAGGCATTGTTCATTTAAAACCCTCTCTTTTTGGTTTTAAACAACTTCTCCCCTCCTGCAGTCCCTTAAGTATTTCCGAGAAACCCCAGTGTTCTTCATATCACAGTAAGAATGACACATTCTATGTGTGTATTGCTCAGCAAACCAAATAGAATGATAACTAATGTGAGATTTTAATTATGTATTTCAGTGATACTGCTTTGTAAATCAAAGCTAATTGATTCTGAGTACTTGCTACTTTTTTAACCCTCCTACCAGCTCAGAAGCAAGCATGCAATTTTCCATGTAAATAGCAAGGGTGCTTCTAGAAAGAATATGCAAAACAAGCAGAGTGCCATCTACACAACGGCAACATCGAGGCTAGGGATTTAGACTTATCATACTGAGTTCCACCCCTGGTCTGTATCTTGTAAGGGGGAACCATGTTACCTGAATGTAAAGTTAGGTAAGCATGCCTTCGTCCTCTGGCAGCCATCCTTTGACTTTTTTTGCTTCAGAAAATGGTGCAAACTTTTTGCATCAATGATTCTTTCTTAACCATCCTCTGGCACACTCCTTAATCTAATGGATTCAGTAATTTAATCGGCTGTTATATAAAGCAGTACTTTTATTTGTCTAAATGCCTAATTTTCAAATTTATGTTTACTCACACTGAATTTGACATGCAAATTTAATTCCTAAAGCAGAAAATAAGAGGAACTGATGGGTGTAGGTTAAAAAACGAAGCTGGTAGTCTGGCCATCTAACCAAACCCCACATACTCCCGTGATCCCTACAGCTGTCCTTTAAGTATTTCTTAGAAACCCCAAATGTTCGTTGACTAACACTGAAAACTTCTTCCCTAAAGTTACTTTGTTCACTGAGTTTTCCAAAGAAGCCTCTGGATTGTTGTATTTGCATATCTCATGAAAAGCCCACATCCTCGCCCTTGACTTCGCTGGTTTGTGCTTTGTTACAGCTCATCATGTTGACTTTAAGCTGTCTACTTTCCAAAGTGAAAAATCCTAAATTTTTCAATAATGCATCAAAAAATCCTTCTTGCTACCCAATGATCCATTTCTCTAATTATTTAATAATTAAGAAAAAAGACCAAAATGTTCAAGATTCTTTAATCTTGATGTCTGTCCCTAAGAATTCGATTCGAAGTCAGATAATAAGGCAAACAGAGAAAATAATGAGAGCTCGGAAGGACCCTGAAAGGCAAATCGTTGAGAGGGAGTCCTTGTATGCTAAGTGGAATAGTCATTGGCTTACAAATTTGCGGACCTGGATCCTCATTAAGTCTGTCACAAGCTGCTTCTGTAACCTTTCCCAGGTCAGTTAGCCTCTCTGGACTTTAGGGTAATCCACCATGCTTACCTCATAGCATGGATGACCCTAATGAGAAACTACAAAGAGAAATCGAAAGATTCTACAAATGGAAGAAATCATATGTTTTTCTTTTTCTTGAAATAAAAAAAAAAGGTAGGGGACTTGCCCCCTGGAGTTTGAATCGGCTCTGGTTTCTCTTTATTTTCTTGCATGCACAAATGCCTTTTTATGTGAAGACACTTTGTTCTTTAAGAATTGGAATTTTGGTTGCCCTACTTAGAGTCAAAAATGCCTACGAGCAGCCGTCTTTAACTTCTACACATATAGCCAATTAGAGGGATGTACGTTCGTCCTGGGCCTTAGAGAATCTTCTTCTGATCCTTGCAGTTAGAACCTCGTGTTCAGAGAGCTGCTTAGTTATTATATCTAATGACCTAGTTCAACCAAGACAAAAAATGTAAAATATATGTTTTCTTTCTCTTGTCTCCACCACAAACACACACACGTCCATGTGCATGATGTGCATGCTTTCAGTACACACACACATACACATACATGCACACACACATTTCTTTTCTCCAGACCCTTTGTGTCGGACATTTTAGAATTCCTCCTGCCGAGCTTTCATGAAGCTCCAGAGTGACCAAGGAAACGCCCCTAGGGACACACATCAGTTCTGATGAACCATTCTGACCAGCAGTCAAGAGTCTCTGGAAGAGCATGAAAGCACTAGGTACCTGAGAACCAGTCCTTTGGGTGATTAGGTATTTTGCAGACAGTAGGATAAATCCTCATCTTTTGCTAGAAGAGATATGCATTCCCCCAATAGAGAAAGTGAAAGAACTAGCCCACTATCGGTTACCATGGCAACTCAGATCCACTACCTGCTTAGTTCATCTTGTCATTGTGGAAGACTTGAGGGAAAAACAACATTAAGCTTCTCTCTGTTTTTTGTCAAATATTTTGAAGTGACATTTCATGACAAGAGTCTGAAACACCTTTTTAGGAGTGAAAAGGAGAACATCAGAGAGAGAGAAAGGGGGAGCAATGAGCCTGGGTCTGAGGACATATTTGAGGGGGAAGGGACTGTCGCTGATGTGGTCAGTACCAATAAAATAGAGAGAGGAGGGAAGGAAAGCAATAAATATGTATTGAGTGCCCACCTCAGGCCTGATGCTGTGCTTAATAATGTGCATGCTGTGGCCTCTCCGAGCCCTCCGTCTGGAAGAGAAAGGCAGCTGTGACCGCATGAGCAGGAGCTGCCAGGGCATCTGCACAGGGCACACTGTGGGCAGGGGCAGGGGCACTGACACCGGTGTGTGGAGGGATGGGTGGAAGGCAGATTTCTCACAGGAAATATCTATGCTAGAATCTAAAGAAAGTATAGGGGAGAGCAGGTGGAAAAGTCCTGGAGCATTTCTGGTTGAGGCAGTGAACCATGCAGAGGCCCTAAGGAGTGAGACTTTTAAGCTCAACTTAAAAGACTTCAAGAAGTTCCTTTGGCTGGACTGGAGCCTGAGAGGACTTAAGGCAAAAAAAAATGAGCATGGCTGGAGAAGCTAGCAGGGTCTCTGAATTATGACATCACTTATAATAAGTCATGTTTAGGGGGGCTGCAATTTATCTGGACCGTAATAAGGAGCCATTAAAGTACGTGAAGCAGGTTTGTGAAAACGTCATACTGGCAGCAGAGTGGAGGCTGATTCTGGAGCCAAACAGCGATAGGTGGAGGGAATGAGGGAGACATTCTAAAGTGAAGAGTGTAGGTCAAGGATCAGACAAGAATGGCAGCAGTGGACATTAAGTGATGTGCATGGGTTCTGGAAATTTTATGACTTAGAACCAACAATAGTTATTGTGGGTGAAAAATGAAGTCTACATTCCTGGGTGACTGAGTGAACGGCAGTGCCCCTCACTAAACAGGAGTCAGTGATGGAGGAGCCGGCTGGGGCTATTTGCTTGATTACAAAGAAGCCAGGTTGGGCCAGGTGGGTCTGGCTAGGTTAAGCCTTTAGAATGGCACTTGTCAAGCTTTTGTGTGAGCTTGTGCATGGGTATGTCCAGAGTCCAAAACAGGTCTCATGGAATATAATGAGAAGATGACATAGCTTAGGACATGACATGGGTGATTCTATTATGGAATGAGATTACGTGTAGACTCCAACATGGGGTGCACGAGAGCAACCACAATAAAACAATTCAGAGCATCTTTTTATTCTCTGTCTTTAATTAAAACCTGCATACCGTCTGCACCTTTCACTACTGCTACCTGCCCGTGAAAGACTGGAGGTGAGCCATAGCCATAAAAGATGGAGGAAATTTAATTTCGCTGTTGGTAATTGAATCAGAATGTTGAATGTGGAGTTCAACATTCTCATTCAGGTTAAGATAAATTTACAGTGAGAATGCCAAAAGTGGCACATGGTAGAGTGCCATGAGGATAGTGTGTGGCCCGTATGGGTAGTTCCTGGTGGTGGCTGACCAGCTGGCTAGAGGGTCCCTACTGTGATTCACACACATGCTTACTTACCCCTGTTCTTTCTTCCAGCAAGTCCAGTGTTAAACTCGTCACCTTCTTCTGGTAGTCCATGGTCTTTCTTCAAAGGCTGAGCTCATTTATATATACAGCCACATGAGATCTTGGTTTTTGCCATTTAAAATGCCAGGTGTAAGATCCGGCACCATAACTAGGTGACGTGTTCATCTTAAGCAAGTTGCTTAAATTCTCAGAGTTTCCTTCTCTGTATTGGAGGGATGACAGTGACAATCGGTGAGCCCACCCCACTGGTGGCAATGAGGTATAAATAAGACAAGGCCTGAGAAGGAGGGGGTGGAAACTGGAACAGGTGTTTGGGCTTCCTATCATAGCATGAGGAGGCCACCTGGGTTGTGGAAAGAAGAGCGTGACCCCCCCCAGTTCCTTCTTTCTGCGGCCCTGCCATGCATGTCTAGCTCTCTCTGGGAGGCATTTGCTCAGAGTAACCTTGAACCATCTGTAGGAGAGTAGCAAGGCTGAGAATATAGAATTCCTTATGTGTAACAGAGATGCCACTCCCAGGCATTTCTTCTCCCACATGAATGAGACAATGAATGAATCTCTCCCTGCACCCTCACTATGTGTCAACTGTCTAAGGTATAACCTTGAGCACAGTTCCCAAATATAGTACTTTATGTTCTCTCCAGTAATAGTAATAACTCACTTCTGGAGTCACAGAAAGAATATTAATTTGGATTCAGGTTACCTCAATGCACCTCTGACATTTACTAGGGGTGTGGTCTTGGATAAATTATTTAACTTTTGAAGGTATCTATGTCTTCATCTGTACAACGAATCATTCCTCCCAAACATGAGAGATCATTTATATAAGGGGCCAAGTGCAGGGCTAGCACATAGTAGGCACTCGAGCTATATTTTACTCCTAACAATTTACAATAAGAGTCTATGCTCCCCCCAGCCCTTTAGCCCACCCTCCCTCAAACTTGCATGAATAACTATGAATAACTATGGCTGCATAATAATTTCCCTCAGTCCTGAAGGAAGCATCTAAATTCAGTGGTTATGAAACCAATTAACATTAGAGAGGATTGTAAAAAAAATCCTGTCTGTGACTCTAGCCCTGTGACTACTCAGAAGTCTCAAGTCTGCATCACTTTAGCTGGTATCTGGAAGTTACTCCCACACCTTGAAGCACCCCTGCAGAAGTCAGGTCTGATGAGAGCGGGCAGCCCTCTCTGCAGGCAGAGGGCAGGAGGCAAGGGAGCTAGAGAGAGATGTCTAGCAGGGCCTGTGCTCCCCAGCACTCTTTTGTACCCCGTGGCTGTGTGAAGGGTGGATGAAGGGTATTTGGTTTTAATTGGGAAATGCTATCAATTGTCCTGGGCTCATTTAAAAATCCATTAGTATCAGAAAGTGGATAGATTAAGCAATGAGGAAGGGAAAAGAAAAAGCTGTCAGCACCCTGCTTTGTAGGGAGTATACGGCCTGTCTAAGCTTCACCAGCAAGGGCTGTCCTGAATGTTAAGAAGCCTGTTAAAGTCAATTTCAAGATGCTGGGGAGGGAGAGGAGGTGTCTGGACCAATTCACATGAAGTCCTGGGTAAGCTTATTGTTCTCACAGCTTCCAAAAGCGGTACTGCAGTAATCTACACTGCACATTTCAGATTCCTGCAGCTGTTTTTGGAAGCCTGGCAACTGTGCCACCCATCTGTAAGCTACATTAACACCTGCAAATAGCGAAACCCTCTGCCCCCTTCCTTGTTGCTGAACGCTCAGCTGGACCCAGATACCTCTTCATCCTGGAGTCATCAGTCAGGTTAAGGGTCTATGGTGGACCTTGAGACAAACAGGGAGAAGGATGATAGAAATGTGCCAGAAGATGAATTAGAAAAGAGAGCAAAGGGGTTGTTGGGCGGTGGGGGGGATAAAAGCAAACTATGAGAACAAGAAATGAAAGAGAGCTATGATAGGGCTGTATATTAGCTTCCTGGGGCTTCTGTAATAAAGTACCATAAACCAGCTGGCTTAAACAGCAGAAATGTACTCATACAGTTTTGGAGGCTAGAAATCTGAAATCAAGGTGTTGGCAGGACCATGCCCCCTCTGAAGCCTGTAAGTGGGGGATCCTTCCTTGCTTCTCCGGCTTCTGGTAGCCCCAGATATTCCTTGGCTTGTGGTAGCCTCACTCGAATCTATCCTCTGTCTTCCCCTGACCACCTTTCTGCTGTGTCTGTGTCTGTGTCTTCTAATAAGGACATATTATTTTAGATTAGAGTCTACCTAATCCAGTAAGACCTCATTTTAATTTGACTACATCTGCAAAGTCCCTATTTCTGAATAAGGTCGCATTTATAAATATTGAGGGTTAGGACTTCAACTTACTTTTTGGTGGGGCATGATTCAACCCATACCAGGCTGTTTAGAGGACTGCTGTCTGGTTAGTTCAGTACAGCACCGTAGATGGCCCTGGGAAGCTTGAAAGAGTACTAATCAGGAATCCAGGGTCACAAACTGAAATGCCTGCAGAGGCCAGGTGGGTAACGTCATAGGTTCTAGAATAGGAAGATGGTGACTGTCCTTTAGCCTGGAATCATTGGGAGAACAATGAACTGGAGTACATGCTCTGGATAAGGGCAAAAGCTACTCAGCCCCAGCTATTGTCACCTTGTGGGACTGAGACTGAGGGATGCCAGATGAAATGAGAAGCCAAGAATCCAGATTTCTATGTGAAATTTCGCAGTTTTATTTAAAACTTAGACAGATTTTTTTCCCCAAACATGGTGTACAACAAACTAAGACCATCTGCAAATAAGGCAGAGCCATGGGCAGCCAATTTGCCACTACTGCTATAACGCCTTTGATTCAAATCCCAGCCTTGACACTTACTGTGTGACCTCAGGCAATTTACCTCCCATCTCTGGGCCACAGTTTCGTATTGAGGAATGAGATGGTCTCAATCATCCAGTAAAGTATGGTAATAAATGGTGGTGAATATTCAGCATTATGGGATGCCAGGCCCACACTGGAGATGCTTACATATTGGTTTAAGAAACAGAGCTTACACATTGGAAAATTGAGAGGCTGGGCACAGTGGCTCATGCTCTCCCTGCACTTCAGGAGGCTGAGGCTGGTGGATCATTTAAATTCAGGAGTTCGAGACCAGCCTGGCCAACATGGTGAAACCCAGTCTCTACTAAAAATACAAAAATTAGCTGGGCTAATGTGGCAGGTGCCTGTAATCCCAGCTACTTGGGAGGCTGAGGCAGGAGAATCACTTGAACCTGGAGGTGGAGATTGCAGTGAGCCGAAATTGTGACACTGCACTCCAGCCTGGGCAATAAAGTGAGACTCAGTCTCAAAAAAAAAAAAAAAAAGAAAATTGAGAGACCTCAGCCTCAGCCAGTTGTCCTGAGCATTATATAAGTGGATCAATTCAAAGCCACTGCCCCAGCCTAACACTGAATAATTCTTCTCCTCATGCATAACTCCCAGTAGGGCTCCACTCTGAGTGAGGCTGTGTAGCATTGTGGTTAAAAGCATGGCTTCTGTATGTAGAGATGTGAGAGGGAGCATCTAGTGGGTAAGAAAGACCAGCAGTAGAATGGAGACAGACAGAAATCCTGGAATTCTGGTTTTAATGCTACTGACGAAATCAGCTAGTCACTAGTACATATTCTACATGTGAGGCACTGTCCTAATGGCTTTCATGTATTATTCACAATTAGTCTTCATGCCAATACTGAAAGGTAGACATAATTACCCTTGTTTCATTAACAAGGATACAGAGAAGCTGGATCCTAGAGTTTTAAGTAAAATCTCTCAATTCATTTCAATGGCAATGGAATCAAGCATTTTTCAAACACTGTGATGTCTAAGTCCATCTGCAAACTGGGCCCAGTCCATGGGCAGCTATTTTGCAACCTTTGGTCATGAGCCATGGGTTCCAGTCCAAATTTTGCCAATTTTCTGTGTGAACTTGGGTGAGTAACATCTATAGAGAGTAACATCATACTCTCTGAGCCATGGTTGAAATATTCAGTAGCTTGCCAGGGTCACACAGAGCTTGCATGTGGCAAAGCCCAGCATCTGAATCAGTGGAGGATCACTAAGTTTATTGATTCTATCATATTCTGTGTTTCTGATGCTTTTTCTAAGACCTTTTTATCAATCAAGCTACCCAGATCCAGATAGGACAGACGATGCTGACTCACCTGCAATGGCTGATATCCTTAACAAACTTTAATGAAGGACAGTGAGGTTGAAAGCAACCGCGTGGAGGATTGCATAGATTTCTGTAAATCAGAAGGGTAGAGGAGAGGTAGGATGGTCCCTCCTGAACACTGCATCAGTTGACCTAAAATTGCATCATGGAGTTTTTGTTTTTCTCAGTTACGTGACAATTTTGATTCATGCCTTAAAATAGGAGGACTCTAGGTTTAATACTGGATGTCATTTAGTCTTAAAAACTCAATGTGAAAATAAAGCTGCCCAGTGTTTTTCACATTTAGTTTTAGCAGAAAACCTTTAAAAAAATATATAAAATCTTACGTAGAATGCCAGCATATAAAATAGAATGAGCTGGTGTTCATCATGTGCCGCTAAGGCGTAATAATAATGACAACGGCAATAACAGCAGCAGCAAATCCTTGCCTTGGGCCAGCCGCTACTTACTCTGAGACCTTACCCATGGTGACTCATCTAAGCCTTACTATGACCCTTTGAGGAAACTGAGGCAGAGTGATGTTAAGTAATTTGTTCAAGGCTACAGAGCTCAGTGTGGGAGTGAGGCAGGCTGCATCCAGGACCTGCAATCTTCCCTGCCCTGCTGCTCAGCTCCTCACCCTGTACACCACAGGGGAGGGGTGCCCATATGAGAAACAGCTGATTGCAAATGGGAGCTGACAACAGAAGCTGTGTCTCATGACCTGTAATTTGTAGTCAACTTTGAAATTGTTGTTTGCATTTACTATCTACAGAGACTTAACACATGTGAATTGTCTGTCCCCATTGACGGTTACAAAGGCCTGTCATTGTACCTGTTTCAGCTGATCTGTCATTGAAATGCTTCATACGGTTTTTCAAATAGAAATGTATGTCTGCTTCAAAGCCTAAATTGTAAGTGAGACTATCCCAAGTGTTATTCTACAAATCTGGTGAAAACCTGTCCAGTTGATAGTTGTGGTTAGGAATAAACAGACCCACATATTCTTGTATTTGTATAGACAAAAGTAGAGCTGCATTGACCGAGGGAGATGGGCACCTGGGGCCCGCTGCATGCGATCTTCCTCTCAGCAGCCCATGAGACAACTTCAAAGAACCCTGGGCTCTGGAAACTCAGAGAGCCATAGTCCTAGCTAATTAGAAACAAGTTTGTCTGCTGACTCCAGGAAAGGGAGAGAGTTGTTCTGACCTGGAGCCTGGGAGAAATGACAGCATTCAGAAGTAGGGTCAGCTTAAGGAAGTATGGAGATGCAGGGAACGCAGCAATCCGGGGCCTCTAAGCCTCAGGCCAGAGGGTGTTTCCAGCACCTTCTGAGAATTTGGCAATGACTCACCTCAGATTTGCAGAGGCACTGCTGTTACCTGGTTTGCCTGGAACCAAGCATAGGTATTTAATTTGTATGATTGGGCTGACGCTGACAGTGTAAATCATAAATTAAACCTCTCTTGAGCTTTGTTTTTTTACTACTTTACTGATAAAATATGACTTTTAAATAAAACATGGAATTTAAATATCAAGCTTCTGGTGAGTTGAATTAGAACAAATTTCTCAATCTTGGTATTATTGACATTTTGGGCTGGATAATTCTTTGTTGTGGGAGCTTGCCCTGTGCATTGGAGGATGATTAGAAAGCATTCCTGGCTTCTGCCCACTACAGGCAACGAGAGTTCTCTCCCTCCTCCACTTTCGACAATCAAAACTGTCTCTGGGCATTGCCAAATATCCCCTGGGGTGAAGGGGACAAAGTAAATCCCAGTTGAGAATTCTGAATTAGATGATTTTAGAGGTACTATTTAGCTATAGTCTTACAATCCCTTATAGTCAAAAAAACTTTGGAATAAAAAGTTTAACTCAGTATATTTTTGTCCTGCTAAACATATCCTTTGTCTGACTCTCTGGTTCATAGGTTAAGACTAAGATCATAGTGGTTCCTGTCATTCTACTTGCTCTTGGCTACTTGACCTCAAGTCAGTTGCTTAAAAAAAAAAAATTAGCTGCTTAATCCTGCACAGACTGACCTCTCAAACCATCTCCTGTTGCCTCCAACTCCCTTCTTTCATCAGACTTTTTCTTCCCACAATTATAAAACTGGAAGAAAAATTAATGTCCGGTGTCTTGGTTAAGACAATGTAGCTCACCCAGACAGGTTTTCTCTTCTCAAGGGGCACGATTTATTTTTTACTTTATATTTTTAAATTGTCTGTTTTCCGTCAACTTGCTCCAATAATTCCTGGTTAATTACTGAAGGCCTTAAGACACACACCCAATGTAAGCACGTGGGGTTGAGAGTTGAAACTGCATAATCCACTGCCTACATTTGAATCCGGTCTCATCCATCCATGTATTAGTTTCAGGATTGTGGGCAAGTTCCTAAAACTCTCTGCTTCAGTTTTATTATTTACAAAATGGGGGCATCAATAGTGCCAGTCCCATCGGGTTGTGGTGAAGATTTAATAAAATACTGTGTATAAAGTGTTTAGCAAAGTACTATGCATATAGTAAGCATTAAATGCACACTATTACCTCTGTCATCTTTGCCATTACAGTGATTTTTAATTATCACTTTATTCCCTTTCCTCCTATTTCAGCTGAAAGTATCTGGAGGTAATGACTTCATGCGGTCAGGGGATTGCCTTAGGCACTTTTGTAGAAATAAATAATTTCCAAAAGCAATTAAAACTTATTTCATCATACCTTTCAACCACTCTAAGATCACCAGCCAAGACGATCTTAGAACTCAGCCAGAACTAGAAATTAGGAAGTCCCAAAAAATCCCCAAATCCTCCCCTCAAATTCCCTAAATCACTCTTCCCTTCTTTCTTTCCTTGTCACCTACACAGGGTCTCCCCTGCTCTATTCAGCTTTCCTTTTCCAGAAGTAGCCGCTGCCATCATTTGAAGTAGCTACACTTGAGTTCAGAATAACAGGGAAAAAAGACCATGTTTCTTTGACACTGTTTATTTGCTCAGCCAGAGAAAAGCAAAGACTTGCATGGAAGAGGTGAATCTCAGGTATAGCCAAAATAGCTATTGTCGCTTTACCACCAACCAGAGTGAACTCCTTGCTGCCTATGTCCCCAGTATGAAGAGAACAGCCCTGATACTGAAGAATAGTTCACAGGACTTGCTAGCCATTTTTTTTCCAAGTGGCAAAAATTTAAGCGTTTACTATGAAGTTCTGTGTCTTCTGTGCAGACAACCAGTAGTGAAGGGTGTGAGTAAAAGCATTATGGAGGATGTCATTATGTCATTAGCATGCAATAAAGCATGATGCCTACACCTGTGCACAAGCTTGGATTTTTTTTTTAATCCCAGCTCTGCCGTTTACTAACCATGAGAAAAAGATTGTCACCTCACATATTTCAAGATACTCTCCTATCCAATAGCACAGATGGTCTCCATGGTAGCTAGCCCTTGCAGTACCAGGAGTAGATACCACTTACTCCAATAAACTAAGAATCAGAGAGGTTGTCAGTTGCTCAAAATTACATATTATTTCATCATGGATCTGAGAGTGACACCTCAAGAAAGTTACTTGACCTGTTGGATCTTCAGTTTTCATAGCTGTATTTCTTTCTGATAGGGTTTCTAATGATTCAGGATAGAAATAATGTTTACAAAATATGAAGCCCATAGTCTGGTACCTACTAAATACTTCATAAATATTTCTGAAGATAATGGTTATTTGGATGATGATAATGGTGATCTATGCAGAACAGTATGTGAAAAGACCCTGCATAGCAATTAGGAGACCTGACAGGTCTTAGTCCCCAGATCTGTCCCTAACTGTTATCTTGAGTTACTATCTCAAATTCTGCAGAAGAATTTTCTACTGGGCTCATATGGAGTTAATATCATCTGCCTCTAATTGCTTATAAAGACAGTAAGAGGCTCAGCTGGATAAAAAAGGACCTTTGAAAAATGTAAAGTACAAAACAGATTTCACCTAATAAATGTTTTTCTCCTTCTTGGCATGCTATTGTTGTTGCTGTTACATTTCATCCTAGCAATGGTAGTTGACAGGCTGTTTACCCTATACGCTCTTCTAGCCCATTCCTAGAAAAGAAGGAACTGCTTGAAACCATCTCTGAAGGCAACTCAAGGCAGAGTGAATATTAGGATACAAGTCACTGACCACCAGTCTAGATTATTTCTCACTCACAGAAGGGGAGAGGTCCTACAGAGACTGATCCCATCCTCCTTTTGGACTTTGTAGAGAGGCTAGATATACTGACTAATGGCATTAACAAAATGAGAGGCATCAGATGATTCTGTGTAGCTCTTCTGTTTGCTAAATTTACAGAAGCATTTCTTCAGAACTATTTTTCTTTTTCTAGCACTTCAGGGTAAAGAGTGTTCAGAAGCTGACAGTCAGTGATGTGCTTACTCTGTGCACAGTTCATAAAGTGTGACTGCTTCCAGGAGAGGTTGGTACAAGTCTGGGAGAGGACTCAGTCCACTAACAGAGGCAGCAGAGATTGCTTTCAGAATATATATGCAACTTCTTAAAGATTATTCTTGTATACTGAATATCTCCCTGAAGGAGGGTGGAGCAAGTGGAATAAGGATTGCGGAGGCCATTTCTCTTCGATGAGGTTATCAAGTCCCATTGAGATGGGAGCCAAGTCAATTAGAGAACTGTCAAGGGATAGTATATATTCCAAAGCAGATTGACAATAGGCTGGGGATGGAGGTGAGTCAAAGACTCAAAGAATTCCGCCACTGCCACTCTTTGCAGTGCTCAAGTGAAGAAACATAACTAGTGCAGCAACTCTTGATATTTCAGGGCTCCTTGTACTTTGCAGTCGCTGAAGAAACCTGAGGACGGGTGGTGTCAATGTACTGTTACCTAATTCAGCCTTTGTTTTGGGTTGAGACCACAGGCCATTGCTGGACTGATTATAGAAGAGAAGAAAAAAATGAATCTAGTACTGTGATTTTTTAGTATTAGAAATAAAAGATGAAATATGAACCCAATGGCCCTTCAGGTATTTGAAGAACTCTCAGGGGAAAGGTGACAATATTCTAACATGGCTCCTTAGAGCAGAGCCAGGACCGATAAGCAGAGATCATAGCAAGCTAACCCCACATTTCGAGAGCTGACAATTCAGTGGTCCAAAATGGAATGGAATGCTTTGTGAGGTGATTAGTTTCCTACTAGAGGTCTCTAAGCACAAAATCTTTACAAAGGGTGTTCTGTGAGTTCTCCTGAAGTTCAGTGAAGTTACAGCATATGCAGAAATTAGCTTTGACAGTGGACCCTAAACAAAAATTATTATTGGTCAAAATTAATTTTGAAAATCTTTTAAATTATCTATTAAATACAATATATACATAATTTTGTTTTTCACAACCCCAGACAGTTAAAACTGGATTGCCTCTGGGGACAATGCTGTTAAAAGTGGATATCCTATCTGTATGTATATTCCCACTTTAGCATTTATCAGTGGTCTTGTCTGCAACAGTTATTACTATGGTGACTATCGTGTTTGCTTAGTGATGATTTCCATGAGCTCCCCCCTCTCCTTCAGTTATTTATTTATTCAGTATTTATTTATTTATAAAAGAAAAGAAAGTAGGGCACAATGGCCTGTGCCTATACTCCCAGCTACTTGGAAGACTGAGGTAGTAGGATCACTTGAGCCCAGGAGCTGGAATCTAGCCTAAGCAACATATCAAGACTGTCTCTAAAGATAAACTAACAAAATACCATTAAAAATGAAACAAAAAACAGAAAATGAATATAAAACATTTATGGTTATAAATTCTTATGGATATAAAATGAATATCCATGAACACCAGAATCCCTTTCAGTGGGATTAGATGTTTGAGGATTGAAGGAATCATAGCCATTCATATTTATCACCTGTGTTCCCTCCAGGACATGCTCTCTGTGAGTAGATGGAATGGCAGATCATTTTCTTGTTGTTAGTGCACAGACCTTGTACATTTTTCATTACATTTGTTCTTTAGTATTTTTACAGAATTTTAATGAGTTTGTTACTTCAACTTCATTTAATTGCCCATTGCTCGTATATAGAAATGCAATTGACTTTTATATACTGACTTTGTATTCTCCAACCTTTTTATCTCACTTATTAATTCTTTTAGGATTTTCTAGCATATATTATCGTGTTGTATACAAATAAAGATACTTTTACTTCTTGCTTTGAAATCTATATGACTATTGTTTGTTGTCTTGCCTTATTGCACT
This sequence comes from Ateles fusciceps, assembly GCA_036589455.1. NCBI lineage: Eukaryota > Metazoa > Chordata > Mammalia > Primates > Atelidae > Ateles > Ateles fusciceps. The sequence continues at coordinate 1,152,941 of JAZHEH010000734.1, read as the reverse complement.
GCCTGCCTATTCTAATCTGATGTTGAATAAAAATTGTGAGAGTGGACATGCTTGCCTCTCATCATCAAATATAAAGTTCTGTGTAGATATCCTTATTGGGTTGTGGAAAATCCCATCTGTTCTAGTTTGCTGAAGATTTTACCCTATGTGGAATTTGAATTTCATAGAATATTTTTTTCTGCATCCACTGAAATGATCACATGGGGTTTCTCCTTTGCTTTATTAATATGGTGAGTTAAATTCATTGATTCTTGTATATTAAATCCAAACTTGATTTCTTGGAATATATCCTACTAGATTCAATTTGCTAATATTTTGTTAAGAATTTTTAACTTACTTTCATGAGGTACATTTGTATAGAGTTTCCTTTTCCTGTGATGTGTTTGTCTGATAATACTGGGCTTATAACATTATTTGAAAAGGGTTCCCTTCTCTTTTATTTCCTAAAGAAGTTTGTATTAGTTTCATCTTATTCTACCTTAAATGTTACATGAAATTCATAAGTGAAGCCATCTGTGCCTGGTTTTTCTTCAAAAGGTTTCTGTTTTCAATTGAAATTTTTAATTGACAGAGGATTATTTGGGGTTTTTTGTTTCTTTAGTCTGTTTTGATCATTTATATTTTTCAAAGTATTTGTTCATTTTCAGTTGTCATATTTATTGCCATAAGGTTGTTCATAATGTTCCTTTATTATTCTTTCATGAGTGTAGATAGGTAGGGCTTGGTGATATCATATTTTATTTCTTCTACCTTCTTGAGAAATTAAATAATGGCATATCAGTTTAAAACAAGATTTTAATTTTATTGATCCATTTCTGTTTTATTTCCATTTCTTATTTCTTTGATTTTCGAACTTATATTTATTGTCTTTTTCCTTTTATTATGTTGGGTTTAATTTGATCTTTTTCTAATTCGTAGAGGGAAACCTAGATCCTCGAGTTTTAGCTCCTTTTTCTATTTCAGGATAAGCATGAAAGCTATAAGTATTTCTCAAACACTCATTTAGCTGCATCCCACAAATTTTGACATTTATTTTAATTATGATTCACTTCAAAATATGTTTTTTCCCTATTGATTTCTTCTTTCATCCAAAAGTATTTAGAAGTAGATTTGTTTAATTTTCAAATACTTAGGACTTTTATGAATACCTTATTGTTATTAATTTTTTACCTAATTATATTTGGTCAGAAAGCATACTTTGCATGATTTCAGACTTTTTAGATTAATTGATGGTTTTTTGTCCTAACATATCCTGATGATCATGTATCCTTGAAAAAACTGTGTCTGCTGAAGTTGTTAAGTTATACATCTACAAATGTCAGTAAGATAAAGGTTGATAGTAGTGTTCAAATCTTCTACATCTTTTACTAATTTTTTGTCTACTTCTACCAATTGCTGAAAGGTATTAAATATCCAACTATAATTCTGGAATTGTCTTTCTCCCCATTAACTTTTAATTGTTTGCTTTACATATTTTTAAGGTCTCTTATTAGGTACATACACATTCATGACTGTTATGTCTTCCTAATGATTGATCCTTTTAATATTAAGAAATGTCTCTTTTCTCATATTAGTATAGCCAACCAACATCTTTGGTTAATTCCTAGGTATTTCATTTTAATTTTTGCCTATTATAAATAGGGTTTTTTATTTCTTTTTCAGATTGTTCACTGTTGTCATATAGAAATGCTACTGATTTGTAATGTTGATTTTGTATCCTACCACTTTACTGAATTTATCAGTTCTAGAGTCTTTTTGTGGAGTCTTCAGGATTTTCCAAATATAAGATCATATCTGCAAACAAGTTAATTTGGTTTATTCCATTCCAATTTGGATGCCCTTTATTGCTTTCTCTCATCTGATTGTTCTAGCTAGGACTTCCAATACTGTGTTGAATAACAGTCTTGAAAGTGAGCATCCTTGTCATGTTCCAGATCTTCGAGGAAAGTCTTTCAGTTTTTCCCCCACTCAATATGATACTAGTTGAGGGTCTGTCATATATGCCTTTTATTATGTTGAGGTATATTCCCTCTATACACAAGTTTTAGGGCTTTTGTCAGAAAGGGATGTTGAATTTATTAAATGCTTTTCAGCATCAAATAAAATGATTACATCGTCATTCTGTTTGTATAATGTATCACATTGTTTGATTTGTGTATGTTGAACCATCTTTGCATCCCAGGGATAAACCCATTTGGTCATGATGAATTATCTTTCTAATGTATTGTTGAATTTGACTTGTTGGTACTTTGTTCAAGATTTTTGCATCAATATTCATCAGAGATACTGCCCTTTAGTTTCTTTCAATGTGTCTCTGTCTGGTTTTGGTATCAGTGTAACATTGACCTCATAAAATGAGTTAGGAAGTATTCCCATCTCTATTTTTAAGATTAATGTGAGTAGGATTGGTATTAGTTCTGCTCTAAATGTTTGGTAAAACTCAGCAGTGAAGCCATGAGGTCCCAAGCTTTTCTTTACCAGTATACTTTTTATTATGGCTTTGATCTTGTTACCTGTTATTGGTCTGTTCAGGTTTTACATTTCTTTCTGGTTCAATCTTGGTAGGTTGTATGTCTCTAGAAACTTGTTCATTTCCTTTAGATTTTCCAATTTTTCATACATTTGTTCATAGCAGCCACTAATGATCCTTTGAATTTCTGCATTAGCAGTTGTAATGTCTCCTTTTTCATTTCTCATTTTATTTGGATCTTCTCTTTTTTTCTTACCCTGGCTAAAGGTTTGTCCATTTTGTTTAACTTTTCAAACAACCAACTTTTTGTTTCATTAATCTTTTGTATCCTTTCTAACTCATTTATTTCTGCTCTGATCTTTATTATTTATTTTCTTTGACTAATTTTGGGTTTGGTTTGCTCCTGCTTCTCTAGTTCTTTAAGATGCGTCATTAGATCGTTTATTTGAAGTTTTTCCCCTTTATAGGCACTTATAGCAATACACTTCCCTCTTAGTACTGCTTGTGCTATATCCCATAGATTTTGGCATGTTGTGCTTCCATTATCATTTGTTTCAATAATTTTTTTAAAATTTCCTTTTTAACTTCTTTCATTACCCACTGGTCATTCAGGAGCACATTGTTTAATTTCCCTGTGTTTGTATAGTTTCCAAAATTTATCTTTTTATTGATTTCTAGTTTTATTCCATTGTGGTCAGAGAGATGCTTTGTATTATTTCAATTTTTGCATATTGTAATTTTTTGTGACTTAACATATGGTCTATCCTTCATAATTATCCATTCACTGAGGAAATTAACGTGTGTTCTACAGCTATTGGATGAAATGTTCTGTAAATATCTATTAGATCCATTTGGTCTATAATGCAGGTTAAGTCCAACGTTTCTTTGTTGATATTCTGTGTGGAAGATCTTTCCAATGTTGAAAGTGAAGTAATGAAGTCTCCAGCTATTATTGTATTGGGGCCTATCTCTCTCTTTAGCTCTAATAATATTTTCTTTATATATGTGCTCCAGAGTTGGGTGCATATAGATTTATAATTGTTATGTCCTCTTGCTAAATTAACCCCTTTATCATTATACAGTGACCTTCATTGTCTCTTTTTACAGTTCTTGTCTTGAAATCTATCTTGCCTGATATAAATATAGATATGCCTGCCATCTCTTTATTTTCAAACTATGTGTATCTTTATAGGTGAAGTATGTTTCTTGTAGGCAACAGATCAATTTTTTTAATCCATTCTGTCACTCTATGTTTTTTGATTAGAGATTTCAGTCCATTTACATTCAGTGTTATTCTTGTTAAGTAAGGACTTACCCCTGCCATTTTATTGTTTTCTTGTTCCTTTTTTATCTTCTCTTCCTACTTTCTTTCTTTCCTTTCTTCCTTTAGTAAAGATCATTTTCCCTGGTGATACAACTTACTTTCTTGCTTTTTATTTTTTGTGAATCCATTGGATATTTTTAAATTTGAGGTTACTATGAGGCTTACAAATACCATCTTATTACCTATTATTTTAATCTGATAACAACACTCTTTGCATAAGTAAACAAGAAACTGAACTCTTTTGTAGTGTTATTTATTTTTAATTCATTGCTTTTTATACATTCTAACAATTTCTGCCTTTTAACTGAAGTGTTTACTTCCTCAATAGTTAATGTAATTTTAATGTAGTTATGTCTTAGTCTACTATTTTGTTATTTATTTTCAACTTGACCCCTCTGTTTCAATGTGTTCTTTTGTTGTGTTTTTATTGAGTGATTGTTGTTCCTCTTTTCCTGTAATTTTTGGATCATGTTAATAATTTTTAAATTTTTGTTTTTTCTCTTGACTTTTTAAGCTATACTTTTCACATTTTTTCAGTGGTTGTACTAGGTTATGAATCTTATAAATTATTATAAACTCTTAACTTTTAATTGTTTACTTAGAGTTTATGTGTACTGCTTTACATAAAGCTTTTCAATAATATAAATTTATTCTTTTCCATACTTTGTTATATATATTACATTTACTTACATAAAAAACCCCAGAAGGTAATGTTGTTTTAAGTAGGCACATGTATTATAAACTAATTTTTTAACACAAAAAATAGTCTCTTTTACATTTATATAGATGTTTATCACTTCTCAGTGCTCTTTATTCCTTTCTGAGAATAAAGAGTTTTCATCTGGTATCACTTCTGCTGAAGTCTGAAGACAATTCTTCAGCATTTCTTGTAGTACAGGTCTGATGCACTACAGTATAGGTAACAAATTTCCATAGTTTTTTATTACTCTAAAAATGTATATTTTGCCTTCATTAATTATTTTTGTTGTTTGGTAATTCTGTGTTGATATTTTTCTTTAGCTCTTTAAAGATGTTTTTCCAATTACTTCTGGCCCTTATTCAAATCACTGTTGATATGTTGATATATGTATCACTGTGTGTGTGTGTGTGTGTGTGTGTGTGTGTATATATAGAGAGAGAGAGAGAGAGAGAGAAATTTTTCTCTGTAACTATGGCCATTTTCATATTTATTCTGCTTGTGATTTATTAAACATCTTGAATCTGTAATTTGTATCTTTTGTCAAATTTGGGAAGTTTGGGGTCATTATTTTTTTACATATTTTTTAGATTCCTTTTATTCCACTCTGGAACTTCAATAACACGTATATTAGACTATTTTATGTTATCTAACAGGTTCCTGTGGCATTGCTTATTCACTCTCTATTGTTTTCATCATACATACATTGATAACAAACCAGCTAAAGAAATCAAAAAAGCAATCTCATTTGCCATAGCTACACACAAAAAAAGACATAGAAATTAATTTTACCAAGCAGGTGAAAATCTCTACAATGAAAGCTACAAAACATAGTTGAAAGAAATTGCAGCAGATAAAAAAACATGAAAGCATATTCCCTATTCATGGATCAAAAGAAGCAATATTGTTAAAATGTCCATAATACCCAAAGCAATCTACATATTTAATACAATACCTATCAAAATACCAATGATGCTGACACCTATAATTTAACATCTCTGGGAGGCTGAGGTAGGAGGATCACTTGAGCCCAGGAGTTCAAGGATGCAGGGAGTTATGATTGTGCCACTGCACTGTAGCATGGACAAAAGAGCAAGATCCTGGCTTTAAAAACAAAACAAAACAAAAACAATGACATTCTTCACAGAAATAGAAAAAAAAAATTCAAAAATTCTTATGAAACCACAAAAGACCCCAAGTAGCCAAAGAAATTCTGAGAAAAATGAACACAGCTGGAGGCATCACACTACCTGACTTCAAAATATACTACAAAGCTATAGTAACTGAAACAGCAGGTATTGGTATAAAAACAGCCACACAGACCAATGGAACAAAATAGACAACCCAGAAATAAATCAGCATATTTACAACCACAGACTTGACAATGTTGCCAAGAACTTACACTGGGGAAAGCATAGCCTCTTCAATAAATCAAGCTGAGAAAACTGCATATCCATATATGGAAAAATGAAACTAGACTCCCATCTCTCACCATATTCAAAAATCTACTTAAAACAAAAAGCTGGAGATCTACCAAGATGGCTGAATAGGAACAGCTCTGGAGCAGAGTTCCCAGCCAGACAACACAGAGGGCAAGTGATTGCCACATTTCCAACTGAGGTACCAGGTGCATCTCAATGGGACTGATTGGACAGTGAGTGTAGCCCAAGGAGGGCAAGCAGAGGCAGGGTGGGGCGCTTCATCACTTGGGAAGTGCAGGGGACTGGAGGACCCTCCCCCTTACCCAATGGAGGCCATCAGGGGCTTTTCCGGCCACTCTGGCACTCCAGTTCAGATATTGTATTTCTCCCACAGTCTTTACAGCCCACAGACCAGGAAATTCCTGCTAGCCAACAAGCACCATGGGTTTCCAGCACAAAAACCCACACAAATCTTGGTGACATTTTAACTGGTGCCTGGAACACCTACAAAACAGAGCTGCACATTCCCCTGAAAAGAGGGGGCTGAAGGCAGGGAGCCAGGTGGTCTGGCTTAGCAGGTCCTGCCCCTACAAGGACCAGCAATCTGAAATGCACTGGCATGAGAATTTCACAGCCAGTGCAGCAGTTGGAGCTTGACTTGGGATGGTTCAGTTCTATGAGGGGAAGGGTGTCTACCATTACCAAGGCAGTCTGCCATTACCGAGGCAGTTCTAATCTTTCCTATGTAAACAAAACCACAAGGACGTTTACACATCAACTGGACATCAGCAGCTCTGCAATGCCTCTGCAGGCAGACTATGACTAAACTCCCTCCTTGCTGGGCAGGGCATCTCTGGAAAAAGGCAGCAACACATCAGGGGCTTATAAATAGCCCCAACTTCCAGGGGCAGAGCACCTGGGAAAAGAGGTGGTTATGAGTTCTGCTGCAGCAGAATTAAACATCCCTGCCCAGCATCTCTGAACAGAACAACGGAGCTCCCATCTCAGCACTTGAGCTCTGATAAGGGACAGACTGCCTCTTCAAGTGGCTCCCTGACCCCTGTATATCCAAAGAGGCACCTCATAAAGGACACCTCTGGCTGACATCTGGTGGGTACCCTTCTGGGACAAAGCTACCAGAAGAAATAACAGGAAGCAACCTAACTCTTCTGCAGCCCCCCGCAGGTGATTCCAAGGCAAAAAGAGTCTGGGAAGGGGGATGAAGACAGGGAAAAAAAACTTTCTCCAGTAGTCCTGTAGCAGAGAGGACTATTAGAAAGAAAACTAAAAAACAGAAAGAAATAGCTTCAACATCAACAGAAAGGACGTCCACTCAGAGACCCCATCCAAAAGTCACCAACTTCAAAGACCAAAGGTAGATAAATCCACAAAGATGGGAAGAAACCAGCAAAAAAAAGGATGAAATCACCAAAACCTAGAATGCCTCTCCTCCTCCAAGGGATCAAACTCCTCACCAGCAAGGGAACAAACTGGATGGAGAATGAGTTTGACAAATTTACAGAAGCAGGCTTCAGAAGGTGGGTAATAACAAACTTCTCTGAGCTAAAGGAACATGTTCAAACCCAATGCAAAGAAACTAAGAATGTCGAAAAAAGGTTAGACAAAATGCTAACTAGAATAACCAGCTTAGAGAAGAACATAAATGATTCAATGGAGCTGAAAAACACAGCACAAGAACTTTGCGAAGCATACACAAGTTTCAATAGCCGAATCGACCAAGCAGAAGAAAGCATATGAGAGATTGAAGACCAACTCAATGAAATAAAACGAGAAGGCAAGATTAGAGAAAAAGAGTGAAATAAACAAAGCCTCCAAGAAATATGGGATTATGTGAAAAGACCTAATCTACGTTTGATCGGTGTACCTGAATGTGATGGTAAGAATAAATCCAAGCTGGAAAACACTCTTCAGGTTATTACCCAGGAGAACTTCCCCAACCTAGCAAGGCCAGCCAACATTCAAATTGGAAACACAAGAGAACACCACAAAGATATTCCTCAAGAAAAGCAACCCCAAGGCACATAATCATCAGATTCACCAGGGTTGAAATGAAGAAAAAAATGCTAAGGGCAGCCAGAGAGAGAGAGGTCGAGTTACCCTCAATGGGAAGCCCATCAGAATCACAACAGATCTCTTGAAGGAAACCCTACAAGCCAAAGACAGTGGGGGCCAATATTCAGCATTCTTAAAGAAATGTACTCTCAACCCAGAATTTCATATTGAGCCAAACTAAGCTTCATACGTGAAGGAGAAGTAAAATCCTTTATGGACAATTGCTGAGAGATTTTGTCATCATCAGGCCTGCCTTGCAAGAGCTCCTGAAAGAGGCACTAAACATGGAAAGAAACAACCAGTACCAGCCACTGCAAAAACATAGCAAATGGTAAAGAGCATCAGGACAATGAAGAAACTGCATCAACTAATGGGCATAACAACCAGCTAGCATCAAAATATCAGGAACGAATTCACACATAACAATATTAACCTTAAATGTAAATGGGCTAAATGCCCCAATCAAAAGACACAGACTGGCAAATTGGATAAAACATCAAGACCCATCAGTATGCTGCATTTAGGAGACCCATCTCATGTACAAAGACACACATAGACTAAAAATAAAGGGATGGACGAAGATTTACCAAGCAAACGGAGAGCAAAAAACAGCAGGGGTTGCAATCCTAGTCTCTGATAAAACAAACTTTAAAACAACAAAGATCAAAAGAGACAAAGAAGGGCATTACATAATAATAAAAGGATCAATGCAACAAGAAGAGCTATTTTAAATATATATGCACCCAATACAGGAGCACCCAGATGCATAAATAAACCAAGTTCTTAACCTACTAAGAGACTTGGACTCCCACACAATAATAGTGGGAGACTTTAACACTCCACTGTCAATATTAGATCAAAAAGACAAAAAATCAACAAGGATATCCAGGACTTGAACTCAGCTCTGGATCAAGCAGACCGAATAGACATCTATAGAACTCTCCACCCTAAATCCACAGAATATACATTCTTCTCAGCACCACATCACACTTACTCTAAAATTGACCACATAATTGGAAGTAAATCACTCCTCAGCAAATGCAAAGAACAGAAATCATAACAACCAGTCTGTCAGACCACAGTGCAATCAAATTAGAACTCAGGATTAAGAAACTCACTCAAAACCACACAGCTACATGGAAACAGAACAACCTGCTCCTGAATGACTACTGGATAAATAATGAAATGAAGGCAGAAGTAAAGATGTTATTCAAAACGAATGAGAACAAAGACACAACATACCAGAATCTCTGGGACACATTTAAAGCAGTGTCTAGAGGGAAGTTTATAGCACTAAATGCCCACAAAAGATGCCAGGAAAGATCTAAAATCAACACCCTGATGTCACAATTAAAAGAGCTAGAGGAGAAAGATTAAACAAATTTAAAAGATAGCAGAAGACAAGAAATAACTAAGATCAGAGCAGAACTGAAGGAGATAGAGACATAAAAAATCCTTCAAAAACTCAGTAAATCCAGGAGCTGTTTTTTTTTTTTTAAGATCAGCAAAATAGATACACTGCTAGTCAGACTAATAAAAAAGAAAAGAGAGAAGAATCGAATAGACACAATAAAAAATGATAAAGGGGATATCATCATCAATTCCACAGAAATACAAACTACCATCAGAGATTACTATGAACAACTCTATGCACATAAACCAGTAAATCTAGAAGAAATGAATTCCTAGGTCATTTTTGGATTGGCCTGAGTTAACGGTCTTTTCATTTGAGAATTGGTCACATTTTGGGGGGTCTTATCTGTTCAACATCCTGGATGTAATGAAGGTTAAATATGGAGATGCTGGATCTCGACATTTTCCTATAAACACTGGTAGGGTTTTTTTCTTTTAGCAGGCACTTAACTTGATTAGAACTGAACTGTTTTGGGTGGGGCAGTGGCTCCCATCTTAGTTCAAATATTTGTTTGTTTTTAATTTATATTCTTTGACTCTGCTACATGCATACATAGTTCAGGGTCAAGCAAAGATGAGGGCAGACTGAACTTGGGGTAAACTTTCTGGATCTTCCCCCTTCTTTCTACAGTGAGTATGGTCCCCAGACTTAGTTCCCAGGTTACTCATACCATAAAGACAGAGATTTTTCCACCAGTACCCCTACTCTTAACCAACTGCACTGGCACCCAGGCCAAAACCAGCAAAAACAGAGAACTGGCTCCATGAAACTTTCATTCTCCACACAACTACCATCCTCCACATAACTCACCTGACCACTTGACCAGATTCTACATCCAGATACTTAGTGTTCAAATTCAGAAAGCCATTGCCTCATGCCCGTGAAAGACTGTCTTAATGTAACCTTACTCCCAGTCAAAAACTTGCAAAGGCGTTAGGAGCAGGTACCTGCTCACTTGCCAGAGAGTATCCCCTGTGCAGAACCAAACTCACCAGCAAAGGATTAGCCTAGGTACAGCATGGCTGATCATTATGACAGAAGATTGGGTTAGGACCACATGGTGGCTCTGAACTTAAACACATTAGAAGCATGTTAATTCCCCATCTTTTCTCACAAACTTCAAGCAAGGCTGACTCATCTTGGTAGCTGTCCTCGGTTTAAGACTTTTAATATTTAAAATAAACTGAAAATCATGAGAGAAACTACTATTGAATAAAAAAGCAGTTATATCTTCCCCAAAGATTCTGTAACCAAAACTATTTACTTGGTTAAATGTCTTTGGTTTAAGTATCAAACTAGAGAAAAGGGGATAGAAAAGCATTATGGAGAGGTTAATGGGGTCTTATAGAGAACCCAGAGAATGGCTGGACCAGGTTCAGAAAGGACAGAGGCCAGAACAGCTCCAGGGACCTCAGCGGCAGAGGCTCAAGATCCTTTTCAGAAGCATTCTGCCGACAGAGTGACTCCCCACCAATTCCGGGTCTGGAGAGGATTAAATTGTCTTACCTGATTTGAGGATGCATTAACATTTAACCATGTCCACAGGGGTGGGTCGTATATAGAAACATGTTGGTGGGGGTGGAAGGGTGCAGTTTTCAGAAGAGGGGAACTTACCCGACAGACACCCTGGAGAGTGTCTAGAATATACAAGGGGGCCAGAGGGGCTATTAGGAGGCAAAAGGGCAATTTCAAAGAAGCTACTTTGTGGGCAGTGTGCACATGCAAAAGAAAAAAAGAAAAACACTTTTGTACTCAGTCATGCAGCCCACCAACAAAAAAATGTTGATTTTCCCAGTATCTCATTCAGCCTGAAGCACATACAGCAGCTGTGCTTGCTATGTCTAGTATGCATAGTTAGCAACTCCCATTAAGTGGGGTGAGGGGAAAGCACATTAGGAAGCCAATGAATTCCTGGTTGTGTAGCCTTGGACTTATGACTTAATCTTTATTTGCCTCAGGTTCCTCATCTAAGGAATAGAAATATTGTTCCATTCAGGGTAACAATGAAATGAGACAGCAAGAAGTAGGTATGAAAGCTAAGAGCACAGACTTGAGTCTCATCAGCAAGGTGGGGCCCTGGTCCTGATGCCCGTGGCTGTGGGGCCCTGCACACACCTTACCTACTTTGAGCTGCACTCTCCACATCTGTAAAACAAGAACAGGTGAACTCACTGTGGGCTCTGTCAGCATTATGTGATTTATATACATCACCATGCATAGTGCCTAACAGTTAGCTAGCTTAAATCTGTGGTTAAAACCTGTTTTTAAGTGATGATGCTTTGAAGAATCTACAGTGCACACTATGGGCTTTTATATTATTGTTGTTAGCATGACTGTTATGATCACTGATTCAAGGAACCCCAGGTTCCAAGGAACAAGAATGAAGAAAGTATAGCTTCAAAGTATAGACATCCTTCCTTCTTCAAAAATCTCTTCATTGCTATCAAGTAAGACTAAAATGCCTTGACTTGATAGACAAGGCTGTCTGGGCTCTGATTTCTGTCTTCAGCCTTCCTTCTCACTATCTCCTGTTCCCACTGTCTCCCCCTCCTCACTCTACAACCCACCTGCTGGCTATGGGCCATTCCACAAACACTCTATACTTCAAATCTCTGTGCCTTTCTTCTTTCCATTTTCTACTCTTGTAAAGACCGTTTGACCTGTCTTTGCCTGTTGAAATTCATGTTTCAAGTCCAATAAAACCTCCTTATAGGTCCTTTCTACTGCTACTACCTTTGACACCTCCTGAATTCATTTATGCCTTCCATCTTTGCTTGTACCACTACTCCGATTTAGTTAGCCCTTGTTTAGTCTATTCAGCTGCTTCCATGATGCAATTCCCCACCCCATTACAAGCTCCTTTAGGGCAGTGGGTCAGGCAGCTGTCATAATCATCTTTGTAATCCTTGTTAGCACAGCAGCTGACACAAAGGGTGGAACACAGTAGTCATTGGAAAGGGGAAAGGAGGGCAGCAGGACAGAAGAAATTGAGTCATAAACTTCCCTCTATGGAGCTCAGATATGTGATAACAATAAGCATTAGTGCTGTCTTCTGATCAGCCAAGCTGCACAGCCCACCAAGAATATCCAGAAATGGCAAAATAAACTTCTTCCTTTAATTATAAGCTTCCAGAGAGTTTTTAGTCATTCCATGATCTCAGATTATGAAATCTCAGAAAATATGAAGCCCGAAGGGGCCTAACAATAATGTAATTATTCAGTATCTTTATACTGCAGATGTATAAACTGAGATCAAGAAATATTTAGCCTCTGTTCCTCAAAGTTATTCAGCAAATCAGCAGCAGAGCTGAAACAATGATGAGGGAGCTCTGTGCCTGCCATGTCCAGATGCCCCCCCAGTTAGCAACAAACCCCATTCCCAGGCCTTGCTTGATTTTCATTTTCCTGGGCTTGCCCCACATGCCCAGTTTCCTGCTGGCCCAGCCCAGTGTGGTAGTGGCTCATTCCAGGGACTTGTTACTCAAATAAAAAGAGAAGAAAACAACAGATTCTGAGAGAATAAAGCAGCCAGCAAAAGGGTTCAGGTATGTGAAACAGTGAAGTTAGAAGGTGCCTAGTTCATAAGACCACCCTAAGGTCTGACACCAATTGCAAGTCTGGGGTTCCCTAAGACCAAAGGTGTGAAAAATTCACTATCAGTACTCTCAGAACTCACTGAAAGCTGTTATTCTCATGATTAAGTCTTATTACATGGAAAGGGCACCGATTATGTTGAAAATAAAAGCTCAGAGTTGCAAAGAAAACGAGTGCTTAAAGGGTTTCTCAGCAAGGCAAATTTACTTCTGCAGAAAGGTGCTGCTCACAGGTCTGGCTGCCACAAGAGCACACAGAGCAAAGGAGAATAGGGTTTTTTATTCCTAATGCAGCTTCTGCCTCTGTGTCTTTCTCCCATTGGTCAGGGTTGGATCGCACAATCTAATCCCAATTGGCTAAACATTTAAACTTTCTTAGATAAGGTAGGCACGTGATGGAGGAAAAAGGGAGAGGAGAAAGGGGTTGCCTATGGGGGGCTAGAAAACTAGCCTATTCCCACATAAGGAAAGGAATGTGAGCTGGGGCTGTGGCATGCCTAGGCATATTTAGACAGGTTAAGGCGCAGCAAAGGCAGGGGAGGGGTACTTGGAATTGAATAAAGAACGAGGGAACTGGGCATGCTGTTTGAAGAGGAACCCAACTATATATAACAAATTAAAATCAGCCAAGAGAAGAGACACATTAGGCTGAGGCCAGGGAGGGCCCAAATGCAGAGTTCCCACTGTCCTCTTCCCATGGAGCCATGGACAGCACCAGTGTGAAACAACATGCACAGTGTTGCCAACCAGGGAAGCTCACCTGAGCTGTGGCGTCCAGAGTTTGTATCGGGGCTCTCTCACATACATATGGTTAGATAACTGAAATAAGTGACTAAAGCAAAGACCTCAATCAATCGAGGTTTATTAAGCCAGCTTCAGGCCATATCTAGGAAAAACTGAAGCCACAGACATGTCTGGCTATTTTTCCAAAGATATTTTAGGGAAGTTTAGAATTTACACATTTCCTTGAAGAGGGGGAAGGCATCTAAGAAGAGGAGGGGGTAGGCAGTAAGATGAGTGGTTACATTCTTATGAGACTTTAGTTAGTGTCAGTAAATCTACATTTTACATAAGATAAGGTGAATGTTTGAAAAGAAAAAGAGTAAAGGAAGAATCAATTACATAGACTTCTCTGGGTAGGTAGAGAGCTGACTGATCTCATCTCTTTCTTCTACACCTGGGAAGACAAGCTTGTAATTACATTTTCAGTGTGAAATCAAACATTTTAGTTTTAGGAGCTAGGCTTAGATTTAGTCCTAAAGTTACAGTTGGCATGTCCTTGTTCATGGGAGGCCAAAAAATAATTTATGAATTATCTGTGAGGCAGTCACACTCAGAGATGCCTGAGGGCTTTCACTTTTCCTGGTGGTGTGGCTAATGTATAATGCTAATAACAGCTCATCATTTGGAAGACAGTGTAGCATGACTCAGGCTGTGTAGGCTTAACCTTCCCTTTGGCATAAGGAGATTGGGGTCCTGATTTTTTTATTTTCCTTTATAGATTGTATGCCCACAAAGCTGATTTCAGTCTCTAACCCCTCTGGAAGTTGAGCTGGTACCATGGGTCCCAAAGTTTCCTTCCTAAATCATATTATTAAACTATTTGGCAAGACTCAATACTCTCAGGCAAATAAAGATGAAAACACCCTCAGGGATAACATTCCAAGGGCTTAGAGATTACCAGAAGCCAAGGACAAAGGCCAGACCTCACTTGGGCAAGGTAACTTCTTTACCACTCTGAGCCCTATGTCTATATCCTTCCTGGCCTTCTTTATTATTACTATTATTTTACTTTAAGTTCTGGGGTACATGTGCAGAACATTCAGGTTTGTTACATATGTACACATGTGCCAAGGTGGTCTGCTGCATCCATCACCCCATCATCTATATTAGGTATTTCTCCTAATGCTATCCCTCCCCAGCCCCCACCCCCTGTCATCCCTTTTTCCAAAGGAAGCAATCAGAATATGCATCTATCTCTGTGAGCAGAGGGAAGAGTTTGATAGAATGGGAGGCAGATTTGCCCTGAGCAGTTCCCAGCTTGAAGCGGCCAAGATATTTTCCTTTCACGGTACCTAATAAATGAGAGCTCACACTTACAGCCTTCTTTTCTTCATCTCTCCTCCTTTTCCTCTACTACTTCCTCATTCCCTTTTTCCCCCACCCCTTGCTCTCTTTATGACCCTTTTCAACTTTCTATTTTCTCTCAGGACAGAAAGATGTCACTTCATTGTGCTGTGAATAAGAAAATGCCAAATTTAAGGGAACCAGATTCTTGCAGCAGTCTTGGGATATCCTGCCTCCTAGAGATAGCACCTGATGGTATCTGTTTAACAAAGCTAGCTGTCCAGGTCTGGGATGAACAGGACTAACACTTTGTAATGACTTAGCTCCACTCCAGGTCTGGTATAAATTGAAGATGAAAATGTGTTTTCCAAAAATACTCAGGCTGATGCTGATGCCTGGGTCTGTTTCACCTTTGATTACATAATAGTCTTGTCTGGACTTCTCTTCTGGGCTCACATGGCTGGGCTTGCATGCCAGGCAAGTTTCCTAAGAAAAACCCTGTACTTATCCCTGGTGTGAGCAAACAATAAACATCATGCAGAGAAAGAATCTAAAGCACCCCAGAGTGACATTGACCATATTATGAAGCAAAGTCTTAGTGAGACCACAGAACTTGCACCATCCTGAGTTAGGCTCCTGCGTCTCTCAGTGGCTCTTCTGATGCTTCCTAGAATTGTTCTGTGGTTTGGGAAAAGGCAAACCTTCCCCTGACTCATATTCCATGATAGAGATTAGCTCTCCATGTTTATTCTCTCTAAAAATGCCTTCTCCTATTCCCATACTCCTCCCTGATTACATATCCTCTCTTTACAGAACTATAACCATGAAAAAACAAAAAACAAAAAATTTCTGGTTCAGGGCCTCAGTTTCCAGACTATTAAAAAATCTGAGTCACAGATTTTGCCATTTCCATCCCTCCATCTCTTCCCCACCAAGCTAGCATTCAGAATAATCATTGGCAACAGGCTGGTGCATCTTTTACCTAAGAATCCCATAGGAAGCCTGTGATGTATCCAGAAAATTAGATCTGGATAAGATGATTAAACATTCATGCACTGCCCTTATTTTACTGCAAAGTCTAGAGTGAGGAAGGTAGTTTTCCCCATGTCACAGACATTCTCAGTAAGTAAAGCAGGGTAATAAGTGAAGATGGAACTTAAGCGAACTCAATCAAAGATTTTGCTTTCTGTATGTTCAGGTTACTTTTATGACTGCCGTCTCTTCCAATTATTCTTCCTCTATAAGTATATCCTCCTTTTTTCATCTACTTTGCAGTTGTTCTTTCTCCTGTTTTGTTCCTAAATTAGACATCATCTTTATTAATCTTAAACTTTTTTATGATCAAGTCAGAGGAATAGGTCTTCTTCCTTAATTCATTAATTCAACAGATTTTTATTTAGTGTCTTCTGCATACTAGGAACTATTCTAGGCATTCTGAAAAAAGTAATGAACAAAACAGACAAAAATCCCTGTTCTCATATAGTTTACATGTTAATAGTGGAAAGCAATGGCAATAAGCAAACAAAAAATGTAAAACTATGTATTACATCAGATGATAAATGCTTTGAAGAAAAAATGGAAGGAAGGAGGACAAAGGCTCTCAGAGTGGAGGGAACTTACAGTTTTAAATAAGATGGTCAAGCAAGTTCTCTTTAAAAAGAGCAAGGAACAGAGGAGGTGCTCAAGGGAGGTTTGCAGATATCAAGACAGAGATAATCACAGGTTTGAAGTCTTTGAGGGGCACATGACCCGTGTGCCCTGACAACTGGGAGGCCACTGTGGCTGGCGCAGACTAAACAGGAGAGAAGGGGAACTTACAAAGAGGGTCAGAGAAGGGAGGAGGGTCCGGAATATATAGAGCTGTCAGTATTAACTGCAGTGTAACTAAGGGATACAAATACAAAGGAATTATAGTTAGAATTATAGTTATGGTACTTTACTTTTTACTCTAAACAAATAGTAAGCCATGGGAGAGTTTTGAGTGCAGTTGAGAAATAACTTGACATATTTGTAAGAATGAGGCCAGGTGCAGTGGCCCATTCCTATAATTTCAGTACTTTTGGAGGCTGAGGTGGGAGGATCACTTGAGGCCAGTAGTTCAAAGTTACAATGAGCTATGGTTGCATCACTGCATTCCAGCTTGGGTGACAGACTGAGACACTGTCTTAAAAAAAAAAAAAAAATAGAATTATGGCTACTCAGGTAAACTTGTGCCATGGGCGTTTGTGGTATAGGTTATTTCATTACCCAGGTATTAAGCCTAGTGGTGGTTATTTTTCCTGATCCTCTTCTCTTTGATAAGCTCCAGTGTGTGTTGTTCCCCTCTCTATGCCCATGTGTTCTCATCATTTAGTTCCCACTTACACATAAGAAGATGCAAGTATTTGGTTTTCTGTTCCTCTGTTACTTTGCTAAGATAATGGCTCCATCAATGTCCCTGCAAAGGACATAATCTTTCTTTTTTATGGCTGCACAGTATTCCATGGTGGGTATGTAGCACGTTTTCTTTATTTCTGTGTGTGCTGTTCCTTGGTGAAAGGAAAATTTCTATCTAAACACAGCCATCAGTGAAAGGTCTGAGATTCCATGGACAGTAACCTCAGCATGCTCCATATGAAGCTGAAATCAATGCACCTGGTTGTTCTGTAATTAGCAGAGCTGCCATGCCTCCACCCTCTGCTTCTACTGTCAAGTTGTCACATATCTCTGGGCTGGCTTTCCATCCCAAGATGGTTTGGCTTGCTGTGCATGGCTGGAGGGAAGCAGGAGAGGGCAAGGACCCAATTAGAATGAAATGGAATTGAGTCTTTGGAGGCCCCTTGTCAGGGTGAAGAGGATTAGATGTTCCCAATGATGACAGATGCTTCTTTATTTGGTCTGCTCTCAGAGGTTAGAGGTCATTTGTAAATAAGATTTGCTCCATTTCGTATGGCAAGTCCTGTTCTCTGTGCCTTATTATTTTTTTTAATCCCCTGCATCTTTCCCTGTGTGTTGACATGCTTGCTGCCAGCAGAAAGGCTGTTTGGTCTGGAATGAATAATTCAAATTCTTGGGAGCAACTAAAGTAGCAACCAGGTTCATAAGGGAACTGATAATCCGTTCACATGGTGCTAAAACAACCTAGTGGGAAGAGAATAGGCAGAACAAATGATGGTGTGAATGAATAAATACAAAGTGAATCTTCAACAATAATTTCCCCTGATTTTAGCTGGGAGAAGGAGAAATGAGCTAAATTCATTATTTTACCTTTAATTTGTAGTTCTAAGTCTTTGTATAGATGATATTCCAGGGAATGTCATCTTCAAAGAAATAATATCCCATTATGAGTATAAACACAAATTTTAATCAAAATTATGAGATTTTTAACCCAGATTAATAGACTCATAAGAATTCATGGACTATCTAAAATGTGTTTGTTTTCTTGGATGTGTTTACTTAACGGCCACTTATGACAAACACACTTCCTATGAGGCACTCGTTGTTCTAATGTTTTAGAAATATTATTTCATGGAATCCTCACAGCCCAAGAAGTACATATTATTATTACCCCCCACACAAAGAAGGTAATTGAGATCCTGAGAGGTTAAGTGAGACTCAGAGCTAGTAAGAAGCAGAGCTGGGATTTGCATCCGGGTAGTCTGGATCCAATCGTTTGCAAAATGGCATAAGGGGTCCAAGAGAGGGCCTGCATTGGAGTTGTTTCTTAATTTTGTCCTATAAGGGAGGACATATTGAAAGGAATCAGGAGCATTTCATAGAATCCAAGAACCAAGAGAGCAGTCAGCCCTGTATGGAATTGTAATCGGGGAATATAAAGTTAAAAGAAGCCTTTGCAGCCATTGGTCCGGTCTCTAGCTCTTCTTCGTGTTTTCTCTGCAAGACTGGCCTAGGAACCCACTCTCCAGCTTGAATGTGGCCCATCCTAGCTGACTAGCACAATAGTCCTATCCTCTTAGCCTTTTCCACCTGGCTCTCACGTTTTCCTTTCATCGTCTCCCAGTCATCTGCAACTTTAAAGATAATGACTAGCCTAAATGACAGAGATTTAGAAGTTTAATATTCAGAAGCCACTGGAATCTTGAGGGGCACTGCAGCAGCCTGTTCAGAATTCTTTATGTCACGTTCCTTCCTTTATGCAGTGACACTTGTGGCAATGGGCTGGAGCCTAAATGAGGCAAAAGTGAGTGCATTAGCCCTGACATGGCAGGATTAGATATCTAGTGGGATCCGTTTTGTACCTCAAAACCTTATTTTCTTTTGATAAAAATCAATATTATAAATCAAGTCAACATCATCATGATTTCCCATGGATATTCACTGTGCAGGACGTATTAACAGCCCATAAGGACAGAACACCATGGACCAGAACCCCGAGGTATTCTGACATCCTGTCCTGTGATTCACGAAAAGCAAGATGTGTTCACAGTCTCCAACCTGTGAAGGCCCAGCTGGCAACTTTCCAGGTTTAAACTGTTTTTTTTTTTTTTTTTTTTTTTTTTTTTTTGAGACAGAGTCTCACTCAGTCACCAGGCGCCAGGCTGGAGTGCAGTGGCGCGACCTTGGCTCACTGCAACCTCCGCTGCCCGGGTTCAAGCATTCTCCTGCCTCAGCCTCCCGAGTAGCTGGGACTACAGGCGCGCGCCACCACGCCCAGCTAATTTTTTTGTATTTTTAGTAGAGACGGGGTTTCACCATGTTGACCAGGACGGTCTCGATCTCTTGACCTCGTGATCCGCCCGCCTCGGCCTCCCAAAGTGCTGGGTAAACTGTTTTTATTGTAAATATTTACACACACACATACACTTCATGACAACCCCAATTTGTATTTACAACAGGCTTACCTACTGCAACCAACTCTTATGCCAATTATTAGCTGAGGGAATTGAAATCAGGCCAGTGTAATCCACAGTAATAAGAAAAAGTGATGGGCTTCGTTGTGGGAGGGAATAATTTTTGATTGCAGACCTTTGTAAGCAATATGCAAATTACATTCTTCTCTACCAAAGCTGCAATGCTGACCAAGGCAACATATCTCTTTGAAAAGCTAAGAACCCATGTGGTGAGGCATCCAGGAAGGAATTTTCAGCATGAGGAAAGGATGGTTTGAGCTTATCAGGAAGAGAGGGCTATAAACTCAAGAAAAAGTTGCAAATGCAGAAAAGAAGAAAAGGAAGAATCTTCCAGACAAGTACACTAAAATTGTTGAAATGAGAAGGTGGTAATTGCAAAGAATATTTTATATCACACAACAAGGATCAAGATTTCTTGGCCAGTGCCTGGTTGAAGAAGCTTTCAGGCATATTGACTCGTAAGAAAAGTTCTAAGAGAGCTGACTTTAATTTTAATTCAGTCCAGAGGACCCTGGAGCAAAGAATAGTGCTTAAGAAGCTTGTAAAGAGACATATTTCCCAGGAAAGAAAGCCAGTGTTTTCATTTTAAACTCCATTGCTCTCAGTTTTTTTTAAGCCTCTTTAAAAAGAAAGAAAAGAAATTATACTATAGCCTTTACATTCAGTGTTTCATTTTTGCTTTCTAATAAATGTTGCAAAAGCACATATTTTGGGGATTATTTTCCCCTTCATTTATTTTCATGATTAGTGTTGGTATTTTTATGGTATACAAAGAGTTCCCATAAGCATAATACCAATTCATAACATCACACCAAGGGGAAATAAGGGCTTATATTACGTTCACTAGATTTGCCAGCAGAAAACAATTAGGTTAGCAGTTGCAATTCAAGTAAATTCAGAATAGCCATGAAATCACCAATGCCTTGGGAGGAGTTCCAGGACATTTCAGAATCTTTACTGAAGGAAGAAATGCAACTTCTTTCCTGCCATTTGTTGATGCTGCAATTCCATTAGTGAAAGGAAAAAGTTCAACCACCATAACAGGTCTGTTAGTTTTTCTCGGGATGGCAGAATCATAGGCCCAAGAGACCTGCATATAAATCCTGCCTGGGTCTTTTATAATTTGAGCTTCAGGAGGTTGCTTAGCCTTCTATGACTGAGTTTCTTCATTGGAAAATGGTAATAATCACACTTCCCTTGCAAGGTGATGGTGAGTATTAGAGACAGTCTACTCAACAGCACCTGGCACATAGAATGGACCAAATCATGGCCATATTATTTTACTTTTCCTAATGAGGATAACAATGTTTATATTGGAGTTTTAAGATCATGTTCAAACAAGTCACTGGCTCTTTACATATGAATCTCTTGAATGCCCTCTGCCATTACAGCCCATTGTTAAATATCTCTGTTTTTATTTAATAACTCTTCTCCATTCCACTAAGCAACCATTCAGCAAGCACTACTATAGGAATAGTGCTAGGCAAGGCATACAAACTCAAATCATGCATTGGTCTTTGCCTTCCAGGGACTACTGGGTTGTTACAAAAGTAGCTGCAGTTATTGCCATTACTTTTAATAGTAAAGACCCCAATTACTTTTGCGCCAACCTAATACAATTTTTTTTATTTATTGGCTAAGTGTTCAGTCCCAGTCCAGCAAACTCTGATGAACTTAATCCTGTTGAGTTTGCTTATTCCTTTGTTTATTCATCTGTTTATTCAACATTCAAGTTCCTGCTGTGTGCCGGGACTGTGGTGGATCTTGAACCAAACGCAGTTGCTGTCTACAAGGAGCACTCTAGAGAGTTACTAAGGTTTGGTTTGTCCCTGCCAAAACTCATGCTGAAATTTGTTCCCCAATGCAGTAGTGTAGGAGGCAGGGTCTGGTGAAATGTGCTTGGGCCATGGGGTTGGATCCCTCTTGAGTGGCTTGGTGCCATTCCCAAGGTAGTGAGTAAGATCTTGCTATGATGTTACTGGATTAGTTCTCACAAAAATGGATTAGTTCCTATGAGAGTAGGTTCTTAAAAAGTCAGGACACCCCTGGGGTTTTGTCTCTTCGTGTGTATACTCTTCCCCTATGACCTTCTTCACCATGTTACGATGCAGCACAAAAGCTCTCGCCAAAAGGCAGGGCTATGCCCTTGAACTTCCCAGTCTGCGGAACTATAAGCTAAATAAACTTTTCTTTGTAAGTTACCCAGTCTCAGATATTCTGAGACCACTGTGTTGTTAGAGCAATACTACATGAACTAAGATAAGGAGAATGCAGAGTGATTAATGCCATGACCTAGTTTAGATTTGGGAAAGAAATGGCACCAGGGACATCAGTGTACATATCCCATTCCTGGCCAAAGTTTCTACCTCAAGTACATTGCTGCTTTCTACCCTGCAGAGGCCAGACCATGAATAACAAAAAGCTTAAGAAGTCCTTCTGTTTCTTTAGTTTCTAGACCAAATCCTCTCTCTGAGCAATTAGCCCCTTGCTTGCTTTCTCCTTCATCTCCACCTGGCTAACCCTCTGTGCCCCCGCAACTGAGATCCCACCAAATATAGGATAAATCAAACCTATGTTTTCATTCCAGATTCAGCACCCCACCTTATCCCTTGTGACTAGTTTTGGGTACATACCAGAGAGCCCTTTCTAGAAGTCTACTAGGTGATGGAGCAGTGTGTGTGACTGGACATTAATGAAGCTCATTAAGTGTCTCAATATAGCATGGCAGTTTTGGGCCCCAGTTCTGAAGTCGGACAAGTATGGATTCCAACCTGGAACATGCTTCTGTGACCTGCGGGGTTTTAGGATGATATTTACCTTTACTGAGCCTTAGTTTCCTCTTCTGTAATATGGAAATAATCATAGTTTTAGCTCCCAGAGCTCTTGAGAGGATTAAATAAATTCATATTGGTGAAAGGCTTAACTTAGTGTGTGATATTTGATAAGCTCTCAACAAATATATGACTGTTAAAGCAGGTGCTCTCCAGAAATGCTTCACTTTGGAACTAACTGTCCCAGGTTTACTGAGGGCTTGAACATTTAGCAGGGAAGGCAGTTCTCAGGGATTCAGATGTTTTTCTATAGGGGAGAGAGAAAAGTAAGACAGAAAAAGAGAACTAAACAAAAGAAGAAGAAGGGAATTTGGAGGTATACATACACTCCCCAAAGACACACCAGGCCTTGCTCTCTACCCAACGAGTCAAATTTGAACATTATGTCACTTTTGTTTTAGATTCTTTGACAAAAGAGATATAGTTGAAGTTTAAACTGTGTATTCCCATCCAATTCCTCTCCTTCTGCAAGCATTAACTGTTGTCTTAAATTTGGTATTATTTCTACAGGTTTTTCTACTGTCATACGTATATATAAAATTCAAAACAATAAAGTTTTGCATAAACAATATGTAGCATTGTTTTAAACCTTATACAAATAGCATTTATAACTAAACTGTTAGTTGCCTACTCAATATTTTCTTTTCTTGCTTACAGAACATGCACTTTATTGTGATCAACAATTTGTCCAAATAAAGGACTACATTTCCCCCTACTTCTTGTGGCTATAAGGGCACAGCACAGGTCACTGGCCTCCTTAAAGTGACTCAGCTGACAGGTATATCTTCTGCTTTTCTTCCCCGTTTCTTTCCTCTTCCTGTGCGGAACATGACTGAGGTGGACGTAGCTCCAATAGTCTTTTGGTTCATGACACCACCTTGATGATGGAAACCAGGGCTAAGGATGATGGCGCAGAAACAGCTGGGTTCCTCATGACCTTGATCCCTCCATGTCAGCTTTGGACTGCCTACCTCTAGATTTGTTTCATGTCATAAAGAAATCTCTATCTTGTTTAAGCCACTTATTATTGTTCTTTTAGCAGTTGTTCTATGTGGCTGAACCTAACCCCAAATAATAGAGACTCATATGTATCATCTTCCCAATGGAACTTTTTGCTCAACATTATATTTTGTTTCCCAGGATTCTGCTTGTTTTTTGAGGCAAATATAGTGTTTAAAGCACCTATTATGGAGTAGATGGGCTAGTTCACAGCCCAACTCTGCCACTAACAGCTAAGAGACCTTTAAATACTTAAACTTCTCTGCTTCTTACTTTCTTCATCTATAAAATGGGGATGCTAATAGTACCCCCATCACAGGGTTGTTATGAGAGTTACATGAATTAATATTGACATGAAAAGTGCTTATAGTAGTACTTACAGCAAAATAAGAGTTAACCCTAATAGAGCATTGTTATATGTTATTTATTCATGAGTTACAGTACAGTTTTAACTGCCATGTGATATTCCACTTTATAAATATGTTACAACTTTTTTATTCTACTGTTTGATGGACATTTAAGTTGTTTCCATTTTTAACATTTACTAAATGATGATGAAATTAACATTTCTGAATGTCTCCTTGTGTACATGTGTGCAAATTGCTTCAAGGTATCTATATAGATGTGAAAACGCTGAGTCTAAGAACAAGCGCACTTTTATTTTTTATTTTTTTATTGCATTTTAGGTTTTGGGGTACATGTGAAGAACATGTAAGATTGTTGCATAGGTACACACATGACAATGTGGTTTGCTGCCTTCCTCCGCATCACCTATATCTGGCATTTCTCCCCATGTTATCCCCTCCCCCAACTCCCCACTCCCTCATCCCTCCCCTGTTTCCCCCCGACAGACTCCAGTGTGTGATACTCCCCTCCCTGTGTCCATGTGTTCTCATTGTTCAACACCCACCTATGACTGAGAACATGTGGTGTTCGATTTTCTGTTCTTGTGTCAGTTTGCTGAGAATGATGGTTTCCAGGTTCATCCATGTCCCTACAAAAGATACGAACGCATCATTTTTGATGGCTGCATAGTATTCCATGGTGTATATGTGCCACATTTTGCCTGTCCAGTCTATCATCGATGGGCTTTTGGGTTGGTTCCAGGTCTTTGCTATTGTAAACAGTGCTGAAGTGAACATTCGTGTGCATGTGTCCTTATAATAGAACAATTCATAATCCTTTGGATATATACCAGTAATGGGATTGCTGGGTCAAATGGAATTTCTATTTCTAGGTCCTTGAGGAATCGCCACACTGTCTTCCACAATGGTTGAACCAATTCACACTCCCACCAACAGTGTAAAAGTGTTCCTATTTCTCCACATCCTCTCCAGCATCTGTTGTCTCCAGATTTTTTAATGATCGCCATTCTAACTGGCGTGAGATGGTATCTCAAGATGGTTTTGATTTGCATTTCTCAAATGACCAGTGATGATCAGTATTTTTTCATATGTTTGTTGGCCTCATATATGTCTTCTTTTTTAAAGTGTCTGTCCATATCCTTCACCCGCTTTTGAATGGGCTTGTTTATTTTTTTCTTGTAAATCTGTTTTAGTTCTTTGTAGATTCTGGATATTAGCCCTTTGTCAGGGGGTAGACTGCAAAAATTTTTTCCCATTCTGTTGGTTGCTGATTCACTCTAATGACTGTTTCTTTTGCCGTGCAGAAACTGTGGAGTTTGATTAGGTCCCATTTGTCTATTTTGGCTTTTGTTGCCAATGCTTTTGCTGTTTTAGTCATGAAGTCCTTGCCTACGCTTATGTCCTGAACAGTTTTGCCTAGATTTTCTTCTACGGTTTTTATAGTGTTCATCTTATGTTTAAGTCTTTAATCCATCTGGAGTTAATTTTAGTGTAGGGTGTCAGGAAGAGGTCCTGTTTCTGCTTTCTGCACATGGCTAGCCAGTTTTCCCAACACCATTTATGAAGCAGGGAATCCTTTCCCCATTGCTTGTTTTTGTCAGGTTTGTCAAGGATCAGATGGTTGTAGTTGTGTGGCATTCTTTCTGAGGCCTCTGTTCTGTTCCATTGGTCTATATCTCTATTTTGGTACCAGTACCATGCTGTTTTGATTACTGTAGCCTTGTAGTATAGCTTGAAGTCAGGTAGTGTGATGCCTCTCGCTTTGTTCTTTTTGCTTAGAATTGACTTGGCTACACAGGCTCTCTTTTGATTCCATATGAAGTTTAAGGTGGTTTTTTCCAGTTCTGTGAAGAAGGTCATTGGTAGCTTGATGGGGATAGCATTGAATCTGTAAATTACTTTGGGCTGTATGGCCATTATTTGATTCTTCCTAACCATGAGCATGGAATGTTTCTCCATCTGTTTGTGTCCTCTCTTATTTCTTTGAACAGTGGTTTGTAGTGCTCCTTGAAGAGGTCCTTTACATCCTTTGTTAGTTGTATTCCTAGGTGTTTTATTCTCTTTGTAGCCATCGTGAATGGCAGTTTATTCTTGATTTGACTCTCTTTAAGTCTGTTACTGGTGTATAGGAATGTTTGTGATTTTTGCACATTGACTTTGTATCCTGAGACTTTGCTGAAGTTGCTTATCAGTTTCAGGAGATTTTGGGCTGAGACAGTGGGGTCTTCTAAATATACAATCATGACATCTGCAAATAGAGACAATTTGACTTCATCCTTTCATAACTGAATACCCTTTATTTCTTTTTCTTGCCTGATTGCTCGGCTAGAACTTCCAGTACTGTATTGAATGGGAATGGTGAGAGAGGGCATCCTTGTCTAGTGCCAGATTTCAAAGGGAATGCTTCCAGTTTTTGCCCATTCAGTATGATATTGGCTGTGGGTTTGT
Source organism: Ateles fusciceps (assembly GCA_036589455.1). NCBI lineage: Eukaryota > Metazoa > Chordata > Mammalia > Primates > Atelidae > Ateles > Ateles fusciceps. Next base: position 1,126,389 of record JAZHEH010000734.1, on the reverse strand, counting down.
TGTAAATAGCTTTTATTATTTTGAGATACGTTCCATCAATACCTAGTTTATTGAAGGTTTTAGCATAAAGGGCTGTTGAATTTTGTGGAAGGACTTCTCTACATTTATTGAGATAATCATGTAGTTTTTGTCTTTAGTTCTGTTTATGTGGCGCATTACGTTTATAGACTTGCGTATGTTGAACTAGCCTTGCATCCCCGGGATGAAGCCTACTTGATTGTGGTGGATAAGCTTTTTGATGTGCTGTTGCAATCGGTTTGCCAGTATTGTATTGAAGATTTGTGCATCTGTGTTCATCATGGATATTGGCCTGAAGTTTTCTTTTATTCTTGTTGAGTCTCTGCCAGGATTTGGTATCAGAATGATGTTGGTCTCATAAAACGATTTGGGAAGGATTCCCCTCTTTTTGGATTGTTTGGAATAGTTTCAGAAGGAATGGTACCAGCTCCTCTTTGTATATCTGGTGGAATTCGGCTGTGAACCCATCTGAACCTGAGCTTTTTTTGGTTGGTGGGCTATTAATTTCTGCCTCAACTTCAGCCCTTGTTATTGGTCTCTTCAGGGTTTCAACTTCTTCCTCGTTTAGGCTTGGGAGGATGCAAGTGTCCAGGAATTTATCTATTTTTTCCAGGTTTACTAGTTTATGTGCATAGAGTTGTTTGTAATAACCTCTGATGATGGTTAGTATCTCTGTGGAATCTGTGGTGATAGCCCCTTTATCGTTTTTTATTGCATCTATTTGATTATTTTCTCTTTTCTTTTTTATTAATCTGGCTAGTGGTCTATCTATTTTGTTGATCTTTTCGAAAAACCAGCTCCTGGATTTATTGAATTTTTGAAGGGTTTTTGTGTCTCTATCTCCTTCAGTTCTGCTCTGATCTTAGTTATTTCTTCTCTTCTGCTAGGTTTTGAGTCTTTTTGATCTTGCTCCTCTAGCTCTTTCAATTTTGATGATAGGGTGTTGATTTTAGATCTTTCCTTGCTTCTCATGTGGGCATTTATTGCTGTAAATTTCCCTCTAGACACTGCTTTAAATGTGTCCCAGAGATTCTGGTATGTTGTGTCTTTGTTCTCATTGGTTTCAAAGAACATCTTTATTTCTGCCTTCATTTCATTATTTATCCAGTCAACATTCAAGAGCCAGTTGTTCAGTTTCCATGAAGCTGTGTAGTTCTGAGTTAGTTTCTAAATTCTGAGTTCTAACTTGATTGCACTGTGATCTGAGAGACTGTTTGTTATGATCTCCGTTCTTTTGCATTTGCTGAGGAGTGATTTACCTCAATTATGTGGTCATTTTTAGAGTAGTTGTGATGTGGTGCTGACAAGAATGTGTATTCTGTGGATTTGGGGTGGAGAGTTCTGTAAATTTCTATTAGGTTTGCTTGGTTCAGGTCTGAGTTCAATTCCTGGATATCCTTGTTAATTTTCTGTCTTGTTGATCTGTCTAATATTGACAGTGGAGTGTTAAAGTCTCCCACTATTATTGGAAGGGAGTCTAAGTCTCTTTGTAGGTCATTAAGAACTTGCTTTATATATCTGGGTGCTCCTGTATTGGGTGTGTATATATTTCGGGTCGTTAGCACTTCTTGTTGCACTGATCCTTTTACCATTATGTAATGTCCTTCTTTGTCTCTTTTGATATTGGTTGGTTTAAACTCTATTTTATCAGAGACTAGGATTGCAACTCCTGCTTTTTTTTTTTTTTTTTTTTTTTTTTTTTTTTTTTTTTTGGCTCTCCATTTACTTGGTAAATCTTCCTCCATCCCTTTATTTTGAGCCTTTGTGTATCCTTGCATGTGAGATGGGTTTCCTGGATACAGCACACCGATGGGTTTTGGCTTTTTATCCAATTTGACAGTCTATGTCTTTTGATTGGGGCGTTTAGCCCATTTACATTTAGGGTTAATATTGTTGTGTGTGAATTTGATCCTGCCATTTTGATGTTAGCTGGCTGTTTTGCCTGTTAGTTGATGCACTTTCTTCATTGTGTCAATGCTCTTTACCATTAGGTATGTTTTTGGACTGGCTGATACACTGGTTGTTCCTTTCTATGTTTAGTGCTTCTTTCAGGAGCTCTTGTAAAGCAGGCCTGGTGGTGATGAAATCTCTGAGTAATTGCTTATTTATAAAGGATTTTATTTCTCCTTCACTTATGAAGCTTAGTTTGGCTGGATATGAAACTCTGGGTTGAAAGTTCTTTTCTTTAAGGATGTTGAATATTGGTCCCAACTCTCTTCTGGCTTGTAAGGTTTCTGCTGAGAGATCCACTGTGAGTCTGATTGCCTCCCCATTGTGGGTAACCCGACCTTTCTCTCTGGCTGCCCTTAGCATGTTTTCCTTCATTTCAACCCTGGTGAATCTGACGATTATGTGCCTTGGGGTTGCTCTCTTGAGGAATATCTTTGTGGTGTTCTGTGTATTTCCTGGACTTGAATATTGGCCTGCCTTTCTAGGTTGGGGAAGTTTTCCTGGATAACATCCTGAAGAGTATTTTCTAGCTTGGATTCATTCTCTCCGTCACATTCAGGTACACCTATCAAACATAGATTAGGTCCCTTCACATAGTCCCACATTTCTTGGAGACTTTGTTCATTTCTTTTTACCCTTTTTCTCTAATCTTGCCTTCTCGTTTTATTTCATTGAGTTGATCTTCGACCTCTGATATCCTTTCTTCTGCTTGGTCAGTTCGGCTATTGAAACTTGTGTATGCTTCGCGAAGTTCTCATGTTGTGTTTTTCAGCTCCATCAATTCATTTATATTCCTCTCTAAGCTGTTTATTCTTGTTAGCATTTTGTCAAACTTTTTTCAAGGTTTTTAGTTTCTTTGCATTGGGTTAGAACATGTTCTTTTAGCTCAGATAAGTTTCTTATTACCCACCTTCTGAAGCCTGTTTCTGTCAATTCATCAGACTCATTCTCCATCCAGCCTTGTTCCCTTGCTGGTGAGGAGTTGTGATCCCTTGGAGGAGGAGAGGCCTTCTGGTTTGGGGTGTGTTCATCCTTTTTGCACTGGTTTCTTCCCATCTTTGTGGATTTATTTACCTGTGGTCTTTGTAGTTGTTGACTTTCAGATGGGGTCTCTGAGTAGATGTCCAGTTTATTGATGATGAAGTTATCTCTTTCTGTTTCTTAGTTTTCCTTCTAACAGTCAGGTCCCTCTGCTGTAGGACTGCTGAGGTCCACTCCAGGCCCTGCTTGCCTGGGGGATCACCTGCAGTGGCTGCAGAACAGAAAGGGTTGCTGCCAGTTTCTTCTTCTGCTATCTTTGTCCCAGAAGGATACCCGCCAGATGTCAGTCTGAGTTCTCCTTTATGAGGTGACTCTTTGGATATATGGGGGTCAGGGAGCTGCTTGAGGAGACAGTCTGTCCTTTATAGGAGCTCAAGTGCTGAGCTGTGAGCTCCATTGTTCCATTCAGAGCTGCTGGGCAGGTACGTTTAAGTCTGCTACAGCAGAAGTCATAAACGCCTTTTTTTTTCCTGGGTGCTCTGTCCCAGGAAGGTAGGGCTTTTTTATAAGTTTCTGTCTTGCTGCTGCCTTTTTTCAGGGCTGCCCTGCCCAGCAAGGAGGCAGCCTAGTCACAGTCTGCCTGCAGAGGCTTTGCTGAGCTGCTGTGGGCCCTGCCTAGCTGCCATGTGAACTTCCCTGCAGTCCTGTTTATACAGGTATAGTTAGAACTGCCGCGGCAATGGTGGCCCACCTCTGTAATGGTGGACTCTCTCTGTAATGGCGGGCTGCCTCAGCAATGGTGGGCCACCTCAGCAATGGCAGATTACCTTGGGTAGTGGTGGACTGCCTCAGTAATGGCGGACACCCCTCCCCCCACTGAGCTGGACCATCCCAGGTTCAGCTATGCTTGCTGTGGAACTCTCAATCCAGAGCATTTCAGATTGCTGTTTTTTGTGGGTGTGGGACCAGTCGAGCCTGATGACCTGGCTCCCTGCCTCAGACCTCTTTTTTTTTTCAGTTGAATGGGTGACTCTGTCTGCCAGGCATCCCAGTTGCCAGTTGAAATGGCCCCCGGATTTGTGTGATTTCTTGTGTGTAGACCCACTGTGCTGGCTGAAACAGCCCCTGAATACTCATGGCACCTTTTTGCCAGGGAATCTCCTGGCCTAGCTCTCTGTTTCAGTCCCTTTTTTTTTTTTCAGTTGAATGGGCAACTCTGTCTCCCAGGCATTCCAGTCACCAGTTGAAAAGGCATCCGGATTTGTGTGAGATATTGTGCAGAGACCCACTGTGCTGGCTGAAACAGCCGCATTGGGGGCTCGTGGCGCTTTTTCACCTGGGATTCTCCTGGCCTGGCTCTGTGTTTCAGTCCCCTTTTTATCAGTTGAACGGGTGACTCTATCTCCCAGGCGCTCCAATCACCAGCTAAAACGGCACCCAGACCTCTGTATTTTGCGCGGAGACCCGCTGCGCTGGCCAAACAGCCGCGCTGGCAACCCATGGTGCTCCTCTGCCCAGGAGTCTCCTGGTCTGTGGGCAGTAAAAATCCGTCTGGAAATGCCGCATCCACTCACCCTTCATGCTGTTGCTGGGAGCTGCAATCCAGAGCTGCTCCTAATCAGCCATCTTGGATCCCCTGACAAGTGCACTTTTAACATGGCTTAATAAGGCTAAATTCTTCCAAAAGTGTTCACAAAAATTTGTATATGAAAGTTTCCATTGCATCTCATCTTTGCCAAATGTCAACTATAATTAGAGTTCTTATTTTTCTCCAGTCTAATGGTATAACAAGGTAACTTCACTGTTGTTTTAATTTACAATGTTCCTGATTATTAATTAAGCTGAAAATAACTGTATGATTTGGAGATATTCGGGTTTATTTTCTGTGAATAACCTGTTCGTGTCATTTTTTATTTTTCTATTAGGTTATTTATCTTTTCCTTTTCAAATTTATGTATCTAATACTGTTACAAACATCTCATCCCAATCTGTGGCTTACCTTTCCATGTTGTTTAGGGCACAGAAAATACAATGTAGTGAGATTTATCAGTTTTTCATTATTGATACCTGTGTTCTAAGAGTTTCCTCCCTACCTCAAAACCATAAGGATATGCTCTCATATTATGTTTTAATCCCCACCCCACACCTCAATGAGGCAGGTCTTTAATGCACCTAGAATTTATTTTTTATGTTGAAGTAGAAAGAAGTTTTTGTTGTTGTTGTTATATGCATTATCGATGATCTCAGCACTATTTTCTGAGGAATCTGTCTGTCTTTACTGACTTGCAAAACCATATCTGTCGTGTAACTAGCTCGCATATGTACACAGGTCTGTTTCCTGGCTCTCTGGTTTGTATCATTTGTCTGTCTGTTATCATGGTGCCCATATACACTGTCTGAAGCTCAGTCTCTAAGGGGTCTTTAATCCATGAGGCAATTCAAGAACCTTGCAGTGTTGTCATTGTGCAGATAAATCAGAGTCAGGATGGATTGTTTCCTAGACAGACAACTCTTCCATCATGATGTAGAACAAGTCTCAGTGCCACAGGAACATAGCAGAAGGGCAGAATAGATTTAATTCAAACTTGCCTTTTACTTCTCTTCTCAATTTATACCGTGATATTACAGATTCCAAAACCATACATGCCTTCTGCCACCATCAGAGGCTTCTCTATATGATTCTGTACTCAGTAGCGCCCCACCCCACACTGCTGGACAGCAAAGTCATTTGTCTTTCTAGTGGTCCAAAAGAAAGGAAAGCTGCCTAGATGTCATATCTATAGCCTGGACAATTAAGAAGCAATTGTGATAGAGAACATTATATTGGAGATGTAAAAAGTAACCAGATCTTCACATGTACAACTGTAAAGAGACTGAGAAAACAGAAATTAATTATTCACTCACTAGATGGGGTGTTATCTCCTTGGCTCTCTTATGAAAGGACAGAATTAAGTTATTAGGGAGTGGAAGGGAGCAGGGGGATGAGTATAGCTACCTACACGTGTTAATTTGCTTTTATCTTAATTTCCTGTATCAGAATAATAAACCAAAATACCCCCATAAAGAATGCTAGTTTTGTTTTAAAAATCAGACAACAAAACCTCAACAACACCCTACAAATGTTGCAGTGGTTGTCAACCTTCCTGGACACCAGGGAATGTCAGTGGGTCTGCCTTAGTGGCCTCAATCAGATGAGCATATAAAAAGCAATGCCCAGTGGTTTTTCTAAACTTCCATAGTCTCTTGCCAACAGTTGAGGCTTAACGAAGAGGGGAAAATTAGACCTCAGAGACTAAGTCTTCAGAAGGTGGATATTTCCTAGAGACACGCGCAACTCCCAACCCCCATCAGGCATTCTGGCCAGGACACAGCACTCTATCATTCTTCTTCAAGCTTGTAGTGTCTGATTGATTTCTCACTGTGCTGCTGCTTCAGGTCTCCAAGGGCATCTTGCCATTCAAGCCCGCAGGAGTACTTAAATGCTGAAGCTTGTTTCTCTACTTTCTTCCCAATTCTTTTTTTTGTTTCTTCTCTTCCTTCTCCTGTTTCTGCTTTTGTGAGTTTGTGATCTTGTGATCTTGTAATAGGAGAGTCTTAGTCATTTTAACTTTATACTTCTACTCATCTGATATTAATAAGCTTTTCTTTAAGAAAAAACAGATTAACAACTTTGAGCTATTATTCTTCAGAAAGATGTACTTGGATTTGTGTGTCCCTATTCAGAAGATAACATGTGCATATTGCAATAAGAGAAAAAGAGTATGTGATATTGCCACATGGCTATGGAAAGTCTCTCAAGAAATTTACTTGCTTGCAATTTAATGAGCCTTATAATAACCAGATAGCCCCTTCAGTGTCTCAAATGGAGCAAGAAAGTTGTGATTGGCTGTCATCAAGAGCCCAGGGTTCTTGCCTTAAAAAGCCAGATTGCTGCCCAGCAATGCCAGCTCAGGGGGCTCCTAGATTTGGGGGATCCCACTGTAGTAGAAGAGTTAGAAGAAGTGTGACTCACATTAGAAAGTCACCCAGTATTGTTTCAGATGAAAATAAAGAGTGCCAGGCATGGTGGCTCACACCTCTAATCCTAGCACTTTGGGAGGCTGAGGTGGGCAGATAACTTGAGGACAGGAGTTTGAGACCAGCCTGGCCAACATGGCAAAACCCCGTCTCTACTAGAAATACAAAAAGTAGCTGGGTGTGGTGGTGGGCACCTGTAATCCCAGCTACTAGCGAGGCTGAGACAGGAGAATTGCTTGAACCTTGGGAGCAGAGATTTCAGTGAGCCAAGATAGAGCCACTGCACTCTAGCCTGGGTGACAGAGCAAGACTCTGTCTCAAAAAAAAAAAAAAAAATTAAAAAAGAATAAAATATTAAACCAACAGTCCACAAATCTTTGACCCTTTGAGTCTTTTGGTGCCCTAAGGCTATGTGTCACTGTGACACTAGGGCCAGTCTCACTTTTCTCTAATTTGAAATGCTTTCTAATTTGAGAAGTGAAAAAAATCACCCGGGGTGAAATCTGAATAAAGTCTGGCTGTTTAGTTCATTCTCCTGTATCAATATTAATTTCTTCATTTTTGACCAATGTATTCTGATTAATGAGATTAGGAGAATCTCAGGTAAAGAAACTTTCTGTATTATCTTTGCAATTTTTCCATAAACCTAAAATTACTTTAAAATAAAAAGGTTATTTTTAAACAAACTAACCAGGGCAATCATAGATGTCTCAGGCTACGGGGGTAAACCTGAGTGGAATTCTGGCTCACACTGAGGTAGAATAATCATGAACCAAGGTGTCTGGGCTACGCATTGGGGACCTGATTTTAACTCTACTACTGACTATTCTTGTGACCTTAAGCCACTTAACCTCTCTTCATTTTATTGTTTATTATACAAATTACATTCATATTAATTATATAATAACACAGGCAGACCTCATTTCATTGCTCTTCACTTCATTGAACTTCCCTTTATTGCACTTCACATATATGGTGTTTTTTTACAGATTGAAAGTTTGCAGCAACCCTGCATTAAGCAAGAATACCAGCATGATTTTTCCAGCAGCATGTGCTGGGCTTTGTGTCTCTGGGTCACATTCTGGGTATTCTCACAATATTTCAAACCTTGTCATTTATTATACCCGGTATGGTGATTTGTGATCAGTGATCTTTGATGTTACTGTTGTAATCTTGTTAGAGCACCACAAACCGCACTCATGTAAGGTGGCAAATTTAATCTCTAAATGTGTGTGTCCTGACTACTCTACCGTCCAGCTGTTTCCCCATCTTTCTCCCTCTCCTTGGGTCTCCCTATTCCCTGAGACACAGCAACACTGAAATTAGGTCAATAAATAACCCTACAGTGACCTCTAAGTGTTCAAGTGAAAGGAAGAGTTGAATGTCCTCACTTTAAATTAAAAGCTAGAAATGATTAACCTTCATGAGGAAGACATGTAGAAAGACAACAGGCTGAAATCTAGGCCTCTTGCACCAAATAGTTAACTGAGTTGTAAATGCAAAGCAAAAGTTCTTGAAGAAAATTATAAGTGTTATTCCAGTGAACACACAAATGGTAAGAAAGCAAAACATCCTTACTGCAGATGTGAAGAGAGTTTTACAGAGCTGGATAGAAGGTTGAAACTTCTATCTCTATAAAACACCTTTATTACTGATAAGAGAGTTTTACAGCTGGATAGAAGGTTCAACCTTCTATCCAGCTCTAAAACCAGCCTTATTGCCAATATGAAGAGAGTTTTATAGAGCTGGATAGAAGGTCTAACCAGCCTCAACACTCCCTTAAGCCAAAGCCTAATCCAGAGCAAGCCCCTAACTTTCTTTAATTTTATAAAGGCTGAGAGAGATGAGAAAGCTGCAGAAGAAAAGTTGGGCTGGGCAAAGTGCCTCACACCTGTAATCCCAACACTTTGGAAGCCTAAGGTGAGCAGATTGCTTGAGCCCAGGAGTTTAAGACCAGCCTGAGGAAAATGGTGAGACCCCATCTCTACAAAAAAAAAAAAAAAAAAAAAAGCATAGCCAGGCATGATGGCCTGGCACCTGTAGTCCCAGCTACTTGGGAGGCTGAAATGGGAGGATTGTTTGAGCCTGGGAGGTTGAGGCTGTAGTGAGTTGAGATGGTGCCTCTGTACTTCAGCCTGGATGACAGAGAAAACCCCTGTCTAAAGAAACAAAAGATAAAAGAAAAGAAAAGGAAATATTGCAAGCTAGCAGAGATTATTTCATAAGGTTTAAGGTAAAACAGCCATCTCCATAATATAAAATTGCAAGGTGAGGCAGCAAGTGCTAATATGTAGAAGCTGTGGCAAGTTATCAAAAGCTCTAGCTAAGATAATTGGTAAAAAGTGTCTACACTAAACAATGATTTTTAGTATAGATGAATTTTTAGTGTAGACAAAACAACCTTATATTGGAAGAAAATGTCATCTAGGACTTTCATAGCTGGAGAGAAGTCAATGCCTGGCTTCAAAATATCAAATTATAGGCTGACTAGTTAGAGAATAATGCAGCTAGTGACTTTAAGTTGAAGCCAATGCTCATTTACCATTCCTAAAATCCTAGGGCCCTTAAGAATTATGCTAAATCTACTCTGCCTGTGCTCTATAAATAGAACAACAAAGCCTAGAGGACAGCACATCTGCTTATGGCATGGTTTACTGAATATTTTAGACCTGTTGTTGAGACCTACTACTCAGAAAAAAAAAAAAATTTTCCAAAAGATTACTATTTGGCCTGGCACAGTGGCTCATGCCTAGAATCCCAACTCTTTGGGAGGCTCAGGCAGGAGGATCACTTGAGGTCGGGAGTTCAAGACCAGCCTAAGCAACATAGGTAATTGTCTCAACAAACAAACAATTAGCCAAGCATGCTTAGGTTACATCTGTAGTCCCAGTTACTAAAGAGGGTGAGGTGGGAGGATAGCCCAGGACTTTAGGACTGCAGTGAGCTATGATCATGCCACTGCACTCCAGTCTGGGTGACGAAGTAAGATCCTGTCTCTCAGCAACAACAAAAAAAGTACTCCTTAACAGTGCACGTGGTGACCTAAGAACTCTGACACAGATGTACAAGGAGATTAATGTTTTCATGCATGCTAACACAACATTCATTCTGTAGTTTATGGATCAATGAGTAATCTCGACTTTCAAATCTTACCATTAAAGAAATACATTTCATAAGGCTACAGTTACTACCCCCCTTATCAGTCAACAACCATAACATCAATACAAAACTCTCCAAAAGCAAAAAGATTATGACTCTTTTTGTAACCTTTGATGATGGCTGACATTTTCTAGCAATAAAGTAGTTTTAATTAAGCTATGTATTTTTTAGATATAATGCTATTGGACACAGTAGACTACAGTATAGTATAAACATAGCTTTTATATGCACTGGGGAACCAAAACAATATATGTGACTCACTTCATTGCAACATTCACATTTTGCATTGTGGTGCTCTGGAAACAAACCCAAGATCTCCAAGTTATGCATGTATATAATTACAATACTATAAATTATTATAAACATTTCAGAAGAAAGGACAATCAGATTCATCTATAATATATGGAAAAATTAATAATTATCAATAGTCACATCCTTCAAACCACAATTTCATTACATATTAAAATGCAATACGGAGAAATTCACTTCTGCAGATCTTCTAGCTGACCCAGACAGTTTCAGTTCCAGTATATATTCAGTTCTAGTATATGTAAATGTCAAGTTATTTTTAAGAAAAGAGGAAACTAAAGCTTTAGGTAAAAATAAAAATGATACATAGAAAATAGAGATTGCATCAACTACTATCAAATTGTGATCTTAGACATGTTCCCTGGTTCTACTGGGAAAGCCTTTTCTGAGACAGGGAAGAGCATCCTGTTACAAGTATCTTGGCCAGAAACCTCCTGAGCAGAGTTAAGAACCTGGAATCCTCTGTAATGGGAAAGGAGTTTCAAAAACACTTCCCCAATAATTCACCAATCTCAAAAATTCCATTCCTCATAATTCCCTCAGATCAAAGGAGCCAAAAGTCAAAAAGCCCTGAGTCATGAAATCAAAATAATTTTTAATATTTCATAACAGATGTTAGCTACAAACTATTAATTTAAGTTTCTTTTGTCAGGAGAGGCAAGCAGTAAAAAGATCCCAATTGAAATTGCATCATACACATTGTTAACTATATGAATAAATGTCATTTATATTGACATTATTTAGCATGCTACCTTGACTGTTTTGCTTAAAATGTTTTTTGTTACACTCCCAAAATTTGGTCCAGAAACAGGGAACTTCTATTATGATTTCTCAAGTTCATTAACCCCAAATACTTCTAGCTGGAGATTTTGAGGAATTTAATGCCTACAACTGAAAAGAACCATTATAATACAAGCCCAACCTACCTCATAGGATTGTTTGGGGAATAAAATGAGATAATAAAAATAAAGTTCTTTGGAATATTTGTAAATAAATTTAAATTACAGATTATTGTTTTTTATTCATCAAACAAGTCAAGAATTTCTTGGTGCCAGTCACTGTACCTAGGAAGGAGATGTAAAGGGATGACTGTCCTCACAAGGCACTAGGATTCAGGGGTAAGGGCTCCCAGAAGCACTAGGGGATATACGGCAACTGACCTCACAAAGTACTGCGGTAAAGGTGTTACAGTTCTCAAGAGGCACTGAGGTAGAGTAGTGACTGCTCCCAGGAGGCCCTGGGGAAAGGGGTGACCACTCCCAGGAGGCATTGGAATAGAATGATGTCTGCTCCCAAGAGACACTGGGGCAGAGGGGAGACTGTTCCCAGGAGGCATTGGAATAGAATGGTGACTGCCTCCCAGAGACACTGGGGCAGAGGGGTGGCAATTCCCAGGAGTCAATGAGGCAGAGGGGTGACTGTTCCCAGGGGCCATTGGAGTAGAAGGGTGACTGCTCCCCCAGAGACACTGGGGCAGAGGGGAGACTGTTCCCAGGAGGCATTAGAAGGGTGACTGCTCCCAGGAGGCACTGGAGCAGAGGGATAACTGTACCCAGGAGGCACTGGAATAGAAGTGTGACTGCCTCCCGGAGACACTGGGGCAGAGGGGTAACTGTCCCCAGGAGTCAATTGGGCAGAGGGGTGACTGTCCTCAGGAGTCAGTGGGGCAGAGGGGTGACTATTCCCAGGGGGCATTGGAATAGAAGGGTGAGTGCTGCCAGGTGGCACTGGGACAGAGGGGGTGACTGACTGTTCCCAGAAGGCGTTTGGTGAGATGTGACTATTCCCAGGAGGCATTGGGATAGAGGAGTAACTGCTCCCAGGAGGCATTAGGGTAGAAGGGAGTGACTGCTCCCAGGAGACACTGTAGAGGGTAGAGTAGTGACTGCTCTCAGGCAGCTCTGGAGTGGAAGGGTGATTGCCTTGTAGAAGCCCTCAATCCAGACTTGTACAGAGGCTCACTACCCAGAACTAAGGGCTAAAATGGGATAAGGAAGAGTACTGTGGAGCACACGCATAGCCCCTCAATCATAAATTAGCTAGGCTTTCTGAGCATGGGAAATGGGTTACAGCATGCTGGTAATGATGGCGTGTCAGTGGGAGAGAAAGATGGACACAAAAGAAAATAAAATAATTTCCTTATATCTAGTATGTGAAAGAGAAGATAACAAAAGATAGAGCTAGGAAGAAAGTCTGTGTGTAGTTTATGAGGGGGAAGGAGTTGTAAATTATGTTTAAGTTTTGTTCCTTATGCTGTCTGAGGGAAATTGAAATCAGAAAGGGTTTTAAGCCAGGAGATGGCATGAATCAATCCAGAGTTTGGTGACGTGGTTCTGATTTCACTGTGGAAAACAGACTAGAGGGGGGCAGAACTGGCAACAGAGGGACAAATGAGTCCAAGTAAGCACAGCTAGAGATGACAGTGGCCTGTATGGGTTTGTGGCAATGGGTCCAGAGGAGAGTGAATTAAACTGACACACGTGTAATGGGTTACAACCAACAGGACTTGAAAGTTGATTGGATATGTGAGGTCAGAGAGAAATTAAAGGCTTGGGCAATGGAAAGGGTAGGACTGCCATTCCAGGAGAGAGGAAATAGGGGCAAGTGCAGATGTAGGGGTAAAGATACTGAGGCTGTTTGGAGGCAAACAGATTGATGTTCTCAGGAAATATCCAAGGGGCAATGTTCAATAGACAGTTGGATTTTTCTTGAAATTCCTCTCTGTTTTGAGACTAGAAGGTTGAAACATATGGAGACCTTTTGAGAACCTTGTTATTATTAATCTAATAAAAGAGGAAAAATAATAAAGTTGACAGGGTTCTGTTATTTTTTGGAAATGTGAGAATGTCCAGCTCAAAACACATATGAGAAAGTAACTCAGCCAAAACAGAGGAATGAAAAGGTCTCCATTTCTGAAAAGAGAATCAGCCACTTAGCAGTTGTGCGCTGTGAGATCACTTGCTTTTTATGGAGCGTCAAGGCTACTGTTTGGGGAAGAAATAATCTGCCCTCTGGAAAGAATCTCTTATCAAAGTCACTCATCCTTGTGGACTTCACGTAAGTCAGGGTGAGAATTAAACTTGAGATGAAAGTGTTAGAGATGTATATGGGCCTTAAGGATGACTTAGTCCAATTTTCTCATTTTACAAAGGAAGAAACTAGGGCCCAGGGAGAATAATGACTTGCCCACGGCCACACAGCTGGTTAGTGGGATAAGAAGCCAGATATCTTGGCTTAGCGTACCTTGTCCTTTAACACGTAGATAAAAATCACTTGCATCCCCAGCCCACACCCTAAGGAAAATCCGAAGCCACTTCCCCTACAACTTCTAAAATTCCTCTGGGACTTTTGTTTCTCCCAGACACTGCCAGTTCTGATTTCCAGAATTTTCTGTATGTCTCATTCCCCAGTCTTGCTTGTGGCTTTTCTTTAATTACTTCCCTTTGGCCTGAAGCCAAAGAATGGGACAGCCCCTTCTTCATGACTTCTAGGCCTCCAATCAAATGATACCTTTCATAGTTGGCAATTGTATTTCGTGAAGTTTTACTAACAGTTTTAAAGTAACGTGGAAGGACATTATATCATATGATAACATTTTATGTATTTCTAAGTAAACATTGACTTTTAAAAAAGTCTCTCTGCCCTTTCCTGCCAACACAGGCACCAACCTGCTTCTGTCTTATCTCTACTTCTCATGCTTTTGCCAACTAATTTGCCCTCCCTTCCCTCTCCCTTTTTCTTTTCTCCTTAATTCTTGTCCCCTCACCTTTTACCCCACATGCTGATTAAAAGTATATTCCTTCCCCAGGAAAACTCTGAAGGCAGCTACTCTAATATCAGTTTTTCTGGTCCCACTTCACAAATCTGGTACCATGCTCTCTGTGCTAAGCGAGATACCTAGTCCATTAAGGAAACTGCTCCAAAATTTCCCAGGTCCTGCTCCATGCCTTGCCCCCCACCTCAGTTTTTCCAGGGTGTACTAATTGGTATGTAACTCACGGATCGTGTGTATGTTTGAATGAGGTGAACTGAGCCAGTCGATGTGGACTATTGTCTTTTAATTGCTGTCAACTTTATGGACTTTGAACAACTTTTATCACCTCTCAGCTCAGCACTGATTTATCCAACTTCCGTGAGCGATTTATTTACTTTTAATTAGATCCAACTTAATTATTTTGTCGGTAAAACAAACCAAAAGAATCTATAAAACAATTTTTAAGTGAAATCACATTTCTGCCTAGAGGGATATTAAAAATGAAATTATGCATCTCATTTTACCTGTCTCTTACAAAGAAAATATTGCCGGCACTGTCTTTTTATTTCCCAAGATCTTTTGCCTTTCATTAGGAGGAGACCTGGGAGATCAGGCTTAAAATGAAGGGAAGAAAATGGGAAAAGATAGTTCAAGTTTTCGAGGGAGAACACATAGGTGAATGTATAAGGTAGTGTCTCTCCAGATTTGCTATTTGGCAACCCCTACATTAGAATAACCTGGGAGCTGGTTATGAGTACAGATTTTCCACCTGCATCCCCAGCACTTCTGATTCAGGGGGTCTGACATGGGGATGAGAAATGAAGCCTCTCATTTACCTATTCTTGCGCTTTCTGGACTCATGCCTGGACTCATGCCTGCCTCTGGCTACTCAACTCTCTGATTCACCAATTGGCTATTTCTACTTCCCCAAGATGTTTGCCTTGTCCTTCTCAGTCAACTATGTTTTCTTATATCTCTAACAACTTCTGGTCCTTACCATCTACCATTTATTCAATTTCCCATTGGTAGCCTATTCAGTACCTTTTCATGTAAATATATCTCAACTCCCCAACCATTTTATTATGTCAGGGACTCTGCATTACTGATCTTCCTCTCTGCACTTCACCTTGTATCCTGCTTTCAGTTCTGGGCTCCCTTTACAACACTGGTGTGTCCAAACATCCTTAGTATACCAGTTTGTGAAAGATCTATATCTTTCAGAGATCAACGATCTCTTCTGTCATCAAAGAATTCACAACTTCTGCCTGAGAGTAGCTATAATTCTGGTATTATTTAATTGAGAAAATACATAATTGCAAATCCTACCATAAAATTAATAATGCCTTTGAATAAAATTACATTATATTACTCTCAACAGTATCTGCTGCACTTAAAAATAGTGGCTTGGTGGGACGTGGTGACTCACACCTGTAATCCCAGCACTTTGGGAGGCTGATGAGGTCAGATTACCTGAGGACAGTTTGAGACTAGCCTGGCCAACATAGTAAAATCCCATCTCTACTAAAAATACAAAATTAACCAGGTATGGTGGTGCATACTTTTAATCCCAGCTGCTCGGGGAAGCTGAGGATTAAGAATCACTTGAACCCAGGAGGCGGAGGTTGCAGTGAGTTGAGATTGTGCCATTGCACTCCAGCCTGGGCAACAAGAGCAAAACTCCATCTCAAAAATAAAATAGTAGCTTGCAGCTGGGCACAGTGGCTCACGCCTGTAATCCCAGCACTTTGAGAGGTTGAGGCGGGCAGATCACCTGAGGTCAGGAGTTTGAGACCAGCCTGGCCAACATGGGGAAACCCTGTCTCTACTAAATGTACAAAAACTAGCCAAGCGTGATGGTGCATGCCTGTATTCCCAGCTACTCAGGAGGCTGAGGCACAAGACTCTCTTGAACCCAGGAGGCAGAGGCTGTAGTGAGCTAAGATGGCACAGTGGCATACTTTAGCCTAGGTGACACAGTGAGACTCTGCCTCAAAAAAAAAAAAAAGTAGTGCCTGCTTATGTATAAAGCATATAAAGTGTTCCATCTACAGCCAATACCAAGAGCACATATGAATTCTCTGACATCTTGCTATCAGCAGCCTTCCTCAGGGCAGTGTGTAGGCACCAGAATTTAGGGGCAACTATTTTGGCCTCAGATTTGAAGACGCTCAAATAGAAGGGTGTCAGAACACTTGGAAATTATAGAATATCTTCTTTCAGCCAGCAAGGCATAATGTCAGGTCTGGCTATACCCACTGCCATGCTGCCACAGACCTCACTGGATTAATTCTATACCCAACTCTCTGAAGAAATGTCATTTAATCTGGGACTTGGCAGAGAGAGTCAGTGCTCTCTAAATAGTATATGTTAGAAAGATAAATATTCTGTGTTTTCATATGTGAAAGCTAAAAAAGGTGATCTCGTGGAAGTAGAGAGTAATATGATAGAGAACAGAGGCTGGTAAGGATTAGGGGAAATGGGGGAGATGAAGAAAGGTTGGTTAATGGGTACAAACATACAGTTAGATAGAATGAATAAGTTCTGGTGTTCGATAGCACAGTTGGGTGATGATTGTTAATGATATATTATATGTGTTAAAATAGCTAGAAGAAAAGATTTGAAATGTTCCCAACACAAAGAAACAATAAGTGTTCAAGGTGACAGATATCCTAAATACCCTAATTTGATTATACATTGTATGCCAGTAACAAAATATCAAAGATACCCCATAAATATGTACAATGAGCCTGGATCCCTGAGTCACTGGATGGAGGAGAGTCACCTAGACCAGCAGACTGTTCATGGGTTGTTTTAAGCCAGTGAGATTTGGGGCTTTATTTACTTTACATCATAGCCTAACCTAGCTTGACTAATGTCCTAGGTAAAGAGGAAAAAAGAGATTTCAGGGAAAGAAGAACTACTAAATGTCTAGACATAGAGAAAGGGGTAATCCAATGTTTAAGAATATGGAGAATATTGAGCAAGAAGAAAAGAGATAGGGAGGAACTAGATCATATGGAGTAATGTAGGTCACAGTGAGAAGCCTGAATTTTATACAAAGGCAATCATCATCATCAAGAGCTTTAAGAGAAGAACTGACATGTTCTGATTTCCACCTTAAAAAACTAACTCTGGCTGCTACATGAAAACTAGACTGGAAAGTGAGCAAGCAAGGATGCAGAAACCAGTTAGGAGTCTACTAGAGTAGTTCAGGCAAGAGACAATAGTACCTTTTATTAGCTTGGAAGCACGTGAAATGTTGAGAAGCAAATGGATTTGAAAAATACTTAAAGGGCAAAAATGGATAAAACTTAAAAATAGTTTGGCTGTAGTAAATCAAAGAGAAGTCAAAGGTTACTCTTAAGTCATTAAGGTAAACAGAGATGCTATTCATGGAAATGGGTACTACTGGAATTAAAGTGAATTTTGGAGAGCATCCAAGAGTTTTAGAATTGTTAAAGTTGAAATACCTAGAAAACAAGTAGAAATGGCAAATCAGCAGTAGGATATTTTCATCTAAAGTTCATGAGAAAAATCTGAGTTCCAAATACACAAAATTGGGGGACTAACTTGCAAGATAATTTGTGATACTTTAAACTCTAATGAACTTGGCAGGTGATGAAGTGTAATGTGGCAGACTAGAAACATCTTCTTGTCCGTTTAAAAAATATTCATCCAGATATAGGTGATGGAGAGGAAGGCAGCAAACCACATTGCCATGTATATACCTATGCAACAATCTTGCATGTTCTTCACATGTACCCCAAAACCTAAAACTCAATAAAATATATATATTAAATATGTGTGTGTGTGTGTGTGTGTGTGTGTTATTCGTCCTTGGAAATCTGTTGGAGTAAAGCTGTTATCGGTTAGGGAACTAGGAGAAAACCAATCAGGGTTTACAAGCTTTAATTGACTCAAGGACTAGTGATGGGGGCTGAGCGTGGCATGTTGAAGATACTTGAGTTAAGGAACAGACTTTCCTTCTATCTTTCCTTTCCCACAAAGGCCCATTCTATAGGATTACATTTGTTAAGTGTTTTAATTACCTTCTACAGAATTGCATCCTTTGATTAATTTTATTTTAGGTGGTTGCTATTTCTCATTCTCGTCTCTCTTTCCCACTAGTCCCCACTCTCACCAGCCAGACAACAATCCCCACCCTGCCCTGCACACATTTCTTCTTAATGTTTCTTTCTCTCTAGAGGAAGTCAGCTTCTGGCATCCTAATTATAGGGCATGTTTTGTAGCCTGTGAATAAGGCACAATCACGGCTCTTGTTCTTCCCATTGGGAAGGACAGAACACTTTTTGTGCTCATAAGAACTGATGCCATAAAAGCAGCTATATGTAGATGCCTATAGCTGAGTACAATGCAAATGGGAATGCTAAAGTTCAGCCTTCCCCAAGGCTTCTAGCCTATGTACTACAGAATAAGGTCTCCCCTTAGACTATTCCTTTCCCACGAAGGCCTTCCTGAACTTTCCTGGGCAAGTCCAAACTACAAAACTAATGGAAGGTCTTTCAAATGGCAAGTTCTGTTTTCTGGCATGTTTTTCTGCAACTAGATATATTTTTTGAATCTAAAATGCCATCAGTTTAATAATAGTTTGTGAGTATAAATAACCAAACACTAACATAGCAATTGTGTGAAACCATCTAGGTTCAAAAATATTAAAATGTGGAAAAGGGACATCTTGTATTCTAATAAATACAGCTTTTACTGAAATGGGTTAGAAAGAGTGACAAGTTCTACAGAGAAATCGCTCTATTCCCCCCTTGTGTTTGTTTCATCGTCTGTAAATGTGTTTCAGTAAAATCAGTAAAAGACTAAGTGATGGCCATTCCTCAAGTGAATCCAATCAAAATAAGTAGAAAAAGCAAAATCGATAAGAAATTTAAAATGAGATTGTTTTACTGCAAATCCTTCCTTGACCTACTGCAATGCTTAGGGGAATGGATAGGAATCTGGCTCACTGAATTTTTTCATTGAATTCAGGGTTGATGAAAAACCTGTTGTTGTTGTTATTGTTGTTATTGTTTTGACTTTGTGTTGAGGGGGAAGAAACTTGCAAACCATGTTAGCAGCCTTTCCTGCGTTAGTATATAAACCACAAATAATGGAAATGACTAATCCTTTCTGGGTGAGCGGTGATGTTTCTGAACCTGGTTCCCAGAACAGCAAATAGAGACATACAGGTGCAGGGCAATGTTGTCATAAGAAATCAACAGTTTTTGTTTTAATAAAAGTAGTTCCTGTCAGTGCCTATTTAAAAAAAAATAGCAAGGCTGTCAAACCACTTCATTTTGGTATCAAGGTTTAGCTCAAAGCCAAAGTTAATATTGAAGCTTTGGCCAGGCATGGTGGCTCATGCCTGTATTCCCAGCACTTTGGGAGGTCAAGGCGGGTGGGTCACCTGAAGTCAGGAGTTCAAGACCAGCCTGGCCAAAATGTGAAAGCCTGTCTCTTTAAAAAAAAAAAAAAAATAGCCAGGCATGATGGCAAGTGCCTGTAATCCCAGCTACTCTGGAGGCTGAGGCAGGAGAATCACTTGAACCTGGGAGACAGAGGTTGCAGTGAGCCAAGACTGCACCATTGCACTCCAGCCTGGGTGACAGAGTGAGACTCCGTCTCAAAAAAAAAAAACAAAAAAACAAAAAAACAAAAAACTGAAGCTTTTGAGAAGTGGTTTCACCTAAAGTAAAATACATTGCATCTGTTAAAACAAATGCTCTTTGGGTATGGTAAAAATTGAGAAGATGATTCAAAAACTATTGTAATTTGTGAAAAGCTGGTATAATTATTGATTTGAAGACCTGCTAACTCCAGATCTGCTATTTCTTCTACAGTGGTTGTTGTTTGTTAACTAGATGTCTAACAGGAAATCTTTTATTTTTTTTTTCCGGAGATTTACACATTTGGTCCTCGGAATAGAGTGTTTTAAAAACTCCTGTGGTTAACTGATGGCCAAACTTTCTTAAATTTTAATTAATTCTAATATCAGGGTTTTATGTTACTTATCAAGAATCTAAATGTAGATTTAACTTAATTTTACAGATGCTTCTCCCATGGTCCTAACCCACCGATGTACTTTTCAGAAAATTGTGCATGAAGGAAAACCAATTCTCAGTGAATACTTATTTCTGCTTTCTAGCCTACTTGGGGTCTTTTCTCCATTCTTGAAGTCAACATGTTTGCTGTAGCCACAGAAGGCTTGCAAATATGGCTTTGTCTTCCTAGGATGCTTACTTACAGAAACACAGCACATACACACACACACACACACACACACTCATATACACACAGTAGTACACCATCCAGCCACCTTTCACCCATTCCCTGATCTCAGTTCAAGCCCCACCTTTTGCGAGACAAGGTCCCATCCCTCTGTAATGTGCTCTCACTGCACCCCTGCTCTCTTTTGTGGTATTAAATAAAAATTATAGGAGGCCATTGTTTTGGACAAAGCTAGGCCCCAAAAAAACTGGACTAAAAATTAAAACGGAGTCACTTTCACTAAACTAAAACTAAATTTGTAATCAACCTTCAGAGAAATCGAGAGAGAGAGAGATTTCCCAAATAGGTCAGTTTCAGTTGGCATGAAAAGCAAGTTGCCCCTGCCTTTAACCTTACAAAAAAGTAACCTGATGTTAACTAGTCGGTTATTCTTCTATTGTTCTATTTCTTGTTCCTGCCTTACAAGGAAATTAATTTTAAAATAACCAATTCACTTTTATTCTGTGTTTCTGCTTTCTTCAGCCCTTTCTATAAAGCCAATCCCCCTCTGCCCAGCTCATTGGAACGCTGATTATATTTTATGAAACAAAGTGCTGCCCAATTCTAGAACCACAAATAAAGTTAATTAAGATCTTTAAACTAAACCTGTTCTGATTTTGTCTTTTGGCAGTGGCATTTTTCCTGGATGGTGAATATATATTTATTTCTAGGAGTGTGTATTTAAAATAGCTCAGCCACCTAAAGTAAGCTCAGGTGGAAAGTGATGTGTGTGTAGGTTTTACTCACCTGGTATATAAACAAGGATTCAATAAGTATTTGTTGATTCAATGAATGACTAGTTGATTTATCCCCTAACAGTGAAAATGTCACTTGCTAGAGATGGGGTTTATTTGAGTTCATTAAAATGAAACAGAAAGGAACTGGAGTCCATTGGAAATGTGAGCCAGGTGGGGTGGAGAAAGCTTGGGAGAGAGAAACATAATTCCTCCGAAAACTGAAGTTAGCTCAGCTTGTTAGTCTAAAGGTCCCCCATATAGGATTGTCCTCCTATCATCTAGAGGACATTGTGCCCAGAAGAGAATAAGGCTGATGCTTGAGAGGATTATCACTTCAAGCCCAAGGTGATCTGAGTATAAATTAGCAAAATTAGGCAATCCTCAAGTTATTTTTAGTGGGAGGTGCCATTTCAAAAATCTAGAATGAGAGAAAGGCTTTACAGCTAAAAGGAACTTAGGGAGTTCTTGAGGTGTGCCCCACCCTAAACTTTCTGCAAGCAGCAATAAACCACACCTCAGCTCATGGGATTATACAACCCCTCTTTGTTTCCTGTTCCATTCTCAGGAAGAAGTTCTTTATTTGAAGGGGAGAGGGGCAGTGGGTCAAAGAGCTGCCTTCACCCCCCAGTCTCAGTTTCTCCAGCCCAGGCTTATGTGCTTTGGCCAAAATAATGCTTGGAATCTGCATTCACAATGTGTCACTTCCCTGGCACTCCTCAGACTCTTGCCCTCAACATAACAGCCTCAACAAGCCATCTTACCCTGGGCTGCCTCTCCAGCCTCAACTCCTGCCACTCTTTGTCTCCCGTTCCATGTCCTCTACAGCAGGAGTCCCCAGTCCCTGGGCCACGGGCCCATAGCGTTCCATGGCCTGTTATGAACCAGGCCACATCGCAGGAGGTGAGTGGCAGGCGAGCACTGCCAGCTGTCAAATCAGTGGAGACATTAGATTCTCAAAAAAAAATGCAACCCTATTGTGAATTTTGCATGCAAGGGATCTAGGTCATGCCCTCCTTATGAGAATCTAAGGAATGCCTGATTATCTGAGGGAAAACAGTTTCATCCCAAAACCATCCCCCAACCACTGTCCATGGAAAAGTTGTCTTCCATGAAACCAGTCCCTAGTGCCAAAAAGGGTGAAGACCACTGCTGTATACAACACCCCATGAACTTCTTCCCATTTCTGGAACTCGTTCTTCTACCTGCAGCATTCTTCCCCACCTTCTCTACCTAGCTAACTCTTACGTTTCTTCAGGTAGCTTTTAATTAATGTTCCTTTTCCCAGAAGGCCTTCCCTGACTCCACCACTGTGTGTGTGTGTGTGCACATATGTACACACACATACATATATATATACACATATACACAAATATATACATTTTTTTCTGACCCATGGAGACATCTTGCCCTTTAAATACTTTGGGGTGCATTTCCTAAAAACAAGAATGTTTTTATGTAAACCACCATATAATTATCTAAATCAGGAAACTTGAGATTGTTAAAATGCTATTACCTAACTGTAGTTCATATTCAAATTTTGCCCATTGTCTAGAATGCCCTTTATACTATTTTATCTCCCTCTAGTGTAGGATTCAATCCAGGATTATGCATTACATTTAGTTTTTATTTTCAGTTTATTTTATCATAAACAGTTCTTTTGCCCCTTTCTTGACCATTTACACTTGAAAAACACAGGCCAATTATTTTCTAGAATAGCTCCCCAATTTGAGGTTTTTAATGTTTCTACCATGAGAGCAACTTGTGTTCTTCTCAGTACATCATATCAGAAGGCAAGAGATGTCAGTTTATCCCAATATTTGTGATACTGTAACCATAATAGGTCCACCACCCAATGTGTGCAGCAAGTCAATATACCAAGACATCAAGTGGCTGGAAAAAGAGGTTTAATTTGAGGGCTGCTGAATGAGGAGATGGGCGGAAACCTCAAATCCATCTCCATGAGGAGTTTGAGACTACAGTTTATAAGAGTTTTAGAACAGGCTGAAGAGTGAAGATTGTTGATTGGTCAAAGAGTGCAGAGTGAAATCATGGACAGACAGATGAAGAAACTGTGTCCTCATGCTGATTCTGTTCCTATGCGGGATCTTCAAACTGGTTGTCGTCAGCTGTTTCACTGGACTTTAGGATCTGAAAAACAGCTTAAGCAATTCTTAAACAAAAACCTTATGATTCTAACAACAGAAACTCAATCTTAAACAAAATTCTCATGACTCTAATGTCAGAAATCCTATCTTTAGGAGCAATGGGGACACAAACGGTCGGGATCTAGTGACTCAGTTACAAGGAAGTAGGTCAAAGTACAGCCTGATTCATGCTTAGTTATAACTCTATTTCTGTTCAGAATTCTTGGTAGCCCTGTGAGGACAGCTTCAATACTTGCTTTGATCTCTAAGGTGGTGTCTGCTACATTTCTCCACTAAAAAGTGATTCTTTTTATTGTCATAATGAATAACATTGGGGAGGATACTTTGAAACTATAGAAATATTTAGTTCCTCATCAAACTTTCATTCACTAATTTGGCACCCAAGTTATAACTGCTTTATTTTTAAGGAAGTTCATTTTACATGGTTAAAAAAACATAAAGACTATTCTTACGATAAATGACCTTTTAATCATACTCCACCTAAAATAACATTTCCCACATCAATCTAATCTCTTCATTTAAAAAGATCTTACCACCTAATAGTGAGAGAAATCTGATATGGACGGCATTAACCAAGGCAAGATTTCCCATCTGCATTTTCAATGCTATTCATGAATTATCTTTTCATTTCCTTTTCCTTTGCAGTAAAAAAGAAATCCATGAAGGTGCATTTTTTATAATAAAAAAGAAGATATACAATATTATTTCCAGCTTGCTAAATGTCATAATATTGCTTTTGGTTACATTATGATAGGAATCCCTAATTGCATTTACCTTTCCATGCTTGCTACAGGGGCTTACTTAGTCTCTGAAGAGCTTCCTGCAGCCTTGGGGTCTGTGGATTGAAAATCAGTTGGATTGATGAAAGCTATGAGGAGAATTATGATGAGGGTGAGATCATATGGGCATCAGGAAAGAAAAATATTACCATTTAAACTAGAAATAAAACTTTTTTTCCTAAGTGATCATATCTACCATGACAGGCTGGGTTATTCACTGTAAGATTAATAGTACTTGACATTCACTCATCCACTTAATCAAAAGAAAATTATCCTATGAGCGTACTACACGAGAAGGACCATTATATACAACTTCTAACTTTATAAAATGTATCTTTGAATAATATCCTTCTGGATCTTTAAGCAAAATTTGGCCAAAAAGAACCTTGAGTTTGCTTATAGGCTTTATTCAAAAGAGCTCAGAAACTGGAAACTCCCAGGTAAAGCAGCATTTCTTTGCTACCTGGGCAGATCATCTGCTTGACCGAGTACTTAGTTTCAGAAACCACCAAATGGAGTGGAGAGAAAGGAAGGGATCCCCCTATCCCCACCCCCAGCCATCTAGATAAGAAAAGCCAGCTGGCTGGACAGTAGCACAGCCCAATCACCTCACGGTCAAATTTCCTAGGAAAGAATCTGTCCCCTCTATTCCACTTATCACTCTCCTTTGAGGTTCCAGCCACAGGTGAGTTTCTGCAAAATGTCATCAGTATCAAAATGTTAGAGCCAAAGAAAACCTAACGAATAGATATGTTTTTGTTTTAAGACGTGTCCCAATGTATTTTTCTGTACCATCCAATTTGTTCCTCACAAAAATCTTGTGGAAAAAGCATAGTAGGAAGAGTGCTCCTCATTTCACAGTGAGGAAGCTGGAGATCAGCTGAAGGTGAAGGAACGGCTCCACACTAGGACTGAACCAGAGCTAGACTTCTGACCTGCAGGGTCATAGCCTAGCAAGCCATACTGTAGCCATCCCTGACAGCCCCAACTAGGCCAACAGCACGTCCCACCCACCTCAATGCTCCCATGCAACATATCGCGGTATTAGGAGCATGTTATTTATGTGGTTATTTGTTAAGTGTGTCTCACCCTAGAACACAGGGATTCTAACATCAGAAACTCGATCTTAAACAACATCCTTATGACTCTAATATCAGAAATCCTATCTTTAGAAATAATAGGGACTCAAATGGTCAGGATCTAGTGACCTTCAGTTACAAAGAAGTAAGTCAAAGTATGGATTGAGAATATTTTCAGTGTCTTCCCTGCATGGATGGTGGACCAGTGAAGAGGCCAACATGCTGCATGCTTCTCCTAAACATAGTTCCTCCTGTGTCTGTTTTCAGACCTTAGGCTGCCACTGGAAATGGCCCTCTCAGTGGACTCATCGTGGCATCGGTGGCACTGGAGAGTCAGAGATGGCATCTCCCATTGTCCATCAGAAACCACACCGCTGCTCTCTCCAGAGAAGGGTACATGGAGCTACAACTTGACACAGCAGCGGGTCGTGTTCCCCAACAACAGCATATTCCATCAAGATTGGGAAGAGGTCTCCAGGAGATACCCCGGCAACAGAACCTGCACAACCAAATACACCCTCTTCACCTTCCTGCCCCGGAACCTCTTTGAGCAATTTCATAGGTACAGATCCACTTGTCTGAACAATACCCCCTTTATTTTTGAGAGAGAGAGAGAGAGAGAGAAGAGTGTCTCATTTTGTTGACCAGGCTGGAATGCAGTGGTGCGATCTCAGCTCACTGCAACCTCGAACTCCTTGGCTCAAATAAGCCTCCCACCTCAGCCTCCCAAGTAGCTGGGACCACAGGTGTGTGCCACCATACCTGGCCAATTTTTGTACTTTTATATAGATATGGGGTTTTGCCACATTGCCCAGGCTGGTCTCTAACTCCTGGGCTCTAGTGATCTGCCTGCCTCAGCCTCCCAAAGTGCTGGGATTACAGGTGTGAGCCACACCCAGCCAACAATACTTATTGTAATCAAATATTTGCCACTTAGATAAACTCAGAGATGCTCCCCCTCTGGGGGCCACCTTTCCTTTAATATCCAAATGCATTTATCTTAATAAGTTTTTGTCATTCATTCTTTCATTCAACCAATATTTGTCAAGGCTCTACTCTGTCTCAAGCCATGGGTTGGGAGCTAGAGATACCTAAGAAAAATAGAAAGGCAGAGAGATAGTGTCCTTATTGAATATATTGTCTAGTAAAAGAGACAGATATTAGTTTTTTAATTGTATAAATTGATATAAAGTTGTAACTAGAATAGATACTTCTAAGAAGAGGTATGTGGTGCTATTATAGTGAATAATAAGGAAATCTTGCCTAGTTAAGGAAGTCAGGGAATTGAAGTATAGCCTGAAAGAGAGACAGCATTACCTGAGTGAAAACGGACAGAGAGAAGTCACCAGAATGTTCCTGCAAAGGCACTGTGGCAAGGGGAGAGCAAGACGCACGTGGAAGGCTTAAAAACATCAGCAACTCTTTTGAGATAATGTATGAGATCATTACAAAATATGTGCTTACATATCCTCAGTATTGTAATTATTATTATAAGTGACTGTTTACTGAGCAACTGCTTTGCTTCAGAGCCTTCTACTGTGTATCACGCAAATATTATATATACCATGTAATTTTTATGGGAGCCCTGTAAAGTCAATAATACTATTTTGTGCAAGAGGAAATAAGCTCAAAAAATCACACTAGTAAATAACAGGAACAGAATTTGAATCGAGATGGTTTTCCATTTCTGAGAATAATCGTCTCCAATCTCATCCATAAGAATGACAAAATGGACTTTGGGGACTCAGGGGGAAAGGGTGGGAAGGGGTAGAGGGATAAAAGACTATACGTTGGGGTGCAGTGTAACCGCTCGGGTGATGGGTGCACCAAAATCTCACAAGTCACTACTAGAGAACTTACTCATGTAACCAAACACAACCTGTTTCCCAATAACTTATGGAAATAATAAATTAATTAATTAATTAATTAATTTTAAAAATTGAGATGGGTTTGGCTTCAAAGCCATTACCATAATGTTTGAGGTGATACTGAAAGAGAATGTTTAGTTGATAAAGGACAAACAGCAGGGAAGAAATGGGGGAGAAAGTACAGTTTTCTTCTCCATAGTGTTTATTCACACTTCCCTTGCCCCTCCAGATGGGCTAACCTCTATTTCCTGTTCCTGGTGATTCTGAACTGGATGCCCTCCATGGAAGTCTTCCACAGGGAAATCACCATGTTACCATTGGCCATTGTCCTGTTCGTCATCATGATCAAGGATGGCATGGAGGACTTCAAGAGACACCGCTTTGATAAAGCAATAAACTGCTCCCCACATTCAAATATATGAAAGGTAAGAGAAACCATCCCTGTGTTCTCTCTTGCAATTGGGTTATGCAAACTCATCAGCATAGCCTAAGGATGAGTCTCTTTGTTCCATTATATTTTCTTAAATTATTTAATGCACTGATTCTCAAGTGGGGGTGATTTTGACCCCTAGTGGGCATTTAGTAATGTCTGGAGACATTTTTGGTTGTCATACTGAAAGTGGGGGTTTCTACCGACATCTAGTGGGTAAAGCCAGGGGTGCTGCTAAATATCCTGATACACAGGACAGCCCCATGGAAGAACTGTCATCCAGTCAAAATGTCAATAGTGCTGAAGCTGAGAAACCTTGTTTTAACTTGTGTAAATACTCATGTTATTAAGCACACACATGCAGTGTTATTAAGGGTGAGTTGAAAGCTTAAGAATTAAACTCTAGGGTGGCTGGATTCTCTTGCAAGACTAAGTTCAGGAGAAACTCTTTGGAGGATGTCAGGCAGTGTCTCTCAAACCAAGAAAATGTCTGCCATTTTAAAGCCTCAGTTTCTTAAGTTAAAAATCCTTGCTTTTAGAACCAGGTAGGTTTTAGGACCCAGAGTTGGTACACCTGTCCTTGGCTGCCCAGGGTGGAAAAGGAAGACACCTGTGGGTGACGTCTACATTCCAACAGGTGGAGTCTCAAACGAGTAGAAGGAAGTGGCCTGGTGGATACACACCTGTTCACCACAGGCTTCTTCCTTGTCATGTTTCTCCCCCTGGGGTGTGCAGCCTGGCTTTTCATTTTTAGTACCCTTCTAAAAGAAGAGAGAAAAGTTTTCAGCAGAGAAGGCAAGTAAAAGATGAAAATTAAATTATGAGAATTAAAAAGACCACATTGAGCAGAGATGAAAAAGGAAGGGAGGAAAAGGTGGAAACGAAAAGAAGACAAGAAACGAGTGGTGGTGTCTAACCTGCCCTTTGAAGGATGGTCTCACAAAGAGAACCCCAACAGACATCATCGTGGGAATCAAATCAAGACCAGCAAGTACACCGTGTTGTCCTTCATCCCCCAAAAACATTTTTGAGCAACTACACCGGTTTGCAAATCTCTATTTTGTGGGCATTGTGATTCTGAATTTTGTCCCTGTGGTCAATGCTTTCCAGCCTGAGGTGAGCACGATACCCATCTGCATTATCCTGGCAGTCACTGCCATCAAGGACGCTTGGGAAGACCTCCGGAGGTACAAATCAGATAAAGTCATCAATAACCGAGAGTGCCTCATCTACAGCAGGTAAAGCAAAAAAACTCCAGGGAAGTCTTGGGGCCCAGCTTGATCTTTCTATGGCTGCTACCACTGCAGTTACTGTTTGTAGAAGGGATGGAGTAGGGAGATATCATTGTTTTATTTCAGGGAAGCTGTTCAGTTCTTTGCAGTGAGGATTACAGTCTACAATCAAAAAAAAAAAAAAAGAGGATTGAGTCAGTCTTTTAAAATTAGGAGGTCTTTATTATGTAGCATTTTCTTCGCTGTTTCAAATGTGTCTAACATTGAAGAATTTTGTATAGATTCACATCTCTTCTTAACCCAGTGTGGCCGTGAGCACATTTGAGGATGGTTGAGGACACTGGGAGAGAAGAGGCAGCACTGTTTTTCTGGGGGAGCAACGGAGTACAGTGTTGGGAGAGCCGGGAGGCACGCTGCCTGGGTTGAATAGCCTCCAGTACCTACTAACCGCAAGACCTTAGACAAGTGATAAAACCTTCTCTCTGAAACTCACTTTGTAATTCATAAAAGTTGAACAATTCCTGGGGTGGATGTGAGGGTTGCAGGAGATAATTCTTAGAAAATGCTTAGCACTATATCTGACATACAACAAATGCTCAGTAAATGCAAGCTGAAATTGTGTTATTTTTAGAATGTAAAACCCGACATTTCCTTCATCACTAACTCTGTTTTCGAGAGTTCTCTCTGATGTTGTCTCAACCAAAGCAAAGCCTGCACACAACCTGTCCTGAGGCTGAGAAACCTTGTTTTAACTTGCATAAGTGCTCATATTATTAAGCACACAGGTCCAATCTTATTAAGGGTGAACTGAAATTTTAAGAATTAAACTCTAGGGTGACTGGATGATCTAATGTCATTAGACATTTATTTAATGTCATTTTATACATGTCATTGTTCTACAAAGGTTCCATGGAGCAAATGACTAAACTAGGTTGTCAGGACAGGACGTGCTCTCACTTGGCAAGGAAAGAAGACAGGTAAAGTGTGTCTCAACTTTGTGACAACCCACGTAGTCCTAAAAGAAGCAAGGGAGTTGAGTCTGGGCTCACAAAGAGACTAGAGAGACAAAGCACCTTCAGAGCTAGCAGTCAGCAGCCTAAGGTGATGGAGTATCTAGGAGGTAAGAGCTTGACTTCTTGCTGAAAAAGGAAACCATCCATGTCTCACAAGCAGCACCCTAGGTGAGGTGTTCCCTCTGACTCTCCACCCCGGTTTAGCAGACGTTCCACATTGGCTGTGGTCTTTGTTAGAATGAAAGAGGCTTGCTTGGCGGTATGTACTCCAGCCATTTAGGAACTGCTTACTTCTAAGGAGGGGATCTCTTCTCCAAGGCAATGAAAGCTGGCCAGCTTGGAGCAGGCTGCTGAAAGGATTTATGAGCCAAACTCCACTTGGAAAATTGTAGCCAGGGGGAAACCTCCAAGATGAATATCTAATACAATGACTTTTTAGATGGTATTTAGCAATTTTATCAAGAACCCCTGCAAGAGACTCCATGTTCATCCCTCAGCAGCAAATGAGCTTCTAGTCTCTGCTTGGAGGGACACAGTTGCACGTTTAGAAAAATTAATCTGAAGGGGCCGAGCATGGTGGCTAACACCTTTAATCCCAGCACTTTGGGAGGCCGAGGCAGATGGATCACAAGGTCAGGAGTTCAAGACCAGCCTGGCTAAGATGGTAAAACCCTGTCTCTACTAAAAATACAAAAATTTGTCAGGAGCAGTGGCAGGTGTCTCGCAATCCCAGTTACTCAGGAGGCTGAGGCAGGTAAATCACTTAAAGCCCGGGGGCGAAGGTTGCAATGAGCTGAGATTGTGCCATTGCACTCCAGCCTAAGCAACAAGAACAAAACTCCGTCTCAAAAAAATAAAGAAGAAAGAAACATTAATCTGAAGGGTAAATTTTTTCAGCTATGTCTAATTGTCTTGAATTATATGAGCACACTGGACCGCCAGAGTTAAAATTTAGTCTTTCCTCACCTTTGAGTATGAAAGCTATAAAGAGAGGATGAGATCACTTCTGGGTGTGATGCCTTTCTTTGAAGAGGCGGTTTTTGAGAAAGCGTTGTTTTTCTTTTGGCATCAATCTACCATCACTTTTTGTTTTCCACCTTTCTCTCTTGTTTTTTTTATGTGGAATACACACAGTGGTGAGCCAGGAAGCTGGTTCCTCAAGGAGGAATGCACGTGGGCTGCAGTGAGCCTGGTCCTGTTCCTCTCGCTCTGCCAGAACATCGCAGAATCTTGGCCTTGTTCTTTGGAGTAATCTCAGTGTGGATTAGACCACAGGCTCACCTGTGCTGGGAGTTGGCTGGAACTAGGCCAGGCTGCTGTTGTTCTGTTCTCAAAATAGCTTCCAGGGGAACATCGGAAAACGGAGATGATAACAATCTAGAAAAAAGAAACATTAGTCCACCAGCTCACTGGCAGGAAGGAACATGGAGTTTTCATGGCAATATTTCCCAAAGCGTATTCAATGGAATAACAGTGACAAAGAGATAGTCTCTGAAAAAGTATGTGCATGGCCAAATCATATATGCTGGCCCTCCTCCAATGGATCCACAGCCCATGAAGGACTAAGAAAAGAGACAGCAAAGAAACCTGTTCATCTTTGATTAACTCAGTGTTGCTTTAAATTTACTGGGCTTTGGAAGTATTTTTTAATATCTAAGTTTGGGAATTTTTACTTTTTCAAGTATAGAAAAATAATTGGCTATAGGGGCCAGATAGGTAATTTGATTGGCTGAATATTTTCTAAAAAGCAATGACTCATGGACTGATAAATGACCAATGACACTTGGCATCAGTGTTAGGATGCAATAGGGAATGGTGGTGACTGTGGCAAAGTGGAGAAGCCATGCATTCATCCCAGGAGGCAGAGCTGACCACTTAGCTCCTGCTAATCGTTATTTTTGAGAGATATATTTGTAGAAATATAGGCCTAGCGTTGCCAGATTGTCCCAGCTTTATTAGAACAGCCAGAAATTAATATTTTTATTTCAAACAACCTGACTTTTAACTGATTTTAGAATATTTGGTAACTGACGTAATGTTTTCAAACACTTCAGACCTATTTTATTAAACCTGAAGCTCTATTTTGCTTATGAGTGCAAAAACTTGCAAACTTTCTTTCAAAATATTCTAGAAATCTAGAGTCTCAGCAAAAGAACAATAAGGTTCTTTTTTAGGTGGTGCTTTTTTTCAGATGGACAGTGGGGGCAGGGCTCTTGGTACATTACCCAGGTTGGTCTGGAACTTGGCTTGAGCACTCATCTTGCTTCAAACTCCCAAGTAGGTAGAATTGCAGGCATGCCATCACTTCTGGCCCTAGGTTCTTCTTTTGAAATTCAGCCTCAAGAGACAGAGAGGGGGTATGACCTTGAGGTAAGAATGGAGGCATGGGAGGCCTGTAGTCTAGGCCCAGATCTCAGACTAACTGTTAATAGCTTAGAAAAGTCATTTAAACATACAGACCTCAGTTTCCACTTTTGTGAAATTCGGGGGTCAAACTAGATCTTGTCCTGTGAGATGCACTAAGAAAGAACAGAACCTATAGCCAAATAAATTTACACATTAATAGAATAAAGGTTCTGGGATGACCCTCAATAAGGAGCCTATCAGTTTTGTTTAACCCAGCTGTCAGTTGAGATGTTCTCTGCCGCAAGTAGGAGAGACTTCCACTTTAACGGGTTTAAGCAACAAAGGGACTTCCTTGGCTTAAGTCACTACACGTGTCCTGAGGTGGGAGGGTGACCAGCATGGCTCAATCAGCATTCTAGATCCAGCTCTCAGCAGTCGTTTACGTTTAGTCCTCCTCTACATCATCCTAACTCTCAGGCAGACTTCTCTCATGCCAATGAAATGGCTGCAGCAGCTCCAGCCCTCACATCTACATTTGATCATGTACGAAAAGAGAAAGGAAGACGCTTCTGGTAGCCATCTTGGAAGGTCAAGGAAGCTTACTACTCCCTAGACCCTCCTCACATCTCAGTGGCACCACATGCTCACCCCTGAACCAATCCCTAGGGGCAAGAGGTGAGATTGTACTAACTAGATTATACCTGAGCCACAATCCCCACCCACAGAGCCCAGCATGAAGTCAGCTTCCCTGAAAGCCTATGACCCATTCCAGGAAGATGTAAAACCCAATTTTTTTTTTTTTTTTTTTTTTTTTTTTTTGAGACGGAATCTTGCTCTATCACCAGGCTGGAGTGCAGTGGTACAATCTCAGCTGACTGCAACCTCCTCAAGCAATTCTACCACCTCAGCCTCCGAGTAGCTGGGACCACAGGTGCATGCCACCACACTGGCTAATTTTTGTATTTTTAGTAGAGATAGGGTTTCACCATGTTGGCCAGGATGGTCTCGATCTCTTGACCTCGTGATCCGCCCGCCTCGGCCTCCCAGAGTGCTAGGATTACAGGCATGAGCTACCACGCCCAGCCGTAAAACCCAGTTTTTTAAAAAATGAGATAGTTTCCAATAGAATGAGGAACAGATGTTGGAGAAGCCACCTCAATGTCCTCAGCACTGTCACTTTAAAATATTTTTGAGCCTTGACTTTTTATAAATTGCTTTCCATGTATTAACAAGAATATACATACCTCGAGACATTCTATACTATATGTCCTTAAACTTTTTCCACTTCTGAAGTGGATTGACTCTATGAAAGACCCCAGCTATTAAACAGATACGTGTTAGTTATTATCTTAACTGATGAATGCTAAAAGACATATCCTTTTACCATATCAAGGACACATGACATATGTCAGGCAAAGAATACAAGATCTAACAGTACAATTTTTTTTTCTGGGAAACAACATAAAAGATTACATCTCATGCCCTAGCCCAATCCATTTTACTTATTTCGTCTCAGATTTACACATTTGAGAAACTGATGCTTTTTTTTTTTTTCATTTTTGTGCAACTGAATACTAGAGCTCTTGGAATTTTGCTCATGACCTAAGTCCATGCATCATCCAGCTTAGACTTGTTTATACTGTGAGAAAATGTCTTTTTGCAAACAGCAGAAGCCTTGTTAACAGAATTACAATCCCGTCAGAGCATTTTCTTTTAATATAGCAACCGTGCTTGTGGTCTAAAGGTGACCCATTAATCAGATTTATGGAATGACTTTGAGGGGAGATTAGCTTCAGAATTGTATTAGTTTAGTTTCTCCCAGGGCTCAGTTTAATGAATCTAGAAACCATACCAGCAAGAGATTTGTATTTTTCCATCCAGCTTAGTAAATTTTTATTTGTATTCAGAAAACATGCAGTACAGAGTGCGAAATGGGAACCGAGGAACTCCAGGGTGGTTTTTGTTCCCTATTGTAGTGAAACATAAGCCCTCCACAGTTTGAGCAGCTGGTCACTTACTTATTCATCTGTTCAGCAAATATTAATGCGAGACTTAGTGTGCGCATTGCCATGGCAAACCTTATGCGCCCTCAAGGGGCTCTCAGTCCAGGGGGTCACAAGGAACTTACAGCTACAACTTCCCGTGTGCTTCGGTAGCCTACCTGCAAAGGAACAAAGAAGTGCAGGGGATGTGGTGACCCGTCCGCCTGCAGGAAACATCAAGGCCGAGGGAAGCTTCCAGTGAAGAGGTAAAATTTCAGGAGAGCCCTGCAGGAGGAAGCAACATTTAGCCAGGCAGAGGGAACATGTTTGAGCTCACAGCCTGTTCCTGTGTCAATGGAATGTTGCATGTGTGGCTTCTGCTGGTATTAGAAAGACAAGAATCAAGAAATGACAGAAACTTAAGGGAAGAATAATACAGATTAGAACTTCTTTGTGTGTTTAATACTCTTTTTTTAAATTATACTTTAAGTTCTGGCGTACATGTGCAGAAAGTGCAGGTTTGTTACATAGGTCTACACGTGCCATGGTGGTTTGCTGCACCCATCACACCGTCATCTACACTAGGTATTTCTCCTAATGCTGTCCCTCCCCTATGCCCTGACCGCTGCTATCCCCTCCCCTAGCCTCCCATCCCCCCAAGAGGCCCCGGAGTGTGATGTTCCCCTCCCCTGTGTCCACGTGTTCTCATTGTTCAACACCCACTTATGAATGAGAACATGCGGTGTTTGGTTTTCTGTTCTTGTGTCAGTTTGCTGAGAATGATGGTTTCCAGCTTCATCCACATCCCTGCAAAGGACAGGAACTCATCCTTGTTTTATGGCTGCATAGAACTTTTTCACAAAGTTCTTGTGCTGCATAGAATATTTTTTAATCTGACTTTTTACTGAGACTTGGAGCATCTCTCTTTTGTAAGTCAGGTGGCTGCTATAGCATAAAAATAAACATCTTCTGACAGCGTAGCGCTGAGTGCATAGCCTGGCCTGCAACCTGTTTTCTTTTGTCTGTGAGTTGCCTTTTGTGCCTGTGTCCTCAGGAAAACCTGGAAGGGAGAAAACCAGAAGTCATGATCCTGGTTATGTCACTAATTAACTACATGACCTAAATGAAGCCACTTAAGCAGTTGGGGCCCCATGTGTCTCATGTTTAAATAGTGATCATAATCTCTCTGTCTGGCATGTTTTGTGAAAAGGTATGCAGATGACATGCAGGAGGGCTTGAAAATAATGAAGCCTTAGAAATAAACTACAGTATACAATGCCACAGGGTGAGTAAAGCAATCTCAGCAATGACCTTACTGGATGCTTGACATGGAGGGCTTTGACATGGGACCTGGGCTTTTCTCAGAGCTGCCACTTACCAAATGTGTAGCCTATGTAGATACTTGATCACTTGAGCCTCCATTTCAACCTATGTAAATGGGGCCAATACTAGCACCTAACTCCCAGGGTCACGTGGATCCAATCAGATCACCTTTATAAATTGTTTAACACAGTGCCTACACCGTAAGTAGCATTAAGAAATTTTTTTTTTTTTTTTTTTTTTGAGACAGAGTCTTACTCTGTCACCCAGGCTGAAGTGCAGTGGCACTATCTTGACTCACTGCAACCTCTGCCTCCCGGGCTCCAGAGATTCTCCTGCCTCAGCCTCCCAAGAGCTGGGATTATAGGCGTGTGCCACCACACCAGGCTAATTTTTGTATTTTTAGTAGAGACAGGATTTCACCATATTGACCAAGCTGGTCTCAAACTCCTGACCTTAAGTGATTCTCCCACCCCCGGTCTCCCAAAATGCTGGGATTACAGCATGAGCCACCACGCCTGGCCAGTAATTTTTTTTTAACTTCCAATCATCTCAAGCTTAATTTTTTCAGTGCCACCCTCAGCCTGAGCCTTCATCTTTTTTGCTGTGTGCCATACACAAACAAGGGTGGAATTGCTAATTTTATAGTTTCATTGGTAAAAGTCAAGGACATTCACTGAGCCACATATACCAGTGGACAGGGTTACAGTGATTTAAAAGGAAAATCTGTGCTTTGCACTTTTTTTTCCTGCTAGTCTATGTGGCAGGATTTTAAAATCTGAATTCAAGAAAACTCTCTGGAGTTAGCCCTCTGTCTCTCCTTTCTATCCACAGCACACTGGAGCATACCCACACCAAGATTTAGATTCAGAGAAGGGATGGAAATGGCCTCATCTGGCTCACAGCCTCAGGCACTTGGTCCAACTCAACTTCTTAACATAGACTGTACATTAGAATATCACATTTGTACAGCTGTTAATAAAGCTGCAATTTGGTACTAATATTTCCTCTGAACAACAGCCCTCCAGGAAACCCCCAAAAGAAGATGAACTGATTGACTAGGTAGAATTTAAGCTTTTCCAGGGCTATCTGAACATTAAAACACAGTCGTAAGCCTGTCTTCACCCTAAAACTATATTCTGGGGTTGCTGCAGGTATTAAATGAATTACTGCATGTAAAACGCTTAGCTTTGCGCCTGGCATCCTGTGGCACTCAGAAAATGTTAGCTTAAATATTGCTAAGGAGAGTTCTATAGCCTTGATAGGCAGAGATCATCATGAGCTTAACCCAAGGGGAATGAGAAAGAATGACCACTGGCTGGAGTTTGGAATTGCATGAAAGAAGACAAAAAAAAAATCTTTAACCACAGAACTTGATGCCAAGCTCTAATCACATAACAAAATGGGCCTCAGGGAGGACTCTGAAAAATGCAACAACAGAAAAACATTCAGTGTCATTTGAAGCCTGGCTATGAAAAGTGCCACTGGCTGGATTTACAGACCAGCAGACGATTGCATCCAGCCCTCAGGCCTTTGCTCTGCACTTGGCACCAGCAAACCAGGCTCCTTCCTGAAGCATCCATTTTGCAGGTGCCCACACTACTCCCACTGCCTCACCCTGTGCTCACAGAAGGCCATAAACCATCTGGGCCAATTCAGCTTGTCATTTCAGGAGAGAATGCATTAGGTCCTCCCCAAAACTCACTGGGTGGGAGAGTCATAAAACAAGAATTCTGGTGTCCCTGAAGCCCTGCACTCTTGTCATCAGGAACAATTTGCAGTCCATGGGTGAGGATTTATGGCCTCTGTTTTGCCATTAAGGAGATCAGAATTCCAAAAGGTGAGGCTCCCGTTCTCAACCCAGCCTCTGCTAGGCTTATGTCACCTTCTTCTGAGGCTTAATCAGCTTCATCCCTCACTCCAAAACAGAGCCATGAGACCACTCAGCCATGTCGCTCCCACTGCCTTCACTCATTTCTCCTTATAGACACACCTGTGTGACCTTATGCAATTTAGATAAGTTTCTGAGCCTGTTTTCATCCTCCATGAAACAGGGATAATGATAACAATAAAAGCCGTTTCATTATTAGGCAGCTAAACTGGAGGTTAAATGCCGGGTTCATTATGGGTAGTCAATACATGTAGGCTAATAATGTATCATTGTTAGAAGTCTCCACTAGGATACCTATAACAACAACAAAAAAGATAGATATTAAAATGACCAAAAGTTAGAAAAACCTGTCTTTCTACTACCTGCGTTCAAGACAAATATATAAGGAATCTATTTTCTGAACACTCCCCATGTGCTAAACCATACCGACCCTATGTACATACAGAAACATAAGACCCAGGATCATCGCAGCTCTTAGCAAGCTTCTTACATACTTTAAAACAGAAGATGCACATGACAATTAGGAAATAGGATGGTAATATACAGGGAGGTGTGGCAACAAGATGTGCACCATGATGTCCAGTGTCCAGGAGTGAAAAGAGAAAGGCAGCATTTGGATCTGCAGAGGTTAAAGGACAAGCATTTGGGAGCCAATTCCTTGAATACCCCCAGGCTGAAGAATCACAACTTGTGGCTATGACCTTGCTGGATGGCACCTGTGACTTCCGTGTCCTCTGAAGCACAGTGTCTCCATGGCCATCACTGCTTAGTGACATTCTCTGTGCATTTCTGCTTTCTTTTCTGCCACCACATAGTCAAAGACGTCAGGGGTGGATTATCCCCAGACCTGGGGCTTCAAACATCCTCCCAGTATGAAGAACTTTATACTATATCAATGTAACCCAAATGTTCCAGCCCTCACTAGCCTCTGGGTATGAATGAGGTTCCATTAATAAAACGTCCCAGTGACCGTGCCATTCAGCTCAAATCTGCTGACTTAAGATTTCACTCCTCCCCACCCTAATCCTCAAGCCTCCACAGATATATCTAGGCATCCTCAGATCGGTAAATATCACATGTGTCCTCCACTACTTGCAGCCCATCCAGGGGTTCTGGTGCTTCCCTGAGCCCTGCAAGTCTAATCCACCTCCCCAACCCCATTGTGATTGTAGCAAACAGGCGGGTGCAGGGGACAAATAATAGTGAAGTATGGAGAACCCATTTGTACCCACCGCCCTCTGTCCCAAGTATAGGCTGTCTTTAATATAACTCCACCAACTTCTGTTCCATTTCCTGGGGTCAGGTAAGGGACTGAGGCCTCACTACCATCTTTCCCTTTTCAATTCCTACTCCCTCTTGCCAGCCTTCTCCTCCAGGCCAAACATCCCACACCTCATTTATATCAGTTAATGAAAATACACAAATATAGCAGTCTCTAGTTCACTGTCTCCACAAGAGCTATCCTGTCTGCCCCAAACTAATAATAACTATAACAATAATAATAGCAGCAGTAAATGACATTTGCTGCAATGTCAGGCACTTTTCAGATACCATTTTAACTTTCACTACAACCTGTAGAATAGGTTTGTCCCATTTGATAGAATAAACTGAAGGTCAGAAAGTTGAGCAGATGGTTCAAGGTCACGTTACAGGTAAGAGGTAGTTCCAGGTTTCAAATCGAGATCATTGACTTTTTTTAAAATATATATATATATATATATATATATATATATATATATATATATATTTAATTGCACTTTAGGTTCTGGGGTACATGTGCAGAACATGTAGGATTGTTGCATAGGTACATACATGGCAATGTGGTTTGCTGCCTCCATCCCCCCGTCACCTATATCTAGCATTTCTCCCCCATGTCATCCCTCCCCAACCACTCTACCCACGTTGTCCCTCCTCTATTTCCCTGCAACATACCCCAGTGTGTGATACTCCCCTCCCCTGTGTCCATGTGTTCTCATTGTTCAATACCCGCCTATGAGTGAGAACGTGTGGTGTTTGATTTTCTGTTCTTGTGTCAGTTTGCTGAGAATGATGGTTTCCAGATTCATCCATGTCCCTACAAAGGACACGAACTCATCGTTTTTTATGGCTGCATAGTATTCCAACTCTTAACCACCCTATCTCACTGCCTCTCCCTCAGTGCACAGCAGCGCAGATGACAGGCATTGAAAGTATACCTGAATCAGCCACAGGGCCCTTGGATCTCCTCCTTGGAGCCATGGAAAGGGCAAGGTCCCAGCTTGAGCTTTGTCACCGTGCTCCTCAGTCAGATCACTCCCCTCCTCTCTGCGTCCATTTCCTCACCTGACAGTGGAAGTTGAATTGCAGATCTATCAAATGCTTTCCAGTCTGGATCTTAAGGATATCTATTTCTGGGAATCTGTCCCAGCAGCCAGGCTCCAGAGCCCTAAATTTTCAATCTGCTGAGCTTGGGTCTCTCTTTCCTAGATTTAGGGGAATGGTTTAGGTTTTAGAGTTTCTTGTGTTCTCAGGATATTGTATGCCTAAACCAAAGCCACAAAACCCATCATGAGCGTAAAATAGCATGAGGAAGGCAACACCAAGGCCTGCAGAGCAGTGATGAGCTCTCACCATGACAATAGCAATCCTCGTCATCATCGTCATCATCGTCATAAACGAAGCTTATATTTAGTGAGTACTTACTAAGTGCAAAACCCTGAGCTCAGTTCCTTATGTAGGTCATATCATCAATCCTTTCAACAGCCCTCTGAGGCAAAAGCACATATTGCCTTCAACTGTCAGATGAAGAAACAGAGGCTCCGAGAGGTTAAGTAATTTGCCCAAGGTCACACAGGTTGTAAGCAGGGAAGTCAGGATTCAAAGCCTCTCTCAATCCCTGTGCTTTGAATCTCATTCTCTTGGGCATTCCTCTCTCACCCTGGGGTAGCAACACAGCACTAAGCATTCTGGGCCTGGCATTTGAGCTTCCTGAAGGACAGCTCAGGTCAGCTTATCATCATCCTGTGTGGAATGGGGAGTTTCACAAGATAACTCATCCTTCTGACAAATCCCCTTTACTCTAGTTGCCTGGAACACTTTTTATAAAATCCAGATACTTGAGAAATGGAGCCTTCAGCATCCTCTCCTCCCTCTGTTTCCCCTTTACCTACTCCCCCCACGGCATCCAGTTGGCTAGAAACCTCTCTGCTGTTTATTTACCTCTTAATAAGCCCTATCTCCTCTCAGAAAGCCGTTTAGCACTGCACCACTTAATCTTCCTCATGGCAGAATCTGCCAGATGGAGGCTTCGTCCCAAGCTACGTTGATTTGTCTTATTTTTAAACAGCAGTGAACATCACATAAAACTATAATAGCAGTCAGTTCCCAGGTATGGACTCACTAGCAGGGGGACAATCCAGGATGTGTGCATGTGTCCACCTGGGGCAGCTGTCCCAAACAGGCCGGATTAATGAAAGAATGACTTCTGCAGGCAGCTCCTGGCCACCTGCTGGTCTTACCTGGGGTTCAGTCCATGCAGAAGCGTGAGTCATCACCTGCCCTGACTGAAACCCCTTGGGCTCTGCATTCCTGACTTTTCCGAAGACATAGTCCTGACAGTGGAGGAGACGAAGTGGACCCTAGAGAATCAAGAGACCAGCGTAAAGTAGCCCAGTGCAAGAAGGAAATATCCCTGATCTTATTTTTTAATCCCTAAAATTCCTATAAAATGTGCCTCTGATTCCATAACATAACTATGTTTAGTTACTATCAATAAAATTCCTTAAATTTCATACCAGCCAGACGACTAAACTAGGTTTCCCCTAAAATTTTTTTTAAAAGAACACCCCCAAAGTCATATTGATCCCATAGCTTTATCATTCCTAGATGCCCACCAGCGTATTCTGGAAGCATGTGTGCTTGTGTTTGAGAAGTGCCACCCTGGGACTGGGCAATCTGTGTCTTGGGGAAGGCAAACCTACAACAGTGACTGAGAATGTTCCCTCGCCACTGCGTGCTGTCCTAAGGAAGAGAGGATTATGCCTAAAGGAAAGACAGGCAATCATTACCAGCACAGCAGTGACCTCCTTGGGATCCAGCAAGTAAATGTAAAGAAGACAGAGACTAGTCTGACTTACTGCTCGTGGGTGTCTCCATTGATACTTACATCATGACAGGACTTGACAGGGCAGTACTCCAGCCCAGCTCACAGAAGTGACAGCTCAGAAAAACACATATGCCATAAGCTCCTCTCCATAGCACTCCATCTTCCAGCACCTTTATAACCCACATCCTAGAATAAGCAGTACAGTCCTTTATTACAAAGGGGAAGAATGAGATTCAGTGTTCATGGGTGGAGGTGCACTGGCCTTGCCTTTGATATGCTCTGTATGCAGATTCTGGACAACTAGCATTTGCCAAAACCTTCAAAACCAGTGTTCTCTGGGAGGGCTGGTGATCAGGATATTGCTCAGAATGAAAGTTGTTCTCCCCTGATTCCAATGTCAAATACCAGGTAGAATGCTGAGATTATAGCGATCAACTGATAAGCCACTTCCCCAAAGGCATCCAGTAGGACATGGTAGCCAAAGGAGGGGGAAAAAAAGAGGAAGACAAGACAGAATGAGTGATAAATTCCTTGTTCCTTGGGGCAATTTTGCTATAATATTTAAGGATTTTTTAGAGCACTCTCAAAAAAAAAAAAAAGTAAAAGAAAAAGAAAACCAGTCTTTCCTCTATAAGATTGTTTTCTCACAGAGAGTAGGGACTGTTCCAATGTCTGTAAGCAGCCTTACACATAGACATTTAACAGGTTTTCCCAGGGCTGCTTTGAAGAAAACATATCATCCCCTGAGTCAGCAGAGAGGCCATGAAATGTTTGACAGTTATAATGGCGCACTTGGTGAAGGAGTTTCCACCCTAAGTATATAAATAAACAACCAAATTTTTAAATAATCAAATGTATTTCCAAAATGACACAGGGAAACAAATCTGGAGTGACTGTCCCTATTCTTCATAGAGAATAAAAGTGAGGGTTAGGGGGAGATGGGGATGGTTAATGGGTACCAAAAAAACAACAAAAAATAGTTAGAATGATTAAAACCTAGTATGTGATGGCACAACGGGATGACTATGGTCAATAATAATTCAATCATGTATTTTTAAATCACCAAACGAATATTATTGTATTGTTTTTAACACAAAGGATAAATGCTTGAGGGGATAGACACCCTGTTTTCTATGATGTAATTATTACACATTGCATGCCTGTATGAAAGTATCTCATGTACCTTGTAAGTATATATACCTACTATGTGCCCACAAACATTTTAAGGAAAAGAAAAGTGATATGGGTGACTGGAGCACAGAATGAGCTGATCAATTGAGAAAGGTGCTTGGAAACCTGTTATGTGCTTTGGCATGTAAGGGGGAATTATTACTAAAATTCTACAGATGCATCACCCCCAAAATCCTCAGAAGTGGTCTCAATAGTCATTTGGTTGACATTTAACCACGTCTGCTGCACTGAGCTCCCAGAGCAACAGAGCACTTCTGCAGAACCCTCTGGTTCTTTCGAGTTACAAAGTTGTTCCCCAATTCTAATGCTGTTCATTTTACAGACCTGGACTTCCAGATGGAAGCACCTTTATTTCAGGTGGCTGGGGAAGTCTTCTGAGATCTTTATGACCAGGAAGATTGGATCCTAGGAAGACTTGTCTGAGGTTCTCCAGAGGGCCTCCAGAAAGGGAGGAAGACACCAAAACCCTCTTCCTCCTTAGGGACTTTCGTGAAGTCAAAGGAGAAAACTGCAATTCTAATCACTCTTCTCTGTGGAAGAGTGGACTTGTCATGCCCAGGGCAGCTCAGATTCCAGCAGAAACAGAAACAATAACATACCCAGGGGGGCTCAGCATCAGTGGAGAAGCCCAGCAAAAGGAAAGCCTGCCTCTCCAGACCTGTCTGCCTTCAGAGGCACCCAGCTCCAAGCCAGCTGGGCTCAGTTAGAGAGGCCACATGTGGGATATTAGTTTGGTTTCAAATCCCACATTTAAAGCGGGACATTTCCAAATGCAGACAGATGAGCCCACACCTCCGGAACAGATCTTGAAACTGTGTCACACGAGGAATAATTGAGGGCACCTGGAAAGTTAAATTTGGCTTGGCATGCCCAAAAGTTTTCATGGGACACCTCATGAACGCCTTAAAATATTTAAAGAACGGTGGAAGATAGAATAGACTGTATTACCTGGAAGAGTAGAACTGTTTAAATATTTAATTAGGCAGAAGGAAGACTTTCTGAAATGAGAGCTCTTTGAAAATAGCACATGGACAAGAGCAGTGGCTCATACCTGTAATCCCAGCACTTTGGGAGGCCGAGGCAGGAGGATCACCTGAGGTCAGGAGTTTGAGACCAGCCTGGCCAATATGGTGAAACCCCATCTTTACTAAAAATACAGAAATTAGCCAGACATGGTGGTAGGTGCCTCTAATCCCAGCTACTCAGGAGACTGAGGAAGGAGAATCGCTTGACCCAGGGAAGCAGAGGTTGCAGTGAGCCAAGATCATGCCACTGCACTCCAGCCTGGGCAATAGAGCAAGACTCCATCTCACAAAAATAAAAATAGAGTGCATTGCCTTGAGAAGTGGGGAGTTCTTAGCTGGAGGTGGGAAGGCTGAGGCTGTGGTACCACCTGCAGGGAAGTAGTATACCCAAGCAGTAAAAACTCTGGGCTTTGGGCTGGACCCAGGCTCAGGTTCCAGCTATGTTTTTGTGAGACTTTGAAAAATTTCTTTTTGACCCCCCAATTACCTCATTTGTGAAATTGGTATAATAATATCTATTCCTGTGGGTTATTCTGCAACTAAATGAAATGTTAATTAACACGAGTGCTTGGCAGGTAAGAAATGCTAAATTTGCCATTGTTGCTCCCACTATTATTATCTTAGTTTGATATATTGGATGAGAAGATAAAATAATTCACTCTGATTTCCTCAGATTTCTTCGACCCTCTAATTCTACAGTTACTGTGAAGTCTCATTCCTTCAAAGCTCCTGGTAGCATCTTCCCAATTCCCTGACTGCCCAGAGTGTTCTGTTTCAGTGTGGCTCTGGACCTCCTCGACAATGGCAGACATCCCTCGCCTTTCCTATTGTCACTCTCCTTATAATCAAAAACAATCTTTCCCACATCCCAGTTCCTTGAACTCCTGTTTTCTTTGGTAATAACTGGCTATTCTGATAAATAGTGGATATTAAGAGTAGTACCACATTAATATGACAATATAGTTACTGTCTCCTTTAACACTTTTCTCTTGTAAGGAAGCAAGTGCTGAACACAGGACCTGGTCAAGAACTGGCAGTCAAGAAAAATTCTAAATGTTCGTGAGGGCAGA
This sequence comes from Ateles fusciceps, assembly GCA_036589455.1. Taxonomy (NCBI): domain Eukaryota; kingdom Metazoa; phylum Chordata; class Mammalia; order Primates; family Atelidae; genus Ateles; species Ateles fusciceps. Next base: position 1,081,713 of record JAZHEH010000734.1, on the reverse strand, counting down.
TCTTTACTAATAAGATTCTGTAGATTATGTTTGCCTGTTCTAGAGAGATCATGAAGTGGTCATTCAGGAGCAGGGTAGAATACAAGGCACTCTCATGACAGGCTGACTTGGGGGACATCTAGGTGCTGGTGGGGCCTTCCTCTGTTCTCCCATTAATTTTCTGAGGAAACTTAAAGCTGACTCAGACCCCTGTCTTTCTCCCACCCAAGAAAGAGCAGACCTACGTGCAGAGCACTGGAAGGATGTCCGCGTGGGAGACTTCATCCAAATGCGATGCAACGAGATTGTCCCAGCAGACATACTCCTCCTTTTCTCCTCAGACCCCAGCGGGATATGCCATCTGGAAACTGCCAGCTTGGATGGAGAGACGAACCTCAAACAAAGACATGTCGTGAAGGGCTTCTCACAGCAGGTAGGGCTCATTCTAAGATCTTCAATGGTAAATTCAAAGAGAGGAAGCAAGCCTACACTACGGGAAAATTGAACTAAACCTAGTGGGTAGAGGGGAAAGTAGTGGATGCCTCCTTTTCCCTAGCACTTTAGATACACTAAATCTTCCCAGCAGCCCTCTGAGATGGATCTGATCTGCATTTCACAGATGAGGAAACAGAAGCTTAGGAAAGTTAAATAACTTGCTGAAGGCCTCAGAGTTTCTAAATGGAGATCCACTCTGTTCAACTGAGTAAACTATACTCTCTGCTCTAAACTGAGGGATCTAATATCTGTTCCATCATCCCCAGGACCAGTTCCTCTTCTGTGCCCATCCAATCCTGACTCACTCTGCTCAGCTCAGCCCTAGCAATCTCTCCTGGCACAAATCCCAATCCTCCTTCTACCCCCTCCTAAACTGCAGCAAGATACTATTAACTACGTTTCCATTTGTGTATTCCTGAACTTCTCAACAGTGCTTAAGGCTCCTTGAGGGCAGGGAGAGATCATTGATACTTTTTTTTTTTTAAGAGACTGGGTCTCCACTGGGTGCATTGGCTGAAGCCTGTAATTCCAACACTGTGGGAGGCCAAGGGAGGCAGATCACTTGAGGTCAGGAGTTCAAGACCAGCCTGGCCAGCATGGTAAAGCCCTGTCTCTACTAAAAATTAAAAAATTAGCCAGGTGTGGTGGCAGACACCTGTAGTACCAGCTACTTGGGAGGCTGAGGCAGTAGAATTGCTTGCACCCAGGAGGTGGAGGGTGTAGTGAGCCAAGATCACATCACTGCACTCCAGCCTGGGCGATAAAGTAAGACTCCAACTCAAAAAAAAAAAAGAGAAACTGGCTCTCACTCTGTCATTCAGACTGGAGTGCAGTGTCATTGACACTTTTGTTTAATACCCACCCTTAAATAAATGGTGCCTTGGACGTCATGAAAAAAATCATTGTTGTTTGGTGGGTAAGCTCAGGCTCTGGAGTCTGATGGAGATGGGTTCAAAGCTCAGGTCCCACCCCTCATCAGCCGTCTCACCTTAGGCAAGTTACTAGCCTCTAACACCTTGGTTCCCTCATCTGGAAAATGGGGACAAAGATAATTCCCTGTCCGTAGGGTAGTCTTGGAGACTAACTGCTAGCTACATGACTTAACTTAGCAAGAAGACAGGCACATAGTAAAAGACCCGTGAACAGTTGTTATTAATATCAATGCTTTCATAGGCAATATGTGTTGACTGACTGAAGCTGGGTGTGATATTTCAATTTGCAATTAAAATTCTCCTTGTGGGAGTTGATTTCCAATATGGTCCCTTTCTTTAACCAGGGAAAGGAGTACAATTTTATCACTTTTCTTCTTTCTGCCAGCCTTTGGCTGGGGAGAAATGGAATGAGTCAAAGGATTTGAGAGAAAGAAGGCAAATGACTTATTCCTCAGAGATTCTCACGAGCTAGAGCTCAGTTTTCTGGATTCAAACTTCTCAAAGTAAGTTTTTAAGTTCTAGGAGCAAGGGTCATTGTACCTTGCTTTGCCTCTCTCCAAGCACCCGATAAACAGTTCTCATAAAACCCTTTTTGTATGATTGAATTGGTCCTCAGAAACCTGTTCTCTCATGCATATCATGGGAATAATAATAGCTATCCCATGGTTTTGCTGTGAAATTCAAATGGTATGAGGAAAGTAAAGAACAAAATAAAGAGTTTGCTACCTGAAAGATTCACAATAAATGAAAACCATTGCTGCTACAGAGGCTGCAGTTGCCACCGCTGGAGATGGAAACCACCACCACCCACTGTAGACCAGCAAGCCCACTGATCTCCAGGCTCTGAGTTCACTGAGCAAGGGCCCTGTCTGTTTGAGTTTTCTCACCCTTTGCTTATTACCGCCACATTTGCTGAATCACCCTAGTATTTGCAAAAAGGCAGGGTGAGATCTGGTTGAAGTTCACCAAGTCATTCTAGACAGCAATAACAATCTGTTTCTGGGCTCAGAGCTTTGTAGCCTGCCCTTTGTCCAGAGCCTTTCAAATCTCTTCAACAGTAACAATAAGAAATGCATAAAATATTACACACACACACATACACACATGCACGTGTGTAAATGTACGTGGGTGAGTTTATAAGAATGACACCTTAGCCTTACCACATGCAAGGCATTCTGAGATGTTTCCACGCTATTCTACCTTTCTGTTTTTCTTGAGACAGGATCCCACTCTGTCACCCAAGCTGGAGTACAGTGGCACAATCTCGGCTCAGTGCAATCTATGCCTCCCGGGTTCAAGCGATTCTCCTGCCTCAGCCTCCCAAGTAGCTGGGACTACAGGCACTCACTACCACACCCAGCTGATTTTTTGTATTTTTAGTAGAATCAGGGTTTTTGCCTTGTTGGCCAGGCTGATCTCGAACCCCTGACCTCAAGTGATCCACCCACCTTGGCCTTCCAAAGTGCTAGGATTACAGGCATGAGCCACCACGCCCAGCCTATTCTACCTTTGTTTTTTAAGTTCTAGGAGCAGTGAAATCTATAAATCTCCCCTTTAGCCTCCTTCCCCCAACAATTCTGAATCTTTCTTAGTCTCTCTTGGGCAGTCATTTCAGTGTTGTTTCATTTCAACCAGTGACTTTTCTTTTTGTCTTTGGCAGCTGTTCCCAAGCTGTTTTTTTGCATATTAATTAGTCAGATAGTTTGGGATTTGGCTGGAATGAAGAGTCAGGCAAAAGGGTCCTTCACACTCCAGTGCTATAGACCAGCTAATTTAATAAGTCTCTCCAACTCTAACCCCTCAGTTCTCACAGAGCACTTGCTGAGATGATTTACCAAAACAAAAACAGAAGAGAAAGGTAAATTCCTATGCGAACGGAAGGGTATTATTTGAGCTTGAAGGTTTCCAGAGCTCTCTATTCTGTCTCCGTTCTTGATTCTCCCCCTTCCTTTGCTCAAGCATGCTTTTTTCATTTTAGTAATAATAATAGACTTTTATTGATTCCAAACTAAGGGCTTTACATGATTATGTCATATATCCCTCAAAACAACCCAATGAGATAGGCACTATTATATTACTGTCTCCATTTTATACATAAGGAATCTGGGGCATACAGAGGTCCTGTAACTTGCCCAAGGTCACTGAGCAGGGAAGGGTTGGAGCAGGATTCAAAGCCAGGTTTGTCCAGAGCCTCAGTTTTTAAGGCTCAGTAGCTCATCTCCCTGGCCCTTTAATTGTTACCTTGAGTTCACACAGAGATGCTTACTTACAATAAAAGTACACATTTATTGTTGCCAACATTCTTTCCACATACAGATAGCAGGTGGTAGGGATAATGAAAGTGGGCTCAGCCTGCTCCCCTGCAGGGAGACATCTTAGCTGCTCTTTGCGACCTTGCTTCTCCCTTAGACTTTTAAGGCAGAAAGATTTCTGAGTATGGATAGAACTTGCTTCTGGCTAACTCTATACCATAGGATCTCCCTAATGTATTGAACAAACGTGTTGATGAGAATTGCAAGAAAATCAATGTTGCAAGGCCAAGTAATATCAGAAGACAATGGGTTACAAACTTTCAAATATTCTGTTCTGCAGAACTTCTCTGATACTTTAACAAGCCCCAAGAAGGAGGACAGGTGCTATTATGTAGTGTTTCTAAACATTTAAGCATAAGAAAATTTTATCCCAAGAAACATATCTCAGAACTATTACAGGAGGGGTGGAATACAACTAAGGAATTTGCTTCAAGTATATTACAGGTGTTGAGGGTGTATCATAATCATCACAGGGGAAGTTTTAAAAATATACATGCATCCTTCTGTATCACCACCAGCAAATTATGATTCACTAGGATTGAGTAGGGCCTTGAGTGTGCATATTTTAAAAAATTTTCTCACAGATGATCTTGAATAAACCTATCACCACCTCTTTGAAAACCTGTACAACAAAGGAAAGGCACCACCTCCAGTGCTTCCAAAAAACACTTATCCTAATAATGGGAACAAAACTACCATCTAGGTTCTTCTTACTGTATACTAGTTATTTTACATGCATTGTCTATTTTAAGCCTTAGACCACCATGGGAAGTAGGCATTACTATCCCTATTTTACACATGAAAACTCTGAGGCACAGAAAGAGCAAATCACACTAATCATCTCAGAGATTCTGAACACCTACAAATATGGTTTGTTTGGAAATTTAATGTCTTACATAATAAGCATTCATGGCTTTTGATAGTTTATTCTCCCTCTAAATCCCTACTGTCTTTGAGACCCTCACCTTGCCAAAAGGGTTTTTTACTAACCACAGAGATTACTAGAAACATCTCACCCCACACATATACACACTCATTTTTTCCATCTTCTAGATGATGAGAATTACTATATTCTGGTAACTCAAAATCGGTAAGACATACTTTGTCCCAGCTCCCATAGAGCAGCATTTCTAAGAATCTGCTAAGCACTTATCCCAAGAGACAGCTCATGAAAACCCATGGTCTGTGGTCAAGTCAGATTAAGAAGCTTGTGTCCTGTGGACCCCCCTCGCACGTTTCAATGTTCATTACCATATGAACATCTCTGAGAAAGCCTGGAGTCAACAGGCCTGTTAAACTTTCTTTAGCCCTGAACTCTCCAAATTTATTTAACCTAAGAGTCATTTTTCAGAACAAATATTATTAACATTCCTATGGAACTTTTCAGAAAATATTAGCCTGAATTGTGGTACAGATATGGTCACAACAGGTGAAGAGTAACAGAGAAGCTGATAGTCCTCATGGCTTAAACAGTCAATTTTTCCCTTTCCTGTTTAGGTTCAAATGAAATTATAAACATTAAAGAACTTCTTAAAAGAGTCTTTCTTCCATGACATTGCAGATTATCCTCAAGGTTGCCAAAGAGTTGGTTTCAAATCCTTTTCTCAGGATTCTTCTTGGACTAAATCAACTTTTTTTTTTTTCAATTGGAACTTTTATCCCAATGGGCTATCTTTGAATTTATAAAATTATTGACCTATTTTTGAGATATTCACTCTCACTTCCCATTGTTAGGAAAAGAGGGAAAGGGGAGGAATTCAAAATTAGGATTATTCTGAAAACCTGTCCAGCTGACAAGAGGACTTTATTAGAGAATTCAAATGTATAGTTTTCTCTTTGGTGACATTCGGATACCTGAAACCTCTTCTGTAAAATAGTTTTAACCTAGGGATTTAACACCTGGAAAGGAGTGTATAGCATTCATTTCGATAAATGTAATGGTTACCAAAGCCCAAGGAATCAGAAATGAATGCTCCCAATTAGTGTTTCAGATCAAACATGTCCCTGGCTATCTATTTTCCAAATCATTGAGGCCTAAATCCCACTGGAGAATGGGTCAGATCATTCCCCAGTGCCAACAGGGAACTTGCTATGCCAAGTACATTCTGCAGACTAGCCGCTTCAGTAAGCATCACTGAGAGCTTGTCAGAAATGCAGAATCTCAGGCCCCACCCTAGACTGAACCAGAATCTGCATTTTAACAGGATCCCTCGGGTGAGTCATGTGCACATGAAAGTTTGAAAGGCTCTGGCCTACAGCATCATTAATCAATGTAGTAATTACACATATCTGTTTGTTGCTCAGGTTAAAAATTCTCCATTGAGTCTCTCTTTTGACTAGTTTGCATGCCGCCTATGGTAGTGCTTTTAAGCCATTTACTCAGTTACGAATAGCTGCTGTAGCTTGGATCCTCTGCAGTGAAAGTGTGTATTGATTTTAAGGTACTTAGACAAAGGAGCATTTTGCCAACAAAGAGTTGAGATCCAGTAGGGAGAAATTTATTACCATCCCAGTTCAGTGATGCCAAACCTCAGTTAGTGCAAAAGTTTAGCTGCCTGTCTTCTAACCTTGCCTGCCCTTGAGAACCAGAGAAAGGTCTTCTTTTCTGCTAGATTTTCAATGGGACCTGTCCCTGACAGACTTTTCCAAATTTCCTTTAAGTACAAAACTTAGTGCTTTTTACCTGTTGATCAGTGCTTAAATGTTGAGCACAGATCACACTTTCTTTTTATTTATTTATTTATTTATTTTACTTTAGGTGCATACTATATCTGGCATTTATCCCCATGTTATCACTATCCACCCTCCCCTCCCTCCCCTACTCCCCCACTGTCTAGGATTCTTTTAAAATATAACTTCACAATAGTATGTAATATCAAGAAGAGATAGCAGATAACTGGATTAAACACCTACTATGGCCATAGGCAGTTTTTCTAAGTGTTCTATATCTGTTATTTCCTTCTACTACTCACAAATAACCCTGTAAAATAGGTGCTTTTATTACTCGATTTAACAAATGAGGCAAGAACAGTTAAGTAACCCTGTTCACTAGGTTGACTGAGCTCAGATTCAAACTCAGGCACAGTTATTTGGTTGGTTTGTTTACTTTTTGTCACGGAAATTTTTAAGTATATACAAAACTAGAGAGAATAATATGATACATTTCTATGGACCCATCACCTGATTTCAACAATCAGTTTATAACCAGTCTTTTTTATCCATACCCCATCCTCTACTCTCTGCAAATTATTTTGAAGCAGATATTCAATATTTTATTTCACCCATAAATATTTTACTATGTATCTCTAAAGGATAGGATTTTAAAATATGTGATTATATTATCACATATTTTAAAACTCAGCAATAATTCCTTGATATCAACTTTCAAATCAGTGGTCACTATTTTTCATTGGTTTGAATTGGGATCGAAATAAGAACAGATATGGAGATTGGTTTCTTTCATCTCTTTTATTCTGTAAATTTCCCACTTAGCTCTCTCTTTTTGATGCATAGTTTTTGTTGCATAATAAACCAGGTTGTTTGTCCTGTGTGATTTCTTATAGACTGTGCATTGTCTCCCTGTAGTACCATTTAACATGTTTTTCTGACACTAGATTTTTACAACATGGTAGTGCCTAAGTCAGATTCAGGTTAGATTTGGCCTTTGTACATGTGCATGTCAATGTTATGTCATAGGAACTGCAGTGTGCTACCATCTGAAGGCACAAAACATCTTTTTTCACTGTTAATAGTCATTGATGATGGTTGTTTAGATTCATTAGTTCAATGGAATTTGAAAAAACTAGTAATATTCTAATTGGTTTATAAGGAAAAATGTCCCCTCATAAAGTAGTGGGTCACTCCAAGGTGTCCTCTGTAGAGAAAATGGATGTCTTTTGAGTCTTTCCTCTCATTTACATTTTCAAAATAATGAGTTGTTTGCCTAGCATCCTCCAAAGGTGTGCAGTGGGTTTTTCTTTTTTAGCGTCAACATGAACTCACGGATTTAAACGTATCTGATGTGTGTCAAATCAATGCAGCTGTTGTCTTTCATTATTACCCCATCTTTAGGCAGTGGGAACTTCTTAAAAAGGAGAAGTGGCTCCTGAGTCCTTTTCACATGATGGTAGTGGTCTTGGTAGATCTGGTTCCTTTTAATAGAAACCACAGTAAATACATCCTAGAGGAGTTTATTACTATTGAGTTGATTATTATTTCTCTGTCGTTTAAATGAACAAAACTAGAACATTTTTAAGATTAAATACATCAGGATTCGTGCTGACACTTCAAATTCAAGAATAGAGGTTTTTACCGCACCTTATCAATATTAAATATGTAAACTTATTCCCGCATCAGGCAAAGTCCCTATCCACTGTGTTACACCACCCCCTTTTGATATTTAACACTCACAGAAATTCTATGAGGTTGAAATGGTAGGAACTAGCAACATTTTAGAGATGAGAAGATAACTTCAGACAGATCGAATTTGTCAAAATTATCCAGGTAATACAGTGTTGAGCCCAAATTAGAACTCAGTTCTGATGTACCTGATTATTTTTCCCATTGTTGAAATTATTCTTACCTTTCTTTATATGTATTTTTATTTCTCAAATGAAGATAATTTTCCTATGTATGAAAATTCTAAAGTTTTATAGATTTTAGGTTTAATTATTTTTAATAATAATAACTTGATGGTGATGGGGCAACCCTATGAAAAACTGTTACTTTTATTTTCTATAGACTTCTGGGCTCCTTGTGGTGGTCTCCTCCAGTCTTCTACTTGTGTGTGGGTGCACACTCTCCTCACACACCCTTACAACATCCCCTCTTCCCAATGTCTAGCATTATTTGCACATTTCTATTAAAAGGTATTTTTCCTTTAGAGACTTACAAGAAAGCTCTGCTAGGTTATGTGAAAGATGAATTTTTTTATTTTTTTTTTTATTTTTTATTTTTGAGATGGAGTCTTGCGCTGTCACCCCGGCTGGAGTGCAATGGCACAATCTTGGCTCACTGCAACCTCCACCTTCCAGGTTCAAGTGATTCTTCTGCTGCAGCCTCCTGAGTAGCTGGGATTACAGGCACCTACCACCATGCCTGGCTAATTTTTTGTATTTTTAGTAGAGACAGGGTTTTACTATGTTGATCAGGCTGTTCTGGAACTCCTGACCTCATGATTCACCCGCCTCGGCCTCCCAAAGTGCTGGGATTACAGGCGTGAGCCACCGTGGCCAGCCGGAAAAATGAAATGTTAATGGATGATATCTTAAAGTTATGGATGATAACCTATGGGATTAATGAATTATATCTTAAAGTTTTTTTCCTTCCCACCAACTCCATTACCCAAGACAATGTATTTACATTTTAGTATTGACCTTCACTGCCTTAGCCTATTGTGGGTACTTAAGGTCAGTGTGGGAAATATTTGATATCTGAAATGAAAACCATACCAATCTAATATGGTATATGGCTTAGTTAAGACTCTTGGTTACATGTAACAGAACTGTAATTCAAAATAGTGTGGACAAAAAGTTAATTAGAAAAATATGGGTGAGTTGGGCCTTAGGTGCATGTGGAATGAAGAATTCAGAATCCATCAGTACAATGTCCATCTCTTGTCTATGTTTCTTGTGATGTGTTTGACTTCACTCTTTTAAACCAACTTCCTTCATGTGGAATGAAATGTAGTACCAGTCATAGCTGTGCTTTATAGCTTAACTCCCAGAGAGGGTCTAGCAACCTTCCCTGATGTCTAGGTTGAAAAGCATCCTGGGGGAATGGACCCATTCCTAGACAAATTAACTCTGGCCAGAAACAAAGGACTAAGTGATTGGCATCCTCCACTTGAACCCCAAGGTTGAAATTGGTCTGTAGGGCGGGAGAGTTCTGAACAGCAGAGTAATAAATATCCATTATATCTATGACTCCTCTGAAGTATATAAGCCTAATTTACCTGTGACCATGGTCATTCATCCTAAAGGAGGGGGCTTAATACCCTCTGTCTCTCTCCTAGAGTCCCTAGTGTTATCCCCTGTTCCCAAAACGCCCTTCCCTGTCTGGCCTCTCTCTGGCCTAGGCAACACTCTGACCCGTGTCCCACAGGTAATCACTCCTTTCTCTGTGCTCCCATGGACTTTGCTCTTGCCACTCTCAACTACTGTAGTTCATTCAATAAATTCATTTACTCAGTCAACATCTGATGAGGTCCTCCTGTTACTAAACACTCTACTAGGATCTTTGTTATTGTGGTTTATCAGCAGAGGTGACACATTGTGATCATATCTTCCATGAACAACTTAATATAGTTTCTTGAACTGAAATTTATACTCTCTTCTTTGTGAATTCTTTTGCCAAAACATGAAGCATGAAACTTTGGATCTCATATCATCTTCTTGTGTTTCAGTTATGCACAGCAAGAAAAGCTTTGTACAGAAAATGTTTGTCTGTGCAATACTCCCTTAAGGTGCCACTGGCCATCTGGTGGCACCTGCTCATATTTCAGGCATCAGACCACTCACACATTCATTCATCAAATATTTATTAAAAGCCTTTCTGTGCTGAATGTTGTAGCATGCTCTGGGGGCCCAGGAGTAAACAAGAGAGATACAGAGGGTATGACTGCATGCTCTTACAGGGAATTGCAAAGACAACTGTTAACAATTCTGCCAACCATTAGTTCCTTTTAGAAATGACAGAAGAAATCATCCTATTTCCGTATTTGCTTGGCATGCCAAGTCCATGCCCTATATGTTTGGGAAATGCCATAGCAAGATCTCAAGATTACTTTTAGTCAGCCCAACTGGGAAACAGAATATTTGTCCACTTGACCAAAAGGAACTCAAACTATAAAAACTCCTAAGACAGAGTCTCCGTCAGAGCCCTCTAGCCCACTCTGCCTGCTTTTGTGGGAGAATCAGTAGGGCAGGCAGGGACCTTTAGAGTGATTGAATATGCAAATGATTTCCTCATCCAGAGCCAGAGGAAAGTAACTGCCAGTCACCCTGTTGTGGGTTATCCATAAAAGAACCTTCACCTACCAGGAAGCAGATAGGTTATCAAATGCTAGTAACTGTCATTAGTTTTCAGATAGGATTCTCAGAAATCAGAGGGTTGCTTAATTTCTATGCCAGGAAGAAAACCTCAGTCACCTAGCTCAGCAGCTAGGGAGTGAAGCACATTTGCTTTCACCATTTAGACAACTGATAACTTAAAATGAAAAAAACTTTAGTGTTCTTCCAAGGTTGTAGCATACCTCCTGTGTAGCTTCCTTGGTTGGCATGGTTTGCCTACACTGTAACCCCTACTCCTTGGCACAGTCAGTTGAGCAGTCCACACAGGAGGGTCAATGCCACCATTTTGTTATTCTCATCCCCCAGGTAGTGGTGGTTTTCCTTGGTAGTCTTTTAGCCTGGGAATCGTGTAGAAACAGACTCCAAGAGCTTCACAAAAGCATAGCAGTCACTTGTTTAACTCTTCTTTTTCATAAACGTACTTGACTCTTGGTAAAAACTAAATACATACATTATTTCTGTGTTTGAGGAAAGAGTTTGGCTGGTTTCCATTTCTTCAATCAACAAAATCTTTCTTGAATGATATTTCCTAATGGACATAGAGGGATTTCAAAGTAGCCTAAGATATGCTTCTAATCCTGTAAGAACTGTATGACTATGGGTTCCGTTTAAAAAAAAAAAAAAAAAAAAAAAAAAGACCGTTTGTGACTATTAAAAAAAAAGATTGTTCTTTCAGTGTCCATTACTTAAGAATATATATTAAAACCAAAAGCTACAGTGAATCTAGTGAATTTGTAAATGATTAATCTCAATAATTCCTTTAGAAATCTGAAAGATACTAGTACATGCATATGTGAGACTTATTTTTACTCTGTCTACAGACAGCATTTGGAAGCATATAAGGGATTTGTAAACAAGTTGCAGTAGCTTAATCTAGCAGTCGAGAACCACTGGCTTATCCAAACAGCTTGGTAACAGAAATTCCTTAGCAGTCTCCTTCTTTCTTTTCCTCCCTTGAGTCATTCCACTCAAGTCAAAGCTCCACAGTGGGAGAGTTTAATGGGCAGGGCATCATGACTTACATTCCCATCACAGTTATAAACCAGAAATGAAAGGCAGTTTCCCACAAGGAAGTCAAAAGTTTACAGACAAAGGATAAACAGAAGATGAGTAGCCAGGAAACAGCTATCCATTACAAACAATTTCAAAAGATCATTCATATATTTATTTAATCATGTGTATTGATGAATTCAATCATTAATTGTGACTGATAAAAGGAAATAAGCCTAGAAAAGTAAAACTTGAGGCAAGCACAAGGAAAATGGCCTATTCTAGCTAATAGAATGTATTCCAGCCTGAGATGGCAGGCTTGCTGTACATGGGACACAGGTGAGCAAGGAGGACCTCAACCCCGGGGGAGTGATTACGCTGTGGCACCAGGCCCAGTTTCCTTTGCTCTCAAAGATACCGCTGTTGACACACCTGAGCCGGACTGGGAACCTTGAGTTGTCTTACAGCCACAATCATTGATTTGTGTTAATCACCCCTTTCTTCCTTTGATTCTCTCTTACTTTCCCACATGACTCCTCTATCATGGATAGTTAATAAAAGCTTGAATGCAGACATGATTGAACAGGAGACTAGACTGGCCCAAGGTGGGATCAAGGACTCTGACTACATTTTTTATTTGTTGAGTTAAAGGCTTCCCACACAAGAAGTGGTCCTACTCCCATGAATCAAAGTTAAGACTGTGCCTGGGACTTTTTCTGTTGTGTGAGTCAGCCTTTACAGTCAGATCTGCTTTGTATCTACTCACCTATCACGTTTCAAAATACATACTGCTAACATCACCCTCTCCAGTACTAACCTTACCTCAATACATCTTTATGGTGTGCCTGCAAAAACTAGGTATTACAGGAGATGCCCCAGAGGAAGCTGACAGTCTACCAGAGGATGCACAGATCTAGACAGAGGTGTTCAATGGAAACAGCCGCAGTGGTGGCAGCACATGAAAAGGAGCAATTCTGATTAGCTGGGGTGGAACCTTCTGTGGGGGATTAGAGTGGGCTTCATAGAGGGAGTAGCCAAAAAAATTCTTAAAGGCTAAAAAGTAAAAATTTTCAAAAAAAAAATCCTCTGGGGAGGACAATCCAAGATGGCCAAATAGGAACAGCTCTGGATTGCTGTTCCCAGTGAGAACACAGAGGGTGAGTGATCACCACATTTCCAAATGAATTTTTACTGCCCACAGACCAGGAGATTCCTGGGCGGAAAAGTGCCACAAGTCTCCAGCACAGCTGTTTCAGCTGGTGCAGTGGGTCTCCACACAAAAACTAACACAAATCCGGTGCCATTTCAACTGGCAACTGGAATGCCTGGGAGACAGAGTCACCCATTCAACCAAAAAAAGGGGGCTGAAACAGGGAGCCAGGTGATCTGGCTCAGCAGGTCCCACCCCCACAAAGACCAGCAATCTGAAACACTCTGGACTGAGAGTTTCACAGCAAGCACAGCTGGACACGCAATGGTCCAGCTCTGTGAGGGTCCATACACCATTACTGAGGCAGTACACCAATACAGAGGCAGTCCGCCATTGCTGAGGCAGTCCACCATTACCAAGGCAGTCTGCCATTACCAAGACAATCACCATTACCGAGGGAGTCCACCATTACAGAGACAGTCCACTATTAGTGAGGCACACTGCCATTACCGAGGCAGTTCTAACTATACCTCTATAAACAAAACTGCAAGGAAGTTCACACAGCAGTTGGGCAGAGCCCATGGCAGCTCAGCAATGCCTCTGCTGACAGACTGTGACTAGGCTACCTCCTCGATAGGCAGGGCATCTCTGAAAAAATGCAGTAGCACATTAGGAACTTATAAATAAAGCCCCACCCTCCCAGGACAGAGCACCTGGGGGAAAAAAGGCAGTTATGAGCTCTGCAGCAGCAGACTGAAATGTACCTGCCCAGCAGCTCTGAACGGAACAACGGAGCTCACAGCTCAGCACTTGAGCTCCTATAAGGGACAGGTTGTCTCCTCAGGCAGCTCCCTGACCCCCATATATCCAAAGAGACACATCATAAAAGAGAGCTCAGGCTGACATCTGGCGGGTATCCTTCTGGAACAAAGATAACAGAAGAAGAAACTGGCAGCAACCCTTAATTGTTCTGCAGCCGCTGCAGGTGATCCCCAGACAAGCAGAGTGTGGAGTGGACCTCAGCAGTCCTAAAGCAGAGGAGTCTGTTAGAAGGAAAAGTGAAAAACAGAAAGAAATAACTTCATCATCAACAAAAAGGACGTCCACTCAGAGACCCCATCCGAAAGTCACCAAATACAAAGACCACAGGTAGATAAATCCACAAAGATGGGAAGAAACCAATGCAAAAAGGATGAAAACACCCAAAACCAGAAGGCCTCTCCTCCTCCAAGGGATCATAACTCCTCAACAGCAAGGGAACAAGGCTGGATCGAGAATGAGTCTGATGAATTGACAGAAACAGGCTTAAGTGGATAATGACAAAGTTCTCTGAGCTAAAAGAACATGTTCTAACCCAATGCAAAGAAACTAAGAACCTTGAAAAAAGGTTTGATGAAATACTAATGAGAATAAACAGCTTAGCGAAGAATATAAATGAATTGATGGAGCTGAAAAACACAACATAAGCATGTCTCGAAGCATACACAAGTTTCAATAGCCGAATCAACCAAGCAGAAGAAAGGATATCAGAGATTGAAGATCAACTCAATGAAATAAAATGAGAAGGCAAGATTAGAGAAAAAAGAGTGAAAAGAAATGAACAAAGCCTCCAAGAAATATGGGATTATGTGAAAAGACCTAATCTACGTTTAATAGGTGTACCTAAATGTGACAGAGAGAGTGAATCCAAGCTGGATTCTTGAATGTTGACTGGATAAACAATGAAATGAAGGCAGAAATAAAGATCTTCTTTGAAACCAATGAAAACAAAGACACAACGTACCAGAATCTCTGGGATACATTTAAAACAGTGTCTAGAGGAAAATTTATAGCAATAAATGCCCACATGAAAAGCAAGGAAAGATCTAAAATCAACACCCTATCATCAAAATGGAAAGAGCTAAAGGAGCAAGATCAAGAAAACTCAAAAGCTAGCAGAAGACAAGAAATTACTAAGATCAGAGCAGAACTGAAGGAGATAGGGACACAAAAAAAACCTTCAAAAATTTAATAAATCCAGGATCTAGGTTTTTGAAAAGATCAAGAAAAAGACCCCTAGCCAGATTAATAAAAAAAAAGAGAGAAGAATCAAATTGATGAAATAAAAAATGATAAAGAGGATATCACCACCAAATTCCACAGAAATACAAACTACCATCAGAGATTACTACAAACAACTCTATGCACATAAACCAGTAAACCTGGAAGAAATGGATAAATTCCTAGACACTTACAGCCTCCCAAGCCTAACCCAGGAAGAAGTCAAAACCCTGAATAGTCCAATAACAAGGGTAGAAGTTGAGGCAGCAATTAATAGCCTACCGACCAAAAAAGCCCAGGTCCAGGTGGGTTGACAGCCAAATTCTACCAGACATACAAAGAGGAGCTGGTACCACTCCTTCTGAAACTATTCCAAACAATCCAAAGAGGGAATCCTTCCCAAATCATTTTATGAGACCAACATCATCCCGATACCAAAACCTGGCAGAGACTTAACAAGAAAAGAAAACTTCAGGCCAATATCCATGATGAACACAGATGCAAAAATCTTCAATAAAATACTGGCAAACTGATTGCAACAGCATATCAAAAAGCTTATCCACCATGATCAAGTAGGCTTCATCCCAGAGATGCAAGGCTCCTTCAACATATGCAAGTCTGTAAATGTAATCCACCACATAAACAGAACCAAAGACAAAAACCACATGATTATCTCAATAGATGCAGAGAAGGCCTTCAACAAAATTCAACAGGCCTTTGTGCTAAAAAACTCTCAATAAACTAGGTATCGATGGAACATATCTCAAAATAATAAAAGCTATTTATGACAAACCCACAGCCAATATCATACTGAATGGGCAAAAACTGGAAGCATTCCCTTTGAAATCTGGCACTAGACAAGGATGCCCTCTCTCACTACTCCTATTCCATATAGTATTGGAAGTTCTAGCCAAAGGAATCATGTAAGAAAAAGAAATAAAGGGTATTCAAATAGGAAAGGAGGAAGTCATACTGTCTCTATTTGCAGATGACATGATTGTATATTTAGAAGACCCCATCATCTCAGCCCAAAATCTCCTGAAACTGATAATCAACTTCAGCAAAGTCTCAGGATACAAAATCAATGTGCAGAAATCACAAGCATTCCTATACACCAATAACAGACTTAAAGACAGCCAAATCAAGAATGAACTGCCATTCACAATTGCTACAAAGAAAATAAAATACCTAGGAATACAACTAACAAAGGATGTAAAGGATCTCCTCAAGGAGAACTACAAACCACTGCTCAACAAAATAAGAGAGGACACAAACAAATGGAGAAACATTCCATGCTCATGGTTAGGAAGAATCAATATTGTGAAAATGGCCATACTGCCCAAAGTAATTTACAGATTCAATGCTATCCCCATCAAGCTACCTATGACCCTCTTCACAGAACTGGAAAAAAACCACCTTAAACTTCATATGGAACCAAAAGAGAGCCCACATAGCCAAGTCAATTCTAAGCAAAAAGAACAAAGCTGGAGATACCATGCTACGTGACTTCAAACTATACTACAAGGCTACAGTAATCAAAACAACATGGTACTGGTACCAAAACAGAGATATAGACCAATGGAACAGAACAGAGGCCTCAGAGGCAATGCCACACATCTACAACCATCTGATCTTTGACAAACCTGACAAAAACAAGCAATGGGGAAAGGATTCCCTGTTTCATAAATGGTGTTGGGAAAACTGGCTAGCCATGTGCAGAAAGCAGAAACTGGACCCCTTTCTGACACCTTACACTAAAATTAACTCCAGATGGGTTAAACATAATACCTAACACTATGAAAACCCTAGAAGAAAACCTAGGCAAAGCCATTCGGGCCATAGGCATAAGCAAGGACTTCATGACTAAACACCAAAAGCATTGGCAACAAAAGCCAAAATAGACAAATGGGATCTAATTAAACTCCAGAGCTTCCCACACATCAAAAGAAACAATCATTAGAGTGAACTGGCAACCAACAGAATGGGAAAAAATTTTTGTAGTCTACCCATCTGACAAAGGGCTAATATCCAGAATCTACAAAGAACTAAAACAGATTTACAAGAAAAAAACAAACCCATTTAAAAGTGGGTGAAGGATATGAACAGACACTTTTCAAAAGATGAGGCCAACAAACATATGAAAAAGTGCTGATCATCACTGGTCATTAGAGAGATGCAAAGCAAAACCACATTGAGATACCATCTCACGCCAGTTAGAATGGTGAAAAATCTGGAGACAACAGATGCTGGAGAGGATGTGGAGAAATAGGAACACTTTTACACTGTTGGTGGGAGTGTGAATTGGTTCAACCATTGTGGAAGACAGTGTGGCGATTCCTCAAGGACCTAGAAATAGAAATTCCATTTGACCCAGCAATCCCATTACTGGTATATATCCAAAGGATTATAAATCATTCTATGAAGACACATGCACATGTATGTTCACTGCAGAACTGTTTACAATAGCAAAGACCTGGAACCAACCCTATTGTCCATCAATGATAGACTGGACAGGGAAAATGTGGCACATAAACACCATGGAATACTATGCAACCATAAAAAATGATGAGTTCATTTCCTTTGTAGGGACATGGGTAAACCTGGAAACCATCCTTCTCAGCAAACTGACACAAGAACAGAAAATCAAACACCGCATGTTCTCACTCATAGGCGGGTGTTGAAAAATGAGAACACATGGACACAGGGAGGGGAGCATCACACACTAGGGTCTGTTAGGGGGGGCTAGGGGAGGGACAGCGGGGTTAGGGAGTTGGGGAGGGATAACATGGGGAGAAGTGTCAGATATAGGGGATGGGGATGGAGGCAGCAAACCAGATTGCCATGTATGTACCTTTGCAACAATCCTGTATGTTCTTCACGTGTACCCCAGAACCTAAAGTGCAATAAAATATATATTTAAAAAAAAAAAATGTCTTCTAGGCCAAATAGTGCCTTAACTTTAACCCTTACCCTTTGTAGATACTTAATTTAAAATGCAAATGTACTTGGAAGAGATAACACATTGCATTACTTACTCGTTGTAATTTTTGTATATTTTCTATATATTAGAGAATGAATTCATTTATTAAATCAGGTCCTTCAGAGGAATTGGGTATTGAACATAGAGGAATAGGGCCAAGAGGAGAGCTTAAATATTCATCTTTCTTCTGTGCATCCAGATATCACTGCGGTTAAGGAGCAGACTCTTAGAGAGTAAGTGGTGCTAAGGTTCAAGCCTGTTGTTCTGCTTTGCTGGCTGGATGGCACTGGGGAAATCACAGATTCTCCCTAAGTCTCAATTCCTTTATCTATAAAATAGGGATAATAATGGTACATACCTGATAGAATTATTGTAAGAATCAAAGAAGATGGTATATATAAAATATTTAGTTGATTCTTAGTATACAACAAGCATTCAGTAAGTGCTACAGAATAACAAGAGGAGAGGAGGAATAAAAGATGATGGTGATGATGATGATGATGATGGTGATGACGACAACAAAGTCTTTGGATTCTGATGATGTGAGTGGCAATCATGGCTCTATTGCTTACCAACCATGAGACAGTCACTTTAATTTCATCTCCAGCTGCACATCTGTCCAAACCTCTTAAGGCTTTTGTGAGAACTGAATGACAGGTGCCTGGCACATAGTACGTACTCCAGATAGGTAGGTCTGACCTAAGGAGCTACAGAGACACACACTCTGCTCTGGAAAGGACTGGCCTTTTCCTGTGTCTCAATGGCTCCCTAGGCCTTTTGATGGATAGCAAGACTTTCTTCAAAGGGCAGTGCCTTAGATAAAAGGCTGGGTCAAAAAGAAGTGGCCGGTTAGGCAAGCTTCATCCATAAGCTAAGAAAAATTGTAGGGTGGTGAGAGGACATTACCCCATCTCACAATGGAATCAGAAACTGCTGAACAAGGTTAAAATAAGAACTCTGGCGCACACCTATAATCCCAGCACTGTAGGAGGTCGAGGCAGGAGGATCACTTGAACTCCAGAGTTTGAGAACAGCCTAGGCAACATAGTAAGACCCCCATCTCTACCTAATATATCTATATACATACATATATATTTATATATGCACATATATATTATGTATATATATAATTTTATTTTATAAAATTAGTTGGGTCTGATGGTGCATACCTGTAGCCCCAGCTACTCAGGAAGCTGAGGTGGGAAGACTGAACCTGGGAAGTCAAAGCTGCTGTGAGCTGTTATCACACCACTGCACTCCAGTCTGAGTAACACAGTGAGACCCTGTCTCAAAAAAATTAATAAATAAATAAGAGCCCTGACAGGTTTGTAAGGCTGGGCAATTCTCTGTGTCTTGGGCTGGCCCAACAGCTGCCCTGGAGGGAAATACAGCAAATCCTCAAAAGCAAGCAGGTCCTCAGTGGTTGTCTTTGCAGCCAGCAGGACCCATGTGCCCCTCTCCACAGCCCCTCTTCCTCCAACTGAAGGAAGGAGCCCAGGGGACACGTAGCTGGAAAGAGCAAGGTCACCTCTTCATAAAAAGAGGAAGACAGGGGACCAAAGTCACAGAAGAGGAAGACAGAGGACCAAAGTCACATGCTTGGCAGGAAAGGAGAACACAGAACCTGGAAGGGACATTACAGGAGGGAGGTGTCTAAGAAGCCCCAACAGAGGAACAAGAGTCAAACTTCATTGCTGGGGCCTGGGCGGTGTGATTAAACAGGCAGCAGCGTCTCCAGGGCATTGGAGAGGGGTCATTAGTGCTCAGACCCCACTGCCGTTTATATCTGAAATGAGTTTGGATTTAGAGACCCAGCGCTGATACCAGCAGAGTGGGGCAAAAAGAAAAAAATTAAAAATAAAAAAAGAGACCCAGCGCTGAGCTGAGTGCTGTGGATCAGGAGTGAAGCACACGACTTAATCAGAGGCATGAAAGTAGCTGACAAATTATAGTGTGATTTGTCATCATCTCAGAGCTTTGCAAGTGTTTGTCCCTGAAAGAATCAATACCTGGAGGGAATAGGGCCATATTTTTAGAAACTCCTGGCTGGGTAATTTATTTCAAGTGAGTAGAGAGTTTATTTATGTTGGCACCCCATCAGATCCAATGGACAGTATATTTACACGAAGCCAGAAAACGCTATCATTTCTTCGAATCAATTTGCCCCTTTAAACAGCTGTACCTTGTAGCTTTCCGTAATAAACCCACACCCTTTACTAAAAGCTCTACTGAGGAAAACATTTCCAATCCCACCTTTAGCACTGCTGCCTTCTGTTTGGGTGGAATGTTACACGTTTCAACACTTTTCCACAAAGATTCTGTTTTCTAAGGCACAATTAAGATGGGCAGGGGTGGGTTATGTTAGCCCCATTCTACAAATGAAGAAACAGAGGCTCATAAGTTGAAAGTAGTACTAGTCAGTGTAGACGCGAGTCAGAAAGCAAGCTTTCCCACCTGTAGTTGTGTTTCACCCCCATTGGACTAAAAGAGCTGGTGCAACAGCAATGCCTTTAAAAAGTAAAGAATCAAGGATTTGTTTAAAATACTTAGGTCTGCAGTTGAACTTGGATTTGAATCCCAGCCCATGAGATTTAAATCGGTTTGACCATGGGCACAGATTTCCCATCTCTACAGAGAGGCAAATTAAAGTTCCTTCTTCATAGAATGATTGTAAGCTTGAAAATAAATAATATATATAAAATTTTCATTACAGTGTCTGGCAGAAATAAGAGTCCAGTAAATGCTATTTATTTTGTTCTATTAGCTACTATTTTCACAGCATTTTTATAATAATAGCAAAACAAATTAAAACACTGTACATTTCAGTAGTGAAATGATTAAAGGAAATATGGTCAATTTTGTTCCTGGACCAAACTGAGGGTTGGGCGGCTATTTCTTATGGCCCAATAATGAGATGCAGATGAACTGGGGAGGAAGAGAGTTTTTATTTCTGTAACCGGTTTACAGGGAGAAGGCTTGGAAATTATTGCCAGACCAACTCAAAACTACAAAGTTTTCCAGAGCTTATCTACCTTCTAAGCTATATGTCTACCTGTAAGTATGCATTCATCAAAAGACAAGTGATTCACTTCTTTTAATCTATATTAAAGTCTGAGTCCTAAAGACCGACTTCTGGAGCCTCAGTAAATTTACTAAATCTAAATGGGTCCAGGTGCTGGGGTGATTATGTATCTTGTCTCCTGCTAAATCGTAAGTGTTTAGGGAGTCTTTTCGACCCCAGTAAACTTGTTTGTGGAGGCCTGGGGAGTTTCTTCAGATCCCCATTGAAACTTGTTTAATCCTGAAAATTCCTGTTAAGAACTCCTTTGTGATCTTCTCATGCTCCAAGGCCCAGGAAAAGCCTAGGCAACCTTGCTGGGATCTTTTTTACATACCAGCCTTTGTAAAAGGACCCTGGCTCAATCAGCTTTTAATGTTTAACCTGGCTACTCAGTGCTGGGACAGTTGTAATGGAGGTCTGCATTAGTGAGACCTGGCCGGCCACATATTATACAGTAGGTTTCTGTGCATATTTAATAAAAATATAGAAAAATTTAATAACGTGAAAATGTTCAAGATATATGAACACTGAATTTCATTGTTAAAATGTATAAATGCACATGTATATACCTATACAAATATATGTGAATGTGGAGACATATATATATGTGTGTGTGTATATATATATATATATATATTTTTTTTTTTTTTTTTTTTTTTTTTATTAACAGAATCTTCCTCTGCCACCCAGGCTGGAGTGCAGTGGTGTGATCTCAGCTCACTGCAACCTCCACCTCCCAGGTTCAAGCAGTTCTCATGCCTCAGCCTCCCAAGTAGCTGAGATTACAGACATGCACCACCATGCCTGGCTAATTTTTGTATTTTTAGTAGAAACAGGGTTTCACCATGTTGGCCAGGCTGGTCTTGAAGTTCTGACCTCAGGTGATCCACCTGCCTCAGCCTCCCAAAGTGCTGGGATTACAGGTGTGAGCCACTATGCCTGGGTAATGAATATATATTTGTAAAACCCTGGACGTATTACATGCACAAGCATTTTAGCTGTGGTTATCTCTTTGTGGTGAGATTTATAATGCCTTCTTTTAATCATCTGTTTCTGTGATGTCCACTAGCCACATGTAGCTATTTAAGTTTAAATCAATTACAATCAAATTAAATTTTTTAAGAAAACAGTTCCTTAGTCAAACCACCAAACTTCAAGTGCTCAATAGCCACATGTGAATGGTGGCTTCCATACTGTAGCACAACGCAGGCTCAAAACAGTCCATCATTGCAGTAAGTTCTATTAGATCTGGGCTACAGCCCCAGATCCAGGCAGGTCAGAGAAATGCAATCAGGGTAGTAACCTCCCTCTGCCCTGCATCAAACTTTTCATTGGCATTTGCTTTCTCTTCTTTAATAAGGACTTAATTCTTTTTTTCTGACACATTACAGCTATCAAAGTGTGACAAAGCCCCGATTACCTTATTTGCAATGGTTCTAACAGTGATCAGCTCTCCCAATGATCCCAATAAGACTAGATCCCTCTGAATTAATAACCTCACAGAGTCCTCTCTTTCACAGGAGGTACAGTTCGAACCAGAGCTTTTCCACAGTACCATCGTGTGTGAGAAACCCAACAACCACCTCAACAAATTTAAGGGTTATATGTAAGTATCTCATGTTCCGTGCTGCTAGTAAATATCTCCACTGCAGCTAGGAAATACATTGTCTAGAAATGACCAAACAGATAAGCATCTTCATGCTGAGTAATTTTATTTTGTGTGTGTATGATCAAGAAGGACTAGAGAAATTTAACTTGGGAAGCTTTCTATTTTTTGTTGTTGTTGTTGTTGAATGATAATTATCTTGCAGGGTGAAATTGACCAGTGTTTTATTAAGAAAACAAAACAACAAAAAAAACCTTTGTAAAATAGCATCAAAATCAAGACTGTGCTCCGATTCAGGAAGGTGAATATGATTTAATTAATATCTTTTTTTTAAGTGCCTGTATTGCATTGTAGGTAAGAATAATAATTTTGGAATTTGGCAGATCTGGGTTTGAATAGGGGTTCTACAAATCACAAGCTGTGTGACCTTGGGTAAATTAATTCATCTCTCTGAGCCTGTTTCCACATCCATAAAATAAAATTCTAATATCGATATCAAAGGGTTTTTCTTTTCTAAGATTAAGTGTCTTAGCATACACAAAGCCCTTACCAGAGCAACTGGTAGAGAGGAAATATTCCATTAACAGTGGCTTCTGCTATTAGGATAATTGTTATTCCTCAACTTTGGTTGAGCCTACGAATTTTACTGATTCTGCTCCCATATCAGACCACTATTCTCACAAAATAAAGAGCCATAGTAACAGATGTGAGTAAATGCCCTTATACAATGCTTTTCTACAGGGGTGTCCATCTTTTGGCTTCCCCTGGGCCACATTGGAAGAATTGTCTTGGGCCATGCATGAAAAACACTTAACCCTAACAATAGCCAATGAGAAAAAAAAAAAACATATTTTAAGAAAGTTTATGAATTTGTGTGGGGCCACATTCAGAGCCACCCTGAGCTGCATCTGGGCCGTGGGTCGGACAAGCTTGCTTTAACAGCTTTTAGAGGACTTCCAGAGAACATTATCTCACGTAATCTTCACAACAACCCCAGAGAGCGAATATCGTGACTTGGATTATGATGATCTGAGACTTTATACATTTAAAGAATCTCCCAAAGTCACACAGCCGGTACAAGACAAAGCCGGGACTCACATGGGGGTCTTTTGACTCCAACCCCTGTGAGCTTTCCATAGCCATACATTGCAGAGCTCAGCCTTGTTACACCAACTTCTCCACCAATAGGGCCTGGAATGAGGCTTAGCAGCTCCCTGAAATGCAGCTGTCTTTGCTTTCCTCTGCCCACATGTCCTCAGGTCATGTGGGATATCATGAGGAGAAACAGAAAGGGGAAACAGTAAGAACAATACCAGAGAAACCATAGCTTTTATAGGCAAATTACTTTTAAAATACAGAGTGAGCAGGAGACAGGCAGAGAAGGGCCTGAGGTCCTCGGGGAAACGACTTCACTGCAGAGGAGAGGTAAAGCCTGTCACCTGCTCTGAAGAGAAGGGTGTCCCTTGTGCCTTAGGTTTTTGAACTTGATTGATCCCAAATCACTCATGCCTTGAGTGACTCTCCATATCCTCTTAGAGAACAGCCTTATTGCTAGATTTCTGTTTAGGACCTTTCTGCCCCGAACAGCTCAGGCCAACAGCCAGGCTTTCTCAGCTTTCAACCTGGGCTCCAGGCTGCCCCTCTCAGATTTCAGGACAGAACTCTCCCAGCTTCATTCAACCCCAGCACCTCCTCTTCCTGGTTGCTGCTCTGGGAGACCTGCTCCTTCCTCCACCTGCCTGGGCCTCGTGGATGAGTCCTAAAAGTCCAGTTGGGCAATTGAGTAGCTAACCCACGGAATGAAGGAGAATTCCTTGCTGTGCTCCCACAGCCTTGCTGCACTAAACAAGGAGAACACCCTCAGGCCTGGCACACACAGATGGTCTGCACCTTCTTCCTGAGCAAACCCACTGGTCTGATGCCTCTGGGTTTCCCAGAAGCTTTTGTGAGTCTCATGAATTTAGAAGCTCCCTGAGGCCACATAGGCTGGCTAGAACATGAATAGCTTTTAATGATCTGTTTGAAGGTTGGGGTGTCAGATTTGAAAATGTGACTTTTGAACAAAAGAATCTCTCCAGAGCAGTGGATCTCCACCAAGGGCAATCACCACCACCACCACTACCATCACCACTCCAACCAGGGACATTTGACAATGTCTGAAATCATTTTTCTTGCCACAACTGGGAATAAGTGCTGTTGCCATCAAGTGGGTAGAGGCCAGGGATGCTACAATGCACAGCAGCAGCATCCCCAACCCCAGCAGAGAATTGTCCAAAATTCTAATAGCACCAGGGTTGAGAAACGCTAGTATAGAAAAAATATAATAGAGCATCCTTGTAAACCAAGAGCGCTAAATAGACAGCAGCTATAAGATAGCAAATCCTTTTCTACCATTCCTTGAAAAAGGAACATTACGACTGAGAGAAGTAGGAGCCTCTCTCATATGCTATCACTTCAGAACATTCTAAAATCATTCTTGAAACCACAGGCTACTGACAGACAGTGAGGCAAGCAAGATTCATTAGCCCAATATTAAATCCACAGCCAGCCTCCTCCTTAATATACAGAGGGAATAACGGCAGGTCCTGAACCTCAGTCATTCTTAGACCACCTTTATGATTTTTATCATATTCAGTAAAATCTATTTTATCTACCAGATTTTTAATTACCTTTTTCTAAAATTTATTTGAAAAGGAAAATTTATATCACTGGGTCCTATGGGAAACCAGGACCACTTGCTATATTTTAAAAGGTAAAATTAATACAATGAAATCAAAACAGTTATATTCTAACTACAAATTTTTATTTGCTATAGCATTCTTTGCATTAAAAAGTAGGATAGACAAACATTCGAATAGGGTCAAGAATATACCAGCATGAAATGAAACATCTTCCTTGACATATTCAGCAGAATTGAAAATAGAAATGACTCTCTGATTTAGTGTGAGTGAGTGGGGTAGTACTTTAGGTGTCCTAATGTAGTGAAAATCTCAATAGGGTGGGTGTCTGTGACCTAGATTCCCTGGTCTTAGGATGTCCCATGTACTAAGTGTATAGCCTTGGAAAAATTTCAGCCACTCTGAGCTTCCATTTTTTTCTTAAGTAAAATTAATCACCCTGCTAACTTCCCAGACCTGCAAAGAGTCAAACAAAATTATGTAAGTAAATGTAGTTTGTACACAGTGAGGAATCATTAGCATTAAAAGGAATATAGAGTGACAGTATAGCACTCTGAGGCCAGACTAGTTTTGAATCCCCATTCTGCCATTTCCTGGCTTTATGAGCTTGCATCAGTTTTCTGTCTATAAAGTGGGTATGATAATATGCCCTATCTTACAAGGTTGTCCTGAGGCTTGAGTGAAAAAGGTTTATAACTGGACTTCGTGATAAGAAGTATTAAAGAATTATAAGTTTTAAAAAAAGCTCTAAGAGTTCAGATTAGCATTTTTCTGTTTGCCCCAATATTTTTGGAAATTGTATTTAAGCTTACTGAAAATCTCAAAGGCACGGCATCAGGGTAGAGTAAAGCCCAGGCCCCGGGTAATAACTAGAGTGGAGGATTGGATTCATAAGTTTCTAGTGTGAGGTGGAAAACTGCAATGCTCCCTGAGGCTAGAAGAAGAAAGAAACTATCTCTACGTTTAGGATCTGCCTCCCAATAAATTGGGCAAAGGGTCACTCCTGTGATGTCTGTTTATTTTACAAGCTATTGAGCAAGTAAAAGCTGTTACAGGAGAGAGGCTGAGTTAGTGATGTGGCTCGGAACGAGAGACACCCACCACCCGCCCTTCCTTACTTTACCATTCTTACCTGTCCCGTGGTATGAAAAGCAAGACTACCCGGAGGCTCCTATGGACTTGGAAGTTCAGCTCGTGCAACTCTGGTCCGCAGAAGCTGAGTGACAGCATGCGAACACTGCCAGGCCTCCTAAAGCCAGAAGCCAGTTTCCCTGCACTTTGCCCCAAAACAATTTTGTTTGGTTGTTTTTTAAAGTTTATTAAGAAAGAAAAGGAATGAAAGAATGTTACTCCATAGCAGAGCAGCCCCAAGGGCTGCTGGTTGCCCATTTTTATGGGTATTTCTTGATTATATGCTAAACAAGGAATGGATTAATTCATTAGTTTCCTGGTAAAGGCATGGGCAATTCCCAGAGTTGAGGGTTTCTTTTCTTTTTAAACCATATAGGGGAACTTCCTGACATTATCATGGCATATGTAAACTGTCATAGCTTTCGTGGGAGTGTAGCAGTGAGGATAACCAGAGGTCACTCTCATCACCATCTTGGTTTTGGTGGGTTTTGGCCAGCTTCTTTACTGCAATCGTGTCTAAAAACATTTTGAATGTGAGAATTGAAGCCAAGGCTTTTTCAGCAGAGTTCTGCATTTTATGTTGGTAAATGACAATTTTCTCAGGGTGGACAGTTCCCTTCTAATGGTCTAGCTCCCACCCAGGCCTCCTAGGAGCAGTGAAGAGATCGGCCCTTGAACATGAAGGAGATTAGATTCTGAGCTACCATCACTCTTCTGAAAAACAGAAGAGAGATCATGTTCACTCACCACTTCTAGTTCTGTGACACTACCCAGTGACAGAATGGACAGGCCACCCAACCACCTCCTGTCTTTTATTTATCATCTCCAGGGAGCATCCTGACAAGACCAGGACTGGATTTGGCTGTGAGAGTCTTCTGCTTCGAGGCTGCACCATCAGAAACACCGAGGTGGCTGTTGGCATTGTCATCTATGCAGGTCATTGTCTCTGGGTAGTTTCTTTTGTCTGAATTTTCCTTTATCCTTCCTCCTCCATCCCCTCCTCCAAATCCATCATCAGTCAGTGGGAACTGACAACAGTTCCCAGTAACTTTCCATTTACTCATGTAACTTCCCATTTCTCAGCTAAGCAAATGGAGGCTGGGAATCACAGCAGTTCACTCGGTCTACAGGAGACATAATGAGATTCCAAGTTAATATCACTCTTCTGCACAGGACAGGGAAAGGGAGTCACATTCAATCATCTCAGTGGTTTTGTGCTACTGAAGCCAGAATGAAGTGTATCTTCCTGAGCCTGTGGAATAACCTCACCAAACTTAACAACGTCCCCTTTGGAGCCTCAATTTCCTTATTTGTACAGTGGGAAGAATATTTGTATCTGCCTCATAGAGTGTTTGTAAGGATCAAATTACTCAACACATGAAAAGCATCCAGCACTGCCTATAGCAAAGTGAGGGCTCAGTGGGTTTTAGTTGTTTTGCAGTTACGTTTTTACTATTATCTTTATTTATTTTTATGGCTCCAGATATGGAGGCCTATCTCTCCTTCCTACTTTGATTCTGCTTTCCAGTGAAAAAAGATAATGTAGCTCTTCTCACAATGAAATCTAAAGTCTTGGAGGGCAGTCTTGGGACTGCTGTATCTCTAGTACTTAACGCCAGTACTCATAGGTACTCAGTGCACCTGTTGTTACATGAACCTAAAAACTTCTGCCACAGCAGAGGAAACATGGTCTCTCTGGAGTGTCTACCTTGGCTGGAAAACTCCAGAATGTGTTTTCTTCTGAGTCTTCCCTTCACTGGGACACTTTGGAATAGTTTTTGCTTTTTTGCTTTTTAGTTTGGTTTGTTTTGGTCTCCATAGAACCCCGCTTCTGATGGACATAGAAGAGCATTTAAATATCCATCTACCATAAGATTTACTCCTTGGGATTGTCAAGGAGAAACAGGTCTTTTTAAAAATAATGTCACAATTTAGCTCACTTTCCCTAATTTAGGAGAAGGGGATTATATTTGTCAGTTTAAATGACTTTTCAAAGGTTTTGAGCAATGGAGTTCAACACCATCTGGTAAACCTATTAAAAATGAACACTCCAGCAATCTCCACCGTACTAAAAAAGAAAATAGTAGGTTCAGAGCTTCGCTTCTCTGCCTGAATAGAAATAAAGAAGAAACATAAGTAGGTGATGGGAGTGGTATATAAGGTGGCAGATGTGGAGTGTTAACCGTGGCTCTGGCTAGTCAGGCTGCCTTGGGGTAAAATCCATTCATACTCTGCATATTCCTGAACAAGATGGTTGAACTTTCAATGCAAGAGGGACTAATAGTTCCTATTTTGTAGCTTTATAAGGTTAAAATGAGGTTGTCTGTGTAAAGGGCCTAATACAACAGTTGGAATACATCAGGCCCTCCAAAATATGAGAAAAGATACCAGTTGTTTTTAGCATTATTATCTAGAGCTGAGGTTCTCGTCTTTGGCACCATTGACATTTTGGTCCATAGTATTCTTTGTGACAGGGGCTGTCCTGTAGGGTATTTAGCAGCATCTCTGGCCTCTACCCAGAAGATGCATTAGCACCCCTCACCAAGTCAGATAACCCCAGATTTCTCAAGACGTTGCCAAATGTCCGCTGGGGAGTAAAATCATTCCTGGTTGAGAGCAATGGTCCAGAATTCTCATTTCTTCCTTGACGTTACCAACAAACAAAACAGGGCCTCAGAGTCAAAGGCCCAAAAAGGCCAAGGTGAGATTTACAGAAGAAAGAGGTCCAATGTAGAAGTATATACTCCTCACAGCAAACATTGAGTCCCAACTGTGTACCAGAAACTAATTTAGTACTTTGTGTATATTGATTTATTTTCCCACTTCATACAGCACAATCATCTCCCATTTTTCAGATGAGTAATTGAAGTACAAAGAGATTCACTCACCCAAGTTTACATGTCTCCTGAGTTGAAGTCTCTGCAACTCAAGGTCAGGTATCCACAGAGCTGACCTCTGTCTGACTCTAGAGCCCACACTCTTATCCACTGTCCCATACTGCCTCCCCTTGAACCCAACTCTTTCCAAAAGAGTAGAGGGGTCTCAGAAGGCAAGGATCAGGTGGGTGAAGGGGATAGTCCCAGGATCTCTGAATGGAGTGAGCTTGAGAGGCAGGCAGAGAGGCTACAGGCCCAGGAGTGCTGCTGGAATACCCTCCCTCCTCCTCCACACCCCCCACACACAACTGCAGCAACTTGAGTCTAATTTTAGAAGCCTAAAGTTTGTTCACTCCTCCTGTTTCATTGCTACTTTAAATCCACAAGGCAACCAGCTAAACAGCATTAAAGCCATTTGCTTTTGGAGCTGATGTATTGATTTTCTTTAATTTTGGACAGAAAATACATGACTGGTGTTTTTTTTAATTTGACTACTGAGAAGTATGGCACTGTAGCTAACATTCAGCAGCCCCAAAGGAGAGGCTCTGTCTAAAGACAAAGTCTCCGTTTGACTCTCAGCTCTTAGGTGTGTGACCTTGGGTCCCAGGGGTTGCTAAAAGGAGAAATACACTGGCAATCTGAATCTTAGGTTTGCAATGTGACTCTGATGTTGACTTATTCTTTCACTTCAGGCAGATCCTTTTTACCCTCTCCCTCAGTTTCCCCTGTTGGGAAAGAAGGTGACTGGAAGAGATTGGTAGTTTTCAACCTTTGTCATCCTTTCTTTGACCAAAATTGTATGCAAAACTACAACATAGGAGTGGAGCTGCCCAGGGTTAGTGCTGAGGTGGGGACCTTTGGTCCCTGCTACTCTTGCTCAGGCAACACCAACAACTTAGGCATGACCAAAGATTCAAGTAGGGAAACTACTGGTCCCAGGCACTGTCCTACCACAGGGCTTTTACACATACAGTTCCCCAGCCTAAAACACTCTGCAGCAAATTCCAGTCTGCCTTCAGGCCTTTCTTCAATGTCCTCTCCTTGGAGAAGCTTTCCCTGAGCAGGCTTTCCAACACCATCTCTTATCCACCTTGGCCTTTGGTTTACTATGTATTAATTATTTCACAGGACTTATTAATAATGATAATTATCCTTTCTGTCTTCTTGCATATCTTCACTAGAATGGGAATCCTATGTCTTGCCGTTGTATCCCACTGCTAGCCCGTAACAGGCAGAACAGAACCTTTGTATAAATTAGAAAAAGGCAGCCCTTCCTTAAGACAGCTTACTATCATTTGCCAGAACTCTGTTCATAATAAACTTACAAATCTTTGGCAACTACAGAATGAGGACTACCCTCTAGAGTTGTGCAGGGCACAGCCTGTGCATGGGAGCTCTGTCAATGCCCACCGCAGTGTCTGGCATGCATGTAGGGGATGCTCGCTGAGTACCTGCTGGTAAATTATGTGAGGCCTCTACAGCTGTTCTCAGCAACCTTCTGAGGCAGGGCAAGTTCAGGTTAAAGAGTGAATCCTCTCTTTTATCTTAAGCTCCTGTGAGAAGCGCTGAGGGAATGGTCGAAGACATAGGCAAACGGGAGCTAAGGGACTGACTTCCTCATTTTCTCTCAAAGGCCATGAGACAAAAGCCATGCTGAACAACAGCGGCCCCCGGTACAACGCAGCAGGATTGAGCGGCGCATAAACACAGACATCTTCTTCTGCATTGGGATCCTCATCCTCATGTGCCTTATTGGAGCTGTAGGTATGGAATGTTCTGGAAAGAACAAGAACACAGTAATTGATTTCTTTGTGCAAGTTTCCTCAGTTTCCTCACTTGTAAAGTAGGGCTACTATAATGTAAATCCTACTCTGCCTACTTCAATAGGATGCCAATGAAATGAAAAGGCAAGAGAAAATCTCCTAAAAGTAGTATGTGCTCTTTAACTATTTTTAATATCATCTGATATTTATTTGCTCAAGAAATATTTACTGAACACAGGCACCCTCATAGCATGGGAGGAAAACAAGATGAATCAGTCATAGGACTGGTCCTCAAAGAGCTCATAGTCTAGCAAGAAGGAGAACAAATCAGTAATGCAATCTGTTCCACTCATACTGGGCTGCACACCGGGACTGTGTTTGTTTCCTATTGCCACTGCAAAACATGAACACACAGTGATTTAGAACAACACAAATTTATTATGTTACATCTCTGGAAATCAGAAGTTCAAATCAATTTCAGTAGGTTAAAGCAGGAATCCCTAAAACCTGGGCCAAGGAGCAGTACCTCCTGCCAGATCAGCGGTGGCATTAGATTCTCACGGGAGTGCAAACCCTATTGTGAACTGCTCATGTGAGAGATCTGGATTGCACGCTCCTTATGAGAATCTAATGCCTGATGATATGTCACCATCTCCCCATCACCCCTAGATGGGACCATCTAGTTGCAAGAAAATAAGCTCAGGGTTACCACCTATTCCACTATGGTGAGTTGTACAATTATTTCATTATATATTACAATGTAATAATAGAAATAAAGTGCACTATAAAGTTAATGCACTTGAATCCTGAAGCCATCTCCCCCCTCCCCACTGACTGTGGAAAAATTGTCTTCCACAAAACCAGTCACTGGTACCAAAAAGGTTTGGGACCCCTGGGTTAAAGTCAAGGTATCAGCAGTGCTGGTTCCTCCTAGAGGCTCTGAGGGAAGGATCTATTCCTTGTCTTTTTCAGTTTCTAGTGGCTGCCTATAGTCTTTAGTTTGTGGTTCCTTCCTCCGTCTTCAGAGTGCCCCACCCCAATCTCTGCCTACATTTCCCTCTCCTCAGCTGCAGCAGTAGCTCTCCCTGCCTTTTACAAGACATTTGTGATTATGTCATTGGGCCCACCTTTATAATTCTTGAAGAGGTAGCTTCTAGAGCTGATTCTCAAGTGGAGTAGACATTTGCCAGAGGAGGAGGGTGGAAGAGCCAAGTGTAGGGGCTGGACAGGGCAGGCCACTGTGAGCAGAAAGAGAGAGGCCACTCTTAGCCACAGGAAAATCACAAGCAAAGCACAGAGGCAGAAAGGAAAATCATTTTATGCATTTTGGCTGTTGGGTATGGCAAGAGTAAAACCAAGAATGGAGACCTTAGCAGAGCCAGCCTATGACCTGAGTTGAGTGAGAAGCACCATGAGAGGTGGAGACAAGAGTGATCTGGAGCCCTTTAAGTTGATCCTCAGAGTGTAGGTCAAGAAGGGCCTACACTCCCCCTGCCCTGTCTATCGTCTTATTCTAAGAATGGTTCTCAGGATGCTAAAGGAGATCCAAAAAGAACCAGGGACAATCAAGAGAAAAACTCATGTCCTGAGTCCAGAACCACGCAGACCCCAAACCAATGAGCAGCAGCGGTGTTTGCTGTTTACTTGCCTTAGTCAGAAATCATACCCGTTGCTGTTGTTAGAAACAAGGTATCTGAAGAGCTGAGAGCTTCCTGGGGGCTCAGAGAGACTTTGTGTGGATAGACGGATAGAAGGATGAATAGATGTGTGCCACAACAGTGATGATGATGAGATTGAGTCTTGTGGGTGTCCTGGAGTTCTCAGGTGTGTCTAATAGCACTCGCTTGAGGCTGGCTCACAGCTGTAAGGAGAGCACCTGGGGAGGGGAAGCAAGGAAACAAGCCATTGTCTCACTCCCACCCTCCCCCCAACCCATGTGGCCACCTCTGTGTCCCCCAGGATGCTGCAGGAACTGTTGCTTTTGCTTCAGGACAGGGTTTTTTCAGGGCATAGCAGAGTGAAAAGGACATTTGAAATCATCTCACTGTATCTCCAAAGAAGGAAAGTTAATGATTAAAAGGTCACAGGGCGAGATAAGGCACAGGCAAACCAGAATCTGCCAAGCAATAAAGAAATGAAGAAATATCCCCAAAACAATAAAGAAATGAAGAAAGATCATGGGGGAGGGTTAGAATTCTATTCTATCTGAGATAACAATTCATACACAGGACTGTGTTGGTGCCTAATTAAAGCACAGCCCTTCAGAAGATGAAATCTCTCAAATTAGCACTATTCCACAGTTCTTGACCACATGTTTACTTTGATTTTGTAAAAGTGGTGTCTCTTCTTCCTCACCCAGTATACCCTGCCCTGGACTTCCTGACCACCCAAACACCTGTGGGGGCTCCAGGACCCCCTCAAGTCCCCCCTCTTCCATGCAGCCTTCTCAGGCCTTTCCCATGCTCTTGTCTTACTCCCCCTAAAGGCCAGTGGCCCTTACTCTGTGCCATGTGTTTGGTCCTTAGTCATCTGCTTTATAATGCTAACTTCACATAAATAACTTTGTAAGTTTCCTTTCTTCTGCTAAGTATGATGGCATTTGGCCCAACCTCCTGGGCAAGGAAGCATCTTTGGGGATTGCAACATCCCCTATGCCTTTTATTCTCTATAATTCTTGGAGCTGAGAGCATTTTAAACATGAGGTTATTCTAACAATAATTCTATAGGGAAAGTATTATTACTATTTAACAGACAAGGACACTGAGGTTTAGTGAGCTCTATAACAGGTGCTGGATGCACTTCACCTTACATAATCCTCAGATAATGGGTGTTGCTATCTCCTAAGGAAACAGAGTTCAGTCTGTACCTGGTGCTGTTGCTATGGGCTCTCACAGCATTCCAGGCTCTGCTATTACACCTCTCATACCTTATGTGATTTGTCCTTTTATGTCTGGCTCCCTCATTTGGAAGAAAACTCCACAATGACAAGAACTAGTACTAACTTCTTGACTTCTTGAATTAATCAATGTTAGAGAGAAAGATGAATGGGTAAACAGGGATGGATGGATGGATGGATGGATGGATGGGTAAATGGGTAGGTGGGTGGGTGGATGGATATATAGATAGATAAATGGGTGAGTATATGGATGGATGGATGAATGGATAGAAAAATGGATGAATAGAAGGATGGATGGATGGATGGATGGGTGAGTAGATGGGTTGGTGGATGCAGGGATTGATGGATGGATAGATGGGTGAGTAGATGGGTAGATGGATGGGTGAATGGATAGAAAAATGGAAGAACAGAAGGATTGACGGATAGATGGAAGGATGGAAGGATAGATGGATAGATGAGTAGATGGGTATATGGATGGATAAATGGATAGATGAATAGATAGAAAAATGGATGGATGGATAGATGGGTGAGTAGGTGGGTCGGTGGTTAGAGGGATTGATGGATGGATAGATGGGCAAGTAGATTTGTGAATAGGTGGATGAATGGATAGATGAATGGATAGAAAAATGGATGAATGGAAGGAGGGATGGATGAATGGATGGATGGATAGATGTATGGATGAGTAGATATGTGAATGGATGGATAAATGGATAGATGAATGGACATAAAAATGGATGAATGGAAGAATGGATGGATGGGTAGATGTGTGGGTGGATGGAGGGGTTGATGGATGGATGAATGGATAGATGGATGAGTAGATGGGTGAATTGATGGATGAATGGATAGATGAATAAATAGAAAAATGGAAGGAAGGGAGGGAGGGAGGAAGGGATGGAGGGAAGATGGATGGGTGTATAGAGAGATGGATAGATGGATGGATGGATAGATAGATGGGTGAGTAGATGGGTGGGTGGATGGAGGGATTGATGGATAGATTAATGGATAGAAAATGAATGAATGGAAGGATGGATAGGTAGATGGGTATTAGATGGAATAAGACAGCGGACTAGGGGAGAGGTCTCTCAAGGCACCCCACCCATGCAAAAAAGTGTGCACCACAGAACAAAAAAGAAAAAGTATTTCTTTCTCTCTTCCACCTCCTTTTTAACAAGACTTAATAAAAACATAAGTAATCCTCATGCCAATTTCCTCTTGTGAAACAAACTTAATGCCTATCAAGGGACTGAAATGTATGTGAGGAACCACTTTAGAGATAAATGAACACATACACATACACACACACTTATACACACACAGAGCTATGTTGTATGGAAAAGGAGGGGTCCTCCAAAGCACACCCATTTCTAGGAATGTGTCAAGGGCTGGTGTAATTGACCAATTTTAGGACTTAGTAGAGATTCAGTCTCATTCCTGGTTTCACCTCCTCTCAGGTCACAGCATCTGGAATGGGACCTTTGAAGAACACCCTCCCTTTGACGTGCCAGAGGCCAACGGCAGCTTCCTTCCCCGTGCCCTTGGGGGCTTCTACATGTTCCTCACAATGATTATCCTGCTCCAGGTAGAAAGCCCTCCCTAACTAGAGCCCCAATAATATATGTAACCAAAACCCCTACAACTTTGTAAAATGAAGAAAAATCAGTGCTGGCCCCAAGAAAGGACAAACTGGAAGGAGAATGAGGATATGGTCATCATTTTCTTGCGGGTCATTGAAAATACTCACATTTTGGGTAATTTAAGGACCCTGCACCCTAGATAATAGCTAGAGGGAAATATTTATCAGGCTTTTCTATTTAAGAGTAAGATGACAGCAGTGACTCACATGTGCCTGTCCCTTTGTCAGAACAGATAAAACACTAATGACCTAGGAACAAAAGAAGATAAAGTAACACAGTGAGCTACAGAAAACTCTCATAACCCTAACATTGAGAGAGACAGACCACGAGTTCGTGTTTTAACATTTGATACGTTGAGGAAAAAAAAAGAACAGAACTGGCCTAATGTAGGACGGGGGAAAAAAAAAAACAGCACCTACAAAATGTGAGGCAGTAATTGATGAGGAGATGAATTTTAAAATCTTCATGGTCTCTAAGAAAATACAATCTATGAAAAGATGAGAGAAGTTGTAGTTTTACTTTTGTGGAGCTCCGTCTACCGTATCTTGTAGTATTGGAGGATGTTTCATTGCCCCCTTATTGGTGAACATTTTCCATTCATTCATCTATCAGAGTAATCTATTTTAAATGTGAATTAAATCATACCCCTCCTATGTACAGAATCCTCTCATGGTTTCATATCCACTCAAAGTGAAATCCAAAGTCCTCACTGTGGCTGATGAAGCTCTTAAGTGATCTGGACCCTGACTCCCTCCCTGGCCTCCTCTCCTAGCCCTCTCCCCACCTCACTCACCTGCAAGGCCTGCTCCCTATTACTCCCCATGCACCACCCCCCACTGCCAGGCCTGTGCCTGGCTTTCTCCTCTGCTCGAAACACTCCTCCCCCAGATAACCTCACAACTCACACCCTGGCTTCCTAACATCTCTGTTCAAAGGTCGTGGTTTACAAACATCCCACCCAACCATCAATCTACCCCCTTTACTTTTCTTTATTCTTCCTCATGTGACTTACCACCACTGATATATATTTATGTGTTTGTTCACCGTCACTGGAAGGTGAGTTCTTCAAAGCCAGGAATTATGTTCTGTTGACTCATTTCCAGGACTTAGAACAGCATCAAATGCACAGCAAGCACTTGGTAAATGCCAAGTATTGAGTCAGTGGGGAGAAATTAACAATAGGTCTGAATACCTATAAAAGTGGGCAGCAGCCCTTGGTGGCACAGAGATCTACAGGAGTCAAGGGACTCTAAACAGAGTTGCTAAATCTCCCTCACTCCCTCCAGCTCAGTCATGGACAACCAATGGTGAGTGCCTACCTTGTACCAGACTTCCCTGGTCAAGACGACATATCCATTTTTCAGATTCCCCTAAGAATTCCAAGGGGTGCATGAGGTCATTGAACATTAATTTCACAGTCTGTCCTGTGAGCTGACCTCAGCTTTCCATTAAATGCCTTTGCTACCTGCTAGTGAGGATCCCAAGGGAGGGAACCTGCCCTGGTTTCTGACATGGTAGAAACTCATCTCTTTGCAGGTGCTGATCCCCCATCTCTTTGTATGTGTCCATTGAGCTGGTGAAGCTCGGGCAAGTGTTCTTCTTGAACAATGACCTTGACCTGTATGATGAAGAGACTGATTTATCCATTCAGTGTCGAGCCCTCAACATCACAGAGGACTTGGGCCAGATCCAGTACATCTTCTCTGATAAGACGGGGACCCTGACAGAGAACAAGATGGTGTTTCCGACGTTGCACCATCATGGGCAGCGAGTATTCTCACCAAGAAAATGGTACGAGAGCTCCCAAGGGCTCCATCCTTC
Source organism: Ateles fusciceps (assembly GCA_036589455.1). Classification (NCBI taxonomy): domain Eukaryota; kingdom Metazoa; phylum Chordata; class Mammalia; order Primates; family Atelidae; genus Ateles; species Ateles fusciceps. The sequence goes on along the minus strand of JAZHEH010000734.1, from coordinate 1,044,299 downwards.
TTTCTAAAAGGAAATACCCTGCTCTCCTAAGAAATGAGGAGACAAAAGACATTCTCCTGTCTCTCTTAGGGGCTGTGTGGCATTTCCACAAGTTGCTTCCTGTATCCCTGTGGTCTTCCTTGTCACAGATCAGGGCTGTTCCAATTACTTGTAAATTTTCATTTGTTCACAATGGTTAGAAGTTATCCCATATGTGGTGCCCCTCCAGTGGATCTTTGTCTCGTGCTAGGCAAAGCACTTTACAAGATGAGATTTTTTATCTGTCAGCAATGGATTGGAGACATTTCCCAGTCATGTGCCAGCCATACAACCAAGGCTCGGGAATTTTTCAGGCCACCTTTCCTGACATCTCAGGGCAGGTCTGGGTCTAGGCACATGGTCGATTTAACATATCCAGAAAATGCCTTCTATTCTAATAGATCTCTTAGATTGTCACTGAGACAAAGTTTTGATTTAGGAGATAGAGCTATAAGAGGCCTGGACTGTTATCTTTCATGGACTGAATATGACTCATAAAACTGACCTGATTCCTTCAGCCATGATCTCCCCCAACTTTGCCTGCCTCCCCTGCCCACACACACACTTTCTAAGAAAGGAGACTCTTAAGAGAGCAGCATTTATTCTTTGGAGTGGGAGGGATGGAGAAAGAGAGAGGTGGAGAGGATATTATAAGCAGCCTTATCCACTTTGCCATGGTGATTGTGGACCATTTACATGGGAGCATCTGATCTCTTCATAATAATAATAAGAGCTACATTACCAGTACTTAGAGCATGCTAGTCATTTTAACACATTGTATCATTAAATCTTCAGAACATCCCTATAAGTTAAAAACTTAAAAAAAAAAAAAAAAAACCCTAAGGAAGTAAAGTGACAGGTTATGTCACAACTCAAAGTCACATAACTAGGAGGTAGTCCACTAAGGTTTGAATCTGTGGGACTTAGTTGTACCCTTCTTCTCCAGTCTTGGCAGCCCAGATGCCAGTTTTCCAGAGTAGCATAGACTTTTCCCATGCTCTTGCCCCACCCCAAAATCTAGTCACTCCCCAACATGGTCCAGCAAAGGTACAACTAGTGCAATAACAGGACTCCCTTCTTGCAGCTAAGCGACTGGAGGCCCCAAAGCAGCTGGACTCAGATGGTGAAGAGTGGACCCAGTACCAATGCCTGTCCTTACCAGCCAGATGGGCCCAGGATCCAGCAACTATGAGAGGCCAAAAAGGTGCTCAGCCTTTGAAGAGGAGCCAGAGTGCCCGGGTGCCCATCCAGGGCCACTACCGGCAAAGGTCTATGGGGAACCATGAAACCTCACAGCCTCCTGTGGCCTTCAGCAGCTCCATAGTAAGTCACTGAATTTCCCCTTTAAACAACAAGTATTCTGTGGGAAGAGATGGGAGAGGGCTTTGGAATGTGAAAAGAAAAGGTTGTGCAAACCCTGAAGAGCTTTCAAAATGGTGCTCTTGGTTTTGTATATAGTCCACATGTGTGTTTTGCTGGCATAGACAATTCCTGTTCGTTTGAAATGTTCAATGTTTAGAAATCAGGAGATTTTATGTAAGCATATAGATTTTTTGGCTTCTCTTTTAAAAACTGAATTATAAAAATTCTCCACACTAAGCCAGCATTTCCTCATGGCAATTGGCTTGAGTTGAGAGGTCCCTAGCACTTAGACTGGGCATGCCATCTTCAGCTCATCACAGCCCCCGCCTACCTTCTCTGTTTATCCCACCACTGAGGTAGGGGGCAACTGTATAATTTTAAAAACATGCATAATGAGTATGTTTTCTCCCTCTCATCCAGAACATGGGAGGGAGAAAACAAACCCATTAGGCATGTTTGGATGAAGGGGAGAAAACATACTCATTAGGCATGTTTTTAAAATTATACACTTAGGAGAAATGAGAAATATTTGTTATGCTCATGTTTCCATAAGGGAGAAAAACAAAAGATAAGCCTGTAAGGCATATGTGTTTGAAAAAAAATGGAGAATATACTTTTTGGTGATGATCAAAAATAAGTTTTAAATAGTTATGAAGCAAATAATATCTATGTCAAGGTTACCCAGCCCATTTCTTTCCCTTAGGCTAACTGCCTAATTCCCTTGGCCCTTATGGGTATTGCTTGTTTGTGGCTTTGGTCTGGGGCTTTCTGCATATGGTCCTTTTACATTTGATCCACTAGAACAGCCATCAGCAAACATCCAGGTAGCAAGTAAAGAAAACCATGTTCCCACCCTCAGAGACTACACAGCATTCCTTAGAAGTCAAGGCCAGACCAGGGCTTCTGACTCCTGTCCTATTCCTCTTTCCTTTGCACACACTCTTTCTCCAGGGAACATAAAAACACATCATCTGGAATCTCTGCACTTACAGAAGAGGCCACAGGGAGCCCCAGCAATCTTGAATAAGAGACACATATTAACAGATGGGACCTAAAGGGCTACTATCCCTTTATTGGAAAATTAGATTATAAAAATCTTTTTGGTCAATTTTTTTCCAGTCTTTTATTTCCCCCACGAATACACACACACACACACACACACACACACACACACACACACACACATAACTACATATATTTAACATTTTTTGCAATCATGGTACATATCAATTGTAGATGCTGGGATTTTTTTTAACCTAACATGATATCAAAATCATTTTCCATACTTCTACTTCATATTCATAACCAAAGACTGTGTTTTCTGACTGAAACAAAGAAGAAACACTGTGAGCCTGTGTTCTGGGTCGTTACTCATCTAACTTTGGGTGAGTACAAAGTTGAGTTCCCTCTTTTGGGTTATTGTCATGCACAGAAATGCAACATTAGCAAGGATAAGACAAGAACAGTGTGTTAAGACATATGACCTTCATGAATACACAAGTGAAATGATCCATAAATGTCTTCAGGAAGATTTTTGTATTTTTTTCTCCTTTTTGATTTTCCCAAGAGAGATAACAACAAGGTGTGCATATTACTACATCCTTCTTAATTCTTCCCCCATGAATGTAATGCACTTCTCCAAGCTCTTTTCTTAAATATTCGTAAAATGACCTTAGTGAATTCTCATTAGGCACAGATTCTATGCGTCTTTGGCACCTTCAAGTTCTAGGTACCACAGGTATCCCATGTGCCTGAGAATGTCTCCCCCAGAACATGAGAGGGAGAAAAAGGAAGCTTTCCTTTGTGGATCTCAGTTGAGTCACATCAGTTCACTGGCCCTAGTTCAGCCTGACAAGTCTCAGCAGCCCATGAAAACTGCATTCCTGGACCAGGCAGTAAAACTTTGATGCAGGGCTTTTAGCCAATGGTCAGTGAGAGGGACATATCAATGCCAGAGCTATCTCCAGATCCTGAATGTCATCATCCTACTGTGGCTGGCAGTCCCAAAGGCAAGTTCTGACTAGGTTCATTCAAGAGCAATAAGGAACTTGACACATGGGTTAAGTCCCAATTCTTGTTGCCTGGGCAAGGGAAGATGGTGATATGTTCTTTTTATGAACAGCTCAGTGTACTCATACAATCAGGTCACTTGAAAATCTGGGGTTAATGGAACAATTGTATCTTTGAGTAGTTTTGAGGAAGGGCACTGGGCTAAGAGTTAGGTAATGGAGGTTCTGGTTTTAGTTCTGCTACTGGCTTGCTGGGTAACCTTAAGCAACATGTTAAACCTCCTTCTATGTCTCTTTCACCATCTGAAAATACTTTACTTACAATTCTCACCACGCTGTTCTAAAGATCAAGTAACATAATGTTTTGCTGACCTGCAAGATCACTTCCAGCTATGAATTAGGCACATGTAGGGTCCAGTGTCTCAGGTTTTCATCTCAGCTGCACCATGTACTAGCTCTGTGACTTTTGTCAGCTTACTGAAATGGAAGCCTCAACTTACCCATTGTTAAAATGAGGATAAGTGTTCTGGCTTGTGAGTTTATTTTGAGGATTTACTTTATTGATTAATTGATTGATTAACTGAGACATAGTTTTGCTCGTGTTGCCCAAGCTGGAGTGCAATGGTATGATCTTGGCTCACTGCAACCTCCACCTCCCGGGTTCAAGCGTTTCTCCTGTCTCAGCCTCCTGAGTAGTTGGGATTACAGGTGCCTGCCACTATGCCTGGCTAATTTTCGGTATTTTTAGTAGATATGGGGTTTCACCATGTTGGCCAGGCTGGTCTTGAACTCCTGACCTCAGGTGATTCACCCGCCTCAGCCTCCCAAAGTGCTGGGATTACAGGCATGAGCCACTGGGCCCAGCCTGAGGATTTAATTCTTAAAATTGTATGTTCTAAGCAGACAGATACCTAATGGAAGTTTTAAATGATCTTTCTAAAGGAAAGCTGTCTGCCTTGAACAAATGTTCACATATCTGATGTCATGAAGAGAAAATGGGGAGTTTTCATAAAATACATTTGTTGAATTCTCTCCCTGAGATCCTGGTGTATTTGGTCTAGGGTGAGTACTGAGCATTTATAGTTTAATTTGTGATGATTCTAGGGAGCAGCCAAGATAGGGACCCTCCATAAGCAGACCGTCATCCCACCAGGAAAGAGTCTTCACTTGGCTCAAATTGGCACTTTCTACAGCTTAGGAGGCATTTGCTGAAGGGAGTGAAGTATGCAGTCTTCAAGGACTGTTGTGCTAACCTGTCAAATACCTCTGGCTGGTGTCAGATCCTTGAAGTTGTCCCTAGAGAGCTCCTGCAGCAGCTCCAGGTGGCTGTCTTGGTGCCCACCCCCACCCACTCCTGGCAGACTCTCTGCACTTGTCCCCTTCCACCTGCCTTCTGTGCCTTCCTGCACCTGCCCATCTGGCACCCAATATGGTCTGATCATCTCTTGGAACCACCAGTTCTTTACATTCCCTTAGTGAACTCAGTCAAAATTTGCCTCTGAAACCCCCAGGGAGCATTCTACCACCTTCTAAAGAAGCCAGTTGTTGGTTTCCTTAGCCCTTTGCTCTAAACCAAAAATAAAACAAGAATCAACAAAAACAGCAACAACAGAAGCTGGGATTTTTTTTCTTTTACTATGAAAAAACAAGAAACCATCAGTGATTGTCACCTAATTGCCTGCAATAAAATCTGTGGCTTTAAGACGTGGGTAATATACTTATTAAAATGATGAGTTGAGTCCCAAGCCAATGTTTAATAGTACTGGCAGATGGAAAATGAAATGGCTTTTTTTCTTTCTTATCTGTAAGCAGCCAAGATTTGAGCAGAGTCTTTGTTTAAAAATGCTACTTGCAGAATGTTTTTCAGCACCATCAGACCAAAGAATATCTTCCTAATCATAAAATTTGTACTGGGGCCAGTTAGGTTCCTCCAAACTTCCCCACTGCTTTTCTCTGTGGACATCCCCCCCCCCACCCCACCCATCTGAAGAGAATGCAACAGAGAGGAGCGAAGGAGGTGTCATTGGACCTCTGCCTCCTTTCACTAATTTCTTTCTTTGGAAAAGATTTATGCAGCACTCCCAGTCTGCTCCAAATTGGTGGGCCAGCCCACATACACACACTCCCACTGTAAGGTTAGATAAGAGTCCTGATTTAATTAGCCAAGCACACAGAATCTTTCTGGAAGTGATGTGATCACACAGGGCAGGAAGCGGTGAAGCCTATCTGTATTCCCCTTGTCCTCCAGTGTCCCAAATCGGGGTGGGGGGACCCAGCCACAATGACACTGTTCACAAGAGGTGGAAGCTGGCAAGATCTGGAAAACTCCCTTCTTTCTTCACCACTGAGTTTTTCTTTGGGCTTATGTCCCATTTGGGAAAAGTTTACCCTAACAATTCATGTGTTCCTATTTAAGTGAGCATTTGCTAACATTTGACTTCCCCAGTTCTTGATTCAAACCAAATGTCATCAAGGCCACAGCCTTGACAGGACAAAAACATCACTGCCCTAAACAATGTTAGCCTCCAGCTCCCCAGCAACCAGGAAAATCTTTCCATAATAGTCATAGCCCACAGGGTTATGTAATCAAAAGGAGCCAAAGGCTGATGGTGGAAAGTAAGCATCCCTCCATCCTCTCTTCCCACCACCTCAGGCATAACCATGATTACCAGCTCCTATGTGTCCTTCTCAAAAGTGTACAGAAACATACAAGTATGGCATACACACGAGCACATCCTTCACTGCAAGTGGAAGCATACCATACCCACTGTTTTGGACTGTGCTTCTTTCTTTAACCTAATGAACTTTGAAGAATATTTCCTATGTGTAGACAGACAGGTACACATTCAATAGAGAGCTGCCTCATCTTTTTTTTTAATGAGTGCTAGAATTCATTGGATAGTTGAGCCATCATCTGTTTATACATGTGTTTAGTTTCTCTACAGTATTCTTAGAGCATAATTGCTAAATTGGCCAGTATGTGCCTTTTTATTTTGGTTGATTCTTCCCAAGACATTGTACTAGTTGAGACACTTACCAACAACAAACAGAAGGGTCTGCTTCCTCCCTCCTCTGCCACTGTCTACATTTCTTTAGAAGAGCCTATCATGTATTGGGTCAGTCAACAAATATTGAGTAAGCATCTGCTCCGTGGCATATACTGTCCTAGACACTGGGGACATAAAGTCTAATAGGACATTGCTCCTGCTTTCGGAAGCTTACAGCCCAAAGAAGGAACAAAAGGAGCAACAGTGACTACAGGACAATGCTTTCTGGGCTGGGATATGTGGGTGCAGAGGTGCTATAGGAGCTTAGAAGAGGTGAAGCTCTATCATTCTGGTGCATCAAGGAAGCTTCCTGGATAGGTTGGCACCTGGGCTGAATTTTGAAACGAGTAAAGGTTAACCAGAGGAATAAAGATACCATCTAGTGGGGAGGGGTGGTGAGGAGTGCAGGTTGTGGGAGGAGGCAATCTGTGTAAGCAAGATGGAGAATTGTGGTTCTTGGGAGTAACTGGAATGAAAGGTGAAATCCAGGGAGAGAAGGAGGAAATGGAGACATAAGAGGAACTATGCCATGAAGGATTTTCTTTCAAGCTCAGGCACAAGGGTTCCTGTTTATTTCCTATTGTGAATTCCTGTAGCAACAAAGTGCTGTACCCAACCTGTGATAGTCACCCATCTGAACTTGAGCGAGTTATGATTATACTGAAATAAAAATAGCAGAGTTCAGTCTACTTTTCCCAGCCTTCATTGTGGGAACACATCCCAGTCAGAAAGGAATGGAAACAACAGGGTTGCCATGTAACATAGACCCTTGCTACTCAAACTGTGGTCCTCATACCAGCAGCATGAACACCACCTGGAAGTTTGTCAGAATTATCAATGCTCAGGCACCACTCAGAGCTGCTGAATTAGAATCTGCATTTTAATGAGATACCCAGTTGACATGTGTACATATGAAAGTTTGAGAAATGTTGGCATAGTGTTAAAGCGGTAAGGCTCTGGCATCAGGCAGTACCAAATTTAAGTCCCAGCACATTATCTGCAATTTTGTGACCTGGGATAAGTTACTTAATGTCAATGAGCCCCATTTGCTTCATAATTAAAGTGGAATGATACTAACTATATCAATGCTCTTAGGATGATTAGATAATAGACGTGAGAGCACTTAGCCCAGTGCCTGACTTTGCTATGCATTCTCAACAAGTATTCTCTAATGATAATAATAGGACCCTTGAAGATATTGTTTGAGCTCAAAAATCACCTTACTCAAAGAGGGTGTGTATGCATTTTAGGTGTTCTACAATGGAAGAAAATCCAGCTAGTTAAGTATCTGCCTGCCACAAAGTTCTTACTTAAAAAACTGGTGGCCCCACAAATTTATATTTCTTTTTCTTTAGAGAAATAGTCTGGACAATAGCCAGCAGTGGGTGAAGACACTGCTTTCTTTCTAAGTGCTCTAAGTGCCAAGCCCCAAATGTTAATGGACCACGTGGGAGACTAGTGGGCTGGAGCAAAAGGAGCCATGAAGAGCCTTGCTCTGTGGGAACAAGTTTGTGGTGACTGGATAAAGGTTAGCTGATATCTGTTCCTAGCACCCGCAGGATGAGCCAGGGCCTTTTGCAGAGAAGGCTTTTGTTTTAATGCATTGCTACAAGATTGGATGGAAATATATTAAAGAATAGTTTTAATGAAGAGACAGCAGGAGTTAATCAGTGGTGAGCTATCGTGGCATCCTAGAAAGGAGTCAGTTAACAAACATTTTGCATGCTTGCAATCCACCAGGCACAAGAGACACATCAGATACTGTCTCTGCCCTCATAGCACTTATAGACTAGAGAGTAAATAAATATGGAATAAATAACTTTAAACATTTTAACTGTGTCAGCATTTGGAAATACATAATGCATAGCTTGGAGGAGAGCAGTGTGCTGTAAAAGGACAGGAGTCAGGTGGTGTGAAAACTGTCCTAGTTCTGACCCTAAATCAATGTATGATCTCAAGCAGTTTCCTCCTCTCTGACACTCAATTTTGGCATCAGGAAAATAGGGGATTTAGCTTTGACAGCTCCAAGTTTGTTCCTCAACTTTGAGTACCTGTGGTGATAAAATTTAACAGCATCATCTTATTCATGTGCCCTACCCCCCCATAAAAGAAATCTATTTTCTGAAAAAAGAAACTTTCCATAATCCCTTTTATCAGTCTTATGGACTATCTGCTGAGCCTTAAGGATTAGCTATACAAATGCATCTGTTGTGTTTGAGATGCCAGACACTAAAGACCCTGGGTATCAAGTCTCAAAGGCCACTTCCTTTACATGCAGGATCTTGCCAGATATGGGTGTTAAGATTATGAATTCTAGAGTCAGACTAACTGAAATCAACTGAAGGAATTCATTGCACTTACTGTGTGACCTTGGGCAAGACAATCAACTTCCTTGGGCATCAGTCTCCTCATCTGAAATACAGAGGTAATTGGGAGGATAATGGTACTAAACAGATAATGTTACTGCAGGGATGTAATGAGACCATGGATGTACCAGAACATAAGAAACACCATGTGAATAGGAGCTCTCATTACTAAGTTGAGAAATGGGTTTGGAGTTCCTTGAGTGGTATTGGTGACTTGATGGCAAACACTGGATGGTCCCTGGAATCTGGTATTAGAAGTTTGCAGAGAAATATTAATAAAAGAACATAGCTACTTTACTGTGACCACAGAAATGAAAACCTTAGACTAGCAGTTCAGGGATGTGAGCTCTGATTCTGGCTTTACATTGACTCACTAGGTGACTGGTCAAATCAGCTGTCTCTATGGGTTTTAATTAAGTCAGGATTCATTTTTTCTCAACTTGGGACTGTGAGAGTCTGATGAGGTTATATAAATGACATGCTTGGGAAGGTAGGAAGAGCTTCACAAATGTGAGCTCCTACTAGGAAGACTGGAGTCAAAGGCAGAGAGCATGGATAATATGTGTGTGCCCTTCTCAGGTCTTCTGGAAATAATGATGCCACATGGTATGGATGGTTCACAGTTGTTTTCAGGGCAATGGAAGGAAATCAAGATCTGATTAAGTTTTTTAGCACTCTTCCTTCTGATAAGCAGACTTTTTTTCTGGAAGTTGTCGTCTGGAGATGGTATGAACAAGTTGAAGTGTGAGTGTTGACTCTTAGCACTCAGAAAGAAGGCTGGCAGTCTTGAAGAGTGTGTGCTCCAGTCTTGTGGGGTATTTCTGAGTTTCCTCCTCTCTGGCTCTCACCTGTGCCAGCAGCCCTAGGGAGGACAGAATCAGACCTCTGGGAATCATTGCATTTGGTAGTCAGAAAACAGTCTGAGGCCTCTTTTCTCATGGGATTTTTTAAAATTTCAACTTGGCTAAAGCTCACTGGCCCTCAGTCTTCACCCTGCACAGATTAGTCAAGATTCTCTCAGTCTATCTTTCTTAGCCATTGACTCTCTTCTAAACTATGATTTAGCTGTGAACTCTGAACATTGGTAGGAATGGTCTTCTGTGAAAGCCTTGTGCAAAATGGCTTTTGTCATATCTAACCATTGAGAACTGGCATTTATTGAGCTTCTGCTTCAAAAAAGCTGTAGTTAGAGCTCTAGGAAATACAGTCACATGGAAAACTCAACTCTATCTTTGAGGCTCTTCCCTTACCTCTAGAGAGATTAAACATTAATTTAAAATACAGGCCAAAGCAAGATGCCAGCAGGGAGGTAGACAGAGCCAGACACCATTGTTGCCATCACCACCACCACCTCTGCTCTGGTTGTTTAAGATCTCACTGCTTTAATGTTCATCATGGATATTGGCCTGAAGTTTTCTTTTTAGTTGAGTCTCTGCCTGGTTTTGGTATCAGGATGATGTTGGTCTCATAAAATGAGTTCAGGAGGATTCCCTCCTTTTGTATTGTTTGATACAGTTTCAGAAGGAATGGAACCAGTTCCTCTTTGTATGTCTAGTAGAATTAGGCTGTGAACCCCTCTGGACCTGACTTTTTTTGGTTGGTAGGCTATTGATTGCTGCCTCTACTTCAGCCCTTGTTATTGGTCTATTCAGGGTTTCAGCTTCTTCCTGGTTTAGTTTTGGTAGAGTACAAGTGTCTAGGAATTTATCCATTTCTTCCTGGTTTACTAGTTTATGTGAGTAGAGCTGTTTGTAGTAATCTCTGATGGTAGTTTGTATTTCTGTGGGATCAGTGGTGATATCCCCTTTGTTGTTTTTTATTGCATCTATTTGATTCTTCTCCCTTGTCTTTTTTATTAATCTGGCTAGCGGTCTATTTTGTTCATCTTTTCAAAAAACCAGCTCCTTGATTTATTGATTTTTTGAAGGGTTTTTTGTGTCTCTATCTCCTTCAGTTCTGCTCTGATCTTAGTTATCTCTTGTCTTCTGCTAGTCTTTGAGTTTTTTTGATCTTGCTCCTCTAGTTCTTTCAATTTTGATGATAGGGTGTCAATTTTAGATCTTTCCTCTCTTCTCTGGTGGGCATTTATTCCTATAAATTTCTCTCTCAATACTGCTTTAAAGGTGTCCCAGAGATTCTGGTAAGTTGTGTCTTCATTCTGGTTGGTTTCGAAGAACATCTTTATTTCTGCCTTCATTTCATTGTTTATCCAGTCAACATTCAGAAACAAGTTGTTCAGTTTCCAAGTGGTTGTGCAGGTTTGAGTGTGTTTCTTGATCCTGAATCTACCCATCTGACAAAGGGCTAATATCCAGAATCTACAAAGAACTAAAACAGATATACAACAAAAAAACAACCCATTCAAAAGTGGGCAAAGGATATGATCAGACACTTTTCAAAAGAGGACATATATGAGGCCAACAAACATATGAAAAAATGCTGATCATCACTGATCATTAGAGAAATGCAAATCAAAACCACACTGAGATATCATCTCACGCAAGTTAGAATGGTGATCATTAAAAAAACGGGAGACAACAGATGCTGGAGAGGATGTGGAGAAATAGGAACACTCTTACACAGTTGGTGGGAGTGTAAATTAGTTCAACCATTGTGGAAGACAGTGTAGCGATTTCTCAAGGATCTAGAAATAGAAATTCCATTTGACCCGGCAATCCCACTATTGGGTATATACCCAAAGAACTATAAATCGTTCTACTATAAAGACACATGCAAACGTATGTTCATTGCAGCCCTGTGTACAATAGCAAAGACCTGGAACCAACCCAAATGCCCATGAATGATAGACTGGACAAAGAAAATGTGGTACATATACACCATGAAATACTACGCAGCCATAAAAAACGATGAGTTTGTGTCCTTTGTAGGGACTTGGATGAATCTGGAAACCATCATTCTCAGCAAACTGACCCAAGAACAGAAAGCCAAGCACCGTATGTTCTCACTCATAGGTGGGTGTTGAACAATGAGAACACGTGAACTCAGGGAGAGGAGCATCACACACAGGGGACAGTTGTGGGGGGGTAGGGGAGAGATGACAGGGGGCGGGGGAGGGAGGGGAGGGTGGTGAGGGATAACATAGGGAGAAATGCCAGATGTAGTATGCACCAAAAGTAAAATTAAAAAAAAAAAAACATATACACCATGGAATATTATGCAGCCATCAAAAATGATGAGTTCGTGTCCTTTGTAGGGACATGGATGAACCTGGAAACCATCATTCTCAGCAAGCTGACACAAGAAGAGAAAATCAAACACCGCATGTTCTCACTCATAGGCAGGTGTTGAACAATGAGAACACTTGGACACAGGGAGGGGAGCATCACACACTGGGGTCTGTCAGGTGGAAATAGGGGAGGGACAGCAGGGGGTGGGGAGTTGGGGAGAGATAGCATGGGGGAGAAATGCCAGCTATAGGTGATGGGGAGGAAGGCAGCAAATCACACTGCCGTGTGTGTCTCTGTGCAACAATCTTGTGTGTTCTTCACATGTACCCCAAAACCTAAAATGCAATAAAAATAAAAAATAAATAAGAAAAAAAAGATCTCACTACTTGGGAGAAGCTTTTCTGGCATCAGATCCCTGGGGTAAAATAAAGGAGCCAGAGCAAGAAAAAATAAATAAACCAACAAATAAAATATAGGTCAATATGTAGAGAATTCCGAATAGATGGTTCAAGTGGTAACTTCTACAAAGATATGAAAAATTGGAAATCCATGAGTCAGATCCAGCCCTTCTTCTCTTTTCTTCTAAAAATAGGAAGAAAAGAAAAAAAATAGGCCATGCATCATCTTTGCTTTATCTTGAAAAATCAAGAGATTTGGCAAACTAGACCAGTATTGGAGCATTTCATTCAGCACAGCAGTAGCTACCCTTTAGACAGGGGTAGGACTTGCCAGGTCTCGTAGCTCCTACCACCCCATAATGTCCTCATCTCTATCTTGGTCCATTTTCCTCATTCACTTTACATGCCTGACTCCTGTGGACACTCTGAATTAAGAACCTGCTATTGTGGTTCAGTAGAAAGAGCATTCATTGTGAGCTATATAGGATCTCATGGACAAGTGGGACTTCCCATAGGTATTAAAGTCTAGGTAGGATTTTGGTAGATAGAAAAGGGTTTTTCAAGCAAAGTGTGATCAGAGGCATCCAGTAGGAGTATACATCCAAGAGGCAACAAACAGACCACCAGACTGAGCTGAGGGTCCATATTGAGAAGTGTGGGAATAAACAGTGAAAATGCAAACTGTGAAAGAACCTAGATGCCAAATAATTGATCATGCTAACAATGGATACCTCCTGAAGGTTTTTTGAAGTCGGGAATACCAGGAGGAAAATGGAGTTTTAGGAAGACTGTGCAGGTGATACATAGGAAAGATTAGGGGAAAAAGGGGAGAGGTAACAACATTAGTTTAGAGGCTGGTACAGAAATCCAGTATTGAGGGTTAGAGGGTCTCAGTGTGGCTGGAAGCAACAGAAATGAGGAATACATGGTGGGAAGACACTGAGAGGGAAGAACTACCAGCACCTGGTAATAGATGGTCATGTGGCACTGAGAGGCAGGAAGGAATCTAGTAAGAATTGGCAATGACCAGACCTGTGGGAGAGAGAATCATGCTGGATACACGACCGCAGTGAAGCTGCATTATCCTTTCCCCAGGCACGTGAATAATCTTCTGGAGTGGGCTTTCTTCCCAGAAAAGACTCTCATTCTGGCCTTTCTCTTCCAGGAAAAAGATGTGACTCCAGATAAAAACCTACTGACCAAGGTTCGAGATGCTGCCCTGTGGCTGGAGACCTTGACAGACAGCAGACCTGCCAAGTCTTCCGTCTCCACCACCTCCTCCATTGCTGATTTCTTCCTTGCCTTAACCATCTGCAACTCTGTCATGGTGTCCACAACCACCGAGCCCAGGCAGAGGGTAAGGACCAGTGATGGCTGGGGGAGGAGGGGAGAGGAGGTAGAGAAGTAGAAGGCAGGGTAGGGGCGAGGGGAAAAGTTCTGATCAGGGAGACATGAAATTTGGGTCCTAGTGACAGTGTCACCATTTCATTACAGTGAGAGCTAGAACAGGTCTCTTACCCTTCCTGGGTCTGTTCCCTCATTTTTAAATAAAATGGAAAAAGATATATATGAGCTTTCGTGTAGCTTTCACACTTTGTCTGTGTGTCTGCAGGATAGACATTATAAGTGATTACTGAGCACTTGGCTATATGCCAGGCTCCATGCCCAACACTTTACCTGTATTATCATTTAATCCTCTCAACCCAACAACTCTGTGAGGCAGGATCTTGGATTTAACAAGTGAAGAAATGGTGGCTCAGAGAACTCAAGTAAGGTAATGAAGGACATATGGCTCATACGTGGCAGAACCGTCTGCACGATTCCATAATAGTTTCTAGTCATTTTGTGCTATACTGCTCTCTGTTTTTATAAATGGATTAAAAACAATTAATACTGTGTGTGATGTTCTTCCCATGGAAATAATGCAGCGGGATGGTCATGTATGTAAAGTTATACTCTGAAATCTGCTGAAGGCGGATTTGCCTTCAATCTTCCATAGACTCTTAGCCAAGCTCCCTTGTGAGTCACTAATGAGAATACTTAGGTGGTACGGCTTGCAACTATGAAACCAAGACAAGACGTTCATTTAGGCAGTAAAACACAACCTCCCTTCATTATGCCAAGATTCTAAACCACCCTGAAAATCACTTCACCAGTGAAAAGTCAGCAAGTTATCAGAAGTCTTCAGGAAGTTTTAGGAGGCAGAAAGCTTTATCTTAAAAATTAATTCTATTTTTAAGAGGGGGAAGAAGTATCATGTGGCGAAGGACAGTATACAACTCCCAAATTTCAAGTTAATGTGGGAGCCTCAGCTGACAGGTGGCTCAAGAGCCCAGCCTCTGGAGTCAGGCAGACCCAGGTTTGAGTTCCATCTCTATTGCCTATACACTGGGCGATCATGGCCAATTTATGTAGACTCTTTGTATCTCAATGTCCTTAGCCATAAGTTGGGATGATGATAACATTATTGAGAGGATAAACGAGATACTGCACTCAAAGATAAACCAGAAGCGTTTACGGTGAGAGTTCAGGAAATGTGAACCTTACTATGAGTGTCTGATTCTCATCTCCTTTTCCTTCATTTATCCATGCTGAGAGTCGGATGACCAAAAGATAGTGGAAAATGACCATTGTCAATGCTTAGAAGGTCAGGGCCGGAGGGAAACATCTGGCCTCACTTATTGCAAAAGTACTTTCATATTCTGCATAAGACAACTTGGTATTATTTCCAACACTGAGAGTAACATTCCACTTTCCTCCTTTGGCCACAAGGTTACCATCAAACCCTCAAGCAAGGCTCTGGGAACATCTCTGGAGAAGATTCAGCAACTCTTCCAGAAATTGAAGCTATCGAGCCTCAGCCAGTCATTCTCGTCCACTGTGCCCTCTGACACAGATCTGGGCGAGAGTTTGGGGGCCAACGTGGCCACCACGGACTCGGATGAGAGAGACGATGCATCTGTGTGCAGTGGAGGTGACTCCACTGATGATGGTTTCTACAGGAGCAGCACATGGGACCAGGGTGACATCCTGGAGTCTGGGTCGGGCACTTCCTTGGAGGAGGTGCTGGAGGCTCCTGCTCCAGGCTTGGCCAGTCCCGAGTTCTGTTACGAGGCTGAGAGCCCTGATGAGGCCGCCCTGGTGCATGCTGCCCATGCCTACAGCTTCACGCTAGTGTCCCGCACACCTGAGCAGGTGACTGTGCGCCTGCCCCAAGGCACCTGCCTCACCTTCAGCCTCCTCTGCACCCTGGGATTTGACTCTGTCAGGAAAAGAATGTCTGTAGTTGTGAGGCACCCACTGACCGGTGAGATCATCGTCTACACCAAGGGTGCTGACTCAGTCATCATGGACCTGCTGGAAGACCCAGCCTGTGGTAAGTCCCGCCTTACCA
This sequence comes from Ateles fusciceps, assembly GCA_036589455.1. Classification (NCBI taxonomy): domain Eukaryota; kingdom Metazoa; phylum Chordata; class Mammalia; order Primates; family Atelidae; genus Ateles; species Ateles fusciceps. The sequence continues at coordinate 1,028,517 of JAZHEH010000734.1, read as the reverse complement.
GGGTTCCAGGCACAGAGAGCTCCATAGTTTAAGAAGCAGTGTGGAATGGCAATAAGAAACTCAAATTGTAGTGTCACCTGGTACAGCAGGTCCCAACTGGAATACAGACTCACAAGATGCTTTCCTCAAATATCCTTAAAACATGCTGCATTTTACATCTCCTTGACTTAGGGAATCACAGCGTTCATTAGCATAAAGACTGTACAGTCTTGTAGCAAATAAACATCTTTAACTTCGTCCCGGTTTTCCAAGCTCATTTAAACATGGATTATCCACACACAGTCTTTTGCACTAGAGCATCCATTATCTTACCATGAAACACACTGTGGTCCTAACTCTTCATTTTGAAGAAAAGCCACTCAACCCAGAAAGAAAAGTGACTTACAAGAGGCAACATGGTTAACTAGTGTTATATCCCAGACCCAAGTATCCTGAATTCCAGGTCAAACCTCGTTTCATGCTGCCAGAATTCTGCACTGGGCTTGGTGTACTCTGGGATGCCTCAGGTGTTCCTCTTTATTATCCTTTTCCCCAGCCTCCCCCAGATGGATTTCATAAACTTGCACTAAGCCAGAAAAATGTTCCAACATCCCCTACATATCAGTGTCCAATTTTGGAACAGCATGAATTAGTGTGCAGCCGCTTCCTGATTGCTAACAAGGAGAAGACAGTTATGAGGCTATGATTCTCCCAGGATAGTAGATTCCAGCCAAGCTTCAGAATTGCCCAGGCAGCCCTGTGCCTCCTACATTATCAGCTATGGATCAGGGCCAAGAGGTTTATGGGGATTGATTAGTTTTTAGAATGGGAAAGGAGCTAATTAGTTCTCTTTATCCCCAGACTCTGGCAGACAAATGAATCCAGTACTTCTGAGTCAAGGGAGCCTCGGCAGCATCCATCCAAGCTGCCCTGGAGATGTCTCTTTATTTGCTCCTTACCTGATTGCAAAATGGATTAGAGATGCTTTCAATAAAAGACACACACAATGTTACTGTAAGAATTGAGAAGCAAAACTTTGAAAGGAGGGAGAAAATAACCCCAGGTTTCATAATATTCATGGTGTTTAAATGTTCAATTTGATGCTGAGGTTCCTGGCAGCCTAAGCAAAAAGGTAAACTCCAAGGCTTGCAAGTAAAACACAAAAAGGTTTCATCTTAGGAGCTGGTGTCTTTAAAAATAAAATATTGTAAATAGTGCTGAATCAGACAATACACAAATGAAGACTATGCTTAAGGCATCAGGAACACCTGAAAAATTAGAAAATAATCTTTGGAAGAAGTTTTACATAAAAACAGCCTTGCAGTAGTATCATGGGAAAATTGGAGTTTTGTTGGACTTCATTATACTTAACTTGTTGTTAAGAATTATATTTTTAATTTTGCATTATATACAAGGATAGGTGAGGTGTACAAATTCTGTTCATTCTTAGGACCTCTAAAAGTCTCAATCCAGCCCTGGTAAAGAAGGATTCTGAAGCCTAAGCTCAGTGTTACAAGCGATTGATAAGTGATGTCTGTAGCAGCTTAGAAAAAGGAAGTGGTGATGGCATCAATCCCGCTCCACACCAGCCAACCCTGGCTGAAAAATTCTTATTATAGAATTAGATAAAGGAACTGGAATTTCAAGAGAAAAAGACAAATTACCTCTGAAAGAAACTTATGTAGAACTTCACAAAGGGGACTTTGATCAACTCACATATTTTTCACACTAGATTCATTGGAAATGCAAAAAAAAAAAAAAAAGTTTTCTCTAAAACTATTTCTTGCATTGAAAGAAAGCCTAGCTCAGCAAAACAAATGTGGCGAAGAACTTAGCTAATGAGATCCAGGCTTGTGGATGTCTTGGGACCTAACTTGATATAAGACCTCAAGGAGAAGACAGCGAAGATGATAAATAGACTTAGAGAACAGTTTCCAGAGTCAGTTGGCCATCCAGGGAAAAACTAAAAACACTTTAGGTAACAATAAAGATTCAGACTTCTAGTGCCCTGATTCAGCTGGGCTTTTACTGGACTCGAGAATCTCAATTATTATTAAGGTGGTTCTCATGCAAACAGGTGTTTGGGAACAGTACCTTATACCACCTACCTTCCTTAAATAGCACTTTACTCAGCCAGGCTTTTGATGAGAAGATGTAGAAAGCAGACAATTTAAGGACTCCCTGCATTATCTTTCAGGGCAGCCTGACAGTCAGGAGAGCTCCTTTGTGTTTCTAAGGTGGGCTGTAAGGGATTCCTTCTCTAAAGCATTTGTAGTCTACTAAAGAAGATTCCAGGGTGTTGGGGGATGGGGATCCCTGAGCATTTGTACGTGGCCTCATGGGGGACAATGGTTATTTGACAGTGCCTGACATTGATGTAGAAAAGAAGCTGAGAAAATCCGAGCCCGGACCCAAAAACATCTAGACTTGTATGCAAGAGATGGCTTGCGCACTCTATGCATTGCCAAGAAGGTAAGAACAAATTCCTCCAAGTATGCTTTCAGTATCATTAAATAGCTGAATGGCCTTGACCCTGCTTCTTTTTCTTTATAAAAAACCCTTAGAGATGGTTGTTTTAACACTTTTAAGATTGGCTGTTTTGACTCACCACAAAAACCGAAGACACTGATGATTTTGCTGAAGCCAAAATCTGAAGAGTTAGGTCCCATATCAGTGTGGTTTTGCCATGACCTGCTTTTCATTATATGTGTAATGGGTAACCCACAACTCATGAAATAATTTTTCAGTTATAATTTTGCTTTCCAATTACATTTTTTAGATTTGCATTATATTCCTTTAAATTTGGGGAGCTTTTATATAGTCACATAAAAATCTAGATTTCTGGTTTCTTTTAAAATTTTAGAGGATCTGGCCAACCCTGTCTTTATTCTGGAATGGCAGCAATCAGCTACAACCAGGAAGAAGTCGATCCTATAAGGAGGCATATGTTCAGCTCTGTTCTGACCACAGTCCTTACCACTCCCCCATTGCATTACTCAGCCTAGCCATAGTTTTGTAGATTACCTAACTCACGCTTTGCAGATCTTTGACTTTGCAGCCTCTGCAAGAAAGGCAGGCAGTGAGGGCTGTGAATTGGACACCGAATGAAGCACCTAAAAGCAAGCTAATAGGGATCCTGTTATGGGCATACATTTCTAGATGGCTAGAAGTGGTTTCTCTTGCATAAATCTCAAGGGCTTTTCATCTCTTTCATGGTTCTTAGGGCAGCATTAGAGATCACGAGTGCCCACTTTAAAGCCAGCCACCTGGGTAGTAATCCCAATCTCACTACTTTTAGATGTGTAGCCTCGAGTAATTTCTTCACATTTTTGAGTTTTATCTTTTTTACAGATATGGTGCTAATCAGCCCTCCCTCATGTAGTTGTCATGGAGATTAAAGTAACCACATGTGCAGCACCTGGGACAGCGACAAATGCTTCCCGCTGCTTCGCATCGGAATTACACCCTTACCACCTACTATTTTCTATTTAAGTTATTTGTGCATGTTTTGCCTCCCCTAATGGACTAGGTTTCCTCAAAACCAAAAGGCCTACTTGTGTCCCTTTGGTTTTCTCTATTGTGCCATGCAGAGAAACTCAAGGAATATTTGATGCTTGGACAAAATAATCTTTCATTGCTCTAAGATACCATATGCATGTAATACCAACAGAAGGGTCTAAAAGTGCTATGGAACTCTGAGGGAGGAAGATGTGGCCACTAGCTGGATTATTCCAGCTTCTGGGCACTCCATGTGTATGACATCATGCCTGGTGGAGCGCTTTACAGGCTATGCAAGAGCTGGCTGCTGCTTTCTTTCCAGCCTCATTTCTGAACTTTCTCCACTTTTCTCTCCATCCTTCCACCACCTGAAATATTCAAGGAACAGAAGGAAGGCCAAGTTCATTGCTGTTCCACAGCCTTAACTCTTGCTCTTGCCCTTGACTGACCCTTTGTCACTGGATCTCAGCTTGCATGTCATTTTGTCGAGGAAACCTGAACTTCCAAAAGAAGGCAGCCCCCTATTCAGTTATTCTTCTGTCCCATCACACTTCCTCATATCACCCTTTTCATTTTCTATATAGCAGTCCCTGAAATAATTATTTTTTTAAATTATTTACTCGGATAATACCTCTCACCCTCCACCAGCATATAAGCTCAGGCATACAGGGACCTAGTCTGTCCAGATCATCTCCAGTGATCTGAGCACAGTAGGCACTCAACAGATTTTTGGTGGTAATGAAACACAAGGATAACTATTCATTGATTTGCATATTTTAAAAAATCATTGAGAATAAAGCCCCATCTAATTATGTAGGGAAGTTCAAACAGGCCAGTAGGAAGCCCAGCAGATGGGAAGAGAGGAAATTATCTTGTTGATCCACCCAAGGTTGTTAAGGAGCCTTTTCTCATCCCCACAGGTTGTAAGCGAAGAAGACTTCCGGAGATGGGCCAGTTTCCGGCATGAGGCTGAGGCATCCCTTGACAACCGAGATGAGCTTCTCATGGAGACGGCACAGCATCTGGAGAATCAACTTACCTTACTTGGTAGCTAAAAATAAGTCATCATTATAGGAAAAATGGAATGCAGCAAGTTGAGAAGGGAGCTCTTGGCCCCGATTCTGATACTACTACTATGTCTCCATTAGCAACCTTCCCTGGGGTTCCCTTCCAGGTATTTGGCATAAATGGGCCGTGCCAATACCCAACCCAGATGCCACGCACAGCTTCCTGAGGATGCCCTAGGAGCATTCCTGTATTCCCTGCTAAAAGAAACCTCTGAGTTTGGCTGCTTCTCCAACAGCACACTCTTCCCTTTATTCAAATGTTTGCTAAGCACCTACTCTCTTCCCTTCATTCAAATGTTTGCTAAGCACCTACCATGTACCAAGTGATATGCTAGTCTTTGGGGCTGCAGCAGGAGCCAAAAACTCTGCTCTTCCAGAGCTTGGAGTCTAGTGAGGATATTGGATGACTGAGCAAGCAATTTCAACAAACTGTGATGAGAGCTAGGCTAGCAGATGGGCCAGGTGGGATGAAAGCACAAAGTAGGAGATGCCAGCCTAGCCCAGAGGTGAGAGAGTGTCGAGTAAGGCAGTGAACTGAAAGCAAGAAGAGAAGCTGGTCAGGCAGTGTGGGAGGACCCAAATGAAAGCCTGGAGGTCCGGGACTGGTGGGAAAGAGAGTGCTGGGGGAAAATGAGGGAAGGCAGGAAAGGTCAGCAGGACCCAGATTATGAAGGGCCAAGTCAGTCACCTGTTAAAGGTTTGGAGAAGGCAGAGGGTGAAAGCAGGGACAGGTCTGTGCTTTACAAAAACTGCTTTGATTGCTGCAGCATGAAAGTTAGATTGCTGCCCTGAGGGAGAGATGAGAAGCACAGAGACTGGTTAAGAGACAGGCTGGGCTTCTGTTGGAGGAAGAGCATTGCCAAGAAGCAAGGGGGAGCTTTATTGATCAGGATTAATGTCCTCACACCTCGGGGAGAAAAATCTTGGTAAGCAATGTCCAAACAGCATGCACTGGCCGTGTGGTAAAAAGCCTTCTTTCTTCTTGGTGGACAATGCTGACCTGGGAATGAGGACCAAGTTCTAGACCTGTCATGACCTTGCTGTGTGCCCAGAGACACACTCCTCTGAGACTTGTCTTCTCCTCTGGATGAGTCACACGCCTCCGGCCGCCCAGCCAGACAGGAGTTCAAGGGGAAAGATCCAGGGTCACTGTAAAAAGTGGTGATGCTGGCAAGTAGGATGGCTGACAAGCTGAGGAGGGGGAACAAGATTAGGGTATGCATTAGCTTCCCACATCCTTCAGCCTTTGGTTTCCTGTGTCAGCTGCAGAGGCCCCTGCTTGCTGCCTCATAAGGCCCCCTTTAAAGCTAAGCCCAAGAACTCACTTGAACAAGAACCAAAGGATGGCTGGGCCAGACAACTCTATCTAATACAGGATGCCACCAGAAAGTCATCCCATTCAGGCACCTGATCCCCTTCTCCCCTCCCCGAGGTTTCTTTGTTTCAGGACAGCACTCTAGGCTCAGTCTGTGAGAGATGTGCCTCCAGTTCTTCTGGGTGAAGAGAACATACTTGTCAGAACCTGCCAGCTTCCCCTAGCTGGGAAAGGCTTTCACAGCCTTCCTGTTTCATTTTCTCTTTCACACAAATAAATGTGTTTTTCCTCCTCTCTCCTTCACTCCACCTCACTGTAATATAAATCAGCTTCCTCTCACCTTCCAGACTAATGCTTGAAGGGGAAGATGAGGCTTGAGCCATCAGTTTTTATGGGGTTGTTTACCTGTCCATGTGGACCTCAGGTACAAAACAGGCATGTTTCTGTAAAGTGCGGTTCTTTATCTCCCCTCAAGATGGCTTGGAAAGGAGAGGATTGGGCTAAGAAGATAATTCAGCTTTCCACCAAGAAACTGGCACACTACTAAAAAGCTGTAATGCCTTCATGCAGTCCCAAAATATGAAATGATCTTTTCAATATGCATCCAATGTAACCGCTTTGCCAACCTATTGTCACTCTGGATTATTAAAAGAAACAAAATGCCATGCTCCTGCCCAGAGTGAAATGGATAGCCATTAGTCTGTGATCTGAAATGAATCTCAATTGAAAAGCAGACTTATTTTTGCTTAATCACTTAGCAACTATTCAATATTTGGATATATATTCATCAGGGCTGGTGCAAAGCTTGAGAGCCTTCAAAAATTATGGAATCTGCCTGTTTAATTCCCTCCAAAAATATTATCAAAAATGTCAGTCCCTGTTAATTCTGCATTGATCAGTTGCAGGGCAAAGATTTCAGTCTTTCTATTTCTATTCCTATTGCTGCTAGGCCAGTCCAGGCCACTGTTACCTCTCCTCTGCACTCCTGCCTGCCCTCCTAAGTAGCTTTCAGCTCTGAATCTCATCCTGCTTTTCCAATCTCTCACTTATTCTCTAGAATGATATTCTTAAAAGTCAAAACTGATTATGTCACTCCCCAGCATAACATCCTTGAATAGCTTTCTTTGCTGCCAAATAAATTACAAATCCCTTAAGGCCCTGACAAGGATCTGCACAGTCCAGCACCCCTGAGCTCCTTTCTGTCCTCATCTCTCACCTTGCTCTGCCTCCGTTTCTGTATCTTCCTCGACTCTAACCTCTGAGACTTCACACATGCTGATCCTTCTACCTGGAATTTGCCTCCTCTGCCACCTCTTTGCATTATCTCCCAGGTCTGAGTTTAAGTAGCGCTTCCTCAGCAAAGCCCATCCTGATTTGCCAGGCGAAGTTCAGACCTCCTGGTATATGTTCACATGGTACCCTGACTTTCTCTCATCATATAGCTCAGTTATAAATTCTTATTCAATGACCTTTGAACTCAGAGGAAGAGATCAGCTCTATCTAGTTCACTGTTATATCCTGGATGCACAGCCTAGCACAGTGATGCTATCTAATAAACGTTGCCTGGCTTCACAGGGCTTTGGGGAAATTAAGCAACTACTCTTTTACTATAAATGTGAACTCTGTTGTCTTTGTTCACTCCAGGAGCCACTGGGATCGAAGACCGGCTGCAGGAAGGAGTTCCAGATACAATTGCCGCTCTGCGGGAGGCTGGGATCCAGCTCTGGGTCTTGACTGGAGATAAGCAGGAGACAGCAGTCAACATCGCCCATTCCTGCAGACTGTTAGATCAGACCGACACTGTGTACTCCATCAATACAGAGAATCAGGTGAGGCAATTCTCTGTATCTGCAGATATTAAAGTGCAGAGCAGCCCTCAGCCAAGAGGATACAGGCTTGTAGGTGGGATTTGGATACATCAGGGAAGCACCCAATCCCCAACAGATCACTGAATCTTGGAGTCTAGAGGACCCTGGAAGTCATCCAGCTCAATATTCTTTATTTCATCCCCCACACATGGCTGGCTGGTCTCTTTTACATTACTTCTGGCACTGATATTAGAGCATTTAACCTCTCCCAAATTCCACTGTGGTCCAGTCTCCCCATTTCCCCACAGATAAGGAAACTGAAGACTACTGGGACTGAGTCACTTGTTCAGGTTTACCCTGCTTGTTTCTGATAGGTAGAACTAAGTCTAGAACTGTTCTCCTGCTGAGCTAGTGTGATTTACATTCTGCCACACTGTTTGCTTATGGAACCTCAACTGTCAGTTTCTTTCTGTTTAAGACTAACTTATCCATTGAAAAAGTCACAATTAAATTGAAATTATTCTGAGCTTAAAATTTCAGCATCAATTTATATGTCAAGCTGGTCTGCCACGAAGTAAAAACCTGAAAGGAATAATGCATGAAGCCAGTATGTTTTTATGGGATAAGAAAAAGAAAGAATGAAGCAAAGTTCTAAAAATTGCATGTTTCAACCAGAATAGATTATATGGGTGGCAGGGAGTGAGGTCTGGAGAGAAGAATGGGAAAGCTGAAGAGGCATATTCAAAGCTATAATACAATTTTGATTTTAGGGGGAAGTTATCTGTTTTCACAATGCAAATTGCAGAAGGCAAAGTTCCATCACATCTTCTTGGCTGATGAAGGGGGGAGGTGGGCATTGAGATGGGTGCTCCTATCAGATGGAAGCAGGGATTAGATTCCATGGTAGATATTAACCAGAAGAGCACTGTCCTGCAGAGGTGTGAGCATAGGCCCCTAGGGCACCTACACCTAGGATACCATGGAGAAAAGGGAAAAAGACAGAAAAAGAAAAGGAGGGAGAGAGGACACTGAGCTCTTTAAGTTTTGCCTGAGGCTGATGTAGACCCACAGCAGAATGTTGGGGAGGTTTATATTTCATTTTTATTCCATGAAGCAACAATATACACCTCTTTAAAAAAATAAAATAAAACTAGTATAGATTGTGGAAACTGCCAGAGGACCTTTAGATGAATTGGAAAAATCATTTACTTTCCTGTCAGGTGCACAGATTATTAGATTAAACCTTAATGAATTTTCAAAATGAAAATAAGCTCAGGGAAAACTTGGCTTTAATATTATGCTTAGGAAGAAAAGTAATTTTCAGCTTGTTTGAGTGCTTGATCCCGTGCCTGCCTATCCTGCTTGTAATGGAAATTCAGTTTGCAATGATTCTTTCACTCCGGGTCATGCTAGAAGGAGAACATCTGCAAACCAGTGAGGCAGCCAGCCAGAGGGAGATTGAGTGGACTACCATGTGTTCTGCTAAATGCTATGCATTCCTGTAGGAAGCTGAAGATGTGCTCCTTGGTTAAATAGCCAAAGCTCCTAAGGAACAGTCAGCCATACTCCACCTTTAGTCCAGTCCATGACAATTCTTTCTGTCCAGTATCCTCCAGGATAGTGCCTGAATCCTCAGCCATGCCTACACACTTTAGCTCACTAAACCTGTAAGATTAGTCTTTTCATCCCTTTACCTGGGATGAAAAAAATATATATATGTTAAGCCAGAAACTGGGGAAATACATTCTAAATCTTAGATTTATTTAAACCCTAGTTTAATGTAGTTACATATTCAGTAAATATTTCCTCCAAGGTTTTTAATTTGCGTAAGTCACTATAAATCGATTTAGGATTACTATCTATTTGTTAGGTATGTTAAAGCACTAAGCAAGTTATGGGATCTACCTAGACCTCAGAATTCTCTTCCCAAAGATGAGAGAATTACTAACTAATCACTGGAAGTGTTCATCAGTCAAAGAATTTTGAAAGGAACTAACGTATTAGACAGGAACTAATACTAGCAACCACTATTACTGCTATTGCAATACATTGTTAATAATAATTAACAACATATATTGAAGTTTTAATATGGTTCAAACACCATACTACTTGAACTTCTATTCTCTTCATCTGTAAAACAGATTAAAAATATTAATTTCACAGATTTTTGGTAGGATTAAATAAGATCATAGAAGAAAACTACTTAGTATAGAACCTATGTTAATTATCTATTGCTACATAACAAATTACCCCAAACCTTAGGAGCTAAAACAACAGACCTTTATTATCTTATGGTTTCTGTGGATTAGGAGCTCGGGAGCATCTTAGCTGGGCACCCCTAGTTCAAGGTCTCTCTCGAAGTTGCATACAAGCTGTTGGTCGGGGCTGTGGGCTCATCTGAAGGCTCAACAGGGTGGGTGGTTTGGGCATGGGAAGGAGTTCTGCTTCCAAGTTCACCCACGTGACTGTTAGCAGGCTTCAGTTTCTCACTCTGTGGGCCTCTCCACAGGACTGCTATGCAACACAGCAGCTGTTTTTCCCCCAGGGCTAATCATACAAGAGAAAGTAGGAAAGAACACCAAATTGGAAGCCACTGCCTTTTTATAACCTAATATGGGAGGTGACATCCCATCACTTTTTCCTTCATTAAAATGAAGTCTCTAGATCTAGCCCACATTCAATGAAAGGAGATTACACAAGAGTATGAATATCAGAAAGTGGAGACCACTGGGAACTATCTTAGAGGCTTCCTACCACAGTATAGGAGGTATACTTAGTGTTCAATGAATGGTAATTTTTGTATTACTTTAAAAGCTGGAAATAAGTAAATTCAAAGATTTAATTTTAAAGCTTATGTCTCCAATAACTTGCTTTAGTCATATATTGGAGGAATTTATATAACTGGTACCAGGCCCAACTTCCAAAGGACTACTTTGATCTCTTTCCAAATAAGTGCCTCCAGTATAAGCACATGCTTCAAGAACTGCTTCCTGTGGCCCCTCTGGGCTCTATGCATATTCTATTGCCTGCAACACACAATTTAGCATCTTAAAGGTAGACTCAGGAATAATAAACTATGTCTCTGTTCTTTTTAAAATAAGTTATGCCAGGGCAGGGTGCCATGACTCACACTGTAATCCCAGCACTTTGGAAGCTGAGGCAGGTGGATCACTTGAGGTCAGGAGTTCAAGACCAGCCTGGCCAACATAGTGAAACCCTGTCTCTACTAAAAATATGAAAATTAGCCAGGTGTGGTGGCACATGCCTGTAATCCCAGTTATTCGGGAGGCTGAAGCACAACAATCACTTGAACCCAGGAGGCAGAGGTTGCAGTGAGCTGAGATTGCACCACTGTACTTCAGCCTGGGTGTCAGAGACTCTATCTCAAAACAAAAAGTTATGCCAGACATTTTCCCAGACAGAAATCTCTAGATTAGTGTTCCCTAGGCCCATCCCTTCAGAACTGCTTTCACAATTTTTGACAAAATCTGTATATTGTACTGTTTTTTTTACTTAATAATTTAAGTTGACTCACTTTGAATATTATTTTTAGAGGAAACTTTTAGCCTGTTAATAAATGAAAAATCATTGTCCCTTTGCCATGGATGAAGGAACACTGTAAAATGAAGACCATGTGAAGAAAACAATGCTATTAAAATTGATAATGCTGTTTTCTACCACAACTATATTAAAAAGTGATGTTCAGAGAAGTTGAACAGACATCAAGAACAAATTTGAGCAGACTTCTGCCAAGATGGCCAAATAGCAACAGCTCCAGTCTGCAGTTCCCAGCAAGAGCACACCAGAAGACAAGTGATCTCCACATTTCCAACTGAGGTACCAGGTTCATCTCATTGGGACTGATTAAACAGTGGGAACAGCCCAAGGAGGGCAACCCAAAGCAGGCTGGGGCACTGCCATACCTGGGAGGCACAAGGGGCCAGAGACTCTTGCTCCCAGCCATGGGAAGCCATTAGGGACTTTTCCCGACACTCTAACACTCCAGCTCAGATACTGCACTTTTCCCATGGTCTACACAACCCATGGACCAGGAGATTCCCTCTGGTACCTACAATGCCAACACCCAGGGTTTCCAGCACAAAACTAGGTGCCCATTTTAGGCAAGTGGCACCTGGAATGCCAGCAAGACAGAACGGTCTCTTCCCCTGAAAAAGAGTGCTAAAGACAGGGAACCAAGCGAGCTGGCTCAGTGGGTCCTACACCCACCCCTCCACCGACCTCCAAAGATGGGCAAGCTAAACTGCACTGGCTTGAAATTCTCACAGCCAAACAGCAGTCTGAGCTCGACCTGGGATGTTCGAGCTTGGTGGGGGAGGGGCGCCTCCTTCAACATTGCCTGTGTAAACAAAGCCACTACCTCCAGGAAGCTTACACAGCAGCTGGGCAGAGCCCAGCACTGCAGCTCAGCAAGGCCTCTGCGGCAGACTGTCAAGTAGATTCCCTTCTCGCTGTGCAGGGCATCTCAGAAAAAAAAAGACAGCAGCCCGTCAGGGACTTACAAAGCCCCTACCTTCCTGGGACAGAGTACCTGGGGAAAAGGGGCGGTTGTGGATTTCGCTTCAGCAGACTTAAACATCCCTGCCCAGCAGCCCTGAAGGGAAAAACAGAGTGCCCAGAACAGTGCTTGAGCTCCGTTAATGGACAGGCTGCCTCCTGAAGTAGCTCCCTGACCCCCACATGTATCGTATCTGGGAGACACATCATACAGGAGAGCTCTGGCTGATATCTGGCAGGTATCCTTTTGGGATGAAGCTACCAGAGGAAGCAGCAGGCAGCAATCTTTGCTGTTCTGCAGCCCCTGTGGGTGATTCCCAAGCAAGCAGAGCCTGGAGTGGACCTCCAGTGAACTCCAGCAGACTTGCAGCAGAGGGGCCTGACTGTTAAAAGGAAAACAAATAAACAGAAATAAATAGGTTCAACATCAACAGAAAGGATACTCACTCAGAAACCCCATCCAAAAGTCACCAACTTCAAAGACCAAAGATAGATAAATCCGCAAAGATGGGAAGGAACCAGTGCAAATAGGCTGAAATCACCAAAAGTCAGAACACCTCTTCTCCTCCAAGGTACCACAACCCTCACCAGCAAGGGAACAAAACTGGATGGAAAATGAGTGTGATGACTTGACAGAAACAGGATTCAGAAGGAGGGTAATAACAAACTTCTCCGAGCTAAAGGGTCATGTTCTAACCCAATGAAAGGAAACTAAAAAACTTGAAAAAAGGTTAGATGAAATGCTAACAAGAATGACCAGCATAGAAAAGAACATTAACAACATGATGGAGCTGAAAAACAGCACGAGAACTCCATGAAGCATACAGAAGTTTCAGTAGTCGAATAGATCAAGCAGAAGAAAGGATATCAGAGATTGAAGATCAACTCAATGAAATAAAGTGAGAAGGCAAGATTAGAGGAAAAAAGAGTGAAAATAAATGAACAAAGCCTCCAAAAAATACGGGATTATGTGAAAAGACCAAATCTACGTTTGATCGGTGTACCTGAAAGTGATGGGGAGAACAAAACCAAATTGGAAAACACTCTTCAGGATATTATCCAGGAGAACTTCACCAAGCTAGCAAGATGGGCCAACATTCAAATACAGGAAATACAGAGAACACCACAAAGATATTTCTTGAGAAGAGCAACCCCAAGGCACATAATCATCAGATTCACCAAGGTTGAAATGAAGGAAAGAATGCTAAGGGCAGCCAGAAAGAAAGTCAAGTTACCCACAAAGGGAAGCCCATCAAACTCACAGTGGATCTCTCAGCAGAAACTCTACAAGCCACAAGAGAGTGGGGGCCAATATTTAACATCCTAAAAGAAAAGAATTTTCAACCCAGAATTTCATATCCAGCCAAACTAAGCTTCATAAGCTCATCCTTTATGGATGAGCAACTGCTGAGAGATTTCATCACCACCAGGCCTGCCCTACAGGGGCTCCTGAAGGAAGCACTAAACATGGAAAGGAACAACCAGTACCAGCCACTGCAAAAACATACCAAACTGTAAAGACCATTGACACTATGACGAAACTGCATCAACTAATGGGCAAAACAACCAGCTAGCATGAAAATGGCAGGATCAAATTCACAAATAACAATATTAGCCTTAAATGTAAATGGGCTAAATGCCCCAAAAAAAGACACAGACTGGCAAATTGGATAAAAAGTCAAGACCCATCAGTGTGCTGTATTCAGGAAACCCATCTCACATGCAAAGACACACATAGGCTCAAAATAAAGGGATGGAGGAAGATTTGTCAAACAAATGGAGAGCAACAAAAAGCAGGGGTTGCATTCCTAGTCTCTGATAAAACAGGCTTTAAACCAACAAAAATCAAAAGAGACAAAGACATTACATAATGGTAAAGGGATTAATGCAACAAGAAGAGCTAACTATCCTAAATATATATGCACCCAATACAGGAGTACCCAGATACATAAAGCAAGTTCTTAATGACCTTCAAAGAGACTTAGACTCCCACACAATAATAGTGAGAGACTTTAACACCCCACTGTCAATAATAGACAGATCAATGAGACAGAAAATTTACAAGGATATCCAGTACTTGAACTCAGATCTGGACCAAGCAGACCTAATAGACATCTACAGAACTCTTCACCCAAAACCACAAAAATATACATTCTTCTCAGTACCTCATCACACTTACTTTAAAATTGACCACATAATTGGAAGTAAAACACTCCTCAGCAAATGCAAAAGAACGGAAATTATAACAAACAGTCTCTCAGACCACAGTGCAATCAAATTAGACCTCAGGATTTAAAAACTCACTCAAAACCGCACAACTACGTGAAAAACAAACAACCTGCTTCTGAATAACTACTGGATGAATAATGAAATGAAGGCAGCAATAAAGATATTCTTCAAAACCAATAAGAACAAAGACAAAATGTACAAGAATCTCTGGGACACATTTAAAGCAGTGTCTAGAGGGAAATATATCACTAAATGCCCACATGAGAAGTGAGGAAAGATCTAAAATCAACACCCTAACATCACAATTAAAATAACTAGAGGAGCAAGATCAAACAAACTCAAAAGCTAGCAGAAGACAAGAAATAACTAAGATCGGAGCAGAACTAAAGGAGATAAACAAAAACCCTTCCAAAAACCAATAGATCCAGGAGCGGGGTTTTTGAAAGATCAACAAAATAGATAGACCAGTAGCCACAATAATGAAAAAGAAAAGAGAGAAGATTCAAATAGATACAATAAAAAATGATAAAGGGAATATCACCACCAATCCCACAGAAATAAAAACTACCATCAGAGATTACTACAAACACCTCTATGCAGATAAACAAGTAAATCTAGAAGAAATGGATAAATTCCTGGACACTTGCACCCTCCCAAGCCTAAACCAGGAAGAAGTCAAAACCCTGAATAGACCAATAACAAGGTCTGAAGTTAAGGTAGCAATTAATAGCCTACCAACCAAAGAAAGTCCAGGACCAGATGGGTTCACAGCCAAATTCTACCAGAGGTACAAAGAGGAACTGATACCATTCCTTCTGAAACTATTCCAAACAATACCAAAAGAGGGAATCCTCCCTAACTCATTTTATGAGACCAACATCATCCTGATACCAAAACCTGGCAGAGATGCAACTAAAAAAGAAAATTTCAGGCCAATATCCATGATGAATATTTTTGCAAAAATCTTCAATAAAATACTGGCAAACCACATCCAACAGCACATCAAAGAGCTTATCCATCATGATCAGGTCAGCTTCATCTCAGGGATGCAAGGCTGGTTTAACATCTGCAAATCTATAAACATAATCCATCACATAAACAGAACCAAAGACAAAAACTACACAATTATCTCAATAGATGCAGAGAAGGCCTTCGACAAAATTCAACAGCCCTTTATGCTAAAAACTCTCAATAAACTAGGCATCGATGGATCGTATCTCAAAATAGTAAGAGCTATTTGTGACAAACCCACAGCCAATATCATACTGAATATGCAAAAACTGGAAGCATTCCCTTTGCAAACTGGCACAAGACAAGAATGCCCTCTCTCACCACTCCTATTCAACATAGTATTGGAAGTTCTGGCTAGGGCCATCAGGCAAGAGAAAGAAATAAAAGATATTTGAATAGGAAGAGAGGACATCAAATTGTCCCTGTTTGCAGATGGCATTATTGTATATTTAGAAAACGCCATTGTCTCAGCCCAAAATCTCCTTAAGCTGATAAACAACTTCAGCAAAGTCTCAGGATACAAAATCAATGTGCAAAAATCACAAGCATTCATATACACCAATTATAGACAAACAGAGAGCCAAATCATGACTGAACTCCCATTCACAATTGCTACAAAGAAAATAAAATACTTTCGAATACAACTAACAAGGGATGTGAAGGAACATTTCAAGGAGAACTACAAACCACTGCTGAAAAGGAAATAAGAGAGAACACAAACAGATGGAAAAACATCCCATTATCATGTTTAGGAAGAATCAATGTCGTGAAAATGGCGATACTCCCCCAAAGTAATTTATACATTTAATGCTATCCCCCATCAAGCTACCAAGGACTTTCTTCACAGAATTGGGGAAAAAACACCCTAAACTTCATATGGAACCAAAAAAGAGCCCGCATAGCCAAGACAATCCTAAGTAAAAAAAAAAAAAAACAAGCTGGAGGCATCATGCTACCTGACTTCAAACTATATTACAAGGCTACAGTAATCAAAACAGCATGGTACTGGTACCAAAACAGAGATACTGACCAATGGAACAGAACAGAGGCCTCAGAAAGAATGCCACACAACTACAACCATCTGGTCTTTGACAAACCTGACAAAAACAAGCAATGGGGGAAAGAATTCCCTATTTAATAAATAGTGTTGGGAAAACTGGCTAGCCATATGCAGAAAGCTGAAACTGGATCCCTTCCTTACACCTTATACAAAAATTAACTCTAGATGTATTAAAAATTTAAACATAAGGCCTGACACCAAAAAACAAAACCCCTAGAAGAAAACCTAGGCAATACCATTCAAGGCATACGCATGGGCAAGGACTTCATGACTAAAACACCAAAAGCCAAAATAGACAATGGGATCTAATTAAACTTAAGAGCTTCTGCACAGCAAAAGAAACTATCAATAGAGTAAACCTGCAATGAACAGAATGGGAAAAAATTTTTGCAATCTACACATCTGACAAAGCTACTATCCAGAATCTATGGAGAACGTAAACAAATTTACAAGGAAAAAGCAACGCCATCAAAAAGTGGTGAAGGATATGAACAGACACTTTTCAAAAGAAGACGTTTATGCAGCCAACAAACATATGAAAAAAAAGCTCATCATCACTGGTCACTAGAGAAATGCAAATCAAAACCACATTGAGATATCACCTCAAACCAGTTAGAATGGCAATCATTAAAAAATCAGGAGACAACAGATGCTGAAGAGGATATGGAGAAATAGGAACCCTTTTACACTGTTGGTGGGAGTGTAAATTAATTCAACCATCATGGAAGACAGTGTGGTGATTCCTCAAGGATCTAGAAACAGAAATACCATTTGACCCAGCAATCCCATTACTGGGTATATACCCAAAGGATTATAAATCATTCTACTGTAAAGACACATGCATACATATGTTTATTACAGCACTGTTTACAATAGCAAAGACTTGGAACCAACACAAATGCCCATCAATGATATACTGGATAAAGAAAATGTGGCACATATACACCATGGAATACTATGCAGCCACAAAAAGGATGAGTTTATGTCCTTTGCAGGGACATGGATGAATCTGGAAACCATCATTCTCAACAAACTGACAAAAGAACAGAAAAGCAAACACCACATGTTCTCACTCATAAGTGAGTGTCGAACAATAAGAACACACGGAGACAGGGAGGGGAACATCACACACCAGGGCCTTGGGGGTGCAGGGCTAGGGGACGAACACCAGGGGTGGGGGGATTAGGGAGCGATAGCATTAGGAGAAATACCTAATGTAAATGACAGTGCAATGGATGCAGCAAACCACCACCATGGCACATGTATACCTATGTAACAAACCTGCACTGTCTGCACATGTTCCCTAGAACTTAAAGTGTAATTTAAAAAAAAAGAATAAATTTGAGTCAAAATATGACTTTCTTTGATATAATAAAAAGTAATTAAAGAAAAAATTGATAAAATGAAATATTTTCTCACTATATTTCAAGGCAAACACCAGAAAAAAATAAGTTTATTTCAATCAATAAGACTTTCATAACCATAGTTCAAACCAGTATGATCAATGCATCATGCCACAGTTCTTAGCACCCTTCATGGAACACAACAATGGATTCCCAGACAGAATTAGGAAGCCACAGTTTAAGTAGTAATAATCCTGACTCCACTACTAAGTTTGGATGATCTTGGGTGAGTTACTAAAGATCTCATTTCAATCTCCTCATCTCTAAACTAAGATCAGTAATACACACCCTATCTACCACACAGGAATGTTCTGAGGAACAAAAGGGAACTTAAGTTCCTTTGTTTAAGTATGGAGAAATAGCACTATACCAACATGACATATTGTCATTATTTACCATCATATTAGTAGTATTTATTATCTTATGCCATCCTTGTATCTGTCTCCATCTTGCTGAGCTATTTTCACTCCCATTCACAAGCAGTGTCTTCCATTTTGGCTGTTAATTTGGTTCCATATTAATATTGTTTTGGTATTATGTCAAATACTGCAGAGAAATGTAAAAATTGGAGAATAACCTGTAAGTAATCTCTATAGTAGTAGAGTTTTATGACTATCTTACTGAAGAATAAAGGAAATTGTTAACATGTATTTCCAAGGTTGCTTACAAATACTGTATTATTGTTACTCTTTATAGGAGACCTGTGAATCCATCCTCTAATTGTGCACTGGAAGAGCTAAAGCAATTTCATGAACTACAGAAGCCAGACCGCAAGCTCTTTGGGTTCTGCTTACCTTCCAAGACACCAACCTCAGAAGCTGTGGTTCCAGAAGCTGGATTGGTCATTGACGGGAAGACACTGAATGCCATTTTCCAGGGAAAGCTGGAGAAGAAGTTTCTGGAATTGACCCAATATTGTCGGTCTGTACTGTGCTGCCGCTCCACACCACTCCAGAAGAGTATGATAGTCAAGCTGGTGCGAGACAAGTTGCGCGTCATGACCCTTTCCATAGGTACCCATCATGCTGAGATACGGGTGGCACCTTGGCAGGGAAGATCTGATGAGAGGCTGGATCGGAGGTGGGAGGTCAGGTCTCAGAGTCAGGATTCTCAGGCTGTGAATCATTGTCTTAGAGGGATAGAGTTCAAAATGACAAGATGCAGCAGCTGGGGGATGAAGTGGGACTGTGCAACCAAGTTCTTGGGACTAGCAAGTTAGCTAAAGAACAATCAGGACTTAGATGAAGGTCAAAACAGAGGCCTTGAATTCAGTGCATCCAGGTAGCTCAAGAAATGTTGCCATCAATGATATATACTGAGACCATCTTAATTCTGGGATGCAGATCATTTTCCCTTTAATAGTTTATACATGGCACGACATCACGTATTTAAGGATTTGATATTATTCTGAGTGTTGATGGCTGGTGGAGAGATTTTAAAGATTAGTACTGTCTTATGTTGAATTTTGTGTGCTTATTTCTAAATATGAGGCCAGCACAAAGCATATCACAGAAAGATGCTAGCATTGGTTGATGAAGAATTTTTCAGAGGAGCTAAACTTTAATCATGTTAGGACAGAGAAATTAAAACTGCACTTGCTTAACATCTTTCAGGAAAAACCAAACCCGGTTTAAAGGAATCTTCATGATCTTCTGTTACCTTCAGCCACATCTCTTCTCATGGCCACCGTTCCCTCTCCAATATTTGCCTTTCCATGTTCCAACAAATGAAACTGTTTACCATTCTCCACGGACCTTGTCCTCTCTCACTTCTGGGACTTTGCACAAGTTATTTCCTCTGTAAAACAATTCTTCCAATCCCACCCAACTTTGCTTTCCTCTGGGGGCTCCCACAGCACCCAGTATTCATAGCTCACTGTCATACCTTCTGTGATAGCCTCAGTAGGCCATGAGTTCCTTGAGTAGAAAAATCATGTCAGCCTAATTCACTTTTGGATCCCATGCCCAGCACATACCAAGTACATAGTAAATATTGCGTTCACTTAGGGACATTCTTACAGGTGGTGCCAACCTCTCCTCCTCCTACACAGGCATGGGAAAAGATTTTCTTTCCTGACATTTCAAATAGGAACCCTATTATACATGATGGTTTTGTTCCTGGTCTTCAGGTAAGAACAGTAGAGAATAATGACAAGAGTGGGACAGAAAGAAAGCAGAGAGCAAACCTTTAGCAAAGACATCCTACTTTTAAGCCCGGAATCGTCCTCTTCAGAAATTCAGACACACACAAGGCAGTAGCCCAAGAATGATTCTCTGATGTCAGATATTGCCTTCACTCCCATAGCAACAGAAGAAAAGCCAGTGTGGTGAGAAGTAGCATGGTTTCACACCTCTAATTCTCCTGGTTCACTAACAGAAGAGGTTAAAGGTTGGATTTGTTCTTCATGGGGATGATTAAAATTATGCATTGCTATGCAATCAAGAAAAAAAGTTATTTTAGAATAAAGGCTACTTATGACAAAATTTTTAAGACCAATAAATGTATCATCAGATAACTAGGAGAAGAATCATTCTCTCCCTCCCATTCCATGTTCTATACCATAATAATATAAATTTAATTGTGGCTTATTCTGAGAAACTACTAGAAAACAGGTAGGACCAAGGAAAAGAATCAAGTTCAGCATAGTCTACAACGAGGGTTGGCAAACTATGGCCTGCAGGCTAAATCCAGCCCATGGCATGTTTTTGTATGGATACTAAGAATGATTTATTTTTTAGTGCAAAATTTATAAAAGACTAATAGGCTTTCAGCAAGAACAACCGTTCAATTTTACTTCTTGGCTCACAAAGCCTGAAATCGTTATCACCTTACCCTTTACAGAAAAAGTTTGCTGAACTCCCGTCTAAAAGATAAAGCATTGGGGACAGTTCAGCTTCTGGGGAAGGCCTTACCATATAGAGCTATCTTTGGCTGCTTATATTAAATCAAATTCACCAGCAAAATTTTTATAGTCATATGTGGCTACTGGTTTCTGTATTGGACAGTGCAGATATAGAACATTTCTCTCATCGCAGAAAGATCTTGAACAGTCTTGGTATAGAAGAAGACTGTGTGTGTATATGTGTGTGGTGGGGTGTGTGTGTGTGTTTCTATGCCTTACCTCCAGTTTTATGAAACAACTCACTTTGTTGAGTGGGAACTCAGTGTGATTATATTTCAAAAACACAAGTCAATCTCATTTTTGTACACTGAGAAACAAAACAGAATGTCATCCCTCTCCTTGGAAACCATTGACAATCTGATGATTTCACTGTCCAAACTGTCCAGTTGTCTTGATATGGTCAGTATTTCAAGTTTGACTGAGGGACGTGCATTGGCCCTGGAATCTGAAGGATCGAGTTCCATTTCTCCTGGGTCCTTTCTCTAGCTGGATTACCCTTGCCAAGTCTCTAAGTTGCTCAGATTCTCCATTTGGTTATCAGTAAAGTTTATTATAACATTTGTGAGGGCATTTTTTTGGGGGGGGGGGAAATGCCCAAGTCTCTTGATTACCATTCTATCCCCCAATACCTAATGTTGTGCCTAGAAAAAAGACAGTAAGTCCTATATTTGTTGAATGGTAAAGAAAAAGGTAAGATTTCTTGTCTAAAGAAGAAAAGACGTCTCTCAAGCTAAGTACTACAGCAATGACTTTCTATAGAACTATTCAGAGTAATGTTAAAAGGATTCAGTTATACATAACTGGGGACACTTGAGAGCTACCTCATTGTCACTGAATAGTTGGACCAGAAATGAAGACACCTCATGACCTGTCTTCTTTCAGGTGATGGAGCAAATGATGTAAGCATGATTCAAGCTGCTGATATTGGAATTGGAATATCTGGACAGGAAGGCATGCAGGTATTGTTCTCTGTAACTGTTCTTGTTTCTTCCTTCCTTTCTTTGGTCCTTAGTTGACATATAGGGAATTCTCCAGAATGTTGGAGAAACTTCTCCCCGAGAACTTCTCCCCCACATCTAAAGTTGCAAATGCCCTCCCTAAGCAATGACAGACAGAAGGACATCTGAAATCATTTTGTAAATGACATTTTTGTCCTGACGGCCAGTTTGACCTGCAAATTGCTTAGTATGCTTTCATAGTGTCAAAACTTAGTCAAAATTCAGCTTGGAAGAAGCATACTAACTTGACTGCTAAATTTTCCCATTAAAACATAGAACATTTTGTGGGTTTTGAGCCATTAGCAATTGTATTTCCACCACCAGTGCAGACAATCGGCACTGCCTAAATTTTTTGATGAAGATAGAGAGCACTGACTGGGAAGCCACAGAATAGTTCTGAAATGTTACCCCTTACGTATCTCCTATATGCCAGCAATCAGACCAGAGCTATCTAGTCTTTTGGCTTCCCTGGGCCACATTGGAAGAAAATCGTATTGGGCTACACATAAAACACAGTAATATTAACTATAGCTGATGAGCTTTAAAAAAATTTGCAAAAAGTCTCAATTTTGGGCCTCATTCAAAGCCATCTGGGCCACATGTTGCCTGCAGGTTGGCCAACTTTGTGTTACACACTTCGCATTTGGTATCTTGTTGAATTTTAATCATCATCACACCCTGTATGTTAGGGATTGCTCTTCCATTTTTAGATGGGGAAACTGAGGGCTGGGGAATTAGCCAAACCAAAATTTCTACCAGGATTTATTAACAGGCATGTTCAGTGTTCATGTTTTTAAAAGGGTACTATAAACTGTGTCTTGTTCTGAGTAATCCCCAGGGGCAGAAGACATATTTCTGCTGTGAAGGAAGAACTGTCACCTGTGAGCTCCATCTGTGAATGGAGCCAATAGCCTGCCTCAAGTGGGGGTGAAGGGCGTTCAGAGGATTGAAAATTGCTTGAATAGAAGCCCCTACTCTCTGGCTAACCATCACATGCCTAGCATAGTACCTGACACATACTGGGCCACAGTAAATGCTTATTGGATAAATGGATGAAGAGCCGTCCTAGACCCTTTGGATCTGCCCTCCTTGAATTCTAGTGAGATTTGGAATTCCCAGAATGGAGGGTGGGGTGTCAGACTCTAAAAAGCTACCCAAGAGTGACCACAACAAGGGGTCTTTAGGACTCTGTTAGCCGCAGTCCTAGACCAAAGCAGCACCCTTGAGGGAGTCTCTCTGGGGCACCGGCAGCCATGGATGGAAGCTGATGTGTCTGCTCTCCCCTCTCAGGCCGTCATGTCCAGCGACTTTGCCATAGCCCGCTTTAAGCACCTCAAGAAGCTGCTGCTTGTGCATGGCCACTGGTGTTACTCGCGCCTGGCCAGGATGGTGGTGTACTACCTCTACAAGAACGTGGTGAGTAGCCTATGGCATCCTCCCACCCAGGCCTTGGCAGTCCTTGCCACGGGGCCAGATCTCACCCTAGCAGTGGGCAAAGCACCTCAGCATCATAAGGGAATGAGTCAGGCTGGCATGGTATTTGATCTTGAAACTGTTCCTTAAAGCTCTTTGACCTTGAGCTAGACTCTTCACTTTCTGTTTTTGTGAACTTATTGTGAGAATTGGCAATGCTGTATGAAAAGCACCTGGCACAGAGAGGGCACAAATGGCTACAAGTGTGGACTCTGGAGTCAGACATGTTGGGTTCAAATCCAGATTCCCATATGTGGTAATGTCACTAAATTTCAGTTTCACCATCTGTAAAATGGGGGTGGTGATAGCACCATTCTCATATTTGCTACGAGGATTAAATGAGAGCTTGTCTATAAAGTGATTAGCATATCATAATCATCTATAAAATTAGCCATTTTTGGTTATTGGTGTTGCTGTCATTACTCTTGGAGTTAAATCTCATAAATGAGATTATCTTATTGTAACAAAGAAGGATTTGAAGAGCTAGTCTGACCTGTGTCTTAGATTTCCTCTCCATCTAGAGCCAGCTCAATGCAAGAGCTATACCCCATGCCTTGGGAGAGTGAAGGTGAAAAGCACCTCACAGAATGTAAGGCTGGAGCCCGTGGCTCCAACTTGAGACCTGCACGTCACTTCAGTGCCCCTGAATTTTCTTTCAGGGAGTTCCTGGAGGGCAGGATACTAAAAAAATATCTACTTGGCAAAGATGTTTAAGGTGCAGAGATTGTCTGGGCAATCTTACTTGACTCCAGCATGCTGTATGACCTTGAAGAAACTGAGGCACACAGAGATTAATTTATCTTTTCATCAATAATATGGGGGAGACTGACTGACTCTGTGTCAAGAGGCCTTAGTGTCAGAGCTCTGAAAAGCATATAGCCCTATCCACATACAAGCAGTAAGTTGTGTCTCCTAACAAGTATGCTGGTTTCTGTCTTGTTGATGAGGGCCCAAAGCAAACACATACCAACTGAGGAATTAAAACTGTCAGAGGGTTCTTGTTTGAAAAGTCCTTTATCAACAGTAGGTATAGGAAGAAGTCAGAACATTGCTGTACTAAGGGAGGGAACAAAAGACTGAGTTTTTCATTATCTAGTTCAAAGGCTTTGAATAAACCCCAAGATCCTCCAAACAGAATTTGACTCCTCCTTGAATAAGTAAAAGGAGAGTATTAAGACCAGGGTGATGGAAGAGAAACATTAGCCAAGTAGCAGCTACAAAATTGCATTTTTCTCTTGCTCCAGTCTTTATTTCAGACTCTGACACAGTCACCCTTGCTCAGAAGTGACTTTCTGTGCAAAGTTCAATGTATATGTAAATAAACAGCAATACAAAAGTAATGCAAATTCAATCAACTTGATGGCAATATTATCTCAGCAAGTCTACGCAAATAAGTCACTCCATCTGACTTGAAACTCACTTTGAGAGTGAAAGACTGTTTACTTAGAATTCAAAATGCCCCCTTTTAATTTTTTGGCAGCTCAAGGAATGATTCTTTTGAATAAGCACAGCCTCTTCTCTGCATTAAATTTGTGAAATAGAAAAGAAAATGTTTCCAACCAGCCGCGCTTTCAAAGCTTAAATGATATTTATTTCCAGCCCAATGCCGTGCTCAAAGTTGCGATACTGATGCCACATTATCTCCCTGTTGTAATTAGAAGGTGGAGAACTATGACTTCCACATACGAAACCAATTTCAGAGAGGATTAAAACCTGGCCTGCTCTGAAATTTGAACAATGAATTAATTACTGCACTGGAGCTTCTTGATAGAGCAGGCGTCCAATCTCAGCGATGTTGCCACAGGATTCGATGCACTCCCTGCAAGGTACAAAGATTCCAGTTAAGCAGAAGTGAAAAACAAGCAAGATCTTACCAGGGCCTCAGGAGGAAGGAAAAACTCTGTAATGTTAAAACTCCAGGATGAGTGTTAGAATAGAGCTAAGATTAACTACCTCGATTCAAACAACAATTGAATGTCTGCTGTGTGTCAGGAACAGGGCTGAGCAATGGTCATAGAGCAGGAATCAAGCCAGTCATGGCCCGCATGAGGCTTCCTGTCTATATCTGGGCTCAGGAAGCTTTTTCTTCGAAGAGCTCAACAATAAATACTTTCAGTTTTGCAGGCTGTACATGTCTAGAAGAGTCTAATTGTGTAAGTCAAAGACAGGACTGAGAAAGTTTAGAGGTGGTTAAAGAGAAAGAACTTTGAAATTTCAGATGCGGATTGTACCATGCTCTAGCTCTGAATTTGGGCAGGGGGAAACGGTATCTCAGAGTCTTGGATTCTTCATCTGTAAAATCAGCCTAATAATGTTAATATTATTGTTAATATCACTATGTGATGTATTAGTACAATATATAGTGCTATTACTATCGGCAATATTAATCTTGCAAGGTTGTTAAACTATTGTGTGTATTGCACATCCAATTATATACTAGATGCTAATATACTGATGTTTATCTCACTCCTGGCACATATAGAAGGTCAAATTTTGTGACTGATGTTACTACTACTAATAGCCCCTCCAAAATAACATTGACCCAGCAGTTCAGAAATAGGAGTTCCAGCTTGAACACAAAATTGCTGGATGATTCCTTGCAAGATCTTTCACATCTCTGTGCCTCTGCCCCACATAATTGAGAAGTTCTAGTCCTAACTGCCAGACCAGCTGCTTATATGTATGACCTTGGTCAAATCACCAAACCATATTGCAAAATGGTAGACAGTAACAGTGACCCAGCCCATCCACAAGAGAGGAGATCTTGAGTGGGAAAAAGCTTTAGAAAAAAATGAACAACGTTTTGGCGGATTTTCTCATTCACCCTTCTGAGCTTGCATGACCATTAGGAAAGTATAGCGAGGTCAACGTCTCACGAGGTCATCCTCCTACCAGGTGTCCTGCTCGTGATTCAATCTTTCCATTACCCCTTCATCAGTGGCATCCCTTTCTATTACCACTCTACCACCATTCATATTTCACATGCCATGGTCTAAGTATTACTATTCCTCCTGACAGATGATAAAATGTTTAGAAAGGTTAAGCAGTTTGTCTAAGGTCACACAGCTGGTAAGTGACAGACTGGGGGATTCAAAACCAGGCCTCTCTGCCTCCAAAATCTGTGCTTTTAACCACCATAGTACAGTTAAGTCCTCACTTAGTGTCATCAATAGTTCTTAGAAACTGTGATGTTGAATGAAACAATGTTATTCCAGAACTTTCCCTACATCATTTGCTTGAAGTTGTAGTTTCTAAACACTTATTGGCAATGTTAAGTGAAGACTTACTGTTCACTCACCTTAAATAAGTTGGTGGAGTCTCCTTCAGGTCCTGAAGAATGTTAGCAGTAATAGTAGTAACAGCGGCAGCTAATGCTCTAAGGATTAGAATTATCTCTAATCCTTACATAACCCTGCGTGAGGAATGAGGAAAGTGGCTCCCAGAGCTCCCAGGCAGCAGGTGGTGACCGGCTGCACACGGGGTCTGACTCATAAGGCCTTGCTCTTTGCCTGCAGTGCTATGTCAACCTGCTCTTCTGGTATCAGTTCTTCTGTGGTTTCTCCGGCTCCACCATGATCGATTACTGGCAGATGATATTCTTCAATCTCTTCTTTACCTCTTTGCCTCCTCTCGTCTTTGGAGTCCTGGACAAAGACATCTCTGCAGAAACACTCCTGGCATTACCTGAGCTATACAAGAGTGGCCAGAACTCTGAGGTAAAGGGGACCCCTCCACCAAGGGTGGTGACTTCAGGTTCTCACTGACTTCTTCCTCCCCCCATGGAGGCATCAGAGAAAGAGCTGTATGCTGGGGTCAGGAGCCTACATTCTGACCACTGTTCCGTCACTTTGAGTAACTCCTCTCTCCCTTTCTGACCTATTTCCCATTTGCTATGGAAGGTGTTGAACCAAACTAGTGGGTATTTTTAATTATTTCTTAATTAAATCACACATTAATATGGGACTGCCCTAGTGGAAGGGGAAGAAGCATACGGAAAGATCCTATCCCTTTTCAGCAGACCCCTCCACGGTCTGAGATACAGCAATAGAATCCCCAAAGCCCAGTTTGGGAATCCTTGGGATTTACAGCTACTTTGCTTTTCACTGGGTAAGGTACACAAATGCTTCTGTTTCCTATTAGGGAAAGCAAAACTTAGAACCCAAAATTACATGTGTTTTAGGACTTGCTGGTATCAAATAGACTAAGGCAGTCCTGAGTAGCCATCTGGTGGCTTCCTAGAAGGCCCAGAGAGGCCACCCTGCAGCCCTGAATGGTTTGGAGAAGTCAGACAGCAGGCACTCCCAGCACCAGCAAGACGCTGGATCAAGGGACCCTGAATGCCTTGAAAGGGGAGCTCTGGGAAGAGGGACTTTGCAATGCCAGAGAGCATCTTTGCACCTGGAGGAAAGGAGGGCAAAGCCAAATGTGGTGTTTCAAAGCTGGCAATTATTTATAGACAAGCAGCAAGCCCAGTTGTGACCCAAAGACAAGAGGAGAAAGCAACATAGCAGCCCAAGCAGTCCAGACAAAGGGGGCATGGTAGGAGTATGTGTTCATCTTGGTCTCTTCTAAGTTTACCCTTCTCATCAACATGCTGGCTGCATAACAAATTCCTTGAGTATCTAAAAGAAGTTAATGAAGCAAAACCCAAAAACAGTAAAGGTTTCACTTTTCCCAGGGAAGGCACAAAGATGTATGCCTGAGAAGGCTCGTTTCTGAAGTTGAGCTTGAGAAACTTGGGAATCCGTGATTCAGGGCTAGGATTGGGATCTCTCTTTCAGATCCCACTTAGAAATTTAGAATCTCTACACTTACCAAGTTTGTAGTAGCACTAGAAATACAGCAAAGAGTGATAATAATAAATAACTGAGTACTTGCTAGGCACTAAGGCCTGAGTACTTACTAGGTACTAAGTCACAATTGCATTTAGTCCTCTTTAACTCCAAGGAAATAGGCTGTATTATTTTTGCCCACATTTCTTGGAAGAAAAACTAGTTGTCTGAGCAGTTTAGTAATTTTCATGAGGTTACACAGTTGAACTGAAGTCTGTCACGCCCAAGTCTGCACTCCCGATTACTCCATTCTATTGCCACAAATACAAGAGGCATTGTAAGTGTCTGGTTGCCTGTCCCAGCCACTGCAAGAAAGTTGCTTGCAAAGAATAGAGGCTTCCTATAAGAGTGGTAATTATTGGTGTGTTCTCTCCTGACAGTGCTATAACCTGTCGACTTTCTGGATTTCTATGGTGGATGCATTCTACCAGAGCCTCATCTGTTTCTTTATCCCTTACCTGGTAAGTCGTATAGTCCCATTCTAACCACATACATTGCAGAGAGGAACTGGTCCTTTTTATATAAAGTTCCAGACTAGTAGTGTCTTTCTGGACACTTTAGAGCAGAGGCTCACACAGGTGACCTGCAGGCTATAGCCAACCCAAGGTGTGTGAAAAGTCAAAACACTGCCTAAACATGTTGGTTTCTGCTAGCACTTGAAAAACTGAAAGCTATGTTTATACGGGATCATTTTTTTCCTCACAGCAAAAATCTAGACTTGACTTTGCAGCTGGGCTCACCGCTTAAGCGTGTTCTTTAGTCTCTACTACTCCCCTTTGTCTTACACCTAGCCATCTTTTCTCATTAACTGTTTCTTACTTCAACACTGAAGGTATTTGAATTTACTACCCTTGATTTTTATACAGACTTGTGTTTCAAAGATTAAGGAAGCTAGTGTTCAGGCAGCAAGTTCTTTATCTGAAAAAAAAAATAGCAAGAATGCAGATAGCAAGGGATACCAGCCCAATCTCAATTTGATTCCTCTGTTTAAATAGTGCAAATTTAGGTAGCAAACAATATATGTATTCTTTCTGGACACAGGGAACAGGATGGGAAACAGTTACCACCAGGTAAACACTGTTGCTTATCCAGCCTCTGGGTTCATATTCTTTCATAATTAGCCAGATTACGGGGTTAGAGGAGGCAGGGATCTTGTGCTTTGCTTGAATTTCCTGGTTTAAAATACCCTCCCTGGCCAGGTCTCTGCTTGGCTTTCCTGCTTTATCTTTTGCCCTTGAATATGTGCTACAGACCTGCAATGTAGGACTCTTTGGAGTTCTACAAATCCTCTGTGTTCACCCTCAGTTCTGACCTTTGCTGAAACTGCATTTACCCTCTCTTTCCAAGTGATTAACTCCTCTTATTCTGATTTCAGTTAATCTATCCTCTCTTCCATGTTTCCAGGGTACCTTGTACTTGCCTCTATTATAGCACTTACTTCCTTAAATTGTCCCACATCTGCTCTGCTAATAGACTAAACTCATTTTGTAGGCAAACACAGAAGTATCCTCAGCTGTTAGCATAGTGTCTGATGGGCTTTCAGTGAATTCTTCCTTCATTCATTCCACAATGGTTTTACAGTCCCCATCTTGGCTTACTCTTGCAAACACCACTTCTAAGTTAGTCCTATCAGTTCATTTCTCATCTTGATCTGTTCTACGGATCACTACCATGTGGATAGCAGCTAGGTACCTCCTTCTTCTTCATTGATGCTTTATAATCATGGTGTCAAAGCCAAAGTTTTAAGTCCAGAGACACAGACATATCTGATAATGACTGTCTGTTCCTCCTCTGTAGACCTATAAGGACTCTGATATAGACGTCTTTACTTTTGGGACACCAATCAACACCATCTCCCTCACCACAATCCTCTTGCACCAGGCAATGGAAATGAAGACATGGGTAAGTGTCACCGAGCCCCTTTGGCTTAAAAATTGTGCTCCTGTCCATTGACTATACTCAAATTTCTGAATTGTTTTACTTTGTGTTATTGATTCACTCAATAAATACACACTAAGCTCCTACCTACGTCCCACCTGTACAGAGAAGAAAGAGGTGAAAAAGATAAAATTCTGGCCTCAACTTGCTTTTCATCTAGCTAGGATGTTAAAACACATATAAAATAAGGAGACAATTAGTTGCAAAAATGGATAATATCAATTGATAAAAGATTCAGGGGTATGGCCGGACATGGTGGCTCACGCGTGTCATCCCAGCACTTTGGGAGACTGAGGTGGGTGGATCACCTGAGATCAGGAGGTTGACACCAGCCTGGCCAGCATGGTGAAAACTTGTCTCTACTAAAAATAAAAAATTAGCTGGGTGTGGTAGCTGGCACTGGTGATTCCAGCTGCTCAGGAGGCTGAGGTAGGAGAATTGCTTGAACCTGGGAGACAGAGGTTGCAATAAGCCAAGATCGTGCCACCATATTCCAGCCCGGGTGACAGAGCAAGACTCCATCTCAGAAAAAAGTTCAGGGGTGTTTCAGAGACAAGGAAAACACCATACATACCTGAGGCTGTGTTAGGGGGAATTCTACCTATTTAATTTTAATTTTAGGGTGAATAATTAGAAACCTACCTCCAGGTAACCATATCTCAAGCATATTCAAATATCACATTTTGATATCTAAGAAGGCACTGTCACCTTTTTGACTGGATTCTTCTAGTCAGTGATAACTATAAAAACAAGTAGCATACAATTCTATGCCTGGTGTCTCTACATGATTAGCATGTATTATTTAAGCTCCCGGAGCCCTGTGGGTTAGGTGTTTTTTATTCCCATTTTATAGATTTAGAAATACAGTAGATGCAATAAGGTTAAACTTGCCCAAGCAGTGCAAGATAGAAGCAAGTTTTGAACCCTGGCAGTTTAATGCGAGCCGTTAACATCCATGCTAACATCCATGCTAACAGTGTAAGTAGATAAGATTGAATGGTACATGGGGGACCACTTTACAGAAAGGTTTGTCCTTAGCCATGCTGAAATGTCTTTCTGGACACACAAGTATTAAAAATTTGGAAAATGGCCTCAAGTAGGCTCAACGTGTTCCTACATTCTGCAGTGGAACTCCCTACTCCAACCTCCCACCACCACTATCACAAGCTAAAAGTGGGCCATAACCAGCTGGACAGTGGCCAATAAGAGCCACTCAAGGATAGTTTTGTATCATGGAGTTCTCATTTTGAAAACCCCCTCTCCTATTCAGCATAGTATTAGAAGTTCTGGCCAGGGCAATCAGGCACGAGAAATAAAGCATATTCAAATAGGAAGAGACAAAGTAAAATTGTCTGTTTACAGATGACATAATTGTATATTTAAAAAAAATCATTTTCTCAGTCCAAAAACTCCTTAAGCTGATAAGCAACTTTAGCAAAATCTCAGGATACAATGTGCAAAAATCACAAGCATTCATATACACCAACAACAGACAAGCAGAGAGCCAAATTATGAATGAACTTCCATTCACAGTTGCTACAAAGAGAATAAAATACCTAGAAATGCAGCTAACTAGGGAAGTGAAGGACCTCTTCAAGATGAACTACAAACCACTGCTCCAGGAAATAAGAGAGGACACAAACAAATGGAAAAACATTCCATCCTCATGGATAGGAAGAATCAATATGGTGACAATGGCCATACTGCCCAAAGTATTATAGATTCAACACTATTCCTATCAAACTACCATCAACATTCTTCACAGAATTAGAAAAAACTACTTTAAATTTTATATGAAACCAAAAAAGAGCCCATATAGCCAAGACAATCCTAACCATAAAGAACAAAGCTGGAGGCATCACGCTACCTGACTTCAAACTATACTAAAAGGCTACAGTAACTAAAATGGACAAATAGACCAATGGAACAGAACAGAGACCTCAAATAACACCACATATCTACAACCATCTAATCTTCAACAAACCAGACGAAAACAAGCAAGGGAGAAAAGATTCCCTATTTACTAATTGGTGCTGAGAAAACTGGCTAGTCATATACAGAAAACAAACTGTACACCTTCCTTATACCTTATACAAAAATTAACTCAAGATGGATTAAAGACTTAAATGTATAACCCAAAACCATAAAAGCCCTAGAAGAAAATCTAGGCAATGCCATTCAGGACATAGGCATGGGCAAAGATTTCATGATGAAAACACCAAAAGCAATTGCAACAAAAATGAAAATTGACAAATGGGATCTAATCAAAGAGCTTCTGCACAGCAAAAGAAACTACCATTAGGGTGAATAGGCAGTCTACAGAATGAGAGAAAATTTTTGCAATCTACCCATCTGACAAAGGTGTAATATCCAGATTCTACAAGCAACTTATACAAATTTACAAGAAAAAAAAATTCCATCAAAAAGTGGGCAAAAGATATGAACACACACCTCTCAAAAGATGACACTTAATGTCGCCGACAAACATGAAAAAAAGCTCAGCATCACTGATCATTAGAGAAATGCAAATCAAAACCATAATTAGATACCATTTCATGCCTGTCAGAATGGCAAGTATTAAAAAGTCAAGAAACAGGAGATGCTGGCGAGGCTGTGGAGAAACAGGAATGCTTTTACAATTGAGTGGATTGACGGGAGTGTAAATTAGTTCAACCACTGTGGAAGACAGTGTGGTGATTCCTCAAGGATCTAGAACCAGAAATACAATTTGACCCAGCAATCCCATTACTGGGGATATACCCAAAGGAATATAAATCATTCTGCTATAAAGACACATACACATGTATATTTATTGCAGTACTATTTACAATAGCAAACACGTGGAACCAACCCAAATGCCCAACAATAATAGATTGGATAAAGAAAATGTGGTACACATACACCATAGAATACTCTGCAGTCACAAAAAAGAATGAGATCATGTCCTTTGCAGGGACATGGATAAAGCTGGAAGCCATCATCCTCAGCAAACTAACAAGAACAGAAAATCAACGCCACATGTTCTCACTTTTAAGTGGGAGATGAACAATGAGAACACATGGACACAGGAAGGGGAACATCACACTGGGGACTGTCAGGAGGTGGGGAACAAGAGGAGGGAGAGCATGCAGGGCTTAAAACCTAGATGACAGGTTGATAGATACAGCAAACCACCATTACACATATATACCTAGGTAACAAACCTGCACATTCTGCATATGTATCATGGAACTTAAAAAATTTTTAAAACCCTCTGCTCCACTTTGTGTCAGTGACAGACAGAATGAAGTGATAAGACAAAAGAAAGGCATAGCCAGGCTTAAGTACAGGACAGATTTCTTCATGGGCCAGAAACACCAGAAGGGGCTGCAATACCATGAGGAAGAGAAGGGGAAGAGCAGGCACTGGGTAGGTTCAAACTGCAGACTTCCTGGAAACCAGGACAGGACACAGATCTTGACAATGGGGACTCAGGCTCCTATGGGGTAGGGCAGTCTGGAACCCCATCTACTACTGGGTCTAAAGTTCTCCTGCTCAAGAAAGAAATCTAAGGGAAAGATAACAACGGCAAGCTGCTTGGAGGTATAGTTTTACCAGAAGCTGTTTGATACTAGAAACCACAAGCTTAAGGAAACGTTTAGAATCCTTGAAAATAAAATATAGTCATTGAAATCAAAACTACAATTTGTAGGATCCACTCTAGATCAGACACTAGCAAAAAAAGAAACTGCCAAATTGAAATATAGTTTTAGGAGCTTATCCAGAATGATACATAAATATGAAAAATAATTAAGAGGAAATGGTGGCTGGAACAAATGGGCAGCCTCTTTAAGAGGAATCTCAGGAGGAAAAAAGAATGATGGAGAAGCATTATTTGAAGAAATTGTCACTGAGAATGAAAATATCAAAAATCTGGATGTATTGCCTAGATATTTCATAATTAAACTGTACAATGTAAAAGATACAGAGACAACCCTTAAGTCTGCCAGAGACTATGGACAAATTACCTGAAAAGGAACAGCTAGGCTGATGACCAAACAATAAAAGCCACAAAGACAGTGGAGTAACTATCTTCAAACAGCTGAAGAAAAACAACTAGAAAAGCTACACTATTAAGAGTAAGGCAAAATAAATTCTATTTTCAGATAAAGTCTCTAAGGTTTACTACCCATAGGTCATCACAAAAAGAAGGAACATACTTCTGCAAGAATATAAAAAACAAAAGCTAAAACTATGAGAAACAACATTAGGAAGGGCTATTCAATAGGTAATTTATGCTAAAGCCTTCATAGTGGATAGGAGAATAAAA
Source organism: Ateles fusciceps (assembly GCA_036589455.1). Taxonomy (NCBI): domain Eukaryota; kingdom Metazoa; phylum Chordata; class Mammalia; order Primates; family Atelidae; genus Ateles; species Ateles fusciceps. The sequence goes on along the minus strand of JAZHEH010000734.1, from coordinate 994,180 downwards.
ATACACATTTAACTATACACTTTCCATAAAAGTTCACTTGTTTTAATATCTTTACTAAAATGGAACAAAAAAATCTAGAAAACTCTCAATTCTGCAGAATGTAGGAAATAATGGCAAACAAAAAATGCAAAATGAGATGTTTAAATCTAAATATATCAGTACTCATAGTAAATGTAAGTGGATTAAATTCTTCCTTTAAAAACAAAAATTACAGATTGGATTTTTTCATCTAGCAAAAATAAGAAATGGACAAATTCACGATCATAGCTTGAGATTTTTATGCAAATCTGAGAAACTGGCATAGATCAAATAGATTTTAAAAAATAGAAGGGATATAGAAACTTTTAATAAATTATGTTTGATCTAATATATAAAACTTTGCTCAAACCAAATAACATACATTTTTTTCAAACGTACACAGATCAGTTCCCAGAGAGAATTCTAAATCACAAAGGAATTTGAAAGAAAAAAATCCTAAAGTCCATGTTTTCTGATGGCAAGCTTATTTAAATTAGAAGCCAGCAATAAACAGGTAGCCACATAAAGCCTAACAGGCTTAGAAATTTCAAAAAGCACTTCTAAACAACTTATGAAATAGAGTAAGTCATGATGGAAATTATAAATACCTCTTGCTGAATGACCATAAAAATACTAGCACTTTTAATGGCAAAAACCACGAGTACTTTTTTTTTTTTTACTAACCTAAGGGTTAGAAATCCCCTAGTTTGGGTTGCTCTCCAGCCCCAGCAAATCAATAATGATCTGTCTTAAGTAGGAGCAGTAATTCCTCTCCCTTCAGCAGTGATTGGTCCAGGGTGGGCACATGATCCAGCTCTTAGCCAGGGAGAAGTCAAGCGAACTCTGGGACTTTCTTTTATTAATAGGATAGGGTCATGAAGTAAAAGCCTCTTGTCCCTCCTTTTCCTTCCTGCTTTTGTCAGTGCCCTGTGATCAAATGATGTGTAGCACTGCAGCCACTGCTTCAGGCAATGAGTTTAAGGACAAAGACAACTGCTGGAGGTGCCTGAGCAGAAATACGAGAAGAACTTGGATTCTTGGACACACTGAGCCTCTGCCACAACTTTGGAGTTGCCAGCCTTCAGATGTTTTGCTAGAAAAGATGATATTTCTTCTTTGTTTAAGCCACTATCAGCCAGGCACACTGTCACTTGCAGTTGTAAATGTTATAACGAATGCCGTCACATTCCCAGTGCCATATTCCCCAGATTACCTTCAGAGAAGGAACGTAAAGCTAGCAAACCCTTGAAGGTACAGGGATCAGCATTCCAGCTAAGGTGTTTGGACTTTTCCTGGGAGGGAGATGTGTTCAGAAGATCCTCCAGTCTCCAATGTGCCAACATCTACCTATGGTACTTACCTCTCCCTTGCTTCACATCCTACCATGGTTCCCCCCATTGCTCTTAGGACAGAGTCCAAACTCCTCACTTATGGGCCTGTAACATCTGGCTCTTGCTGTCCCCCTGGCATCACCATTGATCCTTCCTACTTCATATTAGACCCCAGCCAGACCAAGATAGTTTTAGTTCTTGAATACCCTACCTCACTTCTAGGCCTCTGCATTTGCTAATTTCTCTCCCTCTTCCTCCATTTCCTCTGGCTCTCTCCTCATCCTTCAGGCCTCATCTCAAATGTTGCCTCCTCCAACAGGCCTTCCTTGGTGTCTAGATTGGATTCTGTAACCCCTTGGGCTCCCACTGCACCTTGTGATTCCTCTTATTAAACCCTTATTGAACTGAATTGTGATTTGTTTTCATAACTGCTCTACACTATGCTGCTTTCAGTTCTATTTTCTAACTTCTGTCCCTGCTTACCAAATGCTAGCTTAAGCTCATGGCCAGATTCTTGGCTGTAGACTCAATGACAATTACTTCCCATAGCCTCTCCATCACCTTTTTGCAGTCACGTCTGCAGTTGGATGTGCTTGGTTTCTCAATTTGGTGACTTTTATTCTTTAAGTCCTCTTCTAGGCTTCATCTTCCCATTCCTCTTATAATAATGGGAGGTCTAGTCCCTGTAGTAAATCTCTTATCCTAGACAATCACAGTGACTCTGCTCCCCTGACTGATACAATACAGAGCAGGCACTGTCTCTTGGCTTTGGAGAAGGACACATGATCCAGAACCGCATCCAGACAATTCTACCCCACCCCATCCACAGTGATTGGTTCAGGTATGTACATATGACCCAGTCCTGGCCAATCAGACCCTGCCTTAGGATTTTTGTTGGGAAGCAGGAGCAGTCTTTGCACTGTGGTTGCTGAGCCAATTGTTTGGAAGCCTGGAGCAACTGGCAAATTCTTGCCATAATGTAGAAAGGACTACTGGAGAATGAAGCCAACAGAGAGAAAAGCAGGATGAAGAAAGGGAGAGGTACAGAATCCATGGGACATTGCTGAGTGCCTACATCCAGCTTTGCCTGAAGCTAAACCTGCCTCTAGGCTTACTATAGCTCAAGTCAGTAACAGTTGGTTTTTTGTACCATTTAGTCAAAAGAGCCTGGCCAGTGTGTGAACACTAACTATCTGTTAAATGAAGGAATCTCAAATTGACTGTGACTATTTAGGGTTTTTTTTAATTTGTTTAATCCATTTATTTTTCCTTTTAGAAGAAAAAAAAGGAATTTAGAGGGTTGGTATTATATGAAAAATGAATCCTAGATAGAATCCCTAGGAAGGGATTCTAATCATCATTTAATCCAATGCTTTTTTATTATAGATAGGGAAATTGAGGTTCAAACGGGGTATTTAACTTGCCAAGATCACATAGCTACCTAGAGAATGTATAATCTGAATATGCTCATAAGGAAATATCAGACAAATGCAAAATGAGCATTCTTTTTTTAAACAAAAAGATGGTAGGTAGGGTGAGAGTATTCTAGTATTTTTCAAAAATGTCAATGCCATCAAAGACAAAAGCTATGAAATATTCCAGATTAAAGGAGACTAAAGACCTGAAAACTAAATATAATATTTGACCCTAAACTGGATTCTGTACTGAAGGGGAAAAAAAACACACCTTGAGGACATTATTGGATCAATTAACAAAATTGGAATATAAAAAAATTTTAGCTTTGTTAAATTAATTTTAGCAATGTTAACTTTGGTAAAATTTACCAAAATGTAGTAAAATAATCATTCAGCAAGGCTGAGTAAGCAAAACATGAGACCCAAAAGGATTTAAAGTTTGATCAAACTTGTAAAGAACAGGTAATCTTCTATATCAATTTTGTCATGGAATGAAAAAATAGAAAAAGATAAGTGTCTTAGTCTGTTTATGCTACTGCAATAGAGTACCTGAGACTGAATAATTTACAAAGACTAGAAATGTATTTCTCATAGTTCTAGGGGCTGGTAAGTCCAAGATCAAGGCACCAGCAGGTTCAGTGTCCAGTGAGGGCTGCTTCCTGCTTCCAAGATTATGTCCTCTTGCTGCATCTTTTGAAGGGGAGGACGGCAAAAAAAGATGAATGCTGTGTCCTCACAAGGCATAAATAGATGAAACTGTGTCCTCACATGGTGGAAGGGCAAAAAGCATTAGGATGCTCCTATCATCCTCTTTATAAGGGCACTAATTCATTCGTGAGGGAAGATCTTTCATGATTTAATCACTTCTAAAAGGCCCCTCCTCTTAATACTATCACAGTGAGTATTAGGTTTCAACATGTGAGTTTAAAGGAAGCACATACATTTAAACCACAGCAATAAGCAATTCATTTTTCATGGCTAGAATAACTGATATCAAAATGGGCATGGGCAATTCAAGAAAAGAAAATTACAGACCAATCTCACTAATTAACATAGATGTAGAAAAAAAAAAATTTTTTTTTGAGATGGAGTCTCGCTCTTGCCAGGCTGGAGTGCAATGGCACGATTCTCAGCTCACTGCAACCTCCGCCTCCCAGGTTCAAGTGATTCTCCTGCCTCAGCCTCCCAAGCAGCTGGGATTATAGGCACACATCACCAAGCCCAGTGATTATTATTTTGTATCTGTAGTAGAGACAGGGTTTCACCATGTTGCCCAGGCTGGTCTTGAACTCCTGACCTCAAGTGATCCACCCACCTTGGCCTCCCAAAGTGCTGAGATTACAGGCATGAGCCACTGCACCCAGCCAGATGTAGAAAATTCTAAATACTGACAAGTCATTTTGGGAGTGTGTTAAAGAATGATAAAGCATAACCAAGGAACTTCCCTATCCTGTTAGTAGATCATCAGCTCTAAAGAGTTATTTGAAAACAGCTAGAGGAATTTAAAGTACTCATACTTTTTGGTGCAATTCTAAGTATATACCTCAGAAACACTCTTGCACATGTATGTATGGAGACACGTAAAAAAAAAAAAGCCTAAATGTTCATCAATGAGAAAAATAAGTTGTGGCATGTTCATACCATATAATAGTTAAAATGAATGCACTAGAGCTATGTCTTTCAGCATAGATAAAACTTTAAAGTGGTAGTCCCCAAACTTTTGGCCACCAGGGACCAGTTTCGTAGAAGACAACTGAGGGGTGGGGTGGTTTGGAATGAAACTGTTCCACCTCAGATCATCAGGCATTTGAGCCTCATAAGGAGCATCCAACCTAGATCCCTCACACGCGCAGTTCACAATAGGGTTCTCATGCTCCTATGAGAATCTCATGTCACCACTAATCTGAGAGGAGATGGAGCTCAGGTAGTAATGCTCACTTGCCAACCACTCATCTCATCTCCTGCCGTGCAGCCGAGTTCCTAATGGGAATGGACTGTTACTGGTCCATGGCCCAGGAGTTGGGGACCCCTTTTTTAAAGTATAAAATCAAGTGAAAAAAGCTGCAGAAGTGTGTTTGCCTTCTCAGGCTGTCATCAGGTTGGGTGGCTTAAATAACAGAGATTTATTTCTCCTGGTTCTGGAGACCAAAGCCAGAACCCAAAGCCCAAGATCAGTGCAGCAGCTGATTCAGTGTCTGGTTCAGGCCCTCTTCCTTCCTGGACAGCTGCCTTAAAGCTATATTATTACTCATATGGCTGAATGAAAGAAGGATCAAATCTCTCTCCTGACTCTTCTTATAAGGGCACTAATCCCATTCAGGAGGGCTCCCCCTAATCACCTTCAAAAGGCCCCACATCCAAATGCTATCACATTGGAGATCAGAGTTTAAACATTAATTTGGGAGTAGGAGGACAAAAAGTCACATGAAACATGATTCTATTTATCCAACATTCAAAAACAGGCTATGTAGGGAAACCTAGATGGGTGGTAAACCTACAAAGGAGAGCATAGAAATTATCACCAAAAGCAGGGGGTGAGACAGAAGAATAGGGTCTTCTGGGGTATGTGTGTTCAATTCTACATGGCAACAATTTGGGCATTTGCTTTATAATGATATATTAAACTGCATACTTTTTTGAATTTTGTGTGTGTTACATTTCAAAAATAGTTAACCAAGTAGTGTGACCACCCTGCTCCCTAATCTCAGCTATACGTTCAACAGTGTTTATTTCTCTTCCTCCACAGACCATTTTCCATGGGCTCGTGCTCCTCGGCAGCTTCCTAATGTACTTTCTGGTATCCCCTCCTGTACAACGCCACCTGTGTCATCTGCAACAGCCCCACCAATCCCTATTGGGTGATGGAAGGCCAGCTCTCAGACCCCACTTTCTACCTCGTCTGCTTTCTCACACCAGTTGTGGCTCTTCTCCCAAGGTTTGAACACTGGGGCTATTTTTCTTTCCTAGAGTTACCAATCTCCCCTTAATAAGCCATTTTTATAACCCAGGATTCAGGAGTTTGACTTCTACTAAGATCCTAGAGGGTACCATTTCAGAAAAAGAGTTAGGACAGAAAGAACAATGAACAACCAGTAGGCAAATAACATGCTGTGGTCCCAGGTTAGCCACAAAGTAGTGAAGTCACCAAGTCAGTGTGACCTCGGTTGTGACATCTATAAAATGGGAATATCAATTTCTACTCTCCTGCCTTACAATTTTTTTGTGTGTATGATAAGGAATTATTTTGAGCTGCTCTATGGTTCTGTTTTCTATTAGTTCAGGAATCTCATACTCAAATGCCTATAGGGAAAAGCCAGCAAGCTCAGCAAGCCAGATGGAGGGCAGACATTAGAAGAAAGAACTTCTCAGCTTCCATCATGGCCACAAGGAAAGATCAAACCAAACATTCCAGAGCTTCAGAGTTGTCTCAGAAATTCAAATTTTGCATGAAATTACCAATGTTTAAATATTATTCAAATTTGTCTAAACTCACCCCTTCCATACAAGACCTGCATTAGTCAAATTATCCATGCGCAGGGACTATGTTGGATATTTCCAGATTAAACCCTCTGCAGTAAATGTACCTTTTCCAGAAAAATAGCAACAGCAACTATCATGCCTTGCCTTTCCTTGGAGCTCACTCTTGACATAGGCTCTCCCATCTAGCCCCTCGTTTTGTTTTTGCCGTGAGCTAAGTGTTGGGCAGAGCTATGGTTCTAGTACCCTGCTCATGGGACAGCTGAAGTACCAAGAGGGACCAGAATGTGTTCACAGGCCTAACACAAATCACAGTGGGAGCTAGGTTCTCCCAACTCAAAGGCCACTGTTCTATTCTGCAGCCCACACTCTCTAGTCAGAGCAGTGAACTTGCCAATGAAGTACCCATAGGCAAGACTTAGCCTCTCTCCATCCCGAGGATCTCACAACTCTGAACATCACTATTAAGCATTTTATCATTCTAAGCTATAACCAATAGACAATTACAACATCATACAGAACTAGTTTAATCCCAAAATTAGAGAGCCATCAACCAGCCTTACTTCCTTTAACAAGTTTGGTGGTTTGCTTAACCTAGCTTCTCTTGTCCCTACATTCTCTTGTCTTCTAACTTTATATTCTCTCCATAAAGAGCAATCACTATCATGGATTTAAAAATCATTTTTAGCAGATGACTCTTCACCATAAATTCCCAGCCCAGACCTCTCTTATGAATTCCAGACACATCTTTCTAGCAACTTATTCATCACCTCTACTGGGCATATTAAGTCTGAGGAAACTGGGAGACATTTCTAATTGAATTCATGACTCCATTCTCTGTCACCAGTGCCACCTCAGAAATCTGGGTATTTCCAGAGTTTCTTTCAGCAAATACTACCCATTTAGGCAAAGGCAGGCACTGGAAAATTATTCTTGATATCACCTGCCAACTCATGCCCATATCTAGCCTTTCACCAAGTACTGACAGTTCTATCCACGATGTATTTCTCAAACTCATCTACTATTTCCATTTCTACAGCCACTACTACCAATAGACTGTTGCCCTTTCACCCTAAATTACTTCAGTAGTCTCCTATTGGATCTCACTCTAGTCCATTAACATTGGCTCAAAGTGTGATCGTGTCACCTATTCATAACCCTCCAAGGGCTTCCCAAGACCTCTGCAATAAAGCACAAAAACCATAAACATGGCCCACAGTTCCTGCCCGCTCTGCTTCTGCCAACCCGTCCTGGGTCATATTCTCCTGCTTTTATCGTCACTCCCCAAGCTTCAGCCAGTTGTACCTAGGTTTTGATTCTCATCCCCTTGGTGTGGCTACCTCCTATGCATCTTGCAATTTTCAGCTTTATAAGGTTATTTTGTGTAAACCTTTCCCCCAAGCCACCACCTTCCTCCTCCATTCATTTATTCAACAAATATTTTCCCAGTCCCCACAATGGCCCAGGCCCCCAAGAAACTGAACCATCAACACAAAACACAATATCTTTGCTGTCATGTAACATGTGAATCCAGTTATAAATGGAGGGGGCATTTCCTTAAGGAAGAAACATTTAGGTGCTGATAGGACATGGGCTTGAGAAATACATAGTGGGTAGAACTGTCAGCACTTCCTTCCTTGAGGAAGAAGCATTTAATTTCAGTGATCAGGTAGGTGTCTGACACTCTCATTGCCTTCTCTATTTATAACTATATTCCCGTGTTACATGCAGCAAGGACCTTATCTTTCCTGTTGGTGGCTTAGTCCCTTGGGGGCCTGGCCCATTGTGGGAACTTGAAAAGCATTTGTTGAATAAATGAATGGAGGAGGAAGGCAGTGGCTTGAGGGAAAGGTTTACACTAAGGAAATTCCAGTTTTGAAGCAAAAAGTCAAATATTTCCTGGGACACATACATGGTCCCTACTACCTCCCGGGGTGAAATGAGAGAGAATGGAGAAAAGTTTATCTGGTTCCACGAGATCTGCTGTAATTTTCAGAAACCTCTTGCCCACTGGTGGGGGTTGCAGTGGGGGTGGTCACCCTGCAGCTTTTAGACATAGTGGAAGAATGGGAGCCTTCCTGCTTATAAGGCTTTAAACATAAAAAATTTTTAAAGACTGTCTTTGGGAATAACCTTAGATGTACTCCAGGTCAAATGGATTACTTTTTAGATAAAACAATGGACGTCCAGAAACTGGATGTGAGTTGCCCAGTGCCACAGGCTTGTGTATGTTTTCTCCATACACCACATAGTTTTATTCACATTCTCACCCCTTTTCCTTGCCTACACTTTGAACAGAGAGAAGATTCTAAACACAGATAAAGACTCCCAATCCCAGAGTCTACTACAGACTGCATGCAGCTTGGCAGGGGGATAAAAACCTTGAGTCAGTCAACAGGGAGATCTGTTAACATCTCAGGAGACCTTGGGAACCTCACCTCGTCTCTTAGGGCCCTTATTTCTTTATCGGGAAAATCGTGGTAATATGATGACACCGTTAAGTCAGCAAGGTCCACAGATTCAAGAAAAGAATATGGATTTTAAAACTACTTTAAAATCATCAAGTTTCACAAAGGCTTAACATGACAGAGCAATTAAATTTGCCTAAATTGGAGTAGCCCGGAAATAGAAAGGACTGCTTTGTGCATGGAAAATAAGAGACAAGTCTTTGGATTCAGAGTGCGTGCTCCTGACCGCAGCTCAACTACTATGTGGCTGTAGACAAATCATTAAATCTCTCAGTCCCTCAGTTTCCTCATTTGTACACAGAAGCAAACGAAAGTAATTAACAACCACATAGGATTGTTGGGAAAATAAAATGAGTTAATAATGCATAAAGCAGTTAGAATAGTCCTGGTATATAATAAATGTTAGCTTTTATGTTTTTTTGTTGTTACTTTTGTTGTTGAGCTCCCCAAGACTAGAGGTGCCCGGACATGGATTTAATAATCATCAGCTAGGAGTGCAGTAAAGAGGATCTTGCCCTGGGCAGGGAGTTGGATTGTAAAGACCCCCTTTTCAATGCTAAAGTTTGTGAAGTCAACAGAAATCAGAAGATATCTTTATTCTGTTATTTCCCAGGTGCTTTTTCCTGTCTCTACAAGGAACCTATGGGAAGTCTCTAATCTCAAAAGCTCAGAAAATTGACAAACTCCCCCACAGACAAAAGAAACCTAGAAATCCAGAGTTGGAGAAGCAGACAGAGGCCTGTCCCTGCCCCTGAAGTGGCTCGACCCACCCACCATTCAGTGTCATCTATCACAGAACAGGGCTTCAGTGCCAGCACCCCAAAGAGCTCTAACCCTCTCAAGAGGAAGAACACAGAAGAGTGGGTGATCCACGAACAGAGATGCGGCGGAGAGTGCATGAGGGATGACTCATGCTCAGGGGGACTCCTCAGCTAAACTTTCATCCGGGGGAGCACCTGCTGGGGCCTCATAGGACAATGGCCTACTCAAGAGGACAGACCGATACGTCCCGGTGCTCAAAGAGGGGGCAGCCATCGCCGATCCCAGAGTTCACTGACCATATGAGGAGCTACAGAAATCCAAACAAACTCAACAGAGGCCACCTAATCACTGGCCCAAGTAACACTTGACCCCTTCCTCTTCATAAAGGAAACATCATACCAGACTTATTCTTTTTTTCCCCAATAAGCTTGACTTCCTTGGAGGAAGTGCTGGTCCCAAGGGGTTTGACACAAAGACTGGAAAACCAGTCGGCCTCTAGTTTTCTGTGACTGCCAGGCAGCACATCTTGCAGAGTTTAGATAAGGAGGCTCTTTTTGTTGCATTGAGTTCTCAAATTGGTTTAACCCAAAACCACTCTTCTGACTTTCTAGATAAGTGCAGCCTACAATCCAACGCAATTGGGCTGTAAGTTTCCAAGATTCCAAGAAGTGTGTCAATCCAGGCAATATCTCAGGACATGGAAGTTTCTGGGTTTATTTACCTCTCAGTGCCCAGAGTTAAAGTTTCAGAAGAGACTTGTGCAGTACTAAGACACTTAGGGCTTCATCTCAAGTGTATTGCAGTTATGGCCAAGTCGGGGTTAACATTCCTTCCATGCACAGAGAGTTGGTTCTGCTTTTTGTCTCTAAGCCAAAGAAAAGTCACAGCTAAAGATGAAAAGTGTATTTGAACTCAGTGCCACAGACTCTTCCGAGGGTGGTAGGGTCACAGCTAGTGTAAGAGGCATGAAGAATAGACATGCAAAAGGAAACAGATGCACCAGAGACCCCTGTTGTGGTTGACAGACCATATGTCCCAACATCTGGGGAATCTGACAAGAGGACATAGGCAGCACTTTTTTTTTTTTTTTTGAGACGGAGTCACTCTGTCACCCAGGATGGAGTGCAATGACGTGGTCTCGGCTCACGGGTTCAAGTGATTCTCCTGCCCCGCCTCCCAAGCAGCTGGGATTATAGGTGCCCGCCACCACGCCCAGCTAATTTTTGTATTTTTAGTAGAGACAGGGTTTCACCATGTTGGCCAGGCTGGTCTCGAACTCCTGACCTCATGATCCACCCACCTCGGCCTCCCAAAGTGCTGGGATTACAGGTGTGAGCCACCACGCCCATCCGGCAGCACTCTTTTTTAAAGCTATTTATTGTATTTATTTTTGAATAAAATTACTCATCCCCATTCAGCTCTTAGAACAAAAAAAAAAAAAAAACTCTGTTAATCAGGAGATATAATCACATCTGCAGCCAGAAAAGGCCCATATGATAGAGCAACCCAGAGCTTAAACAATGACATCTTCGAGGGTAGGGCTAACATGAAAACCCCATTCAGCTTATTCCAGAATACCACCCTTTGGAAGACACTGGCCTTCTTCAGTTAGAGTCAGAGGAAGTGTCACTTCACAGGAAAAAGGAGGATTATGTAGATTTCCTATCCCTAAAGGTTATAAATGTCAATTATATAAAAGAGCTCAAAACAGTGTTAAAAGAATGAACAGTAGAATTTTAATAGGCTGTCAAGAGAAGCCAGGTGTGCTCTGGGAAAGTATAGCCTAACCCTAGTCTTGTAAAATAAGTCAGAAAGGGTTACTGAGCCACCTTAAGCTAGTACCTATATATTAGGCAAAAAGTACAGAAATAGATGCACTAAGTGTGGTGAGTCTTTGAGCTTATGGGTCATGCCACCAGCCATGAGCTGACCTATCCCTTGAGTAACTCCTCAGCAAAGATGCCAGAAAACATTCAATCAAATTGGTAAGTGGCACAGGGAGCTGGCCCTTTGACCATCTTCCTGCCAAACCTGGACTGGAAGGGCCATTTGCAGCACCCTCCTGGAGCCAATGCACTGTGTCTCACTGCCTCTGCTACATAATGATGCCAGGACTAGCCAGCTGGTGGGTATTTGGAGGAATCCTGCAAGAGGATTGCCCAGGAAGGGGCAGGTACACATACCAGGAAAAGTAGTGATGATGTGAATTGTTCCTAGTGAGGTTATTGAGTCAAAACCTGGATCTCAGGTACCCCGATTTTTCACTCAAACAATTTCTGGGTACTACTAAAAGCCAGAAGGAACAGAACAGTGGCCTTAGGAGATCTGAGTTTGAGTCCTTGCTCTGCCTCCATTCTCCCTAGGATGTAGGAGCCTTGAAACAGGATGCCACACCTGCAAGTTGGTTAGAACTGCCTTCTTCCCAGGCTTGATATAAGTATTAAGTCAAAATTACGTGAAACCCAGTGGTAAAAAGCCTCAGAAACCTGTAACACCCTCAGTAATAACAAAAGGGATTTTTATTTCAGAGCTAAGGGGAAAAGAGATGATGGAGAAGTTGAAAAAAAAAAAGTCTTCTCCTCTTCCTAAGTTCCAAACTATAGCCAACATTCTGATGCTGCTCTTTTTCTTGTATGACCAACCATCCCAGATTGCCTGGGACTTTCTCATTTTTACAGAGTTCCAAATCCTAAGAAACTGGGCCAACTGGTACAACTGGTCACCTACTCTTGCACCTCTGTAAATCAAGCCAACTGTGACCATCCAATGTGCCATCTTACAGGGAAAAGTTATAACAACTATTCCCCTATAACATAACGCTAATGATTGTACTTAATACATTTTTGTACTTTTATGATATTTTACTGATTGGAAATATGTCATCCTTTATTAAAAAAAAAAACATGGTTTTCCATAGTTGCCTGTCAACCTAAGTTCATATTATTATTCTTTTATATTATCATCACTAGTTCTGAGGGCTTTCTCATCCACCCATCCTCTTTTGCACTCATTCATTTATTCATTTATTCATCTATCTAACCAATAAGTTTCTGTTAAGCCCCTACTAGATGCCTGACAATGTGTGAGGTTTTATGAGGAGCTCAGTCTGTCTTTGAGAAGCTCATATGTTTGTTGAACATCCAATACCACCAACCCCCCACGGAAAGTATAGAGTATCAGGAACATATTCGGCTATTGGAACCAACATGAAAGTAGGACACAAACCAAAAGGACCGTAAGGATTAGAAGCAGCACATGCAGTCTGGCACTTTAACCTGGCTACTCCTCTCCTCCTGGAAGCCCACCACCAACCTCAAATCCAGATTGATTTATTCCATCAGTATCAACTGCCTACCTGTTCAACATAGCCCTGTGATAGGCAGCAAGGATAAAATAGGGAACAAAAATAAGCCCAGTTCCTGCTGCTAAAAAAAATTCCCAATCTAGAAAGGGAGACAGATAATATGAAGGAAGCCAATCAATGTGACAGTACACACTATGAGAGAGACAAGAATGGAGATGAAAGGAGAGGAGGGGTTCCCAGGATAGTCAGAGAAGGCTTCTCCAAGAAGGAGATATTTCAGCTGAGACCTCGATCATGAGAACAAGACAGCAAAGAAGGGCCCTTCCAGAGAATTAAGTACAAATGCCCCAAAGAAGGAGAAGAGTTTGGCATATTTAAGGAAAAGGAAGGAAGTTAGTGTGGCTAGAAGCCAACAAGACAGGCAGTGCCACAGGATCACGTCAGTGGTAGTGACTATTTGCTCACTGCGTGCTAGGTGATGGTCTAAGCACACATCATCATGGAAACCTCACAGCAGCTTTATAAGGTTAGGGTGGTTACTCTCCCCTATTTCAGCTAGCTTCTCCTGCATAACAAGCCACCCCAAAATTTAGTGAGTTAATGCAGCAATCATTTCTGTGCCCATGATGCTGTGTGTAGGCAACTTGGGGCTGGACTCCACCAGGGTATCTCACCTCTGCTCCACACAGAACCAACTGAACTTGCTTCTGTCTGGGGCCTTGGCTGGTATGGCTGGGATCTCTCTCCACATGGTATCTCATCCTCAAAGAGGCTGGCCTGACCTTGTCACATAGCAACGTTCTTGGAGTGAGAACAGAAGCTGCAAAGCCTTTGAGATCTGAGCTCACACACATCATCACTGCCCACCACATTCTGTGGACCAAGTCCCAAGGCCAGCCCAGTTTCAAGGGTATAGGAAATACATTCCACTTGTAATGGGAAGAGCTGTAAATAAACTTGAGGCCATTTGAAATCTACCACATCCTCATTCACAGAGAGAAGTAAAGCTGATGTGTTATAAACATATCACAGTCATACAATTAACAAGCAGTGAGCTGGCATTCTAATCTGCAGAGTCTGAAACCAGAGGCTTTTTTTTAGACACAGATTCGCTCTTTCACCCAGGCTAGAGTGCAGTGGTGTGATCTCAGCTCAATGCAACCTCCGCCTCCCGGGTTCAAGCAATTCTCCTGCCTCAGCCTCCTGAGTAGCTGGGATTACAGGCACCTGCCACCACATCAGTTAATTTTTGTATTTTTTTTTTCAGTAGAGATGGGGTTTCACCACATTGGCCAGGCTGCTCTCAAACTCCTGACCTCAGGTGATCCACCTGCCTCAGCCTCCCAAAGCACTAGGATTACAGGCATGAGCCACCGTGCCTGGCAGAGGGTGTACTTTTGACCACAGGGCTACACAACTGCAAGATGAGGCTGGGGGGCAGGTGGGGACCAGATTTCAGAGGGTCTTGTCATATCAACATTCTCTTGAGAGGCAAGGTGGTGCAGTGCAGGCTTGAAAATTAGTAAGCCTGAATTTTATCCAACTCTGGCATAGACCTACAGCATGACCAAGGAAAGGACCACAACCACCATGTCCAGCTGGGTTGCTGCCAAGACAAAAGCGTCTGTAAGGAAGGAAGATACAAACACCTAGGGAGAACCAGAATTCATTCCTGCATCGCCTTAGCGTATCTCCCCCAACTGGGCACCCAGCCAGTCCTTCTCATGTACATGGAGACCCCCCAGGAAAAGTCACACAGGAGTGAATTCTCCTAGGTGACCAAAAAGAGAAACCCCAAGGGAGCCTGGGACCCAGGCAGGACTCCACTGATAAAGGAGGTTGGGCCTATGAGCTGGAGCAATGCCCTGAGCAGGCAGGCCTTTTGAGGGCACTACCCTCAAAAGAGGAGCGCTGCCCAGCCAAAACTTCAGGTCACCAGCAATGAGATTGTCAGACAGGAACCAAGTCCAGGAGTCTTTTTGTTTGAAGGTGTTCTGGTGCCACCTAGCATCAGTGGAGGAGGTGCCTCACTGAGGTTCTTCCTGTATCAGGAGCAGGGGGAACAGGACTGAAGGTGGCAGGTTGGGTGAGGAGTGTGTGGAGATGAAGCCAGAAGTCAGAGGCCAGGTTTCAACTTTGGGTCTGCCAGAAGTTTCCATGATGCCTCTGGACAAATCTTGTCACCAGGTTCCAACCTCAGTTTCCTAAAATTCTCAAGGTGGGAACTAGACTGGTTCTAACAATGCTGTGATTCTAGAAGCTATTTGGGGAGGCTGGTTACAGGGTAGGCATGACCTCTAGTATATTCAATGCCTTGTGATTGACTATTTGTACAGCACTATCTCTCTCCCCTCCCCTCCCCTCCCTGGCCCTCTCTCTCTCTCTCTCTCCCCTCCCCTCCCCCCTCTCTCTCTCACACACACATACACACACACACATACACACACTCATGGAAAATCCCATGAAAGAGGGATCCTGGCCTCACTCCCTAACGTGTTCCCAGTGCTTGGCACATGGCAGTGCCCAGGAATACTGTGACTGTTGCTACTGAAGAAAATCACAAGTGAGGGCTGCTCTCAGAGACAGGGGTAAAGGGGAGATAATAGGTTGAACTCCTACACCTTTTTGAGGTCCTATGTTGCCTTTTTCAGATCAGTGGCTATTAAGAAGCTGCAAATACCTGATGAGGGTCCAGGGCAGCTTCCCTTCCCAACTGTCAGGAGGGAAGCCCAAGCCAGGACACCTCTTTTCCTCACACAGGCCCTAAAGTGTGCTAAGGAGTGGGGAAGAGGAGCTTACATCTCCTGTAACCTCCATCAAAACCTGCACTCACATATCCCCAGCAAACATAATTGCTTACTATATAATTAAAACACTAAGACAAGTCTCTAATGCCCTGTCCAAGCACTGCCCTGCCTGTAAGTCCCTCCTCTATGGATATGCAGACTGCCACTGTCTCTCCCCTGACTCTCAGTAGGTCTGTGAGAGGGGCCAGCTCCTCACAGGTCAGGCCTAAGGAAAAGCAAGCCCAGGTGCTACAGGGACCAAGACCACCTGGGATATAGTAGGATCCTCAGAGCTTGTCTTCAGACCCCAGAACAGCAAAGGAAGGCTGGCTGAGCAGATACTTGACTGAACATGGGGAAAATGTTTTTCTCCAATGTCAAGAGCTCTTCTTATCCCAGCTAACATATATGCCCACGAGATGAGAGGAAAGATATTCCTGCACATAAAATGTCACTTTCATGCAGATGATGAAACTCAAGTAAGAGATAAGCAGATGTGACTCGGGTCACCCAGCAATTTGGAGGCAAAGCTGGGACTAGAATTGAGGTCTCCTGACACCCCTCAACAAGGGCTCTTCAACAATCTCATTAGCCAGAGATGAATAGGCAATTCTTTCCACGGCTGTTTGAATGTTTAAAACTACAAAGACTTGCCCAAAATGGTAAAATAATAAAATATTAGGCTGCATGGCAGGGGACTCAGCAGATCTGTTTGACAAGAAGATCTGTCCAAAACTCTTCGTATTACCTTGTTTCCAGAGGACAGCCTGGAATTGGAGGGTGGCTTACGCTAGTAAGAAGGCACCTCTCGGTGTTCTCATCTGCAGAGGCAGAAATGAATTCCAAAGCACCACCAACTGTTGCCTCTGAGCCCTTAAAATGACCTCACCTTCTTCCCACAGGAAAAAAAATGTATATTTATAAGGATTTGTCCCTTTTACTGGCTGTACAAGACAAATGTGTAAAGAGAAGCACACATTTGCTTTCCCCAGTTATAACAGACTGATATGTTGGACAGTGAGGGTTTTAAGAAGGAAATCCAAG
Organism: Ateles fusciceps; assembly: GCA_036589455.1. Classification (NCBI taxonomy): domain Eukaryota; kingdom Metazoa; phylum Chordata; class Mammalia; order Primates; family Atelidae; genus Ateles; species Ateles fusciceps. The sequence continues at coordinate 977,575 of JAZHEH010000734.1, read as the reverse complement.
ACGTGGTTAACATCTGAACATCTGCTAGGCTTCTAGATAAGCCCTCCTCCTTTTAAGAACAAGGAACAGAGGTCCAGAAAGATATGAACTTACCAGAGGCTGAGAGTCACCTCTTTTACTCTCAGTTACCCCCGTGAGCCTGCCTGGTGTCCAGAAGAGAGTGATTTAGAAGATCTGTAGATCTGTTTCATGTTGAAAATGGAACTTCTGGGATGCCACTCAATGGGGGCTTTTACCAAATGGGCCCATTGATGCCTTCCCTAGTAGGATATATCATCCTCATCCTCCTGGCCCCACCATCAGTCAACTGGCTCAAGAATATCAGAGGACATTATTCAGACCATGGTTTTAATGAACATCATGACCTAATATGAAATTCTGTCTTGGTAATTCATCTATTTTAACAGCTGTTTAGGACACTTCATCCTGAAGGAGCAGGAATGAGAGGTCTCAAGGCAGGGTAGCAGGCCATGGTGGGGAGATAATCACCTTTGGCCAGAGGCCCCATGGAAGTGGCTGCCTACACATAAGACTGCTGCTGATACAACAGCACAAACAGGGAATATACTTTCTTTCCCTGTTCCCTGCAAATGCTAATGTGTTTTTCTATTTGGCTTCCTTGTTCCATTTTATAGATGGGCAGCCTGAGGCTTGATACGTTTTCCAGAGTAAACAGACAAGTATATGGCTGAGAGCCAAGGTTCAAGTTAAAGTCACCCAACTTCGGGGTCCAAAATATCACCCACTAGGCAACCCTCCTTCTGTAGCATAGTAAAAAAGCTCTGGCTAAACTTAGAGTCAAGAGATCTTGGATCCCAGATCTGCAAATTTCTTGTGAGATACTTCTTCTCCTCTCTTGCTCCTCCTGTAAAATAAGGGGTTTAGCCTAGAGGACTTCTCAGGGTTCCAAATTTTTCTAAAATAATGGTTCTCATACTCGGTTTACACCTAAATGCCCTTGAAGCTTTCACTCAGTCTGTCAATAAGAAATCTTTTCTTTAGGATCTTTTTGGGTGGATCCAAGATGGCCAGATAGGAACAGCTCTGGAGTGCAGTTCCCAGTGAGAACAAGACAGAGGGTGAGTGAACACCACATTTCGAACGAGTTATTACTGCCCACAGACCAGGAGATTCCCTGGCTGAAAAGTGCGACAAGTTTCCAGCATGGCTGTTTCAGCCGGCACAGTGAGTCTTCACACAAAACTCACACAAATCTGGGTGGCCGTTTCAACTGGTGCCTGGAACACCTGGGAGACAGAGCCGCCCATTCAACTGAAAAAAATGGGGCTGAAACAGGGAGCCAGGTGATCTGGCTCAGTGGGTCCCACCCCCACAAAGACCAGCAATCTGAAACACCATGGATTAAGAGTTTCACAGCAAGCACAGCTGGACCCAAGAAGGTTCAGCTCTGTGGGGGGAAGGTCCAGCTCTGCTGGGGGAAGGGCATCTACCATTACAGAAGCAGTCCGCCATTACAGAGGCAGTCCACCATTACTGAGGCAGACCACCATTACCAAGGCACTTCTAACTATACCTCTATAAACAAAACCGCAAGGAAGTTCACACAGCAGCTGGGCAGAGCCCATGGCAGCTCAGCAACACCTCTGCTGGCAGACTGTGACTAGGCTACCTCCTCGCTGGGCAGGGCATCTCTTAAAAAGGCAGCAGCATGTCAGGAGCTTATAAATAAAGCCCTACAATCCCAGGACAGAGCACCTGGGAAAAAGGTGGTTATGAGTTCCACTGCAGCAGATTTAAACGTACCTGCCCAGCAGCTCTGAACAGAACAACGGAGCTCACAGCTCAGCATCTGAGCTCCTATAAGGGACAGACTGTCTCCTCAAGAAGCTTCCCACCCCCCATATATCCAAAGAGACACTTCATAAAGGAGAGCTCAGGCTGACATCTGGCGGGTATCCTTCTGGTACAAAGATAACAGAAGAAGAAACTGGCAGCAACCGTTACTGTTGTGCAGCCACCGCAGGTGATCCCCAGACTAGCAGGGTCTGGAGTGGACCTCCAACAGTCCTACAGCAGAGGGGCCTGACTGTTAGAAGGAAAACTAAAAAACAGAAAGAAATAACTTCATCATCAACAAAAGGACATCCACTCAGAGACCCCATCCGAGAGTCATCAACTACAAAGACCACAGGTAGATAAATCCACAAAGATGGGAAGAAACCAGCACAAAAAGGATGAAAACACCCAAAACCAGAATGCCTCTCCTCCTTCAAGGATCACAATTCTTCAGCAGCAAGGGAACAAAGCTGGACATAGAATGAGTCTGATGAATGGACAGAAACAGGCTTCAGAAGGTGAGTAATAACAAACTTCTCTGAGCTAAAAGAACATGTTCTAACCAAGGCAAAGAAACTAAGAACCTTGAAAAAATGTTTGACAAAATGCTAATGAGAATAAACAGCTTAAAGAAGAATATAAATAAATTGAGAGCTGAAAAATGCAACACTAGAACTTCACAAAGCATACACAAGTCTCAATAGCCGAATCAACCAAGCAGAAGAAAGGATATTAGAGATTGAAGATCAACTCAATGAAATAAAATGAGAAGGCAAGATTAGAGAAAAAAGAGTAAAAAGAAATGAACAAAGCCTCCAAGAAATATGGGATTATGTGAAAAGACCTAATCTACATTTGATAGGTGTACCTGAATGTGACAGAGAGAATGAATCCAAGCTGGAAAACACTCCTCAGGATATTATCCAGGAGAACGTCCCCAACCTAGCAAGGCAGGCCAATATTCAAGCCCAAGAAATACAGAGACCCCTACAAAGACATTCCTCAAGGAGAGCAACCCCAAGGCACATAATCATCAGATTCACCAGGGTTGAATGAAGGAAAAAGTGCTAAGGGCAGCCAGAGAGAAGCATTGGGTTACGCACAAAGGGAAGCCCATCAGACTCACAGCAGATCTCTCAGCAGAAACCCTACAAGTGAGAAGAGAGTGGGGGCCAATATTCAACATCCTGAAAGAAAAGAACTTTTAACCTAGAATTTCATATCCAGCCAAACTAAGCTTCATAAGTGAAGGAGAAATAAAATCCTTTATGAACAAGCAATTGCTAGAGATTTTGTCACCACCAGGACTGCCTTACAAGAGCTCCTGAAAGCAGCACTAAACATAGAAAGGAACAACCAGTACCAGCCACTCCAAAAACATACCAAATGGTAAAAAGCATCAACACAATGAAGAAACTGCATCAACAGGCAAAACAGCCAGCTACCATCAAAATGGCAGGATCAAATTCACACATAACAATATTAACCTTAAATATAAATGGGCTAAATGCCCCAATCAAAAGACATAGACTGGCGAATTGGATAAAAATTCAAAAACCATCAGTGTGCTGCATCCAGGAAACCCATCTCACATGCAAGGACACACATAGGCTCAAAATAAAGGAATGGAGGAAGATTTACCAAGCAAATGGAGAGCAAAAAAAAGTAGGAGTTGCAATCCTAGTCTCTGATAAAATAGACTTTAAACCAACAAAGAGCAAAAGAGACAAAGAAGGGCATTACATAATGGTAAAAGGATCAATGCAACAAGAAGACCTAACGATCCTAAATATATACGCACCCAACACAGGAGCACCCAGATACATAAAGCAAGTTCTTAACGACCTACAAAGAGACTTAGACTCTCACACAATAATAGTGGGAGACTTTAGCACTCCACTGTCAATATTAGACAGATCAACGAGACAGAAAATTAACAAGGATATCCAGGACTTGAACTCAGATCTGGACCAAGTAGACCTAACAGACATTTACAGAACTCTCCACCCCAAATCCACAGAATATACATTCTTCTCAGCACCACATTGCACCTACTCTAAAATTGACCACATAATTGGAAGTAAATCACTCCTCAGCAAATGCAAAAGAATGGAAATCATAACAGTCTCTCAGACCACAGTGCAATCAAATTAGAACTCAGGATTAAGAAACTACCTCAGAACTGCACAATTTCATGGAAACTGAACAACTGGCCCTTAAATGTTGACTGGATAAACAATGAAATGAAGGCATAAATAAAGATGTTCTTCAAAACCAATGAGAATGAAGACACAATGTATCCTAATCTCTAGAACACATTTAAATCAGTGTCTAGAGGAATATTTATAGCAATAAATGCTCACATGAGAAGCAAGGAGATAACTAAAATCAACACCCTATCATCAAAATTGAAAGAGCTAGAGGAGCAAGATCAAAAAACTCAAAAGCTAGCAGAAGACAAGAAATAACTGAGATCAGAGCAGAACTGAAGGAGACAGACACACAAAAAAACCCTTCAAAAAATCAGTAAATCCAGGAGCTGGTTTTTTGAAAAAAATCAACAAAATAGACTACTAGCAAGATTAATAAAAAAGAAAAGAGGAATCAAATAGATGCAATAAAAAATGATAAAGGGGATATCACCACTAATTCCACAGAAATACGAACTACCATCAGAGATTACCTAGAACAACTCTATGCACATAAACCAGTAAACCTGGAAGAAATGAATAAATTCCTGGACACTTGCACCCTCCCAAGCCTAAACCAGGAAGATGTCAAAACCTTGAATACCCCAATAACAAGGGCTGAAGTTGAGGCAGCAATTAATAGCCTACCAACCAAAAAATGCCCAGGTCCAGATGGGTTCACAGCTGAATTCTGCCAGACATACAAAGAGAAGCTGGTACCACTCCTTCTGAAACTATTCCAAACAATCCAAAAGAGGAAATCCTTCCCAAATCATTTTACGAGACCAACATCATCCTGATACCAAAAGCTGGCAGAGACTCAAAAAAAAGATAACTTCAGGCCAACATCCATGATGAACATAGATGCAAAAATCTTCAATAAAATACTGGCAAACCGATTACAACAGCACATCAAAAAGTTTATCCATCACGATCAAGTAGGCTTCACCCCCGGGGATGCAAGGCTGGTTCAACGTACTCAAGTCTATAAATGTAATCCACCACATAAACAGAACCAAAGACAAAAACCACATGATTATCTCAATAGATGCAGAGAAGGCCTTCAACAAAATTCAACAGCCCTTTATGTTAAAAACTCTCAATAATCTAGGTATCGATTTAACGTATGTCAAAATAATAAAAGATATTTATGACAAACCCACAGCCAATATCATACTGAATGGGCAAAAACTGGAAGCATTCCCTTTGAAATCTGGCACTAGACAAGGATGCTGTCCCCCACCACTCCTATTCAATATAGTATTGGAAGTTCTAGCCAGAGCAATCAGGCAAGAAAAAGAAAATAGGGTATCCAATTAGGAAAGGAGGAAGTCAAATTGTCTCTATTTGCAGACGACATGATTGTATACTTAGAAGACCCCATCATCTCAGCCCAAAATCTCCTGAAACTGATAAGCAACTTCAGCAAAGTCTCAGGATACAAAATCAATGTGCAGAAATCACAAGCATTCCTATACACCAGTAACAGACTAAAAGAGAGCCAAATCATGAGCAAACTCCCATTCACAATTCTTACAAAGAGAATAAAATACCTAGGAATTTTTACAACTAAGAAAGGATGTAAAGGATCTCTTCAAGGAGAACTATGAACCACTGCTCAAGGAAATAAAAGAGGACACAAACAGCTGGGAAACATTCCATGCTCATGGTTAGGAAGAATCAATATCGTGAAAATGGCCATACTGCCCAAAGTAATTTATAGATTCAATGGTATCCCCATCAAGCTACCTATGACCCTCTTCACAGAACTGGAAAAAGCCACCTTAAACTTCATATGGAACCAAAAGAGAGCCTGTATAGCCAAGTCAATTCTAAGCAAAAAGAACAAAGCTGGAGGTATCACCCTATCTGACTTCAAACTATACTACAAGGCTACAGTAATCAAAACAGCATGATACTGGTACCAAAACAGAAATATAGACCAATGGAATAGAACAGAGGCCTCAGAGGCAACGCCACACATCTACAACCATCCAATCTTCGACAAACATGACAAAAACAAGCAATGGGGAAAGATTCCCTGTTTAATAAATGGTGTTGGGAAAACTGGCTAGCCATGTGCAGAAAGCAGAAACTGGACCCCTTCCTGACACCATACACTAAAATTAACTCCAGATGGATTAAAGACTTAAACATAAGGCCTAACACTATAAAAACCCTAGAAGAAAACCTAGGAGAACCATTCAGGACATAGGCATAGGCAAGGACTTCATGACCTAAACAAAAAAAAGCATTGGCAACAAAAGCCAAAATAGACAAATGGGATCTAATTAAACTCCAGAGCTTCTGTACGGCAAAAGAAACAATCATTAGAGTGAACCAGCAACCAACAGAATGGGAAAAAAAATTTGCTATCTACCCATCTACAAAGGGCTAATATCCAGAATCTACAAAGAACTAAACAGACTTACAAGAAAAAATACAAACCCATTCAAAAGTGGGCAAAGACATGAACAGACACTTTTCACAAAAGAAGGCATATATGAGGCCAACAAACATATGAAAAAATGCTCATCATCACTGGTGATTAGAGAAATGCAAATCAAAACCACATTGAGATACCATTTCACACCAGTTAGAATAGCAATCATTAAAAAATCTGGAGACAACAGATGCTAGAGAGGATGTGGAGAAATAGGAACACTGTTACACTGTTGGTGGGAGTGTGAATTGGTTCAACCATTGTGGAAGACAGTGTGGCGCTTCCTCAAGGACCTAGAAATAGAAATTCCATTTGACCCAGCAATCCCATTACTGGGTATATATCCAAAGGATTATAAATCATTCTATTATAAAGACACATGCACACATATGTTCATTGTGGCACTGTTTACAATAGCAAAGACCTGGAACCAACCCAAATGCCCACTGATGAGAGACCGGACAAGGAAAATGTGGCACATATACTCCATGGAATACTATGCAGGCATAAAAAACGATGAGTTCATGTCCTTTGTAGGGACATGGATGAATCTGGAAACCATCCTTCTCAGCAAACTGACACAAGAACAGAAAAGCAAACACCAATGTTCTCACTCATAGGCGGGTATTGAACAATGAGAACACATGGACACAGGGAGGGGAGCATCACACACTGGGGTCTGTTGGTGGGGGCTAGGGGAGGGACAGTGGGGGATAGGGAGGTGGGGGAGGAATAACATGGGGAGAAATGCCGGGTGTAGGTGATGGGGAGATGGAGGCAGCAAACCGCATTGCCATGTATGTACCTATGCAACAATCCTGCATGTTCTGCACATGTACCCCCGAACCAAAAAAAAAAAAAATTCTTTTTTTTTTTTAAGTAGGTGTGTTAGAAGCCAGAATGATCTAGCTCTTGGAAAGGATAATTAAAGCCACCAGTAAGTCAACTGAAAACCTGCTGACTGGCTAAGAATTAGCAAATCACAAATACAGATTGTGGACGGGAGAGGCAGACAGGGTAAGTAGGTGCTAGGAAAGGAATCTGAAGGATATTAAGATAACTCCCAAAGTAAATAAGTTCGAAGTCATGAATTCTATTCATGCCCAAATTCCTGAACCAGGTGCTCCCTCAGCCACCATCACCTGACTTTGACCTGCCTCACCAAGCCCAGAGCCCACGCTCATGGGAACCTTGCAAGGACCCTTACACACTGTTGGCATTCTGATCACATGTTATACTTTGCAAACTCTGTGCTTTTGCTCTAGCCATTCTTTCCCTAGAATGCCTGCTCAAAGCCCAAATCTCAAATTCAGACCTCTAAAGACCATTTTCTCCATAAAGCTATCCCTACTCACTGAACTTCCAAAGTTCTTTGTATATCACTATGGAACTTAATATAGATATGCTTCCAGTTACTCATGTCTATTTTGGGTTTTTTAGTCATTCCTGCTAGAATGTCCGAGCCAGAAGTCACAGGTCACGAATGATTCAACTGTAGGTCTTCCCAAGGCTAGCACCAGGCCTTGGCCAACGACGGTAGTGGACTAGCTCATAAAAATGTTCTCTCATCTAGTCCTGGCCACAAAACCAGAAGGCAAAGATGTGGAGAGAACTTTCCCTAGCGCTAGCGCCCCCGCCCCGCCCCCGCCCCGCCTTTCCCCATACCACCTGGTCTCTATCTTGGCCTTCCCTTCTTTTCCCCATAAGCAAAGACCAGAAGATGATCCAATGGTCAAAATTCTAGGAAAATCAGTGGTTTCTGGTCTATGAGGCATGGCCCAGGCAGTTGCTTAAACTTCCCAGCTCCTTTGCTCCCAGCTTCCACACAGGCACACAGTCTACAAACACTGACAGAGCAGATAGAAGGATTGGCACCCGGGAAGACTCGTTGACATTGGCCCAGCTCTAATTACAGCTCTAACAGCCGGAGCCATGCCTGGTAGACAAACCAAACCAGAGGCCCGTTAATTTCTGCCCCAGCTGGGCAGCTCACATTGGTGTGCTAGAAGGGGCCCTGCCTGAACCTCTGATGTCGGAAGAATGCACCCAGCCCTGACTCTCTCATTTTTAATTAGAAGCTCCCATTAAAACCACTACAGCAATGAGACACACACCAGGCAGCATACTTCAGGACAATTAGCACACTCCTCAGGTGGCTAAAATGGCCTGGTCCTGGCCTGGGGCCGACATAATTGCACCAGAACATACAGCCTACCAGGAGGTTCCCATTTTAAGTGGAAAGAAACAATTAGTCACACAATCTATTGGGTAGTTAGATCTGTGGGAAATTATTCAGTATACATAATTTAAAAGTTTGCCACGGGTTGAGATAGAAATCATCCCTTGCCTATGGCTAACTAGGACCATAAGCAAATTTCTTTCCCCCCGTCCCCCGCCTCCATCCCATTAATGCTTCATTTGTTTCTGTGCAGGCACCTACTGCGCAAAGCAGACTTACTGTATTATGCGTCTGGATCACTGGAGACATGAGCATCCCATTCCTGGAATGTGGAAAATAATTAGTGGGGCAAAGAGGGTCTGGAACCCTCATCTACCTTGCCGCTCCATACTGAATCCCCAGGCCACTAATTAAAACATGCCCCTAAGATAGCTCCTGGCTGAGTCTTCCTGGTGATTCTGAGCAGTAAATAAGAAGAGCAAATTAGAAGACATGAAAGTCCTCTCTGAACACCAGGAGAGCTGCAGAAAGCAACCCCGAGGCTCCCTTGACTCTATTTGAAGCCACACTCTCAGCTTCCACATGTGCAAGCATGTTGCCCACATTTGATCACCCCTCTCCAGCTCTCATTGCTAAACCACGTCACCCTCGGCAGGCCAGCGGTGCCGCTATAATTAATATTCAACTGGCATTTCCACTGCGCACTCAAAGCCTGTTCTTTCAGCCTTTTCAAATCCAATTCGGACCAAAGTAATCTTTGCCCTTGCGCTTTGGTTCAGGCAGCAGCGATTGATAGGATTGCAGATTACGGTTTATTAGCATTTATTGAGCAGCAAAGGAGCTCTGCACAATAGTGGCTGTCACTAGGTCTCTGACTCCCAGACTAAAATTAACAAGCCAGAAGGATACAAATACTGGGCAGGAAAGAGGCCAGTTCAGGGAGTTTTATTTGTGATTTTTCTTTCAAGGCTGCAGATGGAGTGGATGGTTGTGAGGCTTTGAAGAGGGGCAGCCTGGCTAACAGGAGGCATCCACTGTTGGGTCATTCACTTCCCAGTCTCCAGTCACCCTTCAGACTTCTCTATCTGTGGATCTAGATGTGGCAGCAAAGAGTAAGGAAGTCTCAATTCAAGTCCTACACTAATCCAGTGTGTGACCTTGAGCCAATTATTTTCCCTGTTGGGGACTCAGCTCATTTTCAAAATGAGAGTTAATGGGACCAGTTGTATTAAAGCTAGCTCTGCAAAACCCCTGGGGGATATGTGAGCAACCAGGAGCAACTGCAGTGGGGATGGCACCAGGTTCGAGAGGCTACAGACAGACCAGAGGCAGAAAATGAGATGTGGACTTTGAGGGCTTAAATACAGGGAGAGAGGCCAGTGGCAGGAAGATGGACAGGAGAACCCCCTTACATACAGTCCAGTGGCAGTAACATGGAGAGGAGAAACCATTACATATACTCCAGTGGCAGCGAGACAGACAGGAGAAGTCCCTTACATAAAGTCCAGTGGCAGCAAGATGGACAGGAGAAGCCCCTTACATACAGTCCAGTGGCAGTGAGATGGACAGGAGAACCCAGCCACATACAGTCCAGTGGCAGTGAGACAGACAGGAGAACCCCCTTACATACAGTCCAGTGGCAGAGAGATGGACAGGAGAACCCCCTTACATACAGTCCAGTGGCAGGGAGATGGAAAGGAGAACCCCCTTACATACAGTAGAGTGGCAGTGAGATGGACAGGAGAACCCCCTTACATATAGTCCAGTGGCAGCGAGATGGACAGGAGAACCCTGTTACATACAGTCCAGTGGCAGCAAGATGGACAGGAGAACTCCCTTACATACAGTCCAGTGGTAGAGAGATGGACAGGAGAACACCCTTGCATACAGTCCAGTGGCAGTGAGATGGACAGAGAAAACCCTCTACATAGAGTCTAGTAGCAATCAGATGGAAAGAAAACCCCCCTCATATACACTCCAGTGGCAGTGAGATGGACAGGAGAACCCCCTTACATACAGTCCGGTGGCAGCAAGATGGACAGGAGAACCCCCTTACATACAATCCAGTGGCAGCAAGATGGACAGGACAACCCCTTACATACAGTCCAGTGGCAGTGACATATACAGGAGAACCCCCTTACCTATGGTCCAGTGGCAGTGAGATGGACTAGAGAATCCAGTTACATATAGTCCAGTGGCAGTGAGATGGACAGAAGAACCCCCTTACATACAGTCCAGTGACAGCGAGATGGACAGGAGAACCCCCTTACATACAGTCCAGTGGCAACGAGATGGACAGGAGAAGTCCCTTACATACAGTCCAGTGGCAATGAGATGGACAGGAGACCCCTCTTACATACAATCCAGTGGCAGCAAGATGGACAGGAGAACCCCCTTACCTATAGTCCAGTGGCAGTGAGATCGACGGGAGAACCCCCTTACCTATAGTCCAGTGGCAGTGAGATGGACGGGAGAACCCCCTTACATACAGTCCAGTGGCAGTGCGATGGACAGGAGAAACCCCTTACCTATAGTCCAGTGGCAGCGAGATGGACTGCAGAACTACCTTACATACACTCCAGTGGCAGAGAGATGAACAAGAGAACCCCTTACATACAGTCCAGTGGTAGAGAGATGGACAGGAAACCCCTTACATACACTCCAGTGGCAGTGAGATGGACAGGAGAACCCCTTACGTACAGTAGTGGCAGTGAGATGGACAGGAGACCCCCTTACATATAGTCCAGTGGCAGTGAGATGGAGAAGAGAAGCCCCTTACATACAGTCCAGTAGCAGTAAGAGGGAGAGGAGAACTTCCGTACATATACTCCAGTGGCAGCGAGACGGACAGGAGAAGCCCCTTACATACAGTCCAGTGGCAGTGAGATGGACAGGAGAACCCCCTTACATACAGTCCAGTGGCAGTGAGATGGACTAGAGAATCCTGTTACATACAGTCCAGTGGCAGTGAGATGGACAGGAGAAGCCCCTTACATACAGTCCAGTGGCAGTGAGATGGACAGGAGAAGCCCCTTACATACAGTCCAGTGGCAGCAAGATGGACAGGAGAACACCCTTACATACAGTCCAGTGGCAGCGAGATGGACAGGAGAACTCTGTTACATACAGACCAGTGGCAGTGTGATGGAGAGGAGAACCCCCTTACCTACATTCCAGTGGCAGCGAGATGGACAGGAGAACCCCCTTACATACAGTCCAGTGGCAGGGAGATGGACACAAGAACCCCCTTATATACAGGTCAGTGGCGGTAAAATGGAGAGGAGAACCCCCTTACATACAGTCCAGTGGCAGTGAGATGGACTAGAGAATCCTGTTACATACAGTCCAAGGGCAGTAAGATGGACAGGAAACCCCCTCACATACAGTCCAGTGGCAGTGAGATGGACTAGAATCCCGTTACATACAGTCCAGTGGCAGTGAGATGGACACGAGAACCCCCTTACATACAGTCCAGTGGCAATGAGATGGACAGGAGAACCCTGTTACATACAGTCCCATGGCAGCGAGATGGACAGGATAACTCCCTTACATAGAGTTTAGTGGCAGTGAGATCGACAAGAGAACTCTGTTACATACAGTGCAGTGACAGTTAGATGGACAGGAGAGCCCCCTTACATATAGTCCAGTGGCAGTGAGATGGAGAGGGAGAAGCCCCTTACATACAGTCCAGTGGCACTGAGATGGACAGGAGAACCCCATTACATATACCCCATTAAATATAGTCCAATGGCAGCGAGATGGAGAGAAAATTCCCTTACATACAGTCCAGTGGCAGGGAGATGGACAGGAGAACCACCTTACATACAGTGCAGTGGCAGTGAGATGGACAGGAGAACCCCCTTACATACAGTAGTGGCAATGAGATCGATAGGAGACCCCCCTTACATATAGTACAGTGGCAGCAAGATGGATAGCAGAACCCCCTTACATACAATCTAGTGGCAGCGAGATGGAGAGGAGAACCCCCTTACATACAGTCCAGTGGCAGTGAGATCAAGGAGAACTCCCTCCTACATACAGTCCCGTGTCAGTGAGATGGACAGGAGAACGCCCTTACATACAGTGCAGTGGCAGTGAGATGAACACAAGAACTGCCTTACCTACAGTCCAGTGGCAGTGAGATGGACAGGAGACCCCCTTACATACAGTCCAGTGGCAGCGAGATGGACAGGAGAAGCCCCTTACATACAGTCCACTGGCAGTGAGATGGACAGGGGAAGCCCCTTACATATAGTCCAGTGGCAGTGAGATGGACAGGAGAACCCCATTACGTACAGTCCAGTGGCAGTGAGATGGAGAGGAGAACTCTGTTACAGACCAGTGGCAGTGTGATGGAGAGGAGAACCCCCTTACCTACATTCCAGTGGCAGCAAGATGGACAGGAAAACCCCCTTACATACAGTCCAGTGGCAGGGAGATGGACACAGAACCCCCTTGCATACAGGTCAGTGGCGGTCAGATGGAGAGGAGAACCCCCTTACATACAGTCCAGTGGCAGGGAGATGGACACAGAACCCCCTTACATACAGTCCAGTGACAGGGAGATGGACACAAGAACCCCCTTACATACAGGTCAGTGGCAGTGAGATGGAGAGGAGAACCCACTTACATACAGTCCAGTGGCAGCGAGATGGACAGGAGAACCACCTTACATACAGTCCAGTGGCAGGGAGATGGACACATGAACCCCCTTATATACAGGTCAGTGGCGGGGAGATGGAGAGGAGAACTCCCTTACATACAGTCCAGTGGCAGCGAGACGGACTAGAGAATCCTGTTACATACAGTCCAGGGGCAGTGAGATGGACTAGAGAATCCTATTACATACAGTCCATGGGGAGTGAGACGGACAGGAAACCCCCTCACATACAGTCCAGTGGCAGTAACATGGAGAGGAGAAACCATTACATATAATCCAGTGGCAGCGAGACAGACAGGAGAAGTCCCTTACATACAGTCCAGTGACAGTAAGATAGACAAGAGAACTCCCTTACATACAGTAGTGGCGGTGAGATGGACAGGAGACCCCTTACATACAGTCCAGTGGCAGTGAGATGGACAGGAGAAGCCCCTTACATACAGTACAGTGGCAGGGAGATGGACACAAGAACCCCCTTACATACAGTCCAGTAGCAGTGAGATGAACAGGAGAACCCCCTTACATACAGTCCAGTGTCAGGGAGATGGACACAAGAACCCCCTTACATACAGGTCAGTGGCGGTGAGATGGAGAGGACAACCCCCTTACATACAGTCCGGAGGCAGCGAGATATACAGGAGAATCCCATTACATACAGTCCAGTGGCAGTGAGATGGACTAGAGAATCCTGTTACATACAGTCCAGGGGCAGTGCGATGGACAGGAAAACCCCCTTACATATAGGTCAGTGGCAGTCAGATGGAGAGGAGAACCCCCTTACATACAGTCTAGTGGCAGTGAGATGGACAGGAGAACCCCCTTAAATACAGTCCAGTGGCAGTGAGATGGACAGGAGAACCCCCTTACATACAGTCCAGTGGCAGTGAGATGGACAGGAGAACCTCCTTACATACAGTCGAGTGACAGTAAGATAGACAGGAGAACTCCCTTACATACAGTAGTGGCAGTGAGATGGACAGGAGACCCCCTTACATACAGTCCAGTGGCAGTGAGACGGACAGGAGAAGCCCCTTACATACAGTCCAGTGGCAGCGAGATGGACAGGAGAAGCCCCTTACATATAGTCCAGTGGCAGCGAGATGGACAGGAGAAGCCCCTTACATACAGTCCAGTGGCAGCGAGATGGACATGAGAAGCCCCTTACATACACTCCAGTAGCAGCGAGATGGACAGGAGAAGCCCCTTACATACAGTCCAGTGGCAGCAAGATGGACAGGAGAACCCCCTTACATACAGTCCAGTGGCAGTGAGATGGACAGGAGAACTCTGTTACACACAGACCAGTGGCAGTGTGATGGAGAGGAGAACCCCCTTACCTACATTCCAGTGGCAGTGAGATGGACAGGAGAACACCCTTACATACAGTCCAGTGGCAGGGAGATGGACACAAGAAACCCCTTACATAAAGGTCAGTGGCGGTGAGATGGAGAGGAGAACCCCCTTACATACAGTTCAGTGGCAGCGAGATGGACAGGAGAACCCCCTTACATACAGTCCAGTGGCAGGGAGATGGACACAAGAACCCCCTTACATACAGGTCAGTGGCGGTGAGATGGACAGGAAACCCCCCTACATATAGTCCAGTGGCAGGGAGATGGACACAAGAACCCCTTATATACAGGTCAGTGGCGGTGAAATGGAGAGGAGAACCCCCTTACATACAGTCCAGTGGCAGCGAGATATACAGGAGAACCCCCTAACATACAGTCCAGTGGCAGTGAGATGGACAGGAAAACCCCCTTACATATAGTCCAGTGGCAGTGAGATGGACTAGAGAATCCCATTACATACAGTCCAGTGGCAGTGAGATGGACAGGAGAACCCCCTTACATACAGTCCAGTGGCAGCGAGATGGACAGGAGAACCCCCTTACATACAGTCCAGTGGCAGTGAGATGGACTAGAGAATCCCATTACATACAGTCCAGTGGCAGTGAGATGGACAGGAGAACCCCCTTACATACAGTCCAGTGGCAGCGAGATGGACAGGAGAACCTCCTTACATACAGTCCAGTGGCAGTGAGATGGACAGGAGAACCCCCTTACATACAGTCCAGTGGCAGCGAGATGGACAGGAGAACCCCCTTACCTGTACTCCAGTGACGGTGAGATGGATGGGAGAACCCCCTTACATACAGTCCAGTGGCAGCGAGATGGACAGGAGAACCCCCTTACCTATAGTCCAGTGGCAGTGAGATGGACGGGAGAACCCCCTTACATACAGTCCAGTGGCAGCGAGATGGACTGGAGAACTATCTTACATACAGTCCAGTAGCAGAGAGATGGACAAGAGAACCCCCTTACATACAGTCCAGTGGCAGTGAGATGGACAGGAGAACCCCTTACATATAGTCAAGTGGCAGTGAGATGGAGAGGAGAAGCCCCTTACATACAGTCCAGTAGCAGTAGGAGGGAGAGGAGAACTCCCTTACATACAGTCCAGTGGCAGCGAGATGGACAGGAGAAGCCCCTCACGTACAGTCCAGTGGCAGTGAGATGGACAGGAGAATCCCCTTACATACAGTCCAGTGGCAGTGAGATGGACAGGAGAACCCCCTTACATACAGTCCAGTGGCAGTGAGATGGACAAGAGAACCTTCTTACATACAGTCCAGTGGCAGTGAGATGGACAGGAGAACCCCCTTACATAGAGTCTAGTGGCAGTGAGATGGACTGGAGAACCCCATTACCTACAGTCCAGTGGCAGTGAGATGGACAGGAGAAGCCCCTTACATACAGTCCAGTGGCAGCGAGATGGACAGGAGAACCCTGTTACATACAGTCCAGTGGCAATGAGATGGACAGGAGAACACTCTTACATATACTCCACTGGCAATGAGATGGACAGGAGAACCCTGTTACATACAGTCCCATGGCAGCGAGATGGACAGGATAACTCCCTTACATAAGAGTTTAGTGGCAGTGAGATCAACAAGAGAACTCTGTCACATACAGTCCAGTGACAGTTAGATGGACAGGAGACCCTCTTACATATAGTCCAGTGGCAGTGAGATGGAGAGGAGAAGCCCCTTACATACAGTCCAGTGGCAGTGAGATGGACAGGAGAAGCCCCTTACATACAGTCCAGTGGCAGTGAGATGGAGGGGAGAAGCCCCTTACATACAGTCCAGTGGCAGTGAGATGGACAAGAGAACCCCCTTGCATACAGTCCAGTGGCAGTGAGATGGACAGGAGAACCCCATTACATATACCCCATTAAATATAGTCCAGTGGCAGCAAGATGGAGAGAAGATCTCCCTTACATACAGTCCAGTGGCAGTGAGATGGACAGGAGAACCCCCTTACGTACAGTCCAGTGGCAGTGAGATGGACAGGAGAACTCTGTTACAGACCAGTGGCAGTGTGATGGAGAGGAGAACCCCCTTACCTACATTCCAGTGGCAGTGAGATGGACAGGAGTACCCCCTTACATACAGTCCAGTGGCAGGGAGATGGACACAAGAACCCCCTTACATACAGGTCAGTGGCAGTGAGATGGAGAGGAGACCCCCCTTACATACAGTCCAGTGGCAGCGAGATGGACAGGAGAACCCCCTTACATACAGTCCAGTGGCAGGGAGATGGACAAAGAACCCCCTTACATACAGGTCAGTGGTGGTGAGATGGAGAGGAGAACCCCCTTACATACAGTCCAGTGGCAGTGAGATATACAGGAGAACCCCATTACATGCAGTCCAGTGGCAGGGAGATGGACACAAGAACCCCCTTACATACAGGTCAGTGGCAGCGAGATGGACAGAACCCCCTTACATACAGTCCAGTGGCAGGGAGATGGACACAAGAACCCCCTTACATACAGATCAGTGGCGGTGAGATGGAGAGGAGAAACCCCTTACATACAGTCCAGTGGCAGTGAGATATACAGGAGAACCCCATTACATGCAGTCCAGTGGCAGTGAGATGGACTGGAGAATCCTGTTACATACAGTCCAGGGGCACTGAGATGGACAGGAAAACCCCCCTTACATACAGTCCAGTGGCAGTGAGATGGACAGGAGAACTCCCTTACCTACAGTCCAGTGGCAGTGAGATGGACATGAGAACCCCCTTACATACAGTCCAGTGGCAGCGAGATGGACAGGAGAACCCCCTTACCTACAGTCCAGTGGCAGTGAGATGGACAGGAGAACCCCCTTACATACAGTCCAGTGACAGCGAGACGGACAGGAGAACCTCCTTACATACAGTCCAGTGGCAGTGAGATGGACAGGAGAAGCCCCCTTACATACAGTCTAGTGGCAGTGAGATGGACTGGAGAACCCCATTACTTCAGTCCAGTGGCAGTGAGATGGACAGGAGAAGCCCCTTACATACAGTCCAGTGGCAGCGAGATGGACTAGAGAATCCCGTTACATACAGTCCAGTGGCAGTGAGATGGACCGGAGAACACTCTTACATATACTCCACTGGCAATGAGATGGACAGGAGAACCCTGTTACATACAGTCCCATGGCAGCGAGATGGACAGGATAACTCCCTTACATAGAGTTTAGTGGCAGTGAGATCGACAAGAGAACCCTGTTACATACAGTCCAGTGACAGTTAGATGGACAGGAGAGCCCCCTTACATATAGTCCAGTGGCAGTGAGATGGAGAGGAGAAGCCCCTTACATACAGTCCAGTGGCAGTGAGATGGACAGGAGAACCCCCTTACATACAGTCCAGTGGCAGCGAGATGGACTGGAGAACCTCCTTATATACCGTCCAGTGGCAGTGAGATGGACAGGAGAACCACTTTACATACAGTCCAGTGGCAGTGAGATCAAGGAGAACTCCCTTATATACAGTCCAGTGTCAGTGAGATGGACAGGAGAACTCCCTTACATACAGTAGTGGCAATGAGATGGATAGGAGACCCCCCTTACATATAGTACAGTGGCAGCAAGATGGATAGCAGAACCCCCTTACATACAATCTAGTGGCAGAGAGATGGAGAGGAGAACCCCCTTACATACAGTCCGGTGGCAGCAAGATGGACAGGAGAACCCCCTTACATACAGTCCGGTGGCAGCAAGATGGACAGGAGAACCCCCTTACATACAGTCCAGTGGCAGTGACATACAGGAGAACCCCCTTACCTATAGTCCAGTGGCAGTGAGATGGACTAGAGAATCCAGTTACATACAGTCCAGTGGCAGTGAGATGGACAGAAGAACCCCCTTACATACAGTCCAGTGACAGCGAGATGGACAGGAGAACCCCTTTACATACAGTCCAGTGGCAGCGAGATGGACAGGAGAACCCCCTTACCTATAGTCCAGTGGCAGTGAGATGGACGGGAGAACCCCCTTACCTATAGTCCAGTGGCAGTGAGATGGACGGG
Source organism: Ateles fusciceps (assembly GCA_036589455.1). Lineage (NCBI taxonomy): Eukaryota > Metazoa > Chordata > Mammalia > Primates > Atelidae > Ateles > Ateles fusciceps. The sequence continues at coordinate 958,943 of JAZHEH010000734.1, read as the reverse complement.
AGAACCCCCTTACCTATAGTCCAGTGGCAGTGAGATGGACGGGAGAACCCCTTTACCTATAGTCCAGTGGCAGTGAGATGGACGGGAGAACCCCCTTACATACAGTCCAGTGGCAGCGAGATGGACAGGAGAACCCCCTTACCTATAGTCCAGTGGCAGTGAGATGGACTGGAGAACCCCCTTACATACAGTCCAGTGGCAGCGAGATGGACTGGAGAACTACCGTACATACAGTCCAGTGGCAGAGAGATGGACAAGAGAACCCCCTTACATACAGTCCAGTAGCAGTAAGAGGGGAGAGGAGAACCCCCTTACATACAGTCCAGTGGCAGTGAGATGGACAAGAGAACCCCTTACGTACAGTACTGGCAGCGAGATGGACAGGACACCCCGTTACATATAGTCCAGTGGCAGTGAGATGGAGAGGAGAAGCCCCTTACATACAGTCCAGTAGCAGTAAGAGGGAGAGGAGAACCCCCTTACATATAGTCCAGTGGCAGTGAGATGGACAGGAGAACCCCCTCGCATACAGTCCAGTAGCAGTGAGATGGACAGGAGAAGCCCCTTACATACAGTCCAGTGGCAGTGAGATGGACAGGAGAACCCCCTTACATACAGTCCAGTGGCAGCAAGATGGACAGGAGAACCTCCTTACATACAGTCCAGTGGCAGGGAGATGGACACGAGAACCCCCTTACATACAGGTCAGTGGCGGTGAGATGGAGAGTAGAACCCCCTTACCAACAGTCCAGTGGCAGTGAGATGGACAGGAGAACCCCCTTACCTATAGTCCAGTGGCAGTGAGATGGACAGAAGAACCCCCTTACATACAGGTCAGTGGCGGTGAGATGGAGAGGAAAACCCCCTTACATACAGTCCAGTGGCAGTGAGATGGACAGGAGAACCCCCTTACATACAGTCCAGTAGCAGCGAGATGGACAGGAGAACCCCCTTACCTACAGTCCAGTGGCAGCAAGATGGACAGGAGAACCTCCTTACATACAGTCCAGTGGCAGTGAGATGGACAGGAGAACCCCCTTACATACAGTCCAGTGGCAGCAAGATGGACAGGAGAACCTCCTTACATATAGTCCAGTGGCAGTGAGATGGACAGGAGAACCCCCTTACATACAGTCTAGTGGCAGTGAGATGGACTGGAGAACCCCATTACCTACAGTCCAGTGGCAGTGAGATGGAGAGGAGAAGCCGCTTACATACAGTCCAGTGGCAGCGAGATGGACAGGAGAACTCTGTTACATACAGTCCAGTGGCAGTGAGATGGACAGGAGAACCCTCTTACATATACTCCACTGGCAACGAGATGGACAAGAGAACCCTGTTACATACAGTCCCATGGCAGCGAGATGGACAGGATAACTCCCTTACATACAGTTTAGTGGCAGTGAGATGGACAGAACTCCCTTACATACAGTCCAGTGGCAGTGAGATCGACAAGAGAACTCTGTTACATACAGTCCAGTGGCAGTGAGATGGACAGGAGAACCCCATTACATATAGTCCAGTGGCAGCGAGATGGAGAGAAGATCCCCCCTTACATACAGTCCAGTGGCAGGGAGATAGACAGGAGAACCCTGTTACATACAGTCCAGTGGCGGTTAGACGTACAGGAGAACCCCTTTACATATAGTCCAGTGGCAGTGAGATGGACAGGAGAACCCCCTTACATATAGTCCAGTGGCAGTGAGATGGACAGGAGACCCCCATTACATATAGTCCAGTGGCAGCGAGATGGAGAGGAGATCCCCCTTACATACAGTCCAGTGGCAGGGAGATGGACAGGAGAACCACTTTACATACAGTCCAGTGGCAGTGAGATCAAGGAGAACTCCCTTATATACAGTGCAGTGGCAGTGAGATGGACAGGAGAACCCCCTTACATACAGTAGTGGCAATGAGACGGATAGGAGACCCCCCTTACATATAGTCCAGTGGCAGCAAGATGGATAGCAGAACCCCCTTACATACAATCTAGTGGCAGCGAGATGGAGAGGAGAATCCCCTTACATACAGTCCAGTGGCAGTGAGATCAAGGAGAACTCCCTTATATACAGTCCAGTGTCAGTGAGATGGACAGGAGAACTCCCTTACATACAGTGCAGTGGCAGGGAGATGGACAGGAGAACCCCCCTTACATATAGTCCATTGCTGGTGGGCTGGGCAGAAGTACCCCAACCACTTCCAAATGCATTCATTTTCTATAGCATTTTCACTTAAGACTCCCCCTAACAATCTTAACCTAGCAAACTTCATTCAACCCAAAACTTGGGGCCTCAATCACCTGGATGGCTCATGTTCCACAGGATGAGCCAGTGGCTCAGATGTTCCTCATAAACAAGGAATGAACCTCTGGGTTGGCCCCTCCCAGACTCCTGAGCTCAGAAGACACATTCAGGTGTGTCTCCCATTCAGGGTCATTTGCAGGGCATGCTCAAGTTATTGCTATCAGGTGTGTTTCCCATTCATAGGCTGCAGTGGGTCAGGCCTCCTTCCCTACATTACCAAAGCTGCTCTCATCCTACTGCTTCACATTCCATGCATTCCCCTATGATTTTGGGTTTAAAAAAATTCTTTGTTTTAATCTGTAGGACACAAATTTGAAGGCACCAGATGATCTCTAAAATCCTCCGCAGCTCTAGAGTCTATAAAGTAGTAAGAACTGAAAAGGTGTAAGGAATCCACCACGCTAGTAGAGAAACAGCTGTGTTTTGAAAGGCCACAGAGATCTGAAGGGAGATAGAAGAAAGAAAAAGATGAACATGAAATCCCAGCAAAGGCTCCAGGTGCCGGTGGATAGGTCCAGATTGGTAAGATTTTCTGCCCCTTCTCTCTTGAAGGGATGCATTGCTCACCGGAATAAGCTTTGATAATAAAGAAGATATCCCCACCTTTAGTGAAAATCTTATAAAGACAAACTCCAAAACCTAAAAGACATCTTCTCAGATCCTCCAAGATGAAATCAGCTATTTGTGTTTCTGCCATCAGTTAAATCTTGGTTGAGAATTTCTCACTTTTTTTGTTTGGGTTTGGGGTGTTTGGTTGTTTTGTTTTTTGAGACGGACTCTTGGCTCTGTGACCCAAACTGGAGTACAGTGGCATGGTCACAGCTCACTGCAGCCTCCACCTCCCAAGCTCAAGCCATCCTCCTGCCTCAGCCTCCTGAGTAGCTGGGACTACAGGCACATGCCACAAGTTATGGCTTTTTTTTTTTTTAAGTATAGATGGAGTCTCTCTATGTTACCCAGTCTGGTCTTGAACTCCTAAGCTCAAGCAATTCTCTTGCCTCAGCCTCCTAAAGTTCTCGATTACAAGAGTGAGCCACTATGGCCAGCCCAGGAGTTCTCACTTTAGAATGGCCAAAATGGAGCCACCTGACAATAAGCACCGAGAAAATGCCAATATGCATTACATTTTTATTCTTTGTGGCCTTGTAAGAAAAACTATCTTTTCTCCCTTGCATTTTAAATTATAAATGTGCGTGTGATTTATGTATTGTCACTCTGAATGGGAACCCTTTGACTCTGTGTTTCTGAGACATGGCTGTAGGGAAAGGAGCTTGCTTAGAGCATAGCAACTTCTCCAGAAGTCCTTCAGAAAAAGGAGGTGACATTGAAGACAGTGCTAAATCACATCATGATGTATTGTCCACCAATTAGAGCCCAGGCCACCAGGCACCCCTGTCTAACCCTGACAACTATTCAGCAGTCAGTAAGTTTGGGATTGAGAAGGATAAGAGTGCCCACCATGATAACTAGCGTTTCTTGAGCATTTACAGTGTTTTAGGTCCTGTACTGATGCTCTGCCTATAACTCTTCATTTACCTTTGACATCCACACAAAGTATCACCATTTCTGTTTTAAAAAGGAAACTGAAGCTCAGAGACATTAAGTTATTTACAAATGGCCACATGACTAGTAAAGCTGGATTTAACTTTAGTTCCTCCAATCCCAAAACCTGTGTTCCTACTCACCAGTCTGGATTGTTCTGGCTCAGTCTTAAGCTTCTATCATGATAGGAGACATTGCTTACCTGCTTAGAAAGTTTCAGTGGCACCTTACTTCCAAAAACAGTGGTTCTCAAAGGCAGTATTATATGTCAGCCAAATGCAACAACTCACCGTCGCCCAGACCCCACTCCCTAGGTTCTCTTTAACTCTGCCTTGATGGGGCGCTGGCTTAAGTAGTTTTAAAATATCCTCAGATGATCCTAATTTGTAATCATGGTTGATGACAACTGCTCTGGTCTACTTGACAGAATTGTTTTGGTTTTTTTCTATTTCATTATGGTTTTTCATAAATCACTGACTCCTGGTAAATTTATAACGCACTTTTTAAAATCCAACTCAGTTTCCCAACTCCCCACAAAGTATAACAGATGGACAAAAATACACTCCATGTTTAGAGTATTTATTTCTTATCAAAGCATTCTCAGGTGTCTTCATCTCAATTGAGCCTCATGACTACCCTATGAGGCAGACAGATGGAACAGATTTTGTTATTCCTCTTTAAGATGAGAAAACTGAGGCTTCGGTAACAGATGTTCCCAAGTTCACACAGGAAGTGCACGGCAGAGCTGGGACCAGAATCCAGGTCTCCACAGAGCAGTGTCTCTCCAACTTTAAAGTCACTAAGACACATTGGGATGCTTGTCCCAATGCAGTATCCGTGGCTTCAAACCCAGAGGTCTTGATTCTGTGAGTCTTGAAAGAAGCTCAAGTACCTGCATTATCACCAGTGTGAGTCAGATGCATATGATCCGAAAATGTCTGTTAGTGATGCACTGCCATTGAGGAATTCTTCAGTCAATGACTTTGAATATTATCCTGCTCAGAAGTAAGGGAAAGGACCAGCTGATCTAATTCAAGATCCTTTCCAAACCCATGGTATTTCATTTGCTTTCCCCTTTATTCTCTCTTATTGCCTGGTAATATCTTTCCAGATAATATCTTTCATAATCAAAGACAAACTCTAGATCAACGACAATGAGTTTCAGTTCAGCATTCCACCTCAGATCAACCAGCAGTGTCTTCTTAGAACCTTGGATTAAGAAGCAATGAGACTAAAAATGAACAAGATCATGTCCTTTGCAGGGACATGGATGGAGCTCGAGGCCATTATCCTTAGCAAACTAACACAGGAACAGAAAACCAAATACCGCATGTTCTCACTTATAAGTCTTGGGAGCTAAATGATGAGAACACATGGACACATAGAGGGTAACAACACACAATAGGAACTATTGGAGGGTGGGAGGAGGGAGAGGATAAGGAAATATAACTAATGGATATTAGGCTTTATACCTAAAATAATCTGTACAACAAACCCCCATGACACAAGTTTACCTATGTAACAAACCTGTACATGTACTCCTAAAGTTAAAATAAATGTTTAAAAAAAAAAAAAAGCAATGAGGCTGCACCCAAGCAAGGCAGGAAACAAACTATGACCAGTTAGTCCTGCCTGCTATGGGCACAGTGAGGATTTTGGCAGCCTTGCACTTTCATTCTTCTAGATAGTGCTTCATCTCCAGTTCTGTTCTTATTTTTCTCGTTAGAGAATATTTCTACAAACAGAGACCTACTTTCTGATTATAGATAATAAGAAATGAATTTTATAAATTGCTTCCATGCTGCCCATAAACTATGGGTTCTGCTTGAGACATTCTGGATGCCATGATTCAAATGTAAATATCCCCTGAAATCCATCAATGTCTGGGTAGCTGATTAAGCACCATGGACTATAACAGTGTTCCCTTCTCTAATCTTCAGGCATTTCTGATTTTTGTGAGCTGATGTATTACCACGGTGAGGGGACTTTCTCACACATTCTGCTCATGATAACAGATGAGGTGTGAAATTGATCCTGAGAACCTAGGAGAGTTATGATTTATCATCACACATTAAGCCTTGTGGAACTTTACTGGATGAATCCCAACTCTACTCAGAATCCAACCACACTTCTAGAAAGAGAACATGGAGTGACTCAAGATACATTAAATTCAGATATTTCAGAGTTGACACCCATAAGGGACTCCCTTTCATTCATTCAATCAACAAATATTTACTGAACACCTAGCATGTGCGAGGAAGTGTTCCAGGAGCTGCAGATGGTGCACTGGACAAGCAAGACAAGGCCTCCTCAGACCCACTTATCCCTAGTGCTGTCTCCCTTCACTGATTATAACTGGCATTCACCATTGAGTGAACACACCAACAGCCTGGTGCCTGGGGGATCGGTGCTCAAGGTAGCCTGAACTGGACATCATTCTATACTTCTCTGTACTGCAGAAGCTTGAAGGAGTCAACTTGATGATGGCTAATGCCTTTATCATGACTACATGCTGATCCTTCAGTGCAAAAAAATGTGCCTACAGAGATCTCTACTGAGGATGTGTATTCCACGTGAGCTTCCTAGGAAGTCGCTCAGTGGAGGAGCAGCTTTGAGTAAAATCCTTACCCAACTGAAAGTATGTAGACAGGAAAGAAATCTCCCTTCTGCCAAACAGTGCCTTAAAATATATTCTTAGCACAAGGTGGGGCAAGGGAAATGGCAGGCAAGACATCAGAATCTCATAGCAAAGTTTATTTTTAAATAAACACTCCTAAGTCTCTGTTCCCTCACCTCTGAGTCCTGTCTCTGAAGACCTGGGTTGAGTCTAAGTCATGTCTATTTTGAAAAAGTCCCCACCGGTGATTGTGATGAATCTGGAAAACATGACATTCAAGTTTCAGCTAGATATAGGCCAAGCCTTTGTCAAAATACAAGGTACAGCCAAGCTCAGTGGCGCCTGAGGTGGAAGGATTGCTTGAATCCAGGAGTTCAAGGTTAGTGAACTATGATCATACCACTGCACTCCAGCCTGGGCTACAGAGTGAGACCCTGTCTCAAAAAAAAAAAAAAAAAAAAAAATTGCAAGGTACAAATATTGTCAAAGTTGGGGGCAATATAAAGCCACTGGGCTGGGAGCCATGAAGTTTGAATTCTAGTCCTGATTTTGTCTCCTATCAGCTGTGTGGCCTCAGACTATCCGCTTTAGTTTCTGGGCTCCAGTTTCATTATATGCACAATGAGGGGGAAAGGGGTCAATGATTTCTAAGGTGTCTTAAAAAGCTAAGATTATGTGGTTATGCTTTTTCACATTTGCCAGCCAATTTTAAACAGTAATTGACCAGCGTAAATCTCTGATAAATAGTTTTTATAGGAAAGTAATCCATATTTCAAACACATTAGTCTTCCAGATCAGTCCATTGTGTGTTTAAATGTCATCAGGATCAAGAATTAAACATCTGAGGTGTTCAGTGTGAAACTTGTATAAACTACCCAGCAGCAAACTCATCCTTGTACTAGTTGTTGCCCTCTCTTCTGTCTTCCTGCCCCTTACCTCATCCTTTGGGTGTCCACACAACTGGAGTAGTTAGTAATTGACTCTAAGTGGCAGCTACTGGATTTCTCTAATAATATGCCTATAAATCTCTTCTTCTCATTAAAGAATCTGGAGTTGTGTCTTCTGACAGACTTTTGGCAGACTGACTTTTTGCTTAATCACTTCCATGTGATTCACATCCTTGCACTTTTTCATTGATTGTCCATCCCCCCATACCCCACTCACGTACACATGCCTGAAAATATTCTCTGTCCTAATTGCTAAGACAATTCACCAAACAGCACATCAGCTGGCAGACATCAAGATTTTTATGTCTATTCTTTCTCTGTAGAGATAACCTCTTTCAAGATAATGATGTGATTAAAATCTGACTTTCTTGCCCTTTCAAGTCAGTTATCTAATCACAATTCTACCCGTAGCCAAGCCACAGTGCAAAATCAACAAGGGTAATTCCTTGGGAATCCTTCACCAGTTCACAGTTGACTCAGCCAGTGTTTCTCTATAAAATGAGGCTTACATTTTACTACTGCCCTGGAATCATAGCATATTAGAGCAATGGGTCTTCAAACTTTACAGCGATAAGAATCCCACAGCTTCTGCACTCTGCTCTATACTGCCAGTCCTGGAAGCCTGCACACTGCACCTCCCAGATTCTCTTGCCAGGGCTTTTGGTTAGGTTCAGTCAATGTGATTCACTGGCAGCCAGAAAGGAGAAGTCATCCTGATTCTAGCATCAGCAGAGTTTGCTGTCTTTTCAGCAATTCTAGCAACAGCAGCAGCATGACACACGTCCCTCTGAGACCCCAGCACTGCCCGTGAAAGCTCCAGACCAGCAGCTTCCTCACCAAGAGGCCTCCTTCTTCTTTTTAATCCTTAGCATATTTCTTCCTTCTGTTCCTCCAGCCCTCTCAACACCTTTATAACTATGGTAGATAATTAGCAGAAAATGATCCCAATTAAACCCTTCCCTCTCTCTACAATGCTTTGCAATGTGACTTTAAAGCTTCTCCCGTCAAAATGTTGAGTCCATTTCTCTACCTCTTGAGTCTGGGCTGAGCTTTCTCTACCTCTTAAGTCTGCCCAGGCCTTATGAACTTTTTTGGCCATTAAATTAGAGCCAAAGCAATATGGCGTCAGTTCTGATTCTAGATCTAAAGAGACTTTGCATGCTTCCACTGTTACTTTGGGAATCCTGCTGTGCTGCCATGTGAACGAGCTCAGGCTAGCCTGCTGGAAGTTGAGAGACATCATGGAGTAGAAGCAAGTGGCCCCAGCCAATAACCATCTGATATGTTTATGCTGGGTCCCCACCCAAATCTCATCTTGAATTGTAGCTCCCATAATTCCCACATGTTGTGGGAGAGACCCAGTGAGAGATAATTGAATCACGGGAGCTGTTCCCCCCAATACTATTCTCATAGTAGTGAATAAGTCTCACAAGATCTGATGGTTTTATAAGGGGAAACCTCTTTCACTTGGTCCTCTGATTCTCTCTTGTCTGTCACCATGTAAGACGTGCCTTTCACTTTTCACCATGATTGCAAGGCATCCCTAGCCACATGGAACTGTGAGTCCATTAAACCTCTTTTTCTTTATAAATTACCCAGTCTTGAGTCTTTATCAGCAATGTGAAAACAGTCTAATATACCATCCAGATGCCAGAATCAGAGCCACCCCACTGGCCTGACACTGACCTCAGGCATGCAAGGGAGCCCAGTACAATCCCACTGACCGGTAGACTCATGAGCAGTAATAAAGAGTTGTTCTGCTTTAAGCTACTGGTATTAGGATGTTTAGTCACCCCAAAATAAATAATCAATACAGTAGCAACTGATGCATTAAATCTCTCTCCATTGCTGTTTTTCTGACTGGACCATGATTGATAAAGGAAACTTGTAAAAAATGTAAATCTCCAGTTCAAGCAGGCCAGGCAATTTTGATATACATGGTGTCAGACCACTCTTTGCCAAACACAGCTTTCAAGGGGCTGAAGAGATCATCTTGTCTATGCCCTCCCCTCTCAGGCAGTTAATAGATAAGATCACCCTTAAGAAAAGCTCAGCCTGTTTAAATACTTGGCAACCAATTCCAGCGTCCAATGAATGTCACACTATTGTCAAGGATTCTTTTTTGGTTAATTACTACCCTCATTTCCTCAAGTGACAGTTTTTGTCTCCTTTCTTGCTCAGAAGGAAAAAAATAGAGGCTTGTAGATATCCACCCCCCACATTTATTGAGTTATAATTGACAAAAATTGTAGCTATTTGATGTGTACAATGTGATGTTCTGATATACAGATACACTGTGACGTGATTACCACCGTCAAGCTAATTAACATAATTATCACCTCCTTTACAGGTATGTGCCAAATCACAACCTTTCAGTGGACAGATGGCATATGCAACAGTGTTTTCATAGGATAATACCACATTTTTACTTTACCTTTTCTATGTTTAGATATGTTTAGATACACAAACACCATTGTTTTATAATTGCCTATAGTATTCAGCACATGCTGTACAGGTTTGTAGCCTAAGAGCAACAGGCTAGAGCATACAGCCTGGGTGTGTAGTAGGCTCTGCCATCTAGGTTTGTATAAGCACATTCTATGATGATCACACCATGATGAAATCACCTAATGATGCTGCTCAGAATACATCCCTGTCATTAAGTGACTCATGACTGTAGTTACTTTTGTGGATGTGTGTGTGTGCATGCGTGCATGCGTGCATGCGTGTGGTGAGAATGCTTAAGATCTAAGATCTACTCTTTTAGCAAATATCAAGCATGCAATACATTATTATTAACTATAGTCATGCTGTACATTTTATCTCCAGAACTTATCTTGTAACTGAAAGTTTTTACCCTTTGATCAAAATCCTCCCAGTTCCCCAACCCCAGTCTCTAGCAACCACCTTTCTATTTGTGTTTCTATAGGTTTACCTTCTTTATATTCCACGTATAAGTGAGCGCATGCAGTATTTGTCTTTCTGTCTCTAGCTTACTTTACCTAACATAATATCCTCTGAGTTCATTCGTGTTGTCACAAGTGGCAGGATTTCCTTCTTTTTGAAGGCTGATATTTTCTGTAAGTAAAACACCTTCCTACCCGTAAGTTAAATAACTCCAGCTAGATTCTTTAAGTGTTCATCTCTGGTCCATTGGAATTATTAAAAACAAACAAGCTCACTTTGGTATCAAGCTGATCTTAGACAATCCCTGCTCTACTATGTGACTTTCTGTAAGTCATCAAGCTCTCTACACATCAATTTTCTCAGCTGCAAAATATGGTCTGTTGTGAAAAATAAAGAAAGAGACTGGGTGCAGTGGCTCATGCCTATAATCCCAGCACTTTGGGAGGCCGAGGCGGGTGTATCACCAGGTCAGGAGTTCGAGACCAGCCCGGCAAACATAGTGAAACCTCGTCTCTGCTAAAAATACAAAATATTAGCCAGGCATGGTGGCGGGCACCTGTAATCCCAGCTACTCAGGATGCTGCAGCAGGAGAATTGCTTAAACCCAAGATGTGGAGGTTGCAGTGAGCCAAGATCACACCATTGCACTCCAACCTGGGCTACAGTGTGAGACTCCAACTCAAAATAAATAAATAAATGAAACAAAGTTTGTAGAAATTTAATGTATTAAGTTTCATATTTCTTTTCCCCAAGTCTGTTCTCCAAGGTAGATAGAAAATGAAACACTATGACTGTGGTATGGATCCAGATCCCCAGATTATATACTTTTATCAGAGTATCATGAACAGACTCTTCCATAATGACAGCCAAAAAGGCCCCCATGCCTATGGCTACTGCTGTGAAAGGCCAGTGCTGAAGCCAGCCACCTGCCCTGCTCCATGAGGAAGGAACACCAGAGGAAAACCTGCCTCAAGGGAAGATCTAGAAGACGCTGATCAGTTCCTGAGTTCACCCAAGCAGGAAAAAAAAGGTTTTAATTGGACAACGAAGGAAAAAAAAAAGGAAAGAAGGCAAATTCCTATTGCCCAACTACTGTCAACACTTTAAGTCCATCCTTCCACACTCACTGAAAGAAGCAGGCAACAACAGGTGAGACTGAAGATCTCAGAGGAAACATGGAGAAGGGGGTTACGTCACACACCCCAAAGAAACCCTTCTAATTTCCCTCATTAGGTCTCTGTTCTCTAAGGCCCTCCTAGGCTTTGCTTGGGGAAAAGGCAGGGAAGGTCAAGAAGAAAGAGTAGAAGGGAGGCCAGGGAAGAATATTGAGTTTCTCTCTTCTTCCCACACATAATTTCCAGCCTCATTGAATCCTGTCTCCCTCCTGCTTTACTATTTGAACAATTAAGCAGAATTTTTTGTTACTTAAGAGTCACCCTACCCTAAGCAAAGTTTTGTTTTTGAGACAAAGTATGTTCCCCAGGAAAGATCCTAATGAATGCAATTGTCTCCAATGATGTGTGTATGTCTGTGTGTGTCTACACACAGTATTCTGTAATCAAAATCCCACACATACACACAATACTGTATCTATTTTTACATATAATAAAAATATATAGTCCTTAATCTCAACTTTATTGAAACATAATAATTATACATATTTATGTGATACATGTGATATTTTGATACATGCATACAATATGTAATCAGGGTATTTGGGATATCCAGAACCTCAAACATTTGTCATTTCTTTGTGTTGGAAACATCTCAAATGTTCTCTTCCAGCTATTTTGAAATTTATAATAAATTATTGCTAACTATAGTCTCCCTTCTATACTATCCAATACTAGAATTTATTCCTTCTATCTAATTGTATTTTTATATCAATTAACCAACCTCCCTTCATCTTCACCTCCACCCTTCTCAGCCACTGGAAACCATCATTCTACTCTCTGCCTTCATGGGATTAACTTTTTTAATTCTCACTTATGAGTGAGAACATGCAAAGTTTGTCTAACTGTGCCTGGCTTATTTCACTTAACATAATGACCTCCAGTTCCATCAGTATTTCTGCAAATGACAGGATTTCATTTTTTTATGGATGAATAGTATTCTATTGTGTATATGTACCACATTTTCTTTATCCATTCATTTGCTGATTGACACTCAGGTTGATTCCATATCTTGGCTATTGTGAATGGCACTGCAATAAACATGGGGGTGCAATCGTCCCTTTGATGTACTGATCTCCTTTCCTTTGGATAAATGCCCAATGGTGGGTATTGCCGGATCATCTTATAGTTAGTTCTGTTTTTAATTCTTTGAGAAACCTTCATACTGTTTTCCATAATGGCTGTACTAACTTACATTTTTACCAGCAGTGTGTAACGGTTCCCTTTTCTCCATATCCTTATTGACATTTGTTATTTTTTTGTCTTTCTGACAATAGCTGTTCTGACTGAGGTGAGCTGATGTCTCATTGTGGTTTTGATTTGCATTTTTCTGATGATTAGTGATGTTGAGCTGGAAGAAAAGTTCAGTGACCTTGGTCTCTAGACCTCTGCCCACACTAGGAAAATTATGTAGAGATTAGACCAGATAATGTCTAAAATCTCTTTCAGCCCTGAATATTCATATGGTAAATTCTTCCCCCAATATTTTGTTATATTCTGAGTTTTATTCTTCTCCTTACTAAGGCAACTGAAGAGCATTAGGGTAGAAAAAGGGAAAAGCAAATGCTATAGAAGTGTGTTTATTAACTAACATAGGGAAATGAAAAGGCAACAGAGGGGGATTCTATTTATATCTCCCTCAAGGATTATGCCATAATCTGTACTATTTGATTTTTTAATGCATTCATTGAGAACTGGAGCCCTGTAGGGTGCTCTTTAAAGCCTGACACTGAATGAAATAATTCAATTAAAATAGGCTCGAAGTTTTTCAAGGTATTAAACTCCCTGAAGAGAAGATTTAGGACTGGCTCCAGTTGGTTTCAGCATCAGCATTGGTGAGACCATAGGAAAACATCAGAAGGGTTTGGCAATGAGTGATTCTGGAGGCATTAGAGGATGTGAGTTCCAGGCTGCTTGGAAAGGGACTATCAATATTGGAACTGTGCTTCAGGGAAAACAGACTCTGCTCCAAAGCTTCTTAACAACTCACTGGAGTCTGACATTCATTTTATCATATACTGCAGATAAAGCATATCCTTCCATATATGGAAATGAAGTTTAATAACTATTGACAACAAATACCATTCATCAAGTGTTCTTTACACCCTAGATTTCATCATGTTCCATGCATTATCTTGTAGTCTTGACAACTGTCTGAAGTTGTGAAATAAAAATAAAAATTACCAAGCCCATTTTACAGATGAGGAAACTGAGGTTGCCAAGAAGTGCCTTGACTTGCCCAAGATTACATAGCTAAGAAACTGCAAATTCAAACCCCCAAGTCCATGGTGCCAAAGCCAGTGCTCTTCAGCACTATACCATTTAAAATGGAAGCAGCCTGTTATTGCAGGAACTGGAACTGGGAAGAGGGCTAGGGGGAGAAGTGTGTCCATACAAAGAAAGACAGACACAGACCCTTGTGCACACTGCCTGGCCAGCAAACATGATCCATCCTCAGAATAGCTCAAACTAATTAAAAATGACTAAGGTTAGAGCCATACCTGAGAGCAGGCTTTCATGTGAGCAGGGCAGAAAGAAGGGGATAAAGGAAGAGAAAGATATGAAATGGACAAGCTGAGGATCTAAGTCACCCTTTGCAAGTCTGCCCAAGGCCGGGGCAGCTACCCAGCTTGTTTTGTTTATTTGTGTTTACACCGGGCATTGCATGGCACCAGGAATTGTGTCTTCCTCATCCAGCTGCATATCATCAGTACCTGGCACCTATATTTTGTTGGTGGTGAAGGATGCTCAGGGGATTTGAGATATATATCATGTCAGACATAAGAGATGCCAAAGGCTAAACTGCCCACTCTGAATTTCTAGCCCTAGATTAGTGGTTTTAAAACTTAACTGTACATTAGAACACCTTGGGAGCTTGTTAAAACACAGATTGCCGAATCCCAGAGTTTCTGATTCAGTAGATGGGGAAAGTTTTATATCTCTAACTAGTTCCCAGGCAATGCTAACACTGCTGGTTCAGAGTCTAGCCCTTTGAGAAGCAGCAGCAACCTCCATTGCACACGAGAATCACCTTGGAGAGCTATGAAACCTGACCATCCTCTGCCCATCCTCTTGGGCAGACTTGCAAAGGGTGACTTTGGTCCTCAGCTTATCCATTTCATATTTAGGCCATCTCGTGGGTAGGGCCAATGTATGCCCGTTTTTAAAAACTGGGTGATTCCAGTGTGCAGCCAAACCACAAAGTAAGTAATGTAGAAGATATGTGGGCTTGAAATTAATGCACCATAAAAGTAATTAATATTTAAGGAGCACTTACCAAGTGACAGTCACTCTACTAAATACATTACCGCATGATCTCACTTAATCCACACATAATCTTTTCAAGTAGGGACTATTATTCTCATTTTACCTATAAGGAGGGTCAGAGAAATTAAGATATTTGTCCTCGGGTATAAATTAAGTCACAACATGAGAATCAAATTCAGATCTCTGTGTCTGCAAAGCCTCCTACCACTAGGGGTCTTTAGCTCCTTTCACCAAGCCACTTACTGCTCTGGCCTCTGCCTTAAATCTTCAATATTTGATTGAGTCCAGATGCCAAAATAATCTGAAATGGAACAATTTGAATCAACCTCATATTTGGCATCACATAAACCAACATATATATGTGTGCGTTCATAGATACATATGTGAATGAACAAATGCAAATCACAGAATGATGGTTTTATTGAATTCTGCATTCTTTTGTATAAACCCAGTTACTGTCTGACTTATACTCCTTTGATGGCTCATTACCATTTCCAAGAAAAATTCAAACTCAAATGTAGCGTTCAAGGCTCTTCATGATGAGGTCTCTGTTTCTGACTCTCCAGCCCCACGGCCTTCCTCCTTCCTCTCTTCTCACCAGTCTATTTCCAATTCCCCAAATCCAACCATGTCACCATGCCTTTGTTCATGTTTTCCTTTCTCCTTCTTTTCTTTTTCATTCCTCCTTCCTTCCTCTCTATCCAACTAGAGAACTTTTAGCCATCCTTTAAGACTCAAGTCAACTATTAAACATCACCTTCTTTTCCACCATCCTCCTTCATATTCTTTCCTCCTCTGAACAATCATAGCAACATGTGTATCCATATCTCATTTTATTGTTTTTTTTTTTTTGAGACAGGATCTTGCTCTGTCACCCGAGCTGGAGTGCGGTGATGCAATCACAGCCCACTGCAGCCCCAACCTCCACGGCTCAGGTGATCCTCCTACCTCAGCCTCCCGAGTAGTTGGGACTACAGGTGCACATCACCACACCTGGCTAATAGTCTGTATTTTTTGTAGAGATGGTGTTTCACCATATTGCTTTGAACACCTGTGCTTAAGCAATTCTCCTACCTCAGCCTCCCAAAATTCTGGGATTACAGGTGTGAGCCACAGCACCCAGCCTCATTCTAGTATCCTTTTGTATGACTGCTTATACATTTAACCTGTTCACTGAATGTTCCAAAAGATCACATTAGCTGAATCCCAGCTCTCCCTAAAAAGTGCAATGTTCCCTGAAGACCGCTCAAGTGACAACTGTGCTCTCTCTCATCCAGTAGTCCTGGAGATAAAGTAGTATCCGTCTTCCTCTCTTCCAGACCACTCTCCTTCCTTCCTCTGTGGCATCCTTCAGCTTTGAATCCATGTCATCACATTGCACCACCCACAACCCCTCCTTGCTGTAATCCTACTTGCAGAGTTACATCCTCTGTTCCTTAGCTACTTAGCTCCTGCCTCACTGCCACTCTCTCCAATACCACTCCCATCTTACTTATTGGTGATTTCAGTTTCTACCTTGTTGATCCTTCCAATATCCTGCTCACTCACTCCTCTCATTTTGTCACGTTTCATTAGCTTGTCCTCCATCCCACTTCAGCCACTCAACTCCCATGGTCTCCACCAGACACTAGACTTTGTCTTTAGCAATCACTAAAGCCCCTCTGAAATCTGTTTCAAGCATCCCATTCTGTAAGCACCACTGTCATACTTGCTGTGAACACCCCCCTTTAATATCCTGGCTCCTGTGATCCTTAACCCCCAGGGACCTATGATCCATGGATTCTACCTCCTGTTCACTGTGTCTCACCTACTCCCCTGCAACGAGTCCTCACTGGCTGGCTGTCCTGACATGGCTCAGATTCCTTAGTCCACTGTTACCATCTCTCACTCTTGCCCAACCCCCAAGCCTCTTCTTACTTTGTCAAAGTCACTTGGCTAAAGCACACCTTTCTTGGTTAAAACCAAGTCTCTGTCTGCTCTGTGCCTGCACCCTGAGCTGAAAGTGTCTGGGAAAAAAGGACAACCACGCCCACTGAGTCATTGCGAAGTCATAACCATGACCCTCAAGTAGCTCCTTCTGCTAACGTATTCATCCTCCCACCCTCCTACAGCGGTAACTCTTTCATGCCTTTCCCTCTCATTTCAAACCTCAAGCTCCTGCCCCCATTTTCAGCCACTGACTTTGCTCCTCTAAATCATTAAGAAAATCAGGCAGTCAGATAGGAACTTCCACAAGCCCCCGTCTTTACTCTTCTGCATTTGTACACTCATTCTCTGACATCCTGCCTATGGCTATGATATAGGACTTCAGAGGCCATCCCTCTGGCCACCCAGGGATTCCAGCTCTTGTGGCACCACTAAGCCAATATTCTGCCCTCTGTGTGCCAACTTCTCTAGCTACCCTGATAATTGAATGATACCACTCAGACAGAAAAGGAACCGTGTTGGGTGTGGATCTCTTTATTCTATTAAATCAGCGATTTAAATTATTCTTTTGTGCTTTGTACCCAAGTAGAGGATAAGGTCTTTGATCTGCTATTATTGCATCTCGGTATTGTTCCTCCAATAAATAGGCAGTGGATGCCTATTTATCTGGCTTCTACTGATTTCAAGTACCACAGTGACCCAGAGAAGAAAAATAAAATAGGATTTGAAGTCCTTCATGTATTGTGTGTTTATTTGGATTAACATAAGCAGTCATCTGACTGAATCAGTAAAAACTATACTTTATTCAGCCTTCTTCCTTTGTAATCATTGGATGGTCTCAAAAAGTAAATAGGGTATGGGGTAAGGAGTCATGTGTGAGAATGAGTGGGAAAGGGGTAAAATGCCATTTTTTTGTCAACTGTTTCAAAAAGCCTTCACTTTTCCCAATTTTTGGAAAAGAATAATAGGTATTATTTTTCTTCCCAGCCCAAACTGTCAACAATTCCAATTCTCACTTTCCATACCATGTTAGTTAAGCATACAGGAAAGAGCCTTCTAGCATATTTGCATTTTGATTCACATTGCACACTTACCATCCACCCTGCTATTATACATGCATTTGACGTCTGTTATATCAATCTTGTGCTCAGAGGGGAGGTAGTATATCAGCATCATGTCCATATACAGATTTAGACACTGAGGCTTAGGTAAATGAGATCAACCCAAGGTTTGTAGCTACTAAATGAGGGTGCTGAGACTCAAACCTAGGCAGCCTGACTCCTGAGCATGTATACAGGGGATGTTATGGCATCTATCATTTCCCTCGCAGAGATTCCCTCCTTTGTGTCTTACAGTCCACTGAGTATGCAGAAGGAAAATGGGCTGAATGGTGTCAAGTTTCACTAAAGACAACAAAGACAAGTTAGGTCTTACAGAAGGGTCCCCAGGAAGGGACACGCTGCAAGAGCAAAGTGCAACTTCTGCTCTTAGAGGGGTTCCATTTTAAGTTTATCTGCTAACACATTGGCAAGGACTGGGTGAACCCCGTCTCTGAGTGGCTAAAGGAGGCTTAATGCTTAAGGCAGTGATTTCTGGAATGAAACTGCCAAGGTGTGAAGCCAGGCCCTTCTCCTTATTACCTGTGTGATGCTGAGCAAGTTTCTTCACCTCTCTGACCCTTGGGTTCTGCCTGGGTAAAAAGAGATGACTGTAATAGTAGCTACTTCAAAATCATGTTGGTATCAGTGTTCACCAAAGGGGCACCATTAAACTTCAGCACAGCATGAGAGACTAAGTATGCAATGACCAAACCATCCATAAAACTACAAACTCTAATCCACAATCTGCCACCAGCCCTGAAAAGCAACCCATTATCTTCAGTAACCAACCAAGACAGACTTGTAGGAAGTCAGACCATGAGATCTTTGTTTGCTAGAGAAGCAAACAACCAAGGAAGCCAAATAATAACCCCTGTAACAATTAGCCTAAAACAGGCAGGACTTAATTATTAACTGACAGCTTCACCAAATCTTGTTCTCCCTTTCAAGTCAGAACCAACTTAGAAAGCCAAATATGCACCCTTAACCAATCACATAGAATGCCCTGCTCCTAGTCCCCCTGCCTCCAGCTTCCCCATGACAACAGCCTTCAATCAGGACTTCCCTTTGTTGCCCTGTAAAGTTCTTCCACCCCTCTGCCTGGCTTTGAGTCTCTGCCACAACACAAGTGGTGGTAGCTGATTCCCTTGCTGTAGCAAGTTCTAAATAGATAGCCTTTGCCTGTTCTCATTGGACTGGTCTTAGTTTATTTCCAAAGCATTAACTGAACTCATCTGGGAAACAAATGATGGAGACTTAGATCAAGGTCTTAACGGTAAAGATAGCAAGAAATTATCAGATTCAGGATATATGTTTAAGGTAGAACTGTCACTGGAAAGGGGTCCCAATCCAGACCCCAAGAAAATATTCTTGGATCTCACGCAGAAGCAGGAGCAGCCACAAGAAAGAGACCTCTTGGACACCGAACTAGGAAGGAAGAAGTAATTTATTTCCGCTGGGAGGGAGGGCAACATGTTTATCTAACAGCCAAGCTCGTCCAGCAAAGAGAAGCTCTGCCTTTATATAGGCTCACAACTCTAGATATTACACATGAAAGGGTCTTGGGTTCACAGTTTCAGAAATTACATGTGAAAGGGTTTTGGTCAATGAGGAGGAAAGGGGTAGGGGTTTGATCTTGCTCAAGTAAAAACAATGCCTTCTGGAGAGATTCTCCCATACTATGCCTGCCATCTATAGGAAGGCGATTTAGGAGGCGCCGGTGAGCCAGCCCTTTCTTCTATTGAAATGCAGTGTGGAAGTCAAGGGGGAGGTGATCTTAGATGCTTGGGTCTCCTTCCTCAATAAGAATTTGGGGTGAGACCATGGAGTAAAGTGAAAGCAAGTTTATCAAGAAAGTTAAGGAATACAAGGGTATCTACTCTGTAGAGAGAGCAGGGCCTTCCAAAAGCAAGAGGAGGAACATACCCACCTTAGGTACACTGCTCGTTTATATACAAGATAACAAAGCAAAAATTCCATGGGAGGTGTCGGGTGCACAGTGGCTCATGCCTGTAATCCCAGCACTTTGGGAGGCTGAAGTGGGCGGATCAAGTTTGAGACCAGTTTGACCAATGTGGAGAAACCCTGTCTCTACCAAAAATACAAAATTAGCTGGGCGTGGTGGTGCACACCTGCAATCCCAGCTACTCCGGAGGCTGAGGCAGGAGAATCACGTGAACCCAGGAAGCGGAGGTTGCAGTGAGCCAAGATCGTGCCATTACACTCCAGCCTGGGCAACAAGGGTGAAACTCTGTCTCAAAAAAAAAAAAAAAAAAAAATCGGCTGGGCGCGGTGGCTCACGCCTGTAATCCCAGCACTTTGGGAGGCCGAGGCGGGCGGATCACGAGGTCAAGAGATCGAGACCATCCTGGTCAACATGGTGAAACCCCGTCTCTACTAAAAATACAAAAAAATTAGCTGGGCGTGGTGGCGCGCGCCTGTAGTCCCAGCTACTCGGGAGGCTGAGGCAGGAGAATGCTTGAACCCGGGCAGCGGAGGTTGCAGTGAGCCAAGGTTGCGCCACTGCACTCCAGCCTGGCGCCTGGTGACTGAGTGAGACTCTGTCTCAAAAAAAAAAAAAAAAAAAAAAAAAAAAAATCATGGAGAGGTGTGCTCTACTATGAGGGCTGGTTACAAAGGATTGTTAACCTTTGTGTAACTACCATCTTCCTCAAGAATCTATATTATTATCTTTAAAATGAAACTTAATCTAAGAATGCTTTTGTTCTCAAGAGATCTAGGACAGTGGGACGTCTCCTAGGTCTCTTAAGTCCTGGGTCTGTTAAGTCCTGGGTCTGTTTAGTAAATATTGAACCTGCTCCCTTAACTGTAAACATCCTATAACTAAGAATGTCTAACCTCCTGGAGAACGCAGCCCAGCAGGTCTACGCCTCATTTTACCCAGCCCTTATTCAAGATGGAGTCACTCTGGTTTGAACACCTCTGACAGAACCTTCAAATGTAAGAGGCAAGACAAAGTAGTTTGGGTCACCAGCTGGGCAGTGGTGTCATGTACAAAGTTGGTGAAGGCTAGAGTACATTCTCAAACTGGAAAGGCAGTGCCTTAGGTTCACCTACTCCCTGCATACACAGCAAAACAAAACATAACAAAACAAACTTTCTCTCTCTAAGATACCATCTCTGCCAGTCCAACCCATGGCCAGAGAATCTTTTCTTTGCACAGTGGTACCTCTAGGGTGTTCGTTCACGGGCATCTGTACACTCTAACTGCTCACTCCCATTTTCATTTATTTCCTCCCCCGCTCCCCCTACCCAGGAGAATTTCTTCAATTCCCTATGTGATATTTCATCCTTAGAGCTAGCTTCAATCACAATTAAAATGTTAATAAAACAGTATAGACTTGAATTTTTAAAGTATGTGTATATCTGAAAACAAATACAGCAAAATATTAACATCATTTATTATCTCTGAATAGTAGTATTACGGGTGATTTAAATTTGCTTCTTACTACATTTCTGTATTTCCTAAGCCTTTAATAATAAAACTTTTCTTATGAAAAAATATGTTCCTCAAAAACTGAATTTCTGGGATGATTCAGAAATTAAAATCTGCCACTCATTTATTCCTTGGCATGAATGAATAGAGTGTGTCTCACCCATTTCTGATGGATGTGCAGAAGATACAAGACCCAGGGTGGGGGCTACCTGGGGTCAAAGGCACAGGGAGGAACATGTTCCCCAAACACTCACAACCTGACCAAAAGCAGCCTTGCTGAAAGCTGAGGGTTAATTTATGGCACTCTCTGCTCTACCGTCTCTGCAGGTATGTGAGAGAGAACAGAAAGAGTTCAGCTCGGGAATACAAGCCATGAGAAATACAAATAAACTAGGTATTTCCAACCTGTTTCAGTGAGATCACTGCCAGTCCAAGGACAAGGATCGTTCCATTTCTAAATCAAATAATTAAAGTGTTTGAAATGCAAAGGCAAATTCAGAAAAGAGCTTTGACTGGGGCTGATTCAGTACTCACCAGACCTAACGGGCAAGGCCTAAATTTGGAGACAAGTTGCATGGCTGCATGTTGACACTGAGGTGAGAAAGAAAGGAAGTGAGGCCAGGCGTGGCGGCTCACACCTGTAATCCCAGCACTTTGGGAGGCCGAGGTGGGCAGATCACGAGGTCAAGAGATCGAGACCATCCTGGCCAACATGATGAAACCCCGTCTCTACTAAAAATGCAAAAAAATTAGACGGGCATGGTGGTGTGCACCTGTGGTCCCAGCTACTCGGGAGGCTGAGGCGGAAGAATCGCTTGAACCCAGGAGGCGAGGTTGTAGTGAGCCGAGATCGCACCACTGCACTCCAGCCTGGTGACAGAGCAAGACTCAGTCTCAAAAAAAAAAAAAAAAAAAAAAGGAAGTGAAAGGATTTCAGACTGTGCTACCCTCCCTGAGAAAAAACAAGAAGACAACTGCAACTGCTCACTCCCCAATTCAGCAGGCCTTCTGCTCCAAAAACTTGAAGTCATTGACTTATTTCAATACAGTCTTAGCTGAACTGACAAGGATCTGTTTCCTTGGCTTCAAGCAAAACATAGGTTCCTCCTGTGCCTGGGATTTCAAATACTTAGCACTTTGGCTGACTGGTATTAAGAGGATGCAAAGAAAGAGACTCTTTCCTTCCAAAGCCAACTTTCTCCTGCAATGTATACACAGGAGAAATGTAGATGGATGGACTCTTGAAGAATCCAGTACCTACAAAGTCCAGAAACACATTGTCCTCCTAAATTGTAACATTTGAGGAATACTGTACTCAGATTTTTTCATCATCTCCTCATACTAGTTCTTAAGAGAAAATTATCTATTAATAAAACTTGGAAATAAAATAAGATGATCAATGCATGTTCTTTCAATGTTATTAACAAGCTCACCAGAGGATGAGGATTGTTTCATTATCTATGACTTCATTTGATTTCACCATTCACTACTTGATCAGAAAACAGACACTTGGGAAAAATAATGTTAACTTCTAAATTTCTGTCCCAAAGATTACAATTTCATTACCCTATAAAACATTGATCAATTTTTTATCTTTTAGCGAATTCATTTCCCCATTCCTTTGACTGATTTACTATACAAATCTCTATCCCTCAAATTCTCTTATTGAACCACCTCCCCTTGCTTACTGAATCATTCATTCATTCATGAGCTGAATAAAATCTTTGACGTATCTTCATCGTCTTTTACATGAATCATATTGTTTTTTGAAATGTATTCCCCACTTTGCAGATGAGAAATGTAACTCTGGAGAACAGAAGAGCTGCACACCATCAGGAACATAGCCAGAGGAAAGAACACTGAAGTTCTTTCCACACAGCCAAAGTAAATAGCTCTGGCCTTAGCTCCATCACTTTCCCTCTCTGGGCTCAGCTTCCTCATATGTAAATTGTGGCAAGTGGAACAGGCCATCTATACAGCTCTATCTAGACCTAGTATTATTTGGTAAGGTTAATTACTTAACAAAATGATTTTAAGAAAAAAAAAAAAAGGCAGGCCAGACTGATCTCCAAGTCCTCTTCCCATTTCCCCATCAACAGTGACCTCTCCTGCATCCAATCTGTCACTGAAATTTTCAAAGGAAGAATCTGCTTATGTTATAAATTACAAAGTCATCAAGGTTGAGGGAAAAAGCTACTGAGAAATGAAGGCCTCCCACACATATCCTCCTTAAAGGTATATCTGTATTTACCTCCCAGGAAAGGTAAAATCTTTACTCAAGAGAGTGGTGAATCCCAGGCAATGTGACAAACATGAGCAGAATAACTTTGATACCCCTATATCAAATGTATCTGGAGGGCTGGTATTCAGTCAACATGGACCAGAGCCGTGTGCCAGCCAGCCCCAGTGTCCATGTCACACCAGCTGTTATACATTTTGGACATCACCCTTGTTTCTTTCCCATGGTTCATAGAGTCACATCTGCTTCCAAATACATACAACAATGACGAAACCTCTGCATCTGTTACTAGGCATTCATTTTCTCAAACCCAAAATGTAACATTTGCACTTGAACACTTCGGTTGATTAAGATAATTAGACTTGATTCTCATTGTTCTTCATTAAATAGAAAATAGACTTATGCATTTTTCTTTTCACTTACTAATATGTCCTAATGTTTCAACACTGAACTTCAATACATATTTCTTCAATGCTAGAATTTAAATAATGAAAACAAGAAATCCTGAGACTCTGTTAAGATAAGGAATGAGCTTCCATCCTGATCCCTTCAATGAAGCTTGTCTTTTTAATGTTCTTT
Organism: Ateles fusciceps; assembly: GCA_036589455.1. Lineage (NCBI taxonomy): Eukaryota > Metazoa > Chordata > Mammalia > Primates > Atelidae > Ateles > Ateles fusciceps. The sequence continues at coordinate 934,890 of JAZHEH010000734.1, read as the reverse complement.
TTCTCATCTTCCTGGCAATTAAAAGACAAGCATCTTTGCCAGAGAAGGGTATGTGTGTGTGCATGTCTTAGAGAAGAAGAAACTAGTGGGACACTTTGAGGCTGCTAATGATCTTATAATACAGCATGTCTTGACTTGTGGAAGGGTCACTTTTTTAAAAAGACAATGATAAGTCTTCTAAGTTAACATTAGATCTCAAGGCAAGTCCTAGAGTAGACAAGACACAGCACAAGTGGCCAAAGACGCATGTAGAACAGTGGTCCTCAAACCTGGCTACACATTCTAATCACCTGAGAATCTTTTATAAAAAAAATTCATGCCTACAGCACTCAGACCAATAAAATCAGAGCCTCTGGCAGTGAGGTCCAAGTATAGTAATGGTAATTCTAACAAGCAGCTAGAAGTATGAACCCCTGGGGTAGAGGAAGGTTCCAAGAAGCTCTGCTTATAGAAGGAAAATAGTGTAAATTGTATGGTTTACTGATTCAGCATGATTAATGAAATTATTATGGTGCATTCACAGAAGAGGATACTACCCAGTCATTTTTTAAGGCAAATCTATAGATGTTGTGCAAGGCCATTTTCTCTATCAATACTTTGGGCACGGTGATTAAGTTTGAGGGGGTACCTATAAAACCATTTGAGAACTGAAGAAATTGATTACAAAATATAAAACTAAAACTGCAAAATTGTAACTAATAAATGTTTGTCTATAAGGCATAATATGTCAACTTCAGCAATTATTAGGCTTAGTATTCATAAAATTTTTATCACATTTGAAAACAGTTGTTAAGTTATATTCTAACCACAAGAATTCCCCAAGTATTCTCAAGGTCAATTGTTCTTAAACTATGCCCCCAAGAAGAGCAATATCAGCATCACCCAAGAACTTGTTAGAAGTGAAAACTTTTGGGCCACATCTCAGCTCTACTGAACCAGAAACTCTGGGGATACAGCCTAATTATCTGTTTGAACAAGCCCTTCAAGGGATTCTGATACATGCTTGAGAAGCACTCCACTAGATGACTACCAAACTAAAAACAGAAAATTGAAATGAAAATAAACAATCATAAATTAAGTAATATTAACCAAGTAATTTATAAGGCCCAATTTGAAATTGTATCAAAAATTTCTACTGATATATATACATTATATATATATATATAATACAAATATATACACGCACACACATCCTCAAAAAGCTAAACATAAAATTGCCATATTTCTATTGAGCTTCAACAACAGTACCAAGAATACACAATGGAGGGAAGCACAATCTCTTCAATGAAGGATGTTGGGAGAACTGATATCCACATGCCAAAGAAAGAAATAGACACTTATGCCATACACAAAAATCAACTTAAAATGGATTAAAAATTTAAACATAATACCTGAAACTATAAAACTCCTAGAAGAAAACATAGGAGAAAATCTTCATGACATTGATCTTGCCAATAATGTCTTAGACATGACAGTGAAAGCAAAACAACTGGACTACTAGAAACTTCTGCACAGCCAAAGAAGCGATCAGCAGAGTGAAAAGGCAACCTACAGAATGGGAGAAAATATTTGCAAACCATATATCTGATGAGGCGTTAATATCTGAAATATATCAGGAACTCCTACAACTCAACAGCAGAAAAACCTAATTTTAAACTGGGCAAAGGACTTTAATAGGCATTTCCCCAAAGAAGATGTACAAATGGCCTACAGATATATAAAAACCTGCTCAACATCACTGATCGTCAACAAACTACAAATCAAAACCACAATGAGATGTCACCTGACACATGTTAGGATGTCTGTTATCAAAAAAAACAAAAGATCAGTGTTGGCAAGGTTGTGGAGAGAGAGGGTGCTCTTGTACATGGTTTTGGGAATGTAAATTAGCAGAGCCATTATGGAAAATTATGTGGATGTTCCTCAAAAAATTAAAAATAGAACTACCACATGATCCAGCAATACCATTTCAGGGTATACAAACAAAAGAACTGAAATTAGGGTTTCTAAGAGATATTTGCATTCCGTGTTTATTTTAGCACTATTCACAATAGCCAGAATGTGGGAACAACTGAATGCCTATCAACAGATGAATGGATAAAGAGAATTTGGTATATATATGAATATTATTCAGGCTTTAACAAAAAGAAGGAAATCCTGGCTTATGTGACAACATGATAAACCTTGAGGACGTTATGCTAAGTGAAATAGGCCAGTCATAAAAGAAAAAAAGTTGCACGATTGTGCTTATAGGAGATACCAAAAATGGTCAAACTCACAGAAGCAGAGAGTACAATAGCGGTTGCCAGGGGCAGGAGGGAGGGGGAATGGCGAATTGCTGTTCAGTCTGTTACGCAAGATGAGTAAGTCCTTGGTACCTGCTGTACAACATTGCACCTATAGTTAATAATACTGTATTGCACACTTAAAAATTTGTTAAGAGGGTAGATCTCATGTTATCTTCTAACCCCTATTTGAAAAAAGAACAAGAAAAAAGGAATTACCATAAGAGAGAGCAATTCCACTCCAAAGGTATACCCCAAAAAATTAAAAAAAGAGACTCAGATTCTTGTACACCCTTGTTCATAGCAGCAGTATTCACAAGAGCCAAAAGGTGAATTTAAGTGTTTATCAACAGATAAATTAATTTTAAAATGTGGTATATACATACAATAGAATATTATTCAGCCATAAAAAGGAATCAGATTCTGATACATGCTATAACATGAATGAACACCAAAAACAAAATGCTACCTGGAAGTAAGCCAAACATGAAGGAACAATTATTGTAGGATTCCATTTATATGAGATACCTAGAATAGGCAAATTCACAGAGAGAGAAAATAGAACAGAGGTAATCAAAACCTGGGAGGAGGGGAAAATAAGGAGTTACTGTTTAATGGGAATAGTGTTTCTGTCTGGGGTGATGAAAAAGTTCTGGAAATTGATAGTGGTCATGGTTGCACAATATTGTGAAAGTATTTTATGCTACTGAATTGTATTCTTAAAAATGGTTAAAATGAGGCCTGGCGTGGTAGCTCATGTCTGTAATCTCAGCACTTTGGGAGGCCGAGGTGGGTGGATCAATGAGGTCAGGAGTTCAAGACCAGCCTGGCCAACATGGCAAAACCCCGTCTCTACTAAAAATACAAAAATTAGCCAGGCATGGTGGTGGATGTGTGTAATCCCAACTACTCAGGAGGCTGAGGCAGGAGAATTGCTTGAACAAGGAGGCGGGGACTGCAGTGAGCTGAGATTGTGTCACTGCACTCCAGCCTAGGTGACAGAGCAAAACTCTGTCTCAAAAAAAAAAAAAAAAAAGTTAAAATGGTGAATTTTGTGTTGTTTATATATATATATAACTACAATTAAAAGTACATATATATGTTATATATATATATATATATATATAACTGTAATTTGTTTCATAAGATTGGGGTGGAGCCTTCAGAGATTTTCCTAGGGTTAAGGGTCTTTCAATGTCCATAGTAATCACTCAGAAATCAGTTCACGAGAAAAAAATCAAGTTGCTGTGTTGAAAGTTGCTTCTTCTCGGAGCTCAGCTCATTCACTTCCTCCAACCCTCCTATGCACCCCCAGGTTTGTGGCTTCCCCTCTGTCCTCCTTCAGCACCTCTACCTCTACAATATTTCCCAACACCACATGCTAAACTGGTCTGTTTATTTTCCCCAGTAAACTAAAGCTACTGATGGCAGGGACCATTGTTCATAAGTCTCTAACATGTAACAGACTTGGACCTCAGCATTTAATAACAAATGAGTGAATAAGTGAATGAGCCAGTGAAGGGATAAATGAGTTCATAAATAAATGATTGTTTCATCAGCCTTCAGGTGTCCACTGCGATTATGTGCAAAATTTTACACATATGTAAGTTTTAGGATAGAAGGTCTATAGCTTGCACTGGATTCTTAATGGGATGCATGACCCGAATGGGCCTAAAACCACTGGCGTAAGAGGGGGGACAGGATGGGGATGGACTAGAAGATTTCCCATGGATGGCCACTGGGAAGGATTTCAAACAGATCAAATAAGAGTGAGCAGCAGATGACATATTACACTGTGGACAAAAGCAAGGGAGAAATCACACTTTACCTCATGGGTCCTGCTGCATCAGCTGACTATCCCTCTTTGATTTTTTTGAGATTCAGCAGTTCTTTGATTTTAGAAAAACAAATGAATATTCTGGTCACTATCACTATGTCAGACTTTGGCTGACAGACTTTATAGCTAGTTTGGGAGACTTTAGCTAGACACAGCTGCTTCCAACTTTTAACGTTTTCAAGAAGGAGCTTGTTTTTGGAACAGCTGAATCCTCTACTGAGGTAAGAGCCTGTCACTGATCTAAACCACCTGCAATTTAACAGACATTTAATAAGGTTCTACTGAGTAGCAGAGGCCAGGGCTGCATGGATGATTCTGCCATGGTTTGAGGGGCGCTCATAGTTTCATGGAAGAAAATCCTCTATTCAACCCACCTAGTAATCAAGGAAATGAAAATTAAAATGACAGTGAGAAACCTCTTTGGACCCATCAGATTTTTTGTAAAGATATAGGGAAATGGGACCTTCATTGGGATGGAAACAAAAGGTCATTCTGGAGGGTGCTTTGCCCTAGGGTAAGTGGTAGCTTACCCTAATACTGAGCAATCCTACTCCTGGCATATACCGCCAAGAAATTATCTCACTCATTCACAAGAGGTTTTATGCAAAGTTATTTTTTAAGTCTCCTAGAAATCCCAGATACTCCTTTTTTCCTTCTTCTACTTGCAGAGGGCATGGTAGAAACATCAGGTAATATGCTCCGCCACAGCGGGCAGAATTCAGATGTATTGCCCTTGACCTAGGTTCACCACCTAGCCTGTAATTCCCATCTCAAACCATCTCGGGCCTATAGTTTATCTCTGTTTCCAGTAGTGGGTATCATAACAGGTTAAATGTTCCCTGGTGTCAGGTCCACGACTATGCCAAATGTCACACTTGGGGTCAGGTTCCAGCCCAGCTGAGGTCCGAGGGGAGTGGGTGGGTGGGCGAAGAGCTGAAAGAACACGCGAAGGGCCATAGGCAGGTGAATATGGTTTTATTCAGCAGCTCTCTCATCAGCACCTTCTCACACTAGCTCTCTCACACCATTCACTTTGTTTCAGCTGCTTGCTCTGGCCACTCCCAGGCACAGCTGCGCGGTCAGCTCTCCCTTGCCTTCAGGATCAACAGCTTAACTCTTTCTCTCTCTGGGCACAAGCTGGTTTCTGGCTTCCCCCTGTCCATCTACCAGATGGTCACTCTCCATTACAGGGGTCAGTAGCTTCACTCTCTCTCTGGGCACCAGCACCTGCACAAAAGCCATGTCGAGCCCCAGCTTTCCTCTATCTGCAAGATGGAAAGATGGACAGCTCTGGTACTCTCTCTCTCAGAACAAGAGCAAGAGCCTGTACTGCATCAGCAGGGCAGCTCTACCTTCTACAGACAATCGTGGCTCAGAGCCAAGTATGAACTTACACAAACAAGATATATAACAAGTGGAGTATGCACCTGTGCTCCAAACTCACTGAGTCACTCTGGCCCAGATGTCTGCCTCAGCCTGTTGTTAACCAAAGCACATCCATGTACCTTTCACCTGGATGCTGAAGACAGAAATCAACCCAGAAACATGGCCCTAGATTCAAAAGACATTTATTTTCATCATCACTACATGCAAAAATAGAATGAGAAACAGAAATCAACCTCACGAGGTAATTCCATCTAGTCTTCTGTTCCCAGTAGGTTAAATGCTTAAAGTAGCCTCAGGAACATAGATTTAAGTAAGTAATTTTCTATGTTCTTCCTGAGATGATGTAAAACTTTGATTCAGGAGTGCTAGTGAAGTCTTGAATGGAGAGGGGCTGGAGAGCTAAGAAAAATTACGATTCTAGCTTACAATTGCAGCTAAGAAGAGTTACAATTGAACACTGCTGAGGTTTTCAGAGTGGAATCTGAATACAAGTACTTTATAAGAAATAATTTAAAATATCAGCATTGTTCCACTTACTAGCAACATGCCCTATGCAAGTTGCTTTAAAACCTCAGTTCCTCTATGATGATGATAATATAACTGACTTTATTTTTTCACAAGATTTTTTCCTTTTATTTTCTTTGCCAACAAAACTTATTGAGCCTTCTTTGTTGTTGTTCCCTGAACCAGCCATTGGGAATAAAACCTGGACACAGAATATTTTTAAAGCTGGACAACAACTTAGATATTATCCAGTCAATTTTTTCTAAATCAATCTTAATTGTTACGTCAAACACGATAACTGAAAACAGAGCTGCTCTAGTGGAAGGAGTTGTTAAAGGGAGAGCTGCCCCTTGCTCTGCCCAGGAGGCCCTATGGTACCAAGAGCACAGGTTGAAAGTCACAGCCAGTCTCTTCCTCTCACAGAGGACTGTGGGAGTCAATGGTGTAACTGTTCGTCCAAGGTCACACAGCTAATCAAGGACAGATTGCCCAGGCTAGGAGCTGGATCTCCATTATCAAGGAATTTACCAATAGCTATGGAAACAGAATATATATACGCCAGGTAGCAGAAGAAAATCTAGGGCTAATTTTTTTTAAGTTGTGTTATCAAAGCCTGGGCCTTGTCACAGTCCTTCACCCTTTGGGTTTCAGTCTCTCCATTGAACTTTCTGTTCTTAGTAACTCATCATTTGTGTGGAAACTGATTATTTGTGTGCTCGATGACTTGCATGCCAATTTTTCATTGAATATTTTTATTAGTATGTTCATCTGTTATGAATCTATTCCCTAAACAAAATATAAATATGTTGACATTATGATTAAGAAAAATAGTTTAGGATAAACCATCTTACATAATTTGGAAATATATAGAAAGAACTCAGGAAGCAAGTATTAAGCCTCCAATATCTCTTCTCTGTGCTTTGAATGATAAAACCTATATCACTTTATGTAGCAATGAAGCTTTATTTCTTTAGCTTACTAAGAAATATTTCAAATATAAAAATAAGCTCTACTTGCTCCATCCGATGTCTGATTCTGAGCAGGGCAGCTAGCTGATTTGATAAAATGCAATACTTCCCCAATGCCAGGACTGTGGATTAAATGATTTTGAATATTAAGTATCTTTATAACTTCCTACTAGAGCAGGAACAACCAAAGGAAACTGCAGTGTACCTCTGTATTCAATCTCACTAGCAGGTGTTGGCGGTTCCAAGCTTTAGCACTGTCTGGATCCTCTCTCGGGTATCTCTTTATGCTGCATCAGCTTTTCTTAGAAAAACTTTTGTCCTAGTCTATGTTCTGAATTCTACTTAAAAGATCTCAAATGGAAACAGAGATGGGCTTCAACCAGAGCACAGGGCAAATAAAGTGGAGATTCATTTCCCCTCCATTAGCAGCTCCTCTTCCCACCACCCCTGTAGAAACGAAGGACTCTTGCCCAAAGCATACATTCAACACAAAGGAAGATGAAGACCTAGACCCTGATGGCAAGGTTTATAGTCTAGCGGTTAAAAAATTAAAATACACAGGCATTAGGAGGGAACAAACATTTCAGGGGAAGAAGTTTGATGCCGAGAGAGTTGAATAAATTGTAAATGCCATGGGAATTTAGACCACAGACAAATCATTGCTAGTATTTAGAAAAGACTCAGTGAAACAGACGGACCATGAGCTAAGCCTTGGAGAATGGCAAAAATTGGGTGGGTGGAGAGGAGGGAGGGTGTTCCAGGTGGGGGAAGCTGAGTGAGCAGAGGACCTAAAAATGGAAAAAGACAAGACATATGGAAGCAAGTGGAAAGGCTGGTCTGAGCAGACATAAGCTTTTTGATCAGAAATAGAAACTGAAGCCAAACCATGAAGGGTCATATATACCAGACTGCAGAGTTCACACCTGGCCTTTTCCCTCTATTCTCTGGTGACATGAATCTGATGAACTAAGTCACAAAGGGGTAAATGGCAGATGCCTTGCTTCCTAATTTTCAGTTACCCCAGGGATAGCAAATACCTTTCCTGTTCCATACAAGATCCCATCTCTCAGTGGAAGCTGCATGAAAAACTGTTTTCGAGGAAGATTCTAAGGTCACATCTGAGCAAATTTGAGTGTTATGACTTCTTATTGGCATTTGTCAAGGATAAAACAGAGGAATTGCAGTAAGAATAGCAGTGAAGATACTTTGTATTTGCCAACCGTGATTCCAAAAGGGATGACAATAATGGTAAAAAGTCCAGGCATCAAGGTTGCTTAATGGGGGAAAGTGAATATGCTGACATCTGGCCTCAGCAGTACAGAGCACTGTAATTGATTAGTAATGTCTGTCATGAGCACAGAAGGAAAAAGTAATGCTATGCATGCTACATACTTACTGAACCTACCTTTACCAAAAGGAAGTACACTAAAAGTACTTCGGGCATCAGAACTAACCCCTGCAGGAAGCTACATGTTCTGGTTTAGTTTGGGTTCATTTGGTTTAGTTTGGGATTGGGAAAGACATATTTTTAAAATTGTATAACCAAGTTAGGAGGTATTCATCCTATGTAAAAGACCAGCCCAAAATGGACATGGTGCCTCAGAATAAACTCAAGGCAGGACCAGAGAGCCCATTCATCACAGAGTTCAGGGATTTTAAAGACTCTAATCACAGTTTTGTTTATCCTAGCCTGTTTATTTGTGAACTCGCTGCCCATGCCTGACAATGCTTCCTGGTGCGAATTAGCCCCCACAGGCAGGTTTTCACCCTGATCTCTGATCTCACTGCTTCTAATTTTCCCTCCTGTTGGGAGCCCTTCATCTCCGTCCCTTCCACACTTCTGAGGAAGAAGGAGTTTGTCAGCAGAGAGAGCAAATTTCTCGTCTGCTTTTATTCTTCCTGTAAATACAAACAAGCGACCAGCACTACAAGAACTTTCATATTTGCAAACACCCCAGGGTGTTTCAGAAAAATCAATCTGACCAAAAACCATAAAATATAAATTCACCTGATACAAGCACAGGATGACTGTGGAGATTTCTCCCCATACATCCGCATTACACAATGTCCATACAAATGACTCTGGAAACTGCACCAATTACCAGAGCCACTGGATAAATCTCAAGGTCAGGAGAATTTGCAGGAAAAAGAAAGCAAATGAAATGCATCTTTAAAGAGGTTTCTTTGCCTAAGAGAGGCGGGGCTGGAGCACATTCAAACAAAAGCAGATGATTTGGGCAAGAAATTTTCCACCTTCTCTTCGTGATTTTGTGGCTATCTAGAATCGCAGCCCCCACCATCCATTCCAGAGGCCTTTCCTAATCTGGAGTCTGTGTGATGTGCTTCTGTTATTGTGCAAGAAATGAGAATTGTGCTGGGCATGGGGGAAGGCAGAGAAGAGGGGCATAGATGCTGCATATTTAAACATATAACATGTTTATTTTTTTCTGATTATTAAAAAAATTCTTAGTGTAGAAACTTACAAAACACAAGGAATAGAAACAAAAATTAAAGTCACTACTAATCCCTCTCCAGTCAGCAACATTATTGCATATATTCACCAGTGCAGTCTTGAAAGGCCTGCAGCAGAACTCCCTGGTGCGTGTAACACATGAAGACTCCTGGACCTACACCCACAACTGCAGAATCCAGACTTCTAAGGGTGGGGCCACACCTCTGCATTTTTAAAAGACACCTCCAGCAATTTTTTTTCAGTAACACATTGTTTTAATTAAAGAGGTCATATACAGTTGAGAAAATGCCTTCTCTGGTTGTCCTTCCATTGGTGGCTCATGAAAAAGGAGTTCTTTGTGCACTTCATCTTTGAAACATAGCCTTTTCCAGGGACAGTAACAATATCTGTAGTTTCATCCAATTGTATGGCAAACTTCCCACTGAATAATTTGTTCTGATGATTGTCTGTTCCCATTTTCACTTTTCAAGCCATTTTCCAACATTATTTGTTGACCAAAAAAATGGACCTTGGTTTGCTGCCATCTTGTTTTCCAGCCTGTAATCCATTTAAGCATTTGCCTACTGGTATTGCCTTTTAGACTTTAAAAAAAAAAAAAAAACCACAGGGCTGGGCATGGTGGCTCGTGACTGTAATCCTAGCATGCTGGGAGGCCAAGGTAGGAGCATTGCTTGAGCTTAGGAATTCGAGACCAGCCTGAGCAACATGGCAAGACCTCATCTCTACAAAAATTTAAAAAACTAGATAGCTGTACATGTAAAAAAAATTTTTTTAAGTATAGAATAAATAAATGCTCTTAATATTTTTCTCTTTTTTTATCTCACATATACATTTTTCTTTTTTTTTCTTTTCTTTTTTTTTTTGAAATGTGTCCTCATAGTTTCACTTAACGGCAGATAAGGCACTAATCATGTGCCAAACCCATAAAGTAATTATTATCTGTAACCCCTATTTTTCAGATGAAAAGTCTTAGACACAGAGAGGTTATGGAATTCATTCCAACATCACACAGCTAGGAAGCAGTAGAAGCAGATTTCGACCCCAGTAGTATTACTCTAAATCCAGAGTCTTCATGCATCACGTCTGCATTCGTCTTGAATCTCTTCTCAGGTTTTCAATATTGTTTCACATTTTTTAATGGTAACATGTTATTCCACTGTAGTGATTCACTAGAATTTATTTTAGAAATTATTGGACAGTTCCTCTCCAATTCTCAATGCTGTGTAAAAAGCATGGTAGTTAAATTTTCACATAGCCAGATTTATGTTTTCTTAGAATTATTTCCTGAAAATGGAATCACTAAATCAAAGGATAGGTTCATTTATAGGGCTCTTGATTCAGATGATCAAATCGAACTCTTATTTTATTAAGATACACATCCAGCAGAGGTACCTATTTCCCTCACAGAAAAGACAAAAACTTTGAATATCATTTAAAATATTTATTAGTATTTCTCTACTTAGGGGGGATGTTTTAGTTCTTTTTAAACGTGGGGCACACGGTAGGATCTTGGCAGTGCCAATGAATAAATAATTAGGTAAGGAGGGCCGGGTGTGCTGGCTCACGCCTGTAATCCTAGCAGCTTGGTAGGTCAAGGCAGGAGGATTCCTTGAGCCCAGGAGTTCAAGACCAGCTGGGCATGTAGGGAGACTCTGTCTCTATTTTTAAAAATTAAATTAATTTTTTTAAAAAAGAATTAAGCAAAGAGACAGAACTGAGTTCTTCCCCCACACCTCCTGGGAACACCCTAGGTACCCATCTCCAACAAACTCTGGGTTTTGTGATTTTATGTTGTTGTGTGTTGTTTCTGTACCTGACATGTTTTGGCTGTGCACCCCCTCAAATCTCATGTTTAATTGGAGTTTCCATAATCCCCACACGTCATGGGAAGGACTTGGTGGGAGGTAATTGACTCATGGGGGTAGTTACACTCATGCTGCTGTTCTTGTAATAGCGAGTTCGTTCTCATGAAATCTAGCGGTTTTATAAAGGACTTTTCCGTGAGGTGGCCCATGCCTGTAGTCCCAGCTACTCAGGAGGCTGAGGTGGGAGGATTGCTTAAGCCCAGGAGTTCTGAGCTATAGTGCTCTATGCCCATCAGGTGTCCACACTAAGTTCGGCATCACTATGGTGACCTCCTGGGAGCTAGGGACCACCAGGTTGCCTAAGGAGGGGTGAACCGGCCCAGGTCAGAAACAGAGCAGGTCAAAACTCCCATGCTGATCAGTAGTGGGATCGCACGTATGAATAGCCACTGCACTCCAGCCTGGGCAACATAGGGAGACCCCGTGTCAAAAAAAAAGAAAAAGAAAAAGAAAGGACTTTTCCCTCTTGGCTTGGCATTTCTCCTTCCTGCCATCATATGAAGAAGTATGTGTTTGCTTCCCCTTCTGGCTTGATTGTAAGTTTCCTGAGACCTCCAGTCATGGGGAATTGTGAGTCAATTAACCCTCTTTCCTTTATAAATTACCCAGTCTCAGGCAGTTCTTTATGACAACGTGAGAACAGACTCATACAGTACCTTTATTTATGTTACACTCTGAGCTGTTTGGATGTTTCCATTTCTATGCATTCCACAAATTCACTTCCTCACTGTTCCACTCCTTGGTGATTACATTCCCCAGAAGATTTACAAAACGCATGTTAAGAGTCAACAGAAGCTTTATCTACTGTGATTATCCACAGAGCACAGATAAAGGAATAGAGGCTCAGCCAGACTGAGCAACTTGCCCAAGGTCACACAGCATGCAAAAGGGAAGAACCTGTATTCTCAGAGCCTGAGTTCTTAACTACCACCCTCCTCTGTTGGCAAAACTTCCTGCCTCTGAGAGAAAACCTGAGGTGTGAATCATCCATTCTCCAGGCTGACTGACCTAGCAACCTTACAGCCAAACAGAGAAATTACTTCCCCGCTTGCAGCAGAGAAGGGAAGGAAAAAGTCTCTACCCTTTGCCCAAGCATTCCTAATGGATCCATCACCCCTCCCAGAGTCACTGGCTTCAAACACTTAGCCTGCGGTGTAACTGAAATCATTATCGATCCAGAGTGCTCTCTAAATGAGCTCACAATCTACCATGCTGCAGACCAGCCAGGCCCCGAGGAGCAGCTGCCTCCTTGATCTGCTCTTCCTGGATCATATTTACACCGGTAAATTAGAAGTTAAAGTAAAAGCAGATAGAGGTGGAATTTAATTATATCAAGCAAAGACACAGTGTGCAAAGAAGGCAAAAGTGAATGAGGAAGTTTGTGCCAGGCATTGCCTGAGTTGGCAACTCAGTGCCCTTCCCAGCATCTCTGGTATTCATTGATGTGTGAACTTCATGGGCGCAGGGACTGTGCCTGTATCACTCACATCATATCACTGTGTGAATGTATCACCATCCTGCTATCTGCTAGGAGAGCTTGGAAGTGACAGATGAAGAGGTTGGCTTAAACCAGTCTGCGCTTGTTCTTTCTAAGTGAGAAGCCCAGAGGAAAGGCAGCCTCAGAGTTGGTCTGGGAGCTCAACCAAGCCATCAGGCTTCAGGCTCTTTCTGCATTTCTGTTCTGCCATCTCTTGTCTCCTCCTACTCAAGCTTGATGTTCCAGGCCCTCAAGCTCCAAACATCAACTCCCCATTCAAAGCAGGAAAATGGGAAAGAGGGGGAGCGCCACCCAGGCCCCCTTCCGTGTCTGCACTTTTTAGCAAAAGCACCCAGCCTCCTGTCATATCTCATCCAGTTTAGGATCACAAGTCTACTAGATGGGGTGGTGAGGGTGGTGAGGGGGGTGGTATTATCTTGATCCATTTAGAACAATCATGAATGACTCTTCACTGAGGTCTGACAAATTCTTGCCCCAAACAAAATTGATGTTCTATCAAAAAGAGAGAAAGAGGAATATTGGCAACTAACAATGACAGTTTCAACTGTACCCTGAGCACACAGCAGAAGGCCTGGCAAATAGCAGGTGCTCAGTGAAAGCAAATTTGATGAATCAACAAATGCCTTTGTTCTGTATGGATGGAGAGAGGAGTGTGGATTGGGGGAAAGGGTCGAAGAGGAGAACAGAGGAGTGGAAGCTATGGGGTTGCATCTGCTTCCCATCTATGCTTAGAATGGGTTTGAGCTCCTGTAGTTGAAGGAGTAAAGGCCAGAAACTGACAGTCATGAGCATCCTGGTGATATTCTAGGTGAGGGGTAACGGCCAGAAGCTCAGGGCACTGATTGGCACCACATAACCCAGCAATGCTCTCCCCACAAGAAAATGGAAGCATTAAGGGTATCAGAGAGAGCCCTTTGGTGTGGAAAGCCAGCAGAGTTTTTGGGGTGGGTCTCAGGGTGGCTTCAGCAGATGGCCTGCCAGGCTGTGGACTGCATCAGGTGTGAGCCAGAAGAGAGGAAGGAGGAGGCCACATAGAGGCCACAGCTGACAGACTGGCCATGGGTCCTCCTGCAACAAGCCTTGGAAATCCGGAGAACACTGTGTGGGGCTCAGTGCTTTCAGTCAAGAAGGTGGGGGCTTGTGCCAATGCAATTTGTATTTCACAGGCTGGTAGCATTTAGGTTGCAAGTGGACAAGACAGAGTTGGCTCTGGTTTTCCCACACAGAGGAATGCTGGCCTAACTAGATTCTCAGAGCTAGTGACACCCATGGTAAGAAGCCAGAGTTAGATTTTAGTGTCAGGATTTGAGGATTGTGCAGACAGAGCTGGAACTGGGGAACTGCTGGCAGCCACGTCTCCCCCACCCCTGAGCTATGCCTGGAATAAGAGCCACTACTCTCTCCCTGGTTTAGAGGGTCCATCCTCCTCCCTGGGCCTCAGTTTTCTCACTTATAAAATGAAGGGATCACATTACAGTCCCCAAAAATCTTTTAACACTGGTGTTCTGTTTTGTTAGCTAAGGTATATACAAACAAAAAGGGCACTAAAATAAAATCAGAGCGACTGAAGATATAAATATGGCCCGACCAAGCGGCAGTGATGTGGCAATTGAAATTTAGGCTCTGGACCACGCCAGACCTGAGCTTAGAGCCAAGACCTATATCATCTTATTTTTTAAGTTTGAGACATGTTTTCCTCATCAATAAAATGGAGATAATAATATCGATCATGAAGTGTTATTGAGAATTAAATACTAGACCCACTGTCTAGTAAAGTGCCAGGTATCCACTAGGGGCTTCAGAAATGTCATTTTAAACTAACCAAAAAAATATAAATCCTCAAGTGATGATCTGCCACTAGGACTTCAGAATCTCAATATCCTGTTTTAGTTTCCATATCTTATTCCAAAAAAACTATCCATTTTCTGACCGCCAACTTCACGACTAAGGAGGCAGCCAGAACCATCGCATCTTCCTGAAAGTTTAATGACTGCATGTTTTATTTAGGGGGTTGCCAGGGTTCATCCCAGACTCAGGGAGGTGTGGGGAGGCCCTATATTCTCGAAGTTCCCAAACTTGTTCCTTTCATAGGCCTTGTCTGGTTGGATAGCCAAATAAAAGACTTTGCCCACTCGCATTCAAAAATCTATTCATTAATGGGATGCAATTCACATTATATGCCACTAATTACCCTAGGAAGGCAGTTAAAATTAATAAGGAACTACAGTTTAATTGTTCCATAATGACGGGGAGTTCCAAAGTGCCCTCTTGAGTAATAAAATTAACATTTAAACTAGTTCAGTCAAAGAACCTTCCCTTGAACATAACTCTTCACTATTAGCATGGCTTATTTATTTATTTTTCTCTTTGCGCAGCTCTGAAATATCACAAATTTAACTTTGAGAATCTGCCCAATGTTTCAGACAGTGATTACATTGTCTGCGGTGAACTACGGATGGCAGGAGGGGACTCTGGCTGCCACCACACACACACACACACACACACACACACACACACACACACACACATGTTAGAGTGCCCTACATTTATTTAAGCAAGGGTAGAGAAGCTTTTCAGAGGCCAGTGTGTCTCCCTAAAGGGAGGTATGGGGCCAGGGCCAGCTGGCAAAACACTGTCCAGGGCAGAGTCCTCCAAGTTCTCAGAAGTGACATTTTTGCTATGGCACCATTGTTTCTTTCACATTTAAACTGCTATCACTATTCCAAGATCCTCTCTGTGCTTTTGTTTAAGGGAATGTGGCACATTTTAAAACATGCCTGTAAAAGGTTCATTCTAATTTCCTCTCCCTTTGAATATGGGGAGGATTTAGTGATTCCTTTCTAACAAATAAAACATGGCAAAAGGGATGCTACGTAACTTCCAGAATTAGGTTCTAAAAAGGACATGGCTTTCACTTGGCTCTGTTTCTAGACACCTGTCCTTGGGGATCCAACCACCATGTTGTGAGGAAACCCAGGGATCCAACCGCCATGTTGTGAGGAAGCCCAGGCACACGGAGAAGCTGCACTTAGGTGTTCTGGCCAACAGGCCAGTGAGGCCCCCAGCCAGCAACAGCACTGACCATCAGATCCGTAAGTGACTAAGCCTGCAGAGGTTTCCAGAACTCAGCCTTCAAGCCACAGAGGCCCCAGGCACCATGGGACAGAGACACCTGCCCCAGCGCTCTGAATTCCTGACCTGCAGAAAGTGTAAAAACTATTAAATGATGATTTTCAGCCACTAAATTTTGCAATAAGCCATTACACAGTATTAGATGACTAACCCAGGAATGTTTACAGACACTGGGCATCCTGATTCTTAAACAAAGCCTAAAGCCAGCAAGGCCTTATCCATTCAAGATAGAGGAGAAGGAGAGGGAGGTCAGCTGTGCCCGACCACTGTCCCAGCTACCAGCCTTCCAACATGCATGTCACCTCACAGAGCAACATATTCTAAAAGTGCCTCTTTAGCCCCGAGCAATTTTAAGGTTGAAGGATTTTCCTATAATTCACAGAGATAGGACTAAGCACAGTTTATCAACCCAGGATGTTTGCTTTCCTTAAAGAGCTAAGGACTGGCATTGCTAATCCCTTAAAAGTGTCCTTTCAGAGGCTCCCATCATGCTGCGGCTCAGTGCACACATGCTTGGGAGAAAGGGAAAGTCAATGGAGAGGGAGCGGCAGTGCTCTGGGACTTAGGTGTTCTGGCCAACAGGCCAGTGAGGCCCCCAGCCTCCCTGGGGTATTGTCATACCCCATCCTCTATGCCTGACCCCAGCCACACCCCATGTCCACTGTCTCCCACACTAGTACTGCTGATTCCCTCAGGCCAGGCCAGCTGTCTCCTCATTCACGCATTCACTTGTTCATTCTCTCATTCAATATGCATCAAGTACTTGCTGCATCAGGGGGAGATAAATATTAAACTAATCATACAAATAAACAATTACACTTGTTCTAAGAACTATGAGGGAGAAGTATAGGGTTCTCTAGGGAGCTAGGGATATTTAAACTGAGACATGGGAAATTAAAGAATTACAGAGGCAAACAGAGGTGGGGTGGGGGCATAAAGAGAGCCCAAACAAACAAATAGCATGTACAAAGGCCACAAGATAGGAAGAATACTTGTGATACCTGGAGTCCTGCAGAAAGACTGATCAGGCTAGGCACAGTGGCTCAGGCCTGTAATCCCAACACTTTGGGAGGCCAAGGCAGGCAGATCACGAGGTCAAGAGACTGAGACCATTTCGGCCAACATGGTGAAACCTTGTCTTTACTAAAAATAGAACAATTAGCTGGGCGTGGTGGCAGGCACCTGTAATCCCAGCTACTCAGGAGGCTGAGGCAGGAGAATTGCTTGAATCCAGGAGGCAGAGGTTGCAGTGAACCAAGATCGTGCCACTGTAGTCCAGCCTGGCAACAGAGCGAGACTCCGAGATGGAGGGAGGGAGGGAGGGAGGGAGGGAAGGAACGAAGGAAGGAAAGAAGGAAGGAAGGAAGGAAGGGAGGGAGGGAGGGAGGGGGGGAAAGGAAAGAAAGAAAAAGAAAGAAAGAAAAGAAAGAGAGAAAGAAAGAGAGAGAGAAAGAGGAAGGAAGGAGGGAGGAAGGGAAGGAGAGAAAGAGAAAAAGAAAGGAAGGAAGGAAGGGAGGGAGGGGAAAGAAAGAAAGAAAAAGAAAGAAAGAGAGAGAAAGAAGAAGGAGGGAAGGAGAGAAAGAGAAAGAAAAAGAAATGAAGGAAGGAAAGAAAAGAAAGAAAGACCAATCAATCAGCACCATAAGACAGAATAAAAATAATAATAATTTTTTAATAACAAAATTTAAAAAGAAGGACCAATCAGGATAGCAGGAGCAGAGAAAGCTGTAGAAGAGCCTGATGAAGAAGCATCACCCGGCGGGTGATGTGGGGGTCTTGTAAAAAGATTGGGTCTGTATTCCAGAAACAACGTGCAGTTGCAAAAACATTTCAAGCAGGAGAGTGACAAGGTGAAATTTCTTTTGTTACATCATTTCCATTCCCTAACCTTATCATTTCCCTCCTGTACATACACCTCTGTAAAACCAGATCACATTATATCATAGCTACTTGCTTAGGTAACTTTCTCCCAGACTGATGGCCTCTGGGAGCAGGACCATGCCTGCGCCATGCTTGTGACTTCATCAGGCTCCCTACTGCTCCTCTTGCAGCCTGCAAGGCCTGGCACCATCAGTCCCTTGCCCACCTCTCCAGGATCACCTCGAGTCTTTTTTTCTTTTTTTTTTTTTAATTTAGTTTTATTTTATTTTAGGTTCTGTGATATATGTGCAGGATGGGCAGGTTTGTGACATAGGTAAACATGTGCCATGGTGGTTTACTGCACCTCATAACCCATCACCTAGGTATTAAGCCCCCACGTGCATTGGCTGTCCATGCTGATGCTCTCCCGCCTCTCACCCCACCATCCAGTCTTTTCTCTCTGGTCATTCACCATGGGCCAGGCACACTGACAGTCCGTCACTTCCAAAATGCCCTGGCTAAGATAGGATTCCCACTGAAGAGTCTCAGAGCAAGCCATGCTTCCCCACTGGAGCACCTACCAGGATTTATATCACTACTTATAGACATTATTTATTTAATATCTGTCTCCCCCTCCTAGACTATCATTTTCATGAAGGCAAAGAACCTGTCTCTCTCGGTCATCATCATATCCCCCAGTACCTGGCACTGTGACACACATAGCTAGCATTCCAAAAAGAGCTGTTGAATGCCAGAAGGAATGAGTGAGAATGCATGAATTGGCAAATGAATGGGTCAATTAATGCATGACCCCAATGGCCACCGGGCCAGTTCAACCATGGATGCTGGACACCTCTTTGTGATCACCCTTTAGTACTTTTAATGGCACAACCTCTTTGTTGGCCTCCCCTGACACACTAATGGAAGAAATCCATCTTAGTGCAGGCTTTATGGGATAAATGGAGAGTGGGAACAAGTAGAGGCAGCACAGGTATTTCTGGCAATCTCCGAGTAGTTATTATCTTAATCCTTCCACCAAGCAAAAGGATGAAAACTGGCAAACACCCATGCTCAGCGAATCATTGCATGTGAACGCATTTCTAAGCTCCCCAAGTCAAGGGCATTTCAAAGTCTTTCACAGGAACCAAGCACGGTCCTATACATCAGTGCTTTTCAAACTACCTCTGGTCAAAGGCCGAGTTTTATTTTTATTTTCAACCCATCACAGGAAAATACTTTATAAAATACAGAAATTATATGCTTGGGTGTGGCAGCAATGTCAAATTGCTATACATGTTTCTAAATGCTTATTTTTCATTTCTGTACCCATTTCATCATGAGTAACAAATATTCTGCAGACCTAAACCCATCTACAGACCACACTTTGAGTAGCACTGTCTCATTCCTCAGCCATGACAGACATGGCTAATCAATCGTCACATGGTTTCCCATTAAGACCACATTTGGCTTTCACATCTTTCTGTTCTTAGTGTTCAAGACACCAAGCAAACAATCCGAGATGCCATGGGAAATAAACCTTATTTATCATCTCTGCTCTACATGGTCCATAGATTGGCCATTTGTCACCTTTATGCCTATGATAAGGAAATGTCTGTATTTTTGTTTATAGCCTAATGAAAAGCTCACAGAGAAAGGCCAACTCACCAAAAGAAGTCCTTCTTGTTCATTCAATTCAGAAGCAATCTTCTGCAGTTTGAGGAGTCTTTAATTCATACATACTAACAAAGGATGCAGCAATCAGATACAGAAACTTCTGGTGTGTTCTCAGATGTCAGCTGTACACATCATATTTGGGAACCTGCAATTATTGGCTGTTCATTGCTTTGATTCTTTCTTTCTTCAAATTCTTCATTCCTATGGCTTACCCACTTTTATTTCAGGTTGTCACAGGGTTCATTCACAGTGGATTGTTTTCAATGCTCATTACCTGCTTTGTCAAAACAGTGAGGGCTTCCATTCCTCCCACATTCAGTCTTTTCCCAAGCAAAACTAAAACCCCTCATTCCTTCTGTGGTAACCATAAGCTGTGACCTAAACTCCATTTATAGTCATGGAGAATCCAAGGAAGAAGAAGCCACAAAAGAGAGAATTGATCTGTTGTCCCTGCATTTGAAACATTGTCCCTGCGTTTCAGACCCAACGCTCAGTCTGAAGAAAGACGAACTTGACTTTGAACCTTTTCTCTACACCTCACCTGAAAAGTTCTCTTTGAAATGTTTTTGCAGCTTCCGAGTGGGCCCTGCAAATCACAGAGTTGCAGACAGTGAGTGCTAGAAAGGACATTAAAGAGCATCTGTGTAATCAAAAATCTTTTTACTAGGAAAAAACAAATGAGGTTAGTTTGAAGAGTCAGAGAATCAGGCTCTCTCACTAAGCGGTTGGATGACCTTAGAAGTGCTAATTCATCTCTCAGCCACCGTTTCCATGGAAAACAGAGAAGATCCTTAAAATGGGATGGCAGTGACTCACTCATGGGCTAGTCGAGAACTAAATGAGATCATGAAAGCAAAAATGCTATGAAAGTGAGAGCACAGGTGAATGTCAGGGTCTGGCTATCCTAAAGCACAGGTTGAGTATCCGAAATGTGAAAATGCAAAATGCTTCGAAATCTGAAAGTTCTGGAGTGGCCACATGACGCTCAAAGGAAATACTCATTGGAGCATTTCAGATTTTAGATTTTTGGATTAGGTGTGTTCAACCAGGTAAGTATATAATGCAAATATTCCAAAGTCCCAAAAACGTGAAATCTTCAACACTTGTCTCAAGCATTTTGGATAAAGGATACTCAACCCCTATCACAGGAAACTAGAAGCAAGTGTCAGAGTGGAGACACCGGGGTGAGGGAGAGAGAAAATTCGATCTACCTTTTGACAAAGACCTTTTTGACTACTCGGGAGCTGGAGTGAATTTAAGGAAAAGAATTGGGAGGTTTGGGCCCATGTGTAGTCCAAGCAAGAGGTGATAGTAGCTGGAAGTAGGATAGTGACTGTGAAAGGAAAAGGTGGACAGATTCAAAAATAAATATGAGGTACATTCCTCAAGGCTAGATGATGGATTAGACATGGAAAGAGAGATAGCGAGAAGCATTCAGGTGGGGTTTCTGGCTTATTTAACTGAATGGTGGTGTCGTCCTATGAGACCACAAAGACTGGAAGAGATTTAGGTAAGTGAGGCATAGATGGGAGATCACAGACTCACTCTCCAACAGGGTGAGTTTGAGATACCTGAGTGAAGGTGGCAGGGAGGCCACTGGAGCTCAGGAGCGTGCATGGCTCAAGATATAAAGTAAGTATGTGCCTGTGGGTGGGAATGGAAGCAGTGGGCTGGAAGAGATCACCTAGGGAAGAATGCAGGGCGGAAATAGAAGTGGGCCTGGGGCCAAGCATGAAGGAACCCTAATATTTAATGGCAGCGGAGGATGGAACATCTAGAGAAACAGGAGAGACCAGAGAGAGAGAAGAAAATGAAGCATCATGTTTCAACCAATGGAGGAAAGAACTGGTCAGTGGCATCAAGCACTGATAATATTGAAAAGTATCCAGTAGATGAGCTATGAACATCATCGGTGTCCTTTCATGACAGAAATCAAACTCCAGGTCTTTTCCAAGTACACGCTGTTTCCTGTTCCTTGTCCCCACTACCATCCAAGGTTCAAAGCAGACCTCCAGTCTCTGGGAAAACCAGTCCTCCTTGGAGGACAGCTTTGGGCTTCAGTTAAGCCTGGAGCTCCCTGGAGACCGGGCTCCACCCTGCCCTCTACGAATTCCTATGTACTGATACTGGTTTTGTCTAAAACACGGATGAAATATACAGCACGTTTGTAAGTACCCACCAGACCTGGGTCCACATCAGACATCACTAATGGATCAGAATTGTCACCTGCAAACGTGTCTGGAGGTGACTATCTCCATATGTCCAGTTCTGGTTTGCCTGCACAGCCTGGAACCCTGGATGCCCCTGCCCACCACATGGTCCATTCCCCCATTCTCCTCTGGGGAGGCAGAGACAGCAGAGATGAAGCACATTCCAGTGCCAGCACCACTTTGTTCCTGGTTCCACATCCCTGGCTGCTCGGCTGCACACAGCTGGTCGGCCAGACTGTTGCATCTGTTCCCAATATTGATGTGATTCACAGTGATTTGCTTTGGAAATCAAAACCTGGGGATTGTCAGCTTTATCTAAAAAGCAGGCCCTGCTCCCCTGGAAAAGAGGAATGACTCGGCTCACAGCAGAGTTGCATTTGTTCAGTTTTTCCTGTAGGACACAAACACCCGATGGTCCTGCCCAGTATGGACGACGCGCGAGCCTCCTCTGGAGTTTGATTTGGGAGGATAATAAGCTAAACAAAGGAGCAGATGATCCCGGAGGCTTATTTGCAGTCTGCACAGTTATATTTAGCCATCTTGTGACTGGGTTGCTGCTTCTGTGTGGCAATTGCCCTTGGGAAATTCAGTCCCTGGGGGATGCAGAGGAGGGACAGAACTGGGAGAGGGTACGGAGGGGTTATAAATGCTGCTTTGGGACACAGGAAGGAGGGTCAGACTAAATGTGTCCAACAGGCAATCAAACAGGGGACAGTATTTTGGACCCTTACTGGTAGAAGCGTGGAAGAGAATACAAAAATGCGTAAGGGGACATTTGTGTTCATTGTCTGTAAATTGCCTAGCACACAGGATTGTGAGGTCCCTTTGTCTTTCCTTTATGCCTACACTCAATAAGCCTGGCAGAGTGAAAAGGGTAGCGGGTGGGAAATCCAAAAACCTGGATTCTAGTCCTAGTCTGCCATCAGCTCAAAGCCATCTCCCTTCTCTGTAAAACGAAAGAGCTGTCCAGAGAAGATGATCCTTAAGAGCTCATGATTTTACCCATGACAAGAGGCAGAGAGGCCATGTATGGGATGCACAGTATGCAGCATCAGTGGGAAGCGGACGGTAAAGGAAATGGTGGGGCTGTCGCAATGGAACAGTCTGCAATGATTACACGTGGTGGTGCTGCTGGGCATGGTGGCTCACACCTGCAATTCCAGCACTTTGGGAGGCCAAGGCGGGTGGATCACCTGAGGTCAAGAGTTCAAGACCAGCCTGGCCAACATGGTGAAGCCCCATCTCTACTAAAAATACAAAAAGTAGTTGGGCGTGGTGGCATACACCTGTAATCCCAGCTACTCAGGAGGCTGAGGCAGGAGAATCACTTGAACCCAGGGGGCGGAGGTTGCAGTGAGCCAAGACTGTGCCACTGCTCTCCAGCCTGGGTGACAGAGCAAGCCTCTGTCTCAAAAAAAAGAAAAGAAAGTGGTGGTGCTGATGCCACCCGTCAAAAAAAAAAATGAACTTCCATTAAAATAATCTTTGGGTGGGGAGGAAAATGGTGCTAATCTATATTAATGGGAACTGAAGGCATTTATAATTGCTTGCTAAGTGAGAATGGCAGCAGCAGCATGGGGCAGACCTTCACTGTCTACCAGGCAGCCGTGGAATGGGAGAGAAAGACCATAGAGAGCTAGAGGGTGGTCCACAAAGGTCTGGAGAGGAAGGGGAATCCAAGGAGAGCCTCACGTCACTCCAGCTGACCTCTCTCCCTCTGTCTTTTGGAACTAACTTCTCTGGGAATGTGAATCCCAGAAACTGGGACTGCCAGAGAAAGGAGGTTTTCGTGTAGGATTTGTGTCGTGGCTTGTTTTGCTTTGCTTTGGTTTCTTGTCTTCATGATGTTTCGTGGCCAAGTACATGGAGGCAGAGTCCAAGCCACCATCTTTTCCCAATTTGAGGTAGCAGGAGGAGTGCCAAGAGGAGCTTAGGTCTTCAGACACCCAATCACCTGGGGCCCCTCTTGGAAAAAGATGGTGGAAAAACTTTATATATCATCGCTCGTTCCCATAGCAGTCCTGTTTCTACCCTACTTATTCTCAAACTGACAGGCTCACGAGCTAGTTCAACAAGGCTCTGGATTCCAGGATAATGGAGGGTTTCATCTGAGTTTCAGGGAGAGATGGAACCCTCACAGATATCCATCAAGTCTCCTATATCAGTCTCATCTGCATCAAAGGCAAAGAGAATACTGACTGTCATGGTGTGATTTAAAAGAGCCAACAGTATCTCCTTCACCACCTGCCAAAATTCCACCCTTAGCCCTTCATTCCTTTATGATAAAATACATGCAACTGCTGAAATGAAAAAAATGTATGAGTCAGGAAAATAAAACTCCCTCAGTATGAAGAGCCCCCAGAATTAGAAATTACACAAACAGGCATCTAAGTGGGCAGTTCTCCAGTCCCAACCATCTCTACCACTTAGACTCTTTGAATCAGAAGGGACTTTTCACACCACCAGCTTATCCTGTTACGAAGGGGCAATTCAAGCCCAGGGGAGTTTTATTTTTTTTTTTGGTTTTGTTTTGTTTTGTTTTGTTTGAGACGGAGTCTTGCTCTGCACCAGGCAGGAGTGCAGTGGCACTCGGGTTCAAGCGATTCTCCTGCCTCAGCCTCCCAAGTAGCTGGGACTACACGTGTGCACCACCACGCCCAGCTAATTTTTGTATTTTTAGTAGAGACAGGGTTTCACCATTTTGGCCAAGATGGTATCTATCTCTTGACCTCGTGATCCGCCCTCCTCGGCCTCCCAAAGTGCTGGGATTACAGACGTGAGCCACTGTACCCACCCAGAGTTTCGTTTCTTAAGCAAGGTCACGCAGCACTTTGAGAACCAACATTGGGCCCTCTGCCTCCTGGGAACATTTTAAAGGACTCTTAAAGGTGAAATCCAAGATATTATTTCTTTGTTTTATAAACAGCAGAAACCTCCCCCCACCAAAAGCCCTTTTTCATTATTTCTTGTCTGGCACTAGCATCTACAGGGATCACAGTATGCAGAATGAAATCATCTGAGTGTGTAGACAATGTATCTGAACCGAGATACACAGAGTTTGGCCTTGGAACCTGACACGTCCCACACCAGTGCAAGCCCTATGGGATTATCTGGGTGTTAACCTGCAGACTTCATAGCCCTGGTCTCACGCTTCTCAGTCCTTTGCCTTGGTGTTCCTGCCCCCTAGTGGCAACAAACTTTACTACAGTCACATTCACCAGCAGACAACAAATCAAACGAAGTTAGATTTGAGAAGATAGTACTTTTCAGGAAGGATAAAGGCAACCCACATCTTTCTCTTTAAAAGCAGACCTCGTTATCATGGGAATAATAACGTTTAAACTCACACACAAAAACGCGACTACTTAGTCTTTAGCCAGAAACAGATCTTATCTTAGGCATCAAATTTCATGGGTTGGAAAATAGATTATATAACTGACTTAGGGAGTCATGGGGATAAGGGGAGCTCAGAGAATCTATAGCGCAGGAACAGAAAGACTTAAAGTGGCAAAGAGAGGGACATTGGCAGATGGTGCCCCCTGCCAACACTGGCATGAATTAATTCGAAGTCCTGCCTTCCCCTTTCCCCAGCTTTGAAGGTTCCCTCCCGTCCCCAACCCTACCTCCCTTTGCTCCACTAACTCCTGCCCCTTCTGCTGGTCTCAGCTCAAGGCTTCCTCCAACTCTGAAAATGAGATGGGCCCTCGTCCTACGCTCTCCTGGTATGGGGAACTTTCTCATCATAAGACTTTTTCACAATCCTTAGTTTTATGTATCTCTAGTTCTTTTCACTTCCACGGTAAAGTATTATATAAGTTCCATGAGGTTAGGCACTTAGCCTCCCTTATTGACCATTGAATCTGTGCCCCCAGAACAGTGCTTAGCATGTAGGACTCTCTCAATTAGTGCTGTTCAATGAAATTAATAAAATTGTAAGTGTCGGTTGGATGCGTTACATTTGTTTGCAGATTGAACAAACAGATCTTGTCTCAATGGAGAAAACAGGCAAACTCTACCTAGGGTCTGTCCACAGGGCAAGGCAGAGCCAACAGTAAGCATCTTTCTTGTGCACACTGAGGGCAGACACTTTCCTTGGACACCATCGCAAATGCTCACCATCACCCTGGGATGAGTAGTTAAG
Organism: Ateles fusciceps; assembly: GCA_036589455.1. Lineage (NCBI taxonomy): Eukaryota > Metazoa > Chordata > Mammalia > Primates > Atelidae > Ateles > Ateles fusciceps. The sequence goes on along the minus strand of JAZHEH010000734.1, from coordinate 909,057 downwards.
CAGCGGTCTTTACCGTAATTACACTTTTTCATCATGAGCATCCATAGGCTCAGCTTTTGTCCCTGCAAAGGTAACAAAATCTGCCTGAAAACAGAGAACCAAAGGACAGGCAGAGTGAGAGGCTCTGAGGACCTCAGGAGACCTGACCTTCAGAGCTGCCTCTCTGTGTGACCTTGGATGCTACCTTCCTGCCCTGGGTCTCCATGCTTTCATTTGTAAAAGAAGGAGCTTGAGGTATGTTACACCAAAGTCGTGGTTTTCTGGTATCAGAAACCTCAACTGAAAGTGGCTTAAAGTTAAAAAAAAAGAGGGGGGGGGGGAATCTATTGCTCATGAAACTGCAAAGCCATGAGTTCAGGGTTGACTCAATCTGAGATATCAAGCAACATCATCCAAGCCTGGTTTCTCTTCTCCATCTATCAGCTCTGCTTCCCTTTGTGTTCACTCTACTTGTAGGCAAGTTCCTTCTCTGTAAGGGTCTCTGGTAGCTCCAGGCTTTCATCCCGCAGCAGGAAAATAAAGGGGCTCTCTCTTAGACCCAGAACTGCACCTCAGCTCTGTCTTTTGGGCCATATGCTCATTCATGCGCCAATCTCAGTGGTCAGGGGAAATTCTTGGCTCCACGTGAATCACAGAAACACCACCCAGAGGCCAAGCTCCATGAGAGTAATGAGGAAGCACTCTCAGAATGCCGGGGAAGAGGTGCGACACACACCAACACAACCATGGCACTGCAGAGTCAGTGAGCTTTAAAGACGCTTCTAGCTTTTTTTACCTTGTTGTGACTCTGAGGTTTGATGCCAGGGAAAGGGAAGGGAGAATAAAGCCATATACACTTTCTAGGGTTAGTCCAACCTCAAACCTTTCGAAAAACCTAAATGCCGAATAACGCTTGTCATCCATTCTAAAGGGGGAAACGGGGTGACAGCAGCAGCCCTAGAAAGCAAATGATGACTTTGACCCTCCAGAAGCCACGGGGCATAAAAATGAATGACATTTTGATAATGCCACAAAAATGGAACATTTCTATTTCCCAAAAAGATAGTCAGTGAGATTCACTAAAAAAAAAAGAAAGAAAAGAAAAGAAAACATTATTAAACTTTTCCTTTCACTGCTTCTTTGTATCTCTGGTTGAAATGGAGCAGGATGCAGGTTGCCATGGTGATGGCTGAATTTTAAATAACAGGGCTCAGGCGCACTGGCTGCTGGCTGTACCGCCCCAGGCAGGAAGCGGTGGTGGGGAGGAGAGAGGCAGAGGCTGAGTGAGAAAGGGAAGAAAGCTGCTGAGCTCATCCCAGGACACTGTCACTTCAACTTGTTTCCCTTGCACTGAGGAAAAGGTCCAAGAACTACGGACTCTCCAGCTTCTTCACAGAATGAGGGAAGGTGGGAGCCCAAATACATAAGAACAGATCCTGAGAAGTCACCTTGTCCCTCCCCTGCCTGATTCTCTCTTGTGACAAATGGATTTTTCCCACACTTACACCCCTTCCCACGAACAACGCGTCCAGCTCACGCAAGTTTTAGACAGGACACTGGAAATCTGTCCCTAAGAAAACTAACCAAAGAGCTAGAGACACAAAGGCCAAGAGCCCAAAGGATTTTTAGGTGATAATTTGCGATTCAAAGCCCAGAAGCTGTCCATTTACATAGCCCTAGCCACCTAGTCCAGTTCTGCTCCTCTCTCTAGAACCATCCAAGACTGAAATGGAGAGATTCAGGAAGTGGTGAGTTCTCTACAATTGACATATCCAAGCCAACGTCAGCCAGTGAGGAGCTGCCTGGCAGGGGGGTGTTCAGATCATTTCAGGCTTCAGAATCACGGTCCTGTGGGGGCAGCTCAGAGAATCGATGCGGCAGCAGACCAAGTCTTTCACCCTGCACCCTTCTGCATTCCCAGGGCAGGGAAGAGGGAGACCAGAGGCAGAAGCTGGAGGAACCAGCAGCCGAGGAGCCCAGAACTCTGCTGTGATGCCTACATGCTCATGGGTACCAGCTCTGACAGGAAGCAGTCTCTTCTCAACTGCCTTCACTGCTGTCCAAGCAGACCCCAAAAAGGACTTGTGTTCTCGGCCTGCCTTGTCCCTTACCTCCTGGCCAAGGTGGCAGGCAGCCAAGGCCACTCTCTGTTTGCCAGGGAAAAGCTTCTAAATGTTAAATACTAATAGTAATAATAATAATAAACACAAAGATTTTTCTTTTCTTTTTCTTTCTTTTTTTTTTTTTTTTTTTTTGAGACAGAGTCTCCCTCCATCACCAGGCGCCAGGCTGGAGTGCAGTGGCACGACCTCGGCTCCCGGGTTCAAGCCTCCACCTCCCGGGTTCAAGCAATTCTCCTGCCTCAGCCTCCCGAGTAGCTGGGACTACAGGCGCGCGCCACCACGCCCACCTAATTTTTTTAGTAGAGACGGGGTTTCACCATGTTGGCCAGGATGGTCTCAATCTCTTGACCTTGTGATCCGCCCACCTCGGCCTCCCAAAGTGCTGGGATTACAGGTGTGAGCCACCGCGCCCGGCCTCTTTCTTTTTTTTTTAAGCAGAGTCTTGCCCTGTCACTCAGGCTGGAGTGCAGTGCCGCGATCTTGGCTCACTGCAACCTCTGCCTCCTGGGTTCAAGCAATTCTCCTGCCTCAGCCTCCCCAGCAGCTGGGACTATAAGCGCATGCCACCATGCCTGGCTAATTTTTGTATTTTTTTAGTAGAGATGGGGTTTCACCATGTTGGCCATGCTGGTCTTGAACCCCTGACCTTGTGATCCACCCACCTCTACATCCCAAAGTGCTAGGATTACAGGCATGAGCCACTGCACCCAGCCAACACAAAGATTTTTCTTCATGGCTGGGAACGTGGCAGGCTTACTGAAGCTGCACACGTCTGACACTTCCCCAGAAGCCGAGTGAGCAGAGGCCCCAGGAGAGAAGGGAAGAGGCCAAGAGACAGGGTCCCTGGGCCTGTGACCTGCACCCCTGGGACTTGTCCTGTGCTCCAGGCCTGACAATGGGTAGCTTGGGCCCTGTGATTCCCCATCAGTATTCCCCAGGAAGGTCAGGACCGTCGGGGAAATGACAGCATCTTAGGAAGGAGATAAAAGCCAGAGGAAGAGAAGGGACAGTGGTCTTCTCTGGTGTTCACACCACCAGGCCGCTTGCCTGTGCCTTCTCACACAGAGTCAGGAACTCCAAGGTCCCGGATCTGAGAAAGCAGGGAAACAGCACTGGCCTGGGCCTGCCATCCGCGTTGCCCGGGACCCACTGGCCTCTTTCCAAGGGCAAACTCAGCTCCCCACACCACCACTGCTGCCCCCAGAGCCTCCAGAGTCATCCCTGCCCACCTGCCCCTACACACACACACACACACACACACACACATACCACACACACAACCTACACACACACTCCCCCACACACACCCCACACACATACACACACATACACCCCCCACGCCCCACATATACCCCAACACAAACCCCACACACACACACATACTCCACACATACCCCATACACACACCCCACACACACATACACACACATACACCTTCCATGCCCCACACATACCCCATACACACACCCCACACACACGTACACATACACCCCACACGCCCCACACATACCCCATACACACACCCCACACACACATACACACACATATACCCCACACTCCCCCACACATACACCATACACACCCTACATACATACACCCCATACATATCCCCCACACACACACCCCCTGCAAACACACATTTCACACACAAACCCCACACATACACCACACACACATATACCATACACACCCTACACACACACACCCCATACATATCCCCCCCTACACACATCCCCTGCAAAAAAACACCCAACACATACACCACACACACACACTCCACACACACATAAACCACACACACACATACACCTCTCACACACACCACACACACATCCCTCATACCTCACACACAAATACACCACACACACCCTGAAATCCCACACATACATACACCACATACACATACACTACACACACACACACACTTTTCACACATACCACACATACACATCCCTCACATCCCACACATACACCACACACACCCCTCACACCCCACACACACCACACACAAATACATACACACACATCACACACACACCCCTCACACTTCACACATACATACACCACACACACACCTCTCACACCTCACACATACACACACCACACACACACCCCTCAAATACATATACCACATACATACCACACACATGCACACCCCTGACACCTCCCACACACACCCTCACACCTTCACACCTCACACACACACCCCTCACACACATATACACACACTACATACACACCTCTCACATACATATACCACACACCACACACACACACCCCTGACACCCCCCCCACACACACACATCCCTCATATACACACCCCTCGTACCCAATACACACAGACTCCACACACACATACACCCCTCACACACACCAAACACACAAACCTTATACCCCACACACATACACCATACACATACACACACACACCCCACACACACCCCACATACACATACACCACACACACACCCACACACATGCATATGCACATCCCTCATACACACACCCCTCACACCCCATACACACAGACTCCACACACACATACATCCCTCACGCACACACCTTTTACACCTCCCCTCACACACACACCACACACACAAACCTTATACCCCACACACATGTACACCCTACACATACACACACACACACACCCCACATACACATACACCACACACACATACACACACACACACACAACCCCCTGGATCAGGGACAGTAGGAAGGGGTCTTTTGTAGAAACAGTCACCGGGGATACACACTCAAACTAGGCCTGTGTATACATGAAACAGCCCCTAACAGATGCACGGGATCTGTCCACAGAAAGAGACCAAAGAACTGGAGATTAGGGGGATAGGAAGGAGTTTTATTTTTCACTGCACATCTTTTTGGAGAATTTTACTTATGTGCTTATATTGCCTTTTCAAAAAATAAATTATGTCCCCCTTTCTAGAACACACAAACAGAACCTGTCCCTTGTCTAGTTCATGTGAAGTTAGGAAAACTAAGTCCTAGATTTATTCAGCCAGTAATAGTGAAGCAGTGTGATGTCACACTGAGTCTTAAATATCCTTTGCCTCAGTTTTTGAGGCTGTAAAATGAGGTTAATAATACCTATTCTACCCTCCTTAGAGTCATTTTACAAGTTCATTGAGATAAAACAATAATAGCAATGATAATAGTTTAAATATATTGAGTGCTTAACATGTACTGGGCACAGTGCTATTGTCTCAATCCAAAAACAATCCTGTAAGATAGCAACTAACATGAGTCCCATCTTAAGAGACAAGGAAAATAAGGCAGAGAAAAGTAACTTGCTCAAGGTCATGCAACTATATATCATAAACTAAAAATAAAATTCTAAGCCCCCACAACTGACTCAACGGACCGTCTCTTGGCCAAGGGGATCCCAGAGTAAACCTGAAGACTGAGTTCTCAGCCACGACAGGATGGGGGACTCAGATACACATCGTTATACCCCCTCCCTCATTAACCATCATTAGCCTTTCTTCCCTAAGCTTTTAACAGAAAGCAGCCCTTTCAAACTCCATGACCAAGAACCCAAAAACAAATGCAACAAAAACAAAAATAAATAGATGGGATTTAACTAAAAAGCTTCTGCACAGCAAAAGAAATAATCCGCAGGGCTAGCAGACAACCCAGAGAATGGGAGAAAATCTTCACAATCTATGCATTCGACAAAGGACTAATATCCAGAATCTACAAAGAGCTCTGATATAGTTTGGCTGTGTCCCCACCCAAATCTCAACTTGAATTGTATCTCCCAGAATTGCCCCGTGTTGTGGGAGGGACCCAGCGAGAGGTAATTGAATCATGGGGGCCCGTCTCTCCGGTGCTATTCTCATGATAGTGAATAAATCTCATGAGATCTGATGGGTTTATCAGGGGTTTCTGCTTTTACTTCTTCCTTATTTTTCTCTTGCCGCCACCATGTAAGAAGTGGCTTTCACCTCCCGCGATGATTCTGAGGCCTCCCCAGCCATGTGGAACTATAAGTCCAATTAAACCTGTTTTTCTTCCCCAGTCTCAGGTATGTCTTTATCAGCAGTGTGAAAATGGACTGATACGAACTCAAACAAATTAACAAAAAGAAAACAATCCATCAAAAAGTGGGCTAAGGACATGGATAGACAACAAATGGCCAAGAAGCATGTGGAAAAAGGCACAACATAACCAACGATCAGGGAAATGCAAATCAAAACCACAGTGGGATACCACCTCACTCTGACAAGAATGGCCGTAATCAAAAAATCAGAAAAATAATAGATGTTGGTGTGGATGCAGTAAAAGGGGAACACTTTTACACTGTTGGTGGGAATGTAAGCTAGTACAACCACTATGGAAAACAGTGTGGAGATTCCTTAAAGAACTAAAAGTAGCTCTATCGTTTGATTCAGCAATCTCACTACTAGGTATCTACCCAGAGGAAAATAAGCCATTATATGTAAAAGATACTTGCACATGCAATTGTAGCAGCACAATTTGCAATTGCAAAAATATGGAACCAGCCCAAATTCCCATCAACCAACAAGGGGATAAAGAAAATTATATATATATATATATATATATGCACCCACACATACCACGGAATACAACTCAACCATAAAAAGGAATGAAATAATGGCACTTGTAGCAATCTGGATGAAGTGAAGTTACTCCAGAATGGAAAACCAAACATTGTATGTTCTCACTCATATGTGGGAGCTAAGCTATGAGGACGAAAGGCATAAGAATGATACATTGGACTTTGGGGACTCAGGGGTAAGGGTGGGGTGGTAAGGGATAAAAGACTACAAATTGGGTACAGTGTATACTGCTTGGTGATGGGTGCACAAAAATCTCAGAAATCACCACTAAATAACTTATTCATGTAACCAAACACCACCTGTTCTCCAAAAACCTATTGAAAATAAAAAATAAATTTTAAAAAAATAAAGAAAGAAAGCAGCCCTTTTAAAAGACTCCACCACTGAAATCAGCCCACTGCCTAACACTGCTCTCCTTTTTTGCCTCATAAGAGACCACCGACCACAGAGTGGTTCTGGCCAATCTACAGAGAATGTGCAGTAAGGGTTTTCCTGCCTGCTTCACCTTTTGATGTCAAAAGACCAAAAACTCCACCCTTAGATCATGCTAACACCACCATTTTTTCTACATGGGACCGATGCAGGGGGAAGATGCTTAATTGCACATGCATGTGTTTCTCCTTCATAAATATTCATGATTCCTCCTATAGCTTATTGAATATGTATATTTGACCACTCTGCTCAGCATAAATTTCTGTTCCATTTGCCCCACCCTCAGAGTATCTGTTTTGGGCTTCTGACCAGAGGCTATGCTTCCCACCCTGTCAGAATGGCAAGCCTGCAAGTTGCAAGCTCTCCTTTCCAAATTTATGAACCTCATCATTTTTCAGTTGATGACATCCAGTCTTCTGTTTCTACGGCTCACAATTTTACTCACTAAATGCAATACCTAGGTTTGATATTAGTATTCATTACTCTAGATGCAGCTTCCTGTCCTGAGGTGTTAGGGTTGATCATCAGATTTCCTCCACGTGTTTCACCATATTGGAATCTCTACCCTTACCCAAGAGAGTTTAATGAGGAGCTAGAATCTAGAGATAGGAATATGAGCAATTTCAAAATAGGATCCTGGTCCCAAGAGATAGGATTTATTGCATGTCAGACCAGGATCCTGGATTCACCTTTAACTCAAGCAAGTGCCTAGAAACAAGCCCCAGCTGAGGTTTATAAACACAATTAGTTTGTTCCCATCACCCACCCCCACTGTTACCATAGCAATGAGACAGATCTTGGATGCCAGTCCTCAATTGCTGTTCCTGATTTACAGTCTTCCTAATGCATGCTTCCTCTTTCAGTTTCCTCTTCTCCTGTGTACTTCACAGACCTCTGCAATATCTACCAACTGTTGGTCATGCAATCCTTCCTTAAACTCCCCCAGAAACAAGCAGCTCACTACCCACCAGGCACAAACCTTTCCCAAACCACCCTTAACTGTTTGTGAAGTCCTCTTTCTATTGTCCTAAAATCTGTCTCCCATTTTTTCCAGCCAAAGGTTCTAGTGCTGCCCTCTAGGATCCCATATCACACCTCCTCCTGACTCCTTCAAATAACTGGAGATCATCTTCATAATAGCCTGGGTCCTCTCTTCTCTAGACCAGTGGTTCTCAAACTTAAGCATGCATCAGACATGGAGATCCTGCTAAACCACACAGTGCAGGGCCCTACCCCCAGAGTTTCTGTAGGTCTGGGGTGGGCCCAGAAATTCACATGTCTAAGATACCATTGCTGCTGCTTGGTGATAACACTGTAAGAGCCACTGTTCTTGATAAGTACTCCTCGTTCCTTTGAAAACTCTTTTTGTGTCAGAGTTCCTAGGCCTCTTTGCCATTCTAATCTCTCTCAGGGACCTGCTCCAGTTCACCAAGATATGGTACCCAAAACTAGACAAGGAACTTTGAGTAGACATTTTTGATGACAAGGAACAAAGATTTCCCTCAGGCTACCTCAAGCAATAGGAGGTGGTTATTGTGAATGTAAGAAAAAGAACCTCAAATTCATGGCCTGGTTGATTGGACCCCAGGCAAATGAGGCCTCTTGGGAGGAGTAGAGATAGCAGTACACCTGGATCTCTACCCAGAGGACAAGAGCTCTCGTTGGTCCCTTAGCAGTGGGCCTCTGTTCATCCTCAGCCCTCTCCGCCTCATCTACTGTTTCTGCCGCCACCAACCAATTCCATATCCCCCTCTCTGTTTGTAGATTTTTCTCTACCTAATAGCATCTGCTTCCTCATTCTTGCTTCTATTTTCTGGTTTCCTTTTGCTCCATTTTGGCCTCTACAATAGCATGGTCTCCATGAAGAGTTCAGCCTCGAAGCCTGCCACCAACCTTCTAATTTGCCTTCTTTTCCCCAGTTCAAACTCCCCAAAGAGGGAATCAGAGTGAGGTAAGGTAAGCTTGTTTTAGTTTGAATAAAGCTCTTCAAAGTAGCCTGTAGACTGACAGCCCTTGGGTCCTATTCAATTTTTTGTGGCCGGTAAAAGGTTGGAATACATGATGTGGGCACTAGCTGCCCCTTTGGAAGGAGATGGTAAGAATAACTTACAGTCCATTGGTTACCTGTAGGTTTTATCTTGCATGCCAACTTCATCCAAAAACTATTGGCTGCCTTAAAGACTGTGTTGATAGAGGTTCAGAGGCTACATCTAAACTCAGTGGAACACAGCTAATTAGTGGTATCTGTCATGGGCATTCAAGCAATAATCCTCAGCCCACATGCCAGTTCCTTGCCCTTCCCACTGTTAGAGCATGTGGTCTAACAGGAGCAAACTAAGTGGAGTCATTACCTTCCTCATTTTGAGTTTCCTGCTTCTCTTTATGAGGACAAAGATGATATTTGCTTGTTTAGACAGCTGGATCACGCTATGGCTTCACACTGAACTTCAGTCACCTAAAACTCTTAAGCCTCTTTATACCTGCTATTAAGTGACATTTCTCCCATTCTGTATCATGCAAAAAAAGAAACAGAACTAAACAGATGAATTTCACATTTTTCCCTAAAATAGTTCACCTTGCTTAATTTGACTCATCAGTCCAGCCTATTGAGATCTTCTTAACACGAATAGTCTTTTTGTGGCCCATTTGGTAAATTGCTCAAACTCTGTCTGCAGACATCTGTCCACGAAATGGAGGTTAAATGTTTATCTTCTTTACAGGATTCACAATGAAGAATTTAGATTATTGTTTTCCATGTACTGCATTGCACCATTTAAGTAACAATTTCAAGAAATTATTTTTTCTGGGCACACTAGGTGTGCCTGTATTCCTAGTTATTCAGGAAGCTGGAACTGGAGGATCACTTGAGCCTGGGCGTTGAAGACCAGCCTGGGCAATTAGGCAACATAGTGAAACTCTGTCGGAGAAGAAGGAGGAGAAGGAGAAGGGGAAGAAGAATAATAATTAGAAGAAGAAGGAGAATGAGAAGGAGAAGGGGGAAGAAGAATAATAGAAGAAGAAGAAGAGGAAGGAGAAGAAGGAGGAGGAGGGGAAGGGAAGAAAAGTAATTATCTTAGACTAACAAGTGCACATACATATTTGTCCACTGTGTTCACAGTGAGAATAACCAAAGATAGTTAAACTATTTCATGAAGGCAGCTCCTTTCCTAAAACAATAGCTGTCGTTCACTGAACTATTCCAGGTAAAGCATACTTTAATATGTTATTTCTAACTGTTACAACATTAAGAGGTAGGTTTTATTATTTTTGGTGGGGGGATGAGACAACCGAGACAAAAAAGGTTTAATCACTTTCCAAGATAACACAGCTAGGATGGAGGAGGGCTGAATCCCAGCCCCAATCTGCCTGACCCCAAATCCTGTGTCCCATTCACTGTGCAACATAGCTGCTCCCTGAGCATGGTTCTCTGAATGACATTGAGACTTGCTGAAAATAACTGAATGCAGAAACTGAGGGCTCATGAACATTTTTACCCATGGATCACAGTGTTTGTTTGTTTGTTTTGAGACAGGGTCTCATTCTGTTCCCAGGCTGGAGCGTAGTAGTGTGATCACAGCTCACTACAGCCTTTACCTCCAGGGCTCATGTGGCCCTCCCTTCTCAGTTTCCCACATAGCTGGTACTATAAGCTTGCCCCGCCATACCCAGTTAATTTTTTTAAAAATTTTTTGTGAATATAGGGTTTCACTATGTTGCCTAGACTGGGCTTGAACTCCTGACCTCAAGCGTTCCTTCCGCCTCAGCCTCCCCAAATGCTGAGATTATAGGCATTAGCCACCACACCGATCTGGATGAAATTTTTTAAAAGTACCACCTGTATTAGGCTTGCAAATTTATGATATATCTATACTTTGGAATATCACAGGTATTATTCAAAAGAATGGGGTAGACTCACATGTACTTGTACACAGAACTGGCCTTTACTGTTAGCTACATCTACTCTGATCCTTTTTTCTTCACGTTACATTAACATATGTTAGTAGAAGGCTGAGAATTATAGGAGATTTCAGTTTCCATTCTTAACACTTTCATCTTGATTGAATTTTTACATTTTTATATTTTTTAATCAAACAAACTGAAAAACAATGTGTTAAAATTATTAGTTACCCTTTTCCTTCCCCTGTGACTGCTGAATTTCATGCCTCTGTATGGTGTATCAGGATCCAGACTTCCTGTGTCTACTGGCTCCAGCAATAAGAAACCTATTGTCTCACATTAGAAGACCTGAGGGAGGATAGGACTTGGGTTGGTGAAAGAACTCAGTGGTTCATGAATGTCATACGGCATCTTTGCACTCTCCCGTTTTCAGCAGGAGATCTGGCTCCCTGTACATCATTTCCTTGTTGCCACATTTCAGAATACCTCAAGCTGCTACAATAATGTCCAGCAAAAAAAGAGGCAACTATTTCTTCCTATGTGACTCTTTCTAGCACAAGAAAAACCTAGACAAAGGTCTCCCCCTCATCCACAGTTTCACTTTCCTTGGCTTCAGTTACCTGTGGTCACCCGGGGCCCAAAAATATTAAATGAAAAATTCCAGAGATAAACAATTGATAAGTTTTCAATCACACATTGCTCTGAGTAGCATGATGAAATCTTGCACTGTCCCACACCATCCCACGCGGGATGCGAACCATCCCTTTGTCCAGCATCTCCACACTGTCTATGCTACCCATCTGCTAATCACTCAGTCAGTTCTTGTTATCAGATCTACTGTCACGGTATCGGTATCCCAGTGCTTGGGTTCAAGTAACACTTATTTTACTTAATAATGGCCCCAAAGGACAAGAGGAGTATTGGTGGCAATTTAAATATGCTAGAGAAGCCTAAAATGCTTCTTTTATGTGAAAAGGTGGAAGTTCTCAATAAGCAATGATAGCATTTGCTGATGCTAATATCTACAGTATGAACGAATCTTCTACCCGTGAAATTGTGAGGAAGGAAAAAGCAATTCATACTAGTTTTACTGTCACACCTCAGACTGCAAAAGTTACAGCCACAGTGTGTGATAAGTGCTTAGTTAAGATGGAAAAGGCATTACATTTGTGGAAGGAAGACATTAACAGAAACGTGTTCTGACTGATGGCAGGCGGCTTCTGTACTATTCTCGGTTTCAGGCATCCAGCGGGAGTCTTGGAACATTTCTCCCGTGGGGAAGGGGGAAACCACTGTGCTAGAGACAGCCCCAGAAGACCTCTCACAGCCTACTGGTCAGAACTGCATCACATGTGCTGCTAATGCAAGCATCAGTGGAGAGTGAGGGCAGCAACACTGGATGGGACAAATAATTTCATCTCTGGGGCTGGGGAGCTCAGCTTCCTTTGAGGCACATGGCTTGCCTCCCCCTCTGAACAATATTGAGGTTCCATTATCTAGGAGAGAGAATAATGGTGGCTCACGCCTGTAATCCCAACACTTCGGGAGGCCAAGGCAGGCAGATGACTTGAGGTCGGGAGTTCAAGACCAGCCTGGCCAACATGGTGAAATCCTGTTTCTACGAAAAATATTTAAAAATAGCCAGGTGTGGTGGCACACGACTATAGTCCCAGCTACTCAAGAGGCTGAGGCACAAGAATCGCTTGAATCCAAAAGGCAGAGGTTGCACTGAGATGAAATCATGCCACTGCACGCCAGCATGGGAGACAGAGCAAGACCCCATCCGACCCCCCAAAAAAAGAAAAGACAAAGAATGGGAAACGCTCATGGACACATAAACAATGGTGTCAGAACTAATTCCTAAATTAACTATGATACCATGCTCTTGTGAATGTTCTCATCCTCTCACCCCATGTATTCTCAGAAGCACACTGTTTCTGAACCAGGTATACTAGTTTTATACACTACTTGAATTGTTAAAGTGTTAACTAAACTGCTCCTGAATTTGTTACCGTTACTTATGCTGACAGTGACATTCATATCACCTTCTCTGGGATGGCCTGTGGGAAATGTCACTGTAAAGATGATTGAAACACACTGATGAAAACCTACTTCCCTAAAGATCTAAAGCCATGATCCAGTTGATTTCAGAAACGGCAAATTCTGAAAGTAAGCAAGCAAATGGCTGTTGGCAGTGGTAATAGATATCTCCGTTTAGAAGGATATATGGTATTTGACAAGGATTGAGCTGATCGATTTTAGAGAACTTGAAAAACAGGCAGCCCTGTCTTGGAGGTTTTATGATGTCGCTTTCTGAAGATGCAGTTTAATGCCCTCTATCACTCCTCAAAAAAACACTGGAAGATACCAGCCTGCATAGTTCAGCAATGTGTTCATCTGAAAAGCCATCAAGACAGAGATATCAAGCCCTGTGTTGCAAACTTGAGGAATCTCTGATATGGAATCAATGATTTTTCTGGTAGACAAGGTGGCCACACAGGACTGAGAGTAAGAACAAGTGAGAAAGAAAGGAGATGCTTTCCCAGCCCCATCAAAGCTGGACTCATCCTTATCTTTATTTCTTCCCCCTACTCATGATCACTGCTGTGAAAGCGGGGAAGTTTCCTCTACCTTCGGAGGCTCAGGGGCTGCGCCTGCACAATAAACTGTCATTGGACAGATTAACAGAAGGTGGGCGGAGCATACAAACTGTGTGTGATGTAAGTTTATGTGGCCTGGGGAGGGTGGTTCACAAACCAGGGAAAACACGCCCAAAAAAGTGGCAAGGCTTGAAGACTTTTAAATCATTTCAACAAAGGATGATAAATTTGTAGAGAAGCGACAAGACACAGGAAAGGGGGTTTGGATTTTCGGCTTCCAGGGTGGCAAAACTGTAGGAGGTAAATATAAGGGGGAAATTCGTGGAAGATAAGAGCTATCTTAGCCAAGTTCGTTTATGCAGGTCCATTTCGGTGCAGCTTTCCATCTCCTTCATGGCCATAAAACTTCCCCAGGAAAAGGGATTTACAGCAGTCCTCATTTCTCAGAAGTTTCTGCTTTTAGTCAGATAAGGGATGCTTAGGGAAAGCTTCTTCCTGCATCTGTTGAATCTCAAATGCCTTCCCTCAAAATAATCCTTCTGCTACAGAAGCATATTTTGAGGTGGTATATTCTGATTCTCCACTCTCCCCTGTCCCCTAGCGTGCTCTTGACTGTGACTTGCACCTTGTGCCAGGTGTCCAGTTTGTCCCCTGAGCCATTCTCCACTCTTCTCTGCCCTACTTTGTGCTCCTAGAGGCTGACCTGTAGGAAGGCATCAGTGGCTCATTGCCCTCTGACGTCCAGCTGGGTTTGGCACTGGCAGGAGATGAAAGGGAAGGAATAGAGACAACTTGGAGCATGAGATTGGGGGTGTTTATTCTCCAAGTTCCCTCTTGCGGGGTCCCCCAAGTGCTGGCTGCATTTCACGGCAAAAGATGTCAGCTCAAACAAGGCAGTCCTCCCCACAGTTCTGTCTCCCTAGTTTCAGTAACCCACCCCCCCATCTGCCCCTAAAGGCTTAGGAGTGGCAATGGAGCCCTACTATTACTAATCTAGGGTTCTGCACTATGCCTTGAAGTTTCCCTACACTCTGCCCACGCCTTTGTAAATAGTTTCTTTATGAAACTCTGCTTGAGTTATCCTAATTTGAGAATGCCATCTGTTTCCTGCTGATACACTGCTCTAATTTGATCTTATATGGGTTGAATGTTTTTGCTCGGTGATATTTTTGTGTTCCTGCCTCCTGAATTACCACTCTGCATAGTGGCAGAGACTTCAGCCTCTGAAGTTGCATAGAAGTGGGTTCATATCCCACTCCACCTCCTACAGTTAGAAGACCTTGGCCAGTCACTTTACCTCTTTGAGTCTGTTTCTTTGTCTGCAAGTGGCAGTAATAATAATAATAGTGGTCTCTGCTCTATTGAGATTCCATGTGGATCAAATGAGACAGTAGGGAGCGGTGAGAAGTATGACAGTTCTCATGCCCCATCTAAAAGTGGCTCCCCGGCCAAGTGCGGTGGCTCACACCTGTAATCCCAGCATTTTGGGAGGCCACGGCGGGCAGAGCACCTGTGGTCTGGAGTTTAGGACCAGCCTGGCCAACATGGCAAAGCCCTATCTCTACCAAAAATGCAAAAATTAGCCAGGCATAGTGGTGCATGTCTGTGAATCCAGTTACTCAGGAGGCTAAGGCAGGAGAAGCACTTGAACCAGGGAGGCAGAGGTTGCGGTGAGCTGAGATCATGCCACTGCACTCCAGTCTGGGCAACAGAGCAAGACTCTGTCTCAAAACATACATACATACATAGAGTGGCTCCCTGGATCCAGGTGATAGTTGTCATGAAGAAAAAGCAGCTCAGAGTTGTCAGTTCTTCTGGTACTTCAAGCAGCCAGAAATCTAGTTTTATATATGAAATCCCCCCTTTACTAAAACATCAGTTCCATAAAGACAGTAATGACTGTTGTATTCATTGATGCATTCCCAGTGATTAGAATTGCCATTTTGGATTTCTGATTTAAAAATAATCACAATTGAAAATCACTAATAAATAACAGATCCTTTTAGAACCCCCCTCTAATTAGAAGAAAGTGAGGTACAGCCAATCATTTTCAGAATCTCCACTGTGTAGCCCCTAGTTCAGATCACCTGCAACCAGGCACTTAATAAATGTGTACTGGGCTGAGAGAAGACAGGCAACAACTCCTTTCAGCCCAAACAGTTCATGCGTCCTCCTCTCCCCCGTCACAGCCTGAAGATGGGGACCCAGCGAGCTGCAGATTTGTTACCGAGTTTATAAATGCCAAGGAGACAGCTCTCCAGCAAAAGAATGACTCAGTAGACACGTTGCAGATAAATAATGTATGAAACCACTTCTATTTTAATAGCACTTTGTGGTGACACTAATATTGATGAATTTTTTTGGCATGTATTAGATGGTATTATATTCAGTGACAGATGAGGTTTGACAGGCACTGGGCCACTTCAAACCATAATCGAAGCCAGAGATGTGATACACACTAATTCTTAGCTGATGTTTGGTCCCTGTAGGAAACTGGCCGCTAGGGAAAATAAGACCAACATTTGACTGTGGCATGTATCTTGTGGTGGCCATTTGTCTTAGCTTGTACTACCATAACAAAATACCATAGAATGGGTGGCTTAAAAAAACAAATTTATTTTCTCACAGTTTGGAAGCTAGAAGTCTGAGATTACGATGCCAATATGACAAGTTTGGTACCTTCTCACTGTGTCACCATGGCAGGGAGTGGGGGTTAGGGGTGGCAACAGGGGAGGAGAGAGAGAGAGAGAGAGATGGAATCTTCCTATAAGACTACAGTCCTATTCAATTAGGGCCCCACCCTTATGACCTCATTTTACCATAATGACCTCCTAGACCCTAACTCTAGATACAGTCACATTGGGGGTTAAGGCTTCAGTATACGATGGGGGACATAATTTAATCCATAGCAAAAGTGATTCCCAGGCCAGGTGCAGTGGCTCAAGCCTGTAATTCCAGCACTTTGGGAGGCAGAGGCAGTGAATCACTTGAAATCAGGAGTCAAGACCAGCCTGACCAGCATGGGGAAATCCTGTCTCTACTAAAAATACAAAAATTATCCAGCCGTGGTGGCACATGCCTGCAGTCCCAGCTACTTAGGAGGCTGAGGCACAAGAATCACTTGAACCCAGGAGGTGGAGGCTGCAGTGAGCTGAGATCATACCACTTGCCTGGGTGACAGAGCAAGACTCTGTCTCAAAAAAAGAAAAAACAGAAGTCATTCCCAAACCTCTCTTCCACTCCAGAGGTTGAAAAGTTCAACAGTCATTTTCCCAGTCTCTTCTGCAGTTGGCAGCGGTCATGAAAAACACAATAATGCGTGAGCGGAATTCTGCTGGGGGAGAGGAAGGGGGTTCTGGAAAGAAAATGTGCTTTCTTGATAAAAAGAACAGACATGACCAGTCCACACCATCTGTTACTCTCTCTTCCTGCCCTGAATCAGGGCAGCTGTGATATCTACAGCTTTTGCAGCCATTTTAAAACCAAGAGGCACAGGAGAAAAGTTCTGCAGTGACAACAGCCTTGATGTCACTGAGCCTCTAACCTAAATGCTAGGAGTAGTTGCCCGTATTCAGACTGGATAAGAACAAATAAATGCCTATTTGTATATGGCTCTGTGAGCTGGAGGTTTTGCTAGACACAAATGAATGTGCTGTGGATACTTACCCTCTGTGTGTGTCTGTGATATCACCTATAAAATGGGAATGATAACAGTATCTACTGTTGTTGTGGGAGATGGAAACTTTAATGAGAATCTGTTCAAAGTATTGAAATAGAGATCGGCACATAGTAAATCCTCAATGCTAGCACTATTATGTATTAATACAAAGTACATTTATTTATACTGTTTTTTACACTCCTAAAATCATCTCAAATAATTCTCAAATAAATGCAAATAAGCAGCTAAAAGGAAATGGAGACAGATACGTGGGAAAAAAAAAATAGCAGCAGATTTAGAGTCAGAAACCCAGGTTCAGAATGTCTGATAATAAGGAAACAATCATGTAAACAAAGGTACACTCACCCCGTGAACTGCATATGCAGCCATTTAAAATGCATAAAAAGACCATGCAAGGACATGAGGAAATACCCACTATAAAATGTTAAACAGCAAAAAACAGAACACACATACACAAATTAAAGGACAATCCCAGTTGTGTAAAAGAAAAAAAAAGTGAAAATGAAAAGAAATAACCCAAAATGATAATCTATAAGTGTACAGATAACTTTTTTCTCCTATGACTTTCCAAATTCTCCAAATTTCCATACATAATTGCATAATTTAAAATTTTAATGATTTCAAATTTTCTCTTTATGCTTTCCCATATTTTCAAACTTATTTGCAATAAACTCATATTACGTATATAAAGAGAAAAATAACTTTTTAAAATAAGAAAACATGGCCGAGTGTGGTGGCTCATGCCTGTAATCCCAGCACTTTAGGAGGCTGAGGCAGGTGGATCACTTGAGGTCAAGAGTTCAAGACCAGCCTCGCCAAAATGGCAAAACCCTGTCTCTACTGAAAATATCAAAACTACCAAGGCATGGTGGTGCACGCCTGTAATTCCAGCTACTCAGGAAGCTGAGTCAGGAGAATCACTTGAACCTGGGAGGCAGAGGTTGCCGTGAGCAGAGATCGCACTGTTACACTCCAGCCTGGGTGACAGAGTGAGGCTTTAAAAAAAAAAAAAAAAAAAAAACACCACATGTGCTGCCCAGAGACAGTGGAATCTGACCAGTCTTAGGAGCATTGAAGGACCCAAAGAAAAAGCACATATGGTTTCTTAATTGTCACATGTTTTAAAGTATAGCTGCATCCTGAGGGTGAAATTGGTCATGGACAGGGGCTCACTCCTGCAGACCAAAGGCACAGGTGGAGGAATAAATCAGAGTGGGCCTCGATACTTGCTCCTCTGTTTTCAGTCACATTGGAGAAACTGAAGCAAAATATTATTTTTTCTTTCCTTTACTCTAAGTTATGTATATTCATATACATTTTTTAGGTAAAAACGATCTTTTTGCTCTAGAGATTTTGGTTTCCAGACTCCACGTAACCAGTTACCAGCTATGTGGCACAAGGGGCAGACACGCTGCAAAATCTTCTGAAAATTCCACTATCCTATCTCTAAAATTAGGATTATAAGAAGAGCTATGGCCGGGCACAGTGGCTCACACCTGTAATCCCAGCACTTTGGGAGGCTGAGGCAGGCAGATCACCTAAGGTCAGGAGTTTGAGACCAGCCTGGCCAACATGGCAAAACCCTGTCTCCACTAAAAAATACAAAAATTAGCCGGGCGTGATGGCAGGCACCTGTAATTCCAGCTACTCAGGAGGCTGAGGCAGGGAGAATTGCTTGAACCCGGGAGGTGGAGGTTGCAGTGAGCAGAGACCGCACCTGGGCTACAGAGCAAGACTCCATCTCAGGAAAAAAAAAAAAAAAGAACTACTTCCCTGAAGAATGTGGTGTTCAGCAAATATACTAATGTATGTTAAAGTGCTTCATAAACTGTAAATCCTAGTACAAACTTTAGTGAAATGAACATAGTTTCTGACTGTGCAGTCCTGATTAACATCCGAGCTGTGATACTTAACATGTTGTGTGTGAAATTCAAGCAAATTATGAAACCTCCCTGACCCTCAGTTTTCAGATCTAGAAAATAGAGAAATCTTCCATTAGTACAAGATACCTGGAGCATTGTAAATAGCCAATAAAGGAAAGTTCTAATTATATTCTCTGCACTTTCCCAGGAATAATCAAAGTTAACCCCTTTACTTGGAAGGGCTTCCAAAGGAGATAGGAGCTGAACATCCTTAAAAAAAAACCTGTGAAATCACCTTAGTGCTAACAAGAGCAAAAAGGAACTAGACAAGATGCCTAGTACCCTGGTTTCCTGCCCCCAGAGCATGTTTCCACGCTCTCTGACCACCTGGACACCCAAACTGGGAGCTGCCTCTCTGAAATATTATTAGAAAAGAGGGCAAGAGTCTAGATGTAAAAAAATATGAGAAAAAGAAATTTTCATTTTAACTAACAAAGGTTTGACTGCTGGCAGGACTTAGGAAACCACTGTGTCCCTAAATCACTGAATCCCAGCAACCTAGCGCCAGGGACAAGCAGACTGTGAACCAGCATGTCCCACTTTCCACCTTGTCCCATCAACATGAGCTGATAAATCATGACCTTCCCCTGTTATTGGAGAATGGCAAATCAATACTTCCATTATCATTATTATTACTCCCAAGTCACCACTCTAGCAGCATGTGAGCTGTTCCCCTCCCAAGCACAGAGCTGAAAGGATAGCTAATCTGCTTCTGAGACCCCATCAATCACAACAGGAAGAGAAAGGATGAATTAGAAAGAAGAAACGTAACAGTACCGAGGGGAAAAACAGCATCTGAAAAAGCCTAGAATAGTTGCTCAAAGTGTCATCCTAGGCCCTCCTTGATGACATTCAGTGAGTGATGGTTAAAATGACAGTTCCCTGGAAATGCTAGTCCGTGGGTCAGGGGTATGACCCAGGAGCCTGCCTTAACTGACAACTTCTTCAGGTGGTTTTATGCACCTAAAGTTTGCACATTAAAAAGCTAGAGATCTACTATTCACTGGTGGAAATATCACTGGCAACCATCTTGAAGTTTTGTGGTCCTGCTGTTCATCTCTCAGAAATCAGTTTTGCAGAATACTTGCATGCATACTTGTAGGAATGGACCAGCATTTTTCATGTCAATATCAACTACATTTCAGTTCCAGGGAAATGGAGATGTCCCTTGATTGACCCTATCAGTACTAAAACTTCAAGGTGCATAAAAGTTAGCCAAAGGGTCTGGTAAAGCAGAAATTGCTGGGCCCTACCCCTAGAGTTTTCTATTCAGTAGGTCTTGAGTGGGGCATGAAAATTTACATGTCTTAAAAGTTCACAGGTTGGTTGGCTAATCCAAAAGTCATTCCCAGGCCAAGCGCAGTGGCTCACGCCTGTAATCCCAGCACTTTGGGAGGCCAAAGTGGGCGAATCACCTGCAGTCAGGAGTTTAAGACCAGCTTAGCCAACATGGTGAAATCCTGTCTCTACTAAAAATACAAAAATTAGCCAGGCATGGTAGCAGGCGCCTGTAATCCCAGCTACTTGGGAGGCTGAGGCAAGAGAATTGCTTGAACCCAGGAGGCAAAGGTTGCAGTGAGCCAAGATCGTGCCACTGCACTCCAGCCTGGGTGACAGAATGAGAATGAGCATGCTGTGGAGTCTTTCGCCTTGTGCCTGCCTCTCCTCTGGGCCAGCTTTTTTAAAAAAAAAAAAAAGGTCACAGGTGATACTGATACTGCTGGTCCAAGAAACATTTAAAAACCACTAGCACACATAGATGGATTTTTGGAGAGTGTTCTTTTTTATTTAGGCAGAAAAGCATAACTAAGGGAGAGGGGAAAAAAATCGCTTGCTATCTTAACACCCAGGGCCCACTAGATATCCATACACTCACATGGATACACACACATTTCTCCTCTTGCCAAAAAAAAAATATATATATATATATCACACTGCATATTGCCCCGTGCCTATCTTCTTCATGGGACAACAAATCAGGGATCTCTCTCCACTCCCCCCATGATCCACCTCTACAACATGATTTCTAACAAATGCACAGCATGAGTACTGTCTGGACTCACCACAATTGGGTGTCATATTGTCTTCAATAACTTTATTGTTGTCACTAAACATGTTCTGTGTTAAGTCGAATAATAGAGAAAAATACAAAAAAAGAAAAAGAAAAACGCATGTCAAATCCCACCACCTCAGAGATTGTTAACAAACTGATGTACATCCTTCAACACATATTCCTACATACATTATTTTACATAAACTGAATCATAGACTCCAAATTATTTTGCAACATGCTTTTTTCACTTACATAAACTAAGTTTTGATAAAGCAAATACAACCTCAAAAATCTTTGAGAAATGTACTACCTAAATGGAATCTCAACACAAATCCTCTATGAAATGAAGCATTGTTTTACATAGTGTATTTCTGCCTACTCCTCACAGATACAACAGGTTAATTTTATTAATGTGTGGATGTGAGAGAGAGTATCTGTGAATTCCATATTTCATTTATTAGGTTTGCTTTAGGAAGAACATCCTGAAATAAAAATTAGCCCTTTGTAGTAAATCAGAGTTCTGAGCCAAAGTCAGTGTCCACAGCACAGACAAGCTGAAACCTAGAGCATTTGGAGCTTCTAGTATACATTCTGGATTTTCTCCAGCCGTTTAGGACTGAAGACACTCATCTCTGGTCTCAGTTGAAATTTCACCAAGGTTCTGGTTCTAGAATGAGTCACTGGCTAAGGGTCTGATAAGCAAAGGGCGGAAGTGGGCAGAGTGTGAGAAGGGTGCGGCCTCCCCCACCCTTGATCTGATCAGTATAACCCAGAGAACATACCCATGTGCCACACGCTTGCCAGGGGACCTTCATTATAACCAAACACCCCTTTGCATCTGTAGAACATGGTTACACATTTTTTAATTTGCCATCCTGTTGTTAATTTGTCCCCATTTTCCAGGTGAGGCTTGGTGAGATTCACTGAGATCATGCATACAAAGCCCTGAGCACGTGCTCGGCACATAGTGGGCACTCAGTAAACCTCGGTGCCAGTGAGAAGACAGAGTGAGAATGAGCATGCTCTGGAGTCTTCACCCTGTGCCTGCCTCTCCTCTGGGCCAGGTTACTCTTTCATTCTGTAGACTGTAATGACATAGAAATTCCAGGACACCAAGAGACAATGAATCAAAGATGAGTTTCCAAAAGAAAATCACATTCCTTATTCCGCATCAAATCTAAAGCCTGATAAAGTCCATATAGCACTCAGGAGGCCTCTAACCTCCTGCCTAAAAGTGGTCATCGTCACAGTAAACCTGAGCCTCAAGAATGGACCTATTAGACTTGATGACGGAGGGCAACAGCAGGACTTGGCCCACGGCACCCAGCGGACCATGTCAGCAAATAGAGAGCCCTTCAAAACCTTTGCGTTCCTGTTCCCTGGAGAAACTGAGGATTGCAGTAAAGTCTAATTACAACCTCTTTTTGCCTTGTTTGGAATACAAAGGGACAATGTAGCCCTAGTATTTTTACAGAAGGAAGTAGAGATTCAAATAAAGGAAGAAAGGGACCAAAAGAAGGACATACCCATGGTTCTCATCTTCTTTCACCCTGGATCTTAAAAAGGAATCAGAAGCCTCAGCAGTCCATGCTAAGAATCATTGTCACATTCTATTATTTCCTCTGATCCCATGAAGAGGGGGAAAAAAAATCATTGCATGGCAATGCCATGTGTCTCAAGCTTCATTAAAGTGATTTCTCCCAAGAGTCTCCTATAACAGCATGTAAAGCACTTACAACAGTACCTGAATCATCATAAGTAATCAATAAATGTAAATGAGTCGTAGCAACAGCAGCAGCAGCAAGAGAGACTTGCTGAGATCATTCATTTAGCTACTTGGAACCCTGCTTAGATGGAATTCAATTCTTTTCACAATCAAATGAGTGTTTCTCACAAGAACCCACACTCCTTATTCCTTCAGAGCCTGAGACTCTGCCTTCTGTCTCCAGTCTTCCAAGCTCCTCAGCAGACAAGAAGTTCTTCACGATTGACTCTCTCCAATGTCCTCAAGCCCACGGGGACAGAGATATCCCAGCTGAAGAACTGAATTTCACAGGTCTGACACTGACACAACCCATGGAATTCAGTTCTCAAAGCTGAGGATACGCATAGGCTTTCCAGAGACGGTGCAAAGACCCCGCCTTGCAGTCCAGGCCTGTCCCAGTCCTGTGAAATACAAGATAAAAAGCCTAGTAAATCCAACGCAGCTGCTTCCCAGTACCAGGTCTAGTCCTGGTATTCATGAATTATAAACATCTGGAGGGGGGCCGGGCCAGCAGTCTGGAAGGCTCATGTGGGTGGATCTCTTGAGCCCAGGAGTTCACGATTAGCCTGGGCAACATGGCGAGACTTTGTCTCTATTAGAAATAAAAAATTAGCCACCCATGGTGGCGTGTGGTGGGAGGAACGCTTGAGCCTGGGAATTGGAGGTTGCAAGGAGCTATGATTGCACCACTGCACTCCAGTCTGAGCCACAGAGAAAGACCCTGTCAAAAAAAAAAAAAAAAAATCTGGAGGCATGTGCATGGAACATACACATCATTAAGCATCATTACACATGGTAGCTGGCCTTTCCTGCCTCATGGCTCTTCCATATGCATCCCCCCTGGCCTGGAAAACTCGTTCATCTAACATCAATTTATCCTCAGGTTCTTGCTTTCAATGTCACTTCCTCAGATACGCCATCTGTGGCAGAGACTGCTAATTGTTTGCCTAACATATATTCTCTCCTCCTTCTATACTAATAGAACCCTTAAGTGGTATATGAACACATGGACACCTGACTTTGTTTCCTCACTATGACAAAGTGCTGGATGTGAGTGGGAGTAGAGAGTTTTTTTTACTGTTTCCCTCCCTCTTCTCAGGCTTGGACCACAGGCATGGTGAAGAGCCACTGTGGACCATGCAAATGAGTGCAGCCCCCCAGGGAAGGGCAGAGCAGCATGCCAGAAGAGCCCCGAAATTGAGAGGCTTCCATTGTGCACCCTAGACCTTATACCTGCACCGACAGATCAGCAAGAATAGAACATCTACCTTGTTTAAGCCACTGTTATTTGAAGATCTCTGTAAGAGCACTTGAATGTTTACCTACCCCCATTAGCCTCCAGCTAGTCTCTTTCATAATATGGGATTATTTTCCTTCACCATAATTTGTAATTGTTAGATAATTTCATGTAATTATTTGATTAAAATTATCTCCCTGGCCGGGCACAGTGGCTCACGCCTGTAATCCCAGCACTTTGGGAGGCCGAGGCGGGTGGATCACGAGGTCAGGAAATCTAGACCATCCTGACCAACATGGTGAAAACTCATCTCTATTAACATTAAAATTAGCCAGGCAAGGTGGCACGCACCTGTAATCCCAGCTTCTCGGGAGGCTAAGCAGGGGAATCGCTTGAACCTGGGAGACAGAGGTTGCAGTGAGCCAAGATCACACCACTGCACTCCTGCCTGACAACAGAACAAGACCCCGTCTCAAAAAAAAATTATCTCCCCCAACAAGACTGTTTTCCACAAGCACAGAGACCATGCTAGTGTTTTTAAAATGTGTATATAGGCCAGGCATGGTGGCTCACACCTGTAATCTCAGAACTTTGGGAGGCCGAGGCAGGCGGATCACCTGAGGTCAGGAGTTCAAGTTTCACCTGGCTAATATGGTGAAACCACATCTCTTAAAAAAAAAAAAAAAAAAAAGCTGGGCATGGTGGCACACACCTGTAGTCCCAGCTACTTGGGAGGCTGAGGCAGAAGAATTGCTTGAACCCAGGAGGCAGAGGTTGCAGTGAGCCAAGATTGTGCCACTGCACTCTAACCTGGGTGACAAGAGAGATTCCATCTCCAAAAAATAAGAAAAAGAAGAAGTATATAGTAGCCTTATTGAGCTATAGCTCACATGCCAGACAATTCATCTATTTAAAGTGAAAAATGCATTAGTTTTTAGTATATCTGCAGAGCTGCACAACCATCATAGTCAATTTCAGAACATTTTCATCATCTCCACAATAGACCCCATAACCATTAGCAGTCAATCTCCATTCTCCTCCCTCAGCCCTGAGGAATCACTAATCTACTTTCTGTCTGTATAATTCTGGACATCTTACATAAATGAAATCATATAATCAGTGGCCTTTTGTGACTGGCTTCTTTCACTTAGGATAATGCTT
Organism: Ateles fusciceps; assembly: GCA_036589455.1. Classification (NCBI taxonomy): domain Eukaryota; kingdom Metazoa; phylum Chordata; class Mammalia; order Primates; family Atelidae; genus Ateles; species Ateles fusciceps. Next base: position 883,605 of record JAZHEH010000734.1, on the reverse strand, counting down.
TCAAGCTTTATCCACGTTTTAATGTGTATCAGGACTTCCTTCCTATAGATGAATAATATTCCATCGTACAAATCTAACACATTTCATTTATCCATTCATCAGCTGATGGGCATTTGAGTTGCTGCTACCTTTCGCCTGTTTGATAATGCTACTATGAATACCTATGCACAAGTTTTGTGTGGACATATGTTTGCATTTCTCATGGATGTGCCAACCCAAAAGTATCTGAGACAGATCTCAATCCATTTAGGAAGTTTATTTTGCCAAGGTTAAGAACACACCTGTCACACAGCCTCAGGAGGTGGTCGGGACACAGCTTGGTTTTATACATTTTAAGGAGACATGAGACATCAATCAATATATGTAAGATGTACATTACTTAGGTCTGGAGAGGTGGGACAACTCGAAGTGGGGGAGGGGGCTTCCAGATCATAAGTAGATAGGAGATAAACTGTTGCATTTTCTTCTCTGGTTAGCCTTTTACTGAATATACAATTTACATGTGAGAGGAGGGTAGAGGAATAGTCACTTACGCCTTAGTCTGGCTTAGTGAAATAATAGGGCAGAGGAAGCAGTCAGACATGCATTGGTCTTACATGAGCAGAGGAATGACTGAATTCTGTCTGTCCTTTGTCCACAAGGAATTTCCTGTGGGCAAATAGCGAGGGAAGTATGCAGCTCTTTTACCTTTGTAGCTACCTTACTTAGGAATAAAATGGGAGGCAGGTTTGCCTAGCACAGTTTCCAGTTTGACTTCCCTTTGGCTTAGTGATTTTGGGGGTCCTGAGATCTATTTTCCCTTCGCAGATGTACATCTAAGAGTGGAATTTCTGGGTCAAATGTTAACTCTGTGACTATCCTTTTGATGAACAGCCAGACTATTTTCCAAAGTGGCTACACCGTTTTACAATTCCACCAGCAGCGTATGAGAGTTCCAATTTCTCCACATCTTGCCAACTTGTTAATGTCTATCTTCTGAGTATGGTCATCCCAGTAGGTGTGAAGTGGTATCTCACTGTGGTTTTATTCGCATTTCCCTGATGGCTAATGATGTTGAGTATCTTGTCATGTGCTTACTGGTAATTTGTATAGCTTCTTTGGAGAAATGTCTATTTGGATTCTTTGTCAATTTTGTAGTTGAGTTGTTTCTATTTTTATTATTGAGTTGTAAGGGTTCTCTATATATTTTAGATGCAAGTCCCACATGTATAATTTTCGAATATTTTCTCCCATTCTTTGGGTGGCTTTTAACTTTCCTAGTGGGGTGTGTGTATGTGTTTTATGTAACATTATTTCTAGCTTCTAGCATAATATCTTGATCATTGTAAGCACTCCAAGATTGGAAGGAAGGAAGGGAGGGAGGGAGGGAGGGAGGGAGGGAAAGGAAGGAAAGGGAAGGGAGGGGAGGGCGGGAGGGGAGGGGAAGGGAAGAAGGGAGGGAGGCTAGGTCTCAGTAATGTAGCCTTCCATCACAACTGTCAGCACTGACTGACTAGCTAGGTTAAACATTAAAAGCTGATTAGCCGGGTGCCCCTTATACAAAGGGCAAGAGTTTTGCCTGGGCCTTTTCTGGGCCTTAAAGCATGACAAAATAATGGAAGAATTCTTAACAGGATCCACGTAGGATTAAACAAGTTTTATTTGGGGTCTGAGAAACTCCCCAGGCCTCCACGAACAAGTTTACTGCGAGTGTAAAGGAGCTCCCCCAGACCTCCATGATTTAGGAGGAGACAAGACAAGGGCAATCACCCCAGCACCTGGACCCATTTAGATTAAGTAAATTTACTGACGCTCCAGAGGAAGGTCTTCAAGACTTAGACCTTAGTAATAGATTTTTAAAAATTAATCACTAATGTCTTTAGATGAATACACATTTATATGTAGACATATAGCTTAGAAAAAGGTATATAAGCTCTGGAAAACGCTGTAATTTTGAGTTGTTCTAGTGATAAATTCCAGACCTTCTCCCTGTAACTGGTTACAAGAAATGAAAACTCTCTTCCTCCCCAGTTCATCTGCATCTCGTTATTGGGGCACGAGAAATAGCAGCCCAACCCTCAGTTTGGTCCAGGAACAGGAGGGAAGGAGAGAGGGAAGTGAAGGAGGAGGCAGGGAGAGAACTTACTTGTACAGAACACACATTTAATTTCCTTATTTTAAAGATGGGGAAACTGGAAAGTTAAAAACATTAAGATGACAGCATGATGAGATATAAAAACCAGGTGATAGGCTGGGCGTGGTGGCACATCCCTATAATCCCAGCACTTTGGGAGGCAGCTTCAGGCGGATCATGAGGTCAGGAGTTTGAGACCACCCTGGCCAACATGGTAAAACCCTGTCTCTACTAAAAATACAAAAATTAGCCGAGCGTGGTGGCGTGCGTTGTAGCCCCAGCTACTCGGGAGGCTGAGTCAGGAGGATCGCTTGAAGTTAGGAGGCAAAGGTTGCAATGAGCCGAGATAGTGCCATTCCACTCCAGCCTGGGCAACAGAGTGAGACCCCATCTCAAAAAAAAAAAAAAAGAAAGAAAGAAACAAGGTGGTAGAAGTTAGAACTGGGTTTTAGCCCCAGCTTGTCTCCTACCAGCTATGAGAACTAGGCAGGTCACCACCTGTCTGCATATCAAAGACCTCCTCAAAAATGTTCCTCTCCAACCAACCAGGTATTGGAAGGAGCAAAGTAAACTAATGTATGAGAAAGCATTGCTTGAACATGAGTTATAATTGAGGCCCAAGGTCAAATAGCTAAACCAACCTGGTCAGCAAATGATGGCAGGTAGCCCAATTTCTGGTTCAGGGTGAAGGATACGGCACTATATTTTAATTTTCAGACTGTTGCTGATTTTCTTCACCAATTAGAAGACTTTCTGGTTCAATACAAAAAAGGGCACCAGTAAATTTGTGGCAAATCACACAAATCCTGGGTCCTCCCATCACTGAGAGTCCTAAGCAAGAAGTGTTGCTTCCACTAACTGTAGCCCCAAACCGAGATTATGTTTTATTCACGACTGGATCCCTGGCACCTAACTGTGCCTGGCACATGGCAGATGCACAAAAGTAGTGTTTAATTTGTGAAATAAACCTGAACCCCACCATCTTAATGAAGCCAGGGGGAATTAATGTACAGGTAGGAGGATTCTGGGGTAACTTGTGGGCATATCTGGAGACAGCAAAGTGTAATGCTTACACAGCGGGCTCTGGAGTCTGGCTGCCACTGTTCTAATTCCAGCTCTGAGCCTGCCGTGAGTGCAGAGGGAAAAGCGGCAGCCACGGATTTTCATCTCTGCTTAAACTTGCATCTATTTATGTCTCTCACTGTGCCACATCCATACTTTCATTCCTTCTGTTCCATGCCAGGTTTCATGCTCCCGTTCAGCCATGGCCCTAAGCCAAAGCTCAGGCATTTTTTTATTCTGGTTGGATCCACACAATTTGGTGATTACTATATAAACGTCTTGTATTGCTCATGCTGCAGCACCAATTCCGTTTACTCATCATGATTCACTAGAGACACTTACTTCCTTCAAGTGACATGTAATGGTTTCTCCATCACCCTCAACGTGGCCTTTTATACTTGGAATCCAATGTAAATTACTTGAGAGTTTCCACTTTTTAAAGTAAGCATTGCTTTCCCTTCCACATGAAGGAAAACCAAGACTTGGAAGGGGAAAAAGTGCTCCAACTTAGGTGGTTTTGCCATGTTGCCCAGGCTGGTCTCAAATTCCTGGGCTCAAGCAATCCACCCCACGTCAGCCTCCCAAAGCACTGGTATGACAGGCGTGAGACACCACGATAGCCAACAAGGCACTTTCACGCAAATCTCACTTCACTCTCAAAAAGCCATTAAAAAATGACACTGCCATCCTCACTTGATTAAAAAAGAGGAGGAGGAGAAGGAAAAAGAAGAGAAGGAGGAGGAGCAGCAGCAACTAAGCAGTTAAAACATCCACCAAGCACATACAACTACCGCTTTTAACCACCCAACCCCACTGTCTGGCTCCTGGAGACATAAACAAAAATGGTTTCTTCCCTAAAGGAATTCAAAGACCAGATAAGGTGGCAAGGTGAAAAATAAGTAACTGCAGAATGCTAGATAAATATGTGCTAAGTCTGGCCTTCACAAGAGAGGCCAGCAGCTGAAAGAAAGGAGACCTTTTATTCAATCCCTCTACAAGCTCTGTCTTCACAGCACACCTGGAGTCTAACTGTTCACCCTCACCCAAGCCACCATCAGCTCCCACCTAGGAGACCTGCAACAATGAGGTCTCCTGATTCCACTCCTGTCTCTGTAGCCCACCCTCCAAATAGCAGCCAGAGGGACCTTATTTCAGACTTTTCTTTCTCCTAATCCCCCCTACTATGTCCATGTGTTCTCATTGTTCAGCCAAGCTGTTGGACACAGGGAGGGGAACATCACACACCAAGGCCTGTTGGGGGGTGGAGGGTAAGGGGAACTCCGAGCATTAGGACAAATACCTAATGCATGTGGGGCTTAAAACCTAGATGATGGGTTGATGTGTGCAGCAAACCACCATGGCACATGTATATCTATGTAACCTGCCTTCATGTTCTGCACATGTATCCCAGAACTTAAACTATTGAAGAAAAAAAAAAGAGGCCAGTTGTGGTGGCTCACGCCTGTAATCCCAGCACTTTGGGAGACCGAAACAGGTTGATCACCTGAGGTCAAGAGTTCAACACCAGCCTGGCCAACATGGTGAAACCCCATCTCTACAAAAATATAAAAATTAGCTGGGCATGGTGGCAGGTGCCTATAATCCCAGCTACTCAGGAGGCTGAGGCAGGAAGATCACTTGAACCCGGGAAGTGGAGGTTGCAGTGAGCCAAGATCATACCATTGCACTCCAGCCTGGGACACAGAATGAGACTCCATCTCAAAATAAAAAAAAAGAGAGAGAGATAAATCAAATCATGTCACTCCCCCTGCATAAAGCTCTCCAGCAGCTTTCCATCACATGGAGAAAAAAACCCAAACCCTTCAGCGTGGCCTATAAGGCCCCATGTCATCCAGTTCCTGCCTCTACCTCCAACCTCATTTTCTACCATCCTTCCCCTCATCCATCCACTCCTGCCCACCTGGCTTCCTTGCTTTTCCTAATTGCACCAAGCTCTTACCTCTCCCTGGAATGCTCTTTCCCAAAATATTTCCACTGTTCACCTCTCACTTCTTCCAGACTCTTCTCAAACATCACCTCATCAGAGTCCATCTGTCACCACCCTACCTAAAGGAACCACACACATGCCCCACCCAACTCCCAAACGTTCCAGCCCCTTGCCCGCTTTTCTGCCTCATAGAATTTATTATCAGTTCACAGTTATAGTTGCTTATTTGTTTACTGCCCTTCTGCGTCGTAAGAATGAACGCTTCATGGGAGTGGGCACTTGAACCAGAAGAATGCCTGGCACAGCATAGATCAGTTTCTCAATCTTTTTTTCATTATCATCCTTCTAAGGAACTTTTTCAGGCTTTTCTTTTTCCTAATCCCCCCTACTATGAAATGTTAACACTACAGATATACTATATGTCTACAAATACTATATGTATATTTGTGCTTTACACATAAAGAGAGTAAGTTTTTTTTTCACCCCTTACGGGCCAGTTTTCATGCTCTTCGAAGGGAGGCATATCTTCCCCATGGAAGGAATAGGTGCTTGATAAAAATTGGTTGAATGGATAAAACTCCCAAGGGGAGCAGCAAGCTCTGAAAGACAGAGGTTGTTCAAGGTATAAAGTTCAGCTGGGGAAATTCCAAGCCTCCTCCCCCAGTCAACCCTTCAATCTTTGTAGTGTGAGTACATCCTGTCATGCTGTGTCTGGTGACTATCCGGTATTTTTCTAATGCAGATTTTCAGCTTTAAAACAAAATAAAACCCAGCTAGGTGTGGTGGCTCATGCCTGTAATCCCAGCACTTTGGGAGACCAAGGCAGGCGGACCCTGAGGTCAGGAGTTTGAGACCAGCCCTTGAAAGTCCCCGTCTTAATCTTGTTTTGTATCCCAGCTCCCCACTGCTATTTTGGATCCTTGAATTTACTTTTCCTTCACCCTCATCCCCAGGCATGCTTTAAAATCCAGATAAGACTCCCTCCATTCATATAGTTTATTTTTTCCTTCACCCTATAACCTGCACTGAGTTCCTATGTGAACCAGGTGCTAGAGATGAAAAGATGATGATGATCCAGTCCCTGCCCTCTGGAAGCTTACCAGTGTGTGAGGGTAGACAAACAGGATGCTAAGTTCAACATACCAAGCACTCCAGGAGAAGCAACAAAATGCTTTGAAAGGACAACTGCACCGACCCAATGGAACCTCTCCTTGTTCATCCATCACCCACCACTGCCTGACAGAGCACCTGCTGTGTGTGTTGGGCCTGTGCTAGATGCTGGTATTGCAGCACAGGCGAGACCAGCATGGTCCATGGAGATCACCACACAGGAGAGACTGAAATCTCACTGATAATCACACAAAAAAAGTGAGTCCAAATGGGATAAATGAGACCAGTGGAAAAGCTCAAGATTCTATGAAGCACCTAGTAGTTGGAAAGAAATGACATTTGAGGAGAAACCTTAAAGAATAAGTAGACAGTGGTCTGTTGAAAACCAGGTAAAAGGGAGTCCGAGGCGCAGGGAACAGAATGACCAAACAGTCACAAATAGGATGTGACCAGCACGCTGGTGAGGACAGAGACGGACCCCCTCTACTGAGGTCAATAACGAGACCAGGGATGGCATGAGGAGAGGGAGGCCCAGGCAGGCAAGAGCCAATTCATGTTGGCCTTGCTGAGAAATTTGGAGTTGACTTTAACTGAAGACGGAGAAAACAGGGAAGAAATGTGATCCAGGTTGCATGTTTTTGAATAATCTGGTTAGATGTGGAAAACAGCTGGAGGAGAGTAAGAAATCGTCCCACACATCTGTCATCCGATCACGCAATTTACCATGTGATCCTGCAGGGTCTTGCACCCATCAGTGCAAATCTTGTGAGACTGAAATTCTCAAAGGCAGAGATCACATTTTCTGCCTCTTCTAACCCCATCCCATGGCAGCAGTGCACGGTACGTGGTAGACAATTAGAAAACACTTATTGAGTAATTATTTTATAATAACAAATTCTATGCTTTTATTATGATTAGCCACTCCTTCTCTCTGCCCTCTGAAAGTTCCCCTCCCATCCTCAGTCATTTTCCCATCTTTCCCATCCTCTGACTGACTGACATACTCTGTTTCGGAAGCCACAGTATCTTTCAGATAACCTCTCACAATCTCCCAGTCACTGCATTGCATGGAAAGCTGGATATCAGGTGGGTGACAATCTGAATGGTGAGCCATTGGTCCCCTCGCTGTCCCTAACCTCCCCACCTGTCCCTGGTCAGCCAGACCCTCAAACCTCCAGTTCTTCAGTCTATATCTCCAGTGTAGCACTAGTTTGTTCCTATGCCACTGAAGCAGCCAAGCCAATATAAACTTAAAGGGCACAGTCGGAGCCACTCCTCAGCCAGAATGGGGAACAGGACAGAGCAAGGCAGCAAAGTAATTGCCTCCTATTTACCGGGACATACTTTGTGCTATGACCCATTTTAACAACTTCATGAGATTTGCAGCCAGAAAACATGAAAACAAAAGAGCAATCTGAAGGTCATTTAACCACTGAGCATCTACATTTGTCAGCATGACTGCTCTCTCCATTATTATCATTTCCCCCAGTGCACAGCTCAGGAAAACTGCAGTTGCATTAGATCAATAAAAAACTGAATTCTCTTTTAAGACAGAGTCCTGTTGTGTAACTCTGTTGGGCAAATGCATAACTTGTCCTATAAAAAGAAATCCCATACCTCACTTGGTCATGGTACATTGTGACAGAGAAACTATTTGCTTCCATTTCCAAGAATTCATCCCCTTTCCTTTTATGTATTTTTCCCGCCATATGAGGGAAAATTATAAAGGAACCCAAAAGTTGTTGTAAATATGACTTTGCCAGCTCTTACCCAAAAAAATACTAGTGTGATACTTTGCTCTTGCTATACAGAGTTAGAATAAAGGAATTGGCTTTCAATAGGCGAGACTTTAAGAAAGCCCTACCTAATATAAGTTTACAAATTTGATATCCATTCAAAGCTAAATTAATCCTGGTCTTTCGGTTCATTCTCAAAAGGTATAAAGGAAATACATCCAAATTGCTTTATATGCTAGCTACAAAAAAAAATTATGTAGTACCTAATGTAGCACTTTATTTTTTAAAAAAATTTTAAATAGTCTGCATAATTATCGCATTTAGATCTCTGCGCTGCCTTAGGAGGAAAGCTGCAGCAAGCCTGGAAACACTTCTGGGTCGACTAATTTTTGCCAAGAAGAAGCTGTAAGATTACCTTCCAGTTTTGAACTTTCCTATCCCTTTCTGTAAAACAAATTCCCCTTATAACCCAGAGGTGAGTTCCTGCAAGGTGAAAAGAAATGCTACTAAACACAAATAGCCAAACAAATAATTGCCCATGCACCTTGTTCTGGGCACCTCTAGGCTCTGGGACCCAGTCGGCTGGGAATCAGACGCCTGACGCAAAACATGCTTAAAGTCGCAGAAACGGATAGCTAGATTCGCTAAGCAGAAACAGGCAATACATTTCTCTCAGGACTTCCAACCTATACATTTCAAACTTGGTAACTGTTTTCTACCTGGAGTTGGAGAGAGATATTCTAAGTTCCACACCCCTGTTTCCACGGTCTTGACATTCTGTCTCTCTGTGAATGAGGTCTGCCTATGTCTGGGGTCCATTCCCTTTGTAGTTACTCAGGTACCAGTCTCTGGGTCTCCCTCCATAAAGGTCACCACCTCCCAAAGAGCTTCTCCAATTCCCTCCCCCACTCCACAGCCTTAGATGCTTACCTCTGTGGAAACAATCCTCTCCTTCCAATCTCCAGGGAATAAACTCTTTGGAAGCCCAAAATGTCTTATTTGACCTGGATGTGTCCCCTATGGTTACAACGCCTGGCTCATGGGAGGGGTTCAAATGAATAATAACAGTTATCATCATAGTTAAGATGTATTAAATGCTTATTGTGTGTAAAGCTAAAAGAATTTTCACTAAAAATTCATAATAAAACTGTGAGGTTTACTTATTATTTATTATGAATATTAGTGATGATTGATTATAAAGTGATCATAAATTGATTGATTATAAAGTAATGTTCACTGTAAGATGATCACCATCATTTTATAAATGAGAAAAACTGGGCTCAGAAAGGTTCAGCAGCTCGCCCAGGGCCACACACCTGGCAAGTTAAGAAACGAGGTTTTCAGCTTAATCATTCTGCCTCCAGAACCCCAGGCTTCCAACCATTCTGCCATATTGACTCAGTGAATTAAGTGAGCATCACCAAGTTATTAAACTAATGAGCCTGACTATAGTCCCCACCGCTCAGGCCAAGGCACTTCCTTCTCTTCATCAAACCAAGAGCTGGTTTCACTGGAAGAAGAAACTGAGCCTTTTGGACAAAGGTAGAGACAGCCCACATCTGCCATCCTCAGCCAGCTCCTACGCATTAGAAATAATCATCCCCAGGAGAAAGGGTCTCAGGCAAGCTTCATGACAAACGTAATGGTTTTACAATAGCTGCTGCTTCAAAAAGCAAAACAAAAGAAAAATAATCTGGGTGACTAAGTAACATGAATTGCTAGAAGACGAATCTTCATCCATCCCCCTCTGAATTGCAAGATGATGGTGTGTTTTAACGGTAAATGAACTCGGCGTTCCCAAAGCCATTAAGTTAATCAATCAAGTAAATCCTCAAGTCTTCTCCTTATCCAGATTTTTATCTCCCACTGTCATTACCATCTTGCTCAGAAAATCATTTCTGGGCCTTTCTCCTGCTCCAAAGAGCTGGATTGTCACTTAAAGGCCTGTTAACTAACTGGAATTGCTGTTCTGCAGCTGCAAGTAAAATTCACACACAGTCAGATGAGTTTATCATGGGAGCTGATTAATTAGCAGTTACAGAGCCCTGAAAATAGAGTTCCATTTCATTAACATAGACACATAATGTTTTGGTGCATATTGTTGTGATTTAAACATATTTGCTCCACCGTGGAGAAGACGTGGAGGTGTAGGAAAAATGGGAACTCTATGGAATAATCAGGAGTGAGATCAAATATAAAGGATTTTTTAAATAATGTAATGGTTAATACTGAGCTCAGGTCTTCTCTACCAGAGTCTGTTCTGAACATTTCGTGTGATTAATTCGCTCATTTGTTTCTCATGACCATCCTAGGAGACAGGGACTATTATTGTTAGCATTTTATACAGGAGGAAATTGTAAACCAAAAACAGTATTTGAAGGCCCTCCCCTGACAACCATCTGAATGGACTTCCTCCTCAGCCAAGGCTCTTTTAAAATGTAACCTGAGAGACTGTTTCGGGCCATGATGGGAAGTGGGTCAAACATGCCTCATTATACCTCTCCATCATTAGCATCAACACAGACTTTAAGTCTGATAAGAAATATCTTACTGGCTGGGCACCATGGCTCATGCCTGTAATCCCATCACGTTTGGAGGCTGAGGTAGGCAGATCAGCTGAGGTCAGGAGTTCGAGACCAGCCTGGGCAACATGGTGAAATTCTACCTCTACTAAAAATACAAAAATGAGCCATGCATGGTGGCGCCTACCTATAGTCCCAGCTACTCAGGGGGCTGAGGCAGGAGAATCGCTTGAACCCGGGAGGTGGAGGCTGCAGTGAGCCGAGATCGTGCCACTGCACCCTAGCCTGGGAAATAGAGCAAGACTCGGTCTCAAAAAAAAAAAGAAATGTTTTACAACCTATTCTCTCTAAACCCTAGTACTTAAAGGCTTCCTCTCCAAATAAGAACGTGGGTGTCCACAGTCCTTCATCTTAACCCAGCCATTATTTTCTGTTGATCCCAGGTCTTTAGAAAAACTCAACTGTCAACCAGAAAATGTTTAAATTTACCTATAGCCTGGAAGCCCCCGACTCTGAGTTGCCCCGCCTTTCTGGACCAAACCAATGTATTTTTTAAAATGTATTTGATTGATGTCTCATGCCTCCCTAAAATATATAAAGCCAGTATGTACCTGGGCTACCTTGGCACATGCTCTCAGGACCTCCTGAGGGCGGTGTCACGGGCCATGGTCACTCATATTTGGCTCAGAATAAATCTCTTCAAATATTTTACGGAGTTTGGCTATTTTTTGTTAACAAAATGAAGGCACACGGTTATTAAACAGTAGAGCCAAGGTTAACACTCAGACAGGCTGGCTCCAGAGCAGTGGTTCTCAACTGGAGGGGCAGGGGGAGTGGGAGGAGAGGCTTAACCTTCCTAGGAATATTTGCAGTGTCTGAAAATATTTTTGATTGCCATGAGTTCGTTGTCATTTCAAGGTGTCACGAATTGGGGGGGCATCTAGTGGGTTGAGGCCAGAGATGCTGATAAACATCTCAATGCACAGGTCAGCACCCCACAATAGCAAAGAACTTTCAGTCCCTACATGTTAACAGTGATGAGGTGAAGAAACCCTGCTCCAAAGCCTGGTCCTTGCTATTGTGTCCAAAACTTGTGCCCAGAGAAAAGGACAGGTGACCAATGATCATCTCCCTTCCCTATGTAGCAGCTGTGTTACGTCCTGGCAGGTTACCTCAGCAGCAACAACTACAGAGTTGATATTATTTCACTTGCCTGAAGGCTGAATTTGACCTCTTAAAAGCTCTGTGAGATCTCGGATTTCCTAGCAAAAGCTATGAAATCTCTAGAAATAATAATTAAACATGTGACATTGGAGCAGAAATAGCAAATCACTAACAGAATAAAAATGAGATTGTAGAAAGATGTCTGTGTACATGCTGGAATTTAGGACCAAGTAAAAATATCCTTTCAAAGCACAGGAACAAATCAAAGGCGGGAGAGCAGAGTGTACAAGAACTCTCTGTACTGTCTACGCAATGCTTCTATAAATCTAAAACGATCCTAAAGCTAAAATTTTATTTTTTTTAAAAAAAGTAGAGGAAAAACTAGTACCTAAAGAGGAAAACATTAACATCAGATCTGGCTTACATCATACACAAAAATATACTTCAGATGGATGACGGAGCTGAATGCAAACAATGTGATAGCAAAACTCTAGAAGTTTCAAAAGCAAATATAAAAATAAATCTTTACAATCTTCACTTGAGGTAGTCCTTTCTCAATGAGACACAAAAACATTGCAAAAAAGACTGACAGGTTTGAGACTACCTATGTGGCAATAGAATTGCACATTGGAGCAGCACAGAGGATCAGTTCAGTAAAGAAGTGACCAGAGTTGTTTTTGCAGCTTTTCTCTGGGAGTCAAAGGGAAAGGCCCTTGGGGGAACACCCATTTGGCATTCCTCTCTAATTAGCTTTAGAATTAACAGGGAAATTTCCCTTCCTTCTCTCTGTTCCTGGTGTCCCCGGTTAAAGGATATCTCTGGCAAGCTGATGGATGTTACTGGGACATAGGTGTGACCCTAAAGCCTAATTCTGGATTTGGCTAGAACAATTGGCTCTTTTCTTATTATTTTAATGTCTGAACTGATATGGGTGACATTTCTTCCAGCAGCGGGGGCAGATGGTAATGACGACTGTAGGCCAAGTGACTGCTGATTCCTACACACCAGGATTACCCCAAAATGGCGGCACTACATGACTCCCTCCAGTACCCCAAGAGGCAAAGCTACAGAAAATGTTCAGTTCCACATCAAAACTCTGAAATTAACTTCCCCTGAGATGTGCAGAGTTTTATGCCCAAACTTCCAAAAAATATTAAAACTCCAAGATGACCATTTTTTCAACATGAACTTGTGTGCTCTTTTATATACACACACACACACACACACACACACACACACACACACACTCACCATGATTCAGCAATGAACTTGTGTTCTTATCTCCAACAAGGAATGTATCTAAATAGTCATATCCTTAAGGATATAAGTTTTTAGCAGAGTCAGGAACCTAGGAAAGAACTATACAGAGAGGTAGACAGGCCTCAGCCACCCCTTCCACCCCTTTGATGGTATATCCATACATTTGCATTGTCCTGTTATCTTTTCTTAGAGAATCAAAGGACGTTTCTAAGATCTCAGAGAAAGAGTAACAAATAGTATGTAAGATATCATATCAGAGTCAGTCTGGAATGGGAAAAATCAGATGTGAGTCCCTACCGGACTGTGGAGCCTTACAGAGATCATTTGATCTCTTTGAGTTTCAATTTCCTTAGCAGTAAAATGGATTCAATTCATTTATTTAATAAATATTTAATAAGTTCCTATTATGTGTTTATTCTACTATTTCTACTAACCTTACAAATTTAATGAAAGAATTACATGAAATGACAAATTAAAATGTGTTACAAAGTGTAAGTCATAAAAATAATACATGTTATTGTTAAAAAATAAAGGTTTTCTCTTGTTATTAAATAAGACTGAAGCCCAGAACAAAATAAGAAACTTTTGCCAGACTGTAGAACAACCGAAGAAGGAATCACTATTGCAGTTCAAAAAGTGCCCAAAAGCTGGCTTTTAGGGACCACACCCAGGACTATAGATTGCTGACAGCCAGAGAAAACAAATATTTACTACAGGTTGAGCCCAAAGGCCTCCACTGAGAGCCTAAGACTACACAGAGCTGAAGCAGTGAATGCATCTGATTCCCGCTGGGCCTTTGGAGAAAGTGGGACTCTAGGCAATTCAGAGACCAGAAGAGGCCCCAGGAATGCATCACCAGGGGCCATCCAGTCAGCTCCTCATCCCATCTCAGGCCTGGCCTCATGGAATCCTGAAGATGGAACACCATCCGCTCCACAAGATAACAGTGCAACAACTCCAAATATCCTGCATGACCCCCGGAGTCCACCAAAGTCCACCTTCTCCCTCTCAAAGAGCTTCTTATACTGCTGCTTTTCTGTTCCAAGGAGTATTATGTATAAGGACAGCAATATGATTTTAAAAACAGTAACAAAAACAAAAAGAAGCCAGTTCTGTCCAAAAACCCATTGTTAATAACGGAGATAAAATGTCAGCAGAATGCTACCCTCAGACGGGTTTGGGGCAAAATCAAAGCAGAACTAGGGCATACAAATGAAATAACGGACACTGCATTTCGGGAGGCCCAGGCAGGTGGATCACCTGGGGTCAGGGGTTCGAGACCAGCCTGGCCAACATGGCAAAACCCCATCTCTACTAAATATACAAAAATTAGCCGGGTGTAGTGGCGTGAATCTGTAATCCCAGCTACTCTCAAGGCTGAGGCACGAGAATTGCTTGGACCCAGGAGGCGGAGGTTGCAGTGAGCCGAGATCACGCCACTACACTCCAGCCTGGGCAACAGAGCAAGACTCCATCTCAAAAAAGAAAGAAAGAAAAGAAAAGAAAGGAAAAGAAATAAAGGACACAATCTGAAGGTCTTAAATGACAAGAAAATACAGTAATACAATAATTAAACCCATCAAGGTATCAAGAAAGAAAAGTGACACTGTTTGCCAATTAATATACAGGTCAGGTTCAGTGTGTAAAAAAGATTCTTTAAAAAAATAGAAAATTTTAATAAAACTCTTAATATCCAAAGACAAGATTGAGATTGAGAATAGGAACACAATAAACAAAAAGTAATAGCCATAATGCCCCAGCCCAGAATTTTCCTAAGTGCACCATATTTACTGTGCAATAGTTGCATGCTGGTGTCACTGCAATAAAGTTTATGACTTGCTAAACAGAGACCACAGTCTACAACTCCAGGGTTTAAAGCACATTATTTTATCATAAATAGAGATTCTTTTTTTGTTGTTGTTGTTTTCTTTTTTCTTATCATCCATAGAGATTCTAAACTACTTCCTGACCCCACTCTATCCTACCCCACCCTGAAAATAACAAAAGATTAAAAATATGTCCCTTCTGGAAATGAAGCCGCATCTTTGCTACAGCACTGGAAATCTCTCCAAGTCACTGACATTTTTATATTTCTAGACCATGACAAAAGTCTCACCTACTTTAATTCTAATGTCATTTCAATATGCCTTAAACATCTTGATTATATCTTTAATGTGCCATTACTCTGCAATAATCCACTGTACAAAAGCCTGCTGCCTCTCAGACAGAAGATAAGTACATAATAAATCAGCTTGCAATGATTATTTTTTCCCAGCTCATACTCACAGCGAGCTCTTAACATTTCATTTTATTTTATCATTTCCGATTCAGCCACCGTTCTCCCCCCTCCTCATTGTGCTACTGTCTCCTGTCCATCCTGCCCACCCCTTTGGCATGGCTTCCGCCCCAGGGTTTACCACTCCAATCGGCCCTGCTGCTGCCATCCAGGGAAGGAAGAGTGGTCAAGCGTCTTGGAGAAAGAGCATCTTTCTGGAGAAAGACTCTTATTCGCTGGGGTAGAGGAAGGCAGCTAAGGCCTATTTGCATAAGCTTTTATTCCATTTCCACACCCTGCACGCTAACCCTCTCTGGAAAGTCCCTTCTAGATCCCTCGGCACAGCGAGGCAGGAAGAGGCTTGGCCGGAATGGAAGGTTCCAGCCTGGCAGTGTCAGCTTCTCCCCGGGTGAAGGGCTGACGGGGAAGCTTCCACCTCCCTCTTCATGACCGCAGGGTCCGGTCCCCCGGGTAGGGGACCCTCTTGCAGCACGTGTCGGGAGCAGGCTGCTGATTTGGCCTGCACGCTCTAGAGCGTTCTGTGCAGGATGCGCCTGCTCCCCTGCAACCTCCCCCGAGGAAGTTCTGGTCAGGCGCTGGGTCCCCAGGCTTCCTGTCTGTACTCTCAGCAGCCCCGCGGGGGGAAATCCCAAGAGCTTTATCGGCTGCCCAATGAGCCTGTTGACTTTTCAAGTGCGCACAGGCTGAGTTTCAGCCAAAACCTCAATTTAAACGTTAACCAAAAATAAATAAATAACGTGTGCAGGCATTTAAAAAGAGAGAATCTGCCTTTGGGGTGAAGATCCGGCAGAAAGCTCCCTTTTTTCATTGCTGCAGATACACGAGGCCTGGATTCGCTCAGGCTTTGAACAAAGGGATTCTTTGATCTGTAAACTGACTGCTTGAAGTGAGCAACGACCTGGCAGGCGGAACACTCAGAAATCTTCCCAAGCACCTTTCTCTGGAAATGTGAACATTCAAGGCAGTCCTGTGTGTCGGCTAAAGAGAACAGTCATAGCTAAATCTTAATGGGCACCTACTAGGCACCAGGCATGCTGCTGAATGTATCACGTGCATCATCTGCCCTCATGCCACAGCAATCATAGCAGGTGGCCAGAATCATTATCCCCATTTTATGATCCCCATTTTACTGATAGGAGAATTTTATCTTTGGTGAGGTTAGGGGCACTTGCCTAAAGTCACACAATTAGCAAGTGTTTCCATGGGTGCCCTTAGCTGCTCCTTTTCCTAAACTGGAAAGAACTTACAAGGCCCTTGGAATGTGCAACTGCAAATTCAAATCCCCAGTCAAGAAAAATATAGCTTCCTTTCCTTGGTCATGTGCTCATGGACAGAAAAAGACCAGTTCAAAGAATTTTGCTTCCAGGCAGACGTAGTGACTTTCCTCACCTCCCCTGAAGGTATTTGTTGCTTATCTTGCTGGGCTCCCAAAAGGTTTGTTTGAACTTCTATTATAGATAAAGTTTTTAAAAAGCAAATATTTATTGAGCACTTATACACCAGACACTGTTCATACAAACATGTTCTTATTTAATCCTCCTAAGAACCCTAAAAAGCAGATATTATTATTAACCTTAGATTAGAAACGAGAAAACCAATGTTCCAAGAGAGTCAAAACTTGCCAGAGTTCACGTAACTAGAAAATATCAGAGCCAGGATTTGAAGTGAGGTTTGCTGTCCCCAAATCTCTGAACCTCCTACACTGCATTGCTCTGCCTCTCAAGGGGTCCACATCAAAACTATTTCCTTGTGTGAGATTCTCTTCCATTAGAAGGGAGCTCCTTGGGGGTGTGGGGTGGACCCAGGCGTCTGAGTGGGCTCTGACCATACCTTCAGGCACTACAGCATCTGCTGAAAACGGGGGTGGATGGATGGAAGGGAGGGGGGGAAGCATAAGGGTGACCGGAAGAGTTAAGGGCACTCTTAACCCATCCCACATTGTATTAAGGAATAAGCGACCTATTTGTGAAGTTTTTATAAAAGGTTAAAAGCTGCATAATGTCAGTTAGTGATAATTCTGTTTAAAGAAATCCACAATTATTTGGATCCATTAACTGGGACTAGACTCAAATGGAACAAGCAGAAGGAACTCAGGCCTGGCTGGTTTCTGCTAACAAGTTCATTATCCCATTCCAGTCAGTTAACTCAACTCCGGCATTCCTAAGGGCTCCTTTATGACACCCGGGGGTCATTAGTATAATTTTCCAGAAAAAGGAAAGCGGATGCTTGGAGCCAGAATTTAAATAGCTAAATACTGCCAGCTGTAAGCACCTCCATCCACTGCCTTTTGCCTCAGGAGGAATAGACTCTAAAATCTTGAGGCAGCTTTCAGGGATGATATATGAATTCAGCCTCATCCTTTCATAACCAAAATGTGTATCATTTTTGTTTATTTTGTTGGGGGGTAGGTTGGCAGAGAGTTTAAACATCATTTATAGAACTTATATTACATGCCAGGTAAAGTGCTATGTACTTTACCACCATTACCTCATGTAATGCTTATAAGATGGGTATTTGTCTCCATTTGACAGACAAAAATCCAGAAGACAGACACCCAGGGAAATTAAATAAATTCCTAGAGTTAAAAGTTAGTAAAGAATGCCTGGCACAGTGGCTCATGCCTGTCTGTAATCCCAGGACTTTGGGAGGCCAAGGCAGGCGGATCACCTGAGGTCAGGAGTTTGAGACCACCCTGGCCAACATGGTAAACCCCCATCTCTAGTAGAAGTACAAAAATTAACAGGCATGGTGGCGGGTATCTATAATCCCAACTACTTGGGAGGCTGAGGCAGGAGAATCACTTGAACCCAGAAGCGGGAGGTTGCAGTGAGCCGAGATCTCGCCTTTGCACTCCAGCCTGGGTAACAGGAGTGAGATTCAGTCTCAAAAAAAAAAGTTCGTAAAGAGATGCTGGAAGGAGAGGAATTGTGGAAGGAGTGTCATTCTTCTTTGGTGTCTTACCCAGTTTGGAGTTTCAGTCCAACTAAATGTTATGCTACATTTCTTATAGGTACTCATAAATGCAAAAATTAATTAAATTACTGGGTTAGAGCTGTTGTCTACCCTTACTTATGAAGCAATCTTCAATGTTGTTGTGAAGACTTTTTGAGGCCTGCATTGTTTTTACTTTAATTCCAAGCAGCGTCACCCTTCCTTTGAATGCCACACTCCCTCCCCGTCTCCACCATAGAATTTGACATTTCAAAATGCACCCATACAAGCTGTCCTTAATTCTGCACAGTAATACTACGCCATTTATATAAGGGACTTGAGCATCCGTAAATTTTGGTATCCATGAGAGGGTCCTGCAACAATCCCCCTCGGATACCAGGGGGACTACTGTACTGTGTTCACTGAAACTTGCATATGTCAAAACCATGTCCTCAATTTGCATAATTGCAGGGTGCTGTTGATATATGAGCTAAAGCTGATAAATCTATTCAATGTTATGATATTATCTTGGGGAAGCATTAAACATTTATTCACTTTAATTTTGTGTTTTCCTTTTGAATTTTGGAGCCAATCAATTTTTTTTCATGAGCCCTAAAAAGGACATATGTAGTGTCTAGAGTCCCTTATGTTTTACCTGGTCCCACGTTTAAGGGATGGTTTTGCTCCATGGTTTACGTTGCACATACAAGGGACTTCAGAATCTTGCTGTTGTTCACCTCAAATGTCACAGTGTGGGTTCAAAAGTACAAAAATATAGACTGGAAAGATGACCCTCAAGTATGCCCCGAGTACTATGGGGAGGTCTCCACCTGAATTATTTGGCCCTCAGACTCTCTGATTTGGTGGTAGGAAATTGTGATATATACAACTATGAAAAATACTGCCAAGTGTCATGACAATGTTGGTGTTTCCAGCCCACTCTGTAGCTGAGACACTTGGGGTTCTTAAACCAGGAAATCCCCCAAATAGACAGCTGTTGTCGTGCTAAGGATTAGAGCTGGCTTCTTGACCAGCTGGCTTGCAGTTCAGATGGGGCTCAGACTCAGGATTCAGCTCTCCCTTGTCTCTGCAGGTTCAAGTGAGCCTGCTGGACTTCCTCTATCCAAAAAAATAAATCTTATGTAACCAAATGCCCTTTGGCCCGTGAAGGTGCTGCATACCAAGCATAATAATCATTAGACACCCTCCTGTGCCACGGCCCACACTTTCTCTCTCCTTTCATCGGAGCACAAGCCTATCTGGCAGAGACACCTTATACAATGTTTTTGAATTTTCATTTGTGCAGAACTTGTCTCTCTGACCAGTTTAAATACCTGTAAAGGCAACAAGAAATCATCAGAAAGCTGGGCTGTAGACTCTAGCTGAGAAAAACTAACTTAACCTCTCTAAGCCATTATTCTAATAAAATCAGAAGTAGCATATACCTGACAGGGTTGCATTAAAGATTACATTTATTTTACAAGCCAGTAAAGTGCCAAACGTAATGCATGATCCGTAGCAGGCCCAGGAAATGACAGAGCAAAGAGATCAGCTACTAAGTATCTTCGTTGCATTTCTCACGCGGCCCTCCCCTAAGCTGGACATTCAGAGCACTATCTACAGCATGTGCCAGGGAAACAGACCACATTACCCTGCCAATATCAATATGCAGAAAAACAATTATGATACCAGTCGTGTTCCAGCATCCTGAGAGTCTGCTCCTGAAACTAAAAATGTCTAAATGGGACATATCTGCATAGCTAGAGGTGGAAACAAAGGAACTGGGCCTAAAGAGAAGCATAGCATCCTCTCCTTCAGAAGTACACAAGAGCTGGAGTACTGATGATGGCACACAGGGCACCAAGAGTTGCTCTTTATACTAACATTGTAGACTGCCAGACCTAGGAGGCGAATAGAGGAAAGGCAGGTGTGACTTACCCAAGGGAACACATCCTGACCCAGCAAACTAACAAAGTCATTGATAATGTGGGCAAAGATTTAGCCAAACAATGTTCCTGAGTAAAGCTGTTTTAATATCAAACTATTAGCAACAAATTTAATTGTCCAAAACAGGGAATTGGTTAAATTATGGCACATCTACCAAATAAGCACATTTACTCTATTTTAAATGATGATGCTAAAAAATACTTAACGTTTTGTAACCTTCTAGCTGTCTTTTAAAAGGGAAAATAATGCTATAAAATGCTTCTTGTTGTCATCTAGTATCTGTGAGAAAAGCAAAACAGCACACCAAAAAGATAAGAGGAAGATAAGACCATGTGAGATCTTTCTTACCTTTTCTCATCTGTGCTTTCTATGTTTA
This sequence comes from Ateles fusciceps, assembly GCA_036589455.1. Classification (NCBI taxonomy): domain Eukaryota; kingdom Metazoa; phylum Chordata; class Mammalia; order Primates; family Atelidae; genus Ateles; species Ateles fusciceps. The sequence continues at coordinate 863,140 of JAZHEH010000734.1, read as the reverse complement.
AAAAAAATTAAGGCCAGGCGCGGTGACTCACGCCTGTAATCCCAGCACTTTGGGAGGCCAAGGCAGGCGGATCACTCCAAGTCAGGAGTTTGAGACCAGCCTGGCCAACATGGCAAAACCCCATCTCTACGAAAAATACAAAAATTAACCAGGCGTGGTGGTGGGCACCTGTAATCTCAGGTACTCGGGAGGCTGAGGCAGGAGAATCACTTGAACCCAGGAGGCAGAGGTTGCAGTGAGCTGAGATTGCGCCACGGCACTCCACGCTCCAGCCTAGGCAACGGAGCAAGACTCCATCTCAAAACAAAAAAAAAAAAGTAATCATATTAAACTTTTATAAAAAGGGGTAAATTGTTAGTTTGAAAGATAGATAAAAGAGGAAAGAGAGGTAGGAGGAAATATAAGGGAAAGAAAGGAGATCAGAAAGCAGGGATTCACAGACATCTTCCCACCAACCTGCTTTCCCCTCTACAAACCTTTCTACTCTGCCTCTTCAAAACCTCTCGGGGAGGAAAAACAATGCTAGCCATACTGCTAGTAAAAGATTACAGACAAAAGACTAGGAACTAGGAACACAGATCCAATGCACCAACAGAGAGTAAATATTTATAAAGCAGAGATAAGCGCAATTTAAGAGTAATTTTCAGCAAAAAGTGGTTGTCTTTCTCATGCATTCCTAAAAGCATGGAAGTATTAAGAAACTACCCAAAAGCTTTCAACCAAGTAGAATGATCTAAAGCAATATGGGAACATCATCTTCTTTCAAAAGCATCTCAAGGGAAAATACAGTTTAGAGCAAATAGTATTAGGGAAATGATTATGCAGAGAAGAACGACTTGAGTCTGGTAAAAAACATGCGACAGCGTTGTGAGCAGAGCTTTGGAGGGTGCAGACCGCTCGGCCGCAATCCCTTCACTTCTGCTTACCAAATGAGCCACCTACTTGGTCTCTGTCTGCCTCTGTTGCCTCAACCTGGGGATAGAAAAAATATTGGTACCTCATATGGCTTCTATTAGGATTAAATGAGTTGGTGCATGTAAAATGTTTAGAGCCATTCTGACGTGTACAAGGTACTCCATAAATAAACAGTTGATTATTCCAGTGGACAGTTATTATGTGCTGGCTGCCTAGCATCCATTTCCCCCTCCTAATACCATCCCAGATTCAACCCCCAGGCCACAAACCAGTATGAGTCTGTGGCCTGATAGAACCAAGTTGCACAGCAGGAGGTGAGCAGAGAGCGAGTGAGCTAAGTTTCATCTGTATTTACAGCTGCTCCCCATTGCTCCTATTACCACCTGAGCATCACCTCCTGTCAGATCAGCAGTGATATTAAAGTCTCATAGAAGCACCAACCCTACTGTGAACTGCACATGGGAGGGATCTAGGCTGCCTGCTCCTTATGAGAATCTAATGCCTGATGATCTGTCACTGTCTCCCATCACCCCCAGATGGGACCATCTAGTTGCAGGAAAACAAACTCAGGGCTCCCACTGATTCTACATTATGGTGAGTTGTATAATTATTTCATTATATATTACAATGTAATAATAATAGAAATAAAGTACCCAATAAATGTAATGCATTTGAATCACCCAGAAACCATCCCCCCTGTCCCAATCCATGGAAAAATTGCCTCCCACAAAGCCAGTCCCTGGTGCCAAAAAGGTTAAGGACCACTGGCTTAAACCATTCTTCTGAACAGTGATGATTGTTTCAGAAAAGGATCCATGACCCAATTCAGGCCAATAAGACAGAAACAATCAGAGGCTTGTGAATAGTCTCCAGAAGACACCCTCTCTTTCCCCTGGAAAGTGTTGAATATGAAGATGGGGCCTCACCAGGATTAAGTCTATAATCCAAGTATCTCAGGGGCTGAGGCAGGAGGGATGCCTGAGCCCAGGGGTTTGAGTCCTGCCTGGGCAACAACGCAAGACCTTGTCTTTAAATAAATAATTTGTTTAAAAAAAAGAAGAATATAGAGCCTGCAGCTACCACAGCCAATTGGCTACCATAAGTGGGAATCTGGAGCTGCCAGAGAGCCCCAGGTAAGAGTTGAAAATAAAGCCAATACTAAAGAAAGCTCTTGTTGATATCACTGGAGTCCCTTAATCTGGCCTCACTTGAGGCCAGATCTCCTGCTAAACATCTCAGGTATAAAGCAGCAATCTGCTATTTAAGCCAGTTAAGTTTGGTCTTTTGTAATTTGTACATAAGAATCCCTAGTTGATCCACTTTTCTCAGATGAATAATCCTTTGCATTTCTTTCTCTGGAAACTGACTACGTTCCAGGCATTCTCTACGTCAATAGAATTTTATGAAGTCTTGAGTCTCACACTCCCTTTGATTTTCTCTGAAGAAAATGGAAGCAAATTAACCTTCAGCTGTTCTCACTGTTTCCTATTTCGACTATTGCAAACCCCCACCCCAATTTCTAAGGTACTCTGCAAAACCAACCCTATGGCACGAAAAATGGTCCAAGCGTTTGGAATAAGAAAAACGTAAAAACTAAGTAAAATGCATAAAACTCTGTGGTCTGTATGTGTATGCACGTGCGTGTGTGTTTTTATCCAGTAACTACCCAGGAAGGGAAGGCAAGAAATATGATTTGCAATAATATACTTACCCATTTTGATGAAACTCCACTACAAAATAAATGTCTCTGGGACTTTTTGATGAGCTACCAGAATTAAGGGGCACATTAATCCCACAGCTTTCAATCACCCCAAAACCTCTGCCAATGTCTCACATCTGACAGATACCAATACGCACTTGTTGAATTGTCCATCATTTGTGCTGTGCCTGCTCAACTACAGCTGCAACTATTTATTGAGCACCCACTATCCACAGGCACCTTGCTAGGCAGTTCACAACTATTCTCCTAGATAATTTACCTCAAAGCACATCTGCATGGTAAGTGCTGAACTTCCATTCCTATTAATAGAGGAGGAAACGGGGTCAGGTAACTTGCTCAAGGCCAGACAGGTAGAAAACGATGGTGCTAAGATTAGAGCCCTGGCCTAATATGTAAAAGACACATTGACAGTGAATCACACATCACATGAGTGTTAGTAGATGAGCGAAAACGATCATGTGGTTACAAGAAGCAAAGGTCAAGAGCAAAGATATTTAAGAGGTGGGAGGCGGCGTGATGTAGAGGGAAAAAACAGGAGCTCACACAGATCTGCTGTGACCAAGCTACATGACCTTAAACGAGACAAAGAATTCATTCAAGCGTTTGTTCACCAAATATTCATCAAGGGTCTACTATGTGAGTCATACTCAGGAAACAGCATTGAACAAAATAAACATGGTCCCTCTTCTCATGGACTTTGTACTCCCGTGAAGATCATAGAAATGGAAAGACCCTTTGGGATCACCCTGTCCAGTTCTCCCATTGACAGATAGAAAGAGAGAGACCCAGACAGAGGGAGGAATGTGCCCAAAGTTATACACACAACACGTTGGTTAGTGGCAGAGCTGGACTAAAGCCCACCTCTTCATATGGCCCACTACAACACTTCACAAACGGGAAGATTAACTGCCTTTCCCTAGCTCCATAGCACTCCCATGATAACTGAGGTGAAGTCTTTGAAATAAGTAGGGAAGACCTACTATCAATATTACGACTAAAGATGTTCATGACAGCACTGTCAGAAGGGGTGTGCACTTGCACACACAGGAACATTGGAAACAACCCTAAATGTGCTCTAAGTGAGGGGCTGTAATCCCAGCAGGCCAAGGCGGGCGGACCACAAGGTCAAGAGATTGAGACTATCCTGGCCAACATGGTAAAACCCCGTCTCTACTAAAAACACAAAAACTAACTGAGCACGGTGGCGCATGCCTGTAGTCACTCAGGATGCTGAGGCAGGAGAATTGCTTGAACCCGGGAGGTAGAGGTTGCAGTGAGCTGAGATCGTACCACTGCATTCCAGCCTAGCGACAGAGCGAGACTCCATCTCAAAAAAAAAAAAAAAGAAAAAAAGTAAACTATGATACATCAATATAGTGGATGCTTTTGCTACTAAAAAATAATAATAACAAATGTTAGACTTACTGGCTTGGCCTGCAGAATGGCCACAGTGTTCTGTTAAGCTTCGGGGAAAGCAAGTTGTAGACCAATGAATATAACATAATCCTATTTCTTGTTTGTTTCTTGGTTTTAAGAATAAAATGTAGATGTGTTTGTTTCGTATACTTATTTTTGAACACAGAGGTATGAAAATACATACAACATTGGTTTTTTGAGGGAATAGGATTAGAAGATCAAAGGTCAATTATTAACTTATTTATGTACAAATTTTATCCCAGCACTTTGGGAGGTTAAGGAGGGCAGATCACCTGAGGAGTTCGACATCAGCCTGGCCAACATGGTGAAACCCTGTCTCTACTAAAAATACAAAAATTAGCCAGGCACAGTGGCAGGTGCCTGTAATCCCAGCTGCTCAGGAGACTAAGAGAGGAGAATCACTTGAACCTCGGAGGCAGAGGTTACAGTGAGCTGAGATCACACCACTGCACTGCAGCCTGGGCAACAGAGTGGGACTCCATCTCAAACAATAATAATAATTTTTAAAAATTAAATTAATTCTGTTGCTGGGAGCACTGGCTCATGCCTGTAATCCCAGCACTTTGGGCGGCCAAGGCAGAAGATTTGAGCCCAGGAGTCTGAGACCAGGCTGGGCACATGGAGAGACCTCTTCTCTACAAAAAAAAAAAAAAAATTTAATTAGCCAAGCATAGTGCATGCCACCAGGGCACCTACAGGTAGTCCTGGTGGTAGTCCCAGCTATGCAGAAGGCTGAGGCAGAAGAGATCGCTTGAGCTGGAGAGATCGAGGCTACAGTAAGCCATGATCAGACCACTGCACTCCAGCGTGGGTGACAGAGCAATATCGTGTCTGAAAAATAAATATAAGAATAATTTTTTTAAATGGTTTGTCCAAGGTCACACTGGCAGGTGGAAGAATCCACAGCATGGATAAAGCACAGGCAGCCTGATCACAGAGCCACGATCCCAGCTATCAAACTGTAACTAAAGTTCCACTCAGTCCAGGGGAATTTCTAAAGCAAGTAAAATCCTAGAAAGCCACTAATACATGACTATAGTCAACATTCTTCACTTATTTTAACACGAACATGCACAGAACATGGAGAGAATCAGGAGCCTGCTCCAGGCTAATGATGCATAGAGATTTAAGTAACTCACTCAAGGTCACACTGCAGTGCATCGAAGCCAAGATTTGAATCCAGATTTTCCTCCTTCCTGAGCTTACCCTCAAGCACATACTATACCACCCGTACTTCAATCAGAATGAAGGAAAAATAAATAGGAGGCTTGTATGCATATATAGACCATGGGACTTCCAGGAGTTGTTTTTTTTTTCCTTCTTTTTTAAAATTTTACTTTAAGTTTCAGGATTCAAGTGCAGAAAGTGTGGGTTTGTTATATAGGTATACATGTGCCGTGATGGTTTGCTGCACCTGTCAACCCATCATCTAGGTTTTAAGCCCTGCATGCATTGCCTATTTGTCCTAATGCTCTCCCCTCCCCCTCGCCCCCCACCCCCCCAATTGGCCCCGGTGTGTGATGTTCCCCTCCCTGTGTCCATGTGTTTCTCATTGTTCAATTCCCACTTATGAGAGCATGCAGCATTTAGTTTTCTGTTCTGACTTCCAGGAGTTTCATTGTCCCCAAGGACTCACAACCGCCACCAAGGCTGCCACCTCCTCTGGAAAGTCTTGATTTAAAAGTTCTTTCAACAGGAAGTGTTGCCAGCTCAGATAGTACCTTGAACAATGCAGTGGCTGGAAGCTTTTTCAGCCACATCGAGAGGGCACAAGATAATATCATTGTCAGGCTTGAAATATTATCTAAGAGGTAGGTGATGGTCATCCTCCAAGCTACTAATGTGGCCATCCACGTGTCTCAGTGATGAACAGTGTCAACTTACATTAGGCCCCCAAGACCCGTTTACTGTTGCTTTCCACATATCCTATTAGAACATTGTATTATAGTTCCATCTCCAGTGATGTATTCTTCTGGGGCAAGGGGTGGCTGACATTTAACATGCTATTAACTTAGAGCAGGCTTCTAAGTCTCTTGGTGCTGCCTGTTTGCACTTGTGAAATAAAAATGAGGAATTAAGTCTACATGGCCAGGCACAGTGACTCATGCCTGTAATCCCAGCACTTTGGGAGGCCAAGGTGGGAGGATTGCTTGAGCCCAGGAGTTCAAGACCAACCTCAGCAACATAGGGAGATGCTGTATCTACCAAAAAAATTAAAAATTAGTCAGGCTTGGTGGTATGCACCTGTAGTCCCAGCTAGGGAAGCTGAGGCGAGAGGATCACCTGAGCCCAGGAGGTTCAGGCTGCAGTGAGCCATGATCACACCACTGCACTCCAGACTGGGTGATGGAATGAAATCCTGTCTCAAAAAACAAAAAAGGCTACATGTATTCATGGGTTGTTGCCTAGGTTCGGGAAACATGTGTTGAGATTACATTAGTTTCTGACGGTTACCTGACATCTTCGTGGGTCTCAGTAGAGTTGGCATTTGGGACAAGGGCTGTGAATTCATGCTCAGTTCCTTTTCTGAGCACTGACCCTGGCTAGTCCCAGGGCCTGGTACCCACTGTCCTTTGTGCTGCTTCATCTCTCCCTTCCATCCAGTGCAGGAGGCAGGTTAAGCCTGTGCTGAGGCTCCCAGGAACGCAGGGATGCCAAAAAGGAATGTTTCAAAAGCAATAAGGACTTCAACAGAAATACCAAGGTGGTTACCTGTGGGTAAACAACTGATTTTTTTAAATTTCCTTAGACTACATTTATGATGTTTGCTTATGGGAGGAAGCACCATAATCTTTCCATGTTGATAACCTCCCAATCTGACCCTGTTCCGAAAATGTGGAAGATGTTGACCTCCTCCCTCCAACCCTTTGTTCTAAAAAAATTCTAAAAACCCCCATGCTCCATTTTTTAAAAAGAGCTGTTGCCCAGAGCTACCTCACAAGGATCCACATTTACATATAAGGAGATAAACATCACTCACCATGAGGGCAAAGAAGTATATGCAAGAGTGCTAATATTCCAGCATTTTCACAAGTTCAAAATAGGAGAAATAATCTAAACGTCCGTCAACACGGTTGTCATTAAATCAATCACAGCACATCCATTCTGTACAATACTAAAGTGAATGCGATATATCTGTATGCACAAAAATGAAACATTCTCCAGAGACCATTTCTAAATTTAAAAAAGCAAGATGCAGAGCAACGTATAGTAGGCTCTCATTTGGGTTTTTTCAAAGTAATCTATATTCACGTATGCTGATTTATACATGGAATTTTTCTGGAAGGATAAACAAGAAACTGTTTCCAGCAGTTGCCCCTGGGGCTTAGATTAGGTGGCTTGAATAAAAGGGAATGAATCTTTATTTTCATTCTATATACTCTTGTACTGTTCAATTTTTTTCATCATTCATGTGCAGAATTTCTATTTAAATAAACAAAAGGGCCACATTTATGTACCATGTTGTTTTCAATATTAATAATAGAAGATAATGAAGGATCATACTCTGTCAATACCAATTAGAATGTATGCATTTATTTAAAACACTGACAAAGCATTTACTATGTGCAAAATGACATGCTGCATACACTAGCCAAGCCAGAGACCCGGCTCCTTCCTCTGGGAGGGCACGGAAGTTACCATCTCCAGCTCTGGAGGGAAACAGAGTAGATTCAAGGTGTGCCAAGGATCCACTACTTCCTTACAGGGTGACTGCAGGAAAATCAGATCACCTCTGTTTCTTTATCCTCAAAATAAGGATATTCAAAGAGCCTACTCTTCCCACCCCCATAGAGCTATTATGAAGCATAAAAGAGTTAAAGCAGGTGCAATGCTCATCCCTGGTTCTTAGTAAATGGGAACAAGTATGACAAGTGTGGGGCATTGTTGTGACAGGTATTGTCCTCTATTTGAACTCTACTTGCTTTCTCAAAATCAGGAACCTCTTCACTTTGGATAACTCACCATTCCTCCCTATCTAAACATGCTATCTGAACTCAGGAACAAAATAAATTCAGAGAATTAACATGCTTGGAAGAGAAATCTGTGCTAAGCCTTGAAAGATAAGTAGAACTTCAAATAGGTAGCGGGGGAAAGGAGGGAAAACAGGACTTCCTTGATGAGGAAGCAATATGAATGAAGAGAATGCAGCAATAAATATGTCAGAGGAGTGGCCAAGAACCTGGAAAGAATACCTTCATCATGGGAGACCAGTGGGTCAATCTGGGTAAAGTTTCAAATGCTATAATGAGAAGCTTTCAGAACAAAGTAGATGCTGAAGGTTGAGGAACAATGGAATTTCTTGACCCGCCAAGGAAGTGAGAAGGGCAATGAAAGTGAGAATGGAAATGAGAAGGAACCTGAGTTACCCTAGGATGTGGACTATCTAAGGTTTGGTGACCGGTTGGATGTTTAGCTGGAGAAGGTGAGGAGGAAGTTAAAGACCGTCTCCAGACGTCTAGTTAATGCAATAAATCCGAGCTTTCCCTGACAGTTGTAGGTGGAAAGGGAGGTACAAGTGAGTTTGTGTCATATTACCAAATACAGTTTACTCTTTCATTTTTAATTTGCAACCTGTCAGAAGCCCTGAGCCTGCTTCTCTTTATTTCACTCAATAAATATTTATTGAACACCTATTGTGCATCAACTTCTGTGCTATAAGCCAGAAATACAACAGTGAAGAAAACACAGTCCTTGATCTCACAGACTATAAAATCAACTTAGGAGTCCAGGCAGGTGAATGGATAATCACAGTCATGCGCAGACAGGAGAATTCATGGGATACTGGGATTTCAAGTAGGGGCATCTACCCCAAGTTTGGGTTTCCTTGGAAACTTAGGAAGTTATTTCAAAGCTGAGAACAGAAAGGAACTGACAGGAAGTTGGTTTTTAGAAGACAAAGACAGGAAAGAATACTTTTTCAAGCAGAGAGAAAATAGCAAGCACGACAGCCCTTGAGAGGTGGAGGAGCTGCAGAGGTAGAATGCATCTGGATGGAGGATGGATGAGGAGGAGTGGGCTGAAGTGGGACCAGATCACCACATAAGGTGTTTGGACCTCATGCAAAAGAGTCACTCTCTGGATATTTCTCAGTGCCAGCGTGAGGTAGCAACCACCCCTGCCCTTACAGCTCCAGTTTGTACACTTGAAAGGATGGCCTCTAGGCGCATGGGCCTGGGAACCTCGCCGTAAAGCCTGTGCAGAAGCACGAGGCAAGCCAAGGAAGCAGAGCCAAGTTTTGATTTGAAAACGATGACTTTGCTTTTGTATCAGATTTCTAAATCAGGGTTTTTTATTTCAGCCCCGCCAATGTCATGTGCACTGAGTTCCTCCTTTCACCCCCTCTGGAAAAAAAAAAAAAACCCTTGTGCAAATATCCACGTGAAGGTAGATATACTGGTATGACAAAATGGGACATTCTTAAGTACAGAACCTTGTCTGCAGATTTTTCCCATCCTTTCATTTGCCATCCTTTCATTTACAATGTTATAGATCCCAAGGTTCAGTTCTTAAAACCATTGTCTCACCCTTAGGACACAGTAAGAGCCAGTTTTATCTTAATGTTGGTTCTGATGCTTGTAAATGTTATGTAACTTGTCCAAGGTCATCTAGCAATTTCTAGGTTTATAAGGGCAACATAGCTTGGTTTGCTGTTTCACTACTTACTGCTCCCACTCTCCCCCTCCATTTATTTACTTTTTCCTTTCCTACTCTCAGTTGTAAATAATAAAGACTTACTTGCCTTCATCAATGGAGATGGGGGAGAATATGCTAGGGAAATAATAAGGCAGATATGTACAGGAACCCAACACCCTCAGTGGGGCATCAGTAGAAACAGAAATATCCCAGAGGTCAGTCTCAGAGACGCTGGCCCTCAATCCAAGGAGACCCCAGGGACATGTAGCAGGAGGTCCTTGCCCTTGAGCTTCTGCCTTGAGTCTCTGTGATTCAGCTGTTTTCAGGGAGTTTGAGTCTCCCTCCTCTTGAAATAGGGCCATGGGCTACATAAAGGACATTATCAGGATAAACGGTGATATCAGACTGAAGATTAGACAATAGTCTGTTAAATTTCCTCAATTTGATCACTATATTTTGATTATGTAAGAGAATAGCCTTATTCTCAGGAAATATTTACTAGAGGATTTAGGAATAAAGGGGCTTGATATATGCAAACTACTTTCAGATAGTTCAGAAAAAAATGTATGGTGTATGTGTGTGTGTAATGAAACACAGAAGCAAATGTGGCAAAATGTTTACAGTTGGTGAATCTGGTTTAAAAGTATTCAGAAGTTCTTATTCTTGCAACTCTCTCTCTCTCTCTCTCTCCATACACACACCACACACATACACACACACACATACACACACACACACACACACACACATACACACACACACGAGAGAGAGTCTCACTGTATTGCCCAGGTTGGAGTGCAGTGGCCTGATCCTAGCTCACTGCAGCTTCAAATTCCTGGGCTCAAGCAATCCTCCCACCTCACCTTCCCTAGTAGCTGGAACTACAGGTATGCACCACCACGCTTATTTTTTTTTTTTAATTTTTTTGTAGAGATGGGGGTCTTGCTAGGTTGCCCAGGCTGGTCTTGAACTCTTGGCCTCAAGCGATCCTCCTGCCTCAGCCTCCCAAAGTCCTAAGATTACAGGCATGAGCCAGTAATCTTAGCCAGTGTGCTCAGCCTTGAAAATATTAAGTTAACAAACGAGATTATAGAAAACAAAATTAATTTTTTTAAAGGTCAAAAATGTGGTCTTGGACCAGATGCATCAGAATCACTCAGGGACTGGTTTAAAACACTGAACCTGTGCCTGAGCCCCACCAGAACAATGAAATCTGCATCTCTGGGGCTGAGTTCTAGGAATTGGCGTGTGAGATAAGCATCTCAGGTGACTTCTATGTGCACTAACAAGCAAAACTTTCACCTATCGTGCCAGGACCACTCCAGATTTCTCACAGCTTCGGCCCTCTGAGGTATTTCTTAGATCAAAATTCTCAGTAAAGAGAGGCTCCAATGGCCCAGTCTATCTTGGATGCAAGGCCCCTTCTCAGGCTGCTACAGACCTATTTGTTTGCTGCCTTGGGGGTCAAGTGGCAGGTCCAACATCATTGGCTGAGAACCAGGGTCCCTTGGTCCTCTTAGGGATGCCTCTTCTGGCTGGACTAGATTCACCTTTAAAAGAGTGATAAGAAGAAATATCCTGTCACTGATTCACCTAATACAATATTCTTCATAAAGATTTCCATAGCACAGCCTTCTTTCAGCAGACACCATGTGTTTTCTCCCCTAATAAGAATATTGACCCCTGAAAATTGGAGGTAATGGAGGAGGTTTTGTGCAATTCAGACACAGTCTTTGAAAAGCAGAAACTTGGAAAGTCTCTAGGTGACTTGAGAGTAAAGGCTTTCCCCAAGGACAATGGTTTTATTATGTAGTCACACACTACGTAATGCATTTGAATGCATGAGGCATAAAGTGGCTGACCTATTTATCAAGGCTTTATGAACATCTGGCTTTCTAATAAGGAAATATTATCTGAATGATGTGATTTAGCTTTAAGAAGCACAATCTTGAAATACCATATTGCTGGGTATTTTTAAGTCAAGACCTAAGAGGTAAACAGGAAGGTGGGGTATGAAAGTGTTAATTTCTTCATTTCCCTCAAACCAAGCCTCACTCTCACTCCTGTCCAACTCTTACAACAGCCACTCTTGTAGATGTATTTCTTTAATAGAATGAATTTTATCCACACCCCCAAAATCCTCAGTTGAAGCCCTAGCCTCCAGTGTGACGGTATTCGGAGGTGAGGTCTTTGGGGGATGATTAGGTTTGTATGAGGTCAAGAGTGAAGGGCTGTCATGATGGGATTGGTGCCATTTTAAGAAGAGACATGAGAAAACTGTCTCTTCCATGTGAGGATACAGCAAGAAGGCAGTCGCCTGCAAACCAGAAACAGGATCCTCACCAGGAACTGAATCATCTGGCACTTTCCTCTTGGACTTCTTAGTTTCCAGAACTGTGAGAAGTAAATTTTTGTTATTTAAGCCACCCAGTCTATGGCATTTTATTACAGCAGCCCAAGCCAACTGATAACAATTTTCAAAATACAATCCACTGTCACCAGCCAGTTCCTAGTGCCCATCCTCTCTCCACGGACCAGCGGCCTCCTGTTTCTATTCTTCCTTACACACAACAACCAGAATTATTTTTTAAACTTCTTACTTTCAATAATGTCAAGCCTACAGAAGAATATGTACTTCTGACCAAGATGGAGTAATAGATTTACCCTCTCACCTGAATCAACTGAAAAACCAAACAAAATACATGAAACAAAGTTTTCTATGACACTAAACAGAAGACAATGAAAAACAGTGATACTGAGAAATGGAAACAAAGCAGGCAAGCAAGCCCTCGATTGCCCCAGTTTACTTCATTATGAGACCTTCCAAGCCTGGGCAAAGAGAGGGGCAACCCACATAGAGCCCAGCAAGCTCTTTGAGTTGAGAAGGCAGAGTAGAGAGTCCTTGAAGGCCACAGGGGCTAGAATTCACAAGAGAGAGTACCAGAGAGAAGGTACAGAACAAGAATCCCCAGAACCTGAAAGTCTCCCTTGAGTATTCAGGAAAATAATGAATGCATTCATTGCATGTATGTAAAAAAAAAAAAAAAACTAACCGAGGCTGGTGTAGTCTGTTTGCATTGGTATAAAGGAATACCTGAAACTGGGTATATTTATAAAGAAAAGAGGTTTATTTTGGCTCACAGTTCTGCATGATGTATAAGCACCGTGCCCACGTCTACTTAGTTTCTGGTTAGGCCTCGGGGAAGCTTACAATCATGGTGGATAGCAAAGGGGGACTTGGCATATCACATGGCAAGAGAGGTAGCAAGAAAGATGCTAGACTCTTTTCAACAACCAGCTCTTATGTGAACTAAGAGCAAGAACTCATTCATCAACAAGGAGATGGCACTAAGCTATTCATGAGGTATCCACCCCTATAAACCAACAAACCAACACATTCCACTCAGCCCTACCTCCAACATTGAGGATCACATTTCAACATGAGATTTGGAGGGGACAAAACATCCAAACCTTATCAGCTAGGAAAGAACCACCTGAAAGGATTACAGGGAAGAGTACCTGTCATTCACTCTGGGCCAGAAATAGTGCCTGTTCACTCCAACCAGACTGGAAAACCTCATCATCCATGGGGTATTGGCTAGAGTAGTAAGAAGGGTCTTGCCCTGGTAGAGGGAAACAATTAGCCCTACACTAGGTGCTGCTCTGATCCTGCTAAATAAATCTTAAAAGGATTAAACTAATCTGAAAAGATTACACTGGGCTTGGTGGGTCACACCTGTAATCCCAGCACTTTGGGAGGTCAAGGTGGGTGGATCACTTGAGGTCAGGAGTTCAAGACCAGCCTGGCCAAGATGGTGAAATCCCGTCTCTACTAAAAATACAAAAATTAGCTGGGCTTGGTGATGTACGCCTGTAATGCCAGCTACTTAGGAGGCTGAAGAAGAGAATTGCTTGAACCCAGGAGGCAAAGGTCGCAGTGAGCCAAGATCATACTACTGCACTTCAGCCTGGGTGAAGGAAAGAAAAGGAGGAAGAGAGGGAGGGAGGGAAGGAACCTAAAAGGGAAAAACACTCTGAACCTAGAATACTATATTAAAGACTTTTCCAACATCATTACAACAAATGTTGAAGGAAGTTTTTCAAACAGAGGGAGAAAGATACCAGAAAGAAATCTGTATATACACAAAGGAATAAATAGTATACTAAAAAATAAAGAAGAGGTTGTGTGATTATTCAAGTATCTTTAAAAGATAACCATTGAAACAAAAATAATGACAATATAGGATTTATAACATAACATATTAAAAAGTAAAAATGTATGCCAATAATAGCTCAAAGACTAGGAGGGGGAGAAATGAAGCATATTGTTGGAAGATTCCTATACTATATGCAAAGTGATATAATAACATTTGAAAGTATACTATGGTAAGTTACAAATGCATACTATAAAACTCAAAAGCAACCACTAAAAAACGTTCTAACTAATCAGTCAACAAAAAAGATCATTTTCAAAATATTTAATCCAAAAGAAGACAGAAAAAGAGAAAAAGAGAACAAAGAACAGATGGACAGGCCAGGCATGGTGGCTTATGCCTATAATCCCAGCATTTTCAGAGGTTGAGGTGGGTGAATCACCTGAGATCAGGAGTTCCAGACCAGCCTGGCCAACATGGTGAAAATCCATCTCTACTAAAAATACAAAAATTAGCTAGGCTTGGTGGTGCATGCCTGTAATCCCAGCTACTTGAGAGGCTGAGGCAGGAAAATCACTTGAACTCAGAAGGTGAAGGTTGCAGTGAGCCGAGATTGCATCACTGTACTCCAGCCTGGGCAACAGAGCAAGACTCTGTGTCAAAAAAAAAAAAAAAAAAAAAGAAAGAAAGAAAGAAAGAAAGAAAAGGATCAGGTGGGCAAATAGAAAACAAATAGTGAGGTTACATAGACTTAAACGCAGCCATATCAAGAATCAAAGCTATGGAAAAGTTGCAAGGATAGTACAAAGAACTCAACTCTAGTTTTCATGGAGATTCACCAACTCCAGTTTTCATGGAGATTCACCAACTCCAGTTTTCATGGAGATTCACCAACTTTTATTGTTATTCCACATGTTTTATTGCTTGCCGTATGCATACATTTTTTTCATAATTTGAAAGTATATTGCAGATATCATGCCCTTTTACCCCTATACATTTTCACATGTATTTCCTAAGAACAAGGACATTCTCTTGCATAACCTTCAAGTTATCAAATTCAGGAAATTTAACAATGATATAATCCTCTTTTCGAAAAACAGTCTACTCCATTTTCATCAGTTCCCCCAATAATGTCCTTTATGCCAACTTACTTCTCAGTCCCAGATTTATCCCACAATTATACACTGCATTTGTCATGTCTCTTTAATGTAGAACTGTTCTTCTGCTCTTGTTTTTCATGACCTTGACTTCTTTTTCCTTTTACTTTCAGTTGACACATGATAACTGTACAGATTTATGAGATAAGGGGTGATGTTCTGATGCATGTATACAAGGTATAATGATCAAATTAGGGTAATTACCATATCCATCATCTCAAATAGTAATCATTTCTTTGTTTTGTGAACACTCAAAATCTCCTGAGTATTCAAAATATACCCTAAATTATCGCTAACCATATTCACCCTACTGTGCTACAGGACACTAGAACTTGTTCCTCTTTTTTGGGTGTAACTTTGTATTCATCAACCAACCTCTCCCTATCCTGCCCTCCTGCACCTTACTGGCTGTTAATAACCACAATTCTACTCTCTGCCTCTATGAGCTCATTTTTTCAGTTTCCACACGAGTGAGAATATGTGGTATTTATCTTTCGGTGTCTAACGTAGTTCACTTAACACAATGTCCTACAGGTTCATCCATGTTGCTGCAAACCACAGGATTTCATTCCTTTTTATGGCTGAATAGTATTCTATTGTGTACATATACCATATTTTCTTTATCCATTCATCTGTTAATGGACATTCAGGCTGATGCCTTAGCTATTATGAATAGACTTGCAATAAACATGGGGATGTAGGTATCTAGCTCTTTGATAAATTGATTTCCTTTGGATAAATACCCAGTGATGGGATTGCAGGATCATATATGGTACTTCTATTTTTAGTTTTTTTGAGAAACCTCCCTACTATTTCCCATAATGGTTATACTAACATATTTACATCAGAAGTGTATAAGTTCACTTTTCTCTGCATCCTCACCAGCGTTTGTTAATTTTTTGTCTTTTTGATAATAGCCATCATAATAAGTGTGAAGAAATATCTTATTGTGGTTTTGATTTTTATTTTTCTAATGATTAATAATATTGAACATTTTTTCATATGCCTGTTGGCCATTTGAATGTCTTCTTTTGAGATATGGCTATTCAAAAGTGGCGGGGATCACTTCAGGACACTGGTTTAGGCAAAGATTTTCCAGGTAAGACTTCAAAAGAACAGACAATAAGAATGAAAACAAACAAATGGGACTGCATCCAACTAAAACTATATCTGCACAGCAAAGGAAACAGTCAACAGAGTTAAGAGACAACCTGTTGAATGGGAGAAAATATTTGCAAACTATACAACTGACAAGGGACTAATATCCAGAATACACAAGCAACTCAAACAACTCCACAGAAAAAAAACAAAATATCCTACTCAAAAATGAGCAAAGGACCTGAATGATCCTGACATTTTTGAAGAGTACAAGCCAGTTGGGTTATTGTCATTGTTGCTTGGTTTGATTATAGGATGTCTCTCAGTTTAGAATTGTCTGATAAAAACCATTTTTTAATGTAAATCTGATCATGACACTTTCCTACTTACATCACTCTTTTCTCTTTACACTTAATAACACCTTTCCAAAGCCACTCCTAAGCTGACCTCTGCCTTCCTCTCCCATCACTCTCTGCCCCATCATGTTCCAGGCTTTCTTTGTGTTGCTAATAAGCTCCAGCTTCTTCTCACTTCAAGGCTGTTGCATTTGCTGTTTCCCCCTTCCTCAGCTCCCATCCTTCAGACTTCCGTTCCCAATTGCCAACTCAGAGGTATCTTCCCTGAACCCACTGTCAAAAGCAGCCCACCCCAGAGCCAAACCTTGTCATTTCTCTGCTTACTTCCTTCAGAGCACTAAAACCATCAAAAATAATCTTGTTCATGTATTTGATTTCCATTGAAATAAAAGCCCTGGGAGGGCAGGAATCTTGTCTGTTCACAGATGAGTCTCCAGCATCTAGAATATTACCAGGCACACAGAAGGCCTTCAGTATATATTTTTGGAAAGGACAAATAAATAATAGAGAAAGAGAGCCAAGACAGTGAAAGAGAGAAAAGGAAAGAAATGTGCTTTGAATTAAAAGAAATCTGAATGACATAACTAAAGTCTATTGAGAGCTTTCAACACGCTAAGCACCATATTCCAAACCATTCATGGGACAGTCAGAATCTCGAGTAAGTCACTTAGATCTCAGACTATGCATCTGTAACACGAAGGCCTAACATTCTAGGAATATATGAGCCTCCACCTGCAGCCTCAGAGAGGTACGAAGAGCGATACTCAGGCTATTTAAAGGAACTTCAGCAGAGGGTGCAGGAGAAAACAGTATCAAACAGCAGACACCCCAAGCTGAGTGACCAGAATGAAGGTGCGAAGGGACCTGGAAGCCACCCCTGTAGTGAATGCCTGCCTCGCTTTTCTAGGAGGGTCCTTTGAGTCATGGGAGGAAGCCTTTCTAAAGACCACCTGATCCCATCTCCTGGACTCAGGAAATACAATGTCATAATGCAGAGAGAAAGAAGTGAAGGAGCAGCACAGAGAAGCAGAGGCGAGAGCTGGAGAAAGAGTTCTCTGACTTTCAAGTACTTGGCTCCAGGCCCTTCCGAGGCCTGGCTTCCCTCCTGTTCTTGGTTTCATGAAACACGCAATAGCCCCGAGTCTTTTTTACTGAAGCTAACTCGAGCTGGTTTCTGTTCCTGCTGACTACTTGTTGATTTTGGAGGACTGCCTTCGATTGTTGGAGGAATTCCCCTACTTAAAAGTGTTGGTGGGAAGCAGAGAGCACCTCCCACCATGGAAGTTGAAAGTGTCAGGGATGGTTGAAGACATGACCCAGGTTCAACCAATTAGATATGCATCTGCCATGAATCCATTGTAATAGTGGTGGCAACAGCAGCAGCATCCTCCATCCTGTGTCACCTGTGCTGGCAGTGTAAGCTAGGGTTTTCAGTGGCAGTGGCATCCATGTCGGATGGGTGCTCTGTCATCATTACCCAGACTGCTACCCTGGCTGATGCCTGACCTTCCTTGTTACCTACCTTTATCTGGGGTCATTCTATGGTTTTCCTGGCTTGTCTCTGAATCACTTGACATGCTCTCAATTGATTCCTTTTCTGCTTAAATCAGTCGGGACTGGTTTCTGTTGTCTGCAACTAAGAACCCCGGTGGCAACTAAGAAACTCCAGTTTCTTCCCATAAAGAGTCCCAGCTAGTTCAAGGAGCTCAGCCTTGCCTGAGTCTTCTTTGAGTGTGTATTTCTAGTTCTCAGTGACCCCACTCCTCAGCCACTGGTTCACAGAGAGAACCAGATGCAGGTTGAGCCTTTAGATGGAGAATCTCCTGCTGGATCATCCATGTGGTGCCCACGTATGGGTTGCAAAAGCTGCTGCTGGCCCAGACCCACCTATGTGTCAATTAGGAAAAGGCCTGGTAAGCAGCAGGGGATGCCCTGTGCAGGGAATACCTGCACTTTCATACACAAAGGCCTTGGTAGCACATCTTTTCCAAGGCCCTGTTGGGCTGAGTTGATATTTCAGGGAGAATATATTAAACACAAGTTTACAAATGAACAGAATCTACATTTGGTTTGGGTTGAGTAGGGAAGCCAAACTGGAAGCCATGGGCTTTGTAGAGGCTTATGAGCTGAATGAGGCATAGAATCACTGTTTGCAATCTGGACTCTATGGATAGGTTTCGGGGGACAGGGAGTCTTTTAGAATCCTGGAATTATATATAAAATGTAACAGGGACCTATACTTTTCTGGAGAGAGGGTCTGTAGCTCTCATTAGCTCTTCAAAAGACTTTGTGATCTATCAACCACACACACAGAGACTCACAAACACTGGCATGGTACTTTCTTTCATTTTACAGATAAGGAAAGGAAGAAAACAGAGGTGTTCATTATCTTTCCCAAGGTCACAGAGCTGATGAGTGGTCAAGTCAGGATGAAAATCCAGGATCACAGCTCAAATACTAAAACTCTCTGTGCTTTAGGTAGCACTCACATTATCATCTCAATGAGCAATCTTCATCAAGAGAATTCCTTTTTCTTTTTTTCTTTTTTTTTTTTTTTTTTGAGATGGAGTCTCGCTCTGTCACCCGGGCCAGTGTGCAGAGATGCAATCTTGGCTCACTGCAACCTCAGCCTCCAAGGTTTACGCGATTCTTCTGCCTCAGCTTCCCAAGTAGCTGGGATTACAGGCACACACCACCACTCTGGCTTTTTTTATTATTATTATTATTTTTCATTGAGATGGGGTTTCACTATGTTGCCAGATTGGTTTCAAACTCCTGATCTCATGATCCTCCCACCTCAGCCTCCCAAAGTGCTAGGATTAAAGGCATGAGCCACTGCACCCGGCCCATAAGGAGAATTCTATCTGGTAAGGAGTGTCCCAGAACTGTCAGCAAAGACCTCACAGGAAGGCGTTTCCCAGCATGAGCAATGCAGCTTTACTAAACATCAGGTTTCCACTGCCCCAGCCACCTCACCCAGTCCTGGCCAGGCTAGAACAGGCCTGTAGCGGTGGTGGAGCTGATCAAGGGCCACCAGGGATAAACCCCACCCCTCTACTGTTCCCCTGACACTTACTTCCCCGTCCCCCGCTGCTTGTAAGCACCTGCACCCAGGGGCCAAGCAGAGACTCAGGAAGCCTGTGGGCTGGAAAGCCACAAGTTGCTCAGCTAGTATTTTAAAACAAAAAATATTTTTTAAAGTCCCACATAAATAACACAGCCAAGGCCACATGGGAGCAAGCAGCCTTGTACATTCACATTCACCTTTCTCAGATAAGGCTTCCGTTTCTTGGGTGCTTATGATATTCATTTCATCTCATCGGTTTAAAATATTAGGGGCAGGGCCACCAAATAACTTCCCCAGTGGATTACTTCCAGGAAGTCCGTTTCGTTTTTGAAAAACCTTAGAAATTACCATAGTAACATATAGTTATGGTCCAGACACTATGGTAAGCAATTAGCATACATGTAATAGTTTGATCACAATACGGCTAAATAGCATTATTCCTATTTTACAGACCAGGGAACTGAAGTCAAAGAGGGTCAGTGATCTGCTGAAAGTTACAAAACTAGAAGGCAGAGCAACGATTTAAACCCAGGTCTCTTGGACTCCAGGGTCTAAGCGGCTGGCTCTTCCTAGAGGTTGAATTGCCTCTAAGGGACGGGGTGTTAGTTGGGATTTTGGAGAATCTGCAGTTTTCCCTGTCCCCTTCAAAGGTTGTAGGCACACAAAAAAGAAGATGTCCTGTTAAGTACTGTACCTCCTTCCAATAAGAATTAGTACTTCTAATGGTCTTAGACCATTAGATCCTGAAGAATTACAGAGATTATCTACTCCAATCTGTTCGTTTTATAGATGAGGACAGTGAGGCCCAGGGAGGGCAAGCGACCAGTGCAGGGCACACAGCTAGCAAGCGGTCCCTCGACTCCAGCCCAGGAAGCCGTCCACCATGCCGCTGTCTCCATGGGGACAGACACTGTGTCCACTGGTATACAGGAGATGATTTTAGGGGTACACAGATAAAACTTTAAATAGTGTTGATCCTAAAAGTGGATCTGCCATTCTACCCAGCAATCACACTACCGGGTACCCAGCCAAAGGAAAATCAGTCATTATATGAAAAAGACACTTGCACACTCATGTTTATAGCATCACAGTTCGCAATTACAAAAATATGGAACCAACCTAAATGCCCATCAACCAAAGAGTGGATAAATAAAATGTGGTATGTATACCCCATGGAATAGTACTCAGCCATAAAAAGGAACAAAATAATGGCATTTGCAGCAACCTGGACGAAGCTGGAGACCATTATTCTAAGTGAAGTAACTCAGGAATGGAAAACCAAACATCCTGTGTTCTCACTCATAAGTGGGAGCTAAGCTATGAGGATGCAAAGGCCTAGGAATGATATAATGGACTTTGGGAACTCTGAGGGGAAGGGTGGGGTGGTGAGGGATAAAAGACTGCACATTAGGTACAGTGTACACTGCTCCAGTGAGGGTGCATCAAATCTCAAAAATCACCGCTAAAGAACTTATCCATGTAACCAAATACCACTGTTCCCCAAAAACTACTGAAACATAAAAATAAAAATAAATGATGTTGATTGACATCATGTGAAAACTATTCCCTTTTCACATCTCCTTTAGTCTTTTTGATTAAGGATAATCTCAGTTCAGTGATAATATATCTTTAACAGCTTTCCTTAAATGTTCTTTAAGAAACTTTCTAGAGAGAGAATGGATCCTTGGTGGAAAGCCATATCAGTATCAGCAAGAACTTAGTATCATTGTTTTATTTTTTTTTTCTTGGCTACCCTCCAATTATGTCAAGTGATGCAGGTTTTCCATTGACACATTAAGGTTTCATTTAAATATATGTATTTAGGTTAAAGAAAAATTGAGTTGATTTAATATTAAATGAATACTGGTCACTGGCTATAATATAAAAAAATTTTAAGCAATATTAGTGAAAATAAACTTGCTACTTCATAATCACTTTGTAAGCAAATTAGTAAGCAAACTAAAATTTTAAAGCATGTGACTAGAAATCTATCACACTGACGTGGGGTTCAACCCCACGCTCTGTGACTTCGTAGCATCACTCCCCCACTATAACCCCCTGTACCACTCCGGGGACCTCAGGAGGAGTCTAACGGGGCAATTCCAGTGGAAGGGGAAACAGCCAAGGCCACCACGGAGGGGGACTGACTGCGAGCAGATTTCAGCCGGGAAAGGGGTATGCCGCCCCCTGGTGGGCAGTTTGGAAATTCGCCTGGCACCTTTTTGTCTTGTGGTGTAGATAGACAAGCCTTTCCAAAACGTCTCCTTTGCATTGTATGTAAGCGGACATGTAAGCATAGGCACACGATGCCTGTGGATATCACTTCAGGGTAGCACAGGAGGTGTTACAAAATACTTCATACATAACGGGACTTTTATGTCTGATAAGGCTGAGAACTACTGTCCTACAGCAGCAAGACCCCGTGCTCCCTGCTTTACTTACAGCCAAGGAAGGACAAGCTCCTATGGAGACCGCTTTGTGGTACCAAGTGTACCTTCTAGCTGGATGCTGCAAAAGTTACTTAACCAATCAGAGCCCAAGTTGCCTGCCGACAATAATGGATGCTCATGCATACCCACACCCCACGGCGCTGCTCTGAGAGTCCAAAGGACTATGCGTGTGAGGCACTTAGCACGGATCTGGCATCAAGTAAGTACTAATCAATGTCAGGTGGTGGTGATAACAGCGGTCTCCCTTCCACCAGCCTCTCCACCCCAGTTTTATTGAAAGACGTCAGAGGCAGAGAGAGAGAGAGACAGAGAGACAGAGAGACAGAGAGACGGGGAGAGAGAGAAAAAAAAAACAATCAGGATTTTGGGCAAAACTTACCACACCCATCAAGCTGAGGAAATCCTAAAGACATCAAATCTCAACTCACCACTCACTCATCTCAGCTGAAAGAACATTTCCAAATTAGAGGAAGCTGCGAATGACTGACTGAGAAGGCAGGAGGTGCCCTCTAGTGGCATGGTTACAATAGCTTGGGAGGAAAGGTGATGTAGTGTCATTTTCAAAGGGAAGGCCAAAACCAATTGTTAAACTGCGGCAGGAGGCAATGATGCTTCAAAGATTCAAGTGGGAATTTACCGTCTTCTCTGTAGACCATCGAAGATGCCTTTAGGATCTGACCTTACCCAACAGCAGGTGACGTGCTGAAGGTCAGATCAGTTAATCAAGGGTGGAGCTGGGAATTGAACCCAAACGTGCTAACTACAAATCCAGAAATCTCGCCGTTGACAGCAAACCCCTTACCAGTAGGAGCTGTAGCTTGTGTCATTTCACATCCTTCAAAGCAGGAACCACAGAGTTTTGTATACGTAGATGCAATATTCAATGAATTACTTGATGAAATAATATTTATGAAATGATCCTTTGCGAAATAATGAATAATACATTGTTTCATGTGTTGCTCACAATAACTGTATGAAATAGCCTAGTTTACTGATAAGGAAATTAAGTCTCTAGTCAAGTAACTTGCCTAGGATCACAAAGCCAGGATTCGAACCAAGCATGCTCACTCCAGAGACTGGGTGCTTACCCACTAGACACGCAGTTCTCAAACCGTTTGGTCTCAGGATTCCTTTACAGTCTGGGTTTTGTCGTGGCTGTTGTTGATGTTGTTTGTGGAGATGGTGTTTTACTATGCTCAAGCAATGCTCCCACTTCAGCCTCCCAAAGCACTGGGATTATAGATGCAAGCCACCTTGCCTGGCTTCCTTTACACTCTTAAAAAATCATTAAGGATGAAAAAGAGTTTTTGTTTATAAGGGTTACACCTATCAATATTTATAGTTTTAGAAATTAAAGCTGAGGAATTTAAAATATATTTACTTAAACATTACCATAATAACCCAATATAATTAACATATTTTTATAAAAAATATTTTCGCCAGGCACGGTGGCTCACGCCTGTAATCCCAGCACTTTGGGAGGCTGAGGCAGGTGGATCACAAGGTCAAGAGATCGAGACCATCCTGGCCAACATGGTGAAACTCCATCTCTACTAAAAGTACAAAAATTAGCCAGGCGTGGTGGTGCGTGCCTGTGGTCCCAGCTACTCCAGAGGCTGAGGCAGGAGAATTGCTTGAAACCGGAAAATGGAAGTTGCAGTGAGCCGAGATAGCGCCACTGCACTCCAGCCTGGCGATAGAGCGAGACTCTGTCTCAAAAAAAAATAACTATTTTCCTAAACCAAAAAAAACCCCACATTTAGGAGATTAACATGACATTGTTTTACATTCCTGCAAATCTCTACTATCTGGCTTAAGACAGCTGATTTCTCATATCTGCATATTCATTTGCTATAATACCACACATGGAATAGCTTCTGGAAAACTCCACTATATACTTGTGAAAGAATTAAAAAGGCAAATAACATCCTGGCACTATTATCGAAATGAATTTGATGTCACGTACCCCTAAAGGTCTTGGGGAACCCTGGTATGTCCAGGCACCCTTTGAGAAGCACTGCTGTACAATATGCTGTCCACACGGCAAATGAACAAAGGGCTCTTCCCTCCTGAGAGTCACATCACCAGGGAGTTCATTCCACCTGTATTATATCGTTCTTAGTGACTTCAGAAACTCATTTCAACCTCTTTATGTTTTACATTCTTCCTCTTTTCCTGGCAATTGCATGTCCTTGAAGGCAACTCTTTCTTCCTGTGTTCTAGATGCAGCCAGCCGTCAGAGCAATGATGGGCCCCAAAACAGAATCCTTCAAGCAATAAAGAGGGGCTCTGCTATAATCCTAGATGCCTCTATGTAAAGACCAAAGAGCATAAGCTATTTGTATTAGTCTGTTCTCACACTGCTATGAAGAAATACCCAAGACTGAGTAAAGGAAAGGAAAGAGGTTTTAAAGGAAAGAGGAAAGGAAAGAGATTAGGAAAGTAAAGGAAAGGAAAGAGATTATAAAGGAAAGAGGTTTAATTGGCTTACAGTTCCTCAGGGCTGGGGAGACCTCAGGACATTTACAATCAAGAAGGAAGGGGAAGCAAACACATCCTTCTTCACGTGGTGGCAGCAAGACATACACAGTGAAGGTAGGGAAAAGCCCCTTATAAAACCATCAGATCTTGTGAGAACTCACTATCACGAGAACAGGACGGAGGTAACCACCCCCATGATTTAAGTACCTCCCACTGGGCCCCCTCCTACAGCATGTGGGGATTATGGGAACTACAATTCAAGCCAAATCATATCACTATGCATTCCTATTATTCCATTTCTAGAAGAAAGAACTTCTTAAAATTTCTCACAGGCAGTAGGACTTAACCTGGTCTGAGGGGAGCAGCACGGTGCCAAGGCCTCAGGGCAGATGATCAGGGCCTGTGCAACTGCAGCATTAGCGAAGAGAGGGCAGCCAGGCTCCCAGCTCCAGAAACTAAAAAGAAGAGGAGGCGATGCGTATTTTCCTGAAATAATATATGAGGAAATACCCACGTGTATTAAAAATAAAAGAACGTCTTGTTATACAGCATAAATTCTGAAAATCTTCTAATCGAAAGCCAATGCATCTGCTGTCTAGACTTGGATGTGGGCAATATTAGCAGAAGAGTAAAAAGAATACTCCACCTGAAGAACAAAGCTGTTAAAAGAAGATGCAAGAGGGATCCAAGATGGCTGAAAAATGACAGCTCTTGAGCGCAGTTCCCAGGGAGAACAACGCAGAGGGTGAGCGAACACCGCATTTCCAAACGAGTTATTACTGCCCAAAGACCAGGAGATTCCCAGGCTGAAAAGCACCGTAAGTTTCCAGCACTGCTGTTTCATCTGGCACAGCGGGTCTCCACACAAAAACACACACAAATCTGGGCGGCCATTTCAACTGGCACCTGGACCACCTGGGAGACAGAGTCACCCATTCAACTGAAAAAAAGGGGGCTCAAACAGGGAGCCAGGTGATCTGGCTTGGCGGGTCCCACCCCAACAAAGACTAGCAATCTGAAACGCTCTGGATTGAGAGTTTCGCAGCAAGCACAGCTAGAGCCGGGACAGTCCAGCTCTGTGGAGGGAAGGGCGTCTGCCATCACCGAGGCAGTCCGCCATTACTGAGGCAGTTCTAACTATACCTATAAACAAAACTGCAAGGAAGTTCACATAGCAGCTGGGCAGAGCCCACAGCAGCTCAGCAACACCTCTGCTGGCAGACTGTGAGTAGGCTACCTCCTCACTGGGCAGGGCATCTCTGAAAAAAGGCAGCAGCACATCAGGAATTTATAAATAAAGTCCTACCTTCCCAGGACAGAGCACCTGGGAAAAAAGGCAGTTACGAGTTCTGCTGCAGCAGACAAAAATGTACCTGCCCAGCAGCTCTGAACAGAACAACAGAGCTCACAGCTCAGCACTTGAGCTCCTATAAGGGACAGACTGTCTCCTCAAGCAGCTCCCTGACCCCCGTATATCCAAACAGTCACCTCATAAAGGACAGCTCAGGCTGACATCTGGCAGGTATCCTTCTGGGATGAAGATAACAGAAGAAGAAACTGGCAGAAACCCTTACTGTTCTGTAGCCGCTGCAGGTGATCCCCCAGGCAAGCAGGGTCTGGAGTGGACCTCAGCAGTCCTACAGCAGAGGAGCCTGACCATTAGAAGGAAAACTAAAAAACAGAAAGAAATAACTTCATCATCAACAAAAAGGATGTCTACTCAGAGACCCCATCTGAAAGTCACCAACTACAAAGACCACAAGTAGATAAATCCACAAAGATGGGAAGAAACCAGTGCAAAAAGGATGAAAACACCCAAAACCAGAATGCCTCTCCTCCAAGAGATCACAACTCCTCACCAGCAAAGGAAGAAAGCTGGATGGAGAATGAGTCTGATGAATTGACAGAAACAGGCTTCAGAAGATGGGTAATAACAAACTCTCTGAGCTAAAAGAACATGTTCTAACTCAATGCAAAGAAACTAAGAACCTTGAAAAAAGGTTTGATGAAATGCTAATGAGAATAAACAGTTTAAGGAAGAATATAAATGACCTCATGGAGCTGAAAAACACAACATGAGAACTTCATGAAGCATACACAAGTTTCAATAGCCAAATCAACCAAGCAGAAGAAAGGATATCAGAGACTGAAGATCAACACAATGAAATAAAGACGTCAAGATTAGAGAAAAATGAGTAAAAAGAAATGAACAAAGCCTCCAAGAAATACGGGATTATGTGAAAAGACCTAATCTACATTTGATAGGTGTACCTGAATATGACAGAGAGAATGTTTACAAGCTGGAAAATACTCTCAGGATATTATCCAGGAGAACTTCCCCAACCTAGCAAGGCAGGCCAATATTCAAGTCCAGGAAATACAGAGAACACCACAAAGATATTCCTCAAGAAGAGCAACCCCAAGGCACATAATCGTCAGATTCATCAGGGTTGAAATGAAGGAAAAATGCTGAGGGCAGCCAGAGAGAAAAGTTGGGTTACCCACAAAGGAAAGCCCATCAGACTCACAGCAGATCTCTCAGCAGAAAACCTACAAGCCAAAAGAGGGTGGGGACCAATATTCAACATCCTGAAAGAAAAGAACTTTCAACCTAGAGTTTCGTATCCAGCCAAACTAAGCTTCATAAGCGAAGAAGAAATAAAATACTTTATGAACAAGCAATTGCTTAGAGATTTCATCACCACCAGGCCTACCTTACAAGAGCTCCTGAAAGAAGCACTAAACATAGAAAGGAACAACCAGTACCAGCCATTCCAAAAATGTACCAAATGGTAAAAAGAATCAACACAATGAAGAAACTGCATCAATTAATGGGCAAAACAACCAGCTAGCATCAAAATGGCAGTATCAAATTCACACATAACAATATTAACCTTAAATGTAAATGGGTTAAATGCCCCAATCAAAAGACATAGACTGGCAAATTGGATAAAAAGTCAAAACCCATCAGTGTGCTGTATCCAGGAATCCCATCTCACATGCAAGGACATACATAGGCTCAAATAAAAAGGGATGGGTGAAGATTTACCAAGCAAATGGAGAGCAAAAAAGAAAAGCAGGAGTTGCAATCCTAGTCTCTGATAAAACGGACTTTAAACCAACAAAGATGAAAAGAGACAAAGAAGGGCATTACATAATGGTAAAAGGATCAATGCAACAAGAATTGCTAACGATCCTAAATATATACACACCCAACACAGGAGCACCCAGATACATAAAGCAAGTTCTTAATGACCTACAAAGAGACTTAGACTCCCACACAATAATAGTAGGAGACTTTAACACGCCACTGTCAATATTAGACAGATCAATGAGACAGAAAATTAACAAGGATATCCAGGACTTGAACTCAGATCTGGACCAAGCAAACCTAATAGACATATACAGAACTCTCCACCCCAGATCCAAAGAATATACATTCTTCTCAGCACCACATCACACCTACTCTAAAATTGACCACATAATTGGAAGTAAATCACTCCTCAGCAAATGCAAAAAAACGGAAATCATAACAAACAGTCTCTCAGACCACAGTGCAATCAAATTAGAACTCAGAATTAAGAAACTAACTCAGAACCACATGTCATGGAAACTGAACAACTGGCTCTTGAATGTTGACTGGATAAACAATGAAATGAAGGCAGAAATAAAGATGTTCTTCGAAACCAACAAGAACGAAGACACATGGTACCAGAATCTCTGGGACACATTTAAAGCAGTGTCTAGAGGAAAATTTATAGAAATAAATGCCCACATGAGAAACAAGGAAAGATCTAAAATTGACACCCTATCATCAAAATTGAAAGATCTAGAGGAGCAAGATCAAAAAACCTCAAAAGCTAGCAGAAGACAAGAAATAACTAAGATTAGAGCAGAAGTGAAGGAGACAGAGACACAAAAATCCCTTCAATAAATCAATAAATCCAGGAGCTGGTTTTTTGAAAAGATCAACAAAATAGGCCGCTAGCCAGATGAGTAAAAAAGAAAAAAGAGAAGAATCAAATCGACGCAATAAAAAAATGATAAAGGGGATACCACCACCAATAACCCAGAAATACAAACTACCATCAGAGATTACTACAAACAACACTATGCACATAAACCAGTAAACATGGAAGAAATGGATAAATTCCTGGACACTTGCACCCTCCCAAGCCTAACCCAGGAAGAAGTCAAAACCCTGAATACACCAATAACAAGGGCTGAATTTGAGGCAGCAATTAAGAGCCTACCAACCAAAAAAAGCCCAGGTCCAGATGGGTTCACAGGCGAATTCTACCAGACATACAAAGAGGAGCTGTTACCACTCCTTCTGAAACTATCCCAAACAATCCAAAAAGAAGGAATCTTTCCCAAATCATTTTATGAGACCAAGATCATCCTGATACCAAAACCCGGCAGAGACTCAACAAAAAAAAGAAAACTTCGGGCCAATATCCATGATGAACATAGATGCAAAAATCTTCAATAAAATACTGGCAAACTGATTGCAACAGCACATCAAAAAGCTTATCCATCACGATCAAATAGGCTTCATCTGGGGATGCAAGGCTGGTTCAACATATGCAAGTCTATAAACATAATCCACCACATAAATAGAACCAAAGACAAAAACCACATGATTATCTCAATAGATGCAGAGAAGGCCTTCCACAAAATTCAACAGCCCTTAATGCTAAAAACTCTCAATAAACTAGGTATCAACAGAACGTATCTCAAAAAAATAAAACTATTTATGACAAATCCACAGCCAATATCATACTGAATGGGCAAAAACTAGAAGCATTCCCTTTGAAGTCTGGCACTAGACAAGGATGCCTTCTTTCACCACTCCTATTCAATATAGTATTGGAAGTTCTAGCCAGAGCAATTAGGCAAGAAAAAGAAATAAAGGATATTCAAATAGGAAAGGAGGAAGTCAAATTGTCTCTATTTGCAGACGACATGATTGTATATTTAGAAGACCCCATCGTCTCAGCCCAAAATCTCCTGAAACGGATAAGCAACTTCAGCAAAGTCTCAGGATACAAAATCAATGTGCAGAAATCACAAGCATTCCTATACACCAATAACAGACTTAAAGACAGCCAAATCAAGAATGAACTGCCATTCACAATTGCTACAAAGAGAATAAAATACCTAGGAATACAACTAACAAAGGATGTAAAGGACCTCTTCAAGGAGAACTACAAACCATTGCTCAAGGAAATAAGCGAGGATACAAACAGATGGAAAAACATTCCATGCTCATGGTTAGGAAGAATCAATATCGTGAAAATGGCCATACTGCTCAAAGTAATTTATAGATTCTTTAAATCAAGCTATCCCCATCAACTACCTCTGACCCTCTTCACAGAACTGAAAATAACCACCTTAAACTTCATATGGAACCAAAAGAGAGCCCACATAGCCAAAACAATTCTAAGCAAAAAGAACAAAGCTGGAGGCATCATGCTACCTGACTTCAAACTATACTACAAGGCTACAGTAATCAAAACAACATGGTACTGGTACCAAAACAGAGATATAGACCAATGGAACAGAACAGAGGCCTCAGAAGTAACGCCACACATCTACAACCATGTGATCGTTGACAAACCTGACAAAAACAAGCAATGGGGAAAGGATTCCCTGTTTAATAAATGGTGTTGGGAAAACTGGCTAGACATGTGCAGAAAGCAGAAACTGGACCCCTTCCTGATACCTTACACTAAAATTAACACCAGATGGATTAAAGACTTAAACATAAGGCCTAACACCATAAAAACCCTAGAAGAAAACATAGGCAAAACCATTCAGGACACAGGCATAGGCAA
Source organism: Ateles fusciceps (assembly GCA_036589455.1). Lineage (NCBI taxonomy): Eukaryota > Metazoa > Chordata > Mammalia > Primates > Atelidae > Ateles > Ateles fusciceps. The sequence goes on along the minus strand of JAZHEH010000734.1, from coordinate 832,834 downwards.
TGACTTCATGACTAAAACACCGAAAGTATTGGCAACAAAAGCCAAAATAGACAAATGGGATATAATTAAACTCCAAAGCTTCTGTACAGCAAAGGAAACAATAATTAGAGTGAACCAGCATCCAACAGAATGGGAGAAAATTTTTGCAATCTACCCATCTGACAAAGGGCCAACATCCAGAATCTACAAAGAACTAAAACAGATTTACAAGTAAAAAACAAACCCATTCAAAAGTGGGCGAAGGACATGAACAGACACTTTTCAAAAGAAGACATTTATGAGGCCAATAAACATATGAAGAAATGCTCATCATCACTGGTCATTAGAGAAATGCAAATCAAAACCACATTGAGATACCATCTCACACCAGTTAGAATGGCGATCATTAAAAAATCTGGAGACTACAGATGCTGGACAGGATGTGGAGAAATAGGATCACTTTTACACTGTTGGTGGGAGTGTAAATTAGTTCAACCATTGTGGAAGATAGTGTGACAATTCCTCAAGGACCTAGAAATAGAAATTCCATTTGACCCAGCAATCCCATTACTGGGTATATATCCAAAGGATCATAAATTGTTCTATTATAAAGACACATGCACATGTATGTTCATTGCAGCACTGTTTACAATAGCAAAGACCTGGAACCAACCCAAAAGCCCATGGATGATAGACTGGACAAGGAAAATGTGGCACATATAAACCATGGAATACTATGCAGACATAAAAAACGATGAGTTTGTGTCCTTTGTAGGGACATGGATGAATCTGGAAACCATCATTCTCAGCAAACTGACACAAGAACAGAGAAACAAACACTGCATGTTCTCCTTCATCGGCAGGTGTTGAACAATGAGAACACATGGACACAGGGAGGGGAGCATCACACACTGGGGTCTGTTGTGGGGGAACAGGGGGAGGGACAGCGGAAGGTAGGGAGGTTGGGAAGGGATAACAGGGGGAGAAATGCCAGACATAGGTGATAGGGGGGATGGAGGCAGCAAACCACATTGCTATGTATGTACCTATGCAACAATCCTGCATGTTTTGCACATGTACCCCAGAACCTAAAGTGCAATAAAATATATACATATACATATATATATATATATATATATATAAATTCTCAATTTCACCTAGACTAAGCCCAGTGTCAAGAAGTGATACTCCCTATTGTGTTTTATTAAAATATGTAAATGAGTCATGAATAACAGTATCCTAAAAGACATCATATTTCACATCTAGAGGGGGCCTCCCCTGGCTGCCATCCCTCCCTGGTCACCAACCCTTATGTGGCCTTCCCATCAGCATCAGTGAAGAGGGGGACCCCTGTCTACCCCATCCCCCCACTAGGACAGTAGGGGGATGGGATAGTGTCCTCTTGGATCCTCGATGTTGCCTCCAGACCACACTCCCTCCCACTGCCCTAAAACTCAGCTTGGAATCTTATATCATCAAACAGGCCCATCCACTGCCTATCTCATTGCAAACACCCGAGTCATTCCCATCTCTCCTTAAAGATTTTGCCCATAGCTCACTGCCATTCTCTTTACTACTGCTCCTTCCTTCTATTTCTTCCAAGATGCTGTCCTCAGAATTCCTTGATAATTCTCCAATGAGCTTGTCTTCCATCTACCTCAACCACCCAATCCATGGACAACTCCTAGACATTGTCACTACGAAAAACTTCAAACTCTCTGTAACCGATTACTCATCTTCAAGCACCACATTCTCCATATTCCCAGCTCAACATTACTCTGCCCCCTTCTTTTGGTCTTTCAGGGACATACACTAAAAATCCAAACTCATTTTCACAACCCCTAAGTTCCTCCATGATACATCTTCTGCCTACTTCTCCGGCCCTGTCTCCTACCCGTCTCACTATCACTCACTAACCTTCAACCCTGCTGACCTTTTTGCAATTCCTCAAACATACTAAATCCATTCTGTGTAAGCACCTTTACAAGTGTTCACCCCTTTCCTTGATAGATACAGCCCTGAATATCCTCTGGGTATCTCTCTCACTTTCTTCAAATCTTTGTTAAAAAGTATCTTCTCAATGAGGCCCTCCAAAACTTCTCTAACATTGCAATTGCTCCACCTATCCATTCACCCATAGGACATACTCCCTTCCTGCTTTATTTTCTTCCACTACACCTATCACTTTCTAGCATACCATGTAATTGACTATTTTGTAGATAGTCTGTTTCTTCTGGCTACAATGTAAGTTTCATGAGGAGGACAGAGATTTTTGTCTATTTTGTTCACTGCAGTATCCTTGGTACCTAGAAGAGTGCATGGCTCATAGTGACCATGCACTAAGATTTTTCTTTCTTTTTGTGTGAGGAAAATTAGATTAGGCAAATCTGAAACAGTTTTTAAAAACACTAAATCTCACTTCTACATAAAATTTTAAATCTATCCGTTTTAGAATGTATCAAGAATAATCTAATTTCACTTTTATCAGGTTTAAAATTAAAATGTGGACTTTTGCCATGTAATTTTGCTTCTTTAACAGAAACACATGGTATCTATTATAAACTGTGTCCCTCCCCCCCACCTTAAAACTCATATGTTGAAGTCCTCATTCCCAGAACCTCAGAATGTGGCTGTATTTGGAGATAGGTCCAGTAAAGAGCTAATCAAGTTAAAACGGCGTCATTAGGGTGGGCCCTAATCCAATCTGATGGATGTCCTTAGGAGAAGAGGGGATTAGGACACAGGTAACACAGGGGAAAGGCCGTGAGAGGACACAGTGGGAAGCCAGGAACACAGCTAGACTAGAAAAAGAGAGCCCTCAGAAGGAATCAACCTGCCACACCATGGTCATGGACTTCCAGCCTCCAGAATTTAAGAAAATAAACGTCCATCGTTTCAGCTCCCTTAGTCTGTGGTATTCTGTTATGGCAGTCCTAGCACAGGAATGCAACATCCATGTCAGGGGTAGTCTTAAATTACATATGTTTCTGGTAATTATGCAAGGTCTTCAGGAACATATCCCCTCCCATAAAACTCAACAGCCCCATCAGGAGCAGAAAGAGGCCTGATAGATAAGGTGGTCTGCTTTTGGGGTGTCTGCAGAGACAAGGTGTGTCCACGGTGGAGAGGTGTTCCTCTTCGTCCTGCAGACATGAACATATAAAGATAGGAATCTTCAAGAAGGGAGAATGGCCTCTCACCCCCAGATGCACGCCTGCTGAGTTGCAGGAGAAACAGATAAACAGCCCACGTTGGTGCCACCAACAGAACCAAGAGTGGCGAGAGCGAGGGCTCTTGAGAGAGTGTTCTGTGAGTATTCGTGTGTCACTCTGGCTGAACATTGAATGTCTGAGCATCTGGTAGGCACCAAGCACCGTGTGGTTTTGTGTCTGCTGCCTTCTTAGTTTCCCTTTCTTTTTCAAGGTATGAATCCATGCCTGCCCTTCCCTCTCTCCCCTTCAGCATCTCATACACCACCCTCTGCCTCTAACTACAAGACTGAAATAGGATGTTTTACACAACTCTAGTTACATGCAGTTTTCAAACTATTAATACAGAACATCAATTTCAACTAGCTTTTCATCTTTCCAGCAAGATAAAGATGCTTCATAGTCATGTGCCCTGCCCCTGACTTACACCTCTGGGCTAGTGTCCCTACAGTGCTGTCCCTTCTGGTGTCCCTTCTTGCTAGAGTGCAGGAAGTCAGGAGCCGGCCTGGCTTGGGCTCTGAGCAGCATACCAAAGGCAGGCAGCTCTCACCTCTGCGGCAGGACTGCAAAGCAGAGGTGAGTGCTGGTGCGTGCTATTGCCATGTAAACCCACTCCTACTCCTCGGGCAGCAGAGGAAGGTGGGGCCTCTGGTCTGTTCCACTATGTGCTCTGAAAAGAAAAACGGCTCATCCATCCCAGACTCCTCTTGTAGGAAAAAAGAGTCCTCTTCAGAAGGGAGTATAGGCACAAATCCTCCCAGGAGCCTATGCACAAAGAGATAAAGGGGGCCACTTTGCACTCCTCCTTCCTGCCGTGATTCAATTCCACAAACTTATCCTTCATCTACTCCAGACAAGACACTGGACTTGGAGACTGCAAGGATAAATAAGACCCTCATCCAAGTTTAGTCTGGCTGGAGAGACAGATCTGTTGTCTGTTCCTATTGCTTGAGCACGTGCAGCTAAGGCCCCCAAACCCACCGAGTGTAGCATATTCTAAAGTTAGCTCTGGGCTTGCCAAGAGATGTCAGCCCTAGGAGCATCAGCCATCAAGAGCAGAAAGAGCCCTGATAAATGAAATGGTCTGCTTTTGGGGTGTCTGCAGAGAAAAGCTGTGTCCATGGTAGGAGAGTTGTTCCTATCCTTCCTGCAGCCATGAGAACCTTTAAATGAACATATACAGATAGGAATCTTCAGGAAGGGGAGAACGGCCTCTCACCCCAGATGCACACCTGCTGAGTTGCAGGAGAAACAGGTAAGCCCACGCTGGTGCCACCAACAGAACCAAGAGTGGCGAGAGCAAGGGCTCTTGAGACAGTGTTCTGCGAGTATTTGTGTGTCCTTTTCAGTCTTCTCACTGCACTATGGGGAGAAGGGGAGGATCACTGGCACGTGGAGACTGACTTGAACTTAAAGATTGGTGCCTGCTCCTAGTCCAGAGATCTCTCATGGTGGGACACCTGCTGGAGTACCCAGGCCTGCAAGGAAACCTTTACCCCATCCTGGTTCTGCAGGCTTCAAAGGGGATGGAAAAGACCCCAGTGGTTAGTAATGGAAGGTCAGAGGCCATGAACAGCGCCTGGACCAAGCAATAGGAGGACCCATTTGGGAAAGGTGTGGGAAGAGCTGCCATTTTCAGGAGGGACAGGGTCCTCAGGAAGAGAGGGTGGTTCTCTACACAAGGACCTCCTCCTGAGCAGAGGCCACCAGCATCGTGTACAATGCAACAGCCAGAACAAAGCCAGCACACTCCCCATAAACAAGTGGCCTGCCACACGAGCAGACTCTCTTCTCCCTCCAGCTTTCCCCCTGGGCTTGGGGCTGGACTAAGCCCCCACAAGGGTCCTAATGCCGGAAGGGGAGAGGGGGATGTGTGTGTCGAGCAGAGCATACACATGGACTTTCACCCAGCCCTCTCCTGTGCTGGGGGAGAGGGAGAAGAGCCTGAAATAGGCTTGAATCTCAAGTTTTAAAATAAGCAAAGTTTAATCTTAACCAAAATTAATTGGAAATCTATGACATTTGTCCGAATGCTGCTCAGCACCACCCAACAGCCAGAAGGGAGGAGAGGTCAACAAAACACAATTGGTGGTGGTTAAGAAAGAAAACCAGTTCATGTGGTAAACAGGTTATACTTGGGCTTGGCGGGGTGCAGATAAACAGGTGACCAGGAGCTGTCTAGGGTGGGAGAAGCTGACCTCTAGACTTGGGCCTGCCCCCACCACTCTCTCTGAAAACCTTGAAGGCAGGCTCTCTGGCCCTCATGCTGTGTGATGCTAACAGTGGGTACAGTGCAACCACTGGGTCTCTAGGAACCTGGATCCCCAGGGACTGATAACATCTTCACTCATTTCAGCAAGTCCCTAATCACCTGCCACATGCTGGGCAGAGAATGCAACAGTGCACAGGACGCACCTCATCCAGCTCCCAGTGTAACTGAGGAGAGGGCCAGACACAGCATGGTCAGTGTAAGGAAAAAGCTAAGGTCTGGGGCTAATTGAGCAAATTAGGGGACCCAGAGCCTGAACTTGGGATATCAGAAAAGGCTTCTGGTAAGAAAAGTATCTTACTGGAGTACTAGAGATGGACAGGTGTGGGTCACGCAAATCAGGAGAAAAAATGACACCCCCAAGGAGCCACCACAAGGCCATGTGAGCCACACTGAGCAACTCAGACTTCTTCCTGATGGCACAGGGACAACATTACAAAGTAAATGAAATGGGGAATGAGTGCTTGATGAGCATGGGTTTATACTTTGCAGTGATGAAAGTGTTCTAAAATTAGACAGTGGCTTTAGTTGCATATACCGCATGTATTTAAACCACTGAATTGTACATTTTTAAATGGTGAATTTTATGTGAATGTTACCTCGATTTAAAAAATAATACCTGGAAGAAACTTTCAATTCCAACCAATATGGAGTAACAGGGACCAGATTTACTCTCCTGTCTGAAACTAAAAAACAAGACAAAATATATGAAACAAGGGCTTCCCAAAGTGTGGACATAAGACGACAAAGGACAGCGATGCCTAAGGAATGTGAAATAAGTGGTGAACCCGATGACTGTCCTCGCTGACTACTTTGAATTTCCAGGCCTTAGAGTAGGGAAAAAAGGTAGGCAGGCAGAGCCCAGTGAATTTCCTGAGTTGAAGAGACAGAGCAGAGAGTCAGGCCAAGGCAGACCAAGTTTGCAGAGCACAGCACTGGAGAGTAGAGAGCTGCACAGAGAGAACCCTGGAAATTTGCAGGAGGTCTCCCTGTAATATTCAGAAGAGCACTGATCCGTACATGCATATGAGAAAACTAGCTGGAAGGATCAGAGGGAAGAATTCCTGGAGCTCACACAGGGCCAGGAATAGCTACACTGGAGAACCTCATAATTCAGGGAGCAGCAAGCAGAGTCCTGAGTCTTACACTTCAGTAGTAGGGGGAAATTAACCCTGGGCTAAACACTGCTCTGGTGTTGCCTAACCTTAAAGGCAAGTCTCAAATGAATCAAATTGTGTCTAGGTAACTTACTCATACTCCAGAACAAAGGTTAAGAATATTAATAGAAATGTAAAAACACCCAGCATGAAAACAGGTAAAATCCATGGCTGGCATGCAAAGAAGTAGGAAAATACAACTTGTGATAAGAAGGAAGAAATGGTAGCAAGATAATGGCATTCCTGACTGTTAACTCCTACTCCAAGAAGGTACAGAATACTGAGAGGCAGGCTCAGAGGTGGTGCAGAGAAAGGTAGAGAGTTTAGTTACAAAGGTACAAATAAAGTCTTACTTCAAGTGTCAGAATTTAACAAAATAGCAACAACCCCCACAAGATGCAAATTATCTATATTAATGGAGGAGCTTCTGCTTAAAGTTCTCAGTCTCAACACACATTACGCACATTGCAATCTGATTAACAGCAGACGAATAGATCAGATCCCTCCATGCTCAGTTCTGACCCAGGGGACAGCAATTAATTAGTAAGGGACTGACTAGTCCCCTTGCTCTCAGCCCTTGGTTTCCCCCTACCACAAAAGAATTTTCCAAAGCTTCAGTGTGTGTTGCAGAGTATGAAGCCATTCATTACCACACTTTTTTTTTTTTTTTTGAGACAGAGTCTTACTCTACCACCCAGGCTGGAATACAGTGGCATGATTACGGCCATTCAAGTTGTAACTTTGAACTCCTGGGCTCAAGCAATCCTCCTGCCTCAACCTCCTGCAGCTAGGACTACAGGCATATGCCACCACACCCAGCTAATTATTTTTAATTTCTTAGAGACAAGGGTGTCACTACATGGCCCAGGGTGATCTCGAGCTCCTGGGATGAAACAGTCCTCCCACCTCAAACTCTCAAAGTGCCGGGATTACTGGCATGAGCCACTGTGTCCAACCTATACTTTGCTTTTCGTAGCAGCCCTGTTTTACCTGAGGATGCTGAACCTCATACTCTCCCCTAAAGCCAAGTGCCCTAGTTGTCTTATGGTATTTTCTTCTCCTAGAAGTCTGCCTTTCTACTAATTCCAGAAAGTCACACTGATTCAGTTATATTTACAAGGTAAAAAGTTTTCAAGTCAGCATAAGTGGTTGTAGGTGTTCTTAGTATTTCATGCCTAATATCTTTCAGCTTCCTCCAATAATAATGGCAAAGGATTCACATTCTAACTTGACCGTAGAAGCTACTGATATATCAAGGGAAAGACTTCCTATATAACTTAGCATCAAGCAAGGGTCAAATTCAGGTCCATACATGGCCCAAGCAAGTCAAGTGAGTTAAGTAGGCTAGGTCTGAGAAGAGACACAAAAAGTAAAAGGTTCACTTCAGTTCTCACTAAAGCCATTTAAGGCAGGGTCTGTGAGATGAAAGCCTACACTCCACCTAAAAGGCAGCAGCCAGCAATCCACCTCTCCAGACCCAGCAGGTATTGAATAAAAACAGGGTCTACTATGTACACAACTCTCTTCAACAGAATCTCCAAAGCCAGATTGGTGAAATAGTGGGACTGTAAATAGTGGAAATGATTAAGGTTTTTAAAATATCATCTACCCCCACCCTCAAAAAGAAAACCTATGAGCAACCATTTGCAATCTCTATTTTGATTCCAACTTCAGAATTTAGATCAAAATGCCAGCTCTATCATTTTCTAGCTCTTCACATCTTTGACAAATCAATAAACTTCTGAACCTCATTGTCTTACCTGAAAAACAGTGTCAAACATTAAACATAACATTTCTCAAATACTAATGTCCAACACAAGGTAAACAACTAAATACGATTTCCTGTAGGTGGAGTGTGGAACTTACTATCAGTAAATTATCTGCAGTGATCTTTAAAGAACGTAACTGAAGATCCCAAGGAGGTTGAGTTCTTAGAAGATTTAGAGCCTTTCAATACTGAGTATTAAAGTCATTAGAAACTAAGTAGAACCAGCAATAAAGAATGCCTAGCAATAGATACTTAATGAGTTGGAAGTAGCTCTTCTAATTAAGAGACCTAATAACTGTCACTCGTTAATGGCCACAAAACTCAACAAAGTACACATTGAGGAGGATACTTGCCAGAGAAAACAGTGGTGGCTTCTAAAATAAGCTGTTAAAACAAACCAAAGGGATTTAAGTTTTTAGAAATCAGACAAATCTCTTGTCACATCATAGACTCTTTGGTTAAACACCTCAGCTAGCTATCATATTGTTGTAAGTGACCTCCGTGGAAGAGCAATCACAAGACTAGGAAGAATCTGTTAAAGAATGCTTTATTAATACAAATACAAACTCTAGAGCACTAAGAAATTTAAATATCTATGTCACAGCAAACAGGTGGCAATTCAACATCCAGAGTCGACAGAATGCTTGAAGGAGACTGCAACAGATCTAGAAAACAGGAATCTTATTAAATTTCTGCAAATCCTCGAGTCATCGTTCATATCAACAGACATTAGCTGTCAATCAAAAATTCATGTTATTCCCTTTGCCTGATGAATCACCTCCATCCCCCCTCTTGACATGTACTTTTTGGAAAGTGTCTGTGGCCCCAGAATTGACTTTCATTAGGAAGTTTTAGAAGTATCTGAATCTCTATTGTTCTTAGAGACCAAAGAGCTAACAGTCCCAACTAATGCAACTTATTAGCTCAAATTATCCCACAACAGAACAAACAGAAAACATAATGATGGCTTTGACTAACAGTTCAAACTAACGAAGACCTCCAACCTTCCGCAGTAAGAAGTTATTGTCAGTCTATGCTACAGCACAGGTGTTTTGATCTTACGCTAGCTTTGGATATAACATGGAATCATCAGTCCAAACAGGTTTATTATATATGCTTCAACTTACAGCCTAAGAAGATACAAAAGAATTCACGTAGCTGCTGTGGCTAAAACTGTCCAATTTCCAGAATAACAATTGTACTGGGGCATTTGGGACTAAAAAGTAATACCAGTTGAGAACAGTTTATTTACCTGAACCTTATCCTTGTCATTTGAAGGACGGAAATTAGTCACAGGCTAACTTCCCACACAACTCTGTTCCCAAGGTAATGGAAGTGTTACGAAACAAATGGTTTGCAGCCCTTCTAGAAGGGCACTTGCTCACTTACTGGATTCCCATGATGGAGAGGGCATCTTCACAGGTGAAGGGGGGCCCAGCTGAAACAGCTTTTCAAGCTCTCTCTCCTCGTCAAGGATCATAAGAGGCACGCCACTCAAGGGCAGGTGTGCAATCTGGTGCTCTTCAGGCAGGTCGAAACTCTCAAAGTCTGTGACAGAAAGTGTTTTCGTAGGGCAGCAGTTCTTAGTGTGGGCTGTAGACCCCTTGTGGTCCGAGACCTTTTCAGGTGGTCCATGAGGTCAAATCTATTTTCATGACAACATTCACACCTTTTCCCACAGGGCTGACATTTGTAATGATGGCACAAAAGCAATGGTGGATAAAGCTGCTGGTACCTCGGCACAAATCAAGGCAGTGACAATAACGCATATTAGCAGTCTCTGTGTTCTCCATCTCTCTTCACTTATAGGTTAAAAACGCGAGTTTCACTTAATGTCACTTCACCACATGCAGTAAGTATTAATTTTATTAGCTTTCCATCCTTGAGAAAATGTCTTTTTAATGTTCTGTGTGATAAAATGAGAAGTATGCCATAAAGCACTTCCACTGTAAACCAAAATACGATTATCTCAAAGCAAAAGGATTTGTGCAATCATCTGAGTTGTGAGCTAAAACTAGAGAACTTTTTCCTGGAACACTGCTTTTGTTTGAATTAACAACTGCAAGAAATCCCATGGTCACTCAGACCTGGATACTTGTCACACATTTTCTCAAAGGAATGAAAGAAGTCTATCACCTCAAGGAAAACTGACAGTCTTTGTTGCCAACGACAGAATGTAAGGTGTCAAAATTTTGCCAAAAACAAAAAAAGGAATTGTTTTTTTGAGATGGAGTCTCTCCTTTCACCCATGCTGCAGTGCAGTGACACGATCTCTGTTACTGCCACCTCCACCTCCTGGGTTCAAGTGATTGTCCTGCCTCAGCCTCCCAAGTAGGTGAGATTACAGGCCCAGCTAATTTTTGTTTTTTTAGTAGAGACAGGGTTTCACCACGTTGGCCAGGCTGGTCTTGAACTCATGACCTCAGGTGATCTGCCCACCTTGCCTCCCAAAGTGCTGGGATTACAGGTGTGAGCCACTATATCAGGCCAAAAAAAGGAATTTCGGAAAACTTATCTGCAGTCACTAGCCTGACAGGTGCCTCAGACTTTTCTGATGAGATCAGTTGTGATATTAATGCTTTTAATATTGTATAATCAAGCATTTCAACATGGGTATCTACATATCTCAGTGAATCCATATTTCTGAATGATCAATGCAAGATAGATGTGAGAATAAGAGATACATTCCAAGTGCAAAATAGACTAATGGATTTTACTATCAAAATACAAAATTGATGTCAAAATACAAAATGCTCATTGATACGGTTTTGGATTCCCCATTGCAATTATATATTCAGAAACAGCCACTTGTGAAGTTTTAGTGTAGTGGCAAAGAAAACTATCCACACTTACCTGAAAAGACTATTAAAAACATGTCTGTGTGAGGCCAGGTTTTCTTTGTATACTTTAACCAAAACAGATGTAAGATTGAATACAGAATTTGACGAGAATCCAGTTGTCTTGTATTAAGATAACTAAAGTAAATTTTCAAAAATATAAACCATGCCATTCTTCTCAAAACTTTTCCAAAACAAAAAATATTTTATATTAAAAATTTTAAATTAATGTGATTATTTAGTGAATAAATATCTTAAGTTTCTCAGTTTTAACTTATAATACAGAAAAGAGCAGATCACACAGGCAAAAGTGGTCTTCAATAATTTCTAAGAGTGTAAAACCAAACATAAATTGAGAACCACTGTGCTAGGTAACATTCCTTCTTAAAATCCAAGTACCTTACTTCTTAGCAACTTTTTTTTTCCCCCGAGATGGAGTCTTGCTCTGTCACCCAGGCTGGAGTGCAGTGGCATAATCTTGGCTCACTGCAACCTCCACCTCCCAGGTTCAAGCAATTCTGCCTCAGCTCCCGAGGTAGCTGGGATTACAGGCACCTGCAACCGCACCTAGCTAATTTTTATATTTTTATTAGAGAGGAGGTTTCACCATGTTGGCCACGCTGGTCTCAAACTCCTGACCTCAAGTGACAACCCCCCCACCCACCCTGCCTCGGCCTCCCAAAGTGCTGGGATTACAAGCGTGAGTTACTGCATCTTAGCAACTATTTAAAACACGTAATTTTTCTGTACAGTAACAAAAGTATAATTTAATACTGAATTTTCTTTTCAAGGAGATCAAGTGTTTTCTCAAAAGATTAATCATAGTTCTCCTTATCTTTGTCCTTAGGTGTGAAAGTTCTCTAAAGCCTAAATACTCAAGAATTAGTTTGCTCTGGGCCGGCACAGTGGCCTACGCCTGTAATCCCAGCACTCTGGCAGGCCGGGGGCGGGGGTGGGGTGTCACTTGAGATCAGGAGTTTGAGACCAGCCTAGCCAACATGGTGAAATCCCATCTCTACTAAAAATACAAAAATGAGCCAGGCATGGTGGCAGGTGACTGTAATCCCAGCTACTAGGGAAGCTGAGGCAGAGAATTGCTTGAACCCAGGAGATGGAGGTTGCAGTTAGGCACCATTGCACCACTGCACACCAGGCTGGGCAACAGAGCTAGACTCCCATCTCAAAAAAAAAAAAAAAATTAGTCTGCTCTTTTTCAAGCCTGGTTAAACCCAGAAGTCAAAAAGGAATTGAATGATATGTGACTACTTAACTTAAAACCACTGAATTATGGGCCGGGCGCGGTGGCTCACGCCTGTAATCCCAGCACTTTGGGAGGCCGAGGCGGGCGGATCACGAGGTCAAGAGATTGACACCATCCGGGCCAACATAGTGAAACCCCATCTCTACTAAAATATAAAAATTAGCTGGGGCGTGGTGGCGCGCATCTGTAGTCCCAGCTACTCGGGAGGCTGAGGCAGGAGAATTGCTTGAACCCGGGAGGCGGAGGTTGCAGTGAGCCGAGATCGCGCCACTGCACTCCAGCCTGGCGCCTGGCAAAAAAGCAAGACTCTGTCTCAAAAAAAAAAAAAAGAAAAAAAAGAAAACCACTGAATTGTAAAGGAAACCATAAACAGGCAAAAAAAAAAACTCCAGAGGAAAGAAGTCTGCATTATGTATAAGGGGAGCTAATTTTATCTACAAAGAGCTCTTTAATCAAAGAAAAACACAAACAGGAAGTTAACAAAAAGTAAAACTGTAAGAGGTCAATAATCAAATACGCTCATCACACACACAATAAATTTAAAATAATGAAATATTTCTTTTCTGATCAAGATTAGAGTTTTAAAACACTGATATTTAGTGAACATGGAGGAAGCAGGCATCTTCATCCACTGTAGGTGGATTAGACAATTTACACTATTTTGAAGGGCCACTTAGCAATATCTCATTTCTCAAACAGGATATTGTGGTCTTCATTCTTGATCAATATGCATAAATCTACTTCAATATCCTTAACAGCTGAATGGTAATTATTAGTATGGATGCACATTTTATAATTTTAAAACTTAATTACACATATCCTTGAACTCAGCAATCCTCAGTTTCCCTCCTGATGTACTCTCAAACTTGCAACAAGATCATTTCAAGAATACTAATGGTAGAAATGTTTTTATTTTCTAAAAGCCAAAACAATCTGAATGCATATTAGTAAAAAAGTAACTAAATGACCTCTTCGGCTAAAGAAGATCCAGCTCAGAAATCTGTAAGGCCCTGCCTGATCTGCCCCCACACCTCACCTGTATCCTCCTTCACTCTGCCTGTATTTTTCCTAGAACCACTTCAGTCCCTTTTCCTACCTCAGGATCTTTGCACCACTTTGACCTACAATGCTCTTTTTCCTGGCTCACAATCCCAGCGAGCTGACTTGTCCAGCATTTGACTTTCCCTTCAAATTGTGGGCTCCCATAGGCAGAGCCCATCTTGTTAAACAGTGCGTCCAGCACCTAATGGTGCCTGGCACAAGGTAGCTTCTCCTCAAATGGTTGAGTAAATTAAAGCTTGAAAAGCTGTTTCCAAAACAGAAAATACTTCAGATACATGTAACAGGTTGAAGAAACCTGAAAAACACGTCTTCACTGTCTTACGTAGATTTTTCTAACCAAAGAAATAATCCTACCAAAGTGCTCTCAGGCATTGCTCAATTTGACATAAAGCTCGCTTTCTAAAAAGCTCGTGAGAAAGCCTGTCCACACAGTAACTTACTCAATGTTCATGAATACATCTTACTTCCTCTAGGTGATTAAGTTTTTACAGACAGGAACAATGTCTTCTACATCTTTGTTCCTATTCCCCTCCTGACCTAAGACGATACCTTGCAAATAATTCCATCAACAGGTACACTTGTCCAGAGCAATCCAGAATCAGACAGTCTCATTACAGTTTTTGGTCATATATTATATTCATATCAAGTTACAGCTGATCTGAATACTAAGAAACTAAAGGCCAAAAGCAAGTTTTCAAAATTGCAAAAGATACTACCTAGAGGATTGAAGGGAAAAAATTTTTCTATTTCTGGATAGGCATCATCTGAGGCAGGAACAGAGCTTTTTGCTTTAACAGTCTTCCCAGTCATCTAGAACAACCAAAGAAAATGAGTTAGTGAGAGTTGAAGTATCATCAGCTGATTAGTTTTTAAATTTGTCAATTTCATGCTGCCTTCTAAGAAGCCATAATCCTTAGTTTTCCCAATCACACCTAAATATACTTCAAATAATAGGATTCAAATGTAATTCGAGTAGCATGACTTAAAAGTTAACTCTAAAATTTGAAGTATCAGCACCTGTCAGCATAAGTTATCAAGGATGCAGAGTTAATTCACAGCTAATCAACACAATTACTCAACCTAACAGAAGAGAAAATGGGCATGAATCACCCAGGACAGTAGCTAATCATCAAAACCATTTTTGGATTACGGGAGTGTGATTTTTTTCCGTGTTACCTTAATTATTTGCTTGGTTAATATTAAAAACAAGTTTGTGTTCCTCAAATACACACACTAAGAGGCAGCAAGACACGGTCAAGGACTTTATAAAAACACCATGGACAATCCCCTAGTCTGGAGTTGACAGATCTACTACAATCTACTACAGAAGCATGCCACAATGGAAGCCTGCATGTTCCTGATTTATCTCACCTCACGTATGCATGCCTAGAACTCCCTATGGGGTTCTCACACTTCGGTACCGTGTCTTATTGTTTTTCCCGTATCTTTGCAATTCCTGTATTTAATATTTTTAATTCACTTTTAAAGAAGACATCCGGCCGGGCGCGGTGGCTCACGCCTGTAATCCAAGCACTTTGGGAGGCCAAGGCGGGCAGATCACCTGAGGTCGGGAGTTCAAGATCAGCCTGACCAACATGGTGAAACCCCATCTTTAAAAAAAAAAAAAAAAAGACATCCTAAGTTGCACTACATGTAATTCACTAGTTGTTTCCTAATGCAAATTTTAAAAAAAAATTTTCTGTGTCGCTTGTGCTGGAAAAGAAAAAGTGTTTCAAATAAAGTGTCAATCCACATGCTAACTTCATCTTTCACAGCAAAGTCCTCTAGATCTGGGATACACAGGCCTGTAGCTTGTGACCCACACTCACACAAAAATCAACATGCCAGCAAATTGTCACCTAACAAGCTGCTGCTTGCTCTGGAAGGCTAGGAGGAGAATGGCAGCACCTGTGCTATTATAGCAGCAACAGAATCTCGTAAACCACCCTCTTCTCTCAGTACGTATCTGTAAGTAGATAACAACCAATCTGTTTCAAGACACTAGTTAAAAACAAGTGAGGCAAAAATACGCATTAGCTGCACCTGAGATTTCTTATCTCAAAGTACCAAGAAGCCACAAGGACAATGAGTCTCCTCCACTACTGCTTGCTAACCTCTACTTCCCTTCTGCTCAGAGGGAAAAAGCTAGGTAGGATGATGCATTGCAATGGTCATTTTAAGAATCAAAAGTGCTTAAGTGTTTAAACAGTGTCTTTATAACCAACACTCACCTTTTTGGCAGAAAAGCTTGGCTGTTTTTGATTGAGGGGTCCACTGGTCTTTACTGACTTTTCTGTAGCTCTGTTGACAGTTCCCAAAGCCTTTCTAGTAGCTTTAGGTACGGCTGGTGGAGCATCAAATGTTTTGCCAAAACGTGGTGTTGAAACTTGAGATCTCCCATTTAAGGCTTTGACTGCTGAAGAAAAAGTCTTACCGTAAAAATATTCCAGCAGCAAAATACCTGTGCAACTTGAATACTGTGTGTATAAACTTGACCTAACTCTCATCCCCAAACCCAACCCCCATCCTTGGTAGTGGCATGACTATGATACACCTAATAGCTGAGATTCAGTACTCTTAAATCATCTCATTAAGATATTGAAAATGAAAAAGGACCAATAACAAACTTGACTCTGATTGCCCACAGAGTACACTAAATTGTCTCGTCCAGCTCCACGCCACGTCCACAATATGAGTGTATCTGACTGCAGCCTTGCATACTTACAAGGTCCAGACCCCAGCTTCAGCCCATCCTTAGCAGCCACACGAGTGCCTGTTTCTCCATTTTCCTTATCAACATAGATCAGGGTAGCCATTCTGGATTATCCTAAAAATGAGAAATACATATTAGATATCGGGGAAGGTGCGAGAAGCTAAGGTACAGCAACAGTCCAAACTTTCTATCCTAGGGATATTCACACAAAAACGAGAGCTAAACAGAGGGACAATGACGGGCTTCAGCCAACAAGTACTCCATCCAGCTCTTAAATCTTCCAGCCTGAGTCAGAGGTTCTAAGGTCCTGAGGAAGCAGGCGGTTTGGAGCTGGCATTCATCAGAGGAGAATTGCCACGGGTCCAGTTCTCAGTCCGAGACCGCGCTCATAGGAGCTCGGAGCCATATGCGCCCCGGGCAGTCCCCAGCCCCAGCCCCAGCCCCAGTCCACGTCCTTCGCCGCCCGACCCGGTTCGCCCTACCAACCCGCAACCCTCCCGTTCACTCACGCCGCTCTCAACAGCCACCTTCCTCTGAGATCGCGGTGAACCGACGCGGCGCACTCCCGGTTTAAACCACAACTCGCAGCCCAATTGGCTCTTCCGCCCAGGAGGCGGGGCCGGGGGCGTGGTCACCAAGCAGAACCAATGGAGGGACCTAAGCAGCCAGGGCTCCTCCCCAAAAGCGCTTCTGCAAACTTCGTGGCACGTTTTCGGGGCGGGGCGGGGCGGGGCGGGGCGGGGCGGGGAAGCGGGGCAAACTAGGGTCGTGTAATATTTAAAAAAACTTGAGTGGCTTTGTTTTGCTGTCCATATTATTAAGCTGCATGGACCGAGGTACTGGCTCAATAACAATGTTTTATTGCTTTAAGATATTTTTATTTAAATGGCACTGTAGAAAGGATGGAAAATAAATAGAAATACTTTTGGAAATGGGGGGAACAACCAGTGTTGGGTCTAAAGAATACTAGCAGAGAAGAATTTAAAATTAAGAAGAAATGTAAATACAGAGAGATCAAACAGCAGCGTTTGAGTCATTCTGTTATGCTTATGATTAAGAACAGACTGATCATTCCTTAATCTTAGGACTATCCTCAATACTTCAGGCTAAGATGCTGTTTCTATGATACCATCACAAATCTGTCCTAGGAACAAAATGATGATTCTAATGAATACATAATTTAGTCTTCCCTTAAAATCCTATCATTTAATAGTGATTTATTTTAAACCTCTAACATCTCAAGAATATATTCCAAAGCTGCCTGGAAGGGCTTGGCCAGGGAGCAAGAGAACATCAGAGAGATAATAAAGATATAAAAAAGGAATACCAGTTTCCCAGATATGAAAATAAATTTTGCTTGAAAAAGTTGATGACCTTTTCCTGTTTCTATAGTAAATTGGAATATATTGAACAACTACAAGATAAAGGTACAAATTCAAAAGATCGAGGCTGACCTGTGTCATTCAAACTCTGCTTCCCACAGGTCACCATATATACATTTTAACCTGCAGATCAGCTGAGAGAGAGGAGTTGATTCCATATTACTCTTTCACAAAAGGTTTAACACTATACCTGACATAGACATGGTTCTCAATATACGCCAGTTCATCACCTCTTCTTCCCTGGCATTTCCGGACCAAAATTGATTGAATGATTCATTTATACACAAATATTTATTAAATACCTACTAAATGCTGGACATTATACTAGGTATCAAGATGAAAAGAGCCTAACCTAAGCGAAGAAAAGAGGAAAGACAGAAAAATATGCATACCTTTATTGTCCCTTCACTGTCCTCTTTATCCCCATTCCTTATTTCCTCCTGTATCTCCTAAATTTTACATCATCATATTATATTATCAGCACTCAAAGTGTAAGTTTTTGAGACTAAATCTGTACAACACCTATAGCTTCCAAGTGGAGATTCTCTATCTACAAAGGTTTTGGGTGCAAGGTTTATCTCCTTAGGGTGTCTTCTATTTTCACCAGCAGAAAGCATTGTTTCTCCCAAGGCCATGCAGCAGCTGTAAACTATAACCACCCTTTCTTTTTTTTTTTTTTTTTTTTTTTGAGACAGAGTCTCACTCAGTCACCAGGCGCCAGGCTGGAGTGCAGTGGCGCGACCTTGGCTCACTGCAACCTCCGCTGCCCGGGTTCAAGCATTCTCCTGCCTCAGCCTCCCGAGTAGCTGGGACTACAGGCGCGCGCCACCGCGCCCAGCTAATTTTTTTGTATTTTTAGTAGAGACGGGGTTTCACCATGTTGACCAGGACGGTCTCGATCTCTTGACCTCGTGATCCGCCCGCCTCGGCCTCCCAAAGTGCTGGGATTACAGGCGTGAGCCACCGCGCCCGGCCCTATAACCACCCTTTCTTTGAATAACCACTGTTTTCTTACTAATGATGCCCCCAGACCAGCTTTGCTATTTCTATTACTGGAGATACTCAATTGCTAACCCACCCTCACTCATAACAGCACTTAGTCCCTAATCAGTTTCTCCTAATCCTGTTTTGCAAACAGCAACCCATCCAGAACCAATCCCCGCTTTCCTAGACCCTCCTTAGAACCCTCCAGAGGGACTCAAGTCTCTAAGATTGAACTCTCTTGTCCTGAGCATTCTGATTCCTGTTCAAGATGTGCTCTCCTGGTGGTTTTGGCTAATTAGGCCTTAACACTCCTAAGCAAATTTCAGGAATGTTTTTAAGTGGAAAAAAGCAAAGCCTGAGTGATTCATTGACTCTACTGCCTTATGTTCTCACAGCACCTGGTATTCCTTTCATAGCAACTTTTTACAACTGCTAAATTATCTGAATAGTTGTTTTGGTGTCTTTCACACTCTGATGTAAATTTGAGGAAAGACACTATGTTCACCAAAGCTCCAGCATGTTACGCTAGTCTCTGACTCTATTTCTTCATCTACTGCCCTGTAAAAGCAAAATTAACTTTTTTTTTTTTTTTTTTTTTTTGAAGCGGAGTCTTGCTCTGTGCTGGGCTGGAATGCAATCTCCGCCTCCCAGGTTCAAGTGATTCTCCTGCCTCGGCCTCCCAGTAGCTGGGATTACAGGAGCACACCACTACATCCAGCTAATTTTTGTATGTTTAATAGATACGGAGTTTCACCCTGTTGGTCACGGTGGTCTCCATCTCCTGATCTCGTGATCGGCCCACCTCGGCCTCCCAAAGTGCTGGAATTACAGGCGTGAGCCACTGCGCCCGGCCGCAAAATTAACATTTATGTTCCTAAACTCCAAGTATTGCAAATTCTTTTTTTTAGTTGGAGTCTTGCTTTGTCGCCCAGGCTGGAGTACTTACTATGGCATGATCTCAGCTCACTGCAATCTCAGCCTCCCGGATTCAAGCCATTCTCCTGTCTCAGCCTCCCAAGTAGCTGGGACTACAGGCGTGCACCAACCCGCCCAGTTAATTTTTGTATTTTTAGTAGAGACGGGGTTTCACTATGTTGGCCGGGCTGGTCTTGAACTCTGGACCTCAGGTGATCCACCTTCAACTTCTTAGTACAAAAAATAGATTCTATTATGTTGAGCTATTTTATTGAGGCAGGGATGGTAGCTATTTTAACTTTCACATTCAAAAAGGACACACATTATGGGGGGAGAGAGACAGAACAACCAGAATAGATAGCACAAATTTTAAAAGAAATCACAAGAAATTCTACCACCAAAATTAGTTTATTTTCCAGTATTTTATTTCACATGTATACTTTTAAAGGAGGGATGGGATAGCATAGATACTAATGTTTCTCCAAAATGGAAATCGTCGTAGTTTTTTCTAATGAGAACGCCTTATGTTCTCACAGCACCTGGTATTCCTTTCATAGCAACGTTTTACAACTGCTAAATAATCTGAAGAGCTGTTTTGGTGTCTTTCGCACTCTGATGTAAATTTGAGGAAATTCACTGTGTTCACCAAACCCGCAGCATGTTACACAGCCTGGCTATTAATCAGTACCAATTTTAACTTTTTTTTTTTTTTTTTTTGTAGCTGATACGTCACCAACTTCCCCATTCATTTCATAGTCTCCTAGTGAGGCTTAAGCTGTTGTCTGTTCTGGGCTTTTTTTTTTTAACTTCCTAAAATTCTCCGATTCTAAAAGAAACGAAAGTGCCTAAATAGAAGCCAAAACCAAACTGCCCAACTTGAATCTCGCCACAACCCGAGTAAAAAGCGCGATACGCCCACGCGAGAACGGTGCGAGAACACCGGAGGTCCCCCCGCCCCCTCCAGGAAATTAGTGCGCATGTGCCGTTCATCCGGAAGTTGTCTCAGTGGCTGCCGGAAGAAGGCGGAAAGCCGGAAGTAAACATTACGCGATTACCCGAGCTTCTGTCGGATGGACTTGGGGTCAGTTTCTGCGGGACTGGGTAAGAATATGTTCCTAGAACTTGCGGGCGAAGGGCAGTTGAGGAACCAGAGAAAAGGGTCGAAGGCCTCTAATTACTGGATCTGTCCTCACGGGGGTGATGAGCCCCCAGGTGTGGAGGGAGCGAGGCCCGGGGACCTAGAAGGAAGCCGCTGTCCTGAGACGCATTCATGGCACTCGTACCCAGCCGAACCAGGCCTGCGTCTTCAGGGGAACAATCCGTATAGCTATGAGAGTGTCGCCTTTGTGGCGGTGGTTTTAAGTACGCCTCGGAGACCTTGAGCGGTCCCCGGACTGCGAGCGAGGAAAGCTGCTTCCAGTACCCAAATTTACAGACTGTTTCCTCGCCAGAAAAACTTCCTTGAGCTTCAGTTTTTCCTGTTAAGTCGGGATGATCCGACTTCAGTAAAGTATTATGAGGGTAAAATGAAAACATGTATGTAAATAGAGCGTTAAATAGTGTCTTACGGTAAGCCCTCAGTAAGTGGGAGCTGTTACTGTTACTAGCTGGAGAAAATAAGCCACTCCACAGCGACGGAAACTAGTGAGTACAACTTAGTGACTACAATACTTTATTCAGTCTTAGTTTTTAATGTTTCAGACCCAGAAGCCAGTTTGGAGAACTGTCTTGGAAGTCAGAGTTGTGGTTGAAGTCTTTGTTTCTTACTACAGTGTGTCCTTGGCTGAGGATCTTACCTCTCAGAACCTATCTCTTCACTGTAAAATGGGGTTCATCAGACATATCTACTGGACTTGTGAAGATTAGATGAGGTGATGCACAGTAGGCTCAATAAGTGGTAGCTGTTTTAATGAAGATTATTAAATTTACCATCGTTCTGCTTCTCTTCACAGTATAGTTAGGCCATCAGTTCATATGTTACACAAGTATATGTGGAGGTTTTCTGTAAGTCAGACACAGAAGAAGAGAACACCTTTGAGAAGCATCGTAGAACCCTTGGCATTGAGCACTTTCCACTGGGAAAGGGCTGTGTAAAGGCCCAGTGTCTACGGGGAGTACGGTGTGTTAGAGGAACTACAAGAAGGTCTATGTAGTTGGTAGAGAAGGAAGCAGAGATAGTTGTAATGTTGAGGCTGGAACGTAGGCAGGTGCCAGACCATGGTGGACCATGTAGGTGTGTTAAAAAGACGTCAGTTTTTAGAGTAAGAATGATAAAATCCTTTGGAGTGTCACTTTTTTTTTTTTTGAGACATAATCTTGCTCTGTCGCCCAGGCAGGAGTACAATGATGCAATCTCTGTTCACTGCAACCTCCACCTCCTGGGTTCAAGTGATTCTCCAGTCTCAGCCTCCTGAGTAGCTGGGATTACAGATGTGTGCCACCAGTCCCGGCTAATTTTTGTATTTTAGTAGAGACAGGGTTTTGCCATTTTGGTCAGGCTGGTCTCGAACTCCTGACCTCAGGTAATCCACCCACCTCGGCCTCCCAAAGTACTGGGATTACAGGTGTGAGCCACCATGCCCAGTTGTCACTATTCATTATAATAGTTATTAGCCACTTGTGGTTATTGAGACTGGAAATGTGGCTAGTCCAAATAAGTGTAAAACCCATATCAACTTTTAAAGACAGAGTTTTTTTCTAATTGAAATTTGAAATTATAATATGTTGTATATTAGGTTAAATAAAATCTTGGAAAAGTAATTTTACCTGTTTCTTTTTACTTTTTTAATGTGACTACTGGAAAATATAAAATTACATATGGGACTAGCATTGTATTTCTTTTAAATGGTGCTGTATTGACTTTTTGGATGGTACTGCATTGGAGGATTTTAAGCTTGGGCAGTAGTACATTGTATTAGTCAGTTTTCATGTTGCCAGTGAAGACATATCCGAGACTGGGCAATTTGCAAAAGAAAGAAGTTTGTTGGACTTAGAGTTCCACATGGCTGGGGAGGCCTCACAGTCATGGTGAAAGGCACTTCTAACATGGGGGCAGCAAGACAGAATGAGAGCCAAGAAAAATGGGTTTCCTCTTATCAAACAATTAGAGCTCGTGAAACTTACTCACTACCATAAGAACAGTATGGGTGGAACTGCCGCTGTGATTCAATTATCTGTCACCGGGTCTCTCCCACAACACTTGGGAATTATGGGAGTACAATTCAAGATGAGATTTGGGTGGGAACACAGAGCTAAACCCTAACAAACGTGATATGATCAGATTTGTGTTTTGAAAAATTAACACTGCAATGTGGAGAATTGATTGGAGGAAATCAGAGGAGACCAGTAAACAGGAAGAAGTAATAACTTACACTAGAGTGGTAGCAGTAAGAATGGAAAGAAGTAGATGCATTTGAATGATATTCAAAAAGTGAAAAATAACAGTTCTTAGTGATTAAATAGATGTAGGGATAAGCTGAAGCACTTAATGTAAAGGGACGGATGGTGTTGTCTTTCATTAAGATAGGGAGAACAGTAGAAGGAGATTAGATTTCAAAAGGAAGGTCATGAGATTGAATTAAGACGTTTTGAGTTTAAAGATCTCTGACCTTTAAGTGGAGATGTCAAGTAAGCAATTGGATATACATATCTGAAGCTCAGATGAAAAGTCTTGGATAGAAAAATAAATTGTTCCTTTATTATTTTTTATTTTATAGAAAAATTAGCTGGAGAGCCAGCAGTGGTGTATTGTGACAATTGAAGCTGTAGACGTAAATGAGCTTGTCCATCAGTGAGAGTTTAGAGTGGTTTAAAAGTTGCTGACTGAGTCTTGAGGAATCCAACATTAAATAACTGGGCAAAATTTGATGATGAGAGGTACAAGAAAAACCAAGAGGGCCTGGCGCGTTGGCTCACGCCTGTAATCCCACCACTTTGGGAGGCCAAGGGGGGCGGATCACTTGAGGTCAGGAGTTGAGACCGGCCTGGCCAACATGGTGAAACCCCATCACTATGAAAAATACAGAAAAAATTAGCCAGGTATTATGGTGGGCACCTGTAATCCCAGCTACTCAGGAGCCTGAGGCAGGAGAATTGCTTGAACCTGGGAGGTGGAGGTTGCAGTGAGCCAAGATTGCACCATTGCACTCCAGCCTGGGTGACAGAGTGAGACTCTGTCTACAAAAAAAAAAAAAGAAAGAAAGAAAAACCAAGAGAGTGTAGTGTCAGGGAAGTCAAGAAGTAATATGTAAAAAGGGAAGGAACAGAACTGAAAAATGTCCATTGGATTTAGCACAATGGTCCTTGATGACTTAATGTAACTCTTTTCTTTAGAATGTTAGGGAGTGGAGGGCTAAGTTTGAGTGAGGATGAAAGTAGAAGGTGAGGAAATGGGGACACTGAATATACATAACACTTGAGATGTTCTTTCTTAAAGGGGTACAAAGATAGGACGCTCTTTCCCTCGTTAGGAGTTACTGTGTTGGAAAAGTTTGAGACCAAGGGATTCAGGATATGTATGAGAAAAAGAGTCCAGTGAAATTTTAAATACACATGTGTGTCTCTCTCCATCTGTAAATTGGAGTTGTTGGAGAAACAGTGCTAACAGTATATAGAGACCTTGAGGAGGGGAAAGAGACCCTTCCTTACACATACTATGGGGGGAAAAAAGAACATATGAAACAGTATATATTATTAGGGTGTATTTTTGGTAGTTTGAGTGAACTCCTAAAGGCATACTTTTTACTGTAAGTTTGACTCTTTTCTTAGAGGAGGCCGGGTAACCATGTCAGCCACGGTTGTAGATGCAGTTAATGCTGCACCCCTATCGGGGGTCCAAAGAAATGAGTTTGGAAGAACCAAAGAAGATGACCAGAGAGGACTGGAGAAAGAAGAAGGAGCTAGAAGAACAGCGAAAATTGGGTAATGCGCCTGCAGAAGTTGATGAAGAAGGAAAGTAAGTAGTTAATTTTTTGTATGATCTGTTCATTCAAAATTCAAATTCATGTCCACTTAGTTTATTAATTTTTCATCCTTTTCTTTGAGAGGAACCTGTCTTCATCATGTTGGTCATTTTTGTTTTTATTATTTGTCAAACTCATGTGCATATGGTTTAATAATAAAATTATGTTGAAGGGCTTATAATGAATAGCAGCAGTCCTTTTTCACCCTTCCCACCCCTGGCCTGCTCTGCAGAAGTGACTGCTGTTGCATCTCTAGGTAATAATACCTACACGGTTATCTTAATTGACTATAGACATTATTTGAACCAAAACTTCTTGTGATAGATTACTAACGTACATCTCTGTTTTCCTTCCTGTCTTCTCCCCTTTCAGTTATATCACTGTTCTTAGTTTCTTAGTTGGAAATATTTTCACTATAAAATAAATTATTTCTTCATTTTTAATTATTCTTTATTATAGTATAGAGATAGCAACCATATGCTCTTCCTCACCACTACAATATTTCTATTCTTAGATTTTTGTATAAGCTACCTTCGTAATTGTAATACTGATTATTTTCCAACTTTATTCTTTAATTTTTTTTTTTAATTTTATTACAGAGACATCAACCCCCATATTCCTCAGTATATTTCTTCAGTGCCATGGTATATTGATCCTTCAAAAAGACCTACTTTAAAACACCAGAGACCACAACCAGAGAAACAAAAGCAGTTCAGCTCATCTGGGGAATGGTACAAGAGGGGTGTAAAAGAGGTATGTAGGCAACCTGTGTATATCTTCATGGATATGGAGAGTTTAAGAACTTAATGTAAGAACTTTTAATGCAATACTATTTAAAGTAGAAACAGATAATATAACCTTTTATCTGGTATTGAAATTCACAGTGCATTACTACTTTATTTTTGTATTTCTTTTTTTTTTTTCTTTTTTTTTTCTTTTTTTTTCATTGGACATTTGTACAATATTTTTGTTTTTCTTATATAAATTTTATACTCCTGAAGTCCTTAAACTTTCACTTTTATAAATGTGTGGAGACTCTAACTCGTTTTCCTTTTAACAAAGAAATCATTTCACTAGACAAAATAGTAATCAGAGCCAAAGTTATTTCTGACTTACTTGATTAAGACATTTTCTTTGTTTTTCTTTATATATATTTATAGAATTCCATAATTACTAAGTACCGCAAAGGAGCATGTGAAAATTGTGGGGCTATGACACACAAGAAGAAAGACTGCTTTGAGGTAAGGTCACCTGGAGAATTTTGAAAACTGCTATCAGAGTCTTTCTTTTTCTTTGTCAGAGAGCTTACTTCAGTTTTTCTGAGATCACCTATATTTAGGTACAAGTTAAAAATTAATTTGAGTGGAATTAGTTCAATACCAACAAAATTTTTTGCTATAAGACTAACTGATAATTGACTAGATCATAAAGTCCCATGATATATTCATGCCTACTCTGTAAAGTTGTATAAAGTTTCCTTTTGGGCCATAAACACTTAGGAAAAGATTAAATCTTACTCTCCTTTTAGAGACCTAGGCGAGTTGGAGCCAAATTTACAGGTACTAATATAGCTCCAGATGAACATGTCCAGCCTCAACTGATGTTTGACTATGATGGGAAGAGGGATCGGTGGAATGGCTACAATCCAGAAGAACACATGAAAATTGTTGAAGAGTATGCCAAAGTTGATCTGGTGAGCAAAATTCCTTGCTTTCCTGCTGTTTTTAAAGAATCAACCTTTTGCTGTCTGTCTAATTTTGCAGCTCCGTGTTTCAAATCTTGAAGCACTTTAAAAATGGTAGCATTTTTAATAATAGTAGTAGCACTACTGTATAGGCTACCTTTGTAATTGTAATGTTGAAGAGAGGAAATAGTGTGCTAGCTATGCTGGCCAGCAGTTTCTTCTTATTTGATTCTAATATTGTCCTTTACTCCCTGACCTAGGTAGCAACAGATATTGGAAGCATGAGGACAGATTAGTGTCCAAAGCTTTTGGTTTTTTGAGGTTAGAAATGTATGGCCCCCAGGCTATAGCTTGCCCTTGAACCTATGTTATAGTTGCCTGACATAGCATTTGGGAGCAGTGGAAGGGAAATGGATAATTTGTTTCAGAAAATTTTATTTTAACCCAACTTCAGTTTTTACTGTTATGATTTCACCTATTCACCCTTACTTCTTTGAAGCCATAGTCGCACTGCTTTTTTAAAAAAAGAGATACCATTTTAAAATTATTAGATTTCATATAAAAATCTGTATTTCACCTTTTCTTGAACACTGTAATATATATGGTAACCCCACGCCTGCCTGGTAAGAGTCGGTCATCTGCAGTTATGTGGCAACTGTTGTTTTTGTCAGGGCTTGCTCTCTGCAATTTACCACTGATGCCATTTGGTTCAGTTTACATTAATGCCTGATTCAAACGGTGTGTAACTCCTGTTCTTTATAAAGTAGTAAGTCTAGGGCTACAAGGAATCCCAAAGAGATAGTTTGTTCAGTGACCTTTTCTGAAATGAATTAATTTAAAGTTATTTATTTCAAATATATAAAAATCTAAGTAACAATTTGAATGTTGTAAGTAAAATTTAAATGTTTCCTTTTTCTTTCTTTCTTTTTTTTCTTTTAAAGGCAAAACGAACATTGAAAGCCCAGAAACTCCAAGAGGAATTAGCCTCAGGAAAATTAGTGGAACAGGCTGTAAGTAATGGAAATGATCAATAAAATCAATTTTAAAAAGTTAAAACTCTTTTAAACAAAGAAATGAAAATTGAAACAAGAATTCATTTTATAGATCTTCAGTTAGAGAGGAAGAGAGAAATGCTATTGGGGGGAAAAAATAAAACTGATACTTTATATACAGTTCATAGTAATATAAATTGATGCAGTCAATTTGGGAACAATATTGCCACTATTTATATTTAGACACACACACACAGACATACACACTTACTTTTTCAAATTAAATTATTAGATCTATCCATCCTAAAGAATTTTCTAGAGTTCAGAAAAATCATGATGCATAAAGATGGTACAGCGTTTTTTACAATAGTAAAGAAATTGGAATAGCTTAAATGTCCAGGAATATGGAATTGGCTAAGTGCATCTGCATGGTATAATGCTACTTATCTCTTAAAATGGCATTTCTCAAGGCTTTGTTAACAACACTGGTTAACACTTGTATTTGAATGATACATGACAAAAATAGCATAATATTGTCACACAGAAAGACCAGAGCACTAGTTTTTATTTAATGTGGAATTTATGAATTTTTTTTTCTATTCTTTAGTATTTTCTACAGTTTCCACAGTGAATATGTATCAGTTTTATAACTGGGCAAAACATTTTTTATATGAATGAAAGGTCTATCGCAGCCAATTTTTCTTTTTTTTGAAATCCTCGTCTACTTAATAGAGTAAATTTATTGTGCATATTAGAGTTGTCAAGTTTCTTTTTAACAAATCCAGGCACAAATAAATAGTAAACATTTATAGTTTTTGAGTTTAAATTTCTAAAAGGGACTCTTACCATGTATGAATTAACAAAGCAAACAGAACTTGAAATAATTACCAAGTAAGCAGTTACCAGGTTACTAAAGTAACCTATCAGGCAAATTATCAGCATAAGTTACTAGATAGGTGTTTAAAATCCATCTCTGGCTGGGCACGTGCCTCATACCTATAATCCCAGCACTTTGAGAGACCAAGGTGGATGGATTATCTGAGATCAGGAGTTTGAGACCAGCCTAGCTAACATGCTCTTAGAGAAGTGAATTTGCCTCTGTGAGCCTCAGTTTAGTATGTCTGAAATAGAGATGACAACACCTATTCCCAGAAAGCTTATATACATATCACATAGTAAACACCAGGTAATTAGTAGCTATTATTGTCATGATTATTTTTACTTATTACTAACTTTGGGAAAAGAAAGGGGCCTGTTTCTTTTGTTCTAATATATTCTCTGTTGTAAATATAGTGTAATTCATTTCCCCAGTAAGGATACTTTATGTATGTAAGGGCCTAATGATTTTTGCCCACTTGGATGCTTGAATATTAAGACAAATGACATATAGTAGATTTAGTGACTTAGCTATCACTATAGAAATGTATGTAAATGTCCTTTGTTGAACTAGCAAATAGTGGGAACTCAAAAATACTATTTTTTACAAAACATTTATATTTCTGATTTTGAAAGTAACACATATTAAGTGAAAAAAATTAGAACATTATATAAAAAAGAAAATAGCCCTTGTGTTAACTATGAACATTTTGAAGTAGGCCTTTCCAGGTCTTTCTTGTCCACATATACCTGTTTATGTATGCCAGAATACCAGATGTTTCTTAAATGGATTATTCTTTATATATTCATTTATTACCCGCTTTTTTTTTTAACAACATAGAGTACAGTGAGAACTTGTTTTCTGTCTATATTTATAGACCTATAGCATCATTTATTTTTGTGTAAATTCACATGGTTCAAAAATTAAAACAGTTTAAGAAGATACACAGTGAAGTCTCTCCACGCCTGTTTCTATCCACCCTAACACTGGCCCAACTCTGTGTGTGTGTGTGTGTGTGTGTGTGTGTGTGTGATGTGTGTGTGTGTGTGTGTCTCCTTTCAGAGTTTCTTGAATAAAATGCAAATACAAATGTATACTCTTATTCCCACCTTTCTCTCCCCTCCCCTTTTTTATTCAAAAAAGTTAGGTAATGATACATACTTTTCTGCACCTTGGATAGAATTACTTTTAATGGTCGTTCAGCCTTCCATGGAGTGCAATATATTATATAACCAGTGATCTATTATTAATTTGATTTTTTCTCAATGTTTTGAAAAAACATTGCACATATACAGCACTGCACATCACATTTTTACACATCTTTATATAATTGATATAATACTAGGATAACCTTCTAGAATTGTATTTCAGTGAGTTTATATTTCCAAAATTTTTTAGTGAGTTTGTATTTCTAAAATTTTTATGACATATCACTTAGCCATTATTGAGAAAAGCTATGCAGATTTATGCTTCCATCTATATACTATATATACATCCACGTATTTCAACATCTCCTCACTAATGCTATAATGTATTAAGTATTTTTAACCTTTGAAGCTTTTATGAAGGGACATGGTGAAATACTGACCATGTTTTTATAGGCATTCTGTGGAGTTAGAAAACTATTCTGACCAATTGCTAGTGAGGAAAAGTGTATCCTTGTGACAAGGAGTTTGGCCTCTCCTTAAATTACAGTACTGTGTCACTTGTAGATTTTTTTCATTGCCCAAACTTCACTTTGGCTCTGAAGATGTTGATCACATGAACCCAGTAACATTTTCTTTTTGGACTTACTAGGAAACTAGTAAGGTTTAATAAATCTGATATGTCGGAAGATAAACACATTTAGAAATTATATTTATTGGGTATTTTGGTCATCTTAATCTTCCTTTTACCGTTCTGTGGTCGTAATCTTATATCAATTAAAATTCTCTTGAAAGTTGCTGGCTTTATAGACAGTCTGATAAAATTATTCACAATGGCACACATGTATTCAGAATTTGTGTGCTCATTACAACTGAGAAATGTGAGAGTTTGTTCAGTTAGAATTAAGTTTTATTGTCTTAACTATGTTTTTAAGTGTTAATTGGATTAAGTAGAATGAAATCATGAATTCTTTTTCTTCTTTCATGATACAGAATTCTCCAAAACACCAGTGGGGAGAAGAGGAACCAAATTCTCAGACGGTAATACATATTTGCTATCTCTGAGTATATGTTAAGTTTTTAAATTTCTGATGACAACTAATAAATAATACTAATAGCTTTCAAAGAACACAAATAAATAAGGGTTTGGTTAAAGGGGGAAAAAAGACACCTACTTGCTGCTTTCTTCTTACTTTATTCCCCCCCCCCCCTTTTTTAGGAAAAAGATCATAATAGTGAAGATGAGGATGAAGATAAATATGCAGATGATATTGACATGCCTGGACAGAATTTTGACTCCAAGAGACGAATTACTGTCCGGAATCTCAGGATTCGAGAAGATATTGCAAAAGTAAGTCTTGTTAACATACATATTTGAAAAATATTTGTCTTCTCAGCCTAAGTTTTATCTACTCTGGGTAGCATATGGATAATATAGTCAGAGTCATTCTAAGATAAGGTTTCATTCTGTTTTTCTCTTCACCTGTATCCCAGAAATGTATATACACATTTAATTGATTATGTTCAACTCCTCCAGCTAGTGTGCTGAAATTCCTGTGAGTAAACATTAATTTATCCTTTAAATTTTTTTTTTTTAGTATTTGAGGAATTTAGATCCAAATTCTGCCTACTATGATCCAAAAACTCGAGCGATGAGAGAGAATCCTTACGCCAATGCAGGAAAGAATCCAGATGAGTACGTATCAAGTTCAATGTAGAGATTTCAAAATGAGGGAAAGTTAATTGTTTTCTGACCTGACCATAGATGGTGGTCATTTTAATTCAGATTATTCAGTTTTACAAATTAATTTTCCTTAAATCAATCTCTGAAACTTTTTTTTACTTGTATTTACAGAGTGAGTTATGCTGGAGATAACTTTGTTAGGTACACAGGAGATACCATATCAATGGCTCAGACGCAGTGTAAGTATTTGCTCTATGTCAAGGCATTTTATATTAGCTCTAAGACGTTTGGGATTGTTTTTTAAAGCTTGTTTTCAAGAAGCATACAATAAGGTAGCTGGCAATTCATTAAAATGTTTTGAATTACTCTAGTGTTTGCGTGGGAAGCCTATGACAAGGGATCTGAAGTGCATCTACAGGCAGATCCTACAAAGCTAGAGCTGTTGTATAAGTCCTTCAAAGTCAAAAAAGAAGATTTTAAAGAACAGCAGAAAGAAAGCATCCTGGAAAAGGTAATTTTGACCAAAATGCTGAAGAACTTCTGTTACAGAGAAGTTACTCTTTAATAAGTATTAGTTTTACATTTGGAAAGTAATGCAAAGAGAGTCCCTCTTAATCCATGAAGAAGAGTCCTTTTCTTCCTTTGTCTTAGTCAGAGGGTATACAATTTTTGTATCAGCTTTTGCGGCAAAACAAACTACCTCAAATCTTAGTAGCTTAAAATAAACATTTATTATTTCTCACAGTCAGCCGGGTCTCCTGGTCTGGGCTTGCTCAGCTGAGGTTCAGTGATGAACTAAGATGGCCTCACTCTGGTGTTTAGCAATTAACAGGCTAATTGTCCTAAGGGGACCTCTTCTGGGACAGCTTATCGCCACCCAATGTGGTCTTTCATCCTCTAGTAGGGTAGCACAGCTTTTTTAAATGGCATTCTCAGAGTTCTAGAGAGTGGCAGCAAAAAGTGTGCTGTAGTAATAAGTGCCTTTGCTTGGGTCACATTTGCCTACTTCCCATTGGTGAAAGCAAGTAATGTGGCCAAGCCCAGATTCAAGGGATAGAGAAAGACTTTGTCTCTTCACGGGAAGAAAAGCAAAGCCATGTGGCAAAGGGCATGCATACAAGGATAAGGGGAATGTATGGCCATCTTGTAACTTACTGTACTCAGCAGATGCATAGCAACTGAGATATCTATTTGCCTCTGAAAAGATTGGTGGCTTTTTTTTTCCTACTGTGCTTTCTATAACAAAACCAAGTAGTGAGTGCTCCCTTTCTTTCTGATTAGAAATAAATATTTTCCTGGAAATTTAAATGCAAATCGGGTTGTAAAATGTATTGAATAATATCCATTGTCCTTTTAGTATGGTGGCCAAGAACACTTGGATGCCCCTCCAGCTGAATTGCTTTTAGCCCAGACTGAAGACTATGTGGAGTACTCAAGACATGGGACGGTCATCAAAGGACAGGAGCGGGCTGTTGCCTGCTCTAAGTATGAGGAGGATGTGAAGATCCACAATCACACAGTATGTGCTAAACTGGAACAATTTTGTGTTCTTGTTAGTTTTGCTCTGTATTGCATTTTTCCTTTACAACTTTATTAACTAACCATTTCTATGTTCTATGCTTTAAAAAAAAATTTTAACTCTGCTTCATGGAATTTTTTCAAAAATAGAAAAATTTTGAAGGAATACTATGTTCATCTATATACTCATTAACTAAATTCCAAAATTTTTAACATATTGCCTTATATGCTTTGTCTAGTTGTATGTGTGCATATGCACACTGTTTTGCATATATATGTAAAATATGCATAAATATACACACACATAGTTTATACATTTATTTGACTGAAACATTTGGAAATTACTTATGACATTTTATCCATAACTGCTGTATCACATATCTCCTTAAAAATGAGGATTTTCGGCCGGGCGCGGTGGCTCACGCCTGTAATCCCAGCACTTTGGGAGGCCGAGGCGGGCGGATCACGAGGTCAAGAGATCGAGACCGTCCTGGTCAACATGGTGAAACCCCGTCTCTACTAAAAATACAAAAAAAATTAGCTGGGCATGGTGGCGCGCGCCTGTAGTCCCAGCTACTCGGGAGGCTGAGGCAGGAGAATGCTTGAACCCCGGCAGCGGAGGTTGCAGTGAGCCAAGGTCGTGCCACTGCACTCCAGCCTGGCGCCTGGTGACTGAGTGAGACTCTGTCTCAAAAAAAAAAAAAAAAAAAAAAATGAGGATTTTCTTCTATATAACCACATTGACATTATTACATGTTAGAAAATTAACATTAATTCTATAATATCATCTAATATCCAGTCATGAATCACATTTTCCAAAGTATACAGAAAAATGCCTTTAACACCTATTTTTTGTTTTAGTCAGAATACATTTCAAATTTATTTTGATCATTGTTTGGTTATTATTGTATCTCTTTTCTAGAGTTTATCTCTTCATTTTCCTGACAGTGACCATTTAACAGATTAGGCCAATTCGTTTGTGAATTGTCTCATATTCTGTATTGACTGGTTCCTAGTAATGTTATGTAACTTGTTTCTCTATCCCCTGTATGTTTTATAAATAGAAATTCAGGTCTAACGGCTTGATTGGATATAAGTTAAATATTTTGACAAGAATATTTAATAAGTAATATATAATTTACATTGCATCACAAACATCATAAAGCATATATTGTCCTTTGCTATTCTCTTAAAGTAACCAAACTACAATTGTCTCTCTTAGTTGAGGGTCAAAAACCTAACTCCCTATAGGAGCCAGGCCAGTGATCATATATGAGTGAAGTGAGCCAAGCAAATTGTACATACTGGAGAACACAGCCCTATCTTTTTTTTTTTTTTAAGACGGAGTCTCCCTCTGTGGCCCGGGCTGGAGTACAGTGGCACGATCTCGGCTCACTGCAACCTCCACCTCCCTGCCTAAAGCAATTCTCCTGCCTCAGCCTCCCAGGTAGCTGGCATTACAGGCACACACAACTACACCCGGCTAATTTTTGTATTTTTAGTAGAGACAGGGTTTCGCCATGTTGGTCAGGCTGGTTTTGAACTCCTGACCTCATGATCCTCCTGCCTTGGCTTCCCAAAGTGCTGGGATTACAGGTGTGAGACACTGCACCCAGCCTCACAAGCCTTATCTAATAGGGGCATCCACTGTTCAGCAATAGCTGATTTTTGCCAAGTGATTATGTAGGCCCAGAATTTCCCACTCCTTAATTTTTCAAGAGAAATCAGATATCCTAAATTTTTTGATAGGCTTTTGGGAATAGAATTTAAGAGCTTTGTAACTACAGCACCTGCTTGCCACACTTCAGGTCAGACTACCTTTTCCCTGTTAGCCAGCCTTGAATCCCCATAATTTTTCTCCCAAATTACCTTTAAAGGGCTGTATTATTTTATACTCCTATCAACAGTATACAGAACTTTCTAATTTCAGCTTCCTTTTTAAATAACTTCTCTCTCTGCAGCATATCTGGGGATCGTACTGGAAAGAAGGCCGATGGGGATACAAATGCTGTCACTCGTTTTTCAAGTATTCCTATTGTACTGGAGAAGCTGGAAAGGAGATTGCTGTAAGTAATTGTCTTTGGTTCTTAAAGGTATAAAACAACCAAAGCTCATAAGTCAAACTAAAACATACTGTCTCATGTTTCAAATTTTAGCTTTTTCTTAGATGATTAGTAACTATTACTCAACTCAAATTACATGTTTTTTTCCCCCACAGAATTCTGAGGAATGTATTATAAATGATGTAACTGGGGAAGAATCTGTGAAAAAACCTCAAACCCTCATGGAGGTAAGTTGATAATCATTTGTCCTGGAGTCATTTGTCCAGGATAATCATTTGTCCTGGGGCTTTAAAACTTGCACCAGAGCTTTTTTCTTTTCTTTTGAGACAGAATCTCACTCTGTCGCCCAAGCTGTATTGCAGTGGCACGATCTGAGCCCACTGCAACCTCCACCTCCTGAGTTCAAGTGATTCTCGTGCCTCAGCCTCCCGTAGTGCACCCAAGCTTTGTTTTCACATTAACATTGCATTTCAATCCTCCCTTTCAGCTGCATCAAGAAAAACTAAAAGAAGAAAGAAGAAGAAGAAAAGAAGAAGAAGAAGCATCGAAAGAGCAGTTCAGATAGTGATGATGAAGAAAAGAAGCATGAAAAATTGAAAAAGGTAATTTGCGAAGCCTAAATAGTAAAACTGACAAGTAACAGTATTCTTTGTTTTTTGGGTTGTTTTTATTTTTTGGAGACAGGGTCTTACCCTGTCACCCAGGCTGGAGTGCAAAGGCACAATCTCAGCTCACTGTAACGTCCATCTCCTGGGCTCACACAGTTCTCCTGCCTCAGTGTCCTGAGTAGCTAGGATTACAGGAACATGCCACTGTGCCTGGCTAATTTCTGTATTTTTTTTATAGAGACAGGATTTCACCATGTTGCCCAGACTAGTCTCAAACTTCTGAGCTCAGGTGAACCGCCTACCTCAACCTCCCAAAGTGCTGGGATTGCAGGTGTGAGCCACCACTCCTGGCCAGTATTATTTGTGAAGGCCTTTATTTATAATGGCCTATGATCTAGCTCTGTCTCCAAATGCATTTTTAAAATGATGAAACAAGCCTAGACTCTGAGTGATTTGCCCAAGTCATATTAATGGAGATATTGTGGGGTGTAGGTATTGCCCTCTTCTTGGAGTACTTAATATTATGACTAATGGACAGAAGAAATATGCTTTATAAAGCATTTTTAGAGTTATTGTCGTGTTGACCAGAAACAATTCCCTTCTAGCTCCGTAATATGTAAGTTTCAGCAAGTCTTCGAGAAAGGTCACAATTGTAGTCTCTACCAGAAGTGTCATTTGTTCTCATTTGGGTAGACTGTTGCAGTGGAAAAAAAAAAAAAAAAGGGAAGTATCATTTGTGAGCTTGTATCAGTAAAGTGAACCTCATTTAATTTTTGTTATTAAATAAAATTTCTTCAACGTTAATTAAAAATGTTATAGAATGTTTTGTGCTCTATAAAAATATCATATGAACCAAACAGTGATCAGTTGTAGCTTAATAGTGAAAGGGCTGACCCCAAAGCTCTTTCAGGCAATCTGGGTTTTGGATAGAGCAGTTCATATTCAGTGGAGTCTTTTGGTACTCTGCCACTTGTGGAGAAAGAGATCTGATGTAGAGCTGTGATATGCATTTTATTCCTCTCACTATAGGCACTGAATGCAGAGGAGGCCCGCCTTCTTCATGTCAAGGAGACCATGCAGATTGATGAGAGGAAGCGGCCTTACAATAGCATGTATGAAACTCGGGAACCTACTGAAGAGGAAATGGAGGCCTATAGAATGAAACGTCAGAGACCAGATGATCCCATGGCTTCTTTCCTTGGACAGTAGTAACTAGTCAGAAGACCATCCGAGATAGATGCAGCTGATACATTCAACAAGAAGATTCAGCTTCTTGTTGATGATTGTAGATAGAAAAATCCTTGTCTACTCTTCTTGCTGCCTGGCTTTAATAAATCTTTCAGATGTCTCACAGTAAGTTCACTCCTTTCCATACTGAAGGAACAAAAAGAAGAGGCACATGAAGTCTGCTTTTGGGAATAGAATTGAAAATTTGATTAAGATTTTATTTCCAGTTTTATGTGAGTCATGTGGAAAGAGGCCTTGGCTCTCTACCTATTAAGAATGTCTCCTTCTCTACATTTATTAAGCTTCAAACTTTATTGCTTCAATTTTTGTGGCCCTATATTTAGTATTAGCACACCTTGGTTTTGAGAAAAAAGGGGCTTCATTTTTTTAAAATAATTACTAGCAACTCTGTGACTACATTTATTTTTATTTCTTATTTTTTTTAGAGATAGGCTCTTGCTATGTTTCCCAGGCTAGAGAGCAGTGGCTTTTCACAGACATGATCATAACACACTGCAGTCTCGGGCTCAAGTGAGTCTCCCTCCTTGGCCTCTGGAGTGGACTAAGTGTGTCAGTCTTTGAATGGAAAACAACTGTTTTCTCATCATTGGGTCAATACTGACTGATCAGTAGTAGGTTTTTTACCATTCTGGACATAAGCCTTTAGATGTAGAAATCCCTTCCTTTATCATAGAGGATATGGTTTACAATACTATTTGTTTTCGTTGTGATTGCCTTTATTTAACAATCATGAATATTAGATTTTTTTAATTGTAGAATATCCTAATATTTATAGCCAGGAGCTGTTACTTTGTTTGTAAAACTTGCAAAAAAAAAACTTGAAGTTGGTTTCTTCAAAGAATTATAAGAATAGCTTGTAGGGAGGGATATTAGTAATAGATTGCTATGATCCTGAAGCCTCTTCTCAGAACATTGTGAACATAATACTGACACAGTGGAATCAGTGAAAACAGCCTAACAAAACCTCTGACATGAGTATATCAACTTTTTTTTTTTTCTTTTTTGAGACAGAGTCTCGCTCTGTCACCAGGCTGGAGTACAGTGGCACAATCTTGGCTCACTGCAATCTCCGCCTCCCAGATTCAAGCAATTCTCCTGCCTCAGTCTCCCAAGTAGCTGGGATTACAGGCATGTGCCACCACACCCAGCTAATTTTTGTATTTTTTAGTAGAGATGGGGTTTCATCATGTTGGCCAGGATGGTCTCGATCTCCTGACCTCATGATCTGCCTGCCTCGGCCTCCCAAAGTGCTGGGATTACAGGCGTGAGCCACCACGCCCAGCAAATATATCCACTTTTAACAGCTCACTGGCTTTTCTAAACTACCAAAAACCACCTGTAGGATACTGCATTAAGTCAGAATCTCAGAAATGGTAGTGTGAGAGTAACGGAATCAAATTGTCAAGCACTTTGGATATACGTGGTTTCTGGCTTTAGATGAGTATGAAATTAAACAGCAGTGCAAGTAGACTTAATTCTTACTTTAAGAATGCAAAAAATTTTCATATTCCTACCTGAACAGGGTGGTTCCACATAAAGGCTGACATCGTTGTGTCTGTTTTGTATTTTATCTTTTGTTAAAGATTTATAAATGACAATACTTAACTGTGAGTGGTTTGTAGCGTTATTTCTAATACTTGGCAGAAAAGTTGGATGGGACAGGGAGGGGACCTGGATTCGCTTCTGTGAGTTTGTGTAAGAAAATTTCAGCATCCTGTCACTAAACTTTCTGGACCTCTTTCCGGACCTGTTTCCCTCTTCTATGAGGCCTTCTTTGATTTAGGAAGAATTCTATAATATCCAGAATCATATCTTCTGTTTTATTGGTAATGCCTAGCCAGCCTGGCCAACATAGCAAAACCTTGTCTCTACTAAAAATACAAAAATTAACTAGGCATGGTGGCACACGCCTGTAATCCCAGCTACTCAGGAGGCTGAGGCATGAGAATTGCTTGAACCCAGGAGATGGAGGTTGCAGTGAGCAGAGATCATGCCACTGCACTCCAGCCTGGGTAACAGAACAAGACCCTGTCCCAAAAAAAAAAAAGAAAAAAGTAATGCTGAGGACATTACTCAGATTGATCTCAATAATAGCTGCCTTTGAGTACGGGAACTATGTGCTGTAATTGTCATAATGTTATCTCCTTCCTCTAAAGAACTTCATGGGGTAATGGATGATATATCAATTTTAAAATAAGCACATGGAATTAACTCCCAAGTAATCTGCACAAATCCTAACAGTTATAAGTGTTGGAGCCAGGACATGAAGCTAGCTGTCTCTGATTCTGAAGCGTACCCCTTTCTCTAGTATTTAAGGCCCATTTTGTTAAACCACAAGGCTGGTCTTTTGCAGTTTCTTCCATCCACAAAAAACTTAAGCTAGCCCTTCAGTATTTACCAGGCTCACACTCAACACCTGAAAATGATGTATCTGGCCCACATTCTTTTGACACACCACTACTTCTTACACACACCAGCCTTATGGAATGCTTCTAACAAGATTGTACAAAAATGAATAAACTCATTAAGTTTATAAGAATTCTGGAAAGAAATATCCCCAAACAGGAAAGGACTACATTCTGGTTTATTTCTTTCAACAATGTTTCCTAGTTTCTACTTGGGATTTTTCTCTCAAACGTCTCTAATAATGGGTTTATTTCTTTGAAATCATGTTGTTGGAAGAATTTTAAATAAAAATCTTTCCTCTGAGATGGATGATGAAGACTAGGAAATTCATCCCCATGCTCCCATTTATGGGAAGTGGGGGGGATCACCCTCCATGGGCAACAGTACACAAGCTATGGAAGCTCATCCTCCACTGCTGAAATGTTTAATCTAAGGTTACAATGAGCGTCCTTCTCTTTTTTCTATTTATTCCACATGGAATGTGGTAATTATCAAGAGTTTTATCTCCAAGCTCAAAGCCAGACACAATATAAAAGTTTGAGTGCTCTGCATGTTAAAAAGAACTATGTGGACTTTACAGCCCCTTCCATTCCTGAAATTCTACGGTTCATCCTTTCTGGCAGACACAACAATTTCCAGTCCCACGTATGCAATCTGAAAAAAACTGCGGACGGCCAGCGCGCATGCTCAGTACTCAAGCAAGCCAGCCTCTCCACAGCCAGTTGCTCCTGCGCCTGCGTACGGGAGACGCCTCGCCCAGTTTGCGGGCGGGAAGCAACCTGGAGAACCCGGATGGAACCCGGGCCTGGCTGATTAGGAGTTTGTTGCGGATGTTTCTCTCTCCAAGAGCACCGCAGATTCCTGCTCGAGGGTGGGACGTGAGGAACCGTCGCCCACCTAGACTGGTTCCGACCGCCAGAGGCTGGGCCCTAGACTGAGCGGAGAGCGGAACTGGAACCTGAAACGGGCGCTCAAAAGAAGCCCGAGCATCCTTTGGGCCTGCGCCTCAAGCTCGGAGACTGGCGGGCGGAGACCGCGCTGAGTCTTTTCTTTCCTCGCCGGTGGCGTTCTTAACTCACCCAGGAGGCTCTAAAAATCTGCGTCCTTAGCAGTAACACCATCAGGCCCTATCAATTAAGAGCTGCGTGTTGTTTGCATGCATTCTTATAATTAAACCTCCCAACAACCCTGTAAGGTAGGTACTGTTTATCCCCCTCTGGAGAAACTGAGGCTCGGAAAGGTCCCAGCTTGTAAGTGACAAAGCCACGATCCCAGGTGTTTGCCCCTGGAGCGTCTGCCCAGCCACCAAGTTCCTGCCCGCTTTCTCCTGGCTATCGATTTTAACTGTAAAACGTAAGGGTTAAATGCTTTGCCTCCTGGAACACCTGCGCCTACCATGGTCTTGCATATGGAGTGGCTAGATAGAAGTTGAATTATATTTGGTTTGGAGTTTTAGGTTTACAACTGCACTTTGGTGTTTTCTATAGATATTAGCATTCCGTAATTGCTTTGTGAGTGTTCACTTTTAACTGATTTTTCTCAATTGTGATACTTTTTTATATCTACCCTTCATAAACTTGCAAAAACATTTTACTTTGTTAGATCTAAGCATCTGAAGATAATCTCTCAAAAGAATCATTCTTAAAAATGAATGATATCTATCTTAAAATAATGCTTTTTATTTTTTATTATGGAAAGTTTCCAACATACATAAAAATAGAACCTGTGTGATGATGTGTACCCATCATCCAGCTTCAAGAGTTACCAGCTTAAGGCCAGTCATTTCTTTTATCTCCACCCCGCTTTGTGCATGTTTGTGAGCGTATGCTGAAGTACTATTTCAAAAGAAACACCAGACATCTTATCGTTTCACTTGTAAGTAATTGTCTGTATCTAACAAATAAGGTCTTTTAAAAACACAACCACAATACCATTATCAGGCCTGTTTAACAATAATTCCTTATGATGATGATGATGATGATGCTTTTTTAATGTTTACGTTTTTTAGGATATTGTAATTCCTAAATTCCACAAAAGTGCAAGTGCAGATTGTGAGGTTCTAAAAACACAAGCCTCTTGGGCAGTAAGTTCATCTTTGAGGCTCTTGAAAATTCTTGCCATATATTCTCCCATTTTGAGGGGGCTGGAGAAGAATACTATAAATTGATTTTCCTAAAACTTCTTTTGTACATAACAGATAGATTTTAAATTAAAATATATTTGAGATACATAGTCAAGGTGGATAGGAATGGACTCTTAACAGATCTTGTAATGATTTCCAGTTTTGCTTTATTTTGTTTTGTTTTTGAGACAGTCTCACTCTGTCACCCAGGCTGGAGAGTGCCGTGGCGTCATCTCGGCTCACTACAGTCTCACCGCCCAGGCTTAAGTGATTCTCCTGCCTCAACCTCCCGAGTAGCTGGGATTACAGGCGACCGCCACCATGTCCAACTAATTTTTGTATTTTTAGTAGAGACGAGGTTTCCTCAAGTTGGCCAGGCTGGTCTCGAACTCCTGACCTCAGGTGATCCACCCACCTGGGCCTCCCAAA
The DNA here is from genome assembly GCA_036589455.1 of Ateles fusciceps. Taxonomy (NCBI): domain Eukaryota; kingdom Metazoa; phylum Chordata; class Mammalia; order Primates; family Atelidae; genus Ateles; species Ateles fusciceps. The sequence goes on along the minus strand of JAZHEH010000734.1, from coordinate 791,561 downwards.
GTGCTGGGATTATGGGTGTGAGCCACCGTGCCCAGCCTTTTTTTGAGACAGAGTCTGGCTCTCTCACCCAGGCTGGAGTGCAGTGGTGTGATCTCAGCTCACTGCATCCTCTGCCTCCTGGGTTCAAGCAATTCTGCCTCAGCCTCCCGAGTAGCTGGGATTACAGGTGTGCGCCACCACATGCAGCTAATTTTTGTATTTTTAGTAGAGACAGGGTTTCACTATGTTGGCCAGTCTGGTCTGGAACTCCTGACCTCATGTGATCCGCCCGCCTACCTCGGCCTCCCAGAGTGCTCCCCCACCACACGGGACCCCTCTTGTAATGATTTCTAATGTGACTAAAAACATTTTCCTTTATTCCCTCTGCCTCCCCAAATATACATGATAAGTATGCATTAATAGAATACAGAAAAATCAGCATTTTATGGTAATGTTGTAATTTTATTAATTAGAAGTGGTTTTAAGCAAAAGTATCCATGTAGTCTCATTACTTGACAAAAGAAGGTTTAAGATCAGCTCTTTAAACTTCAGGTTGTCTTTTTTGGTTGACAGACAACCTCCAATTTAACAGGCTCATAACAACCATGTAAAAGGTCAACTTATTAGTTTTATTGGCGTACATTTTACAACTAGTTCATCTTGGTAGATCCACTTGAAAGCTAATGCTTTAAGTGGATACTCTTGGCTTACTTGTGATTTTTCTTTTAATGGCCAAAGTAGGCATTCAGATTTAAATGTATACCTGTTACTTTATTTCAGCCACATTCTCTGGCCTAGAATTTTGGAAATTTTGGGATCACTTATTTATCTTGGAGATAGAATGTTTTCTAAGGTATATTTGAGCCTACTTGTGGATTATGCCTTTACTCATTTCTAAAGAGAGAGAAAGAGAAAAGACATGGCTTTCATTTTTAGGTATTAACTTTCATAAGAGGCTCTCATCAACTCAGAAAATGTAGAAAATTTAAGTATCTATTAAAACATTTGGACCATTCACTTGGGAACCTAGAATATTTGTTAGCTAGGGATTGGTTTGAAGGATGTTTTTATTCCCCTAAATCTGACTACTTAACCAGGAGGTGTTTCAGGATCGCCTGGACAACGTTATTTCATATTGTTTTGTTCTGCTTCTGGAGAAGATGATTTATTAGTTCTAAGGTAGTGCAGAGACATGTATACTTTTAAAGGGGGTTCCCAGTGATTGTGATGATACGGTATCTCTTGTCACAGATCACTGTTCTAGTTACTATTTATAAGAATTATCTAAAATAATTAATTTAGAATGCAGATTCTAGACCCCCACTCCATAACTAGAGAATCAGAATCTCTATGGGTAGGACCTTCTACATCCTGTCCTTGGGTTAAACCAAACCTTAGGAATGCTGCTTATTTTTAATGTGTGTTTGTGTGTGTTCTTTCTTAACTGCATTTACTGAGAGATATGTAGATGGAAAAGCATCATGAAATTCCTTATTGTACTTAAGGATGTTCTCATATGAGAGGGATTTTTCTGAAGTCTCAGTAGCAAGAATAGTTGTGTTTCTCCTGAGCAAGTAAGTTGTTTTCCTTTTCTTTTTTTCTTTTTCTTTTTTTTTTTTTTTTTTTTTGACAGAGACTTGCTCTGTCGAGTAAGCTGGAGTGCAGTGGCACGATCTTGGCTCAGTAGTGGGGACTACAGACATATGCCACCATGCCCAGCTAATTTTTTGTGTTTTTAGGAGAGACAGGGTTTCACCATGTTGCCCAGGCTGGTCTCGAACTCCTGAGCTCAGGCAATCCGCCCACCTCGGCCTCCCAAAGTGCTATGATTATTGGCGTGAGCCACTGCTCCCAGCCTATTCACTGATTCTTAACTGAGGATATGCATACATATTTGGGGCTGAATGGAAGAAGGTGGTGGTAGTGAGATGCCCTTTCCAGGGTTACAAAATGTGCTAGATTTGTTTGTAGCATACATCATACATAAGTTGAGCCATACCTATAATTCAGCAATAAAGAACTAACTTGTCTAAGCTCAAATCTCCTGTATATAACTTATTAGCAAATCATTTATTCCAGGGCATTAGCTATGAGTTGCTAGCTTTAAGTTGAACTATATCCTGTCTTGGCTTACTTCGAACTGGCATGCTGCAGGCTATATCTTGGCACGTACAAAATAGCATGTTATGACAAAATAGCATGTGATGTGGCTTTATTTTAATTCAGTTAGCCACTGGTTTTTAATGTGTGGGTTGTATTTTACTCCCAAAGCAAAATTCTGTGGCATCTCTGGAATACTACCTGAGAATTTTTGTGTGCCATGTCGAAGAAACGCAAATGGGATGATGACTATGTTCGCTACTGGTTCACCTGTACGACGGAAGTTGATGGAACTCAGCGCCCACAGTGTGTGTTATGTAACTCAGTATTTTCAAATGCTGATCTCAGACCATCAAAACTGTCAGACCATTTTAACAGACAGCATGGTGGTGTAGCTGGGCATGATGTCAATAGCCTGAAGCATATGCCCACACCGTCTGATCAGAGTGAAACCTTGAAAGCATTTGGAGTTGCATCTCATGAGGATACTTTATTACAAGCATCATATCAATTTGCGTATTTATGTGCCAAGGAGAAGAATCCTCATACAATAGCTGAAAAGTTAGTGAAACCTTGTGCACTGGAAATAGCACAAATAGTTTTGGGACCAGATGCACAAAGAAGCTTCAGCAGGTACCCTTATCAGATGATGTGATTCATTCTAGAATTGATGAAATGAGCCAAGATATCTTACAGCAAGTTCTAGAAGATATCAAAGCCAGTCCTCTTAAAGTGGGCATTCAGCTTGCTGAGACAACTGACATGGAGGACTGCAGTCAGCTAATGGCATTTGTGCGATATATAAAAGAAAGAGAGATCATAGAAGAATTTCTGTTCTGTGAACCATTGCAGCTATCCATGAAAGGAATAGATGTGTTCAATGTCTTCAGAGACTTCTTTCTGAAGCATAAGATAGCACTTGATGTATGTGGCTCTGTTTGTACTGATGGTGTCTCCTCTATGCTAGGAGAAAATTCTGAGTTTGTTGCCTATGTGAAAAAGAGTTACCTCATATCGTGATCACACATTGTTTATTGAACCCTCATGCACTTGTCATAAAGACATTGCCTACAAAACTGAGGGATGCTCTGTTTACTGTGGTGAGGGTAATAAACTTCATCAAAGGGAGAGCTCCAAATCATCGCCTGTTTCAGGCTTTCTTTGAAGAAATTGGCATAGAATATAGTGTCCTCCTTTTCCATACTGAGATGAGGTGGCTTTCCCGAGGCCAGATACTTACTCATATTTTTGAAATGTATGAAGAAATAAATCAGTTTCTTCACCACAAAAGCAGTAATTTAGTTGATGGCTTTGAAAATAAAGAGTTTAAAATTCACCTAGCGTACCTTGCAGATTTATTCAAACACCTAAATGAACTCAGTGCATCTATGCAAAGGACTGGGATGAACACAGTATCAGCTAGAGAGAAGTTATCTGCTTTTGTTAGAAAGTTTCCATTTTGGCAAAAACGAATTGAGAAAAGAAATTTTACCAATTTTCCTTTTCTTGAAGAAATAATTGTTTCAGATAATGAAGGAATATTCATTGCAGCTGAAATAACACTGCATCTGCAACAATTGAGCAACTTCTTTCATGGCTATTTTTCTGTTGGAGATCTTGATGAGGCAAGTAAATGGATACTGGATCCATTTCTTTTTAATACTGATTTTGTTGATGATAGTTATTTAATGAAAAATGATCTTGCCGAATTACGAGCTAGTGGCCAAATCCTAATGGAATTTGAGACAATGAAGCTTGAGGATTTCTGGTGTGCTCAATTCACAGCGTTTCCAAACCTGGCAAAGACAGCTCTAGAAATCCTTATGCCATTTGCAACTACATACCTTTGTGAGTTGGGATTTTCATCACTTTTACATTTCAAAACGAAGTCCAGAAGCTGCTTTAATCTGAGTGATGATATCCGTGTGGCTATTTCAAAAAAAGTTCCTCGTTTTTCAGACATCATTGAACAAAAGCAGCAGCTACAGCAGAAGTCACTGTAAGCTGTTACACTTTTTTAATGTGTAATTTTAATCTTAATATCATAAAATTAAGCTGTAATTCTGTTTCCATTCATATTTATGATATACTGAATTCTATGTTTGAAAAAATTTAATGACTTTAACTTTGAATGAGGCATGTGAAAGTGTGTTTTGAGAATAAAAACACAAACAGCAGAAAAGATTAAGTACTACTGCCTAGTTGCTATCATGAGATTTTCCTAATTCTGAGTATCTGTTTAACTTGTTCATGAGGTATGTAAAAAACATACCTAAGCACTAGAATATCCAGTTAAATGGTACAATAGGCCAGGAATTGAGCCAGGAGAAAGAGAAGACTTCCCAGAAGTCAAAAAGGCAAAATGACAGATTGAGTTCACCCATTTTGTTATGAAGAAGCTAATGAAATCAGAAGAGAATTATGAAATATAATGGGGAAAGGAATAATCTGGCTTATATAAGACATTTTTAAATATACTCTTTGGAGTTAGTCTCACAATGTCCATTCCTATAGCTCCTATGTTATGAATATTAATAAATAGCATAATATATTAGTCACTGTTTGTCATCTTTAAATTACTTCAGAACTCCAAGTTATCAAGACTGCTGAAAAGGAGATTCCTGAGCCTTACCCTAGAGATTCTGATTAGCAGGTCTGTGATAAGATCAAGGATCCTCATTCGTAACCAGCTTTCGTAACTAGATTTCCTACATAGAAATCTAGGTAGGCCAGATAAGGTGGTTAATGCCTGTAATCCCAGCACTTTGGGAAGCCAAGGTGGGCAAATCATGAGGTCAGGCATCCAAGACCAGCCTGGCTAACATGGGGAAACCCCATCCTTACTAAAAATACAAAAATAAGCCAGGCGTGGTGGCGCACACCTGTAATCCCAGCTACTCAGGAGGCTGAGGCAGGAGAATCGCTTGAACCCAGGAGGCAGAGGTTGTAGTGAGCCAAGATTGTGCCACTGCACCCCAGCCTGGGCGACAGAGGGAGACGCTATCTTTTTTTTTTTTTTTTTTTTTGAGACTCTTATCTCAGATAATTACTATTCTTATATTTTATTTTAAGCTCATTGATAAATTTTGAAAAGGAATATAAATAGAATAAACACATAATCTTCATGGCCAGCAGATGTCACTCTGTGTGCGGCTTTGAATGAAAGCAGCTTTACTCTCATTACAGATTTTGCCAAATAGCCAATTTTAAACATCCCTAGAAAAGATGCTAGTGGTTCAAATTTAAAATGCCCCACCTGAGCTTCTGTGGACTCAAAATTGGCAGGAAGAACTCTGGTGGAGCCAGTAACCTCCAGACTATAAGAAATCACTGAGAAACACAGGTGAGAAAGAGAAAATCTAAGTGACTTTTTCTGTAATACTGACAAGCATGTGGATTTTTGGCATCCTCACTGTTTGTCTAAGTCACCAAAAGCTGCATAAAGTTAGTGACTAATAGGTCAGCATTTTTGGGCATGAACCAACGGGAATCAAAACCAAATAGACTTATAGTTTTAAATAGTGAACTTGATGATACTTGAATTATTTCTCAATTTTATTTTATTTTTTGAGACAATCTCACTCTGTCGCCCAGGCTGGAGAGCAGTGGTGTGATGTTAACTCACTGCAATCTCCACTCCTGGGTTCAAGAGATTCTCCTGCCTCAGCCTTCTGAGTAGCTGGGATTACAGGCACCCACCACTGCATCTGGCTAATTTTTGTATTTTTAGTAGAGACAGGGTTTTATCATGTTGGCCAGGCTGGTCTTGAACTCCTGACCTCAAGCGATCCACTCCCAAAGTGCTAGGATTATAGGCGTGAGCTATCAAGCCCAGCCTCAATTTTTAAAAACAGGCTCTGAGGCCAGGTGCAGTGGCTCACACCTGTAATCCCAGCACTTTGGGAGGCTGAGGGAAGAAGGGTATTGAGGCCAGGAGTTCAAGACCAGCCTGAGCAACATATCAAGACCCTGCCTCTACAAAAAATAAAAGTAGCTGAGCATTGTAGCACATGTCTATAGTCCAGCTACTGGAGAGACTGAGGCAGGAGGATTGCTTGAGCCCAAAAGATTGAGGCTGAAGTTGGCCATGATGGTCCCGCAGTACCTTAGTCTAGGTGACAAGAGTGAGACACTGTCTGAAAAAAAAAGAAAGACTGGTCACAGTGGCTCACAGCTGTAATTTCAGCACTTTGGGAGACTGTGGCAGGAGGATCACTTGAGCCCAGGAGCTTGAGACCAGCCTGGCCAACAAAGTGACACCCTGTCTGCAAAAATTAGCCTGGTACGGTGGCTTACACCCATAGTCCTAGCTACTTAGGAGGCTGAAATAGGAGGATCACTTGAGCCCAGGAGGTGGAAGCTACAGTGAGCTGTGAATATGCCACTGCACTGCAGCCCAGGCAATAGAGTGAGACGGTATATCAAAAAAAAAAAAAGACTCTGGATATTTATAGTATACAGATTGTTTTGGTTTTTTTTTTTTAAGCACTAAATTATATTAGATACTATGAGCATGGCTTTAATATCTGCCAGGCATTTAGAAACATCGAATTTGAAGCTTTCAAAGTCTACCTTAATTTGAAGGGCAGTATAAGGTTATTGCCTATTGTAATTTGTACTTCTAAGAAAAAGAGAGACCTCAGATTATTTTACTTTTGTTTAATAAATTTGCCGTAAATCTTACTATAATTCAGCAATGGATTGAGTCCTGTTTCGCTACTTACTAATTGTATAAACTTTGTAGTTCTTGGCATATAGGAATCAAGAGATCTGACAGTCTGATCATCTTGTTTTGACCTGCTTAACATTGATTAACTTGCTTCTTTTAATAATAACACCCTGATTTTTCTTAAGGAACTATTTTCCCCCCACTATCAGCCCATATGAGCCCCTCCTGGCTGGTTAGCTCTAGTACCTTTGCTGGAATTAATGGGAAAGATGCTATACGTGCTAAACTAATAGGATATGTCTAGACTTCCAGTGGTCGGTTTTGCTACCTGTATTAGGGTTCTTCAGAGGTTCAGAACAAATAGGATGTATGTATATGTAAAAGGGATTTTATTAGAAAGAATTGGCTCACCTGATCACAAGGCAAAGTCCCACGATAGGCCATATGCAAGCTGGGGATGAGAGAAGCCAGTAGGGATTCAATCTGAAAGCCGCAAAACTAGGGAAGCTGACAGTGCAGCCTTAAGTCTGTGGCCAAAGGCCCTAGAGCCCCTGGCAATCCATTGATGTAAATCCAAGAGTCCAAAGGCCAAAGAACCTGCAGTCTGATGTCCAAGGGCAGAAGGAGCAGGAGGAAGCATCCAGCATGGGAAAAAGAAGGAGGCGAGGAGACGCAGCACGCAAAAGCTATCCTACCTTCTTACTGCTTTGTTCTAGCAGAGAACAAATGTAAGCTGTAAATGCTTACATTAAAAAGAAAAGTCACCTGGGTGCAGTGGCTCATGCCTGTGATCCCAACACTTTGGGAGGCCAAGGCAGGTGGACCACCTGAGGTCAGGAGTTCAAGACCAGCCTGACCAACATGGTGAAACCTTATCTCTACTAAAAATACAAAAATTAACTGGGCATTGCGGCAGGCACCTGTAATCCCAGCTACTTGGGAGGCTGAGACAGGAGAATCGTTTGAACCCAGGAGGCAGAGGTTACAGTGAGCCAAGATCACACCATTGCACTCCAGCCTGGGCAGCAGGGTAGGACTCTGTCTCAAAAAAAAAAAGAAAAGAAAAGTCAATAATCTTAACTTCCACCTAAAGAAACTAGAAAAATAAGAGCAAACTAAACTCAAAGCAAGTAGAAGGAAGGAAATAATAAAGATTAGAGTGGAAATAAATGAAACTGACAAACAATAGAGAAAATCATAGAAATTAACAGAACAGTTGATCATTTGCAAATATTAAAAAAATTGAGAAAAGTTAGACTGACCTAGGAAAAACAGGAATGAAAGAGGGGACATTACTACCAACCTTACAGAATTGAAGGAAATATTTTGAACAATTGTATACCAACAAATTAGATAATCTAGATGAAATGGAAAAATCCAAAAGGCACAAACTCCCAAAACTGACTCAAGAAAAAATAGAAACTCTGAATAGACCTATAAAAAGTAAAAAGATTGAGTCAGTAATCCAAAAAAATCCAAGGAATTAGGGAAAGTCTTAGGACCAGATGGTTTTGCTGTCATCTGATGAATTCTACCAAATATTAAAAACACCAATCCTTCACAAATTCTTCCAAAAAATTGAAAAGGGAGGAACACTTACCTCATTCCATAATATCAAACCAAACAAATAACATCACAAGAAAACTATACACCAGTATTCCTTATGAAAATTGAAGAGGGAGGAACACTTACCTCATTCTGTAATATCAAACCAGACAAATAACATTACAAGAAAACGACAGACCAGTATTCCTCATGAATATGCTTATAAAAATCCTCAATAAAATACTAGCAAACTCAATCCAATAACATATAAAAAAGATTATACATTATGACAAAGTGAGATTTACTCCAAGAATGAAAGGTTGGTTCAATGTGAAAGCCAACCAGTACAATACATCAAACTAATAGAATAAAAGAAACCACATGATCATTTCAACAGACATAGAAAAAAACACTTGACAAATACAATATCCTTTAATTTTAAAAAAAAAAAAAAACTAGAAATAGAAGGAGACTTCCCCAACTTGATAAGCCTTTATGAAAAATCCACAGCTAAAATATTTAGTGGTGAAGAAAAGCCTTTCCCAGAAGATCAGGAAAAGTCAGTACTGTCTACTCTCACCACTTGTTTGTTTTTTTGAGACAAAGTCTCGCTATGTTGCTCAGGCTGGAGTGCAGTGGCACAATCATGGCTCACTGCAGCCTCCACCTCCCAGGCTCAAATGATCCTTCAGCCTCCTGAGTAGCTGCAACCACAGGCACACACCACCATGGTAGGTTAATTTTTTGTACTGTTAGTAGAGGTGGGATTTTCCCATGTTGCCCAAGCTAGTCTCAAACTCCTGAACTCGGGCATCCGCCTGCCTTCGCCTCCCAAAGTGTTAGTATTATCCAAAGTGCTAGTATTACAGGTGTGAGCCACTGTGCCCAGCCACCACTTGTATTTAACACCGTACTTGGAGGTTCTAGGCAGGGCAATTAGGCAAGAAAAAGAAAAAGAAGAATTACTTTTTATTACCATTTGTTATTGGACATGGAAGCTCTAAGAGGTGTACTCAGAGCATCCACTGGTGTCCCAGACATAGTCTTTCTTGCTGCCATTGTGTAGCAGCAACCCAGTTTCTCCTTGGTAATCACAATTGATTGCCCTAGCCAGTAAAGTGTTTCCATTCTCTGCCTATTGGTTCATTGACATGAGCCCAGCACTAACAGTGATGGACAGAATTCAATTGCCAGATAATAGGGCCCAAAATGACAGATCTATAATTTATTACAGGAAAAGGACATAGTATATAGCATCAGCATTGAAATACAGATATGCATCATAGCTAAAGGCTGCCTCATACAAAGAGGTCTAGAGAGGACAGTTTTGAGCACTAAGTGTCAGGGCCTGTGGTAGGCAGAAAAATGGTCCTTCAAAGATGTCAGCATATTTATCCCTGAAACCTGTACGTGTGTTACTTTACATGGCAAAAAAGGACTTTGCAAATGTGATTAAATGAAATATCTTGAGATAGGAAGATTATCCTGGATTATACAATGGGCCCATTGTAGTCACAAGGGTCCCTCTCATAAGGAGACAGAAGAGTCAGAGAAGGAGATGTGAAGATAAAAGCAAAGGTCAGGGAGTCAGAGTTTTGAAGATGCTACTCTACCAGCTTTGAAGATGGAGGAAGGGGCCACCAGCCAAGGAATTCAGGCAGCCTCTAGAATTTGGAAAAGGTAAAGACAGATTGTCCACTTGAATTTCCAGAAGGAATAAGCCTGTTGACTGACAACTTGACCTTAGTTTATAAGACTGATTTTGGACTTCTGACCTATGGAATGTAAGATAATAAATTTATGTTGTTTAAACTACTGATTTTGTGATAAAGTGTTAGAGCAGCAATAGGAAACTAATACAGGGCAGTAGGGACACACTCTCTTGGATCAGGCATCAACGGTATGAGCATGAAACACCTCAGAACCAGAGGGCTCAAAATGGAGTCTCAGCTGGAGTTTCCTATACCCTGTTGTTCACACAGGCATATTTTTGCCACATAACGAGCAGCTCCAGCAACCAAGTTTTTGTGTCCCTAGAGGAAGAAGAACAGGGGGAGGGGCAGAAGTCTCTAGGTATAAATCATTCATCTCACTGTTACAGTAAACTGTTGACAAACTGGTACAAACTACCCTGAAACTCCTCATACATAAGGTTACAAAACAACGTTGTTAATCAGGATATATTATGCCTTGACCAGGATTTGGTGCTGTGCAGACAACTGAGGCCAATTTCAGGCCCACTGGAATTCATCCACATAACACAAGCCAAAATGATCAGTGGCAATCTCAACTTACAATTCAGTGGAAGCACTGTTATGTCACCTAGTGGAAGAGGGTATTCCTCTCTTGGGAAACAAGACTGCCAAAATAACAGAGTTCACAGATGCAGCAGTGGGAAGCACACATTCTTTGAGTGGATTAATAGGTGCAATAGTAAAGTGAGCCACTCCCACTTTTACTTCTTGATTTCTGGACTCATATTTTGACCTTGGAAGTCAGGGTTATATATCTTTCGTTATCAATTCAAAGCACAAAATGCATCCTGTGAAATAGAACATAATCCTTTTAGGTTATTTTCCTTTCAGTTGCCAGTAACTGAGTCTTAAGTAAATCATTCCATCATTCAAACAAACCAGATGCTTCTGGGTGATGAAGTACATCACCCAGACAAAACTAATAAATTCCATGGGCATCAGTCTATTGCCACACTCTGTTATGGACTGAATGCCCCCCCCCGCCCCCGCCTCACCACCAAATTCATGTTGAAATGTAGGCTATGAGAGGTATGTAAATCTCATTTAGATACGTTTAGGACTGCCGCAGGTGCTCTCTAGTTCTCTGACAAAGACTTGAGCTAAGATTTGAAAGTGCTGAGTGTGACATTTTCTTCCTGTAAGCACTCCATGCACTCAGAAGCAGGCATCCCACCTCACAATGTTTATAGTCATCTTCATTCCAAGCAGCCACGTGGGCCCTCAAGGCACCTGCTTCAGGGGGTTCTTTATTACAGTAAGTAATTTGAATATCAGTGCCACTCCATGTCATGGATATTACCAGCATTCCATTTCATGAAAAAGAGCTCAACATTTCATTCAAGTCTAAAGACAAACCCAAATACTTCAAAAATTCCATCCTTGAGAGTCTGTTTCCCTGGGACTCCTGATCTCAACTTCTGAGTCAATCAGGATTCAGTTAGGATACACAAACTATACCAGTTACTTTCTTTTTTTTTTTGAGACGGACTCTTGCTCTGTCGCCAGGCTGGAGTACAGTGGCGCAATCTCGGCTCACTGCAACCTCCGCCTCCTAGGTTCAAGCGATTCTTCCGCCTCAGCCTCCCGGGTAGCTGGGACCACAGGCCATGCCACCACACCCGGCTAATTTCTGTATTTTCAGTAGAGAGGGGCTTTCACCATGTTGGCCAGGATGGTCTTGATCTCCTGACCTCGTGATCCGCCCACCTCAGCCTCCCAAAGTGCTGGGATTACAGGCGTGAGCCACCGTGCCCGGCCTATACCAGTTACTTTCACAGGGAGAATTTAAGATAAAGAAGTGTTAACCAGATGTTGGATAACTGAAAGGGCAAAAGGAATACTACAGTAAATGCACAAAGCAGGTACCAGCCCTATCAGTGGGAGAATATGGAGAATAATTTGGGATTAAGAAAATGGAGAAGCTTTAATGGAGGGCCCCACAGAGCTGGGACTGAGAAAGCATCTGCCATCTGATACTGGTTGTCTGAAGAAGCATAATGAGACTGAGATGGTGGGGGAAAAATGCAAACTTGAACCAGCTGCTCCTATGGGAAATAACAGTCATTGCCAGGGTAAGGAACTGTTGCTTAGTGACAATGACAGTAACAGGAACAAAACAGAAAAGACCAAGTTCCTTGCCACTCTTCTAGACTCACGATCTTCTTCTAGTGTTCCCTATTTGCAGGCTGACAGAAGGCTGGCTGGCAAAGAGGAAATGTGATTTGCAAAGTCCCAGCCCTGGCATCACGTAGCTGAGTTTGGAACTGAGAGACTATAGCTTAATAACCAATAGTGTGTGTCTGTATGTGCGTGCATACACTGTGAACCATTTTAAAGTGAGTTCATCATGTGTCTTCACCATGCATCTCCTAAAAATAAGGACATTATTCTTTTTTTTTTTTTTTTTTTTTTTGAGACAGAGTTTCACTCTTTCTGCCCAGGCTGGAGTGCAATGGCGCAATCTCAGCTCACTGCAACCTCTGCCTCCCGTGTTCAAGTGATTCTCATGTCTCAACCTGCTGAGTCGCTGGGATTACCGGCACACACCACCACACCAAGCTAATTTTTGTATTTTTAGTAGAGATAGGGTTTCACCATGTTGGCCAGGCTGGTCTCAAACTCCTGACCTTAGGTGACCTTCCCACCTCGGTCTCCCAAAGTGCTGGGATTACAGGCGTGAGCCACCACTCCTGGCCGACATTATGCTATATAAGTACAAAACCATTCTTCACACCTGAGAAAAATTAATAATAATTCTTTAATATTACCTAATAGTCAGATCATATTCAAAGTCCCCCCCCAATATCTTTTATTTCTAATTTTATTGTCTTTTATTTCTGAACCACCTTTTTATTTTTTCATGTCATTAAAATTTTGAAGAATATCCCGCTTACTTGATTTGATTGTCTTCTTGTATGCTATTTAACTAATTATTCTAGGTTTTCTGCTAATCAGAGATTAGGTCAAAAGGCTGTATTCAATTTAGGTTAGTATCATTTGATTCAGGTTAGTAAGTATATAATGCCAAATTGTTACATCCTTGGTAATGCTAAATTTACTTAATTGGTTACAGAATAGCCACCAAATCTATGTTTTTCTCTTTGAACTTTTTTTAGTGTTTTATTTTTAATATGTAATATAGGCATATGGTAAATTGCAACAGTACAGTGAAAGCTGTGACTCCCGTCCCATCCCCCAGCTCCAGAATTCTGCCCAGAGGCAGCTACTGTTACCAGATATGTATCTTTAAAGAGATGGTTATGAATAGACAAGTATGTGCATGGGTGCCTGGGTACCGTGTGTGTGTGTGTGTGTGTGTGTGTGTGTGTGTGTGTGTGTGTGTTTCTTCACAAGTAGTAGCACACTAGACACTCTTGAATACTTCAAGATTTTTAATTTACTGTCAATAAAATAAACTTACTGGATGTAAATTAAGTGGATGAGGCATAGTCTTCTGAGTGTTATTTAAAGGAAATCTGTAGAAGTCTTTTGAAATACAAGATTTAGAGAAATTAGTCTCCTTCTACTTCAGAACAGCTAACGGATAAAATACCCCTTTCCAGCCACTACCAATATCTCATTTACGCAGTTTAATCATGTCTCATTAATGTGGGATATCTACTTTTCTTCCCAACCCAAAGGCAAAGATAGATCCTTTATTTCTTATATTCCCTCCCTAAATCACCCCGGCAAAATGTGGCAAAGCCTGTTTCTGGACTCATTCATAGGTTACTTTCCTAGAACCTGATTCTGCAAAGCAGAAACCTCTAGAACTTCTTAGCAGGGCATTTTCTCAAATCAAACATTAGTTCGTGTCTGATCCACACACTGAGTTGAGAAACCTCATCAAGAGCTTTTTGCATCAAATTCCAAAATGAAGCCTTTCCAGCTGAGGCCCTTCAAGTTACATCTGGAAACCGATTGGAGCTTTTCTGGTCAATTATTGTTGAATGTAAGTGATGTCTATTTTGGTCTAATTTCATCTTCACTAGGACTCTGTCTGTCTCAGAGCTTTAACTTTCTTAAAACCTAAAGCAAGAAGAGCCTCTGAGAACTCTCTGGTTCTTCTTTTCCTTCCCTTGAAAACTACTCTACTTGTTGAAGCCTTCTGTCCAGCTAAATATAGTCTAGTAGAAGGAACTTATGGCTAGGTGCAAGATTTGGGTTATCCCAACTCTGATCCTCATTCAATGTGTAATCTTGGGAAGATGGCCTGCCTCTGTGCCTCGGTTCCTTCAGGTGTATAATGAGGGAAATACTTGTCCCAAATTTTTTGAAAGATGGAACAAAATGCTATTTTAAATTTTTTTAAGAAAGTATATTACTGTAGAAGTATTACTATTATCCAAACTCACTGGCACATCCCCAGATCCAGCTCATCCACAGAGGAAAATAAGAATTTCCAAAAACTACAACACAGCATTTACTTTATTTTCTATTTTATTGGAGGGAGGGATGCTGAATAAGTAACATATTCCCATGGTTTTAAAAATCAAATCATTCCAAAAGAAAAGCAGTGAATAATAAGACTCCCCTCTCATAGCTGTTTTCCAGTTCCCCCTCTCCAGAGACAACTTCATGGGTTACAATTTCTTGTATATCCTTCCAGAAATAATTGTTTTTATTCCCATGTGTGTTTGTGTGCTTTCCTTTCCTTTCCTTTACTAACATACATAGTAGCGAACTGTATACATTGTTCTGCTCCTTGTTTTTCTCACTAAACAGTATATATCAGAGATAATTCCATGTAAGACAGAATTCTGCCTCTGTAGATACGTAGAGTGATTTATTTAATCAGCTCCCTATTACTGGGCATTTAGATGGCTTTTAATCCTTTATTAAACAAGGTTGCAAGAATATCCATATGCACATTTCCAGAATAAGTTCCTGGAAACAGAATGGCTACATCAAAAAATAAATTGGGTATTTTTAATTTTTTGTCAGTCAGCAAGCTTTTGTTTGGGTTGATCTTGTTTCATTCTAAGTGACGTAATACACAGAGCAGCAAACATTCACTTCAACATCATGGTTTTTTAAACCTGCGTGATTTTAATCTTTTCCCTCATATGGCATTACAATAGTGAGTACAGTTCTCCAGGCTTGAGGGCTTAGAAGTCTGTGGAATGGCAGCAGGTCCTCTCTATGAACAGCTGTCTCCCCCGGTACTGCCACACTGGTGAGCACCATCTGGAATTATCTCATTCTGGAGAACCTCACAGCCCCTTATTAAAAGTAAGCATCTGAGAACTTGGGTCTTGGCCATCAGCTGTTAGGAATGATTCAACAATAGTTTTAAAATGTTATTTTATACCAAAATTGGAGAAAATGAAAGGCTGAAAGTGGTGGGAAAAAGCCTACATTGAAATAATGAATGTAAGTCAGAAGACTTTCTTCTTGGCTCCACAGCTCAAGTCACCGAAGGTCTCTGGACCTCTTTGTCTTCGTGTATGAAATGAAGATCATGGGCCAAATTATTTCTCAGGACCTTCCTCCCCTTGAGATTCTGAAGATTCAGATGCAGCAGACAGGGTACTTGTCCTCCCAATCTCACCATTTTCAAAACGATATAAGTGTCACAAATCACTACATGATTACTATCCAAATGGGTGATACAATTGGGATGGGATTTAGACAGTGATGTGCCGGCGAACAGGCTGGGGGCTGGGGTAAAGAGAAAAGTGCTCTCATTTGTAGAATTTGTTGATTTCTGTGTTGTGATTACTTTCACATTACCAGCATGACATCACTCAACTCAGAGTTGGGAAGAGATGCACAGAATTGGCTGCTGGGATCCAGCAAACCAGTTAAGAATGCAAAGAAGGCATTTTCTTCATATTGTTCTATGCTGAGAGGACTTGATAAAGAGGAAAGATTTGAACTAGGCCTTGAAGGATATTGATTAGGACTTTCCATGCTAACTGACAGAAACAATTCAAACTAGCTTAAAGAAAGAAAAAGAATGTAAGAATGAGACTGTTTTAGCACAAGTATCTGAAAAGGGGCTTTAATAATGTAGTCATGGCACTTGCTCCACCTTTCAGTTCTTCTTGAATCTAATTCTATTTGTGTATTGATGTCATTGTCTCCTGCCATAAGCAGGGTCTCTCCAAGTGGCAGGAAAATACTGCTAGTGGCAGCCCAGGGCTACCTCTTTGCAGTCAACAATTCAAAAGAAAAGCAATGCAATCTTATGGAGATCACATGGAAAGACTGGCTCACTCTGGTCTCATGCCCACCAATTCAACTCCTAACTGGGCACAAAAGGAAAGGGTACGTAATTCACACTCCCTTGCCGCTGTAGCCAGAGGGCAGACAGAGCACTAGGATGGACCTCTCTTCCCTTACCACCCAAAACACATGAGAGTCATCCAAACAGAGCTCCCTAATGGAAAAAAAGCCATGAATTTGTGGTAGAAATATGGGTAAGGCTTTGTGGAGAGGCAGAAGAAGAGAGAGTAATTAGAGGGAACAGCATATATAGGTGCAGAAATGTAAACATTGATGGTGCATTTGGGAGTCAGTGAGAAAACCACCCTGACCAAAGCAGAGCTACCCATAAGACAGTGGTTTGCAACAGAGGACAATTTTGCCCCCTCCCAGAAACATTTGGCAATGTCTGAAGACATTTTTGGTTGTCCCAGCTGGGGTTGAGGAGGGGCTGCTACTAGTAGGTAGTATCTAGTGGGTAGAGGCCAGAGATCCTGCTAATCCTACAACGCACAGGACAGCCCCCTCAACAACAACAACAAAAAAAGGCTGTGTTTAGGCTAATGTCACACAGGAAAGCATTAGAAAGAGTAAGGTAGCTTGTACATACTCTATTCCTTCTGCCTGGCACCTCCCCCTCACCTTGGCCACCTTTGTGTGACTAGCCCTTTTTATCCTTTGGGACTCAGCTTAAATATCACCTACTAAAGAGATCATCTAGACTTCTCAATCAAAATAGGTTATCTCACAGACTTCATATCAGTATTCTTTCCCATGTTTCCCTCTTATTTTCCTTCATAACTTACCACAGTTTTGAATCATATATTTATTTGGTCGCTAGTTTCGCATCTGTCTCCTCATAAGCCCTGTGGAAGCAGAGACCTTCCTTATTTGTTCATCACTGTGACCCCAATGTCAAGCAGAGTGCCTGGTGCATTTCAGTTGCTTATATTGAATCAACTGATTAATCTGAAGGTTGATGGTAGGATTGAAATGGGGTTGAGCATAGGAGGTGGATAGAAAGAGGAAAGAAGGCAGTCCTTTCTTCACTGCTTGTTCTGATCCACACTCATCTCCCTTCCCCTGACTTTCACAGCACCTATAGTTCATAACATGATATGACAGTTCGTATTTTAAGCAGACATGAATTTAATAAAAAGAAACTCAGAACCATTGCAGAACAAGTTCTGGCTTGGGCTTGCAGGAATGAGTCTCAAAATCCATCACCGTACTAACCCCACCACCCCAAGGGAACAGTTACTTCTGCCACAATCAGGAGGCCAGTGACTGGCCCATTTGACTACAGGAACACAGCATCTTAGGTATAATCTGGGGATCAGGAACTGGCAGAACTCCAGAGTCACGCTGCACCTTCCAAGTCAGCAACAGCCAAGTAGATTCCTCCCAGGCTGCTGCCTCCTCTTCACAAAACTCAGTTTTTGTTTTTTGGGGTTTTTGTCTTAACACAATTTTGAATTCAGGTCTTGCCCAGTTGCACAGGACTAGCTAAACCTAAATTGTAATGGGAGCCCCAACAGCAAGGAGTCTAGGAAATTGATTTTTAGCTTTCTAATCTCTGTTGTATAGGAAGGCACACGAAGAAAAGTTTGAACACATGTGGAACAAACCAGTCTGCCGCATCTGGCTCATAGCTGCCCCCGCTCTGTAGCCATCAATGTCATAATGTCATTCATCTTCTCTAGATGGATACTAGCATGTTCTTTAAACATGAATGGATGTGAAATGAATTGAATGGAAGGGGAAGTCCTCCCTCTTTGATGTTCACACTTTGCACCTTTCCTATGGCACTTACTCTATTTTGCCTCCTAGTGTAATTTGTGTTCTCATTCAGAAGTTCACCTCTTTGTCCCCATACTCAAAATAGTTAATAAATATTTATAGACTGTGGCCAGGTGTGGTGGCTCAGCCTGTAATCCCAGCACTTTGGGAGGCCAAGGCAGGTGGATGACCTGATGCCAGGAGTTCAAGACAAGCCTGGGCAACACGGTGAAACCCCATCTCTATTAAAAATACAAAAATTAGCTGGGTGTGGTGGTGCACGCCTGTGGTCCCAACTACTTGGGAGGCTGCGACAGGAGAATCATTTGAACCTGGGAGGCGGAGATTGCGGTGAGCTAAGATTGCGCCACTACACTCCAGCCTAGACGACAGAACGAGACTCTGTCTCAAACAAACAAATGTTCATAGACTGAGTCCGACAAAGAGAGACTACGCAGAGGAAGTCCTAAGCCCCAGTCTAGCTTGACACAGTTCTTGCAGCTTGTGGAACTGCCGCTTAAGTATTTTGGATTGCCTGCTACATGAAACCATCACCACTGCAAGGAGCCATAAGACTAGGACCCAGGAACTCTGCTAGGCTTCAGGAAACCTAGGTTCCAGGTATCTTCAAAAGTTGAGAAAACATTTGCCCCCATTCAGTCAGTAAATGTTTCACATTGCCAACTATAGCATCACTTCCTTTCTTATACTTTTCATTAACCTTTTTTTTTAAACCAACGAGAGCAAGCCAGTGATTTCAACCTCTGTCATAATGAAGCCACATGGGTTACACACAGATATTCCCACTGTACCCTAGGAGAGGGGCTTTCCTGAGCCCTTTAGATTCTGAATGGCCCCCAGGCAACCTAAGCAGTTTCCTCACCTTTCAGATTTCTGACACATCTGACACAAGGGGCAGTGGATGAAAGTTTCCTTTCCAGACATTGTGTATCAACACCCTAAACTCTACTTCACATGTTGTCACTCATTCATGTTTAGAGCTCACAGTTCGCCTACATTCAGACAAGTCTCAGTCGTCTCTCAGAGTTCACCTGAAACATCACTTTCGCAGGCCTTCCCCTGACCACCCAGTTTATACTTAAAGTTTTTCTTTTCTGTAACACTCATTTCACTTGTAACCACTTGTATCACCCCCAGCTGGAGGGCTCTAAGTTTCATGAGGGTAGGCATCAAGCCTATTTGTTTCCCTCTATATCCCCAGCACCTTGCTTGGGGACTGACACATAATGGATGCTTATTAAATATTTGTTGAATGAATGTTTGTTGAGCCTACAAACTTTCATTCTTGAATAGTATTTATGTAATATTAGTAATAATTCCCTACATAGTTTAATGGCTTACCAAACATCTTTTATGAGTGAGTGTCCCAACTTTGGGGTAAAGACAGTGCAGGTAATATTGTTCTCCCAATTTTTCAGAAAATAAATCACCATCTATGAGGTTTTCTGACTTGATGAAGGCAGTGGATCCAACATTAGAATTTGAATGCATATCTGTATTAAATTTCTGACTGTAAATTTTGTGTCATTTACCAGCTGTTAACCAGATGCTCTGGCCGTGGAGCGAAGTATGGGTAGCTAGTGGAAGAGAGCAGTGGAAGGAACAGGGAGAAGCAAAAGCCAGGCCTTGGAGGGATTTCCTTTCCTCCAGTGCCTGCTTGGTTCCTTAACAAGATTGCTTTGCCTGTCCTGGGAGCTGAGACCCTCCATACATATCTCAATGACTTGAGGCTGGGCCAGACAGTGAGTGAGACCAATGAAGCCTCACCTTCTGGGGGAGGGGAGAAATGAGGGCTGGAACACAGGGTCACTCACTCACACTATTGCATATATGCACACTCACATCCAGACAAAATCCACACAAAGGCATGCGTACAAATCAACACACAGAATGAGCCACTGCACAGTCATACACACATTTAAACATGCACCCCCACATACAGATGTCTAGCCACTGTGGTGTACATCCAGCCACTGATGTGCACTCCAGTTACACACCAAGCTGCCATCTTGGACATGCGCATGCATGTGTGCATACACCGAACAGCCCTGATGAAAATTTGGATACATGCACGTATGCACACACGTAACTAAACACATATATATGATTTATCATCACACTCAAGTACATGCACACCTTTACAAACACGTGGGAATCAATCGCTCTGATCACTCTGGCCCACAAAACCTCCAAATACACTAACAAGCTCTACACACGGAGAGAGGCATCGACACACCCGAGCTGTCATCAGCGCTGCAAGTTTTTTTCCAAACAGCTGCTAAAAAGAGTGCTGCGCTGCGGGCCAGCCCACGTGACCGGGAGGAAGGCTCTCCCGCCAATGACGGGATGGGAAAACTATGCCTGGGGCCAGCGCTCGGCCCGGCTGCTGCCGCGGAGGAAAGCAGGGACGTGGAGCACCGCCGAGAGCTTCTTTGCTCGGGACGCCCCCTGGACGTGGCGGGCAGCCGCGAGGGTGAGTGTCCCGCACCGCGGTCGGGAGGGGGCGGCAAGTGCGCGCGGGACGAGGAGGATCGCACTGCTGCGGGCGGGGCGGGATGCGGAGGCGGGAGAGCTGCCAGCGTGCCCTCATTGCGGGCTGGGCAACTCCGGCATTCCTGCCTCTCACTTCTGCCTTCTGTGTTATAACACAAATTAACATGTTTGGAGTCCTTACTGTATGCCAGGCTCCGTGCCCCAGTGGTTTACCGGTTACAGTAGTAATACCCGTATTGAACGCCTACTCTTTGCCAAGTCCTGCCAGCACTTTACTTTGCGTTTTTTCATTTTCATGACAACAGATTATGCCTGTCTACAAAAGAGGAACTGGGCTCAGAGACATTAATGACTTGGACAGGGTTGCACAGCTAGTAACTGATGAAAAAGGGACTTGAAGTCTGGTACGTTTGAGTCCAATACCCGAGCTAACAATCACAGTTAACATTTACTGAATGCATTATTTCATTTAATCTTCACATTTATTTAAATATATGATACAGACTGTCAAACTGAGCTCAAAAGGTATTGAACGTCAGGCAGAGATTTGTACCCAGTGCTTCATGCCTCTCTTCATTCTCCTTCCTCCCCCAAACTACTCGTCTTAATATGCTTTGTTCTTATTTCTCCGTCCCCACTGCTGCTGCCCCCTTCTAGGACCTCATTTTTCAGCTAAACAACTGCAATGGCCCCTAATAGTCTCCCAGCCCAGGTCTCTCCTCCTGACACCATGAGTCCCTTGCACAACCTCACTGTGATCCTTCGCTGCTCCTTGACCACAAAACTGCCCTGCTTGGAACCCTTCAGGGGTCCCTTCGTTAGACTGGCCATCTCTCAGAGACCCTGTGTTTCCACCATGCTGCACTAGTAATAATAACAGCCAATATCCTCCATAGGTCAACCCAGGGCTGGTGCTCAGTTAGCATTGTTAAAAATCTGTCCTCTCACATCCTTATTTTTGCCCTCCCTCTGCACCATTCTCTAATTTATTCTGTCATCTGGAGTAATTATATCAATTACTCCTGCTCTCAACTGCCCACTCCTCAGACTCTCCACACGTTTCCAACATCACTACAGCCCTTCATTCTAACACATCAGATTCACTGCAGAATTTGTTTCCTCCCAAATGTCTGACTTCTCCCCATCTCCTAGCGGGGGATACCACAGTTAGCTGTCTTCCAATCCTTAAATCTTAGGGTTACCTTTTGTTTGAAACGTTATAAAAGTAATGATATTCATTAAGAAATTCGGACAGTTCAAAAAGGTAGAATGTCAAAAGTAAAAACCCACACACTCCCTCCTGATTCTGAAAGGTGTAACCCCCTTTAACAAGATTTTACGTCTTTTCAGAAATTATTCCTCCAACCCCTCTGTACATATATATATACTCTATATTTGTGCTGGGTTTTGTTTTGTTTTTGAGACAGAGTCCTGCTCTGTCCCCCTAGGCTGGAGTGCAGTGCCGAGATCTTGGCTCACTGCAACCTCTGCCTCCCAGGTGCAAGCGATTCTCCTGCCTCAGCCTCCCAAGTAGCTGGGACCACAGGTGCATGCCACCACACCCGGCTAATTTTTTTGTATTTTTAGTAGAGACGGGGTTTCACTGTGTTAGCTAGGATGGTCTCGATCTCCTGACCTCGTGATCCACCCGCCTCAGCCTCCCAAAGTGCTGGGATTATAGGCATGAGCCACCGCACCTGGCCATTTTTTTTTTAACTCAAACAAAGAGGATCATACTTTACATTCCATGGTACAACTTGCTTTTTCACTTAACAGTGTGTCTTCTCCATGTTCAGATCTGCATATACAGGCCGACTTTGTTCTACTGCGGTCATAGTGTGTCACTGTATGGATGAACTGAGATTACTTTTCACAAGCCTGGAGTAAACTTTGAAGCCATTCTGTCTCCATCAAATATTCATCCAAGATGTCACTTTTTTCTCTGCGAATCTCCCTATTCTTCTCCCCCTGTCTCGCTATTCCTTTTCTTATCCTGACCCTGCTGATCGGAGAGTCTCTCCTGCAGTCTCAATCACTGATGCTTCCTACTCCTGAAGGTTCATTATGGGGTAAGAGAGTCCTTCTCCATACCCACAGCTTCACACCCACTCCTTCTTCCAGGTCAAAGGCCTGCCCACCTTACTTTGCCTCCATGAGATGAACTCTTGCATAAATCAAACTTCTGTTAATTACATTCCATTCTAGCTTTTCTTTTGAAAGGAATTCTGTGCCAAATATTTTTTCCAGCAAATAACCTTCCCCTGGATGTGTTCATTTCTATAAATAGCTTACTTCTATAACACACATACACATAACACACATGCATGTACATACACATCACTGCCTTGATAGTAACTTCCCTGTTAGCTGAGGGGCCATGGTAAAAGAACATGGGCTCTGGGTCCAGAGCCAGCAGGCCTGAGTTCCACCCCAGCTCTGACCTAGGAAAAATCCTTTTTCCCTTTTCCAAGCTCTGTTTTCTCTTCTGCCAAGTGGAGATGACAGTATCAGCCTCTTAGAAGTGTGGGGGAGAACTAAAGAAGATGTGAACGTCAGACTTTGAAATAAGAACACACAACATACATGGAGCATCATTACTTTTCCTCTGGATTAGGGTTTGCAAACCCAGTTACTGACAGAGGCTGTGAACAGTGTGTACAGGAATGGGATGCATGGCATTTGGGAGTGGTGAGGACTGTGGACACTGAAGAACTAGGCTCTTTGTCCTAGTCAGCGTGGGGCACTATAACAATACACAGACTGGGGGAGCTACAGCAATATTTATTTCTCATGATCCTAAAGACTGGAAGCCCATCATCGAGGTGTCCACAGTGTTGGTTTCTTCTGAGGCCTCTCTCTGTGGCTTGCAGGTGGCCGTCTGCTGCGTCTTCACATGGTTGTCACTCTGTGTCTGTGTCCTGATCTCCTCTTCTTATACTGGCACCAGTCATACTGGATTAGGACCCACCCATATGACTCGTTTTACCTTGATTGCCCTTTTTATGGTCCTATCTCTGAATACAGTCCCATTCTGAAAATCTGAGAGTTAGGATTTCAATGTGTGAATTCTGAGGAGACACAAGTCAGCTCGTAGTATCTTATCTCAAGGGGGCAGCCACCTGGTGACCTGCCCAAACGCAGGCTCAGTGCTGCCAGAGCCTTCTGCCACTCAAGAAAAGCAGCAAATGCCAATGTTAACATAAAATCTCCCAAGTTTTACATTGGCAACAATTTACAATTCCAAACTCAAAACCAAAAGGATGGAGTAAGGAGTAGTCTGTGATCCACGTGAGGCCACTGATAAGCCAGACTGATGCCTGCTTGTCTGGGCTATAATTTCCTCAGTGGCAGGGGCATGTTTCATAGCTTTTTAATCCTTCTCAGCCAGTCTTTGCACATTGTTTATTCTTTTTTTTTTTTTTTTTGACAATGTTTTGCTCTGTCGCCCAGGTTGGAGTGCAGTGGCACTATCTCTACTCACTGCAGCCTCTGCCTCCTGGGCTCAAGCGATTCTCCCTCCTCAGCCTCGCAAGTAACTGGAACTACAGGCGTGCATCACCACGCCCAGCTAATTTTCATAGTTTCTGTAGAGATGAGGTTTTGCCAGTTTGTCCAGGCTGGTCTCGAACTCCTGGGCTCAAGCGATCCACCTGCTTTGTCCTCCCAAAGTGCTGGGATTACAGGCGTGAGCTGCCATACTCAGCCTGCACATTGTAATATTAACAAAAAGTTAAAAGCTAATCATTGAATGACTAACTTGGAATTTTACAATCTTATTTAAAGTAGAGCACACCCATAGAAAAACAGGCATTTATAGCATTCATGCCGAGCTATAAAATTGCATCAGCCATTATAACTGCCTTCGTCTTCAACTTTGCCATTGATGCCAAAGTTTGCAAATGTTCAGCTCCTCACAGGGTCACTGGTATACGGCCGATTTACAGACGAGGAAACAGCAGACCCAGGTCTGTTTGTTTATTCTCATGAGTATAACAACCTTCTCCCATTGCATCATCTCTCTCTTTTGTTCTCAGGAATGATTATTGAATTAAAAAAACACTACTGTTACTGAGTGCTTACTGTGGGCCGGTTGCTGCATTATCTCATTAAATATTCACAACTACTCTATAAGGGAGGTGTGAACAGTCAAATTACTCAAGGGAGGCATTCCTAAAGACCTCAGATAATTCAAAACTGGTGTCATTAAAAGCTCACCTGCTGAATGGAAAACCAAACATTGTATGTTCTCACTCATAAGTAAGAGCTAAGCTATGAGGATGCAAAGGCATAAGAATGACATAAAGGACTTTGGGGACTCAGGGGGAAAGGATGAAAAGGGGGTGAGGGATAAAAAACTACAAAATAGGGTGCAGTGTATACTGCTCAGGTGATGGGTGCACCACAATCTCACAAATCACCACTAAAGAACTTACTCATGTAACCAAACACCATCTGTTCTCCAATAACCTACGCAAATAATTTTTTTTTTAAATACCTCACCTGCTGAAGAATGGTAGATATTTCTGATTACCTGTTAGGACAGTGCTATCATGTGGCTATAGCATAAACATAGTTTACAATTTACAATCCACAACCTTACAAGTTTCTTGACAACTTTTAATTTGGGAAATTGGGGTTATTTCAGATTTCACACATAAAGTGAAACAATAACTACTCAAATTAAAATAAGACCATACAGTATTATTTTTCTCATTTTACAGACAAAGAAACTGAAGCCTAGAGAGATTAAATAACGTGCCCAAGACCAAACAGCTAGAAAATGAATTAACCACCAGACCAGCTCTGTGCTTCTCTAAGGGCCTATATCTGATTTTTTTTTTCTTTGTAGAGGTGGCGGGGTGCGGGGGTGGGAGGGGGTCTCGCTTTGTTGCCCAGGCTGGTCTAGAACTCCTGTCTTCAAGTGATCCCCCCACCTAAATCTCCCAAAGTGCTGGGATTATAGATGTGAGCCATTGTGCCTGGCCCTATATCAGATATTTAGGGTTACTCTGGACACCCATCAAGGCCTGACCAGAAGTGACTCCATAGAAGTTCTTGGGTTCACCCAGAAAAGTCAAGGAAAACAGCTTTTTCTCCCCTACCCCTTCAAAGTTCAGAATTCATTTCCCTCCCTTCAGTTCTTAGAGCTTCAAGTATGGTCCCTTCTATGTCATTCCCAGGGATCATTGTCTAACCCCAAAATTTCCTTCTCTGCCACCTGCCCGGTCTTGGATGCTATTACATCTAGACGCTGTTGGAGCACCTATTACAAAGGAAAAGCCGAGTGAGGCTTGGTTTTTCTTTCCTGGTTGCACAGGTGTGCAGGATGCTCAGGATAAGCAGATAGTTAAAATCTGCCCAGTCGTTCTAGGGCTCACAGGGGCCCTACAGGAACGGCGTCTACATCTTTTCACCTCCAGATCTCCAGTGTCTGGCCTCAAAGGCAATAATAATAAAAACCATACTATTTATTGGGGTATCCATGTGCCAAGCCACAGTATCATGCACATATGCACACCCGATACCCCATTTGGCCCCGTCACTTGGTGAGATGAGCACCGTCCCACTTATTCCCTGGTCTTTGTATTATGGAGCATGGACGCGCCAGGTGGCTCAAAGACGTGGACACCCCATCCTTCCCTCACAGCAGAAGCAGCAGGGCAGGAACAAAGGCCCAGCCTCTCTGGGGATTTGTTTTGTTTTGTTTTTGTAATACCTGACAAAACCATAACTCAAACTTACTTAAATGAGAATGGGAATTTATGAGAAGATATAGGAGTCGCTACCTGAAATGCTGGAGGACTCAGGGTGGGGAGATCAGGACTGGTTTTTGTTAGTTCAACTGCGGTTAGTGACAATTACAATTTTAAACAAGGTCTTAAAACTTGTATCATTACATGCAACATCCATTATCTTGCTTGATTTTCGGAAGGGCGAGAAAAAATAATAGAAGCTAATGTTTTTACGCCTCTTGCCATATGCCAGGCCTTATTCTAGAAACATTAAATCCTCATAACAACTGTCTAAGGTAGGTTCTATTATGATCGTGTTCATGCTGGAGAGGAGGAGACTGAAGAGGAGAGATTAAATAATGTGTGAAGGTGCTATGGCTAGTTCATGGCATCTCAACTCACGGAGCTGTGCTGGGGCTATTATAGAAGCCACCATGTGCTATTGAACACTTGAAATGCGCCAGTCTGAATTGAGATAGGCTGCAAGTGTGACATACATCACTGGGCTTCAAAGACTTAGTACTAACTTCAGAATGTAAAATGTCTCATTAATAATTTTTATGGTGATTACTTGCTGAAATGGTGATATTTGGGAAATCATGGGCTAAATAGCATTAAAATTAATTTCACCTGCTTCTTTTTTATTTTTTTAATATGACTACCAGACAACTTAAACTGACACGTGTGACTTGTGTCATTTTCCTACCGGGCTGCGCTGCTCACACCCACTCCCCCACCGCTGTGGTCAGGCACGTGGAGACCGGCCCTGGGGATGCCATACAGGGGTGTGAACACCCTCAGCCACCTTCTCTCCCCCTCACATCTCACACAGCTGCTGCATTCTTCTCTCCCACAGCAGTCCTCGGTCTCCACGTGGCAGAAAACAGCTGCAGACAGTGCCAAAGCTTGATGGCTTTGTCTTCAGCCACCCCAGAGCCTGACTCTTGCCCTCATTGTGCAGGGGGAGGCAGCTGAGGCTCAGAGGTGCAGCAGGCCAGGGCCCAGAGGGGTGGGCTCCACTGCCCACCACGTTATACACCACGTTTGTCGTTTTGTAAAGGCTGGGCTTGTATATATTGAAAGATATAATTCTTCAGTTTTAACACACAGGCTGATTTCCTGTGTGCTTTCAGGAATTCTTACTCAGACAAAGCCCTGGCTTCCGAGTCCTTTTTAGATCATGGTGAGTCCTTGGATCTCTTTTCTAGGCTGAACTAGAAATGGGGAGACAGAAGAGAGAAAAGAGGAGATCAGATATTTTCTGAGGCATCCTGGCAAGTGGGCCCCCACGACTTTTTTTTTTCCTTTTTTTTTTTAGAGAGAAAAAGAGAAAGAAGGAAGAAAAAAAGAATGAAATAAAGAGAAAAAGAAGAAAAAAAAATGGAGAGAGAACGGGAATCTTGCTCTATTGCCCAGGCTAGAATGCAGTCTACAAATGGATGTTAAAAGCTCTTTTATACTAATAATTGTGTTATACAATGGAGACAGGAAGGAATAAGGGAGGAAAATAACAAACAGCCAACCAATATTTCATTTAAACCTATGAAATGCTATGCAATTGCTAGGGAGTGATTTACTCCCCAACCATGTGGTCACTTTTAAAATAAATGTGATGTGTTACTGAAAAAAAAATGTATGTTTTGTGAATTTGGAGTAGAGAGTTCTGTAAATGTTTATTAAGTTTACTTGTTCGAGGTTTAAGTTCAAGTCCCGGGTATCCTTCTTAACCTTCTGTCTCATTAATTTGTCCAATATTGACAATGTAATGTTAAAGTCTCCCACTATTATTGTGTGGGGAGTCCAAGTCTCTTTGTAAGTCACCAAGAAGTTGCCCTATGTATCTGGGTGCTCCTATATTGGGTGTGCATAGACTTAGGGTCGTTAGCTCTTCCCGTTGCATTGATCCCTCTACCATTATACAATGTCCTTCTTATCTCTTTCGGTTTCTATTACTTTAAAGTCTATTTTATCAGAGATGAGAATTGCAACTACTGCTTTTTTTTTTTTTTTTTCTCTCCATTTGG
This sequence comes from Ateles fusciceps, assembly GCA_036589455.1. Taxonomy (NCBI): domain Eukaryota; kingdom Metazoa; phylum Chordata; class Mammalia; order Primates; family Atelidae; genus Ateles; species Ateles fusciceps. The sequence continues at coordinate 763,258 of JAZHEH010000734.1, read as the reverse complement.
TTGGCAAATCTTCCTCCATCCCTTTGTTTTGAGTCTCTGTATATCCCTGCATGTGAGATGGGTCTGGATGCAGCTTACTGATGGGTTTTTTGAAGTGGCTGATACTGGTTGTTCCTTTCTATATATAGTGCCTCTTTCAGAAGCTCTTGTAAAGCAGGCCTGGTGGTAATGAAATCTCTGAGTACTTGCTTGTTCGTAAAAAATTTTATTTTTCCTTCGCTTATGAAACTTAGTTTGGCTGGATATGAAATTCTGGGTTGAAAGTTCTTTTCTTTAAGGATGTTGAATATTGGCCCCCACTCTCTTCTGGCTTGTAGGGTTTCTGCTGAGAGATCAGCTGTGAGTCTGATAGGTTTTCCCTTGTGGGTAACCTGACCTTTCTCTCTGGCCGCCCGTAGTATTTTCTCCTTCGTTTCAACCCTGATGAATCTAATGATTATGTGCCTTGGGGTTGCTCTTTTTAGAGGAACATCTTTGTGGTGTTCTCTGTATCACCTGGAGTTGGGTATTGTCTTGCCTTGCTAGGTTAGGAAAGTTTTCCTGGATAATATCCTGAAAAATATTTTCCAACTTGGATTCATTCCTTCGTCACATTCAGGTACACCTATCAAACGTAGATTAGGTCTTTTCACATAGTCCCATATTTCTTGGAGACTTTGCTCATTCCTTTTACCCTTTTTTCTCTAATCTTGTCTTCTCGTTTTATTTCGTTAAGTTGGTCTTCGACCTCTAAAATCCTTTCTTCTGCTTGATCAATTCGACTGTTAAAACTTGTGCATACTTCACGAAGTTCTCGTATTGTGTTTTTCAGCTCCATTAATTCACTTATATTGCTCTTTAAATTGTCCATTCTCATGAACATTTCGTGAAACCTTTTTTCAAGGTTCTTAGTTTCCTTGCATTGGGCTAGAACATGTTCTTTTAACTCACAGAAGTTTCTCATTATCCACCTTCTGAAGCCTGATTCAGTTGATTGCTCACATTCATTTTCTATCAGGTCTTGTTCAATTGGTGATGAGGAACTGCAATCCTCTGTAGGAGGAGAGGCATTCTGATTTCGGGTGTTTTCAGCCTTTTTGCGCTGGTTTCTTCCCATCTTTGTGGATTTATCCACCTGTCATCTGTGTAATTGCAACTTTCAGATTAGGTCTCTGAGTGGACGTCCAGCTTGTTGGTGATAAAGTTTTTTCTATTTCTTAATTTTCCTTTGGCGGACACCCCTCCCCCACAGAGCTGGACCTTCCCGGGTTCAGCTGTACTTGCTGTGAAACTCAATCCTCAGCAGTTCCAACTGCTGGTTTTATTTTTTTGTGTGTGTGGAGGGGGGTACCAACCTTCCCCTGCGGCGACCCACTACGCCGGCTGAAACAGCAGCGTTAAGATTCGTGGCGCTTTTTGCCCGGGAATCTCCCGGTCTTGGTTCCCCCACTTCAGTCCGCTTTTCAATCAGCTGAATGGGAGACTCTGCTTTCCCGGAGCTCCAACGCCAACCAAAAGGGCACTCAGTCCCGTATACGCCGGACTGAGAACCGCCGTGCCGGGGCGGCTGCAAAACGGCCGCACCGGCCAAAGGAGTCGCGCTGGCGACCCGTGGGGCTCCTCCGCCGGGAATCTCCTGGTCCGTGGGCAATGAAAATTCGTCTGAGAATGTGGCGTCCACTCACTCTCTGTGCTTTCAGCGGGAGCTACAATCCTGAGCTGCTGCTAATCGGCCATCTTGGATCTCTCCCACCGGGCCCCACGACTTTTAAGCCTCTGTATTTTGACTCTGGATTCTGGACAATTTCCAGTTGGACGCTGATGTTGAGATCTGGAGAGAGGGGACATTTCATGAGCGCTGTGTGAGGAGCGGCAGTCAGCCGCTTTCTCCTCCAAAGGGTCTCTTTAGCTTTTCAGAGAAGCTGGAGAGGACTGTTTCCAATTTACTTCCTGGAATTCAGAGAGGGCATGGAGTATTTTTTTATTATAGTATTCTATTCTCCCATCAAAGCGAATTTTCAGTGAGCTTCATCTGCAAGCAAGCCAGCCTGTCCCTTTTAACGCCAAACACGGAGAATTGCCCTGCTGGGTGAGATTTGGGTGTCCTCCTCCACCCAGGATGAGGCCTCCCCTGAAACACTCTGGGGGCTCCCACTGGGAGTTCAGGACTGTGATCCCTTAGTTCAGTTGCAGTTGGTGACAATTACAATTTTAAATATAGCTCTAACTTTTGTATCATGTTTCGTTTTCAGATCCACTATCTTATTTGATTGTCTGAATAACCCTGTAAAGCAGATTGGGCAAATGTCAATTTCTCCATTTTTACAGGTGAGGAAATGAAGGCCCAGATAAGATTAAATGACTTTTTCACAGTCACACAATTAGTAAGTTACAAAACTAGGACTGGCACCCCAGTCTTCAGAATCCAAGCCCAGTCGTTGCACTGTGTTTTCCTCAGTAGCCAAGTGAGGCTTTGTCATCCACATGTTTATTGAGACCCCTGTGATCCCCTTGTTTTATAAATTATAATAATACTGGTGGGCTGGGGAGGTCCTCAAATGCCAGTGGGACCTCCACCCCGTCCAGTATGCAGGCTCGTGACACCATCTCAAGAAGGAATTCACGGATGAGTCAGAAAGTTGTGTAAGTATGGAGATTTAGTGCAAAGGAAAAAAGTACACACTCAGGAAAGGGAGGTGTGAGCGTACTCAAGAGAGAGTTGGGCAGAGGGGTTTGGGGTTTCTATCTTTATGGTTTCTTTAACCAAGGGGTGGAATATTCATGAAAATTCCTGGAAAAAGGTGGAGATTTCCCAGAACTGTAGTGCCACCCATTTCTACGCCAAATATGCGTGTTCTCGGAGCTGCTGCGGCACTGGTGGATGTGTGATTGAGTACACTGATGAGGATATAAAGAGGTCCTAGGTGAAACCTAGGTCAAAGTCATCACCATGTTGGGTCCAGTGGGTCTTCGCCAGCTTGGTCCACACCCTATTTTTCAGGGTCTTATCGGCCTATAGCCTCTAGTCATGTCAGACTTCTGCCTGGAATTTTTATTCTCCTGTGATCACCCTGGATTATTCATGTCTCAGTAAGAGTGGCCAGTTCATTCAGGGTTGTTCAACAGCTGTGTGTTGAGCACTTACTCCATGCAGGCACTGCGCTAGGCTCTGGCAGCACAGCAGAGAGTGACATGCAGGGCCCACACTTTCCTAGACCTTCCATTCCGGGGAAAGAGCCAGAGAGTTAAGTCAAAAAGCAAACAAATACATAATCACAAATTGGGCCAAGGCCTTGAAAGGGCAGGATGGTATAAGAGCACACGCAGGGTGAGTGGAATGCTTTGGATCACATGATCAGGGCAAGCCCTTCTGCCGAGATGATAGGAGACCTGAGACTTGAAGGATGAGACTGGCAGCTACCTGAGGGCTTCCTGGAGGAGGTTAAGGATTAGAGGTATTTTAGGAACAGTTCTTTCCAACCGCGGAGCTTCAGCCAGCCGCTTTCTCCTCCAAAGGGTCAAACACTGGGCTAGATAGAATCTTTGAATGCATTCCTTTGCTCATTTCTCACGCTAACTCCCTGTGGCAGGTATACTATTATTTTCATTGCAGTTGAAGGGAGCAAGTGGCCGGGTGTTCTATGGCTCTTAACCACGGAGTTAAATGCCACTACTGCCTGTCGGTGTGTCAGAACCTGACAACCAACAGGTCAGATTTATTTGAGTGTGATTTACATCTTCCAATCTGCAAGGGGAGATTGTTCAGCCCCCAGGCCTAACAGGCTTGCTCCAGGCCCAGACAAGTATTCCTGGAGCTTCTTTCTACTGGCAGACACGTTCAAGAAGGATCCATGAGAAGCCCACGTCCCTAATTCTGGCCCTTCTCACATCACAGTCTGGGGCAGAGGGCCCTTGGGAATAAAGCAGGGGGCCATGCTGGGGGGCCAGGAGGAAGACTTTCCTGACAGTACAGCCAGGCTGTGGCACTTCAGCTCCTAGCGCTTTTCCATAACATGTGTATTGATGAATCATTAGCTACTTAACAGAGAGATGAAAAGCCCAGGGACTGGGCAGATGAAAACCAGACTTAAGAACTCATCCAAGTTCAGCCGGGTGCAGTGGCTTACACCTGTAATCCCAGCACTTTGGGAGGCGGAGGCGGGCGGATCATGAGGTCAGGAGTTCAAGACCAGCCTGGCCAGCACAGTGAAACCCCGTCTCTACTAAAAATAGAAAACATTAGCTGGGCATGGTGGCGGGTGCCTGTAGTCCCAGCTACTCGGGAGGCTGAGGCAGGAGAATTGCTTGAACCTGGGATGCAGAGGTTGCAGTGAGCCAAGATCGTGCCACTGTACTCCAGCCTGGGTGACAGAGCAAGACTCCATCTAAAACAGAAAAGAAAAAGGCTTATCCAAGTTCAGTACACCATGATTCCATTTCTGGGGTTTAACCAACTAATATTTTTATCCTTTCAGCAGAAAGGCTGTAATGAAGGCTTCCATATTCAAAAAGCACCTTCCCACCCCCAGAAAGGACAACTTAGGAACTGAGACTGTTTTTTTAAAGGTGAGAAAGGACTAATACCTCTCCTCTGGTTAATTGGACAGCTATCTTTGGAGCACCTACTATATGTAAGGCATTCTGCAAGGCCAGCCCACCCTAGGGGCCAGAGAGAGAAGGACTTAGCCCCTGTACTGCAAGGGGTCAAAAAGGAAGGAGGGATTTGGTCCGATCTGGGTAAGAAAAGGAGGGGGAAAAAGAACTGATTTGTATCAAGGGGGGTCAGTGCTCTCTCTTCTGGATTTCAGCCACTGGTTTTCTATTCGCTGTGAATGTACTTGAGGGCAGAGTCTGAGTCTCCAACACTTACTAATTAAGCAAGTATTTCTTGAACATCCACTGTGTGTGAGGAAGTTTGAAGCCAGGTGCCAGCTGGGGTCCCTGTTCTCATGGAGCTTACATTTTAGTGGAGACATATGGGGGAGGCAACCGAATAACGTGAATATGAGTGAGTGGTTTCAAGTGCTGGAAAAGAAACGAAGAGTTGGGAAAAGGGAGCTTGCAGGAAGTGGACGCTCGCTGAGAGGGCATGCCAGGGAATGCCTGGAGGAAGTGATATTTAAACTGAAATTCAGCAGATGGAAAGCCGGCAAACCAAGAGGGTGGAGCCGTGAGGTTACTGGTGGAGTGGCTGGCGCCTTGGGGCTGAATGGAGCTTGGCCTGGAAAAGGTAGGCGGGGTGGGAGGGGGGATGCTGGGCCAGAGGAGCCGAGGGAGCCAGGGAGGAGCTGAAATTGGGGCAGAGGCTGGAGCCAGGTCATTTGGGGCCTTGTAAGCCATGGCAGGGGTTCTGATGTTTGCTGTTTAAGCCAGCACCTACTGGAGGGTCTTGGGGAATACACCCTGATCTTTTGGTTCAGGCCTTGGAAACACCCACCATTAACACACCAAAGGGGCTTATGGTGGGGACCCAGGGCCCAGGAGGCTGTCCCCTCCACGCCTCTCATCACCTTGTCTAATGCAAGTGTGGGCCTCTCAAAGGGCAGGAGGTTTTCCTCAAACATTGATTTACTCCAGCACCCAGAGAGAGAAAAAAAGCATCACTTGGACATTTTCTTTCTTTCTTTCTTTTTTGAGGAGTTTTGCTCTTGTTGCCCAGGCTGGGTGCAATGGCATGATCTCGGCTCACGGCAACCTCTCAGGTTCAAGCGATTCTTGCCTCAGCCTACTGAGTAGCTGGAATTACAGGCATGCATCACCACACCTGGCTAACTTTGTATTTTTAGTAGAGACGGGGTTTCTCCATGTTGATCAGGCTGGTCTCAAACTCCTGACCTCAGGTGATCTGCCCAACTCAGCCTCCCAAAGTGCCGGGATTACAGGTGTGAGCCACTGCGCCCAGCTACTTGTACATTTTCGAAGTCACGTAGTGTGTGTGTGTGTGTACAAATTGTAAAATAAAACACAGGGCATCAAAGAGAGTTCTCTGTGGCTGTGTGTGGTTTTGGCATATGCTTCAAGGTCTTTTCTGTAATGTGGGATATTTAGGAGGAAAAAATCTAAGAAATGCTGACATAATGGAAAGCATTTGGGTACTAGGGTCAGCCAAACCCAAGTTCAAATATAACTTCTGCCACTAACTAGTTGTGTAAACATAAGTAAATTAGCCTCTCCGAGTTTCAGTGTCTTCTATAAAACGGGGGAAAATGGCAGGGGCAGGAAGTAAGGTGGCATGGATTAAGCATAGTCTTCAGAGACATGTGGATATGGGTCTGGACACCATCTCTATTAATCCCTGATTGTGTGACTCTGGGTAAATAACTTCACTTCTTGGAGTATCTGTTTCTTCCTCTGAAACAAATGGGACCATAAGCGTATTGCATTCATAGGGCTTAGGTAAGCTTCAAATAAAACCATGCAGCGGGCTGGATGCGGTGGCTCACGCCTATAATCCCAGCACTTTGGGAGGCCGAAATGGGTGGGTCACTGGAGTCCAGGAATTCAAGCCTGGCGGGTGACATGGCTAGACCCCAGCTCTACAAAAAATACAAAAATTAGCTGGGCATGGTGGCACGCTCCTGTAATCCCAGCTACTCGGGAGGCTGAGGAGGGAGGACACTTGAGCCCTGGAGGTGGATGTTGCGGTAAGCCAAGATCACACCACTGCACTCCAGCCTGGGCAACAAAGTGAGAAGAAGAAAAAAAAAAGTAATGCAGATATAGGGCTTCACACAGTGCCTGAAACATTGTGGGTGTGTAATAAGGTCAGTTTGCTTCTGCCTTGGTTTCCCCATCTGTAACTGAAGAGGTTGGATTAGATGGTTCCCTGAGGCCCTCCCCAAGTTCGTGATTCTAAATGGGTTTAAAAGGTCCTTGCTACCTAGAAATAGAAATTCCTTTTGACCCAGCAATTCCCATTACTAGGTATATATCCAAAGGATTATAAATTGTTCTATAAGAACACATGCACACGAATGTTCATTGCAGCACAGTTTACAATAGCAAAGACCTGGAACCAACCCAAATGCCCATCGATGATAGACTGGAGAGGGAAAATGTGGCACATATACACCATGGAATATTATGCAGCCATCAAAAACGATGAGTTCGTGTCCTTTGTAGGGACATGGATGAACCTGGAAACCATCATTCTCAGCAAACTGACACAAGAACAGAAAATCAAACACCGCATGTTCTCACTCATAGGCGGATGTTGAACAATGCGAACACATGGACACAGGGAGGGGAGCATCACACACTGGGGTCTGTCAGGGGGAAAAAGGGGAGGGACAGCAGGGGGTGGGGAGTTGGGGAGAGATAGCATGGGGAGAAATGCCAGATATAGGTGATGAGGAGGAAGGCAGCAAATCACACTGCCATGTGTGCACCTATGCAACAATCTTGCATGTTCTTCACATGTACCCCCAAACCTAAAATGCAATAAAAAAATAAAAGGTCCTTGCTGAGAGTGGTGGCACACTCCTGTAGGTCCAGCAACTTGGGACAGGAGGCTGAGGCAGGAGGATCACTCAAGCCCAGGAGTTCAAGGCTACAGTGAGCTCTTGCACCATTGCACTCCAGCCTGGGCAACAGAGCAAGACCTCCATCCCTAAAAAGAAAAAAAATTAATTTAAAGAAAGGCCTTGGAAGAGTTAATCTGCCTGGGTTCCTTGGGGCCTTAGTGCCCCTCTAAGCACCCTGCCCCCAGGTTTTCTCAACACCATGGCGTAGAGACTGAGGTCAGGGTGGGGCAAGGCACAGGCTGGGACCAGAGCTATTTGGAGCCTTGTTTTTCTTGGAGGTGCTGTGGAGGCAAGGAGACTCTCCTCTCCCCTCCCTCCCTCTAGGTTTGGAACTAGAATCTAGTCTCCCCCGCCTTTATTTCCAAAACAGTTCCTGGCTCTAGCTGCCAGGACTCCTCTGGGGTTACAGGAGCCTTCAGGCTCCAGCTCAGAAAATCCTTCCTCCCAGACACACACCCCTCCACCCAGACACTGGGGATTGCCTCAAACCAGCTTTCACAGAGAGGAATTCCCTCTTGTCCAGAGAAGCCGGTGGAAGACCTTTGTGGGTAAGAGAGCAAATCCCCCCTTCCACTTGTGGAGCCTATGTGGCTGGGCACAGAGGTCAGAAGAGAGAGGGGAGTTGTCAACTGTGACAGATGGTTCCCTTTCTCTCCCTCTCTCTCGTCTGGCTCTGTTTTCTGCCTGTCTTCAGCTAGCTGTTTTGCAGGATTCTCATCTGCCTCAAAGACTGGCTTCCACTTCCTTCCTCCCTCTCTCCCTACTGCAAAATGTTTGTAGACTGAAACTTTCCAAATCATTTCGAACCTGCTTTAAAAATTCAGTTTCTATTCTGGTGGTCCCAGAGGTGCTGCAGCTCACAAATAGGGCCAACCAGTGTTCCAAGACTCTCATCAAGTAGACAAGGGAAAGAAATGGCGATTCACAGGGCCTGGGGAATGTCTAGGCCACAGTTTTCCAAAAGCACCTGTCATTCAAGCAACATTTCCGTGATGTTTGCCATATCTGCCTACCATCTCTACTATTATTTACACAACCAAAGTTGAGCAAGTGTGACATCAGAAATACAATCAAACTGCAGCTGTGTTTTTGCCTACCCCCTCCCGACTTATAATTTAGTCAGTGAGGGGGAGCTCCCCCCGCCCCCCCCCCCCCCCCCGGTTGAAGTCTCCACTCCCAGGCAACCCACACCTCAATTTCCATTAGAAAGTGAGGTTTCTACCTGCTGCCTAAGTGAAGGTGTGAAACAGGCAAGGCCCTCTGCTCCCCTTGTCAGCTCACCTCTTTCCAGGTTGAAGGGAGGGGAGGTACAGGGATGGGAGGAGGATTGCTATATGTTTCATGACTGGGGAGGGGCTAGATTGCTCTGCGTCTCTGTGCCTGGCAGACATTTAAAGCTGTCTTTTCCACTGGGGCCTTTTGCAGGCTCTTTGGGAGTGACCATACTGGGCCCTGTGATTGTAACACTGCTGCGATATGGGCAATGAACATTTTCCTTTCTCTGCAAGTCCAGGCCTTCCCTTCAGCTTCTGTTTCCAGGGTTAAAGATCCTGGAGGGGGCAGGAGGAGAGATATGGTTAGCCTGTTTCTGAGGGGGAGCAGCCAGAGGCAACCCAAAAGCCTGGACAGGCTCCAAGAGCCAGGGGCCAAGCATAGTCTGAAGGGAAAGGAGATCGAAGGCCCGAAGAAAAATGAGTTCCAGAGGTCAATGCCTGAGCAATGCCCCTGCCGTGCAACCAGGACCACAGCTGCCGAGGATCCCCTAATACTCAAAGGCTCTGACTGGCTAGCCACAGGCTGAGTGAAAACTATGAAGCCAACAGTGCTTTGCATCTGGAAGGAGAACAGATTGAAGTCTGAAAGGCTCAGCATCAGAGCTGGAAGGTACCCTATTCTAGTGGTTCCCAAAACAAGGTCTCTGGACCACCATCAGCAGCATCGCTGGGAAACTTATTCGAAATGCAAGTTGCCAGCCAGGCACGGTGGCTCATGCCTGTAATCCCGGCACTTTGGGAGGCCGAGGAGGGCGGATCACCTGAAGTCAGGAGTTCCAGACCAGCATGGCCAACATGGTGAAACCCCATCTCTAAAATACAAAAATATTTGCTGGGCATGGTGAAACCCCATCTCTAAAAATACAAAAATATTAGCTGGGCATGGTGGCACATGCCTGTAATTCCAGCTACTTGGGAGGCTGAGGCAGGAGAATCGCTTGAACCCAGAAGGCAAAGGTTGCAGTGAGCCAAGATCACGCCACTGCACTCCAGCCTGGGCAACAAGAGTGAGACTCCGTCTCAAAAAAAAAAAAAGAAATGCAAATTGCCCAGCTTCACCCCAGAACTAATGAATCAGAAACTCTGGGGGTAAGGCCCAACAACCTGTGTGTTAACAAGCCCTCGAGGTGAGTGTGACGCACACCGAAGTTTAGGAACCACTGCTCCAGTCCAGCCCCTGTTGTTCAGGTGAGGAAACTGAGGCCCAGAGAGGGAAAAGGATTTGTCTAAGGTCACAAAGCAAGTTACCATTTCATAGTTCATCGCCATGGCAGGAAGTCATGTCTGGAATGTTCCCCTTCTGGTTTCATTCTTGAGAGAGAGTCTGTTGATTACAAAGCAACGGAACTGATTTGTTGAGAGGTCTTGGGCGAGTTGCTTATTTCCTCTCTAGGTCTTAGTTTCTTCGTATGCACAGTGAGGGCAGGGAGTAAGTAGATACCTCTGGGTGCATAGCACACTGTTCAGTAGGATTGTGCCATTGCTGCCATCAGCCTTAAGGACACAGTCTAGCCTGGGACAGGAGGGCACAGACCCTGGATCTGGATGGCCTGGTTCAAACCATAACCCTGCCATCTATTAATCATGTGATATTGACCAGGCGTGTCCAGTCTTTTGGCTTCCCTGTGCCACATTGGAAGAATTGTCTTGGGCCACACATAAAATACACTAACATTAGCGATAGGTGATGAGCTAAAAAAAAAAAAAAAAAATTACAAAAAAAAAATCTCATGATGTTTTAAGAAAGTTTACAAAATTTGTGTTGGGCTGCATTCAAAGCCATTCTGGGCATATGTGGCCCAGAAGCCCTGGGTTGGACAAGCGTGATGTAGACACATTGCTCAACTTCTCTGAGCCTCCATTTCCTCCCGTATATCTATTCTGTAAGGGCATTGTGCAGATAAAGTAATGAATGGAAAGTGCTTAGCACATGCCTGGCACACAGGAAGCGCTTGGGGGAGGAGCTGCTACCCTGGCCTGCCAGGGTTGCTTAGATGATGGTTGACCTCCACTCAATAACTGAATCCTCAGCTCTCCTCATATGCAACCCTGAGTCTCCCATGAGAAGCAGATGAGTTGCAAAGTCACCTACAATTCAAGCATTTCTACCCTCGTAAAACTCTACCTTTCTATTCATGCCATATATTTGGATGAAACCATGGATCATTTCTCTCCATTCACAGCTCCTCCCAGTCGTCAGTCTCTGGGTCATAATCCTCATCCATTTCAGCCACTCTGGAGGATGACGGTCTGATGATGTGTGCCTCACCCCCCAACACCCCTTCAAAGTATATTCCGGGTAATGACTCCACTCACTCAAATATGTCCTCAAGATATGACAACTCTGTCCACATCACATCTACTTGTATGTGATGCAGGAAAGAGCAAGAGACAGAAATCCAATTGAGTGAATCCCCACCTGCCTCCTCCTCTGCATCCCGTCTGACCAGCCCCAGGTCAGCCTGGTGGCCACACTCACCTGTCACAGCTCTCTTGCCTCCCACAGGTGACCACCATGATCCCCTGGGTGCTCTTGGCCTGTGCCCTCCCCTGTGCTGCTGACCCACTGCTTGGCGCCTTTGCTCGCAGGGACTTCCGGAAAGGCTCCCCTCAACTGATCTGCAGCCTGCCTGGCCCCCCAGGGCCCACCCGGCCCCCCAGGAGCCCCAGGGCCCTCAGGAATGATGGGACGAATGGGCTTTCCTGGCAAAGATGGCCAAGATGGCCAAGATGGCGACCGGGGGGGACAGCGGAGAGGAAGGTAAGAGGCCTATACCTGCCCCTCTTGTCCTGGTTGCCAGCATCTGGCATTGGTGGGGGGGGGGGTTGTAAAGTTAATAAAACTAGTATTAATCCTTTTCATTATAAATCAAATTACTGTTTCCTTATAAACAGAGCAGTATATATATATATTTTTTTTTTTCTTGAGACAGAGGCTCGCTCTGTCACCCCAGGTTGGAGTGCAGTTGTGTGATCTCAGCTCACTGCAACCTGTCTCTTCCCCAGCCCCAGGTTCAAGCAATTCTCCTGCCTTAGCCTCCTGAGTACTTGGGACTACAGGTGCACCCCACCACACCTGGCTAATTTTTGTATTTTTTTTTTTTTAGTAGAGATGGGTTTTCACCACGTCGGCCAGGCTGGTCTCAACCTCCTGACTTCAGGAGAAGCAAAGCCCTGATAATATTTAGCTCCTGTACTCAGCTATTCCTGGAGCTCGGCTATTGGACATCTCAGTTTTGTTTTGTGTTTTTGCCTTGGCCTTCCATAGTGCTGGGATTACAAGCATGGGCCTGGCCTCAGAGCAGAATATTCTGAAAGGAACAATGGGTATTAAATCTTGTGCTCCTGCCCCCTGGTGCACCTTTGGGTTGCTAAGTGGCTTTGGAAAAGTCTCCCAAAATGTTACTCAGAACTCTCAATGATTGCAAGTGACAGAAACCCAATTTATAGTCCCAAATGGAATGTATTAGCTCATAAAATTGAGACGTCAGGCCAGGCTCGGTGGTGTAATCCCAGCACTTTGGGAGGCCAAGGTGGGTAGATCACTTGAGGCCAGGCATTCAAGACCAACCTGGCCAACATGGCAAAACTCCATCTCTACTAAAAATACAAAAAATTAGCCCAGTGTGCTGGTGTGTGCCTGTAATACCAGCTACTGTGGAGTTTGAGGCAGGAAAATAGCTTGAACCCGAGAGACGGAGGTAGGAGTGAGCTGAGATCACGCTGCTGCACTCCAGCCTGGGCGACAGAGCAGGACCCTGTCTCAAAAAAAAAACTCAAAAAACAAAACTGAGACGTCCAAGAGCAGAGCTCCAGAAATAGCTGAGTGCAGGAGCTCAAATCTCACTGTGAGAGCTCTGCTTCTCTCTCTGATTGTTGCATCCTCACAAAGGCTGGAAGTTCTGAAATAGCAACTGCTGGGCTCAGGCCCACATCTTTCTGGCTTCATCCACAGAGCAAATCTCAGAATAGCCAATTCTTCTTGGCCACATGTGTATCCTGGACCAACTCCCTTGACCAAGGAGGCGAGGTGCTGCCATCTGCAGGACAGGCTCATGTGCCCACCCCTGCCTGTGTGTGAGTGGGTGGTGAGGGCAGTCAGTCATTGTGACTGACAGCCCCACTAGGACCATAGGAAATGAGATGGTGAAGGGCAGCTCCCCCAAAGGAAGGGATGCCATTCAGACAGCAAACAGAATGGATGAACTCTACAGACCTCTCCATTGTGACATTCCTTATGTCTCCAAACTTTCACCCCAGCACCCAAGCACTTTTCAGTGCCAGCAGCATCCCTAAGTCCACATTTTAAGCAGTAGAGAAATATAATAATTTTTATTTGTATGGCGTTTTAACATTGATAAAGCACTTTTGAGCCTGTTGCCCATCTGACCATCCAGGGAATATGCCCTTGCTCATTTGTTCTTTCTTTAATGAGACCACGTCTTACACACTTTCTGGAAAATGGCATTTTGTCTCTGATCTCTGGTGTCAACTGGGCAAGGGTGAAGAGACTGTCCTTTATCCTGCTTTGTATTCAAACCTCAGCTTCAAGCTGAGGGGTCATGCCTTTCCCTAATTCTGCAAAATTCAGGGCTAAGAGGTTTTCAAATATTGCTTCTCCATGATCTTCTGAATCTCTCTTTAGACCGTGTCGCAGCCTTCCCCCGTCTCTCGGAACTGTTTTTACTCAGGAGGCTGAGGCAGGAGGATTACTCGAGCCCAAGAGTTTGAGGTTACAGTGAGCTATGACCGGGCCACTGCACTCCAGCCTGGGCAACAGGGTGAGACTCTGCCTCTAAAAAAAAAAAAAAAAAAAAAAAGATTCTGTCTCTCCTCTTCTCTTGGCCGTTTTTCCCATCTTTTGTTTATTTTCATTTTTTCAAGGAATAGCTCTGTGACTTTTCCTAGTTTTATTTTTTCCCATTCTTTTTATTTTTAATTATATGAGTAATATACAAATACAGTCTCATCGTAATATATTCAAACAATACACATAAAACAAAAGTCCTCCTTAATTACTACCCCTTCTCCTCCCCTCACCCTCCAGATGTAACCACTATTAATTGGTTAGGTGTGTATCTTTCCTGGCGTTTTTCTGTGTGTTTAATAATACCAGGCATTGTCAGGCGCCTAATATAAGCAATCTGTTCCTGAAAATAAGTGTTCCGTAAGAAAATGCAATTTGGAAACCCATTTCTGAATTATGTAAAACAGAAAAAAATTTAGATGTATTACAGGTTAACTCAAAACTCTAAAACACAGTGAAATGCCTACATACATACATATAAGAAACGAAGTACCTTGTTAGGATGCAGAATGCCTAAAACGTTCTTCCTTGATTACCCCATTCATATGGTTGTAACAACCTCGTGTCAAGTGAACTCAAATTGTTATCATATAGGTTTTGTTTAAAATGTTGTATTAAGGGACATAAATTAAATTGATTTTATACAATCAATAGCCAAAAATGTTGTTTTGAAAGAAATGTGTATTTTATGAAATATGAATATGAAAACACCAAAAAGTCTTCTAAAGGAAAACACAGCTAGGGGAATTGTTCTGCAGGGAATGCCAGCTAATATTTAGGGAATGTTTGCTATGGGCCAGATGTTTAAATGGGTGTAGAAATATTTAGCATTGTGGATTCCTTTTGTTTTTCTAATTCTTATTTTTTAGAGACAGGGTCTCACTCTGTTGCCCAGGCTGGAATGCAGTGATGCAATCATAGCTCACTGTAACCTGGAACTCATGGGCTCAAGGAATCCTCTCACCTCAGCCTCCCGGGTAGATAGGGCTACAGGCACACGCCACCATGCCTGACTAATTTTTGTATTTTTTGTAGGGACAGTGTCACACTACATTTCCCGGTCTCAACTCCTGGCCTCAAGCGATCCTCCAGCCCCAGCTTTCCAAAATGCTGGAATTACAGACGAGCCACCATGCCCAGCCTGGCTGCCTTTTAACATAAAAGGTTTGGCCACCTTCTCTTCCTCTTAGTGTACGTTAGAGAAGGTTTCATAGAGCACACGTAACTCTCCTTTTTTTTTGAAGTCCTGCATAGAAATCCACAGTTTGGATGAACCATAAGTTTTTTTTATTATTTCCCTTTGGATAGGCATTTAGTTGTTCCTGTTTTTTGCTATTATAAGCAATGCCGCAATAAAATCCTTGTACTCGTGGGCAGGGCTCGCATGCACTATGCAGGGATTTTACTAAGGTCAGCATGTTGAAGTCAAGAGGCTTTTTCCAGTTCTCAACCCATTACCAGCACAGCCCATGGAAGGATTGATCTGGCAGACAGACCAGACCCTTAGAAAACAGGAAAGGGAAAGGGTGTGAACTGTTACAAGTTATTCTTTTTGCCCTGATACATGGTGGTTCTTGAAGGTCAGTATCATGATTTCCATTTTCTTCATCGCTAGCGTTAGGATTTATATCCACTTCTATGTGTCTCCAAAGCCGTCTTGTTCTTTCCATTACCCAAGCACTCCTTCTCCAAGGATGGAAAGCCAAGGCGCACACCTCTGCCTAGGTCTGTGACGATCCTCCATAACACCAGCTGCTCTGTCTTCCAGGTCCACCTGGCCGGACAGGTAACCGGGGAAAGCCAGGACCAAAGGGCAAAGCTGGGGCCATTGGGCGGGCTGGCCCTCGTGGCCCCAAGGGGGTCAGTGGTACCCCTGGGAAGCATGGCACACCAGGCAAGAAGGGGCCCAAGGGCAAGAAGGGGGAGCCAGGCCTCCCAGGCCCATGCAGCTGCGGCAGTGGCCACACCAAGTCGGCTTTCTCGGTGGCGGTGACCAAGAGCTACCCACGGGAGCGGCTGCCCATCAAGTTTGACAAGATTCTGATGAACGAGGGTGGCCACTACAATGCTTCCAGTGGCAAGTTCGTCTGTGGCGTGCCTGGGATCTACTACTTCACCTACGACATCACGCTGGCCAACAAGCACCTGGCCATCGGCCTGGTGCACAACGGCCAGTACCGCATCCGGACCTTTGATGCCAACACCGGCAACCACGATGTGGCCTCGGGCTCCACCATCCTGGCTCTCAAGCAGGGCGACGAAGTCTGGCTACAGATCTTCTACTCAGAGCAGAATGGGCTCTTCTACGACCCTTACTGGACAGACAGCCTCTTCACAGGCTTCCTCATCTATGCCGACCAGGATGACCCCAATGAGGTATAGACACGCCAGGGCCATCCTCCAGGCAGGGAACAAGCTTCTGGACTTGGACTTACAGAGCAAGACCCCTCAACTGCAGGCTGGGGGTGGGGTGTTGAGTGAGCGGTCCTAGCCTCAAGCTGACCTCCTCTGCCTCTTTTATTCCCCGTCATTAAATCCAAACCTTTTTATTCATCCAACCATCTACTTATTCACTTCTTTTTAAAGTATCTACTGCGTAACAGGCACTATGTTATTCTCTGAAAGACACAGCAGTGGACAAGACAGAGTATCTGTCCTCATGGGGCTTACATTCTAGCAGGAGACACAGTTTACAAATAAATGAGCAAATAATATTACGCCAGCATAGACATGAACATGCCATGGTTGAGACTAACAGGAATAACAGGAGACAGGGAAGAGGTGGACATTTGGTTTTTTTTGGTTTTTTTAGATTTTGACTTTTTAGGTTTACTCACATACAGTGACTCTCCAAATTTTAAGTTGACAGCTCAGTGAATAATTTTTACTTATGTGCACACCTTTGAACCTCCATGTAGATCAAGGAAAAAACCATTTCCAGCCTCTCACCTCCCTTCCCCAAGACTCTCTTAAGACCCCTCTAAGTCAGTACCTGGAGAAGTTCCGTTTTTGAGCTGAGTTCCAAAGAAGGAGATAGAGTGTGCAAAGGTGTTGGAAAAGAGTCTCCCAGCAAAAGGCTCTGTAAGTGCAAAGACCTTGACAGGAAAGAGGGAGAGGCCAAGGTCAGAACTGAGAAGGGAGGAATGAGGCGTGAGGCTGGAAGATAATACAGAACCTCCCAGACCTTGGCAGAACTCACCCCCACTTACAAAGGCTTATCAGAATGCAAAGTGAGCATAACCCTGATAAGCAGATCATCTTGAATCTGCTCAATGCTTGAGTCAAGTCGGCCACAGATTTGAGCACTTTATTATTAGTTAATCTTTTGCAGGCCCGCTTCTCAATGAATGAGATACACCAGGATATGCACATGCGCCTGAGAACCACTGCTCTAAGATGGCAGGAATGGATTCCACCCAAATGAATCTCACCCCAAGCCCAGGTGTTTCCAGTATGCGGGGATCTGAGGGCTTAAGAAGCCACAGTAAAAGTGGCAGGTGCTGGCCAGGTGCAGTGGCTCACGCCTGTAATCCTAGCACCTTGGGAGGCTAAGGCGGCCCAATCATTTGAGGTCAGGAATTCGAGACCAGCCTGGCCAACATGACAAAACCTCATCTCTACTAAAAAAAATACAAAAATTAGCCAAGCATGGTGGCACATGCCTGTAATCCCAGCTACTGGGGAGGCTGAGGCGGGAGAATCACTTGAACCCGGGAGGCAGAGGTTGCAGTTAGCTGAGATCATGCCACTGCACTCCAGCCTGGATGACAGAGTAAGACTCTGTCTCAAGAAAAAAAAAAAAGGCAGTTACTGTGAGAGCCCCACGGAAAGATTGCTGGAGAGAATTTTCGGCTGGAGCTGCAGCTCCCTAGCAGCTTTCTCTACCTCCTGCCCCAGTGAGATCCTCAGGGACAGGTAATGCTGCACGGGATGGTTTCAGAAGGAGTGGTCATCTCCAGAAATAAAATGGGATTTATTTAAAATAACTCCACTCTCTCTGGGCCATAAATGGTTTGGTATTGGGGTGGATCTGAAAAATTTAGGAAGGGCTTTGTGGCCCAATCAGATCAATGCGTGGGTTGGGGTACCCTGTAGCACCCCTGTAGGAAGGGGTCAGCTTTGATCAGTGAACAGTTTTTTTTCTTTTCTTTTTTTTTTACAAAAATAAATTTTAGGAGTGCCTTTAGCTACTTCCTCTTCCTTCCCCCCAAGGATATAGGCATTTGAAGGCATTTGACTTAACCCTTTGTAGCCCAGGTAATCCAAACTCAGCAAGATGGGCTGGACCCCAGAGCTCTGTGGTTGCCACTTTTTGGCCCATATTGAACCAATGTTCCCTTGGCATATACCAGAGACTCTTCAGGGCGAGTGTGGGAATCATGTGGGAAGACTCGGCACTCTTTTGTAGAGATGTTGGGGCAGATGATGGCAGAGACATTCCAGGGCTCAGGGCTGGGATCTTGTCTTCCTTGGATGTGGTCTAGGGTTGCTGCAGATGGTGGGTTTGTGGCAGGTGGGGCCGAAGCGGGTGATGCAGTTGAGGGGGGGGTCTCTGGTAACTAGTGATGTCAAGGATGAGTGCTCCTTTATCCCCTGACACTTGAAAGATGGCTGCCTCCTTGGTGAGCCACGTGGAGGTCTCAGGCTGACGATACAGGGTGGCGGCCTGGATGAAGAAGGGGCTCCACAGATGCACTGGGGCCCCAGCCCTTCTTCCTCACTATGGCTGATTTATGGGCTTCAGCAACCAGGGCCTACCTGGAGGTCTCCATGTTTGTAAGCACCACAGAACCCAGTGCATCTTCGTGCACACAATTTGCCCTTGATTCAGAGGTCTTTTCTTATTCAGGACACACTTTGAAAGGCAGCCATTCCCATTCTGGAGAAATCTGCAGCTCCCATTATTACAGTGCAAAGAGCACCAGACCCACAAGGCCCGACCCACAAGGCCCACCAGGCCAGCGCCACCCTGGGTGGAGCCTCAGGGTTCACCTGACAAATGATGGGGGTTGCACTCCATATATCTAGGGGGGCTTCGTCGCTGACTTCTGCATCAGGACTATGATGAGGGTGGGGAGGGCAATTGAGGCACTCACCTCATGCACAAAATGTCAGAGGGTGACAGAAACCTCAGTAATCAATATAATTTTTTCTTGAGACAGTGTCTTGTTCTGTCACTGAGGCTGGAGTGCAGTGGCATGATCATGGCTCACTGCAGCCTCCACCTCCTGGGCTCAAGCAATCCTCCCACCTCAGCCTCCTGAGAAGCTGGAACTACAGGTCTGTGCCACCACACATGGCTAATTTTTAAATTATTTGTAGAGACGGGAGTCTTGCTATGTTGCCAAGACTGGTCTCTAACTCCTGGCCTCAAGTGATCCTCCCACCTCAGCCTCCCAAAGTGCTGGGATTACAGGTATGAGCTAGCGCACCTGGCAGAAACAATTTTTTTTAAGACGGAGTCTTGCTCCATCACCCAGGATGAAGTGCAGTGGCACAGTCTCAATTCGATGCAACCTCCGCCTCCCTGGTTCAAACTATTCTTGTGCTCAGCCTCCCGTGTGGCTGGGATTACAGGCATCCACTACCACACCTGGCTAATTTTTTTTTTTTTTTGAGACAAGGTTTCTCCATGTTGGCCAGGCTGGTCTCGAACTCCTTTCCTCAGGTGATGATCCGCCTGTCTCGGCCTCCCAAAGTGCTGGGATTACAGGCGTGAGTCACCGCGCCCAGCCCTAGCTAATTTTTTTTTTTTGTATATTTAGTAGAGACGTGTTTTCACCATGTTGGCCATGCTGGTCTCGAACTCCTGACCTCAAATGATTGCCTGCCTCAGCCTCCCAAAGATTTGGGATTATAGACATGAGCCATGCCCCCAGCCGGAAATAATATTTTAATACAATATTTTAATAAATCAAAATTAACCCAAAAACTCTATGATAAACAAAATATCAAAATGTTAAGTGAACATGAGATCTACAGGGCTGGGATCAGGGTGAGGTGAGGGAGGGCGAGTCATGCAAGAGCAGCCGGATCCTGGTGTTCATCCGCAGCTCGGGAGCCCTAGGCAGCCAGGCCTTGCAGGTGGAAAAGCCTTTTTTCCCTCCTGCCTGTCATCTTCACTTTTGCCACTAGGGGGAGAACGTCTACTACACAAACCTCCAGGCCTGCGGCGTGGAGGCTGGGGAGATCCACCCTGGCGTCTTAGGCTATTTTCTAGATTCGCTCCCACAAAGCAGGTTCTTGTTCAGTCCACTGGTCTATTTCAGTTTAGCAGACATGTTCTGAGTATTCACTGAGGCAAGGCTGGAGAACGCACCCGGGATCCCCAAGCCAGGTGGGGGAGTTAGATCTATCCGGCACCACAACCTCACGCAGCAGCAGAACCTCCTGTGGGGACAGCTGCCATGCATTTTCATAAAAGCTGCTCAGCTGATTCTAACCCACAGCCAGCTTTGCCAAGCCCGGGGCCGGGCTGAGGAGAAAACTAACACAGGAAAGACTCCAGTTCTGCCCTTCAAAGGAGGACGTTGTGTGTGCCTCCCCTGTCCTGGTGTCACTTCCACGGACGTCCTCAGGCCGGGGTGGCATTGAGCATGGAGCTGAGTGTGGGTTTAAAGGTCACCTCACAGGCCCAGCTCCTCAACCACAGCGTCTGAGGGTGCTCCCAACCACCTCTGTGGCTTCCCCACCACTCCTCTCTCCCTGCTCCAGAGACAGAGACCCAAAAAGAATTTCTCAGAAAGAGGCTGGGCGTGGTGGCTCATGCCTGTAATCCCAGTACTTTGGGAGGCCAAGGCAGGTGGATCACTTGACGTCAGGAGTTCAAGACCAGCCTCGCCAACATGGTGAAACCCCGTCTCTACTAAAAATACAAAAAAAAAAAAAAAAAAAATTAGCCAGGTGTGATGGCAGGTTCCTGTAATCCCAGCTACTCAAGAGGCTAAGACGTGAGAATCACTTGAACCTGGGAGGCAGAGTTTAAGGTGAGCCGCGATCTTGCCACAGCACTCCAGCCTGGGCAACAGAGTGGGACTGTAGCCACAGACAGTATGTAAGATTGCTTTGTACATTCGTCACCTTCACTTGTATTTCTTTTGGGGTTTTCTTATTTTTAGCATTTTTTTTCATATATTTTAGATATAAATTTACTTCGGGTTATGAACATTGCAAAAATCTTGAGTAGAATGTGATAAAGTTACTGGTGTTTCCCTGGTGACTGTATTTTTTAGGATGGATCCATTTCATTCAATGTTGAGTAGTTTATTCTGGTTTTCTGTTTGTCAGTCAATTTTAGTAATTTATATTTTCTAGAAAAGTGTCCTATTTAATTTGGAATTTATGGCAATTATTTATAGTAATATCTCACAATTATAAAACATGACTCTATCTGAAATTGTCTTTTCATGTCCAAAAATGGTTTATCTTTGCCTTTGCTTGCCCAGTTGTGCCTGGCTTCTGGCCAATTTTATTAATCTTAAGTACAAACCAATTATTTTATTAGGTTTAATCAAACCTTTCCAAGAATTATTTTATTAGGTTTAATCAAACCTTTCCAAGAATTATTTTATTAGGTTTAATCAAACCTTTTCAAGATATTGATTTTAGTTTTCTCTTTGTATCTTCTTATTACAGTCCTAATGCATATCTTAAATCAAAAGACTAAACCTTAACCACATTCAGCTCATGTGGCTAGCATAGAGAGAAGAATAGAGGCCAGGTGCGGTGGCTCATGCCTGTAATCCCAGCACTTTGGGAGACAGAGGTGGGCGGATCACGAAGTCAAAAGATCGAGTCCATCCCAGCCAACATAATGAAATGCTGTCTCTACTAAAAATACAAAAGTTAGCTGGGCGTAGTGGCATGCACCTGTAGTTCCAGCTACTCAGAGGCTGAGGCAGGAGAATTGCTTGAACCTGGGAGATGGAGGTTGCAGTGAGCCGAGATCTCCCCACTGCACTCCAGCCAGGTGACAGAGCAAGACTCTGTCTCAAAAAAAAAGAATAGGGAGAACCCACCCCCATTTGTCCAGTTTGTGTCTCCCAGACGAAAAATATTTAAAAAAGAAAAAAAGAGCAAATCCCCAAAGGTAAAAGAGTCTGAGCAGAAATTTGCAGAAATTTAAAAACAAGAGAGGAACACAGCTGGGCATGAGGGCTCATGCCTGTAATCCCAGCATTTTGGGTGGCTGAGGTGGGTGCATCACCTACGTTGGGAGTTCAAGACCGGCGTGACCAACATGGCAAAACCATATCTCTACTAAAAATACAAAAAATTAGCCGGGCATGGTGGCATGTGCCTGATATCCCAGACTTGGGAGGCTGAGGCAGGAGAATCGCTTGAACCCGGGAGGCGGAGGTTGCAGTGAGCTGACATCATACCACTGCACTACAGCCTGGATGACAATGTGAGACTCTGTCTCAAAAAAAAAAAGGAACAGTTATTCTGTTTTATGAAATAAAGTATTATCCTGATTTAAAAAAAAAAAAAAGAAAAGAAAAGAAACAGAGCAGGTTAAAAAAAATCTTGGCCAGGCATGGTGGCTCACACCTGATAATCCCAGCACTCTGGGCAAGTGGATAACTTGAGGTCAGGAGTTCCAGACCAGCCTGCCCAACATGGTGAAACCCCAGCTCTACTAAAAATACAAAAGTTAGCTGGCATAGTGGCACAGGCCTGTAATCCAAGCTACTCGGGAGACTGAGGCAGGAGGATCACTTGAACCCGGGAGGTGGAGGTTTGGTCTTGCCTTGGCTTCCCAAAGTAATAGAATTACAGGCATGAGCCACTGTGCCCAGCTGAATGTATTCTTTTAAGCACTTATGGGATACTTCCAAAAAATGGCAAGCTAGGCCAGGTGTGATGGCTCACACCTGTAATCCCAGCACTTTGGGAGGCTAAGGCAGGAAGATCACTTGAGGCCAGAAATTCGAGACCAGCCTGGCCAACATGGTAAAAACCCATCTCTACTAAAAACACAAAAATTAGCAGGATGTGCTTGCTTGACCACAGGAGGGTGGAGGTTGCAGCCAGCTGAGATCGAGCCACTGCACTCCACCCTGGGTGACAGAAGGAGACTTCATCTCAAAAAAAGTACATTCACTCATCATTTGAGTGCACTCTTTTGTCTACAGCCAATAGCTCAGGCTTTTAAATTGTCATTTAGATCTGTTCTTTTTTTTTTTTTTTTTTTTGAGACCGAGTCTCACTCTGTCACCCAGGCTAGAACGCAGTGGCACGATCTCGGCTCACTGCAACCTCTGCCTTCCAGATTTAAGTGATTCTCCCGCCTCAGCCTCCTGAGTAGCTGAGATTACAGGTGTGTGCTCCCATATCCAGATAATTTGCATTTTTAGTAGAGACGGGGTTTCACCTTGTTGGTCAGGCTGATCTTGAACTCCTGACCTCAGGTAATCCACCTGCCTTAGCCTCCAAAGTGCTGGGATTACAGGCATGAGCCACAGTGCCCAGCCTGTTACTTAGATCTTATATATCCTTGCTATTTTTTTGTATTCTACATCTTAGTTTCTAAAAATGGCATTAAAATCTTTTACTATGGTGATGGCTGGGCACCGTGGCTCATGCCTGTAATCGCAGCATTTTGGGAGGACAAGGCAGGTGGATCACTCGAGGTCAGGAGTTCGAGATCAGCCTGGCCAACATAGTGAAACCCCATCTCTACTAAAAATACAAAAAATAACTGAGTGGTAGTTGTGGGCGCCTGTAATCCCAGCTACTTGGGTGGCTGAGGCAGGAGAATCACTTGAGCCTGGGAGGCAGAGGTTGCGGTGAGCCGAGGTCACACCATGCACTCCAGTCCGGGAGAGAGAGTGAGATCCTGTATCAAGAAAAACAAAAAATGTCTTTTACTGTGATGGAGGATGCGTTCGTTTCTCTTTCTTGTGTCTTTTTGGGTTTGTGTTCATTTGCATATCTGGGGACATGCACTTGCTGATGCTGACCTGAAATGAAACTAACATCTGTTTGTTGCTTTGTTTCTCTGCAGTGAGTTGTTTTTTCTCCCCTGTTTCCATCTCTGGCCTTTTTTTTTTTTTTTTTGGAAGTCTAGATGTGCATAGGATGGTAGAGACTAGGACATGGGCTGGTTCTGCTGAGCTGTTACTGTGTAAGGAGCAGGGAGGCCTGGAGGGTGATGGAGCGGGTCCAGCCAGGAGTTGAGTGGGAGGTGGGCTTGTCACCATGGTTACCGCAGTGGACCACCAGCTTCACAATTCCCTAGCAATGCTTTGTGCTGTAAGTGACCTTCCTCTCTTAATCCCCTCCTGGTGTTGACAGCTGCTGTTTGCATCTCCAGGCCTGTGGGTGGACGACTTCTCTTTGTTGTCTCAGTCCTAGGTGGGCCCTGGGTCTCTAGTCGCAGTGATCCTGTCCCTCCCCCTGGTGTCGGGAAACCTCTAAGCCAGAGCCCAGGACATATTCCTGCCCCTTGTTTGAGGGCGAAAGCGCAAGGTCTCGCCTCTGCTCTGGGGGCAACAGGATTGACTGCCATTCCCCTGGCAGCTTGAGGCTTTTGTTCCTCAGAAGAGTTCTGGAGGGGCTTTGTGTGTTTCCTTGGCACACGGCAGCCACGTCTCTTCTCCAGACCTTCACTCCCAAGGAAGTCTCTCTGGCTCTGCCCAGCCCCAGTCTTTCTCGTGAGCACCCAGGGAACATCTGTATTAATTTTATTTATTTTTGTGTTTGTTTTTTTGAGATGGAATCTCGCTCTGTTACCCAGGTTGGAGTGCAGTGGTGCTATCTCGGCTCACTGCAACCTCCACCTCCTGGTTCAAGCAATTCTCCTGCCTCAGTCTCACGAGTAGCTGAGATTACAGGCTAGCCACCGTGCCTGGCTAATTTTTCTATCTGTATTTCTGTTTTCTGGGGGGGGACAGAGTTTTGTTCTTGTTGCTCACGCTGGAGTGCAATGGCACAGTCTCAGCTCACTGCAACCTCCACCTCCTGGGTTCAAGCGATTCTCCTGCCTCAGCCTCTTGAGTAGCTGGGATTACAGGCATGCACCACCACACCCAGCTAATTTTGTATTTTTAGTAGAGATGGGGTTTCTCCATGTTGGTCAGGCTGGTCTCGAACTCCCGACCACAGGTGATCTGCCCACCTCAGCCTCCCAAAGTGCTGGGATTACAGGTGTGAGCCACTGCTGGTTATTTTCGTATTTTTAGTAGAGACGGGATTTCACCATGTTGGCCAGACTGCTCTCGAACTCCTGACCTCAAGGGGTCTGCCCACCTCAGCCTCCCAAAGTGCTAGGATTACAGGTATGAGCCACCCCGCCCAGCCTGTAGTAATTTTCTGTTGTTGTATGACAGATTGCCACTCATTTAGTGACTTAAAACCATACCCACTTACTAGCTCAGATTTTGGGAGGTCAGAAATCCTGGTGGGCTCACCTGTGGGTTCCATGCTCAGGGTAGCACGAGCTTCAAAGGCAGGCATGGGCTGGGCTGGGCTTTTAGCCTGAGGTTCTGGGACGAATCTGCCTCCAGTGCATTCAGGTGGTTTGCAGAATTCAGTTTTAAGACTCAGGTCCCCCAATTCCTTGTTGGCTGTTAACTGGGAGCCACACTCAGCTCCCTAAAGCCACCAGCTTGCTTTCCAACAGGGTCTCCCAATTTTTTTTTTCTTTTTTTTGAAAGAGAGAAAAAAGAGAAAGAAGGAAAAAAGAGAATGAAAGAAAGGGAAAAAGAAGAAGAAAAAGAGGGAGAGAGAATGGGAATCTTACTCTATTGCCCAGGCTAGAATGCAGTCTACAAATGGGTATTGAAAAGCTCTTTTATACTAATAATTGTGTTATACAATGGAGACAGGAAGGAATAAGGGAGGAACATAACAAACAGCCAACCAATATTTCCTTTAAACCTATGAAATGCTATGCAATTGCTGGGGAGTGATTTACTTCCAACCATGTGGTCACTTTTAGAATACATGTGATGCGTTACTGAAGAAAATGTATGTTTTGTGGATTTGGAGTAGAGAGTTCTGTAAATGTTTATTAAGTTTACTTGTTCGACGTCTAAGTTCAGGTCCCGGGTATCCTTGTTATCCTTCTGTCTCATTGATCTGTCCAATATTGACAATGTAGTGTTAAAGTCTCCCACTATTGTTGTGTGGGAGTCCAAGTCTCTTTGTAAGTCACCAAGAAGTTACCCTATGTATCTGGGTGCTCCTGTATTGAGTACGCATAGACTTAGGATCATTAGCTCTTCCCGATACATTGATCCCTCTACCATTATACAATGTCCTTCTTATCTCTTTTGGTTTCTGTTACTTTAAAGTCTATTTTATCAGAGATGAGAATTGCAACTTGTAAGGATTATTGCTGCGTTTAAAATGAGGAAACTGAGACCAGCCTAGGAAAATTAAATGCCAATTTATTAAGCTCCCTGGCGAGGTTCTGTGGTCCAGAAGGGGGGGGCCAGAGAAGTCACACTTGACTCCTCTTGGGCATGGGGTTTTATAGGGGTTAGAGGCAATTGATTGGCTATTGGGGAAACAAGGCATAAGGTGGGCTGGCTAAGGACGTATGGGCGAGCTGCCATTGGGTAAGGCTTGGCGGGATTTTTTAAATTTTGGGGTGTTTGAATGCATAGTTTAGTGCTGAGTATAGGTCTGGGAGCGAAATGTATAGTTTAGTGCTGAGAATGCATAGTTTAGTGCTGAGTATAGATCTGGGAGCAGAACGCAGAAGTGGGTGTGGGTGAGGGGAGCCCACATGGAAAAGCCAGATGCTGAGTATCAGACATGGAGAGGGGTGGGTGTTGTTCATCCGGCTCCCAGTGAGGCTATCGACCTTACACAACTCATGCTTTTTTCTTTTTTGCTCTCCATTTGGTTGGCAAATCTTCCTCTATCCCTTTGTTTTGAGTCTCTGTATATCCTTGCATGTGAGATGGGTCTGGATGCAGCTTACCGATGGGTTTTTTGGAATGGCTGATACTGGTTGTTCCTTTCTGTATATAGTGCTTCTTTCAGAAGCTCTTGTAAAGCAGGCCTGGTGGTAATGAAATCTCTGAGTACTTGCTTGTTCGTTAAAAATTTTATTTTTCCTTCACTTATGAAACTTAGTTTGGCTGGATATGAAATTCTGGGTTGAAAGTTCTTTTCTTTAAGGATGTTGAATATTGGCCCCCACTCTCTTCTGGCTTGTAGGGTTTCTGCTGAGAGATCAGCTGTGAGTCTGATAGGTTTTCCCTTGTGGGTAACCTGACCTTTCTCTCTGGCCGCCCGTAGTATTTTCTCCTTCGTTTCAACCCTGATGAATCTAATGATTATGTGCCTTGGGGTTGCTCTTTTTGAGGAACATCTTTGTGGTGTTCTCTGTATCACCTGGAGTTGGGTATTGTCTTGCCTTGCTAGGTTAGGAAAGTTTTCCTGGATAATATCCTGAAAAATATTTTCCAACTTGGATTCATTCCTTCGTCACATTCAGGTACACCTATCAAACGTAGATTAGGTCTTTTCACATAGTCCCATATTTCTTGGAGACTTTGCTCATTCCTTTTTACCCTTTTTTCTCTAATCTTGTCTTCTCGTTTTATTTCGTTAAGTTGGTCTTCGACCTCTAAAATCCTTTCTTCTGCTTGATCAATTCGACTGTTAAAACTTGTGCATACTTCACGAAGTTCTCGTATTGTGTTTTTCAGCTCCATTAATTCACTTATATTGCTCTTTAAATTGTCCATTCTCATGAACATTTCATGAAACCTTTTTTCAAGGTTCTTAGTTTCCTTGCATTGGGCTAGAACATGTTCTTTTAACTCACAGAAGTTTCTCATTATCCACCTTCTGAAGCCTGATTCAGTTGATTGCTCACATTCATTTTCTATCAGGTCTTGTTCAATTGGTGATGAGGCACTGCAATCCTCTGTAGGAGGAGAGGCATTCTGATTTCGGGTGTTTTCAGCCTTTTTGCGCTGGTTTCTTCCCATCTTTGTGGATTTATCCACCTGTCGTCTGTGTAATTGCTGACTTTCAGATTAGGTCTCTGAGTGGACGTCCAGCTTGTTGGTGATAAAGTTTTTTCTGTTTCTTAGTTTTCCTTTGGCGGACGCCCCTCCCCCACAGAGCTGGACCTTCCCGGGTTCAGCTGTACTTGCTGTGAAACTCTCAATCCTCAGCAGTTCCAACTGCTGGGTTTTTTTTTGTGGGGGAGACCAGCCTTTCCCCTGCGGCGACCCACTACGCCGGCTGAAACAGCAGCGTTAAGATTCGTGGCGCTTTTTTTCCCCAGGAATCTCCGGGTCTGGTTCCCTACTTCAGTCCGCTTTTCAATCAGCTGAATGGGAGACTCTGCTTTCCCGGAGCTCCAACGCCAACCAAAGGGCACTCAGTCCCGTATACTCTGGCCTGAGAACCGCCGCGCCGGGGCGCCTGCAAAACGGCTGCGCCAGCCAAAGAGTCGCGCTGGCAACCCGTGGGGCTCCTCCACCGGGAATCTCCTGGTCCGTGGTCAATAAAAATTCATCTGAAAGTGTGGCGTCCACTCACTCTCTGCCCTTTCAGTGGGAGCTACAATCCTGAGCTGCTGCTAATCGGCCATCTTGGATCTCTCTCTCCCAATTTTTTATTTTTATTTTTGAGATGGAGTCTCGCTCTGTCACCGAGGCTGGAATGCAGTGGCACAATCTTGGCTCACTGCAGCCTCCGCCTCCCAGGTTCCAGCAATTCTCTTGCCTCACTCTCCCTGGTAGCTGGGATTACAGGCATGCGCCACCACATGTGGCTAATTTTTGTATTTTTAGGAGAGATGGGGTTTTACCATATTGGCCAGGCTGATCTCAAGCTCCTGACCTCAGGTGATCCTCCTGCCTCAGCCTCCCAAAGTGCTGGGGTAACAGGTGTGAGCCACCACACCTGGCCAGTCCCTCCATTTTCAAAGCCAGAAACAGAGCATGAACTTAGTCTCCTGTTGCAGGCTTTCTGACGTTCCCTTCTGCCACCGACTGGTTTCTCTCCATCAGCAGTAAAGGTATCCTGCTAATGTCTTCTTTTCCCCCTGTAGAGGCGGGGTCTCTGTTGACCAGGCTAGTCTCGAATTCCTGGCCTCAAGCAATTCTTCTGCCTCAGCCTCCCAAAAGCGCTGAGATGACAGGTTTGCTAATATTTTCATGTGAGGCTCACTGTGTCATTTTAATTTCAGGTATTCCTAGTGTCTTTGCAAAAGCTCAGGATGAGACTTTGTCACCAACGTGGCTCCCTCCTCTCGGCACATCCAGCTTGTTTCTACCCCGGTCCCAAGAGTTCAGAATCTGAAGCTCGAGTCCCTGCCTGAAGGTAAGTTCTAGCCGGGGAGCAAAGCCTTGGCAGCCAGGTGGATCTGCCCAAGTGTTCAAGACCCAGGCATGCCGGGAGTAAAAGCATTCCTGTCAAGAAGCTGAGCACGGGGGAGCAGGAATCTACTTTGGAAAGGGAGACCCCACTTCTGGGACCTCTTCTCATAGCTTAGGACTGAAGCTGGAGGGTGGCAACTCCCAAGGTCCACCTTGGTAGGTGGGGGCCAGGCATGGTGGCTCACGCCTGTAATCCCAGCACTTTGGGAGGCCGAGGTGGGCGGATCACCTGAGGTTGGTAGTTCGAGACCAGCCTGGCCAACATGGCAAAACCCTGTCCCTACTAAAAATGCAAAAATTAGCCAGGTGTGGTAGTGAGCACCTGTAATTCCAGCTACTCAGGAGGCTGAGGCAGGAGAATTGCTTGAACCCAGGAGGCAGAGGTTGCAGTGAGCTGAGATTGTGCCGCTGCACTCCAGCCTGGGCAACAGAGCGAGACTCCGTAAAAAAACCCAAGGTCCATGTACCTGAAATGGCCGCAACCCACTTGGGGACAGAGCAAACATGGGTGCTCACATCGAGGGATCATCTTGGTTTTAGTTGAGTGCAAAGTTGCGGGCTACAGGCAGAGCATCTCCCTGGTGCTCAGAGGACAGTCGCGGATCCACACTGTCTCTGGATCATTTGCATTTACCATCAGCCTCTTCTGCCTGTGCCACCCAAGCGTCAGCTCTGCCCATCCCACCGGCACCTCTGGACCTGGCTTCTACCAACATGGAACCAGGGGTTTGCAAGGGAGAGAATACAGTCATGGCTACTTAGTTTCTGTTTCTGACTGGGGCAGTAAAGCCCCTTCCTCATCCCTCTTTATCACTTACTAGTAGAGGCAGAAACGAGAAGCCATGGCTTCAGGCTGCTCAACAAAACAAAAACAACAGCAACAAAATAAGGTGGATTGAACAAGCGTGAGTAAACTCTTACACTATAGTCAAGTCAGAGAATTTTTTTTTTTTTTGTTTTATCTTGGTACTCTGCAACCTCTGCCTCCTGGGTTGAAGCAATGCTCCTGCCTCAGCCTCCTGAGTAGCTGGGACTACAGGCACCCACCACTACGCCCAGCTAATTTTTGTATTTTTGGTAAAGATATGATTTCGCCATGTTGGCCAGGCTGGTCTCGAACTCTTGACCTCAGGTGATCTGCCCACCTCGGCCTCCCAAAGTGCTGGGATTACAGGCGTGAGCCACTGCGCCTGGCCAGAATTTGCTTTCTTGAGTTTTTTGTTTCTCCTTCTTATGTCAAAGACTAAAAAAAATGGGTGTGAGAGAGACATTCAGAACCGTCAGGCTCAGTAGTGGGCGAGCCATCACTCAGTCCCAGGGCTCCCGTGCACCAGTCAGGGGCTTCTTCCACTGTTCCACAATTCATGGCTAAGACCTGCCCCATCCCACCTTCTCCCCCTTCAGCCCTCTCCTGCTTTCCTTTTGCCTGGGGAAAGACTTTGATAGGAGCCCACTGGGAGAAAAACGCAGTAAGCTGATACATGTATATTCTTTTTTTTTTTTAGACGGAATCTCGCTGTCACCCAGGCTGTAGTGCAGTGGTGCGATCTTGGCTCACTGCAATCTCCACTTCCTGGGTTCAAGCAATTCTCCTGCCTCAGTCTCCTGAGTAGCTGGGACTACAGGCGCATGCCACCACGCCCAGCTAATTTTTTTGTATTTTTAGGAGAGACGGGGTTTCACCATGTTAGCCAGGATGGTCTTGATCTACTGACCTCATGATCCGCCTGCCTCAGCCTCCCAAAGTGCTGGGATTACAGGCATGAGGATACATGTATAATCTTATGAAATATTTACACATGAAACAGTGAGCACCAATTTATCATTTAAGAAATTAGAAAATACCAATATATTAAGAAAAAAAATCCGCCCAGTGAGGTGGCTTATGCCTGTAATCCCAGCACTTTGGTGGATGGAGGATCACTTGAGCCCGGGAATTCAAGACTGGTCTGGGCAACACAGTGAAACCCCGTCTCCACAAAAAATTACAAAAGTTACCCAGGAATGGTGTTATGTGTCTGTAGTCCCAGCTACTTGGGAGGCTGAGGCCAGAGGATCACTTGAGCCCAGGAGGCAGAGGCTGCAGTAAGCTGTGAAGGTGCCACTGTACTCCAGCCTGGGCAACAGACCAAGACCCTATCTGAAGGAGAAAAAAAAAAACCAACCAAACATCCTACCATGCAAAGATAATCACTGCCAATATTCTGTGTTTCTTCAAAATCTTTTTTTTTTTTTTTTGGAGACAGAGTTTTGCTTTGTTGCCCAGGCTGGAGTGCAATGGCACGATCTTGGCTCACTGAAACTTCCACCTCCTGGGTTCAAGTGATTCTCCTGCCTCAGCCTCCCAGGTAGCTGGGATTACAGGCGTGAGCCACCATGCCCAGTTAATTTTGTATTTTTAGTAGAGATTGGGTTTTACCACATTGGCCAGGCTGGTCTCGAACTCCTGACCTCAAGTGATCCACCAGCCTTGGCCTCCCAAAGTGCTGGGATTACAGGCATAAGCCACTGTGCCTGGCCCAGAATTTTTATTTATAGATGTATGTTTACAAACTCATTACATGTGCTGTAGTTTGTAGTCAGTGTATACAAATAAGAAACAGGCCAGGCATGGTGACTCAGGCTCGTAATCCCAACACTATGGGAGATGGGAGGTGGGAGGATCACTTGAGGCCAGGAGTTTGAGACTAGCCTGAGCAACATAGCAGAACCCTGACTCTACAAAAAGCACACACACACACACATATATATATGTTTTGTTTTTTTAGACAGAGTCTTGCTCTGTTGCCCAGGCTGGAGTGTAGTTGTGCAATCACAGCTCATTACCACCTCTGCCTCCCAGGTTCAAGCAATCCTCCTGCCTCAGCCTCCCAAGTAGCTGGGATTACAAGTGTGAACCACTGTGCCTGGCCTCTACAAAAATAAAAATAAAAATAGGCCAGGCATCGTTGCTCACACCTGTAATCCCAGCACTTTGGGAGGCTGAGGCAGGTGGATCACCTGAGGTCAGGAGTTCGAGACCAACCTGGCCAACATGGTAAAACCCTGTCTCTACTAAAAATACAAAAAATTAGCCAGACATGATGGTGTGTGTCTGTAATCCCAACAACTTGGGAGGCTGAGGCACGAGAATTGCTTGAATCCAGGAGACAGAGGTTGCAGGGAGCTGAGATTATGCCCCACTACTGCACTCCAGCCTGGGCAACAGAGCAAGACCCCATCCCCCCAAAAAACGTTTTCTATATATATATATTATTTTTTTATTTTTTTGAGATGGAGTGTTGCTCTGTCACCGAGGCTGAAGTGCAATGGCGCGATCTCGGCTCACTGCAGCCTCTGCTCCCCCAAGTCTGCTGCCTAAGCCTCTTGAGTAGCTGGGATTGCAGGCATACGCCGTGACACCCAGCTGATTTTTTTATTTTAAGTAGAGACGGGGTTTCACCATATTGGCCAAGCTGGTTTTGAACTCCTGACTTCAGGTGATCCACCTGCTTCGGCCTCCCAAAGTGCTGGGATTACAGGCGTGAGCCACCGTGCCCGGCCTGTTTCTTCAGAATAAATTTCTATTAATTACATTTTTGGGGTAATAGGTGGGGGTTGGAGTAAATTGCACATTGACTTCTGAGACACAGATACACATATTCATTAAAAAAAAATCCAGTCGGGTGTGGTGGTTCACCATGTAATCCCAACATTTTGGGAGGCTGAGGCGGCAGATTGCTTGAACCTAGGGGTTTGAGACCAGCCTGGGCAATACAGTGAGACCCCATCTGTACCGAAAAACTTAAAAATTAACTGGGCATGTGACATAGTCCCAGCTTCTTGGGAGGCTGAGGTGGGAGGATCGCTTGAGCCTGGGAGGCCCAGGCTGCAGTGAGCCATGATTGCACCACTGCATTCCAGCCTGGGTGACAGAGTGAAACTCGGTCTCAAAAACAAAACAAAAATCCAAGTCAGGCCTCATAAGCTTGAGTCCCTATCATATTTCCAAAATGAGGGCTTTGCTCTGGTAATGGGATCCTTCAGAGAAGGCTTTCTCCCACCTGTGCCCTGGGGGGGGGAAGCAGTGAGGGGGGGGTCCCAGCAGTTGATTGGGAGCCCCCGGGCAAGTGTGGCCTCTCACATCCTCTCTCTCCTACCCGATGTCTGCCTTCACAGGTGTCTGCTTTCTCAAAACAGCAGAGAGGAACCATGTCCCAGGTGAGCGTGGCGTTTCTTTCTACCACACTTTGTTTTCAGCAGGGATTTTGGATGCTCATAAGCATGTGTCTGATAAAAGCTGGGCACGCTTTTAATCCCAGCACTGTGGCTCACGCTTGTAATCCCAGCACTGTGGGAGGGCAAAGTGGGCAGATCACCTCAGGTCAGGGTTTCACCACTAGCCTGGTCAACATGGTGAAACCCTGTCTCTACTAAAAATTCAAAATTAGCCAGGTGTGGGGGATGGGTACTTGTAATCCCAGCTACTCGGGAGGCTGAGACAGAAGAATTGCTTGAACCTGGGAGGCGGAGGTTGCAGTGAGTGAGATCGCACCACCATACTCCAGCCTGGGTGACAGAGTAAGACTCTGTCTCAAAAAAAAAAAAAAAAATGTATCCGACAATACAAAATGCAAGCAGAAGTCAGGATCAGTGAAAACAGGAAGAGAACGGAAGATCAAGGCTGTGGGAAGGGCAGGGTGGAGACACTGTAGAGGCTCCCCACAGTTGTGAGATACCTTGTATATATATATTTTTTTGGAGATGGAGTCTTACTCCATCACCCAGGCCGGAGTGCAGTGACATAATCTCGGCTCACTGCAACCTCTGCCTCCTGGGTTCAAGTAATTTTCCTTCCTTAGCCTCCTTACAAGCATGTGCCACCATGCCCAACTAACTTTTATTTTCACCATGTTGGCCAGGCTGGTCTTGAACTCCTAACCTCAAGTGATCTGCCCACCTTGGCCTCCCAAAGTGGTGGAATTACAGGTGTGAGCCACCACGCCTGGCCAGATGCCTTGTAAATTTATGTCTGACATTCCTGTCACTTCAAAAAGGCAGGTGGATTCCATCTAGTATACGACTTGTGTTGTCTGTTTTGGACAACCGTGTCTGCTTCTCAGGGGAAATAAAGCTCTTTTGCGCATTTAGAAATATATTTGATCTTTGTATTTGAGATGTAGCAGGCCCGTACCTCAATCACAGCCACCTTGAAAGAAACACAACAGCAAATCTCTTTGTGGCTTTTCTTCCCCCCTTGTAGAAACAGCAGGTGTTATGCCAAAGCAGACATCTGTGATTGTGGTTGTTTAGTGATGAAGAACACTCAGGTCTACAGGGGACAGCCTTATGTGGCTCCACGTGACCTAGATGTAACACGGCATTATCTAAAGGAATGAATGAACTGTGTGTTCCTGAAATGGCTTGCCATGTCTACCGTTATACCACCCAGAACATACCTGATCTTCTCTGAAATTGCTTGCCATGATGGTTTATTTATTTATTTATTTACTTACTTGAGAAGGAGTCTCACTCCGTCGCCAGGCTGCAGTGCAGTGGCGTGATCTCAGCTCACTACAACCTCACCTCCCGGGTACAAGCAATTCTTCTGCCTCAGTCTCCTGAGTAGCTGGGATTACAGGTGTGTGACACCATGCCCAGATAATTTTGTTTTTTTTGTTTTTTTGGTTTTTTTTTTTTGAGACGCAGTGTTGCTCTTTTACCCAGGCTGGAGTGCAGTGGCCTAATCTTGGCTCACTGCAACCTCTACCTCCCCAGTTCAAACGATTCTCCTGCCTTAGCCTCCCGAGCAGCTGAGACTATAGGTGTGTGCCACCACGCCTAGCTAATTTTTGTATTTTTAGTAGAGATGGGGTTTCACTATATTGGCCAGGCTGGTCTTGAACTCCTGACCTTGTGGTCCACCCACCTCGGCCTCCCAAAGTGCTGGGATTACAGGCATGAGCTACCTGGCCTGGCTGGGTTTTTTTTTTTAATTAAAAAAAGTTTTTTGAGATGGAGTCCTGCTCTGTTGCCCAGGCTCGAGTGCAGTGGCATGATCTCGGCTCACTGCAACCTCCACCTCCCGGGTTCAAGTGATTCCCCTGCCTCAGCCTCCCGAGTAGCTTCGATTACAGGCATGCACCACCATGCCTGGCTAAGTTCTGTATTTTTAGTAGAGACGGAGTTTCACCGTATTAGCCAGGCTGGTCTCGAACTCCTGACCTCAGGTGATCCGCCCGCTCAGAGTGCTGTGATGATAGGCATGAGCCACTGCTCCTGGCCTCCCTTTGTATTTTTTGTTACTTGGCTGTTAGCTCTCTTTGCCCGTGAGTGACATCGGTGTTTTCCATCAGCCTGGAAGCATTCTCCCTCTTCTGCTCTTCTTCACTGCACGTTCTAGGGATGTGTGAATGTGGAGTGCACTGGTCAGAAGTTAGAGCCAGAAATCCAACTGGAAGTAGATTAGGATTTTTTTTTAAAGTAATAATTCTAGAACTTTGGGAGGCTGAGGCAGGAGGATTGCTTGAGGCCAGGAGTTCAAGACCAGCCTGGATAATGTGGCAAGACCCTGTCTCTACAAAAAATACAAAACTTAGCCAGGCATGTTGGCATATGGCTGTAGTCCCAGTTATTCGGGAGGCTAAGGCGGGAGGATCACTTGAGCCTAGGAGGTCAAGGACGCAATGAGCTGTGATTGTGCCATTGCACTCCAGCCTTGGTGACAGAGGGAGAGCCTACTGTGGGAGGCTGAGGTGGGTGGACCACCTGAGGTCAGGAGTTCGAGACCAGCCTGGCCTCATGGAGAAACCCCGTCTCTATTAAAAATACTAAATAATAATAATAAATTGGCTGGGTATGTGCCTGTAATCCCAGCTACTCAGGAGGCTGAGGCAGGAGAATTGCTTGAACCGAGGAGGCAGAGGTTGCAGTGAGCCGGTATTGCACCACTGCACTCCAGCCTAGGCCACAGAGCAAGATTCCATCTCAAAAAAATAAAAACAAATTACATAGACATACGTATAAACTAGAAATTACATGTATATATTGTTTTGAATACTGGAAAAAAAATTATATAAATTATGTAGGAATAATGACATATAATCCACCTCTCCCCATCTTACAGATGAACAAACTGAGGCTAGAGATATTAAGCTGTCTGAGGTCTCGCATGTATTATTAGGTGGTGGAGTTGGAATATGAATGCAGTCAGACTGTGGAACTGTAGTTGTGTCTACCAGTCCCTGTGCCCAGCGCAGGAATACACTGGCGTTGTGCAGTCTACACCACACTGTCAAAGAAGGTAGCCATTAGACACGTGTGACTGCAGACCTGAATTTTAAATTGATGTTTAAATTTTAAAACTGAACCAGAGGAAAATATTATTCTGTTAAACACAATTTTATAATTTGGATAAGTCTGTATTTTATTGCAACCATTTAAAATACAGTTTTTTTGTTTTTTTGTTTTCTTTTTTGAGATGGATTCTCACTTTGTTGCCCAGGCTGGAGCGCAGTGGTGCAATACTGGTGGCGTGATCTTGGCTCACTACAACCTCTGCTTCTCTGGTTCGAGCGATTCTCCTGCCTCGCCTCCTGAGTAGCTAGGACTGCGGGTGCCTACCATCACGGCTAGCTAATTTTTTTTTTTTAATTTATAAATTTAATTCTTATAAATTAAAAGTAAAGACGGGGTTTCACCATGTTGGTCAGGCTGGTCTTGAACTCCCAACCTCAGGTGATCCACCCGCCTTGGCCTCCAAAGTGCTTGGATTACAGGCGTGAGCCACCATGCCCGGCCATAGAGCTAATTTTTTTATGTTTTTAGTAGAGACAGGGATTCACAGTGTTAGCCAGGGTGGTCTCGATCTCCTGACCTCATGATTCGTCCACCTCGGCCTCCCAAAGTGCTGGGATTACAGGCATAAGCCACCGCACCCGGCCTAAAATACAGTATCTTCATTGAGACATGCTGTGAGTATAAAATACATACCTGATATGGTGTGAAAAAGAATGAAAAAGTCAGTGATTTGAAAATGATTCGATGTCAAAATGACAGTATTTTGAATATACTGGGTTAAAAAAGAGATAGTAATTTCACCTGTTTCTCTTTTTAGGAAAACGTGACTGAAAAATGTAAGTCCCACACAGGGCTGGCATTCTGTATCTCTGTTGGACAGTAGCAGTTTGGTGAGTGAGAGGTCAATATTGATTTAAGACGTCAGTGGCTTTGGCCAGATGGGGTGGCTTATGCCTGTAATCCCAGCACTTTGGGAAGCTGAGGTGGGAGGATCACTTGAGCCCAGGAGTTTGAGACCAGTCTGGACAACAGAGGGAGACCTCGCCTCTACAAAAAGTCAGAAACTTAGCTGGGTGAGGTGGCTTGCACCTGTGGTTCCGGCTATGGTGGAGGCTGAGGCGAGAGGATCACTTGAACCAGGGAGGTCGAGCTGCCGTGAGCTGTGATCGCACCGCTGCACTCCAGCCTGGGCAACACAGTGAGACCCCATCTCAAAAAAAAAAAAAAAAAAAAAGTCACTGGCTTCAGCAGCCTTTAGCCCTTGGTCATGAGTCTTCTAGAGATGAGAGTGTTGCCTAAAGAGAACGCAGGCTCCTTAGGGTGACTGGGGCTCTGGGTTTCTTTGCGGATTGCCTCTCCCCACTCCCCGCATAGCTCCCAGTCCCGGCTGCTGCCCTCAGGCTGTGCCCTGCTTCCTGCCTCTCCTCTGCACGTGCTTGCCCCCACATCACTATTTGGCTGTAAATATCCCTCACCACCCTGCTGAAGCAGCATGTGTCGGCAGGGCCCACCCCCAGCACTACCAGCATCCTCCCTTGACCTCTGCTGCAGTGATGAAAGCCCCCCAACCCTCACATACCTTTTTAAGACAGTCTTGCTCTGTCACCCAGGCTGGAGTACAATGGCACAATCTCAGCTCACTGCAACCTCTCCCTCCTGGGTTCAAGTGATTCTCATGCCTCAGCCTCCTGAGCAGCCAGGATTACATGTGCCTGCCACCATGCCTGGCTGATTTGTTTTGTATGTTAGTAGAGATGAGGTTTCACCGTGTTGGCCAGCCTGGTGTCGAACTCCTGAACTCAGTGATTCTCCTGCCTTGGCCTCCCAAAGTGCTGGGATTACAGACGTGAGCCACTCTGCCCAGCCTCATTCCCATTATTTAAACTTTCATTAAACAAAACGTAGTGAGACCCCATGTCTATAAAAAATTTAAATCAAATTAGCCTAGCCTGGTGGCACATGCCTGTAGTCCCAGCTACTGGGGTGGGGTGGGGGAGCGGCGAGGCGAGAGGATGGCTTCAACCCAGGAGGTAGAGGCTGCAGTGAGCGATGATCACACCACTGCACTCTAGCCTGGACAGAGTGAGATCCTGTCTCAAATAAAGAGATCTCTCTCTATACATATACATATCTAGCTAGCTATATATATATCTATATACACACACACACATGTATGCACATATATGTATACACATATATACACACATATACACATATATATGTACTTTCACACACACATATATACACATATCTAAATATACTCTCTTATATTTTCTTCTAATAGATATAAATTGAAAATATTTAAGGCCAGGCACAGTGGCTCATGCCTGTAATCCCAGCACTTTGGGAGGCCAAGGCGAGCGGATCACGAGGTCAAGAGATCGAGACCATCCTGGTCAACATGGTGAAACCCTGTCTCTACTAAAAATACAAAAAAATTAGCTGGGTGTGCTGGCGCACGCCTGTGGTCCCAGCTACCTGGGAGGCTGAAGCAGGAGAATTGCTTGAACCAGGGAGGCGGAGGCTGCAGTGAGCCAAGGTCATGCCACTGCACTCCAGCCTGGCGCCTGGTGATAGAGTGAGACTCTGTCTCAAAAAAAAAAAAAAAAAAATATATATATATATATATATTTAAATGGGGGTCTCTAATTCATGGAGCAAGGGGATGGGAGGGTGAGGGAGGCCCAGCCCGGTCCTGCATCTGTGGAATCCCTTCTCTGCATTTCCCTTGCTGCTGCCTTGTTGAGCACTATCTTACATTGAGGATTAGAATCGTGTGCTAACTGATCTTCTGTTATCCTCCCTTCCGGTGGCTCTCACCATTTTTCCACATGAGATCATCTGTAGTTCCCTCCCTTAATTACCATGATGTGGGAGTTCCCATTTCCTATAGGGAAAACAGTCACTTCTGTTAGCTGCTCATGGGCTCTCCCCCCTCTCCCACATACCCCTTATACCCTGCATTTCATTCTCTTCCTAGTTCCTACCAGACTTTTCTGTGCCTCCTTCGCTCATGCCAGGTGTCTTGCTAGGAATATCCTTCAGACATCAGATCACTGTTTATCTTTGATTCTGCTCACCCGTGACCTCCTAGGAAACTTCACTTGACATGAGTACATTGGATCTGGCTGCCGTCTTCCTCATGCCCGTTCTGTACGTAGCTGCATTTCTACCACCGCCTTCAGTGTAATCGGACCGTGCAGCTGTGTTCACGTGTTCATCTGGCAGCTGAACATTTAAGCACCTTTAGAACAGGAACAATTCTGTGTTCAGCCCTTGACCCCAAGCACCTAGTAGAACACCAGCAGCATGCCAGGTCCTTGGAAGATGCTTGATCACTGAAGGAATGAATGGAGATCCAGTAATGAGATTTTTTTTTTTTTTTTTTTTTTTTGAGATGGAGTCTCGCTCTGTTGTTCAGGCTGGAGTGCAATGGCAGGACCTTAGCTCACTGCAACCTCTGCCTCCCAGGTTCAAGCGATTCTCCTGCCTCAGCCTCCTTGTAGCTGGGATCACAGGCACCTGCCACCATGCCCAGCTAATTTTTGTATTTTTAGTAGAGATGGGGTTTTACCATGTTGGCCAGGCTGGTCTCGAACTCCTGACCTCAAGCGATCAGCCCGCCTCAGCATCCCAAAGTGCTGGGATTACAGGCATGAGCCACCATACCCGGCCCGAGATTTTTTTTTCCAATTTTTTTTTTTTTCTCTCCCACAAAATGTAGTACAAAGTTAGGAGTGTGCTAAGCTTCCTATATTACTTAACATGGGGAAAGTGACCTTGGAAGGCAGTAAGATCTATTTCCTCTGTGCCTTTACCATGGTACCCATTGCCAACCACTCCACATTAATCAGCCATGTGCTGTTCCAGGGGTCACTGTCCTTCGGGGGACGTGGCTGTGGGCTTCACCTGGAAAGAGTGGCAGCAGCTGGACCTGGAGCAGAGGACCCTGTACTGGGACGTGATGCTGGAGGACTGCAGCTACCTGCTCTCTGTGGGTGAGGAAGGGTTCTCAGTGCTCCTCGGGTTACATGACCTCTTTCCTTTCTTAGTTGTATCAAACTGGGAAGCCTCTCGTGCACTCAAAGTGCTAGGCTAGGTGTGGTGGCTCATGGTTGTGATCCCAGCACTTTGGGAGGCCGAGGTGGGAGGATTGCTTGAGGCCACGGGTTCAAGACCAGAGTGGGCAACAACAAGACTCAGTCTATACAAATTAAAAATAAAAAATTAGCCAGGCATGGTGGCATGTGCCTGCAGTCCCAGCTACTTGGGAGTCCGAAATGGAAGGATAGCTTGAGGCCCAAGTTCAAGACTAGTCTGGGCAACATAGCAAGACCCTGTCTCTACAAAAATATTAAAAAATTGAGCATGGTGATGCATGCCTGTAGTCCCAGCTACTTGGGAGGCTGAGGCAGGAGGACTGCTTAAGTGCAGGAGGTTGAGGCTGTGGTGAGCTGTGATTGTGCCATTGCACTCCAGCCTGGGCAAAAGATCAAGACCCTGTGTCAAAAATAAAAGGGCTTGGCTTTGGGTTTCAGCAGTCAAAGAGTCTGGATCTCACTTGGAGTCTTTGTGGAGTTACCTCCCAAGTGAATCAGCTTTTCCGTGGCTGAGATGTCCACCTTTTGTTTTGCAGGCTGAACTAACTGTCCACTTGCTGGGAAGGCCCAGCTGGCTCAGCACAAATCCGTTAACTGTTTCTCCCGAACAGGGTGTCAAGTCGGCAAACCAGCTGTGATCTTCAGGTTGGAGCAGGAGAAAGAGCCATGGATGGATGGAGGAGGAGGAGGAGGAGGAGATGGGCACGTGGCACTTCCCAGGTGAGCGGGCGGCCTGGAGGGGCCGGGGGATGAGGCTCCTGGGAGTCTGCAAAGCAGAACCATAGATGTTCTCTCGTTTTGAGAATGAGTCTTATTCTGTCACCCAGTTTGGAGTGCAGTGGTGCAATCTGAGCTCACTGCAACCTCTGTCTCCCGGGTTCAAGCAGTTTGCCTGTCTTAGCCTCCCGAGTAGCTGGGATTACAGGCGCCCGCCACCACACCCAGCTAATTTTGTGTTTTTAGTAGAGGTGGCGTTTACACCATATTGGTCAGGCTGGTTTCAAACTCCTCACCCTGGGTGATCCACCCACCTCGGCCTCCCAAAGTGCTGGGATTATAAGTGTGAGCCACCGCACCTGGCTGGATGTTCTCTTGCTTCAGGCAACTGTTCTTAAAAGCCTGGGATCTTGGCCCAGCATGATGGCTCATGGGTGTAATCCCAGCACTTTGGGAGGCCAAGGTAGATGGATCACCTGAGGTGAGGAGATCGAGACCATCCTGTCCAACACGGTGAAACTCCATCTCTACTAAAAATACAAAAATTAGCTGGGTGTGGTGGCGGGAGGCTGAGGCAGGAGAATTGCTTGAACCTGGGAGGCAGAGGTTATCATAAGCCGAGATTGTGCCATTGCACTCCAGCCTGGGCGATAGAGTGAGATTCCGTCTCAAAAAAAAAAAAAAAAAGCCTGAGATCTTTGCAAGAAGCTGAGATCTTTGTTTAGGACATTTGGCCCTAAACCTTGAGATGCTCAGTGATCCTGCCACTTGCACACATCACTACACAATTCCTTTCCTGTTCCTACATTTTAGAGAAAGGCATAGTCTATTTTCTTTTTTTCTCTTTTTCTTGTTTTGAGACAGAGTCTGGCTCTGTCGCCCAGGCTACAGTGCAGTGGTGTGATCTCGACTCACTGCAACCTCTGCCTCCTGAGTTCAAGCAGTTCTCCTGCTTCAGCCTCCTGCTTAGCTGGGATTACAAGTGTGTGCTACCATACCCAGCTAATTTTTCTATTTTCTTTTTTTTTTTTTTTTTTAGTAGAGATGGGGTTTCTCTATGTTGGCCAGGCTAGTCTTGAACTCCTGACCTCAGGTGATCCTCCCACCTTTGCCTCCCAAGGTGCTGAGATTACAGACTTGAACCACTGCACCTGGCCCTCTTTTTCTTGTTTTGAGACAAGGTCTTGCTCTGTCATCCAGACTGGAGTGCAATGGAGTGGTCGTAGGTCACTGCAGCCTCCAACTCCTGGGCTCAAGCGATCCTCTTACTTCAGCCTCCTGAGCAGATGGTACTACAGGCACACGCCTTCACACTGAGCCAATTTTTTTATTCATTTTTGTAGAGATGGAGTCTCCCTATGTTGTCCAGGGTGTTCTCAAACTCCTGGGCTTAAGAGATCCTCCGGCCTCAGCCTCCTGAGGTGGGACTACAGGCATGATCCATATGCCCGACCGTCTATTTTCATTTTATTCTTTTATTCTGCTCTGCTGTCCCCACTAAGACCTTGGTTGCTCAGTCTTCCTGTACGATCTTCAGTCTTTTCCCTGTGGTTATAAAACAGGCTTTCTCCTGTGTTCAGAGATTGATTTATCTCCCCTATGTTAAAATAGCTGTTATTTTGTGCCTTTTGTTTTACTTTTCATCTTTTTTCTTTCACCGTGAAATGCCTCAAAAACATATTTGCTACGTGTATAATTCAGTCCCCATTCTCTTCTTCACACCCGCAAATTGGTGAAAGCAATTCCTGTCCTTTAGCATAACTTGATTTTATAAATTTCTTGTGAGATGGAGTCTCACTCTGTCACCAGGCTGGAGTGCAGTGGCACCATCTCGGTTCACTGTGACCTCCGACTCCTGGGTTCAAGTGATTCTTCTGCCTCACCCTCCCGAGTAGCTGGGACTACAGGCATGTGCCACCACACCCGGCTAATTTTTGTCCTTTTAGTAGAGGCGAGGTTTCACCATGTTGGCCAGGATGGTCTCGATCTCTTGAACTTGTGATCTGCACACCTCGGCCTCCCAAAGTGCTGGGATTACAGTTGTGCGCCACCACGCCTGGCCAACTTGATGACTTTGAATCACTGCTGTCTCCCTTCCAGCTCACCCTCGTGTGGCATTGATTCATGCTGATCAGCAAGTTTCTGCCGCAGAAAACAAAGGGGCTGGGTTATTTGGAGCTGGCGCCGTCTGTCCTATTAAATGCTCATTCAGGGGTCAGGTGCGGTGACTCACACCTGTAATCCCAGCACACTGGGAGGCCAAGGCAGACAGATCACATGAGGTTCGGAGTTTGAGACCAGCCTGGCCAACATGGCAAAACCCCATTTCTATTAAAAATACAAAAATTAGCCAGGCATGGTGGCATGCACCTGTAGCCTCATCTAATCAGGGGGCTGAGCAGGGAGGATCACTTGAGCACAGGAGGTTGAGGCTGTAATGAGCTGTGGTTCCTCAAAGCTTGGGCAACAGAGCATAACCCTATATAAAAAAAAACAACAGAAATTGAAGATCAGCTAGCACCAGTAATGGAATCAAATAATTAAACCCTCCAGGCATGGCAGCTGTCACTTAACAGTCCCAGCACTTTGGGAGGCTGAGGCAGGAGGCTCGCTTGAAACCAGGAGGTTGAGGTTGCAGTGAGCTATGATCATGCCACTGCACTCCAGCCTGGGGAATAGGACAAGACCCTGT
Organism: Ateles fusciceps; assembly: GCA_036589455.1. Lineage (NCBI taxonomy): Eukaryota > Metazoa > Chordata > Mammalia > Primates > Atelidae > Ateles > Ateles fusciceps. The sequence continues at coordinate 719,538 of JAZHEH010000734.1, read as the reverse complement.
CTCTAGAAAAACAAAGAAACTTGGCTGATCTTCAAGATGTTTTTTTTGGAGAGATGTGGTCTTACGACATTGCCCAGGATTATTGAACTCCTGGGCTCAAGCGGTCCTCCCACCTCCCAAAGTGCTGGGATTACACGTGTGAGTCACTGTGCCCCGCCGATCTTAGCTGTTAATTTCAACTTTGTCTACTCATGCATCTGATTACTATCCAGCCTAGTATGTTACCTTTTATATAACTTTTAAATGCCTCTTCTTTCAAAACCATGTAATATGGCTCCATTCTGCCTGATGGGCTGTACTCAGTATAACCCCATGCAGAGAAGAGCTGTTGTTGTTTGTTTGTTTAGAGACAGAGTCTTGCTCTTGTTGACCAGGCTGGAGTACAATGGTGCACTCACTGCTACCTCTGCCTCCCAGGCTCAAGCAATTCTCCTGTCTCATCCTCCCGAGTAGCTGGGATTACAGGCATGTGCTACCACACCTGGCTTTTAGTAGAGATGGGGTTTCGCCATGTTGGCCAGGCTGGTCTCAAACTCCTGACCTCATGATCTGCCCACCTTGGCCTCCCAAAGTGCTGAGATTACAGGTGAGAGCCACCGCACCCGGCCAGAGCTGTTACTTCATTTGTTCATGTTTCTTTGAGAAGCTCTGGGGGACACTCCTTTAATCCCTCTTTTGATCAGGTCAAGGATTCTTTGTCAGCATTTGTTGAGGAAACTGCTAATTAATTGGTGATCCACACCAAAGTCACTTGGGGAGCTTTAAAAATAGCCCTGGCTGGGTCTCACCATAGAAATCTGATGACGGAGATGAGCAGGTGGTCTTTACTTCTCAGGAATTCAGTGTTCAGGTCAGGAACTTTCTGTTTGTTTTTGAGACAGAGTCTTTGTTGCTCAGGCTGGAGTGCAGTGGCATGATCTCAGCTCATGGCAACCTCTACCTCCCAGGCTCAAGCAGTCCTCCTGCCTCAGTCTCCCAAGTAGCTGGGATTATAAGTACATGCACCATGGCTGGCTAATTTTTGTATTTTTAATAGAGTTGGGGTTTCACAATGTTGGCCAGTCTGGTCTCAGACTCCTGACCCCAGGTGATCCGCCTGCCTCAGCCTCCCAAAGTGCCGGGATTCCAGGCATAAGCCACCACACCCCGCCAGGAACTTCTAACCCCTAACAGAGGAGTGACACCCTTGGTTGGACATAAGCGTCAGAGGTGAGGCAGAAGGTAGCATCTTTGGTTTAAAATGTAAATGAAGATATACCAGGTGTGGTAACTTATGCCTGTAATCTCAGCATTTGGGGAGGCTGAGCCAAAAGAATTGCTTGAGGCCAGGAGTTCGAGACTAACCTGGGCAACACAGTAAAACTCCATTTCTACAAAAAAAAAAAAAAGAAAAAAAAGAAACTAGGCATGAGCCACCATGCTTGGCTAATTTTTATAATCCCAGCTAACTGGGAGGCAGGAGGATCACTTGAGGTCAGAAGCTCAAGACAAGACTGGGCAACATAGTGAGACCCCCGTATCTACAAAAACGATTTTAAAACCTAGCTGGACATGGTGGCATGGACCTGTCGCCCTAGCTAATTGGGAGGCTGAGGTGGGAGGATCGCTGGAGCCTGGGAGTTTGAGGCTGAAGTGAGACCCTGTTCCCAAAACAAAATCATCAAAGTGGTAATACAGGCATCAGGAGACAGCAGGGAATCTGACTGAGGCCAGGATGGCTTGTGTGTACCCTGGCGTTCTTCTGCTGGACATCATAAAGATCTGTAGATCCATGTGAGAATAAGTCACTGCAGAAAAGACCTCTAGCTCTAAGGTAATTTCTTTAACAATAAGGACCTATGGCCTGGCTCGATGGCTCACACTTGTAATCCTTGCATTTTGGGAGGCTGAGGCCAGCGGATTGCCTGAGCTCAAGAGTTCAAGACCAGCCTAGGCAACATGGTGAAACCCCATCTCTACTAAAATACAAAAAATTAGCTCGGTGTGGTGGCATGTGCCTGTAGTCCCAGCTACTCAGATGAGATCAGGCGCATTCAGGTGGTATGGCCATAGACAGTACCAGCTACTCAGGAGGCTGAGGCAGGAGACTTGCTTGAACCCAGGAAGTGGAGATTGCAGTGAGCTGAGATCGCGCCATTGCACTCCACCCTGGGTGACAGGGTGAGACTCCGTCTCTAAAAAATAAATAAGGACCTAATGGCCAGGCACAGTGGCTCATGCCTGTAATCCCAGCTCTTTGGGAGGCTGAGGCGGATCAGGAGGTCAAGGGATCAAGACCATCCTGGCCAACATTGTGAAACCCCGTCTCTACTAAAAATACAAAAAGTTAGCCCAGCGTGGTGGTGGATGCCTGTAGTCCCAGCTGCCTGGGAGGCTGAGGCGGAAGAATTGTTTGAACCGGGGAGGCGGAGGTTGCAGTGAGCCGAGATCATACCACTGCTCTCCAGCGTGGTGACAGAGCAAGACTCCATCTCAAAACAACAACAACAACAAACAAGTTTGTGTTATTTTTTCTAGAAGAAGTTTGGCAAGTTATTACCCAACCAGAGAGACAACAGCAACACCAAGACCAACATTTGAGCGATGCTGTCTTTCAGACGAGAAAGACTGGACCCAAAATGGGCTTCATGAATGTAACGAACTTGGGGGAAAACTTCATGAGAACACAAACCTTATTCCCTCCAAACAGGAGGTCCACACCTGTGACTCTTGCAGAAGAGTCTCACGTGCCACCTGGACCTCACTCCTAGCCTACCTGGCAAGGAGGAGATTTGAGTGTGACAGCCGTGGGAACTTGTTTCTCTGTTCGAAGCTTGAAACTCCACCTTCAGGAGTGAATCCACGTGAATGTAACCAGTATAGAAAAGCTTTAAGCTATAACGCAGGGCCTTCAGGCAGATCAGGGAGCCAGTAGTGAGAAATCCCATGCAGGCACAAAGTGTGGGGAAAGCCTTCTCCTGCAGATTGGACCTCATGGTACATCACGGGGTCCACACTGGGGAGATATCCTTTGCGTGCAGTGGACGAGGGAGTGGTTTCAGGAAGAATGTTTGCCCCAACAGGGAACTCACACAAAAGAGAAACCCAGTAGAGCCAGCAGATGTGGTAAAACGATCTTCCAGAAGCCAGGCCTCTCTGTCCCTGGGACCTCCCATGCTGCAGCAAAGCATTACCAGTGTTTGGAGTGTGAGAAAACCTTCTCCCACAAGTCACGCCTCATCAAGCACCATTGCTCCCACACAGGAGAGAAGCCCTACAGCTGCAGGGAATGTGGGAGGTCCTTCTCCGGGAAATCGTGCCTCATCATCCACTACAGAGTCCACACAGGAGAGAAGCCCTATGCCTGCAGCAACTGTGGAAAGGCCTTTTCCAGAAATTATACCTTATCCTGCATCAGAGGACTCACATGGCGAGAAGCCCTACAGGTGCGCAGAGCGTGGGAAAGCCTTCTCCCAGAACTCCTGCCTCATCACACACCAGCGGACTCACATCACACACTAGCAGACTCACATCACACACCAGCGGACTCACATGGGGAAAAAGCCCTACCGGTGCTTACACTGCGAGAAGACCTTCTCCCAGAAGGCGAACCTCACCCGACATCACCAGCTCCACACCAGGGGAGAAGCTGCATGCGTGAGGAGGAGACGACGGGACTGTCACCAAGTCACATCATGCGGCCACCAAACATCCAGGAGGGACATCGGGGAAGAGCCCTCCACCAAAACTACGACGCCACCTAGGCAGAGGTCCCATATCGGGATGAAATTCTGCCACTTTGGTGGCTTAAGAAAAGCATAGTCAGCTGGGCGAGGTGGCTCACACCTGTAATCCCAGCACTTTGAGAGGCTGAGGCAGGTAGATCCCCTGAGGTCAGGAGTTCGAGACCAGCCTGACGAACATGGAGAAACCCCGTCTCTACTAAAAATACAAAAAATTAGCTGGGCGTGGTGGCACATACCTGTGATCCCAGCTACTTGGGAGGCTGAGGCAGAAGAATCACTTGAACCTGGGAGGTGGAGGTTGCAGTGAGCCAAGATTACACCATTATTGCACTCCAGCCTAGGCAACAAGAGCAAAACCCCGTCTCAACAAAAAAAAAAGAAAAAAGAAGACCAGCCTGGCCAACATGGTGAAACCTCGTCTCTACTAAAAGTACAAAAAATTAGCCAGGTGTGGTGGGTGCCTGTAATCCCTGCTACTTGGGAGGCTGAGGCAGGAGAATTACTTGAACCCGGGAGGCGGAGGTTGCAGTGAGCCAAGATTACACCACTGTTCTCCAGCCTGAGTAACAGAATGAGACTCAGTCTTCAAAAAATAGTCTAAAACTAACGCTGGAAGGGTCATGGTGTGCTAGAATGATCTATTTTTGTAGGATAATTTTTATTTTTATTTTTTTGAGACAGAGTCTTACTCTGTCACCCAGTCTGGAGTGCAGTGGTGCGATCTTGGCTCACTGCAACCTCCACCTCCCGGGTTCAAGTGATTCTCCTGCCTCAGTCTCCTGAGTAGCTGGGACTACAGGCATGCGCCACCATGCCCAGCTAACTTGTATTTCTAGTAGAAACTGGGTTTCACCATGATGGCTAGGCTGGTCTCGAACTCTTGACCTCATGATCCGCCTGCCTCGGCCTCCCAAAGTGCTGGGATTACAGGATTGAGCCACTGCGCCCAGGCAGGATATACATAAAAACAACTGTGGATAGGAAGTTTTTTTTTTCTTTAGAGACAGAGTTTAATTCCTGTTGCCCACGCTATGGGAAGAAATGAAATCAAGACAAACGAATCTAAAAAGCATCAGAACCACACCAGAGGGACACAGGGGTGTGTTCCTGAGTGTGCCACAGACAGGTAATTTTTGTTTTTGAGTTGCACTGGTGAACAGAACACAATTGTGAATTTGTAGACATATATCATAATATGTACAATATCTATTGAGGCTTTCTAAACTAAATTATACCCTTCTGTGTTTGTGATATATAGTGAGAATAAGATAAATGTATTATTAAACCAGAGGTCTACTCAGCACCTCACACCTCTTCTGTTTTTTGTTGTCACATATTACAGAATTCCTGAGCCTGGAAGCTAACAACTGCGTGACATCTGGTAACTCACAATCAACTAGAGCGTAAGTTTTATTTCCGCTGGGCGCGGTCACTCATATCTGTAATCCCAGCACTTTGAGAGGCTGAGGCGGGTGGATCACCTGAAGTCAGGAGTTCAAGACCAGCCTGGCAAAAACCCATCTCTACTGAAAATACAAAAAATTAGCCAGGCATTGTGTCGGGCACCTGTAGTCCCAGCTACTCAGGAGGCTGAGGCAAGGGAATCTCTTGAACCCAGGAGGCAGAGGTTGCAGTGAGCTGAGATTACACCCCTGCACTCCAGCCTGGGTGACAGAGCAAGACTCCATCTCAAAAGTTATATTTCCATGTTGAGACTCCCTTTTCTGGCAATACGGTGGACTGCCTAAAGTGAAAATCACCAGGGCAGTGGCTCATGCCTATAATCCCAGCACTTGGGAAAGTCAAGGTGGATACTTGAGCCCAGGAGTTTAAGATCAGCCTGGGCAACATGGTAAGACCCTGTCTGAACCAAAAAAAAAAAAAAAAAAAGCCACTAGGCACTGTGGCACATGCCTGTAGGCCCAGCTACGTGGGAGGCTGAGGTGGGAGAATCACTTACCCTTTGTTAACCTTCTATACCCTTTCACATTCAAGCTTCTAAGTAAACAAAATCAAACACACAGAACAGCTACAGCATCAACTCACAAACTTTATTTCTGGCTTTCAGTACCCTCTATATAGCTGGCACCTGGAAACTTACCAGGAGGTTGAGGCTGCAGTGAGCCATGGTCACGCCACTGCACTCCAGCCTGGGTGACAGAGTGAGACCCCGTCTCAGTAAACAAAAATGAAGTGAAAACCTTTCCACCGAAAACAATCAGCCATGATGAACCACCACCAGTGACATCCTTTTAGATGTGTAATTCAGCTCTCGGGAAAGTAAGTTTCCATGTGCCAGCTACGTAGAGGGTACCGAAAGCCAGAAATAAAGTTTGCGAGTTGACGCTGTAGCTGTTCTATGTGTTTGATTTTATTTACTTAGAAGCTTGAATGTGAAAGGGTATGGAAGGGTAACAAACAAGACCTTGGGGGCTACACAGGACAGAGAAGTGGCTCTGATGTAACTTGGAAGTGCAGAACTTTCTCCACAAGCTGTACATCCAGGGAGAAGGCAGACTGGAGACAGAAAGCTTGTCTGTCTATCCTTGGGCTCTGGGTAGGGCAAGCGTTTACCTGGCTGAGTCCATATGCACTGACCTGTATCTCATCTAAGTTAGAATTTGAACTGGCCGTATTCATATCCCAGTTAAGAAATGGAACAATCAGGCTGGGCGCAGTGGCTCACACCTTTAATCCCAGCACTCTGGGAGGCCAACTTGGGCGGATCACCTGAGGTCAGGAGTTCGAGACCAGCCTGCCCAACATAGTGAAACCCCCATCTCTATTAAAAATACAAAAAGCCAGGTGTGGTAGCACATGCCTGTAGTCCCAGCTACTTGGGAGGCTGAGGCAGGAGAATTGCTTGAGCCTGGCAAGTGGAGGTTGCTGTGAGCCAAGATCGTGCGATTGCACTCCAGCCTGGGTGACCGAGTGAGACTCTGTCTCAAAAAAGAAAAAATCAGAAGTGTGTCATGGTCTTTGAAACAGCTTTTGGAAGTAAACAAAATATTTTGGGAAAGAAAGACTCCCTCAACCCATGTTTCTCAGGAATCTGACATAGATAACCTTAATGAGGTACATCTTATTTAGGGACGGGGTAAATGGGATGTCTCTGTACCTTCCTCTCAATTGTGCTATGAACCTAAACTGCTCTAAATAAAATCCTTAAAAAGAACTGTCCTAGGCCAGGTGCAGTGGCTCATGCCTGTAATCCCAGCACTTTGGGAGGCCAAGGCAGGCAGATCACCTGAGGTCAGGAGTTTGAGACCAGCCTGGCCAACATGGTGAAAACCCCATCTCTACTGAAAATATAAAAAATTAGCTGGGTGCCGTGGCGGGTGCCTGTCATCCCAGCTACTTGGAGGTTAAGGCAGAAGAATCACTTGAACCCGGGAGGCGGAGGTTGCAGTGAGCTGAGATTGTGCCACTGCACAACTCTGTCTCAAAAAAAAAAAAAAAAAAAACTGTCCTCAATCTCTCTCTTAGGGGCATTCACATTCCACATACATCTACCGTTTGGGAGAAGGTTGGGAGGCTCTCCTGCTCCAGGGCTGGGGCTTGTGTGTTCACGTTCCCAGACACAAGCCTCAAGCCACAGATAAGGATGGAGACGGTATGAGAATAGATTCTTCCTCTTTCCAAGACTTCTGAGGCCATTGGCAGCTTCCTTCTTGGTGCTCCTCATTGGCATAGACATAATTCTTCCCAATCAGCCTTGACAGGTGTGCACGTTTGCCAGACAGGTTAGGTAGGCAGAGGTTACCTGCACTGACCGTGCCTCTGAGGTTCCTGACTCCTAAATGGGCCCTTCAGGAGGTGTTTTTCTTTTGTTTCTGAGACAGGGCTTTGCTCTGTCACCCGGGCTGGAGTACAGTGCTGCGATCATAGCTCACTGGAGCCTCCACCTCCTGGGCTCAAGTGATCCTCCTGCCTCAGCCTCCTACCTAGCTGAGACTGCAGGCACACAGCGTTACACCCGGCCAATTTTTGTAGACACGGGGTTTCACTGTGTTGGCCAGGCTGGTCTCAAACTCCTAGACTTGAGATCCTCCTTCCTTGGCCTCCCAAAGTGCTGGGATTACAGGCATGCGCCACCTCACCTGGCCCAATAACATTTTTGATCATCACGGGGAGGAGTGAGGTGGAGGATGCCACTGGCATTCAGTGAATAGAGAAAGACCTAGGATGTGGCTGAGCATCTTATAATGCATAGGACGTCCCCCAACAGCAAAGAACTATCCAGCGCAAGACATCAGACGCAGCAGCGCTAGGCTAGAGTTGGATTGGCAGTACTTGAGTGCCATATACTTAGGTTTACGTCCAGTAGGCGTCGGGGGAGGCTCAGATGGCTCTGGAATAGTGAGATTCCCCCACCCCACTCAGTGGGGGAAATCTCAGGACAAACACCACCTGGTACCAGCATCAGACGAGATCCTCCTGGTGGCCCATCCCCAGTGTCCTCTGGCGGACAGCACGTTGCAGGGCCCCCTGCATGTCCCGGTTCCGCAGCGTGTAAATGGCCGGGTATAGCAACGGGGTGACGTTGATGTAGATGAGCGAGACCAGCTTATCCTCCTCGAGGGAACGGCTGCTCAGGGGCCTGGCGTACATGGCCGTGGCACAGCCGTAGTGGAGCACGGCCACGGTGAGGTGGGGACGCCACCGTGTTGAAGGCCTTGCGGTGGCCCACGGCCCCCCCTGACACCCAGGATGACCACCAGCACCCGGGTGTAGGAGAGCAGGATGAGGAGCAGGGGGCAGCACCAGCAGCAGCAGGCAGGCTGCCAGGAGGACGCGTTCCTGCAGGGCCCGGGACCCGCAGGCCAGCACCAGCACAGCTGGGAGGTCGCAGAAGACGTGATTGACCAGGCCGCCGCGGCAGAAGGCAGCTGGAAGATGGCCATGGTGAGGCCCAAGGCCAGGACAGAGCCACCCACGCAGCAGGCAGCCAGCAGGCCCCAGCAGACACCTGCGGTCATGAGCTGAGGGTAGTAGAGCGGGTGGCAAATGGCCAGGTAGCGGTCTAGGGCCATGGCGGCCAGCAGCAGGCACTCGGAGCCCCCAGGGCCACGAAGAGGCCCATCTGGGCGGCGCAGGTGGAGGGGGCCATGGCCTGGCCCCCGGGGGGCAGGAGGAAGCCGGCCAGCATGCGTGGCGTCAGCACCAGCGTGTAGGCTGCCTCCACTGCAGACAGCGCCCCCAGGAAGAAGTACATCGGTGAGTGCAGGGCAGGGTCCACCAGGGCCAGGCCTAGGATCAGCAGGTTCCCCCGCCAGCGTGGCCAGGTACAGCGGCAAGAGGAGGGGCGAAGAGCACTACACGGAGCCCCGGGGGCCATGCGGAAAAGCCCAGGATCACGAACTCCTGCAGGGCCGTCCAGTTGGACTCCGGCCAGCGGCTTGCGTTGGGGTCTGTGGTGGGGACAGGTGTGCAGGCTGGAGAGGGGTCACTGTGATGCCTTCCTCCCAGACACTGGCATGCCTTTTGCCTGTCCTAGCCCCCAGTACCCCACGCCCAGCCACCTTTTTTTTTTTTTTTTGAGACGGAGTCTCACTGTGTCACCCAGCTGGAGTGCAGTGGCATGATCCTGGCTCACAGCAACCTCCGCCTACTGGGTTCGAGCGATTCTCCTGCCTCAGCCTCCCAAGCAGCTGTGATTACAGGTGCCCACCACCACACCCGGCTCATTTTTGTATTTTTAGTAGAAATGGGGTTTGCGCCATATTGGTCAGGCTGGTCTTGAACTGACCTCAGGTGATCCACTGCCTTGGTTTCCCAACATGCTGGGATTACAGGAGTGAGCCACCGCACCCAGCCTCCCCATGCCCAGCCTTTTGAGGCCCACCTCTTGCTTCTCACTCCCTGACCCCACACTCCCCCAGAAACCTAGAAACCTCCCCTCAATCAGTCCTGGGGACTATCCAGTGTCCCCCAGAAATTCAGATGGCTGGAGCTGCTGTGCCTTGCTGTGCCTTGCTCTGCGTGCTTCCAGGCACCCAAGGGGTCTCCTTCAGACCTGGCCACCCGCCCCTCCCAGTTCTATCCCGCCTCCTAAACCCCACCTCATCCATACCTAGGGAGCCAGGCATCCTCTTTTCCAGCCTACAGGGAGGAGGAACAGCTGCACCCGGTGGGGAAAAGGACTGAAGGGAGCTGGGGTTCTCTCGGCTGATCTGTGTGTGGAGTGAGCTGGTGCTGAGCGGCAGAAACGACGGGTCCTGCAGACAGAATCAAGCAGGTGAAGGCTCTGGAGCAGCGCGAGAATCCTCCAGGCACAGAGGCTGCCTGACCCCCTGCACCTCTCCTGGCCCTGTGCTGATAGAATAGCACATCCATTATCTCTCTTGCCTTGGGATGGTTGGTTTATGATTTCCTTTTCTTCCCCTTTGCTGGATTCAAGACAAACCCATTGCAATCCTGGGTTCATCATTTCGGTCACAGAGAAAATAACTACCAGGGAAGAGTGTCCACCCTGTCCAAGGGGGCAGCCACCTTATGCGGAAGAGCAGCCTTCACGAGTCAGAGCACCTGCTGCCATGGTCGGGAGAATTCCAGTCCTTCCTCTTAGATGCAGAATCATAGATCAGCATCATCACCATCACTTTTGAGACTGGATCTTACTCTGTTGCTGAGGCTGGAGAGCACTGGTGCCATCTCGGCTCACTGCAACCTCCTCCTCCCATGTTCAAACAATCTTCACATCTCAGGCCCCCCAAGTACTTGGGACCACAGGTGTGCACCATCTCATCCAGCTTTTTCATTCATTCATTCGTTTGTTCATTCGTTCATTTTTTGAGACAGTGTCTCATCTCACTTTGTGGCTCAGGCTGGAGTGCACTGGTGCCATCTTGGCTCACTGCAACCTCCTCGCCTCCCAGGTTCAAGCAATTCTCCTGCCTCAGCCTCCCGAGTAGCTGGGACTACAGGCATGTTCCACCATGCTCAGCTAATTTTTGTAATTTTAGTAGAGATGAGGTTTCACCATGTTGGCCAGGCTGGTCTCAAACTCCTGACTGCAGGTGATCCACCCACCTCAGCCTCCCAGAGTGCTGGGATTACAGGCGTGAGCTACCGTGCCTGCCCAAATTTTTCTTTTTTGTAGAGACAGGGTTTCACCATGTTACCCAAGCTGGTCTTGAACTCCTGGGCTCAAGCAATCCATCTGCCTCGGCTTCCCAAAGTGCTGGGATTACAGGCATGGGCTACTACACCCTACCTATTATTATTTTTGAGACAGGGTCTCACTCTGTTACCTGGGTTACAGTGTGGTAATGTGATCACGGCTCACTGCAGCCTCGACCTCCCAGACTCAGGCAGTCCTCCTGCCTTAACATGTCTGAATCCTCCTGCCTCAGCACCCCAAGTAGCTGAGACCATGGGTGTACTTTGGGAGAACGAGGTGGGCAGATCACGAGGTCAGAAGAGCGAGACCATCCTGGCCGACATGGTGAAACCCCGTCTCTACTAAATACACAAAAATGAGCTGGGCGTGGTGGCATGTGCCTGTAATCCCAGCTACTCCGGAGACACTAAGGCAGGAGAATCGCTTGAACCAGGGAGTCAGAAGTTGCAGTGAGCCGAGATCATCCGTCTCAAAAAGCAACAACAACAACAAAACACAAAACAAAAAACCACCCCAAATCTTGAAGCATCTGCTTAAAAAAAAAAAAAAAAACTACAACTAAGGCTCCGAGTTCCTGGGAAAAGCAGCTCTACAATTCGTCACCAGAAGGCAGTGTTCTGCTACGTTACCCTGGAGAGAGTAGGTGTTTCCTCCAGGTGTGCTCAGGAGTCCGCACAAGTGCTTCAAGAAATTAGAGGCCTTGAAGGGTCCCTCTGTTGTCTTTTTCTTTTTTTTTTTTTTTCTTTGTTTTTTTGAGACACGGTTTTGCTCCTGTTGCCCAGGCTGGAGTGCAATGGCATGATCTCAGCTCACCGAAACCTCCGCCTCCCAGGTTCAAGTGATTCTCCTGCCTCAGCCTCCTAAGTAGGTGGTATTACAGGAGCCCACAACGATGCCCGGCTAATTTTGTATTTTTAGCAGAGACAGGGGTTTCACCATGTTGGTCAGGCTGGTCTCGAACTCCAGACCTCAGGTGATCCACCAGCCTCAGCCTCCCAAAGTGCTGGATTACAGGTGGGAGCCACCACACCCAGCCCATATGTGTTAAAAAAAAATTTTAACTTCTTTAATTTTTTTTTAAAGATTTAAAAAATTTTTTAATTGAAAAAAATTTAATTTTTAATTTTAAAAAACAATTTTTCAAAATTTTAAAGAACTTTTTTGTTTTAAAAAACAAAATATTTTAAAATTAAAAAACAATTTTAATTTTTAAAAAACTTTATTTTTATTTATTGATTTATTTTTTTGAGACAGAGTCTTGCTCTGTCACCCAGGCTGGAGTGCAGTGGTGCAATCTCTGCTCACCACAACCTCCACCTCCCAGGTTCAAGTGATTCTCCTGCCTCAGCCTCCCGAGCAGCTGGGATTACAGGCGCCCGCCACCGTGCCCGCCTAATGTTTGTATTTTTAGTAGAGACGGGGTTTCTCCATGTTGGTCAGGCTGGTTTCAAACTCCAGGTAATCCACTCGCCTTGGCTTCCCAAAGTGCTGGGATTACAGCGTGAGCCACCGTACCTGGCCTAAAAATAAAAAATAAAAAAAACTTTAAAAATGCTTTTTTTTAATTAAAAAAGAATGTTTTTTGTAGAGATGGGGTCTATGTTACCCAGGCTGGTCTCAAGCTGCGGGCTTCAAGGAAACTCCCGCCTCAGCCTCCTGTGTAGCTGGGACTACAGGTGTGTACCACAACGCTTGATTAATTCTATTTATTTGTGTGGAGATGGGGGTCTTGCTATGTTGCCCAGGCTGGTCTCGAACTCCTGGGCTCAAGTGAGCCTTGGCCTCCCAAAATTCTGGGGTTCAGGCATGAGCCACCACACCCAACCCAGAACCATATTTTCCACTGCCTTCTGAACACTTCCACCAACCTTTCCAACTCAACCTGTCCCAAACTCAATTTGTTATTTCTAACCCAAGCCTCCCTCTCTTTCTGGGAATGGAGCTGTCCCATGCCCAAATCAGGAAGATTCAATCTAGATTAATCATCTTTCCTGCACCCTCAAATGCAACTGGACACCATGAATGCACTTCCACCTTGGAAGTTCTCTTTTCCCTGAGTTCTGTTTTCTCTTGCCTTGCTGAGACAGCATCTCACTGTGTCGCCCAGGCTGGAGTGCAGTTGCACAATCATGGCTCACTGCAACCTCCACCTCCCGGGTTCAAGCAATTCTCCTGCCTCGGCTTCCGGAGTAGCTGGTATTACAGGTGCCCGCCACCGCACCTGGCTAATTTTTCTATTTTTAGTAGACTGGGTCTCACCCTGTTGGCCCAACTGGTCTCCAACTCCTGACCTCAAATGATCCGCCTGCCTTGGCCTCCCAAAGTGCTGGCATTACAGGTGTGATCTGCTGTGCCTGGCCCTGTTTTCTCTTTCCTAACAGACACTCCTGATCCTCCAGTCTCCAGCCAACCTCTGAATCCTGTTTCCATGCCACCAATCGGAACAGCAACTTCTGATCCACAGATATCAATTCTTTGCTTAACCGTCCCTCTCGGCCATCAGGGTCGAATCCACACTCCTTAGCATGGCACTTAGGGTCTTTCACAAGATCACATCCAGCATCGTCTTTTGTTCTCTTCCCCCTGTCCCCAGGTTGGAGTGAGGGACTCACGTGACTGTGCATAGGCTGGAAAGGTTCCACTCATCCTCCAAGGCTACATGCATGTGCCACGTCCTGGCTGACAGCCCTCCTGCCCCAGGCAGGCTCCATGTCATCCTCTAATCCCAGTGTCATTTCGGCAACTCCACTGAACTCAGTTTCCCGGAAGCAAAGGTTTGATGTGCGTTTATCTGTGTTGTTTGCTGAATTATTGTAAGTGAAAGAATTAGTTATGCTATCCTTATTTCTCCCAAGTTTGTGCCTCTTCTCAATGTCCCCCTGACTTGGAGTTCTGGCCCTGGAACCTCAGAGAGCCAGAGGCTCCAGCCTTGTGCTGTAGTCAACTGCTTTGAATTCTGTTGGATCCTCCCCTAACAATGCCCCTTGGCATTTACCATCAGTTACCATCAATCTCAGATGAGGTACCTGCAATAAATCATCTTCATGGTCGGTACTGCCCCAAATTACCAGAACCTTGTCCATCTGCACACCCAGCCAAGGTCAACCGTCCTGCCTTCCTCTGGAGGCACTCAACCGAGACACATTCTTCTCTTCCTCTTTTTCTTCATATACCCCAATCCTTAAGACTTTATACTCCTTTAAAGATTCCTTGAAGAACTACAAGTAGATCTACCATTCCATCCAGCAATCCCCACTCCTGGGTAACTACCCAGAGGAAAATATGTCATTATATGAAAAAGACACCCATATTTATAGCAGCACAATTCGAAATTGCAGAAATATGGAACCAGCCCAAATGCCCATCAATCAACGAGTAGATAAAGAAAATGTGGTATATCTGTACCATGGAATACTCCTCAGCCATAAAAAGGAACGAAATAATGGCATTCACAGCAACCTGGATGAAATTGGAGACCATTCCTCTAAGTGAAGTAACTCAGGACAACGTATGTTCTCACTCATAAGTGGGAGCTGAGCTATGAGGATGCAAAGGAGTAAGAATGACACGATGGACTTTGGGGACACGGGGAAGGTTGGGATTAGGGTGAGGGATAAAAGATGACATAATGGGGCCGGGTGTAGTGGCCTGTAATCCCAGCACTTTGGGAGACAGAGGCAGGTGGATCATCAGGTCAAGAGATTGAGACCAGCCTGGCCAACATGGTGAAACCCTGTCTCTATTAAAAATACAAAACTTAGCTGGGCATAGTGGCACATTCCTGTAGTCCCAGTTACTTGGGAGGCTGAGTCAAGAGAACTGCTTGAACCTGGGAGGCGGAGGTTGCAATGACCCGAGATTATGCCACTGCACCCCAGCCTGGACAAAGAGCGAGACTCTGTCTCAAACACACACACACACCCCAAAAAACTACATAATGGGTACAGTGTACACTGCTTGGGTGATGGGTGCACCAAAATCTAGAAATCACCACTAAAGAAGTTATCCATATAAAACCAGACACCACCTGTTCCCCAAAAACCTACTGAAATAATAAAGAAAAAGCTTTACTCCTTTGAAACCTAACACAAGCTTTCCTTGCCTTCCCTAAGAAGCCTTACCTGGCTAGGTTGATGCACTGCTTCAAGACGCTTACACACCTACCAGGGCAGATAGCCACCAGTGCTCATCAGACTACTAGGTCAGGCTGATACTGACATTTCATCATCATCAGAGCCGCTCCTTGATATTTAGCTAATGGTTCCTCTCCGCACAGGAGGCTGGTAGTATGCTGAGGTCATTTCTGGGGCACTTAAACCAACAGCCACTGCATTGAGAACCATGAAATCCATCTTTGCACGTCTACCGTGTAAGGGTGAGCTCATCAGTGCATGAGCCCGTTTCCTCATCTGAAATAAGAGTTGGACCAAATGATTGAATGTTTCTTCTGGTTCTGTTACTTTTTTTTTTTTTTTTTTTTTTTTGAGACAGAGTCTCACTCCGTCATCAAGCTGGAATGCAGTGGCGTGATCTAGGCTCACTGCAATCTCTGCCTCCTGGGTTCAAGTGATTCTCCTGCCTCAGCTTCCCAAGTAGCTAGGACTATAGGCATGCACCACCCCCTGGCTAATTTTTGTAATTTTAGTAGAGATGGGGTTTTGTCATGTTGGCCAGGCTGGTCTCAAATTCCTGACCTCAGGTGATCTACCCACATCGGCCTGCCCAAGTCCTGGGATTGCAGGCGTGAGTACCACACCTGGCCCCCGTATTTTTTTTTTTTTTTTCCTGAGGCAGGAAGAATTTCTTGAATGAGGGAGGCAGAGGTTGCAGTGAACAGAGATCATGCCACTATACTCCAGCCTGGGTAAGAGTGAGACTCCATCTAAAAAAAAAAAAGGCTCTTCTAGCTCTACTAATGTGCTTGTGTAAGTGCCCATTTGCACAGGTGTGTGCCAGTGTACAGTGCCATCTGGGATGTGTTTGGCTCCTTTATCCACCTCCGGGGTCACCTCAGGGAAGTCTGGGGCTGGAGTCGAAAGGTTTGGTCCCTGTTCCTGCCTGGCCTCTGCAATGGCATGTGACGTTGACAAGTTAGTTACATTTTTTTCCTCTGGGTCTTAGATTCTTCATCTACCCCCTTGATGAGGAACTCAAGTGCTATGGTCACTGAGAGTGCCCCAAGGTCAAATTCTCCAGTTTCTTGAGGGCAGGAGCCTAGCTTTTGTCTTTGCTCAGGGCACAGTGGAACAAACAGGAGCTTTGGGTTCACACACATCTGCATTTGAATCTCAACCCTTTCAGTTAGGAGTAGAGAGAGCTTAGGGGGATTTTTTAAGATGGGGTTTCACCATGTTGGTCAGGCTGGTCTTGAACTCCCGACCTCAGGTCATCCGCCCACCTTGGCCTCCAAAGTGCTTGGATTACAGGCGTGAGCCATCATGCCTGGCCAAGGCCTTTTTTTTTTTTTTAACATTTTCAAGCATTAGCAGCGTCCTTAACCCCACAGGATCCATCCATTCATTCATTCATCCATCCTAACCCCACAGGATGGATGGATTTACTTATTTATTTATGAGATGGAGTTCCGATCTTGTTACCCAGGCTGGAGTGCAGTGGTGCAATCTTGGCTCACTGCAACCTCCACCTCCCGGGTTCAAGCTATTCTCCTGCCTCAGCCTCCTGAGTAGCTGGGATTACAGGCAAGCACCACCACACCTGGCTTTTTTTTTTTTTTTTTTTTTTTTGTATTTTTAATAGAGACTGGGTTTCACCATGTTAGCTAGGCTGGTATTGAACTCCTAACCTCAGGTGATCCACCTGCCTTGGCCTTCCAAAGTGCTGGGATTACAGGCGTGAGCCTCTTTAGTGATTAATTTAAATGATGTATAGAAAACATCTGCTGCAGTGGTCCCTGTGTTTAGGAAGTCTTATTTTTTGTAGACAGGGTCTCTGTCTTCCTGGCTGGAGTGCAGTGGCGCAATCACAGGTCATTGTAGCTTCAACTTCCCAGGCTCAAGCGATTCTCCCACCTAAGCCTCCTGAGTAGCCAGGACCACAGTTGTGCATACCACACCCAGCTAATTTTTTAAATTACTTGTAGAGATGGCGGCGGGGGCGGGGGCGTGCAGGAAGGGGATGGTCTCACTATATTGCTCAGGCTGGCCTCAAACTCCTGGCCTCAAGCAATCCTCCCACTTCAGCCTTTCAGCGTGCTGGGATTACAGGCGTGAGCCACCGTGCCCAGCCCAGGAAGTCTTAATGAATAAAACTTACCCAAATCGCAAGATGTCCTGACTCCTTTTACTTTGCTTCTGCTCATCACGTGCTTGTTATGGTCTACGCTGGGAAATCTCAGGATGGAAGACTGATCTGGAGAGATTAATTAACCAGTGGGAGAGAGGAGAAGAAAACGCAGGGATCTGGGTGGCAGAGGCATGTGATAAACAAGCACCACCTCCCGGCTGCTCTGATTCCGAGACCCTGGATGCCCATTTCCAGCCCCCATCTCCCTTTTCCCCTTCCCAGTCCCCTGAGCCCCAGCCCCAGCTCTTCCTCCATGCTTTCCTGGACAGTGGCTCAGAGACATTGACATCGTCTCCAACTTCCCCTTCCCCGCAATAGCCCCGTATTCCCTCTAAATGCTGATGGGAGTGAGATAATGGGATTAAAAACAACGATGACTACTGCTGTTGCTATTTCTATTATTATTGAGACAAAGCCTCACTCTTGTCACCCAGGCTGGAATGCAAGGGCAGGATCTTTTTGTTTTTCAGCCTCCCAGCTAATTAATCAGAGTCAATAACACTATTAGCAGTGCTTTAACAATGCTTACCTTGTGCTTCCTATGTTTGTTTTTTTTAAGACGGAGTTCCACTCTTGTTGCCCAGGCTGGAGTGCAATAGCACAATCTCAGCTCACTGCAAACTCCGCCTCCTGGATTCAAGTGATTCTCCTGCCTCAGCCTCCTGAGTAGCTGGGATTACAGGTGCCAGCCACCATGCCCGGCTAATTTTTGTATTTTTAGTAGAAACTGGGTTTCACCATGTTGGTCAGGTTGTCTCAAACTCCTGACCTCAGGCAATCCACCTGCTGCGGCCTCCCAAAGTGATGGGATTACAGGGGTGAGCCCGTAACGGCCACTGCTGTTACTATTTGTTGAGCCCTCGCAATGGGCAAGTGATGTGCTCAGTGCACCATGGGCACAATATATTTATTTATGTTTTGACATGGAGTCTTGCTCTGTCACCCAGGCTGGAGAGCAGTGGCGAGATTTCAGCTCACTCCAACCTCTGCCTCCTGGGTTCAAGCGGTTCTCCTGCCTGAGCCTCCCAAGTAGCTGGGATTACAGGCACCCACCACCACACCCGGCTAATATTTTTGTATTTTTAGTAGAGACAGGGTTTTACCATGTTGGCCAGGCTAGTGTTGAACTCCTGATCCTCAAGTGATCCACCCACCCTGGCCTCCCAAAGTGCTCGGATTACAGGCGTAAGCCATTGCACCCGGCCAAGCACTATATTATTTAATCTTTACAAGACCACTGTGTGGTAGTAGGCACTAGTATTGATTTACAGAGGAGAGGCTGGGTGTGGTGGTGCATGCCTGTAGTCTCAGCTACTTGGGAGGCTGAGGCAGGAGGATCGTTTGAGCTCAAGAGTTTGAGGCTGCAGTGAGCTACGATTGTACCACTGCATTCCAGCCTGGACGACAGAGCGAGACTCTGTCTCTTAAAAAATAAAATAATTGACAGAGGAGGAAGTGGAGTCTCAGAGAGACTGACTTGGTAAAGGAGTCACATAGCTTTTCTCTGAGCTGGGACCTGTCCCCAGGTCTGACTGATTTCAAAGTCTGTTCTGCTATATTGGGGGAGCCTGCTATTCTCTGGGTGTCTCTTATCAGTCTGTATCTTCCCACCCAAATGAGGAGAAAATGAAAAGGGACTGAAAGAAAGAGAAAGATACTCAGAGGCACACAGAGAAAAAGCAGTGCAGAACCACAGTGAGGCACATGACCAGCAGTTGTATGTGGCAGGAAATGAAAAGTGAAGTCCTCTGATGGAGTGGCCCCCCACGCAGGTGGCTCACTAGGCTCTGGGCTACGAGAAAGAAGGATTGAGAGAGAATTGGAATCTTCCCTGTCCCATCAGCCTTCTGTACCTAAGACTCCCTTCTCATAGGATTTTCTATCTGCTTTAAACATGGGTTTCAGTTGGTGAATTCTTTTTTTTTCCCCCAAGACAGAGTCTCGCTCTGTCATTCAAGTCTGGAATACAATGGCATGTTCTGAGCTCATTGCAACCTCCGCCTCCCAGTTTTAAGCAATTCGCCTGCCTCAGCCTCCTGAATAGCTGGGATTACAAGCGTATGCCACCATGCCTGGGTAACTTTTGTATTTGTAGTAGAGATGGGGTTTCACCATGTTGGCCAGGCTGGTCTCGAACTCCTGACCCCAAGTGATCCACCTGCCTTAGCCTCCCAAAGTGCTGGGATTACAGGCATGAGCCACCATGCCCAGCGTTGGTGAATTTTTTTTTATTTATAAAGAAAAGAAGTTTATTTGACTCATGATGCTGAAGACTGGAACATTGTTGGATTCTTTTTTTAATTTTTGAGACTGAGTTTTGCTTTTGCTGCCCAGGCTGGAGTGCAGTGGTGCGATCTCGGCTCACTGCAACCTTCGCCTCCCGGGTTCAAGTGATACTTGTGTCTCAGCCTCGAGTAGCTGGGATTACAGGTGTGCACCACCACGCCTGACTAATTATTGTATTTTCAGTAGAGACAGGGTTTTACTATGTTGGCCAGGCTGGTCTAGAACTCCTGACCTCAGACAATCCACCTGCCTCAGCCTCCCAAAGTGCTGGGATTACAGACTTGAGCCACTGCACCGAGCCTCAGTTGGTGAATTCTGTCAAGAGCTTTTAACTCAGTCCCCAGCACCCACACCCCAAAAGGAACCATCCCTGAAGGGAGAACATCAGAGTAGGTAACATTCATTTAAGAGACATTGAGGCCAGACATGGTGACTCACTCCCATAAGCCTAACACTTTGAGAAGCCAAGATGGGAAAACAGCTTAAGGCCAGGAATTTGAGACCAGCCTGGGAAACACAGCAAGACCTCGTCTTTACTAATATATTTTTTATTTATTTTTCTTTTCTCTTTGTCTACCATTCTGTTGCAGGTAGTTTTTTTTTGTTTTGTTTTGTTTTGTTTTGTTTTTTTTAATTAGCCCGGCATGCTGGAGTGCACCTGTAGTCCTGTAGTCCCAGCTACTCGGGAGGCTGAGGCGAGAGGACCACTGGAATCCAGGAGTTTAAGTCTACACTAACACGTGATCGCACCACTGCACTCCAGTGTGGGCAACGGAGCGAGACCCTGTTTCTAAACATTTCACCTCACATACCAGCGTGAGACAGCCTAGCAGAGCGATTAGAGTGTGTGTGTGAGCCCGACTGCCTGGGTCAAAGCTTTGCTCCACTGTTAACTATAGACAAGTGACTTAACCCTCTGCCTCAGTTTCCTCAACTGCAAAATGAGGACAGCAGTGGAATCCATTGTGTAGAGGGGTGAAGACCGAATTAGTTAATAGATGTCAAGTGTTAGAACATAGGAGCCGGGAGAAGTGGCTCATGCCTGTAATCCCAGCACTTTGGGAGGCTGAGGCAGGCAGATCACTTGAGATCAGGAGTTTGAGTCCAGCCTGGTCAATATGGTGAAACCCCGTCTCTACTAAAAATACAAAAATTAGCTGGGCATGATGGCGCATGCCTATAATCCCAACTACTTGGGAGGCTGAGACAGGAGAATCGCTTGAACCTGGGAGGCAGAGGTTGCAGTGAGCCGAGATTGCAACATTGCACTCCAGCCTGGGCAACAAGAGCAAAACTCGATTTTTTTTTTTTTAAGAACATAGGAAGCACAAGGTAAGGGTTGTTAAAGCATTGCTAATAGTATTATTGACTCTGATTAATTAGCTGGGAGGCTAAAAAACAAAAAGCAAATAAAGGGCACATCCAGACTCAGGACCGTCACACCTGAGTTCCAGCCCTCTCTAACGCTCTGCTCTTTAGTTGGCCAGACTCAGCTGCTCACCTGCCTATCCTGGAAGGAATGCAAGTCCTAGCAACGACTCCTGAGAGAGGAGGAGATCATGTCCAAGTAGAGGAGAAGATGATGGATTCTAGTTGAAGGAAGTCCAGGTTCCAACGGTCACAATATGGACCCACCATAGCTTTTCGGTCTCAACTTCCACCATCTTCTACCTCACTCCTTATGAGTTACACAACAACCAGAATGTGCCCCAATCACTCATTTCTTCCTGGTTTTTTTTTTTTTTTGAGATGGAATTTCACTCTTGTTGTCCATGCTGGAGTGCAATAGCATGATCTTGGCTCACTGCAACCTCCACCTCCCGGGTTCAAGTGATTCTCCTGCCTCAGCCTCCTGAGTAGCTGGGATTGCAGACATGTGCCACTATGCCCAGTTAATTTTGTAATATTTAGTAGAGACAAGGTTTCACCATGTTGGTCAGTCTGGTTTTGAACTCCTGACCTCAGGTGATCCCACCTGCCTCGGCCTCCCAATGTGCTGGGATTACAGGCATGAGCCACTGCACCCGGCCATTCTCCCCCATCTTATACATACCTCTCCAACGTCACAATGTCCTTTTCTCACCTGGAAATGTACTCATTCTTCAAGGCCCAGATGAAACATCAGCTCCTCTGTAAACAAAATTAATACATGGTGGAGTCAACTATAGAAGGATTTTGTAGGAAATGGGAGGAGGCGGACTCTACCACACCTTTCTCCGTTATCTCCCTCAATCTTTCAACTTCTATTACCAGTAAGAAGGGGAATACTTACTCTTTATAAGGAAATAGTTACTTAATAGGTTTCCCAGGGCCCACTTAAGGGTCTGGCTTGATCCAAAGCCCCAGGGCCTCATTACTGATCTTCTCCCCATCACTGTGGTTCCTAATGGGCAGGATGGTCTCTGAAGGATGAGGACTGGAGGGATGAGAGGGAGTGGGAGACTTGGGAATTCGAAACTGCCAAATCCTAGGGGGAATCAAACTTCTAGGCTGAAGGGATAGGAGGCACCTCCCTGCAGTGATGAAGAGACTCTCTGTAGCAAGTCTTGGGATAGACTTGAACTTAGGGAAATGAATAGCCCAAAATATTTTGGTAGGCAGCTCTCTGGAGAAAGGAGAGGATGGTTACAGCTCTGTCCACATTTTCTTAAAATGTAAACCTCTAATTAAATTTAAGAGTTTGTGCACAGCAAAAGAAACAATCATTAGAGTGAACCGGCAACCAACAGAATGGGAAATAATTTTTGCAATCTATGCATCTGACAAAGGCCTAATATCCAGAATCTACAAAGAACTAAAGCAGATTTACAAGAAAAAAACAAACCCATTCAAAAGTGGGCAAAGATATGAACAGCCACTTTTCAAAAGAAGACATTTACAAGGCCAAGAAACATGAAAAAATGCTCATCATCACTGGTCATTAGAGAAATGCAAATCAAAACCACATTGAGATACCCTCTCACGCCAGTTAGAACAGCAATCATTAAAAAATCAGGAGACAACAGATGCTGGAGAGGATGTGGAGAAATAGGAACACTTTTACACTGTTGGTTGGAGTTCCAACCATTGTGGAAGACAACGTGGTGAATCCTCAAGGATCTAGAAATAGAAATTCCATTTGGCCCAGCAATCCCCTTACTGAGTATATACCCAAAGGATTATAAATCGTTCTATTATAAAGACACATGCACATATATGTTCATTGCAGCACTGTTTACAATAGCAAAGACCTGGGACCAACTCAAATGCCCATCGATGATAGACTGGACAAAGAAAATGTGGCACATATACACCGTGGAATACTATGCAGCCATAAAAAAGATGAGTCTGTGTCCTTTGTAGGGAGGTGGATAAATCTGGGAACCATCATTCTCAGCAAACTGACACAAGAACAGAAAACCAAATACCTCATGTTCTCGCTCATAGGTGGGTGTTGAACAATAAGAACACATGAGCACAGGGAGGGGAGCATCACACACTGGGGTCTGTTGTGGGGAGCTAACGGAGGGACAGTGGGGGGGTGGGGAGGTTGGGGAGGGACAACATGGAGAGAAATGCCAGATATAGGTGATGGGGGGATGGAGGCAGCAAACCACCTTGCCATGTATGTACCTATGCAACAATCCCATATGATCTGCACATGTACCCCAGAAACTAAAGTACAATAAAGAAAAAAAAAGAAAATGAAAAAAGAAAAGTAAACCAAAGGGTGGCTAGAAGATGGATGATCTCAGAATGGATTGATTCTGGGAGTAATATGAGCAAAATGGTGGACTAGGAGGTCCTAGCCATTGTACTCCTACAAAAATAATGATTTAACAACTGTCCACAGACTAAAATAGCTCTAGGAGAACTCCCACAGTCCAGTTAAAAAAATGCAGCAACCTAGTAGAGCACAAAAGCCAAGAGGCCAGGGGTTTGAGAACAGCAAGACTCTGTTTCGACAAAAAAAAAATTTTAATTAACCAGGCATGATGGCATGCACCTGTAGTGCCAGTTACTTAGGAGGCTGAGGCAGAAAGATCACTTGAGCCCAGGAGTTCATGACTGCAGTGAGCCACGATCATACCACTGCACTCCAGCCTGAGTGACAGAGCAAGACCTTGTCTAAAGAAAATGTTGGGCTGGGTGAGGTGGCTCACACTTGCAATCCCAGCACTTTGGGAGGCTGAGGCGGGCAGATCACCTGAGGTCAGGAGTTCGAGATCAGCCTGGCCAACATGGTGAAACCCCATCTCTATTAAAAATACAAAATTAGGTGTGTGCTAATGAGAAAACAGTCATTATAAAATTAATATTAATGTAATTATATGTTAATTATATATGGTGGCACACGCCTGTAATCCAGCTACTCAAGAGGCTGAGGCAGGAGAATGACTTGAACCTGGGAGGCGGAGGTTGCAGTGAGCCAAGATCATGCCAGTGCACTGCATCCTAGCCAAAAAGAACGAAACTCCATCTCAAAAAAAAAAGAAAGTTTCTCATCAAAGAAGAACCACAGATTCACCGCTGAATTCTATCAAACATTTTAAAGAAGTACCAATTTTTCTCAAACTCTTCCAGAAAATTGAAGGGGAAGGAATTCTTCCAAAGTCATTCTACAAGGCCAGCATTACGCTGATACGAAAACCAGACCAGAACACAACAAAAAAAAAGAAAACTACAGGCCAATATCCCTGATGAACATAGATGCAAAGATCCTTAACAAAATACTAGCAAACCAAATCCAGCAGCCCATTAAAAAGATCTTTCACTATGATCAAGTGGGATTCATCCCAGAGATACAAGGATGGTTCAACATTTGCAAATCAATAAACGTGACACATCAACAGAATGAATGAAAGAAAAAACTGTATGATCATCTCCAGAGATGCCGAGAAAGCATTTGATGAAATTCAACATTGTTTTATGATGAAATTCTGATCAAATTAGGCATATAAGGAATATACTTCAACTCAATAAAGGCCACATACAACAAATCAATAGCCAATATCATACTGAATGGGGGGAAAGCCTAAAGCTTTTCCTCTTGGAACTGGAATAAGGTATAAATGCCCATACTCAACACTCTTATTCAATAGTACTGAAGTCCTAGACAGAGAAATTAGTGAAGAGAAAGAAATAATGGAAATTCAAACTGGAGAAGAGCTGTCAGATCATCCCTGTTTTCAGACAACATGGTCTTATACATAGAAAATCCTAAAAGCTCCACCAAAAAACTTTTTTTTTTTAGACGGAGTCTCTGTTGCCCAGGCTGGAGTGCAATGGCACAATCTTGGCTCACTGCAACCTACGCCTCCCAGTTTCAAGCAATTCTCCTGCCTCAGCTTTCCCAAGTAGCTGGGACTATGGGTGCATGCCACTGCGCCAGGCTAATTTTTATATTTTTAGTAGAGATGGGGTTTCACCATGTTGGCCAGGCTGGTCTCAAACTCCTGACCTTGTGATCTGCCCATGTTGGCCTCCCAAAGTGCTGGGATTACAGGCACCAGCCACCATGCCTGGCCCCTTTGATATTTCTCATAGGACAGGTATTCAAGTGATGAATTCTATCAGCTTTTCTTTATCTGGGAATGTCTTGATTTCTCCTTTATTTTAGAAGGATAATTTTACTGGTATGGAGTCCTTGGTTGACAATCTTCTTCCTTCAATACTTGTAATATGTCATTCCATTGCGCCTGGTCTCCATGGTTTCTGATGAGAAGTCAGCTATTAATCTTATAAAAGTATCTTTGTATATTATTTTTTCTCTTACTGCTCTCAAGTTTTTCTTTCTGTAGCTTTCCAGTTTTTTCGTTGTTGTTTTTTTACATGGAGTCTCACTCTGTCACCCAGGCTGGAATGCAGCGGCGTGATCTCAGCTCACTGCAACCTCTGCCTCCTGGGTTCAAGCAATTCTCCCTGCCTCAGCCTCAGAAGTAGCTGGGATTACAGGCACCCACCATCATCCCCAGCTAAATTTTGTATATTTAGTAGAGATGAGGTTTTACCATGTTGGCCAGGTTGGTCTCAAACTCCTGACCTCAGGTGATGCTCCCACCTCAGCCTCCCAAAGTGCTGGGATTACAGGTGTGAGCTGCACCTGGCCACTTTCCACAGTTTGACTACGATATATTTAGGTGTGGATCTCTTTGAGTTTATCCTACTTGGAGTACATTGATCTTCTTGGCTGTGTAGATTAATGTTTTCATCGAATTTATGGAGTTTTAGCTACTATTTCTTCAAATACTCTTTGCACCCATTTCCCTCTCTCCCCTCCTTATGGAATTCCAACTCTGTGTCTGTTGCTATGCTTGATGGAACAACACAGGTCTCTTAAGCCTTTCTCCCCTCTTTCCGCTCTTCATTGGTTAATCTCAATTGACCTATCCTCAAGATTGATGATTCTTTCCGCCAGTTCCCATCTGCAGAAAAAGCCCCTCCAGTGAAGTTCTGACTCAAACTTTCTATAGTCTTTTTTGCTGTTACTGTGTTTTTGGTTTTTGAGACAGGATGTCACTGTCACCCAGCCGAGAGTGCAGCGGCATGATCATAGCTCACTGTAGCTTCAGTCTCCTGGGCTCAAGTGCTTCCTGAGTAGTTGGGAGTGCAGGTGTGTGCCCATGCCCAACTAATTTTTAAATTTTTTGTAGAGATGGGGGTCTATGTCGCCCAAGCTAGTCCTGAAGTCCTGAGCTTAAGCAATCTCTCCACCTCAGCCTCCCAAAGTGTTGGGATTATAGGTGTGAGCCACTGCACCTAGCCTCTGTTTACTTTTTTACCTAATTTCTGTATCTGCTGATATTCTCTATTTGGTGGAACATTGTTCTTCTGCTTTAACTCTTTAGACGTTTCTTTTAGTTATTACAACATTTATAATAAAGTCTTTGTCTAGTAAATCCAACCCTGGAACTCCTCAAGGGCAGCTTGTATTGACTACTTTTTATAAATTTTGTGTATGATTCACACATTTGTTTCATGTATCATTTTTTCTGCACAAAGCTAGAGATTATAAATACTTTATTATCATAACTCTGGTAATCAGATTCCCTTTCCCTTTTTAGACTTTCTTGCTCTTGGTTATTGTCTCTGCTCAGTTATCTTAGCATTCAACTAGCAACGGTACAGGTTTCCTTAAATGATGTAGGCTAATAAGTCTTCCAGTTTTTCCCAAGGCATCCCTGTGTGCTGGGGCCCATCTTCAACACCCCAGCAGTTGACAACTCTGCCTTAGCTTTCACTTTCTGCGAATTTGGAGCCTCAAGGACAGCAGATGTGGGGCACTGGAGCTGTCCATGGTATTTCACAGGCATATTCATGAGCTTACACATTGTATGTCCTTCTAGATCACTGGAATATGTTAGAACTTTCCAAAATCCTATATAGACCTCTCATTCTCCAAACTATCATTTTATGCTTTTTGGCCAGCCTCTTGTTTGTCCTAGCTGGTACTGTCACCCCAGGGAGCTGCAATGTTATTCAATTGCTACTGATTATTTTTGAAAAATGCCCTGGGAATAAGACTTTTTCCTCTAAGGGAGTTGTTACTGCAATTGAATATAAGTCCTTTCAGTGGGGCTCTTTTCTAGGGAGTTGTCTTACAGGTGAAGTACTGACAATTATTTGAAGATAGGTTTGAAACTCCCCAAAAAGCCCTATTTTCTCTCAAATGGTTGCCAAGTTGCTGGTTTGTACAGCTACTGTGGGTAGAGGCTGTTGGGTTTTTGTGGAGATGGGAGGGTCTCACTCCCATTGCCCAGACTGGAGTACAGTGGCATAATTATGGCTCACTGCAGCCTCAACGTCCCGGGTTCAGGGGATCCTCCCACCTCAGCCTCCTGAGTACCTGGGACTACAGGCTTGTGCCACCACTCCTGGCTAATGTTTGTATTTTTTGTAGACATGGGGTCTCGCCATGTTGCCCAGGCTGGTCTCAAATTCCTGGGCTCAAGGAATGTGCTCACCTTGGCCTCCCAAAGTGCTAGGATTACAAGTGTGTGCCTGGCCAAGGCTGTTGTTTTTTAAGGCTACCACAGAGCTGGCAAGAAGGAAATGGGAAGGTAACATGCCACAAAGCTCACTGGTCTTGTGAAAGGAAATTTAATCTTGGGACCCCAGGCTGGGTGTGGAGGCTCACACCTGTAATCCCAACACTTCGGGAGACTGAGGCGGGCGGATCACCTGAAGTCAGGAGTTCAAGACTAGCCTGGCCAATATGGTGAAACCCTGTCTCTACTAAAAATACAAAAATTAGTTGAGTGTGGTGGTGGGCACCTGTAATCCCAGCTACTCAGGAGGCTGAGGCAGGAGAATTGCTTGAACTGGGAGGTAGAGGCTTCAGTAAGCCGAGATAGCGCCACTGCACTCCAGCCTGGGTAACAGAGCTAGACTCCATCTCATTCAGATTTCTATTTATTAAAAAAAGAAAATAAATAAAAGTGAGAATCCATCTCAAAAAAAAAAAATCTTGGAACCCCAAATTCGTTAAGCCAAAGAGAAAATTCAAGCTGGGAATTGGGTCATGCAAACCTGCCTCCCCCATTTTGGTTCCTAAATAAGACGGTCACAAGATGAAAAGCTACAAGCCTCGCCCACATTTTGCCTACAAGGAATTGAGCTGCAAGATCTTTCAGGTGTTTCTGTTAAAATTTCACCATGGCAATGTCAGCTAGTAGCTCATCTTTTACAGGCGCAGTCAGACCTCTGCCGACCGGACACGAACGTATATCTGATCATTCCCCTGCTTCATTTTGTTTATGTCATCTCACTTTAAAAAAAAAAAAAAATGCAGGCCCAGATGCGGTGACTCATGCCTGTAATCCCAGCATTTTGGGAGCTGAGGCAAGCGCATCACTTGAGGTCAGGAGTTCCAGACCAGCTAGGACAACAAGGTGAAATCCTGTCTCTACAAAAATATAAATATTAGCCGGGTGTGGTGACGGGTGCCTGTAATCCCAGCTACTCCGGAGGCTGAGGCAGGAGAATCGCTTGAACCCAGGATGCAGAGGTTGCAGTGAGCTGAGATGGTGCCACTGCACTCCAGCCTGGGAGACAGAATGAGACCCTCTCTCAGAGGAGGGGGAAAAAAAAAAGCAGATTCACTCAGCCAGACAAAAGGCCAAAAGGCATGAATGACTATTTTTCCTACCTGCCTCTTACATGAAAATTGTGTATTTCTCAATATGCCACCCTTTCCCCCGCAGAGCCCCCAAAATCGTCTTTGGAGAAAGACACAGCCCGTCTCCCAGGTGTGCATCCTCTACTTTGGCAAGAAAACCTCCTAAAGTGATTGACACTTGCCTCATTATTTTTCTCAACTGACAATCATATTCAGCTATTTTTCTTAAACTCACCTAATTGTTATAAGCCTTTGGTTAATTTCTAAAGTTATGAAAATATTGGTTTTGACCATTTTTGCCAGGATTTGTATAGCTTTTATAGAGGAATAGATTTTCAATTGGTGTTTCTTTTGTTTGCTTGAGACGGAATCTATCTGTCATCCAGGCTGGAGTGCAGTGGCGTGAACTTGGCTCACTGCAACCTCTGCCTCCTGGATTCAAGCAGTTCTCCTGCCTCAGCCACCCAAGTAGCTGGGACTACAGGCACACACCACCACACCCAGCTAATTTTTAGTAGAGTCATGGTTTCGACATGTTGGCCAGGCTGATCTCGAACTTTTGACCTCAGGTGATCCACCCATCCCAAAGTAATGGAATTACAAGCGTGAGATACCATGCCCGACCGTGATTTTCAGAGGTTTTTTGTTCATTTGTTGTTTTTTTGAGAAAGTCTTGCTCTGTCACTTAGGCTGGGGTGCCATGGCGCCATTTCGGCTCACTGCAACCTCCACCACCCAGGTTCAAGCGATTCTCCTGTCTCAGCCTCCCAAGTAGCTGGGATTACAGGCACATGCCACCACGCCCAGCTAATTTTTGTATTTTTTAGTACAGATGGGGTTCCACCATAGTTTCCAGGCTGGTCTTCAACTCCTGACCTCATGATCCGCCCACCTCGGCCTCCCAAAGTGCTGGGATTACAGGTGTGAGCCACCGCACACAGCCGATTTTCAGAGGTGTTTATTCTGTTGTTTGGAAGTGATTCTGCCTCCCAAGTTACCTTTGATTCAGTAAATGAAAAAAGTATAAATGCAATATTGTGTTTTTGCAAAAATACTGGCAAAAAAATTTTAAGTTTCCAACCGGCTGGCAGAGGTGAGAGAGGTTTTCTTTCTTGTGTGTGGTTGGTGGAGGGTAATTTGTCAAGCTTTCTGGAAGGAAATTTGTAACTGTCCCTACAAATTGGAATCCTGAATTTCCTGTTTGGCAGAGCCCCTTGGGACAGAGAGGGAGCATTTTCCTCAAAGGCCTGAGGGCAGAAGGAGGCCATTTGCCAAACAAAAATTAAGGCTCAGGCCGGATGCAGTGACTCGTGCCTGTAATCCCAGCATTTTGGGAGGCCAAGGTGGGCAGATCCTGAGGTCAGGAGATCCAGACCGTCCTGGCCAACACAGTGAAACTCCGTCTCTTCTAAAAATACAAAAATTAGCTGG
Source organism: Ateles fusciceps (assembly GCA_036589455.1). Lineage (NCBI taxonomy): Eukaryota > Metazoa > Chordata > Mammalia > Primates > Atelidae > Ateles > Ateles fusciceps. The sequence continues at coordinate 689,573 of JAZHEH010000734.1, read as the reverse complement.
GCGTGGTGGTGTGCACCTGTAATCCTAGCTACTCAGGAGGCTGAGGCAGGAGAATCGTTTGAACCAGGGAGTCGGAGGTTGCAGTGATCTGAGATCGCTCCACTGCACTCCAGCCCGGTGACATAGCGAGAGTCTATCTCAAAAAAAAAAAAAAAAAAAAAAATTAAGGCTCAGAGCTCCTGGGAAAAGCAACTCTACAATTTGTCACCAGAGGGCAGTGTTCTACCCCGTTCCCAAGGAGAGAGAGGGGCTTTCTCCAGGTGTGTTCGGGAGTCCCCACAAATGGCTTCAGGAAATTAGAGGCCCGGAAAGGTCCCCCCTGTCTTCACAGGCCCAGGTTCTACACTCCGGAGCCAAACACAGCAGCCAAAGAGGGCGGGAATCCCCTTCTTATGGGCAGTGCTATTTCTTTTCTTTTTTTTTTTGGAGATGGAGTTTCACTCTTGTCACCCAGGCTGGAGTGCAAAGGCGCAATCTCAGCTCACTGCAACCTCTGCCTCCTGGGTTCAAGCGATTCTCCCACCTCAGCCTCCTGAGTAGCTGGGATTACAGGTGTGCCACCATGCCCGGCTAACTTTTGTATTATTAGTAGAAACGAGGTTTCACCATGTTGGCCAGGCTGGTCTCCAACTCTTGACCTCAGGTGATCCACCTGCCTCTGCCTTCCAAACTGCTGGGATTACAGGTGTGAGCCACAGCGCCTGGCCAAGGTGCTATTTCCGTTCCTATGAATGAAGAAATGAGATCTTAATGGGGTATATGGGGTAGGGGGCTGGAGGGGTTGCTTCTCAGCAGAGACCCTCATGGGGCAAGATTAGAGCCAGTGTCTCTGCCTGCAATATTGTCCCCCCATTTAACACACACCCCAACACTGAACCTTACCCCAGTGCTCTTAGAATAGACTGAACATGTCCCCCACAAAATTTCTGTCTTGAAACTGACCCTCCAAGGAGATGGTGTTATGAGACAGGAGCCTTTGGGAGGTGATTAGGTCATGAGGGTGCTACCCTCACCAATGGGATTAGTGCCCTTATGTTAATAAAAGGGAACCCAGAGAGCTCTCTCCCTCTTCCACCACGTGAAGACACAGCTAGAAGTCTGTGATCTGCAACCCAGAAGAAAACCCTCACCAGCAGCCGAACATGCACCCTCATTTCAGATTTTCAGTCTCCAGAGTCATGAGAAATAGATGTCTATTGTTTATAAGGTAGCCAGTCTCTGGGACTTTCTTATGGCAGCCCAGACTACCAAAGACAGCTCTAGAGGGGCTGTGTGCCCAGGAGGGGACGAATCAGTCTCTCCTTTACTTCTTCTTTTTAAGACAGGGTCTCTCTCGGTCACCAGACTGGAGTGCAGTGGTGTGATCTCAGCTCACTGCAATCTCTGTCTTCTGGGCTCAAGCGATCCTCCCACCTCAGCCTCCCAAGTAGCAGGGACTATAAGCATGTACCACCACGCCCAGCTAAGTTTTGCATTTTTTGGTAGAGATGGGGTTTTGCCATGTTGCCTAGGCTGGTCTTAAACCCTGAGCTCAAGTGATCTACCCACCTCGGCCTCCCAAAATGCTGGGATTACAGGCATGAGCCACCACGCCCGGCCTCTCCTTTACTTCTCAGCTGTGAATGTTCTCCCACATCCCTGGACTCCCAGCCTGCCCCCAGGCTTCACAGAGTCCTATCTGGTGAAGTAGGGGAGCACCAGTCACCCCTTTATACCCCTAGCTCAGTCTTTCCCCTCCAGGAGCTCTGGACTTCTCTCCAGAGCAGCCTGAGGTAGGGGCAACACAGGAGTTTCCTTGACACGAGAACTATCTCTCAGCATCTCTGCCTCACTCTGTTTTGGGGCTGGTCCATGGAGTCAATGAAGGGATCCCCTTCTTTCTTGAAGACCTTCATCTTAGCTCCTACTTTTCCCAGCCCCTAAGATCCTGGAGGCAGGTCCTGTAGAGGAGGAACACTTGTGGGGTTTCAGGAACCTGAACTCTTGAGGAATCACAGAATTTGCAGGCACAGGTCTGGATGTTGATGGGAAATTGCAGTCAGGGTGGACACACCACTGCCATGAGCACCTCCAATCCAGGGCTGCTGCCAGGCAGACCCTGCACCAGCCATTCCTGGCATCTCCCACAGGTTGGTCTTCAAGCCTTCACCTCATTCATTGCCCACCTGGGTCTTATCAATCCCAGAGAAAACCTGAGTCCAGAGGAGAAGAAGAACCCAGGCCATCGGGCAGTGGCCACCCCAAAGACACTGACATCCCTAGGAGAGCCTGAGCCCACTGCCAGGGCTCAGAACCTAAGTGAGCAGCCCAGCTAAGAGCCTCTCCCCTCCACCACCCAGAGGAGCGCCAGAGTGAACTCAGCCCTGGAACCCAGAGATCATCTCCAAAATCTCATCCCAAATCCCTCATAGATGAGACCCTGTCTCTGGTCCCTCTGTAATTACTTCCTCCCGCCCCTTGTTCATTTCACAAGAATTTTTTTTTTTTTTTCTTGAGACAGAGTCTGCCTCTGTTGCTCAATCTGGAGTGCGGTGGTGCGATCTCGGCTCACTGCAACCTCCGCCTCCCAGGTTCAACCAATTCTCCTGCCTCAGCCTCCCAAGTAGCTGGGACTACAGGCCCCCACACCAGGCTAATTTTTTTACTTTTACTAGAAAAAGGTTTCATCCTGTTGGCCAGGCTGGTCTCCAACCCCTGACCTTAGGAGATCTGCCTGCCTCAGCCTCCCAAAGTGCTAGGATTACCGACGTGAGCCCCCACGCCTAGCCAATTATTTTAATAAGATGTTTGCCCATCTTCCTTATTATACTGTAACCCACAAGAGCACTTATGTTGCCTGCAGTGTCCCCAGGTCCTAAGGCAGCCCAGGGGGGGGTATTTCTGGGAGGAACCAGCAGGTGTTGGTGATACAGTTCTGAGTGCGGCCACCAGGAGGCAGGGCTGCCTCACACTTGTCCTGGGGATAGAGGCAGGACCCTCACCTTGAGGACTTTTCCCTTGGGTGGGTTTGGATGTGCACCTGGGAATACTGCCCTCTCTCCCTGAGGTGTGAGTGAGGATGTTCCCAGCTCTGGGAGACACAGCCGTGGTGTCGCTGGCCAGGGTGCAGCTTTCTAGAGAGGAACCATTTTCAGCACCTCAAAGTTCAGACCTTTCCTTTCCGTCTTGTAGGCTGGGATGAGTGACCCCCAAGCCCACAGTGTAGAGGGGGGGGTCTCATGTCTTACGCTCTTCATTTGGACTTTTTTTCTCTCTCTTTTGAGACAGAGTCTGGCTCTTTTGCCCAAGCCTGAGTGCAGTGGCACAACCTCGGCTCCCTGCAACGTCCGCCTCCTGGCTTCGAGCGATTCTCCTGCCTGAGACTCCTGAGTAGCTGGGATTGGAGATGCGCACCACTACGCCTGGCTAATTTTTGTATTTTTAGTAAAGAGGGGGTTCCACCATATTGTTCAGGCTGGTCTCGAACTCCTGGCCTCATGTGATCCGCCTGCCTCAGCCTCCCAAAGTATTGGGATTACAGGCGTGAGCCACCACACCTGGCCCATTTGGACTTTAAAAACAAGCAAACATAGGATCTGGCTCTGTTCCCCAGGCTGAAGCACAATGGCATAATCACAGCTCACTGCAGCCTCCAGCTCCTGGGCTCAAGCAATCCTCCCACCCCAGCCTCCCGAGTAGCTACAACTACAGGTTTGTACCACCACAACTGGCTAATTTTCCTATTTTTATTTTTTGTAGAGGTGGGGTGTCTCACTATGTGGCCCAGGCTGGTCTCGAACTCCTGGGCTCAAGAGAGTCTCCCACCTTGGCTTCCCCAAGTGCTGGGGTTACAGGCATGAGCCACTGTGCCCAGCCTTTACTCCGACTTTGAATGGGTCCTGTGTGCAGCCTGCTCCACGTCTCCACCCTCTGGGGTGCATGTTTCCTCCAATCCCAGAGCCTTTTCCTCTTTGACTCCCCCTCCTGAGGCGTGTTTGCCTCTGCAGGAGGTGGGCTCAGTTTTGCTCTGCCAAGCTTTGCCATTAGTAATGTTTCTCCTGACACTGTGTGGGCATCTGTCTTCTACATTCAACTGTATTCATGTTCCCTTTATCTTGGTGGGGTTAAGCCAAAAAGGTCGGGGGCGGGGGTAGGGGGCTGGATGCAGCAACTCATACCTGTAATCCCAGCCAAGGCAGGAGGATCGCTTGAGCCCAGGAGCTTGAGACCAGCCTGAGCAACAGAGCAAGACCCCATGTCTACAAAATAAAACAAAACATTAAACAATTACCTTGGTGTGGTGGTGTGTGCCTGTAGTCTCCACTACAGGAGAATTGCTTCAGCCAAGGAGTTCAAGACCAGTCAGGGCGACAGAGTGAGACTTTGCCTCAAAAAAAAAAAAACAAAATCTCATTGTGGGTTGAGAAGAGATGCAGTGGGGACCATGTGTGTGCCAAATCAGTTTCTTACAAGCTCCTCAGTAGGTTTCAGGGCAAGCTTTGATGTCACATCCTTCAGATTCTGGGGACAGTTGCAGCTTTGGCATGATGATTATTGTGAAGCAGTAGGATGGAGACAGAGAAGCAAAGGCGGTGCAGCTGGTCCATATCCCTGCAAGTGCAAGCGCACACAACCATTCCAGACACATATTGCAGGCGCAGATAACCATGCCAGATGCATTGCAATCACACATAACCTCACTGGACGCATTGCAAGCGTAGATAATCATGCTGGAGGCACTGCAAGGGCACATAACAATGCCGGACTCATTTCAAGTGCAGATAATGGGTGCATTTCAAGCGCAGATAACCATGCTGAATGCAGCCAAGCACACATAACCATGCTGGACTCACTGCAGTTACAGATAACCATGCTGGACGGAGGCAAGCGTACATAACCATGCTGGACTCATTGCAGTTACAGATAACCACGCTGGACAGAGGCAAGAGCACATAACAGATGCATTGCAAGATTGCAAGTGCACATAACCATGCTGGATGCATTGCAGTTACAGATAACCACGCTGGACACAGGCAAGTGCACATAACCATGCTGGACTCACTGCAGTTACAGATAACCATGCTGGACGGAGGCAAGCGTACATAAGCATGCTGGACGCATTGTGATCACACGTAACCGTGCTAGTTTGGGGGGTTGATACCAACCCCTCTTCCTTTCCTAACTTTGGAATACTCCAAGACATAAACACCAGTGTCTGATGCATAGAAGTCAAAATCTTTTTCATTATGAATGACACTGAATTGGAGAATAGTAGAGTAACTGGGGGGTGGGGGAGCACGTGTGGGTTTCTCAGCACTTTGCACCTGCCAGTCAGAGGTAAAGTTAGAAAACCACAAAGGTCTTGCGGTACGGGTGGCGAGAAAAGAAGAAAAAAAAGAAAACCACAAAGGTCTTCTGTTAGGAAAAGCAGAAGGACTTGTGGACAAGGCTGTCTCAGAGGGCCCAGCTAGGGAGGAGACAAGGTGTGCTTGGCTCACTGGGCACCTCGGAAACATTCACCAGCATGGCAGGCCCAGGTGAGCAGAGGGCTAAGGGACTGGAGATACCCCCTGCTTCCTGGAAGGCATGAAAACTCCCCCCAACTAACAGGAGATGTGAGTCCGAGACCTAAGGAATTTCTAAATCCCGATTTTGTTCTTTCACCCAGGCTGGCTGGAGTGTAGATGCGCAAGACTGGCTCACTGCAACCTCGGCCTCCCGAGTTCAAGCCATTCTCCTTCCTCAGTCTCTCAAGTAGCTGGGATTACAGGCACCCGCCACCACACCCGGCTAATTTTTGTTTCTTTTTTTTTTTTTTTTTTTTTGTATTTATAGTAGAGATGGGGTTTTGCCATCTTGGCCATGCCGGTTTCGAACTCTTGGCCTCAAGTGATCTGCCTGCTTCGGCCTCCCAAAGTTCTGGAATTACAGGCATGAGCCACCGCGCCCGACCCAAATCCTGATTTACTTCTCAATGGCAAAATGTGGAAACCCAGTTTTTGGAAATAATTGAGTCTCTAATACTTCCTTCTCACATGACTGGGCATAATGTACCCCAAACATAGTAAATGGAAACTGGGGTACAGCAAATAGTGACAATTTTTTTTTTAAGCAAAAAGGCCCAGCATTATGGCTCATGCCTATAATCCTAGCACTTTGGGAGGCCAAGGTGGAAGGATCACTTGAGCCCAGGAGTTTGAGACCAGCCTGAGCAATAGAGCAAGACCTTGTCTGTACAAAACACAAATTAGCCAGCATGGCGGTGTGTGCCTGTGGTCCTAGCTACCTGGGAGGTTGAGGCAGGAGGACGGCTTTAGTCCAGGAGGTGTAGGCTGCAGTGGGATGAGCATGGTGGTTTACACCTGTAATCTCAGCACTTTGGGAGGCTGAGGTGGGATGATCACTTAACTCCAGATGTTTGAGACCAGCCTAGGCAACATAGCAAGACCCTATCTTTATAAAAAATAATAAGGCTGGGTGCAGTGGCTCACACCTATAATCCCAGCACTTTGGGAGGTTGAGGCAGGCGGATCACCTGAGGTCAGGACTTCGAGACCAGCTTGGCCAACATGGTAAAACCCTGTCTCTACTAAAAATATGAAAATTAGCCAGGCATGGTGGCACACACCTGTAGTCCCAGCTACTTGGGAGGCTGAGGTGGGAGGACTGCTTGAACCAAGGAAGTGCAGGTTGCAGTGAGCCGAGATCATGCCACTGCACTCCAGCCTGGGCAACAGAGCTAGACTCCATCTCAAAATAAATAAAAACAAATTTTAAAAAATAAATTGACATCGAATGTTGATAACATCTTACAGGCTCTGTAATGATGTCTCGCTTTTTCCCTTCCTAATGGACGAAGGTGAGAACAGAGGCTGGTGTTCCAGGCAGAACAGTGTGAGTCAAGCTCTAACACAAAGGCTTGAATAGCAGCTGGCCCTGCTCGTCTATGTGGGGGTTCAGGCACACACTGGGGTTGCAGAGGAGGGTTCCAGTGCCAGGTCCTGCCGATACCTGATGGGCATTCACATTCACCTGCTAGTAGAAGTAGCTGCCATGTAATTGGGTGGTTCTATCAGCCTGGGGTCATGGAGGCAACCAAAGTGCCACCTGAGCCACACTGTTGCTTGAAGCCAAGGGACAGGGTGGCTGTCCAATCTCCTGCAGCCTCTCCTTGCACCTTTCAGGGACCTCCTTGCTCCTGATGTCTGCACTAGGCACATTCATCCAGGCCAGTGCAGGCTGCTTCTCCACCACCAGACACACCCACCTACCTGAGCTCAGCTGATTGTCCCAGCCATGCCTACCTGTTGCTCCCAGCCATCTGCACAGTTCTGCCCTCTCTCAGACCTCCACCTCAGCCCTCTGATTTTTTTTAAAGAGAGTCTCGCTCTGTTACCCAGGCTGGAGCACAGTGGCATAATCATAGCTCACTGCAGCCTCCAACTCCTGGGCTCAAGTAATCCTCCTGCCTCAGCCTCCTGAGTAGTTGGAATTATAGGCACAGGTCACCATGCCAAGCTAATTCTTAATTTTTTTTGTAGAGATGGGGTCTGGCTTTGTTGCCCAGGCTGAAGTACAATGGCATAATCATAGCTCACTGCAGCCTCCAACTCCTGGGCTCAAGCAATCCTCCCACCTCAGCCTCCTGAGTAGTTGGGACTACAGGTACACCCCATCATATCCAGCTTAGTATTATTTTTGAGATGGAGTCTCGCTCTGTTGCCCAGGCTGGAGTGCAGTGGCACAATCTCGGCTCACTGCAACCTCTACCTCCCCAGTTCGAGCGATTCTCCTGCCTCAGCCTCCTGAGTGGCTGGAACTACAGGTTTGTGCCACCATGCCTGGCTAATTTTTGTATTTTTAGTAGAGATAGGGTTTTGCCATGTTGCCCAGGCTGGCCTCGAACTCCTGACCTCAAGTGATGTGCCCGCCTTGGCCTCCCAAAGTGCTGGGATTACAGGCATGAGCCACTGCACCCAGCCTTATTATTTTTTATAAAGATAGGGTCTTGCTATGTTACCTAGGCTGGTCTCAAACGTCTGGAGTTAAGTGATCATCCCACCTCAGCCTCCCAAAGTGCTGAGATTACAGGTGTAAACCACCATGCTCATCCCATTTTTTTTTTTTTTAATTTTGAGAAGGAGTCTCACTCTGGCACCCAGGCTGGAGTGCAGTGACATGATCCTGTCTCACTGCAAACTTCAGCTCCCAGGTTCAAGTGATTCTCCTGTCTCAGCCTCCCCAGGAGCTGGGATTACAGGCGTGCACCACCACGCCCAGCTAATTTTCATGTTTTCAGTAGAGATGGTGTTTCACCATGTTGGTCAGGCTGGTCTTTAACTCCTGACCTCAGGCGATCCACCTGCTTCGGCCTCCCAAAGTGCTGGGATTACAGGTGTGAGCCACCATTCCCAGCCTCATTTATTTTCAATCACTGCCAACTCACCCATCTATCCATGAGTACAAATTTTGCTTTTCAGCCTTTGAACAATAAGACTCTAGCATTTTATGGAGTGCGACACAATCACCATTGGAGGCAATGCTGAAGTGGAAATGGGGGCTGGAACGTCCGGGTGCCGCCTCTCCACACAGCGTGTTACAGACACAGCAACCTGCATGCTTGTCCTTGGTGGCAGAAAAAGCCTTTGAGAACTGAACCTCTGCCAAGCTCTCTGCTAAGTGTTGTGCGACACAGCAGGAAACACGGCTGGTTCCTGCTGTCAGGAGCTTGTAAGAAGGTTTGTGGAAAAGCAATCAGTTTCATCCACACACACACTTGTATGCGGAAAAGAGCCCATCTTGGGTTTGTGGCTACAAAAGTCAAATGCTGTTTCTGGAAATTATTGGTCAGGACGTTTCAGATAAAATGGAAAACAGGACCGGGTGTGCTGGCTCACGCCTGCAATCCCAGCACTTGAGGAGGCCAAGGTGGGCAGATCACTTGAGGCCAGGAGTTTGAGCCAGCCTGGGCAACATACAAGACGCCCCACCTCTAAAAAAACAAACAAGTTTTTTAAACATTAGCCGAGGGTGGTGGCGCAGGCCACTTGGGGGGGCTGACACGAGAGGATTGCTTGAATCCAGGAGTTTAAGGCTGCATTGACCCATGACTGTACCACTGCACTCCAGTCTGGGCAAAGAGTAAGACTCTGTTGAGAGAAAAAGGAAAAGAAAGGGGAAAGGAGATAGAAAAAGAAAAGAACACTTTGGGAGGCTGAGGTGGGTGGATAACTTGCGGTCAGGAGCTCGAGACCAGCCTGGCCAACATGGTGAAACCTAGTCTCTACTTAAAACAAAAAATTAGCTGGGGGTGGTAGAGGGCACCTGTACTCCCAGCTGCTCGAGAGGCTGAGGCAGGATAATTGAACTTGGAAATTGGAGTTGCAGTGAGCCAAGATTGTGCTACTGCACTCCAGCCTGGGGGAGAAGTGGGGAGAGGGGAGAAGGGGGAGAGAGGGAAAGAGGGGGAGGGAGGGGGGGAGGGAGGGGGGAAGGGGGAGAGAGGGAAGGGGGGAGGAGGGGGAGGAGGGAGGAAAGGGGAAGGGGGAGGAGAGGGGGAGAAGGGGGAGGAGGGGGGAAAGAAAGGAAGAAAGGAAAGGAAGAAGGAAAGGAAGCTCATTAGCTCATGTGAAGGGAACTGATTTCCATGACACAGATGTTGGCCCTTAGGTTTCAGCATGGTCAGCAGCTGCGGGTGGGTTGGGTTTCGGGTCAGCGGGATGAGGAACAGGTGGGTTGCATCACTATCAGCCGCTTGGGAGGGGGAGGTTTTACCTAAGCCAAAGATGGTGGGATACAACTAGGTCTCAAACAACTGATATCAGGCCTAAAAACGGAATGCAAGTTAGCAACCATACAAAGCAAACGGACGACACCAGGAGATGCCAGACCTCAAGGTGGGGTCCCCTAAATTGCATCCCTCCTCAGGGACTGGCCCGTGGGACAACGGCCAGGCAGGAGGCCAGGCCACACCTGCAGGGTGAGGCTTAGCCACACAGAGGGGAGCAAAGCCTATACCACTCTCAGCGTCATGGCTCTGGGGGCGCAGGGGGAGCGTCCTCCCAGGTGTGATGGCAGCATGGATGATGATGGGGGAGCGCCTCCACCCACTCACCATTCGCCAGGGTGCAGAGGGAACCTGGCCCAGCTTCTCACAGAGACCGAGGGGACCGGGAGGAACAGACAAGGACCCGAAAAGCCTGCAGGGTTCCTGCTGGGCAGGGGTCTGAGCACAGAGCTGGCATTGTTAGTTCACTGAGGTCTGATGGATACACAGTCAACCGAATCCGTTTGAGTGTGTGGTTTCGATGCGTTTTGACATAGATACGTACACCTGTGAAACTGTCACCACAAGGAAGATGGGCAAATCCATTGCCCCCTGTATTAAGTCTGTTTTCACGTCGCTATAAAGAAATTCCTAAGACTGGGTAATTTGTAAAGGAAGGAGGCTTAATTGACTCACGGTTCTGCATGGCTGAGGAGGCCACAGGAAACTCAATCACAGCAGAAGGCAAAGGAGAAGCAGACCCCTGCTTCGCAAGAGTGGGCAGGAGGCACTGCCACTTATAAAACCATCAGATCTCGTGAGAACTCCCTATCAAGAGAACAGCATATGGGAAGCCACACCCATTATTCAATCACCTCCCACCCCTTCCCTCCCCTGACACCTGGGGGATTACAATTTGAGATGAGATTTGGGTGGGGATACAGCCAAACCATATTACCCCAGAGGCTCCTCGCCCACCCCCCATCCCCCAGGCAACCTGGATCTGCTGTAAGCGTAGATTTGAGTTTTTTTGAGACAGCGTCTCACTCTATTGCCCAGGCTGGAGCACAGTGTGCAATCATGGCTCACTGCAGCCTCAATCTCCTGGGCTCAAGTGGTCCTCCCACCGCCGGGCCCTTGAGTAGGAATTACAGGAGCACACCACCATAACCTGTTAATTAATTATTATGATTTTTGAGACGGAGTCTCACTCTGTTGCCCAGTCTGGATCTTGGCTCGTTGCAACCTCTGCCTCCCGGATTCAAGCAATTTTCCTGCCTCAGTCTCCTGAGTAGCTGGGATTACAGGCGTGCACAACCATGCCTGGCTAATTTTTTTGTACTTTTAGTAGAAACGGGATTTCACCATGTTGTTCAGGCTGGTCTTGAACCCCTGATCTCAATCCACCCACCTCAGCCTTCCAAAGTACTGGGATTACAGGTGTGAACCATTGCGCCTGGCCTGAGATTTTGCGTTTTCTAGGATTTCATCAAAGATATAATTATATGCAGTCTTTTTCAATGCCTTTTTTCCCCCCTCAGGATGTTGGAGACTCATTCATGCTGCATGGGTATTTCTTTCCTTTTTTTTTTTTTTTTTTTTTTTGAGATGCAGCCTCGCTCTGTCGTCCAGACTGGAGTGCAGTGGCACGATCTCAGCTCACTGCAACCTCCACCTCCCCGGTTCAAGCAATTCTTCTGCCTCCGCCTCCCAAGTAGCTAGGACTACAGGCATGCGCCACCACGCCCAGCTAATTTATGTATTTTTAGCAGAGACAGGGTTTCACCATACTGGCCGGGCTGGTCTTGAACTCCTGACCTCATGATCTGCCCACCTCAACCTCCCAAAGTGCTGAGATTACAGGTGTGAGCCACCACGCCCGGCCAATTCTTTCCTTTATATTGCTGATTAACATTCCTTCATAAGGCTACATCATGGTGTTTATGCATTCACCTGATGATATTTCGATTCTAAAACTCAGCAATTATAAATCAACCTGCCATGAGCATTCATGGACAAGTGTTTGTGAGCCGTGTGCTTTCAAGCCTCTTGGGTAAGTGCCTAGGTCTTGGAATGGCTGGGTCATAGGCAGGTGTAGGTTTAACATTTTATGAAACCACCAGGGCTGGTATTTTTGAAGTCATTGAGACAGAAAGTAACAAGGGCAGCTCCAGTGTGTGCTGTTACTGAGGCTGGGCCAGGAGGCTCAGTGTGGCAGGCAATGCTGGGTGGGGGAGCAGGACTAGACATGCTTGCTGAGCCCAAGCCAGCACGCTCCTCCGAGATCTCCAGTGGCCTTGGGTAAGAGCCCAGTGTCCCACCATTGGGAAGGTTGGGGACCAGCAAATGGGACATCCATAGGCTGAAGCATCTAGAGAAGACAGAGTCAGGGGCTGAGTGTTCAGACAGGGCTGCAGGTGACACTGACGTACCAGTTGCACAGACCAGCTTCAGGTGACAGGTCAGGGACCAGGTGCATGGATGGAGCTGCAGGTGACAATCACAGACCAGATGCACAGGCGGGGCTGCAGGTGACAGTCAGGGACCGAGGACAGATCCACTGCAGGTGACAGACTAGGTGCACAACTGGGGCTGCAGGTGACAGCCAGGGACCCGGTGGACAAATAGGACTGCAGGTGAAATTGACCGAGTACACATATGCAGCTTCAGGTGACATGGGCGGACTGAGTGCACAGAGGGGTCTGGGGACATCAGCATCAGGGACTGAGGGACACAGCTGCTTTCTCAGAAGACAGTGACAGTGCCTGAATAGGAACACTGGGCCCAGAGAGCTCAACCAGTGCAGGTGCCTCCTGGAGATAGGGCCAGGCCTGGAGCTGGGAGGAACTCAGGACAGCCTGATCTACCAGGCACGGGCCCATCCCAAAAGGAAAGAGCACCACTAGCTAAGAAAGAACTTTATTATTTCTAATAAATGGCGCTGGGGGTGGGGACTGGAAAGGGCACAGGGCCATCCCCTGCCAATGCGTTGATGCCCACCCTCCTTGGGAGTGGACAGGGGAAGCCCCATGTCCCCCGGAGCCTGTCGCCTTGGTCTGCAGCCCTGGACGCCTCTCACGGAGCCGCAGGTCTTCCTCCCTGGCTTGGGGGTCGCACGGCCACCACAGCTCCATTACTACAGGCAGATCCCGGGGTCAGGTGTGAGACTGCCCGCAGCTCTCTGTCTCCACCAGCCTGGACTCCTGGGGAAGGGGACAAAGGAGGGCTCCCTGGTGCTGGCTAGAAAGGGTGGCGCTGTCTAGGCAGGCGGTCCCCTGGTCCTCTGTGCTGTGACAGTGCCTGGGGGGGGACATCGAGGTTCACGGGGGCAGAGGAGACACCGTCCCTGTCCCGCAGCAGTGCCCTCGGGGTTCCAAGTGTGTGGCCGGCCTCGAAGCCAAGGGGCCCAGCAAGCCCACCCCATGTTCTCCACCCTCTGACCCTCGGGGCCCAAGCACTCACCCTCCCACCCCCGTTTGGTCCCCTGTCCTTATCCAGGTCCCTGTGCTGGGTCTGTAGTGTCTTATCTTTCTGTCTCCGTCTCCTCCTTTCTCTGGGTCCCTGATTTCTTCTTTTCCTGTCTGTCCCCGCCCCCAGTCCCCTTGCCCGCCCCTAACCCCCAGCATGGGGCAGTTGAAACCTTGGAGCAGGTTCTGAAAGCCTTCCTGGGTGTTAGCATCCAGGAGAGGAGCGGCGTTGGCGGTGGGGGACCGGGGCGGCAGGGAGCAGCAGCAGCAGCAGCAACAGCGGGGGCCACATGTCTGTGGGTCGGGCGGCTGTGGGGAACCAGGCGAGGGTCAGAGGCCCCGCCCCCCTCTCTGGCCTTTCCTCTCTGTCCTCCCACTTCCGCGTGCCAGGATCGCACCTCTGGCCCCCTTCACCTGCCCCCCACGGCCCGCCTGTGTCTCCTTAGCAGCCCTGAGTCAGCCCACAAACCGGCCACCGGTCTCCGACTCCCCAGGGACGGTTAGATCCAGACAGTTCTGCCCGGGAACTCCCCTGGATCTCGGACGCCCCCGTGAGCCCGAGCCAGGCCCCTGCGTGCTGGCCACGCCCATCGAATCCGAGCCACGCCCACCCGCTGTTAACGACTCACCCAAGCCCTAAGCAATGGCCACGCCCCTAGGATATAGTCACACACATTATCGGCCACGCCCTCGGAGTCGCAGCAGAGTCTCCACTCACCAGCCACGCCCCCAATGCAGAAGACCACGCCCTTGAGCACGGCCCTGGAGTCCCACGCGGGCCTGGCACTCTTCCGTGATCCCCAGTCCAGCCCCAGTGCAGCAGCCCAGGCCCCCGAGTTGAGCCTCATCCAGCCTCATCCAGCATCCAGGCCAGCCTCTGCCACCCTCAGCATGGAACACAGTCGTTTCGGGTCCCTCACTCTCGTTCATTCTCCATTCTTCTTGAACATATGGGAAATATTCACAATAGCTGTTTGAACATCCTGATCACTAATTCCATCATCTCATCTGTGCCATTTCTGGGTCTTTGTGATTTTTCTACTCATTATGGGCTCTGTTTTTCTGCTTCTTTGCCTCTTTGCCTGCCTGTTTTTGTTTGAGACAGGGTCTCACTATTGCCCAAGCTGGAGTGCAGTGGCACGATCATAGCTCACTGTAGCCTCAAATTCCTGGGCTCCAGCAATCCTCCCACCTCAGCCTCCTGAGTAGCTGAAACCACACGTGCCCGCAGCCATGCCCAGCTAATTTTTAAATGATTTTTTGTAGAGATGGAGTCTCATTATATTGCCCAGGCTGGTCTTGAACTCTTGGTCTCAAGAAATCCTCCTGCCTCAGTCTCCCAAACATTACCAATATATTCTTATTTCTTTGAGAATCTTCATTCAGCGTAAGTGGTGCAGTTTGTCCTTTGGTGATTGAGTTCCTCAGACGTCTGGTTATTTTTGCCAGAACTCATTTTCTCCAGGGAGGTGCTGCAATCTTGACTGGAGAGAAAAAAACCAATCACATTGCTACTTCTTGGTATGGGAGGGTCTCCCATTTCTGCTTCTTAGAAGGGGTTTATAGAGGATGTTGGCCAGGCACAGTGGCTCACATCTGTAATCCCAGCACTTTGGGAGGCCAAGGAAGTGTATCACCTGAGGTCAGGAGTTCGAGACCAGCCTAGCCAACGTGGTGAAACCCCATCTCTATTAAAAATACAAAAATTAGCTGTGCTGGTGGTGCACGCCTGTAATTCCAGCTACTCAGGAGGCAGAGACATGAGAATTGCCTGAACCTGGGAGGCGGAGGTTGCAGTGAGCTGAAATCACGCCATTGCACTCCAGTCTGGGCAACACAGCAATACCCTGTCTCAAAAAAAAAAAGGGAGGGATGTGATTTACAGAGGATGTATATGCCCCAGAACAGCAACAGAGCAGCACAATCTGGGGATTCATTACCTAAACCTTCGGAACTGTCTCCAGACAACCACCCACAACTCAGCTACAAAGGGATCCCCCACCCTTTTTGTAAACCACCATGAAAACATGCCCAATTTCTTCTGTTGACGTAAAAGCTTAGCTTTTGGAGTATGGAGGAGGTGCTGCAGCTAAGCACCCTCCCTGTTTCATCTGCTCCTCACTCCAGCCTGGCATTTGCTGAATTACTAAGTGATCATGTTCCTGTCCCACTGTGTCATCAGGTCAGGCAGTGAACTGATGGGGCAAGCTGTGGAGAGAAGACATTTTGAAAATTTTGCTCAACAGGCGGGGTGCAGTAGCTCACACCTGTAATCCTAGCACTTTGGGAGGCCAAGAAGGGCACCAAGGGAGTTTGAGGTCAGGAGTTTGAGACCAGCCTGGCCAACATGGTGAAACCCCATCTCTAAAAAGTAGCCAGGTGTGGTGGTGCACATCTGTAATCCCAGCTACTCAGGAGGCTAAGGCAGGAAAATCACTTGAACCCGGGAAGCAGTGAGTTGAGATTGTGCCACTGCACTCCAGCCTGGGTGACAGAGCAAGACTCCATCTCAAAATAATAATAATAATAATAATAATAATAATAATAAGAGATGGGGTCTGGCTATGTTGCCCAGGCTGGTCTGGAACTCCTCAACTCAAGATCCTCCCACCTCAGCCTCCCAAAGTGCTGGGATTATAGGTATGCCTGGACTGCTTTCCTTCTTTGAAGAGCTTGGCTTCCTCATATCTGGACATAAGGAACGGTGGGTGAATTATTGGCCTCAGGTATAAATTAGTAGTCTTGCATTTATGTCTTTTGACATAATTTAGAGACAAAATGGAAAAGTTGAGCTGGGCGTGGTGGCTCATGCCTATAATCCCAGCACTTTGGGAGGCCGAGGTGGGAGGATCACCTGAGGTCAGGAGTTCAAGACCAGCCTGGCCAACATGGTGAAACTCTATCTCTACTAAAAGTACAAAAAAATTAGTCGGGCATGGTAGCGGGAGCCTGTAATCCCAGCTACTTGGGAGGTTGAGGCAGGAGAATGGCTTGAACCTGGTAGGTGGAGGTTGCAGTAGCTGAGATTGCGCCATTGCACTCCACCCCAGGCAGCAAGAGCAAGACTCCATCTCAAAAAAAAAAAAAAAAAAAAAAAAAACAAAGATGCAAAGTTCACCAACCCCAAGCCAAGCACTAGCAAGTACGGGCATGGGTGGAGGGAATCTCCTGTGAAATAAGCACTTCTGGTGGGAGTGAACGGAGAGCCCCTGCCTTGCTTGAATATTGCCTGGTGGTTCTGCCCAGAGGACTGAGAGAGCAAAGTTAGCCACTGTGGGAAAGTCACACCCCCAAGTCCCACCCAATTCCCAGATTCCCCCTCCTTCAGCAAAGCATTCCTCACCTGTTTACACTTCAGCTTAACCTTCAATGAGAAAGGTGAAATGAAAAGCACGTGGCCAGGCATGGTGGCTCACTCCTGGAATCCCAGCACTTTGGGAGGCTGAGTCGGGTGAACCACTTGAGCCCAGGAGTTGGCATCCAGCAACATAGTGAGACCCTGTCTCTACAAAAAAAAAAAAAAAAAAAAAAAAAAAAAAATTAGCCAAGTGTGGTGGTGTGCACCTGCAGTCCCAGTTACTCAGGAGGCTGAGGTGGATCATTTGAGCCTGGAAGTCAAGGCTGCAGTGAGCTGTGATTGCACCACTGCACTGCAGGCTGTGGTGAGACCCTGACTCAAAAAATAAAAATGAAACAAAAAACAAATGCCCCAAACAAAAAAATGAGGCACACATAGTCTATGCCATCCAATGTCATGTCCTCCATGCTGTGCTTTTAAAAGCTTACCCAGCCCCCCCCACCCAAAGTGCTTTTTTAAATGGTGCAAAGTCTTGGTGACCCGTTTCTTTCACTCACTCACATCTGTGCTGTTAACTGTGTATCTGACATTTGCTGAAAGGGTTAGCTGAATACTTTTAAAATAATTTTCCATCAACTCAAACTCACCATTTATTTATGGCCAAGAAAGGTCACCTCTATGGTAAAAGTTAAGATGAATCTCAAGTTCAGAAATGCAGCAAACAATTTGTTTAGGGAAATATGAAATGTTACACATTAGCTTCTTTATTGAAGAGGCAGTTCAGACCCATTTATATATGCAAAAGTGTAAGATGACAAAGTATGTAATGACTCTTTAACCTTTTCAAATATTTCACTTAAAATATACATTATGCTAAGCTTTAAGGTCAGCACAGGAAATCTTAGTAGTTGCCATTAAAACTACTATAAATGTGTATTTCCTGCACAGAATTATGCAAAATCTACCATTTAATTCCTGTTACGCAGCATATTCTTAAACATCTAGAAAAATATGATTAGAGGGATGAACGACACAAATGTTAGCCATTTGTGATTTGAGAAAACTTTTATGGAAAATGTAACACACATGCAGAAAAAATACACATATCTTAAGTGCACAGCTAAGAACACACTCAGATATTTAGCACCCAGGTTTAGAAACAGATGATTCCCAGCACCAGATAAATGCTCCCCTTCAGCCTTGGCAAAGGCTGTTATATCCTATTTCCAACTGCATAAACACGTTTTGCCCATCTTTATAATTTATATAGAAGGAATCAGACAGCATGTTAGCTTTTGTGGCTGGAGTCTTCATTCAGCAAGGTTTGTCAAATTCAGCTACATTATTGCACGGACTTAGAGTTCATTCATGCTCACTGTTTACAGTATTCCGTAGAAATGTGCCACTTGTTTATTCATTCTATTGCACATGTGCCTTAATATAGTTCTGTTTTGTGCCGTTTTATGCTATGAATATTTTAGGACATGTCCTTTGGTGGAGAGACATGCATTTTTGCTGGGCTTGGGTAAAAGGGTGTACACATGCTTGGTTTTAAGTGCCAGCTTTCAAAAATTGTTTTATCAATTAGCAATTCCACCAGTAGTGGACAGTTCCTCTTGCTTAGATCCTTGCCAAAACGTGATGCTTTTTCAAGCTTTTCATTTTAACCATTTCCATGGATGGGCAGCAGTACTACATGGTGTTTTAATTTTGCACTTCCCTGATTACTAATAAAGCTAACACACCTTTTCATGCTTATTGGCCATCTGGATATCCTTTAAAGTGAGTGGACATCCTCTATAGTCTTTTGCCTTTTCCATTTTCCCCTTTGTTGATTTGTAGGTGCTCTTTACATATTCTAGATCAGGGACCAGAAAACTATGAGTGCAGACCAAATTCAGACTGCCACTTGTGTTTGTGAATAGTTTTACTGGGAAGCAGCCATGCTTTTTTTTTTTAATGCATTGTATATGGATGCTTTCACACAGTAGCAAAATGAGCAGTTGTGACAAAGCCAAAAATTTTTACCATCTGGTGCCTTGCTAAAAAGTTTGCCAACACTTTTGCTACACTCAGTTCTGTTGTCACATACATGAACTGCAAGTATCTTCTCACCATGGTTTCCCGTTCACTTTCTTACTGGTGGTCTTTCTGGTAAATAGAAGTTCTGAAATTTAATATTAAGTTCTAATTTTATGGGCTAGTTTTGGGGTCTCAATAAAACTTTGCTTACTCCAAGGTTATGAACTGTCCTAAGATCTCTTTGTAAAGCTTTATTTCACATTTCATATTCAGAAGTGCAATCAACCTCCGACTTTTTATTAAATTACAAAATGTAATTGGCAAAGCACACTTACTGGAAAGAACACCCTTTCCGCCACTACACTTCAATGTCACTGTGGTCAAAAGTCAGGTGATGATATACATGTGGGTCTATTTATGAATCTTTATGCTGCTCCACTGGTCAATTTGTTCATCCTTGTGCCAAAATCACACCATCGTAATTTCTATGGCTTTGTAACAGGTCTTGATATTTGGGAATTTCAATCCTGTCTGTTCTACAAGATAGCCTTGACAATTATTGGCCTTTTGAATATGCACATGAATTCTAGAATTAGCTTGTTAATTTACATTAAAGAACTTGCTAGGATTTCATTAAGGTTCAATGAATTTAGGAAAAGGCAACATTGTTTTGAGATTGTCCAGGAATCCTATCCCTCTATCTCCTTTGTAATTTTCTTTTTTGGATATAGTCCTTTAAAGTATATTAGCTAATTTTTTCTCCTAGGCACTTGAGGATCTTTTAAGTGGTATTGCTTTTCAAAATTTCATTTTCCATGTTTTTTCTGGTGTATTACAAAATACCTTTTGCATAACTTTTATGCAGGGAACTTATCAAATTTACTCATCACATCTGCAAATAAAGGTTTTCATTATTTTTCTTTTTTAAAGTTTTACTTCTCTTCTTTCCTTTTTCTGAGATAGAGCTTCACTCTGTAGCCCAGGCTGGAGTGCAGTGGCACCATCTCAGCTCAGTGCAACCTCCACCTCCCAGTTCAAGCAATTCACTTGCCTCAGACTCTTGAGTAGCTGGGATTACGGGCATTCGCCACCATGCCCAGCTAATTTTTTTGTATTTTCAGTAGAGGTGGGGTTTCACCATGTTGGCCAGGCTGCTCTTGAATTTCCAACCTCATGATCCGCCCACCTCAGCCTCCCAAAGTGCTGGGATTACAGGCGTGAGCCACTGCACCCAGCCTGTTTTACTTCTTTTCTAATCTTTATGCCTTTTGTTTTTCTTGCATTAGTTTTTCTGGTTAGGTCCTTCTGAACAATGTTGAATAAAATCAGTGACAGTGGATATCCTTGTCTATTTTCATAATCTTGGGAGAAATGATCACTATATCATCATTAAGCATACTGTTAGTTGTAGTTTAAGTCTCTTTATGAAATTAAGGAAGTCCCTTTCTGTCCATCATTTGCTAATATCATATGAACAGTAATTTTAACACACGAATATTCTGCATGCCAGATTACTTTTCTACAGGTGGTGTATTATAGCAACTGATTTTTGAATATTAAGCCACCTTTGCATTTCTGGAAGACAACCTATCTAATTACCATATTACCTTTTTCCAGAACAAACCCATCTTTGTTTTGTCTGCCCAGTATCAGGTCATATGACCACTATAAAACAAGTTACTGGCAAAGAGAATGAAATCATCATCATTTTGACTAATCACAATTTTCCCACGTCATGTGAAAAAGCGGTAGGTACCTAAACTTTCCCAGCAAGAAATGGAGTGAGGACATTAACTGACCAAAAAACAATTGCTAGAAACTTGAATTAATTTGTTCTAAAATACTGGGAATAAGGGGAATGCACAAAACAATGATACTGTATTTATATCAAATAGAAGTTTCTGAATAAAATTTCAGAATTACAAAATATTGGCACTAGGCACACTCAAATCTATGGATTAAAAAGGGTGGTATGAGAGCTGGGGATATTTTAGAGTATGGGCAGTATGTTTGTTCTCTTTTCATTGAAATAGACTTAAACAGTTCCAAATTATGTATGTATAGTTTATCAAAATAGGTTTTTAAAAAATCTTATCTTGCTCAGATGCAGTTGAAAACTTTACAAAACCACTGCCTTCTCTACTATTGAGGCATTTGTTAAAAACCCATTTGTAAATTCCTCTAAATAGAAAATTATGTACTTTACCATTTTATAACTATTAAATATTATCTCAATAACAATATATCCTGTCTTAGTACACCTTGTCATCCTAACACTCAAATAAGAAAACTGCCTTTTCATAAGTCATCCAAATCCAAACTTGCATAGAATCACCATTAGATTGCATTTTTAAAACATGATAAAAAATGGCCATATACTTATTTAATGCTACTGTCCTCATGATCAACTCCTGATAATTTAAAAACTTCATTTTATACAATGAAGGTTTATTCAGAGCTTATAGTCTCTGGGATCTTTCCTATAAACACCTGATTTTACATCAGAAATATGGCTTCTAGCAGAACAATTTCCAAGACAATATATTTTCCACATTCACCATATTGACAGATTTTGCCTTTGTATGATTCCCTGATATGTAAATACAATTTGAATCCAAAATAAATATTAAATATTTATAAAACTTCACTCCTGCATAAATTATCTAGTGTCCAATGAGTCGTATGATGTTGCTGAAGGCTTTGCTTCTTGCTACATTCTTAGGGATTCTTCTCTGTGAAAATTCAGATTAAAATGAATCTAACACCTAAATGCTTCTCACCATTCAGGAACATGAACTCTCAGATAAGCTCTTTGACTTCCTATTGGATTTCCCATATTCATCCTATTCAGAGAGTTTTCTAAATATTAAGATCTGACTTCAGAGATTTTCCACATCAAGTACATTCATATTTCCTCTTCTATGAATTCTCTGATGGCTATTGAAGGCTGATCTGTGGTGGAATTTTTTCCCACATTCATTACATTCATAGGGTTTCTCTCCTGAATGAGTTCTATAGTGTACAGTGAGGTATGACTTCTGAGAAAAGACTTTCCCACATTCATTACATTCATAGGGTTTCTCTCCTGAATGGCTTCTGTAGTGGACGGTGAGGTTTGACATCCGAGAGAAGACTTTTCCACATTTACTACATTCATAGGGTTTCTCTCCTGAATGAATTCGATGATGTATAGTGAGATATGATTTCTGAGAGAAGAATTTTCCACATTCATAACATTCATAGGGTTTCTCACCTGTGTGTACTCTTTGATGTCTAAAGAGGGATGAATTATGGGAAAAGGTTTTCCCACATTCACTACATCCATAAGGTTTCTCTTCAGAATGACTTCTATAATGCTCAGTATAGTATGACAACTCAGAGAATAACTTCCACATATATTACATTCATAGGATTTCTCCCCTTTGGAAGCGACTGGTGCCCCATCGAAGGCTGAATTTACAAGGAAGGTTTTCCCACATTCATTACATTCATAGGGTTTCTCTCCCAAATGAGCTGTATGATGGTCGGTGAGATACAACTGAGAGAACTTGCCACATTCACTACATTCATGGGATTTCTCTTCTGTGTGTACTTTCCGATGTCTAATGAAGGCTGAATTTAAATTGAAGGTTTTGCCACATTCATTACATTCATAGGGTTTCTCTTCTAAATGACTTCTATAATGTATAGTGAGGTATGACACCCGAGAAAAGAATTTCCCACACTCACTACACTGATAGGGCTTCTCTCCTGTGTGTGTTCTCTGATGTGTAATCAAGGTAGACTTTCGGTAGTAGGATTTCCCACATTCATTACATTTATAAAGTTTCTCCCCTGTGTGAGTTCTCTGATGGTCACTGAGTGCGGACTTGCGGGAGAAGGATTTCCCACATTCGTTACATGGATAGGGCCTCTCTCCTGAATGATTCCTCTGGTGTAGGGTGAGATGTGTCTTTTGGCAGAAGGTTTTCCCACATTCGCTACATTCGTAGGGTTTCTCTCCTGAATGAGTTCTTAGGTGTTGAGTAAGGTGTAATTTCTGACAAAAGGTTTTCCCACATTCATTACATTTATAGGGCTTCTCCTCTAAGTGTGATCTCCGATGTACAGTGAGGGTTCCCTTTTGGCTGAAGGATTTCCCACATACATTACATTCATAAGGTTTCTCTCCTGTGTGAGCTCTCTGATGAATGATGAATTTTGACTTTTTACAGAAGGATTTTCCACATTCACTGCATTCAAAGGGCTTCATTTCCATTTGTGTTCTCTGATATGCACTAAAATTTGACATCTGTATGAAGTCTGGTCCAGAATCATTCCACTCATACGGTTTCTCCCCTATGTAAGCTCTCTTATGAGCAATAAAAACAGCTTCATTGTCTAAGGCTTCCATGCATTCATTATACTCAAAGGGTTTCTCCAAAATATTAATTTTCTGAAGAATATTTTCTTCACTTTGAGAACAGGTATCCCCATTTTGATTAAATTCATATGTTTTTTCTCCATGATATGTTTTCTCACATTCATTACACTCATCAGGTTTTGTCCTGGCATAGCTTCCATCACTACTAATTAATTCTGAAATAGATTCTAAATTCTTTCCACATGAGACACAATTATGAGCTATTATGCTTGAAGGAGCAAGGCTTGTTTCCATATAGGTTTGACCAAATGTATTCTCTTTCTCTTCAGTCAGAGTTTTGTTGTTGATATAAACAGCTTGCCTTGAATGTTTGTCTTCATTTTCTTGGATTCTCTCTATTAGGTCATCAACTTTCCAGACTTCTAAAAAGGAAAAAAAGTAAACAAACTGTAAATCTGATCACACTAGCTATGGAAAGGTACAGGTATTCAAGAGCCCCCAGTGTGGGGTTGACTCTGGCGTCAGAGCCAGTCTCCACAAATAATAATTACTAATGCATAGTTCTCTTTTTCCTTTGCTTTCTAATACAAAACATAAACACACACACACACATAAACAGGGGGTGGTGAAAGAATAAAGATGAAATAGTAGTGGAAGATGGAAGAGTAATTCATGTCGAATACAAGTAACTTTGTCACTTTACAAATATTATGTTTCAAACTCTGGTAGAAAAGATGAAATAAAACCAATAAATGATGAGCAGAGAAGCGACTGAAAGAGTGCCAGATCCAGGCAAAGATGGGAGGACTCAGAGCAGATGGGATCAGTGGGAACAAAAGGAGTTACTGTGTCTATATGCGAAGACTCCATTATGGATTGTATTTGGGAGAAATCTATTACAATTTATATATTAAACTGCAAGACATCACTTCATATCAAGACTACAATGGCAGCATCCCCACTAGCCTAGGCCCTTGCAAAATCCATGCATCATTATTCTGCATACAAATGCAAATAAACATTCTAAATGCTCTGATTTCTTCATGTTTACAAAGAGGATTCACATTCAACTGGAGGAGAGATCCAGGCACATGATCGTCCAAAAGAAATAAAAGACCAGAGAGCAAGGTTTTTGTTTTTGTTTTTTTGAGACAAAATCTTGCTCTGTCGCACAGGCTGGAGTGCAATGGCGCAATCTTGGCTCACTGCAACCTCTGCCACCTCCCAGGCTCAAGGGATTCTCCTGCCTCACCCTCCCGAGTAGCTGGGATTACAGGCACACGCTACCATGCCTAGCTAATTTTTGTATTTTTAGTAGAGATGGGATTTCACCATGCTACCCAGGCTGGTTTTGAACTTCTGACCTCAGGTGATTCACCTGCCTCAGTCTCCCAAAGTGCTGGGATTACAGGTGTGAGCCAGGGCAAGGTATCTTAAAAACAAGATCATGCTGGGCATGGTGGCTCATCCCTGTAATCCTAGCACTTTGGGAGGCCAAGGCAGGTGAATTGCCTGAGCTCAGGAGTTTCAGACCAGCCTGGGCAACATGGCAAAACCCTGTCTCTACTGAAAAAAAAAAAAAAGAGAAAGAAAAACAAAACAAAGCAAAAACCCAAGATCAGATCTTTGAAGGGTTTTGAAAGTCTTATTTAATAGTAGCTAACCTTCTTAGCCATTAAATTCTACTTTCCCTGCTTGCACAATATAGCACAGTGGTTAAGAGCATGAACACCAGAGCAGGACACCTCAGTTTAAACTCCCAACAATTTACTAGCTAAGACACCTTGGTCAAGTTATGTAACTGTGATGCAGTTTCACTTATTTGAAATGTGAATATGAGTGCCTAAATCATAGGCACTGTCAAAGGACTGAATTAGTACAAATAAACTGCTTAGAACAGTTTATAACATAAAACAAATGCTCATTAAGTTGAGCCATTAATTTTCTTTCAATTTGCTGACTTAAATTTCCTAAAACCAGTCATGTCTCTGTATAATTATTTTATTTAATTCTGAGTACAAATAAGAGTCCCCAAACACTTGGGTTTCATTTGGTGGAAAATCTTATATCTCAGATTCCTAAAGCTGCCCCCTACAATGTTAACTTTTATTTTTATGTATCTTACAAATTTTTTGATCCACAAAACTGTTGTTAGCTGCTATCACCCAGGTAGCAATGCAACCCTGACAGTACTCTGCTCAGAAATCTACAACATCCCTGAGCTCAAGCAACCCAAACACCAACAGAAGAAACAGAAAGGTTATTAATAATATTTTTCACTACTTGGATTCAAAATATTTATCCAAGCTAGCATTGCACTAATCTGCCAACAACATCTGCTTCTGGAAGCCTAGCTATGCCTTGCTCATTCTCAACCACAAGTCTGTGCTCATGATCTTCCCCACTCAATTTGACTTCTGGCATTGGCTATACTCAAAACTTATCTATGCTTTTGGGGAAGCTTCAAGACATTTATCAAATCTCTTCCCAGTTCACTGAATGTCTTTCCCTTACATTTTAAGACAGCTTTTACATAAAGCTGCACAATGTGCACTGGGGTCTAAATATTCCATGTAAAAGCTGAATTTTAAAGTAGTTCATGCAGCTATGATTTCATTTCCTAACCAAAACCTATGCCCTTGGAAAGCATTCATATTTTCTTTGAATCTTTCTGAACAGAAATTAAAATAGTTCCTAATCTGATGGGTGCTTACAGGTTATAATCTAACCTCCATCTGTTTTATCAGAAACTATAGTTCAGAATAAATGATCTCTCAATGGATTAGTAAAGATCTTTCATTACCTAGCTCCTTGGTAAGTCAATAAAATCCTATTGAATGCCTACTGTATGTTGCCTATCAAAGCAAGAAGAGTAAAAAGGTCTTTCCTCTTTGGAGGATTATAATTCAGGTAGATGAAACTGAAGCAACAAATATATGCAACTAACAATCAGAGTGTACAATCATAGAGCATATACTCCTATCAGAGCGTATAATCGCAGGGCATATACTCCTATCAGAGCATATGATCGCAGGGCACATACTCCTATCAGAGCGTGTGATCGCAGGGCATATACTCCTATCAGAGCGTGTGATCGCAGGGCATATACTCCTATCAGAGCATATGATCACAGGGCATATACTCCTATCAGAGCGTGTGATCGCAGGGCATATACTCCTATCAGAGCGTGTGATCGCAGGGCATATACTCCTATCAGAGCGTGTGATCTCAGGGCATATAATCCTATCAGAGCGTGTGATCGCAGGGCATATACTC
The DNA here is from genome assembly GCA_036589455.1 of Ateles fusciceps. NCBI lineage: Eukaryota > Metazoa > Chordata > Mammalia > Primates > Atelidae > Ateles > Ateles fusciceps. The sequence goes on along the minus strand of JAZHEH010000734.1, from coordinate 663,402 downwards.
CTATCAGAGCGTGTGTCGCAGGGCATATACTCCTATCAAGTGTATAATCAGAGGATATACTCCTATCAAGCATATAATCACAGAGCATATACTCCTATCAAGCGTATAATCACAGAGCATAGACTCATATCAGAGCACATAATCATAGAGCATATACTCCTATCAGAGCCTATAATCACAGAGCATACACTTCTATCAGAGCTTATACTCAGCGCATATAATCCTAACAGAGCATAGAATCATAAAGCATATATTTCTTTTTTTTTTTTTTTTTGAGACAGAGTCTTGCTCTGTCACCCAGGCTGGAGTGTAATGGTGCAATCTCCAATGACTGCAACCTCCGCCTCATGGGTTGAAGTGATTCTCCTGCCTCAGCATCCTGAGTAGCTGGGATTGCAGGCGCGCTACCATGCCTGGCTAATTTTTGTATTTTTAGTAGAGACAGGGTTTACCATGTTGGTCAGGCTGCTCTTGGAACTCCTGACCTCGTGATCCACCCACTTTGGTCTTCCAAAGTGCTGGGATTACAGGCATGAGCCACCGCACCAGGCCTAGAGTATATACTTCTATCAGAAGATATAATCACAGAGCATACACTCCTATCATGGCATACGCTACTATCAGAGCATAAAATTTAGAGCATATACTCCAATCAGAATTTATACTCAGAGCATATAATGCTATCAAAGCATAGAATCACAGAGCATATATTTCTATCAGAGCATATAATCACAGAGCTTACAGTCCTATCAGAGCATAAAATCTAATCAGGGCATATAATCCTATCAGAGTGTATAATCATATCAGAGTATATAATCATATCCAACTTTCTGTGGTAACAATCACTAAGTGGAATATTAAGAGAAAAGAAAGACTGGAGTGGTCAATGAATCACGAAGAAAACTTCAAGGAGTTAACCTTTAAGCTCAAATGTAAAGGATAAAGTTCTCAAGTTTATTGCTCAACAATGCAAATACAGTTAACATTACTGTACACTTAAAAATGGTTAAGATGGTAAATTGTATGTTACTTTTTCTTTTTTTTTTTTTTTGAGATGGAGTTTTGCTCTTGTTGCCCAGGCTGGAATGCAATGGTGCGATCTCGGCTCACTGCAACCTCCACCTCCAGGGTTCAAGCAATTCTCCTGCCCCAACTTCCCAAGTAGCTGAGATTACAGGCACGTGCCACCACACCTGGCTAATTTTTGTATTTTTAGTAGGGATGGGGTTTCACCATGTTGGCCAGGCTGGTCTCACACTTCTGACCTCAGCTAATCCGCCCTTCTCGGCCTCCCAAAGTGCTGGGATTACAGGCGTGAGCCACCGTGCCTGGCCTGTTACATGCTTTTTAAGCACAACTGAAGGGAGCCAGGTGCAGTGGCTCACGCCTGTAATCCCAGCACTTTGGGAGGCCGAGGTGTGTGGGTCACCTGAGGTCAGGAGTTCAAGACCAGCCTGGCCAACACAGTAAAGCCCTGTCTCTACTAAAAATACAAAAACTACCCACGCGTGGTGGCATGTGCCTGTAATCCCAGCTACTTGGGAGGCCGAGGCAGAAGAATTGCTTGAACCTGGGAGGTGGTGGTTGCAGTGAGCCAAGATAGTACCACTGCACTCCAGCCTGGGTGACAAAACAAGACTCTGTCTCAAAAAAAAAACCCACAACAATTCTGTAATGGTGAGGGAGTAAGTAAATTACTGACAATGCTCAAGAAAGAGGAAGTTAATGGGTCCCCAGTATAGGTTAGAATGAAAAAATCCCTACCAATGTACATACATCAAATGTAAAATCAACAAGAGTTCATGTATGTGTGCTAGAAGGAAAGTGATATTTGGGTGTTGGGAGGAGGTGTTACTCAGGGTACTGAATACATACAAACAACAGTCTTTAGTCACTCCCAAAGGTCTGGGATGAGCATTTTTTAACATTCGATACTCTACTAACTTACCTGGACTATGCTGACATGGAAATTCATCTTCCATTATCCATGGCTCTTCTCCCTGCTCCAACTTAATGATGACATTTGGCTTGGTGATATCACATCCTGTTAATGGGAAAAGAAGAATAACTTGGATGAGCTGCTTGGCTTCAGAATCTCTCAGATACAAGATGTTGCCACCTCATAAGCTATATAACAGAAGTGCCCCATTTTTTACCTTATCAAAGTTAGAACATTTCAATGAATAATCATATAAACACTCCAGCTAGTACCCACAAAGAATTAAATGGTGTCCTCACTTATTTCCTCAAACTCAAGGATAAAACCCCATTCAACTGAAAGCATTCAGAAAGAAAGCTATCCTCACCCACAGAAACAAGATGGCTATAGTTCTCCAGCATCACATCCCTGTATGTTATCTTCTCATCAGGGTCCAGTTGCTGCCACTCCTCCTGGGTGAAGTCCACTGCCACGTCTTTGAATGACACTGGCCCCTGTAATGGCAACATGATCAGAATTGGGAGATGTGGAAAAGAAATAGGGGGATAACATTTTACAAAGCTCACTGGTAAAGTTAATCATGAACATTGTATACCTTATATTATGTTACAGACTGTGGAAGGGAAATCATATTAGAAACACATATTCCTTGGGGTCCTTAATATATATACATATAAAACCCCACAAAAATAAAAACCCAAAACACGACTGAGTTCTTATTTTACAACTGAACTGATGAGTGAAATAAGATGAGTGAAACACCATGACTACTCTCAAAAAGCTGACAACCTGATAAGGAGATAAACATGTAAACAAACATAAGCATTTTACTCCTTGTCACTTCTTTTAGTCTCCTTTGCTGCCAGACCTGCCCCTTCTCCTGGACCTCTTCAGGTTGGAGTGACCACCACTCAGTTCTGGGTCTTCTTCTTCCTAACTCACTGCTCTGGGGCTCTCACCCTGTTTCAGCTCCTCATTCCTTTGGTTCTTTTATTCTCACAGCCAGTGGCCTCTGGCTATCTGCATGGCTGAGTTTTATCTTAAGCATCGCATTCTTGCAGAAATGAATATTCATTCAATGAATGAATGTCCAAAGCTGTTATCAGAGTAATGTAGACAAGGGGCAGAATGATTTAACAAAAGAGAATCAAATTATTTTAACTTTATGCCATTAGATTAGGCTTCACAGACTCAGTTAACCTGAAGTCGTTAAAGATGAATTGTGTATTCTATGGGATAAAGGTGAAGACGAATATGATGAGGTGTAAAAAGTACCAATGGCAAAAAAGAAGCAGCTTCAATTTTTAAGAGGTTGGGGCTGGGCATGGTGGTTCATGCTTATAATCCCAGCACTTTGGGAGGCCGAGATGGGAAGATTGTTTGAGTTCAGGAGTTCGAGACCAGCCTGGGCAACATAGTAAGACCTCATCTCTGCTAAAAGTAAATTAAAAAAAAAACTGGCTGGGCATCATGGCACATGCCTATAGTTCCAGCTACTCAGAAGGCTAAGGCAGGAGGATCGCTTGAGGAAGGTCAAGGCTGCAGTGAGCTATGATTGCATCACTGCACTCCAGCTTAGGCAACAGAGCGAGACCCTGTATCAAAAAAAAAAAGAAGAGAAAAGAAAAATGTAAAACTGGGCTCCAGCAATCCACCTGCCTTGGCCTCCCCAAGTGTTGGAATTACAGGCTTCAGTCAGCATGCCCTGCCCCAAACATGTAGTTTAGAAGAAGGAAGTGCCCAACAAGGATAACGAAGGAATGTTGCATTATCCTATTATTTATAAAGAACATTAACAACAAAGGGTTCAAACCCAGTGATACACCTAAGACCATGTAGATGCCAAGAGATAGCAGAGGCAGAGCCGCTAGGCTGGTGGGCTGAGTAACTAAAGCAGAATATCCAAGCTTATCCACAGGCAGGCCACAGGAGCTGATAAAATCACCAAGAGAGAGTAATAACCCTCTGGGTTGTTAGTCCAGAAGGCAAGGAGGTGGCAGGGGTTAGAAGACTGATCAACCATAAATAACACAAATTTACATGCCAATACCAGTTACATCAATACAAATACCCAAAATGAACATAACCAAACAAAATCCAGTACCAGATTAAAAATATAATATACAATAGCCAAATGGGACTTATTCCAAGAATACAGACTAGTTTAACATTTGGAAATCTATTAATATGATATGCCATTATAACAGAGCAAATAAGAAAAATCTTGTATCTGTGAAGATACTTGAAAAAGTTTGACAGAAAAAGCTGATTTTAAAAAAACAAACTGGAGAAAATAGGAACTGATGGATACTTCATTAACATCACTAATATATATATACACGTACACACAAATATAAAAATTACACCCTAACATGCAATAGTATGTATGATATATATGTGACATATGTATTTCAGTTACACAGAAGCACATATGTACAGTTTAAGTTTACACACACACACACACACACACACACACACTCACGACTCAGTCTTCTTGGTCCAAAAGTCAGGATTTTACTTAGCAGGGAAAAACTACATACCTTCCCACTAATATCAAGAACAAGGTATTAATAAAATGCTCATTATCTACAATTAGAGAAGAGAAAACAATCAGAGGAATATAACTAAGAAAAAAAAAGTGGTGAGGCGTGGTGGCCCATGCCTGTAATCCCAGCACTTTGGGAGGCCAAGGCGGGCAGATCACCTAGGTCAGGAGTTTGAGACCAGCCTGGTCAACATGGTGAAACCCCATCTCTACTAAAGATCCCCCAAAATTAGTTGTATCATTAAGATCAACTTAATAATACAAAGATATCAGTTATCCTAAATTACTTTATAAATATGTGATTCCAATAAAAATAGCAAAAAGCTTTTTGCTGGAACCAGACCAGCTGACATTACAGTTCACACGAGGTAGGAGAAAATAAAAAACAGCTAGGGGATTGTACAAATGTCCAATGTAAAAAATAAAAAAAAAAGAAAAAAAAAACAGCTAGGGGAAAAAAATCATTTGGACATGAATAAAATTGTATCCAGGTCAGTTGTAGAGGCTCATGCCTGTAATCCCAGCACTTTGGAAAGCTGAGGCAGAAGGATCGCTTGAGGCCAGGAGTTTGAGATTGTCTTGGCAACATAGCAAGACCCTGTCTCTACAAAGGAAAAAATATATATATTAGAAAAAACATATATAGAGAGACGTTAGGACTCTGCCCTCAGTTGTGATAAACTAACAGGTATTGGATATACCCTCCAACCTGAAACAGCACACACCAAAGAACTACAACAACAAAATCAAAAGAAACAAAACGGACAACATCTGAAAAAATGGTTTTCAAGGCACTGGTTATCAGGCAGCAGAGCTACCTATGAAAGATGGGAAAAGAGGTGAACCATACAACTTCTGCCTTGCATGATTCCAGGCCACAGAGCAGCAGAGAAGAAGAACAGAGGCAGACGTAAGGAGAAAGAGTTGCGAGATGGGAAAATGGGGAGGAAAATACAACCCATAAGAAAGAAAAGAACTAGTCAATCAAAACTGGCCCAGAATTGACACAGATTTTACAACTGGCAGAGAGCACTGAGACAATTTATAACTCTATTCCAAATGTTCAAACAAATTGAGACAGGCAAGATATAAAAAACATCCACACTAACCTTCTACAGATAGAAACTACAATATCTGAGATGAAAATTATACTGGACAAGATTAACAGCATCGCAGAAAAAAGAGATTACTGAATATAAAGGCAGCAACAGAAGCTACATAAAATGAAACAGAGAAAAAAGAATTAAAAGCAAATAAAGACCAACAGTGTGTTGGGGAAAATTGCAAGGGGCCTGATATACAGTCAACAAGAATCGATGGAGGGGAGGTGATGGGTAGTTGAAGAAATAATGATAAAAATGTTCCCAAAGTGATGAAATCATAAATCCAAGATCCAAGAAGTTCAATGATCCCCAAAACAGAAACATAAAAAAATGATACCGTGATATATTGCAATCAAACTGCCCAAAATTAGTGACAAAAAGTTTAAAACAATAAGGGGGTGAAGAAGAAAAGACATGTTTTATACAGGGGAACAAAGATGAGGATGAGATCAGATTTCTCTTAGAAAAAAATGTAAGCAGGAAGACAATAGAGGAACATATTTAAAGCACTGTGGAGAAAAATCCAGCAAAAATACCTTTAAAAGCAAAGACACAATGAAGACATTTGCAGACATACAAGAATTCATCAGCCAGAAGAAATGTTAAAGAAAGCCCTTCAGGCAGAAGTAAAATGACAGCAGATAAAAATTTAGATTTACACGAAGGAATGAAGAGTATCAGAAGTGGTAACTGTGTATTTTCTCTCATAACTTAGATCTCTTTAAGAGATAACTGGGCCAGATGCAGTGGCTCATGCCTGTAATCCCAGCACTTTGGGAGGCCGAGATGGGTGGATCACCTGAGGTCAGAAGTTCAAGATCAGCCTGGCCAACATGGTAAAACCTCGTCTCTACTAAAAATACAAAACTTAGTTGGACATTGTGGTGCGCATCTGTAGTCCCAGCTACTCAGGAGGCTGAGGTGGGAGAACTGCTTGAACCTAGGAGGTGAAGGTTGCAATGAGCCAAGATTGTGCCTCTGCACTAGATCCTGGGCGACAGAGTGAGACTCTGTCTCTAAGTAAATAAATACAGTAAATGACTGTTTAATTACCATAACAATGTTATAGATTGTGTGTGGCATTGATACTACCTATAAAAGTAAAATGAACAATGGTGTAAAGACCAAGAGGAGGAGAAGACCAAGAAGCTACTGTAAGCTTCTTCTACTCTAAAAAAAATGGTACATTACTTGAGAATAAGCTTTGATAATTAAAGTTGCATACTATAAATTCGAACTCACTAAAATAACAAAACTGTGATAGCTAAAAACCCAGCAAAAAGATATAAAATAGAATCATAAAAAAATTCTCAATTAATCAAAAGGAAGGAAGATAAAGGCATTTTAAAAAGAAACAAAGAGGATGAGACTAAAAGAAAACAAAGACAATGAACTCTAACCTAACTAGTTTCATCAATAATTACATTACATATAAATGGTCTATACATCCCCCAATTATGAGACAGAAATAGACTGGAAAAAAATAAGCAAGATCCAAATCTTGCTGCCTACAAGAAATAATCCTTTAGATATAAAAATGCAAATAAGTTAAAAGTAAAAGGATGGAATAGGATACACCATGCATGCATTACTCAAAAGAAAGCTACATAAATAACAAAGTACATTTCAAAGCATGGAATATTACCAGGAATAAGGAAGGCCATTTTACAAAGTGGTTAATTAATCAAGAGGAACATTTTTCCCCCATTTTTTTCTTTTTGTCTCTCTTTTTCTTTCTATATAATCTTGAATATTTATGTACCTAAGATAATACATAAAGCAAAAAGTGGTAGAATTGCAAACAGAAACAGAACCACAACTGCAAGAGATTTCAATCCCCTCTCCCCCCACAATTGATACAAGTAGGCAGACAATCAGCAAGGATATGGTACACCTGAACAACACAACCAACCAACTTGATCTCATTAACATTTATCAAACACTCCACCCAACCAGAGCAGAACAAGCCATCTTCTCATTTGTGCATGGGATTTTCCCAAAACGGGCCCTATTCTGAGCCATACATTTAAGACGTTTCATGTAATACTCTAGCCAAAAACTTCACAATCTAAATCTAATCATGAAGAAGATCAGGGAAACCTAAATTTAAAGACTTCTATAAAATTGTTGGCCTGGGTCGAGCATGGTGGCTCACATCTGTAATCCAAGCACTTTGGGAGGCCGAGGTGGATGGATTACCTGATGTCAGGAATTCGAGACCAGCCTGACTAACATGGTGAAACTCTGTCTCTACTAAATACAAAAAATTAGCCAGGTGTGGTGCTGCATGCCTGTAGTCCCAGCTACTTCGGAGGCTGAGGCAGGAGAATTGCTTGAACTTGGGAGGTCGAGGTTGCAGTGAGCCAAGACTGAGCCATTGCACTCCAGCCTGGGCAATAAGGGCTAAACTCTGTCTCAAAAAAAAAAAAAAAAAAAAAAAAAAAAAAAAAACCACATTGGCCTGTATTCTTCAAATACTATAATGGCATTGAGGAACAAATCCATATTAAACAGGCTTAAAAAGCATGAAAGCTAAAGGCAATTCATAGTCCTAGACTGACTCTTCTATCAGAAATTAATAATGCAAAGGAAATTATTGAGAAACTGGAAAATGAACTGTAGTTTAGATAAAAGTATTGAATCAATGATAAATTTCCTGAATTCAATTACTGTGCTATGGATATTTAATAGAATGTTCTTGGTTTTATAAGGTATAATGTAAAATTTTATAGGGTAAAGAGACATGACATATACCCACTCTCAAATAGTTCAGAAAACAAACATACATATATATATATATATATATATATATATATATATATATATATGATAACAAACATATGCATATAAATGATAAGGAAAAATGTTAAGAATGTAGTAACTGAACAAAAGGAACTATCTGGGATTTCTTTGTAAGATCCCTGCAATTTTTCTGAAAATTTCAAATGATTTCCAAATAAAATGTTCAACTGAAAATAATGCTATCGTTCCAGCCTGGGCAAAGAGAATACATCTCTTTAAATCCACAAGTAACAAAATTGGTTTCTTCTTATAATCAATGGAAGCAATGTCATGGATGGTGATATGGTTTCAGTTTGTGTCTCCACCCAAATCACACGTCAAGTTGTAATTCCCAATGTTGGGGGTGGGGCCTGGTGGGAGGTGATTGGATCATAGGGAAATTTCCTTTTGGTGCTGTTCTCCTAATTCTGAGTGAGTTATCTCAAGATGTGGTTGTTTAAAAGTATGTAGCACCTCCCCTCTCTCTCTTCCTCCTGCTCTGGTAATGGAAGATGTACCTACTTCCCCTTCCCCTTCCACCATGACTATAAGTTTCCTGAGGCCTCTTCACCATGCTTCCTACTCTAAAGCCTGCAGACATAAGCCAATTAAACCTCTTTTTTATTTTATTTTTTGAGACAGTCTTACTTTCACCCTGGCTGGAGTACAATGGCACGATCTCAGCTCACTGCAACCTCTGCCTCCTGGGTTCAAGCAATTCTCCTGCCTCAGCCTCCCAAGTAGCTGAAATTACAGGTGCCTACCACTACGCCTGGCTAATTTTTTTTATTTTTAGTGGAGACGGGGTTTCACCATATTGGTCAGGCTGGTCTCAAACTCCTGACTTCAGGTGATCTGCCCACCTCAGCCTCCCAAAGTGCTGGGATTACAAGTGTGAGCCACCTTACCCAGCCAAACCTCTTTTCTTTATCAATTACTCAGTCTCAGTTATTTCTTTATAGCAGTGTGAGAATGGACTAATACAGATGGCATTTTCCTTTTGTGATAACTGCCAAGAATATCAGTCCTGGGTGCTGGTCAAGTTTAACAGCCTTAAAATATAATGCCCATACATAAGAGCTTCACAAATCATTTTTGGTGCTGCTCTGCCACACTAACTATATTTTACATGATAATATCTATTTCCACATTCCCATTTTAAAATATGAATCCTGGCTGGGTGCAGTGGCTCACGCCTGTAATTCTCAGCACTTTGGGAGGCCAAGGCAGGAGGATCATCTGAGGTCAGGAATTCAAGACCAACCTGGCCAACATGGTGAAACCCTGTCTCTACTGAAAATAAAAAAATTAGCCGAGCATGGTGGCGCACACCTGTAATCCCAGCTACTCAGAAGGCTGAGGCAGGAGAATCGCTTGAACCCAGGAGGCAGGAGTTGCAGTAAAAAACGATCACAACAGAGCAAGACTCCATCCCATTAAAAAAACAGGGTGAATCCTTACGAACCTGTTAAAATGCATCATAAAATAAAGTGGAAGTACATACACATAAGCAGGACACCTCACCTGCAATTTGTTCATTTTCTGCTGCTCTTGGAAATGTGCAGAGACTGTGGCTGGTAGACCTAGAGGGAGAGAAGCAGGTCATTGAAGTCATGAGAGCTCTGGCCTGCAAAAGCAGGAATCTCCTGTGTTAGAACCACAAAAGAAAGCTCAATAGGCTAACACCCTGTGAACACTCAGCCTGCAAACACTCAGAAGGGCCTAAAGAGTGATACAGGGTTTTGCCATGTTGTTCAGGCTGGTCTCCAATTCTGGCCTTAAGTGATCTGTCTGCTTTGGCCAACACGGTGAAACTCTGCCTCTACTTAAAAATACAAAAAATTAACCAGGCGTGGTGTCACCCACCTGTAGTCCCAGCTACTCAGGAGGCTGAGGCACAACAATCCTTTGAACCTGGGAGGTGGAGGTTGCAGTAAGCCAATATCATGCAACTGCACTACAGATTGGGCGAGAGACACTGTCTCAAAAAAAGAGTGAAGGGGGAAGCATGCACTTGTAAGTTTGTAGCTCTAAGATTAGCAGGTGGTAATTAGGTGAGTTAGACTCTGGAGGGTAGCATGACTCCTTTTACAAATAGTCTACCATCATCAAATACAATGTGCAAAAAGAAAAAAAAAATCCATTATATGGCTCACGATTTTTGTGGTTTGAGACAGGATCTCACTCTGTCACCCAGGCTGGAGTTCAGTGGTGCATTCATGGCTCACTGCACCCTCATCCTCCTGGGCTCCATCGATCTTCCCGCCTCAGCCTCCTGAGTAGTTAGGACCCCAGGTGCATGTCACCATGCCTGGCTACTTTTATATTTTTTGTAGAGTTGGGGTCTCCCTATGTTGCCTAGGCTGGTCTCCAACTCCTGGTCTCAAAAGATACTTCTGCTCTGGCCCCTCAAAATGCTGGGATTACAGATGTGAGCCACTGCATCCGGCCCGTGTTTTCTTATTGTCTCTTCAAATTGCTTAAAATAAAAGAAAGAAGCCACAGGAATTGAGAATGTGCGCTATCAGAAATGAAATTAATGTGTATAAAATATGGTTTTGTTTCTAAATTATCCAACTAAACTTGATTATTGCTGCACCTAACAATCTCTTATTAAGAAAACTAGGGGCCGGGTGCGGTGGCTCATGCCTGTAATCCCAGCACTTTGGGAGAACGAGGCGAGCGGTTCACCTGACGGTAGGAATTGGAGACCAGCCTGACGAACATGGAGAAACCCTGTCTCTAGTAAAAAATAACAAAACATTAGCCGGGCGTGGTGGCGGATGCCTGTAATCCCAACTACTCAGGAGGCTGAGACAGGAGAATCACTTGAACCCAGGAGGCGGATGTTGCAGTGAGCCAAGATCACACCACTGCACTCCAGCCTGGGCAACAAGAGCGAAACTCCCTCTCAAAAAAATAAAATAAAAAATACTAGGATACAGGAGAAAGAACACTGGCCTGGGAGACAAGACTCATGAGTACAGCCAGGCGCGGTGGCTCCCGCCTGTAATCCCAGCACTTTGGGAGGCCAAGGTGGGCAAATCATGAGATCAGGAGTTCGAGACCAGCCTGGCCAACATGATGAAACCCCGTCTCTACCAAAAATATAAAAAATTAGCCAGGTGTGGTGGCACGCACCTTTAATCCCAGCTACTCAGGAGGGTGAGGCAGGAGAATTGCCTGAAGCCGAGGGTAGAGGCTGCAGTGAGCGGAGATCGCACTACTGCACTCCAGCCTGGGGAACAGAGCAAGATTCCGTCTCAAATAAACAAACAAACAAATAAAAAGACTCCTGAGTTCTACTATGAGCAACTCTACCCACAAACCCGGTGACCCGGTCAATTCGCCCACCTGCTAAGGCCCAGTCTCCTCCCCTAGAAACTCAGGCAGCAAGAGATAATCCCTGCAGACCGTTCCTGCATGACTACGATTCCACAAGGCAGATCTAAGGGGGAAATCAGCAGACACTTAAATGAGAGAACAGAGGTGCTGACGGACATTTAGAGACGGTCGCAATCAAGAGCTCGGAGAGGAGGAGTAAGTGCAGTTGGTGTGAGGTGGGGAATGGAGACAACGTCTGCAGCAGAGGCTGGTGACACCGTCCACACCCCCTTAAGTCTCCTCCTCCCAGAGCTTCCCATGCAGCGCCTGTTCGGTGCAGCCAGACCTCGCCCTCAAACCCAAACACCCGTCTCTCCTGCAAGCGATCGGGACCCTCCACCTGCCCCACACGCGGTGACTTCACCCAGGCCTTTCTCGCTCCGGGCCCGAAAACCCACGACCTACCTTCCTGGGGCTCCGGAGCCTCTCCCCCACGGCTCCCGAGAGGCCGGGGCGGGGCTGCTGTCGCGGGTGCAGGTCTGCTCGCGAGGTTCCCCTCCAGTCTACCTCACCAAGGCCGTTCTGCTCCCGAGGGGCCCGGGCCGGGCCTACGGGGCAAATCCAGGCTGGTGTCCTTTCCGGGGCCTAGATCCGCCCCCCTGAGGCTCACCGTCTCGCGGACCCTGGGCCAGGCCCGGGTCCTGCTGCCCCTGCGCCTCCGCCGCCACCTCCGCCACTTCCCGCCCGGCCCCTTGGTCCCCACCGCTGCCGACGCCGGGGCTCGCGCTCGGAGTTCCCCCCTCGAGCCTCTTCCCGGCCCGCACGAATACTGGCCCGCACAGCTCCGCGCCCGCCTAGGTGCTGGCAAGGGCAGTCGACGTCTAGCCCCTCAGGCTCCGCGATTCTCGTCCACCAGAGGCCAAAGCCTGGGAACTAGAGGTAATGATGACCCCTGCACTCACAGGAAGCGAGGGCAGCGCGGCGGCGGCGCCCATGCGCGAACACCAACACAGGAAGAGATGCACATGCGCAGGAATGCACCGGAAGTCCGCCTCCCGGGGCCCACCGCCGGTCCCAGGACAAGTACCGGGACTCTATTTCCCATGAGACTACGCGCCCCCCCAAGTTTAGGGACCGTTTTAAAAGTCTCTACCTCGTCTAACGGTTAAGACGCTCCAGGCTATGAGTTTGGCAGCCCTGAACCTCGGACTGAACTTCGCGTTTGTCTTTACTCCCTTTTAGGGTCAAGTCCAAGGCTGCGTGATTGGGTCCTGGAGCCCAAATCCTCTCCTTGCCCTGCAAAGCTTTGGGTTAGAACCGAGTTTCCCATAACGAGAAGGAAAGGAAAGAAAGGGGTGTATCATGGTCACTTAGCTGAAATGCCAAGAGAAGTTTCACTCAAATACTAGAACAGGATAAATGCCCAGCGATGATTTCCAAGGAAGAAAAAGAAAATAGAATTTGTAGCTTTTCTAGATCATATAGCGAATGCCTAAAAACTGTAGAAAAATCCGGAAATATGCACACAAATCGAACAAGAAAAGAGATACCTCTGATCTTACCTTTCCAAGAGGATTGTATTTAGGGTTAGGTTCTGTTGACCAAAAACAGTCAAAGTCTGTAAAACAAAGACTTTTATTCTGAGCCTCCTATTTGAGTGACTATGGCTGGTGACACAGCCTCAGAGGCTCCTGAGAACATGAGCCCAAAGTGGTTGGGTTACAGCTTGGTTTTATACATCTTAGGGAGACAGCAGTTGCAGGCAAAGACATAAATCTATACATGGAATGTATGCATCGGGTCAGCCAGCAAAGGCTTCCAGGTCACTAGTAGATTCAAAGATTGGCAGCTGGTTCAGAGTTAAGCCTTGCCTGAAGTCTTCATAAAGAAATGGGTCATTGTGGTGGCTCACGCCTGTAACCCCAGGACTTTGGGAGGGTGAGCTGGGAGGATCCCTTGAGGCCAGGAATTAAAGGACAACCTGGGCAACATAGTGAGACCCCACCTCTACCCAAAAAAAAAAAAAAAAATTATTCAGGTGTGGTGGTGTATGCCCATAGTCCCAGCTACTCAGGAGGCTGAGATGAAAGGATTGCTTGAGCCTGGGGTGCTGAGGCTACAGTGAGCCGTGATGGTGCCACTGCACTCCAGCCTGGGAAACAGAGAAGAAAAAGAAAAAGACAAAGACAGAAAGACATGAAAGATGAAAGAAGGAAGGAAGAAAGAAAGAAGGGAAGGAAAGAAGGGAGGTAAAGAGAGAGGAAGAGAGGGAGGGAGGGAAGAGAGAGAGGAAAGAGGGAAGTAGGGAGGGAAAGAAAGAAAAAGAAAGAAGGAAAGAAAGGAAGGAAAAAGATCCCAGCACTTTCGGAGGCCGAGACAGGCGGATCGCGAGGTCAGGAGTTCAAGACCAGCCTGACCAATATGGTGAAACCCCATCTCTACTAAAAATACAAAAATTAGCCAGATGTGGTGGCATGTGCCTGTAGTCCCAGCTACTCTGGAGGCTGAGGCAGGAGAATCGCTCGAACCTGGGAGGTGGAAGTTGCAGTGAGCCAAGATCATGCCACTGCACTCCAGCCTGGGCAATAGAATGCAGTGACACTTTTTGACAGAGTGCAAAAAAACAAAAACAAAAAAAAAAAAAAAAAACTGGTAGGGAAAGAATAAAAATGAATTCTTCTGCTAACCAAGAATGCTCTCTCCACAAATTCAGAAAATAATTTTATTATTGAATAAGTATTAAACAAGACTGTGATGATGTGTGATGCCCATCACAGGTGATCCATTAATGAGATGCAAAGAGAAATAAAGCCTCCTTTTTTTTTTTTTTTTTTTTTTTTTTTTTTTTTTTTTTGAGAGGGAGTCTTGCTCTGTCGCCTAGGCTGGAGTGCAGTAATTCTGGAGTTCAACTGCCTGGGGTTCAAGTGATTCTTCTACCTCAGCCTCCAGAGTAACTGGGATTGCAGGCATGTGCCACCACTCCCGGCTAATTTTTTTGTATTTTGGGGTTTCATCATGTTAGCTAGGATGGTCTCGATCTTCTGACCTCGTGATCCACCCGCCTCGGCCTCCCAAAGTGCTAGGATTATAGGCATGAGCTACCGAGCCCAGCCAAAGCCTCCTTTTTGTATAGCCCAGCAGATATAATCCATTGTATACACATTCTCAAGATAAAAACCATAACTCGTCCTCATGTGAAAGGACTTGCTATGCATTTTTTTGGGGGGGGAGGGGGACAGGGTCTCATGTCATCCAGGCTGGAGTGTAGTGGCACAATCTTGGCTCACTGCAACCTCCACCTCCTGGGTTCAAGAAATTCTTGTGCCAAAGCCTCCTGAGTAGCTGGAATTACAGACATGCACTGTCATGACCTGCTAATTTTTGTATTTTAGTAGAGACAGGGTTTCACCATATTGGCGAGGCTGGTCTCAAACTCCTTCTTTCGATTTGTGTGTGGCTTCAAGTCATCCACCATATTGGCCTCCCCCAGAGTACTGGGATTACAGGTGTGAACCACTGCGCCTGGCCTACTATGCATTCCTAAAGACTCATCCTAAATTCACCCGGTAATCAAGGTGGCCATGCATGCTAGTTAATTACCTGTATCTGATGAAAAAATAAAACTTCTTGTATCTCCTTGACAAACAGGTAGTAACAGCTCAAGGTACCTAGACTAAACTCCCTAGGCAACAGGGAGATGGGGACGCTATCTTCCTCCAGGTTTACTTTTCAGAGAAGATTCTCAGGCCCTTAAGAAAAAAGTTCCTGGGCTTAATGTTGGCAAAAGTTTATTTACCTTTCTAAAAGATTGACATACGCCAGGAGCGGTGGCTCATGCCTGTAATCCCAGCACTTTGGGAGACCAAGGCGGGTGGATCACGAGGTCAAGAGATCGAGACCATCCTGGCCAACATGGTGAAACCCCGTCTCTACTAAAAATACAAAAATTAGCCAGGCATTTGGCACGTGCCTGTAGTCCCAGCTACTCGGGAGGCTGAGGCGGAAGAATTGCTTGAACCTGGAAGGTGGAGGTTGCAGTGCTCCAGCCTGGCAACAGAGCAAGACTCCGTCTCAAAAAAAAAAAAAAAAAATTGACATACATATCAAAGGCACAAAACAAATTATTTATATTACAAGTTTTATCAAGAAAAAACTCTTTAAAAAGGGGAGAGGAGAAAAGGTCAATCTGCCTTTTGGCAAATCAGACAAATTTACTCTTTTAAAAAAGAAAATCCATACAGTAAGGACTGGGGGTTGTGGCTCACATCTGTAGTCCCCGCACTTTGGGAAGCTGCGGCAGGCAGATTGCTTGAGCCCAGGAGTTTGAGACCAGCCTGGGCAACATGGCAAAGCCCGTCTCTACTACAAATACAAAAATTAGCTGGGCATGGTGGTGTGCGCCTATTGTCCTAGCTACTCTGGAGCCTGAGGCTGGAGAATCTCTTGAACGTGGGAGGGGGGAGGTTGCAGTGAACTGAGATGGTGCCACTGCATCCGGCCTGGGCAACAGAGCCAGACTCAGAAGGAAAGAAGGCAGGAAGGAAGGGAGGGAGTGAGGAAGGGAGGAAATCCATGCAGTGCAAACAGCAATATCCAAGAAGTTAGTAAAAGTAAAATAAATGTGTTTCTAAAAATAATATTGCAGGCCAGGCACAGTGGCTCATGCCTGTAATCCCAACACTTTGGGAGGCTGAGGCAGGAGGATTGCCTAAAATCAGGAGTTCAAGACCATCCTGGCCAACATGGTGAAACCCCATCTCTAATAAACATACAAAAACTAGATAGGTGTGGTGGTGTGTGCCTGTAATCCCAGCTTCTCAGAGAAACTGAGGCAGGACAATCACTTGAATCTGGGAGGTGGAGGTTGCAGTGAGATCTTGCCATTGCACTCCAGCCTGAGTGATAGAGCGAGACTCTGTCTCTAAATAAATAAATGAATTAAATAATGCAGACAGGATAATGAGCACAGTATATTTTAACGTAAGAATGCACTTTCAAAAATATGTGAATTATAGATTATGTCATTCTTACAAGCCCAACAGGATATTTTTTTAAATGACAACATAAAATACTACGAACAAACACACAGAAAGGTACATGCTCTTAAAGACTGGGTAAAAATTGGCCAGGTGTGGTGGCTCATGCCTGTAATCCAAGCACTTTGGGAGCCCGAGGCAGGCGGATCACCTGAGGTCAGGAGTTGGAGACCAGCCTGGGCAACATAGTGAAACCTCATCTCTATTAAAATACAAAAAAATTAGCCAGATGTGGTGGTGTGCACCTGTAATTCCAGCTACTTGGCAGGGTGAGGCAGGAGAATCGTTTGAACCTGAGAGGTGAAGGTTCCAACGAGCTGAGAATGTGCCACTGCACTCCAGCCTGGGAGACAGAGTGCAGCCTGGGAGACAGAGTGAGCCTGGGAGACAGAGTGCAGCCTGGGAGACAGAGGGCAGCCTGGGAGACAGAGTGCAGCCTGGGAGACAGAGTGCAGCCTAGGAGACAGAGTGAGACTCTGTCTCAAAAAAAAAAAAAAAAAAAAAAAAATTGGGTAAAAATGAAACCCTACATAGTTCAATGTACATTTATTTTCCCTGGGAGTAAGTATAGGTTTGACAGGACCCATTCTCAGGGAATATCTCTGTATTTGGCAAGTTAGGGAACCTTTCTCTGATGTCGTTTTCTCATCTGTCCTTAGAGACTCATAATTCTTTTTTTTTTTTGAGATGGAATCTCATTCTATAGCCCAGACTGGAGTGCAGTGGCACGATCTCAGTTCACTGCAACCTCAGCCTTCTAGGTTCAAGTGATTCTCCTGCCTCAGCCTCCGAGTAGCTGTGACTACAGGCGCACTCCACCACGCTCAGCTAATTGTTTTTTTTTTTACTTTTTGTATTTTTAGTAGAGACAGGGTTTCATCATGTTGGCCTGGATGGTCTCGTGATCCGCCTGCCTTGGTCTCCCAGAGTGCTGGGATTACAGGCATGAGCTGGGACAGGGAACAGAGGGATTCGGAGACCCTGAAGATACTTTTGGACAATGGTCTGAGGTTGGGACAGTGGCAGGAGACACTATTGACCCCGGATCTCCAGGACAAGAGACCAGCCTGGCAGTTACATGTGTTTCTTCAAACTGGTTGCCAGGTTGGAATGACCGATGACATCAGAGATTCCAGCCTTCCTGATTGGACCACACTCCGTGGGCGCTCAGAAACTCAGGTGAACAACAGCATCTTCTCAGAGCTGTTCTCCACTCCCAACTTCTCCCCCAGCCTTGAGAATAGATAACACACTTTTACCGGTCCTAATAGAGTGTGGAAGATGGCTTTGGACAGAACAGGCACCAGGTTCCATGGGAGGGAACAGAGTTTGGGAGACATCATGGCCAGCTGTCAACTGCAGCCCCAGCTTGAGGAGAGGAGCCCCTAGCCTAGCACCTCAGGGTACTCCCTCCTAGAGTTGGTGGATGATGAAGTGCCGGGACCATCAGGTGAGGGGACTGGAGGAAGAAGAGATGGGAGAGGATTGACTAAGAAGGAGGAGGGGGGCCGGGCGAGGTGGCTCACACCTGTAATACCAGCATTATAGGAGGATGAGGTTGGGTAGATCACCTGAGGTCAGGAGTCAAAGATAAGCCTGGCCAATATGGTGAAACCTTGTCTCTACTAAAATACAAACATGAGCTGGGTGGTAGTGGTGCGTGCCTGTAATCCCAGCTACTTGGGAGGCTGAAGTAAGAGAATCGCTTGAGCCTGGGAGGCTGAGGTTGCAGTGAGCCGAGATCACACCAATGCACTCCAGTCTAAATGAAAGACTGAGACCCTGTTTCAAAAAAAGGGAAGGGCCCCACAAGTCAGGAATAAGCTCCTGAGGAGGGTGTGTGGGAAGAAAGGAGGGACTCACGCCGGGTACAGTGGTTCACACCTGTAATCCCAGCAGGCTGGGAGGCTGAGGCAGGCGGATCACTTAAAAACAGGAGTTTGAGACAGCCTGGCCAACATATTGAAACTCCGTCTCTACAAAAAGTACAAAAATGAGCTGGGTGTTATGACGGGCACCT
Source organism: Ateles fusciceps (assembly GCA_036589455.1). Taxonomy (NCBI): domain Eukaryota; kingdom Metazoa; phylum Chordata; class Mammalia; order Primates; family Atelidae; genus Ateles; species Ateles fusciceps. Next base: position 644,654 of record JAZHEH010000734.1, on the reverse strand, counting down.
GTAAGCCCAGCTACTTGGGAGACTGAGGCAGGAGAATCACCAGAACCCAGGAGACAAATGTTGTAGTGAGCTGAGATCACACTACTACACTCCAGGTTGGGTGACAAAGCAAGACTCTGTCTTTTTCCTTTTTTTTTTAATAAAACAATTTTATTTAAAAAAGAAATGAACTAGAAAGAACAATGTGCTTAAAAAATAAAAACGTTTCCTTTCTTAGGAAATTTGCTTCACTAAAACCATGTTGTAAAGGAAATTCAAAGGCTGTTACCTTACTCAACACGTGTAGAAATTGGGTTCTCATTTAGATAGAGCCAACAGCCATTTTCTAAGAACACTGGCAAACTGACTGCTCTTCATGTAGGAAACTGATAATTTGGAAACTAGTTTGCATTTTCAGTATTTGTCTCCAAAGGTTGCTTTTTAAGGTAAACTAACCACCTAAATTGTTAAGTCCTTTTGGGGCAGCAAAAACAGCCCTTATTAACCATCAACAACCAGTTTGAACAGTAATTCAGTATTCTTTGGAAACACGTCTTTTTACAAAGGAGCACTACTTAGGCCCCCACTGCTTCTGGTTAACAGATGAACCTAAACAAAAAAAGGAACCAAAATGTAACCTATTGGTCCAATGAATTCCCTGAATTTATATATAAGAGAACTTATGAGGCCACTTGAAGACCAACTTTTATCTGTGACATCTGATAACATTTCTGAGATGGGGTCTGTCAACCAGGCTGGAACATAGTGGGGCAGTCAGCTCACTATAGCCTCGACCTCCTAGGATCAAGGGATCCTCCCATCTCAGCCTCCCAAGCTGCTGGGACTACAGATGTGTAACACCAAGCCTGGCTAATTTGTCTATTTTTGGTAGACAGGGTCTTGCTATGTCACCCAGGCTAGTCTCAAACTCCTGGACTTGGGATCCATCTGCCTTGGCCTCCCAAAGTGCTGAGATTATAGGCATGACCTACTGTGCCGGGCCCTGGTAACTTTTACTGTTCCTTTGAAGGTGTTTTTCCTAATATGAGGATTGCCAGCCTACTGAGTCTGTGGTGTGTAATGCTTATTAAAAAATGGTTTTCATCAAAGCTGAAGCTACCTTCTCTTACCAAAAAATTTAGTTTATCCTGAAGACGCTAATAATAAATTGTATACACAAGGGGTCACAACTGACTCCAGATGAATACTTATGACTATTGCAGGGGAATTTTTAAAACTAAGGTTTAAATGTGGACATGGTACCAAGGTAGTTTTCAGCTGAAGAATTTTACCAATGTGCCTACTAGAAAGGGACAAAGTTTTGAAATATGTACTTGTAGGGAAACAAATGGTGTCATCAGGTTTTACTGTCAACTACAAACCTTACCCAGCCAGAAACCTTCGTATTTTAGATGGTAGGAAAGACATTCCGCATTTAGGCAAGTAGGGTTCTCATTCAACCCTTTTCTGCTGCTTTTAGAACCTTCTGCTACCATATCCACCATTTCCACCACCAGATCCATAAACACCACCATAGGGACTGCCCGAGCTCCTTCCATCAAAACTGCCGCCCTTCATGGGTCCATAATTTGATTGCTGTTGTCCACTATAATTTCCAAAATCATTATCGTTCCCACCACCACCATAGTTACCACCGCCAAAATTTCCTCCTTCATTGTAACCATCATATCCTCCACCACCGCCACCATATCCACCACCTTGGTTTCCATGTCCTGGTCCACCACCACCATAGCCCCCTCTACTACTATAACCAGGACCACCGCCATAGTTGCCACCATCACCAAATCCATTATATCCACCATCACCTCCTCCATAACTACCTCTGCTGCCACCACCTCCACCCCCATAACCTCCTCTTCCACCAAAGTTTCCACTACGGCCAAAATTACCTCCACCACCTCCAAAGTTTCCTCCGTGACCCATAAAATTGCCAGATCCACCTCCACGACCTCTCTGTGATCCAGCAGACTGCATCTCTTGTTTAGAAAGGGCCTTTTTCACTTCACAATTATGCCCATTAATAGTGTGGTATTTCTGAACAACAATTTTATCAACTGTATCACGATCATCGAAAGTTACAAAAGCAAATCCTCTCTTTTTCCACCCTGCCTGTCTTCCATAACTTCTATGGTTTCAATTCTGCCATACTTTTCAAAGTAGTCTCTCAAATTATACTCTTCCATGTCTTCTTTAATACCACCAACAAAAATTTTCTTCACTGTTAGATGGGCGCCAGGCTTTACAGAATCCTCTCTAGAAACAGCTCTCTTTGGTTCCACTACACACCTGTCAACCTTGTGTGGCGGAGCACACACTGCTCCATCCACCTCTTCAACACGAGAATAAGTCACAAAACCAAAGCCCCTGGAACATTTGGTTTGGGGATCTCTCATTACCACACAATCTGTAAGTGTGCCCCATTTCTCAAATTGTTCTCTTAAACTATCATCTGTAGCTTCAAAGCTCAGACCACCAATAAACAGTTTTCTCAACTGCTCTGGTTCCTTTGGATCATGGCGCTCCATTTTGAGACTGGACTCGCCTCTTCCAACTCCAGTTCAATATCGACTCTGTCTTTAAAAAAAAAAAAAAGAGGGACTCAGAGAGCCAGCGACCAGGGAAGGAAATGAGGAAGCGTTCTGAAGACAGAGAGATGGAAGAATGAGAAGGAGAAGGAGAGGCTCATGGGGTTCAGCAGGAGAGAAGGCAACAGTCTGTGGGGCTGGAGAGGATAGAGAGTGGTTTGGGGTTTTGGGTCGGGGTCTAAGGTGATCAATTGCAGAAGCATTACACAGTGGCCTGCTTTCTTTACTCAGTCCCTTGGGTAGATCCTGGCACCCCGAGTAAGTTCCTTTACTGGAACAGGAAGAGGGAGTGGTCGGACCAATCTGAGGAGGAGCCCAAGGAGGAGACAGAGAAGGAGCACACCCCTGAGCCTGAGGAGACCTGGGTGCTGGACACCCTGTGTGGGCTCAAGATCAAGCTAAAGCGATGGCGAGTGTCGCCTGTACTCCGTGAGCACCCCGAGGCCTTCAACACGCTGCTTGGTAGGAGGACACCCCAGAGAACATCTCCAATCCTGTTCTTTTAAAAAAGGGGGGAAATTCCCATAACCATACTTTTCCCATGGGAAAAACATGCCCCCCAGTGGGTGAGCTCTCCATGTGGGAGGACTCAGAGGATCCTAAGCATCACTCATGAGGGATGTTTAGGAGACGATAGAGGACTCAGCTAGACTTAATAAGGGTCTGTGAATGGGATAAGAAAGCTTGGTTTCGGGCCAGGCGCAGTGGCTAATGCCTGAGATCCCAGCACACTGGGAGGCTGAGGCAAGAGCATCGCTTGAACTCAGGACTTGGAGGCTGCAGTGAGCTATGACTGCACCACTGCACTCCAGCCTGGGTCACAGTGCAAAACCTTGTCTCAGAAGAACAACAAAGGCCAGGCACAGTAGCTCATGCCTGTAATCCCAGCACTTTGAGAGGCCAAGGCGGGTAGGTCACCTGAGGTCAGGAGTTAGAGACCAGCCTGACCAACATGGTGAAACCCCATCTCTACTAAACATAAAAAATTAGACAGGTGTGGTGGCACACGACTGTAATCAATGCTACTCAGGAGGCTGAGGCAGGAGGATCACTTGAACCGGGGAGGCAGAGGTTGCAAGTGAACCAAGATTGCGCCACTGCATTCCAGCCTGGGTGACAAAGTGAGACTCCATCTCCAAAAAATAAATAAAAATAAAAATAAAATAAAAACATCAAAAAACACAGAAAAACAGTTTCACCTGTGCCCTCTAAAACTTAATGTCTCTTGCTGACTTTTCTTTATATTTTTTTTTTTTCCAGAAACAGAGTCTTGCCCTATCATCCAGGCTGGAGTGCAATGGCATGATCTTGGCTCACTATAACCTCCGCCTCCTGGGTTCAAGCGATTCTCCTGCCTCAGCTGCCCGAGTAGCTGGGATTACAGGCCAGCATCACACCACGCCGGCTAATTTTTTATATTTTTAGTAGGGACGAGGTTTCACTCTGGTAGCCAGGATGGCCTTGTACTCCTGACCTCATGATCTGCTCGCCTCGGCTTCCCAAAGTTCTGAGATTACAGGCGTGAACCACCGTGCCCACCCCTATGTTTTTTTTCAAATTGGCACCAGGTTGGAATAACCAGTGACATTAGAGATTTCAATCTTCCTGATTGGACTGACTGTTGGCGCTTGGGAGCTCAGGTGGACGACAGCATCTTCTCAGAGCTGTTCTCCACTCCCGACTTCTCCCCAGCCTTGAGAATAGATAACACACTCCTCTGGGTCCTAGTCGAGTCTGGAAGAAGGCTTTGGACAGAACAGGGACTAGGTTCCATGGGAGGGAACAAAGTTTGGGAGAGATCATGGCCAGCTGTCGACCGCAGCCCCCAGGTTAAGGAGAGCAGCCCTCAGCCTAGCACCTCGGGGTACTGCCTCCTAGAGGTGGTGGATGATGAAGTGCCAGGACCATCAGATGAGGGGACTGGAGGAAGAAGAGATGGGAGAGGATTGACTAAGAAGAAGGAAGGGGGCCAGGTGCAGTGGCTCACACCTGTAATCCCAGCACTTTGGGAGGCCAAGGCAGGTGGATCACCTGAGGTCAGGAGTTTGAACCCAGCATGGCCAACATAGTGGAACCCTGTCTCTACTAAAAATACAAACATGATCCTGGCAGTGCACACCTGTAATCCCAGCTACTCAGGAGGCTGAGGCAGGAGAAGCACTAGGCCTAGAAGGCGGAGGTTGTAGTGAGCTGAGCTCTTGCGACTGCACTCCAGTCTGGGTGAGGGAGTGAGACCCTGTGTCAAAGAAAAAAAAAAAAAAAATAAGGAAGAACCCAGTTATCAGAAAGGAACACTTGAGGAGGGTTTGGGGGAAGAAAGAAGGGACTCAGGCCAGGCGCAGTGGCTCACACCTGTAATCCCAGCACTTTGGGAGGCCAAGGCAGGTGGATCACTAGAGGCCAGGAGTTTGAGACCAGCCTGGCCAACATGGTGAAACCCCATCTCTACAGAAAATACAAAAATGAGCTGGGCATTATGTGGGCACCTGTAATCCCAGCTACTTGGGAGGGTGAGGTAGAAGAATCACTGGAACCCGGGAGACGGAGGTTTCAGCAAGCCAAGATGGCAACACTACACTCCAGCCTGGGCAACAGAGAAAGACTTGGTCTCACAAAAAAAAAAAAAAAAAAAAAAGGAAGGAGTCAGAGATCCAGGGACTAGGGAAGGAAATGAAGCATTCTGAGGACAGAAAGATAGATGAATGGGGAGGAGAAGGAGAGGCACATGGGGTTCAGTAAGAGAGAAGGATGGAAAGATGGCTCAGAGAAGCCACCAGTCTGCAGGGCTGGGGAGGATGGAGAGTGGTCTGGGGTTTGGGTTGGGGTCTAAGGTGATTAATAGCAGAAGCATTACACAGTAGCCTGCTTTCTTTACTCATCTCCTTGAGTAGATTCCAGCCCACCTAATATCCTTTGCTGGAAAAGGAAGAGGGAGTGGTCGGACCAATCTGAGGAGGAACCCGACAAGGAGACAGAGAAGGAGCACTCCCCTGAGCCTGAGGAGACCTGGGTGCTGGACACCCTGTGTGGGCTCAAGATCAAGCTAAAGCAACGGCGAGTGTCACCCGTGCTCCCTGAGCACTACGAGGCCTTCAACACGCTGCTTGGTAGGAGGACACCCCAGAAAGCACCTCCAATCCTGTTCTTTTAAAAAAGAGGAAACTTCCCATAATCATACTTTTCCCATGGGAAATATGCCCCCCAGTGTGTTAGTTCTCCATGTGGGAGGACTCAGAAGTGATCACTCGTGAGGGACTTAGGAGGCATAGACGATTCAGCTAGACTTGATCAAGGTCTGCGATTGGGATAAGAAAGCTTGGTTTCAGGCCAGGCGCATGGCTCATGCCTGAGATCCCAGGAGGTTGAAAGGCTGAGGCAAGAGGATCGCTTGAACTCAGGGCTTTGAGGCTGCAGTGAGCTATGACTGCACCACTGCACTCCAGCCTGGGTGACAGAGCGAAACCCTGTCAAAGAAGGAAAACCAAGGCCAGGTGCAGTAGTTCACATCTGTGATGCCAACATTTTGGGAGGCCGAGGCAGGTGAATATATTGAAGTCAGGAGTTTGAGACCAGCCTGACCAACATATTGAAACCCCATCTCTACGAAAATATAAAACTCAGTCTGGTGTGGTGACACACACCTGTAACCCCAGCTATCCAGGAGGCTAAGACAGGAGAATCCCTTCAACCCGGGAGGGGGAGGTTGCAGTGAGCCGAGATCGCGCCAGTGAACTCTATCCTTAGCAACAGAGCCAGAATCCGTATCAAATAAAGAAATAAATAAAAGAATAAAGAAAAACAAAATCAAAAAACAAAGAAAGCAGTTTCAGTTGTTTGAAACTGTAAATGTAATATCTCAGAAACGTAATGTCTCTTGCTGACTTTTCTGAACCTAAGTATCTCCATGCCTAGAAGGGGATACCAAGGCCATGGTCACATCCTAATGTGACTGTCACATGAGGAAACAATGGGAATCACTTTATGACTCTGCAGTGGTCCCTGTGTGTCTGCGGGGAGGGCATCCTGGCTTCTTCCCAGCTCTCCATCCGGTAGATTCTCACACCCAGGGCCTCCTTCGGCCTTTTCTCAGGGCAGTCTCCGAGCGGGAGCCTCTCTCCCTTGTCCAGTGAAAGTCATTCTCTCCTCCCCCATCCACCTCACCTGCGGCCACCATCCTGAGACCTTCCCCAGGGAGGCGCAGTTCTCCTGGCTGCCCTGTTTCTCCCATGGAAACGCCTTTCTGCTTCTCACGCTAACATCTGCTCTCTAATCACAGAGGATCCTGTCGTGAAAAGATTCCTGGCCTGGGACAAAGATCTGAGGGCATCCGACAAGGTAAGGTCGTTCTCCAAGAAACCGTGTTCCTGTTCCAACACACAGCCTGGGGGAGGGCGCAGCTTCCACACCCACAGTTCCCGTCCCCTCTCCTCCACCAGCTCCCACCTGACGCTCCACAGTCTTATTCTATTTTATTCTGAGACAGAGTTTTGCTCTGTTGCCCAGGCTGAGGGCAGTGTCCTGATCTCGGCTCAATGCAGCCTCCCCCCTCCAGGGTTCAAGTGATTCTCCTGCCTTAGCCTCCCAAGTAGCTGGGATTGCAGGCGTGCACCACCATGCTCGGCTCATATTTGTGTTTTCTGTAGAGACAGGGTTTTGCCATGTTGGCCGCACTGGTCTTGAACACCTGACCTCAGGTGATCCACCCGCCTTTGCCTCCCAAAGGGCTGTTACTATAGTCATGAGCCACTGTGCCCAGCCAGCTGCCATGGTCTTGAATCTTGGTACAAACCCAGGTTTTTGATTTTTGTTTTTTGGGTTTTTTTGTTTTTTCAGACAGAGTCTAGCTCTGCTCCCTAGGATAAAGTGCAATGGCCTCTAATTCCTAGGTTCAAGTAATTCTCCTGCCTCAGCCTCCTGAGTAGCCAGACTACAGGCACATGTCACCATGCTCGACTAATTTTTGTAATTTTTGGAGAAGAGGGTCTCGCTATGTTGCCCAGGTTGTTCTCAAATTTGGGCTCACGTGATCCTCCTGTCTCCGCCTCTCACAGTGCTGGAGTCACAGGCTTGAGCTGCCACTCCCAGCTATTCTTGGTCTTTTTATGATTTGTCAGCGTCTCCCTCAGGACTCTCCTGGTTTCTTGCAGAGTGAATGAGTGGCCCCTGCCTCTCCTAGGGGTCCTTAGGGATCTGAGCCTGGGTCGCAGTCTGGCCGCAGCCCTGAAGCTCCCGGCCCCTCTACTCTCAGCTCTTTGGGACAGTTCTCTGCCTTGCACACACAAGACCCTCCTGACGCCAGCCAACCTAGACACACTCCCTACAAAGGTCCCATCGGAGCTCACCATCCTGGGAGCATCGCCGACATCCCTTCCTCCAGCTTCTCAGATTTGCATCCGACCTTCTAATACCCCTCCACCTCACTATTTCCCAATGAGCACAGTCACCCCAATGCTGAGGTCCCTTCTGTGATGTGCAACACCTCCTGGCCCCCATTCCCCCCATCTGCGCGATCTTCCTCTTCCAAGATGTGACCTCTCCCTCTCTGTGTTCCTTTCTCTCTACCAGTATCTCCTAGCGATGGTCATAGCGTATTTTAGCCGCGCCAGCCTCTTCTCCTGGCAATACCAACGCATTCATTTCTTCCTGGCTCTGTGAGTGCTTTGCTCCCTCCTATCCGTCAATATCCAACACCCTGAGACAGCGGGGCAAGTCGGATTCCAACCTCTCATTTATTCTTTCACCTATTTGTCCTCTTTACTCTGTGTATAAACAAGATAGGATTATACAATGGCGTTCTTAGACTGTTCCTTCTGAAAACAAACTCAGGCCAGGCATGGTAGCTCACCCCTGTAATCCCAGCACTTTGGGAGGCCAAGGCAGGCAGATCACCTGAGGTCAGGAGTTTGAGACCAGCCTGGCCAACATGGTGAATCTCCACTTCTACTAAAAATACAAAAATTGGCCAAGTGTGGTGGCATGTGCCTGTAATCCCAGCTACTTGGGAGGCTGAGGCAGGAGAATCGCTTGAACCTGGGAGGCAAAGGTTGCAATGAGCCAAGATTACGCCATTGCACTCCAGCCTGGGCGACAGAGCAAGACTATGTCTCAAAAAAAAAAAAAAAAAAAATTAGCCGGGCCTGGTGGTGTGAACCTGTAATCCCAGCTACTTAGGAGGCTGAGGCAGGAGAACCGCTTGAACCAAGGAGGCAGAGGTTGCAGTAAGCTAGGATTAATTAAGCCACTGAACTCCAGCCTCAGTGAAAAAGCAAGATGTTTTCTCAAAACAAAACCAAACTCAAATGCCAGTTTAAAAATGAAAGAATAAAACCAAAGGAACCATCCACCCCTCCTAAGGAGAGAGGAAAAGGAGCAGACACAACGCTTCCCCCAGCAACAGCCATTTCTGGTTCTTCTGTCTCTCTCCTTCCCACATCAACCGCAAATGCAATGGTTCATCATCCTCCTCCGGGTTCCCATAACAGAGGCCACAGTTCAGGCCCCCTTGCTTCACTGCAATCCACTGCCAAATGCTCCCTGCTGGGGCCTCCTGGAACCTCTCCCCCAAGCCAGGGGCCTTCCTAGTGCCGCCTGAACATCTCTCCAAGGCACAGGTCCACCCCCACTGCCCACCTGAACATCTTCCTTAGCTGATGTCTTTTGAAATGGAGGCCAGGTCCACAGTGCCAATTCCACCCTCTCTACAATCTCTCTACAGCCAAACCAGCTCGCCATGCTGGTATTTCCTGGCTTGGTTTCACCACTCCTTCCAAATGCCCGCCACTCGACTTTGCGTCTGTGTTTTCTGTCTGGGGTCCTGCACACGTGTGGTTCTGAAGGGAAGCACCCATTCCTTGACATCAGTTTACCCCACAGCCTCCGTGATGCCTTCCCCTCATCTTCCCACCTCTGTACGCCCATAGCACGCCAGTGACATCCTATTATCATGTGACATTGGGATGAGGTTATCTGCCCTGGTTTCTCCCAGTCCCATTAGACTAGATGCCTGCAGAAGGCAGGATCTTGAAAAATATCAATGTATTCTATTTCTTTTATTTTTTGGCACACAGACTCGCTCTGTCCCCCAAGCTGGAGTGCAGTGGTGAGATCATAGCTCACTGCAGCCTCCATCCCTTGGGCTCAAGTGATCCTCCCACCTCAGCCTCCTGATTAGCTCAGACTACAGGGCTGTGCCATCACACCTGGATAATTACTTATGTATTTATTTTATTTTTTTAATTTTTTTTATTTTCTTTGAGAAGGAGTCTCGCTCTGTCACCCAGGCTGGAGTGCAATGACAGGAACTCAGCTCACTGCAACCTCTGCCTCCCGGGTTCAAGTGATTCTCCTGCCTCAGCTTTCTGAGTAGCTAGGCCTACAGGCCCGTGCCACCAGGCCTGGCTGATTTTTTGTATTTTTAGTAGAGACGGTGTTTCACCGTGTTAACTGGGATGGTCTCAATTGCCTGTCCTGGTGATCCGCCGGCCTCAGCCTCCCAAATTGCTGGGATTACAAGCGTGAGCCACTGTGCCCATCCTATGTATTTATGTATTTATTTATTTATTTATTGAGACTGAGTCTCACTCTGTCTCCCAGGCTAGAATGCAGCAGACCTATCTCAGCTCACTACAACCTCCACCTCCTGGGTTTATGTAATTCTTGTGCCTCAGCCTCTAGAGTAGCTAGGACTAAGGTGTGTGCTACCACGCCAGGGGATTTTTGCGTTTTTAGTAGAGATGGGGTTTCACCATGTTCAACAGGTTGGTCTCAAACTACTGGCCTCAAGTCATCCACCCGCTTCAGCCTCCCAAAGTGTTGGGATTACAGGTGCGAGCCACCGGGCACCACCGGAAGTTCTTTATTTTTAAGAGAGACAAGGGTTTTCCTATGTTGTCCAGTCTTGTCTCGAACTCCTGGCCTCAAGCAATCCTCCTGCGTCGGCCTCCCAAAGTGCTGGGATTCCAGGCCTGAGCCACCACTCTCAGCCATCAGTTGGCTTTTTGTCTCCATCCCGAAGGTGTGAGGGGCGCCCTTCAGCAGGCCTCTGTCCAGCAGGGCCCTCCTGAGGAAGGCATGGCTCTCTGCAGGGTGGGTGCCAGTCCTGAGCTGAGGATGGTCCCCCGCCCTCCTCTCTGGGAAGCTGACCTCAGCCGGAGGTCTCTCCTGGTGGTGCCCCTGAGCAGCAGCCTGATTTCTGCCCCCAGCTACCTGGCCAATGACATGGAGGAGGACGACGAGGGCCCCAAACAAGCCATCTTCTACTTCCTCTATGGGAAGAACCGCTCCCAGCGACCCTTGTTCCAGAAGGTTCGCTTCCAGTTCTTCTGTTCCATGCACTGGAGGGCTTGGGTTTCCCCCGGAGGAGCTGGAGGAGGTGGGTGGGATGTGGGGGAGGTGGAGGAGGTGGGGAGGAATCGGGTAGTTGGAGGCTGGATAAGGGGAGGGAGGAGTATCCTGGGGGTCCCCATCTTATCAAGGGGCATTTGTTTTTGCAGATCCAGGCTTATGACCCAGAGCACTGGGTGTGGGCACGAAATCGTACCCTCCTTTCCTAGAGCTCCAGGGACTGTGGAGGCCTGAGGTCATCACCCTGAGCAAAGGTACATCTGCGTCCCCTGGGGTCAAGGCAGAATATTGTGTCTATTTAGGAAATCTGAGGAACCCAATTGCTTGATCTACCTTCAAGCCTGGGCAACATGGCGAGATCCCTTCTCCACAAAAATACACAAATTAGCTGGGCAATGTGGGAGGTATCCCTATTCCCAACTACTCAGGAGGCTGAAGAGGGAGGATCGCTGGAGCCTGGGGGTTGGAGCAGCAGGGAGCCCTGATCCTGCCACTGTACAACAGCCTGGTCGACAGAGTGAGACCCTGTCTCAAAATTCATTAGAAATACTGAGTTCTGGGAGGTGCTCTAGGATTTACACACTTGGATTACCTAGTTGGGTCAAGGATTCAATGAAGATTTGGTTTACATCTTGTGCAGCTAACCATGTTGAGGACTCAGCATGAGACAAACATTAGGAAGTAGGATTATGGATTAGGCTGCGGGACTCGTGGTTCGTGATATTGACACATTAGAAACATATCTAGCATGGTTAATAGTTTAGATCTTAAATGACCCGAAAGGCCCCACATGTGATGAAGTCTAAAGCCACATTGTCTGAGGGTGCTCTACTCCCTGGGCAGACCCACACAAAGTCCTGGCGAGGAAGCAGATCACTGGGGCTGGCCTTGGGTGTATTAAGTGAGTTTTGGAGTCAGGGTCACCAAACTATGCATATCACAATTGAACACCACGGTTCAGAAGCAGGCTAGAGAATGAAAGGCAGGAGATGAAACTGGATTGATCGATTGCTCTGAACTCTAGTTAGAATTGACATGGGACGTGAATGACCTTCCTAGAGAACTGCCTCCTTGAAGCCTGACATCCTCACTCTCACTTCCAGAACACCGGGCCCAGGGGAGATGCGGATTTTCAGCACGAAGTTTATTCCAGTTCTAATGGCAGATGGACACCAGGAAGGAGGAGAGGAGCCATTTGTGCAGGTCATCTAGAGGAACCTGGACTGTTCTAGAAGGAGCTGAATAGAGTGATTACGCTGTCCTCCTAGGAGTGGGGGCGTGGGGAGATGGTACCCTTGGAGTCCATGGAGGACAGTGAGAAGTCAGGGGGTGTTTCTGGTTCCACCTCTTCCTGCAGCACCACCTCCCTTTTTATATTGCTGAATTCCAGCCTCCGTGGGGTGGAACCTGGAGGTCCTGTTTCCTATGGACTTGGATACCACAGTCCAGGAGCATTTGAAGGCACAGTGCAGGTGCTCAGATTGGCACGGAATTATTTGTAAAATATGAGTGCCACAGGATTGTAACAGATAGCTTCATGCATACTATGCATTTTAGTGGTTTCTTTGCAAAATGTTGGCCATCAAATAATTCATATGTTTATTTCAAATAGTTTGGAAATTGTTGTACTTTTGAAAACATGCTGTTCCTGTAGCGTTTTTGATGAGAGTTATAGCTATTATATATACATAAATATAGTTTTCTTTTCATTTTTAAGAAAGAATTTGTTTTATCCTAAATCTTTTCTTATCTTTAAATTGTTTTATCTATTATGATATGTGCTCCTGAAGCGAGCACTCTTTTTTATCTATGATACTTACATAATAATCTATTGTATTTATAGATATGTGATAGTTCTCCTAAATTCTTCTGACAGAAATTTTTATTCGCTGTTTAGTGTTTGTTACTGAATTCTGAGCATTCAGTTGTGATTTTTAACACGTCCTACATATATACTAATATGTCTAATATATACTATACACTTATTGGTTTATTTTGGAAAAGATGGGCATAGAATTATTACTACATTTATTTTAATAGTTTGGAAATCCTGGTAGTTTTGAATAGATGCTGTTCCTATCAAGTTGTGTGACGGCTGTTGTAGCTACTACATACACATAAGTATAATGTTGTTTTTCTTTTTAAGAGAGGATTCTTTCCATCCTAAATCTTTTTTCTTTAAATATTTGTATCTATGATTATGTGCTCCTGAAGCGAGCACTGTTTTTATGTATGATGCTTACTTAACATATCTATTACCTTTATAGCTACATGGTAGTTCCCCTAAATTCTTGTAGAAATAAATCTGTATTTGACGTTTAGTGTATGATTTGAAATGCGAGAATTCAGATGTATTTGCCTTGTAGTGACATGTTTGTAAGTTACCTTGAAGAGACCATGTGTTTGAAGGAGGCCATGAGCCGCATGTTTTGAAGGGAACAGTGCAGTGCATCTCTTGGGAAACGTAATAAACATGAAATGTTCTCGCCTTCACAGCGAGTGCGATCAGACTGCTCCAGATTGCTTATTTGCTGTCAAGTGACATTTTTCCTTAATGGGGTTGTGGTTACTTGGACATACTTATTAGCTCTGGAAGATAATCTTGTATTATTTCTTCTGTAGATAAAAACATAAGGCTGAGTACAGTGCTCACACCTATAATCCCAGCACTTTTGGAGGTCATGGGGGGACGATCACTTGAGGCCAGGAGTTGAAACCAGCCTGGGCAACATGGCATCTACATCAATTTTTTAAAAAGAAAAAAAAAAAACATCACAGAAGGCTGATCCCAAGCTAGAGTTTTTTGTTTTGTTTTGTTTTTTGGTTTCTTTTTTTGAGACAGATTCTTGCTCTGTTGCCCAGGCTATAGTGCAGTGGCATGATCTTGGCTCACTGCAACCTCCACCTCCCAGGTCCTAGTGATTCTTCTGCCTCAGCTTCCCGAGTAGCTGGGATTACAGGTGTGGGCCATCACACATCGGCTAATTTTTATATTTTTAGTAGAGACAGCATTTCACCATGTTGGCCAGGCTGATCTTGAACTCCTGACTCCAAGTGATCCACCTGCCTCGGTTTTCCAAATGGCTGGGATTACAGTCGTGAGTCACCGTGCCCGGCCTGATACTTTCATTACAGTTTTCAATAAGAAAAACACTGGCAAAAGCTAAGACCAGCCAAAAGCAGAGACACAAAACGCAAACTCTGAGAGGGTGTCAAAGACGCCCTCTCTGTGTCCTCAGGACGCCCCATCCTCTCAGCACACTGATGTGTGTCACCAGCCAGGGAAGCTCCCCTGGGCTTCCATGTCCAGGGCTTTTATTACAGTGGCCGAGTTGATTCAGTCACTGGCCAGGCAGCTGAGTCCATCTCCAAACCCCCAGTTCCTTTCTGGGAGTCAGGCTGACACCATATGGCTCAAAGTCACAACCTTCAAATCACATGATTGGTCATCTGGTGTGGGTGACCCCCTTGCCAAGCCATCTGGTTGGCATGAACTCAGGTGTAACCCTGGGGGGGCCACCATGAGTAACAGACGAGCCTCTCACCCAAGAAATTCCAAGGACATAGGTCTGTCTCCAGAAATCAGAGACAAAGGACTGAAACAACTGGGAAAAAGTAGGGAAGTGTCAGACAGCAAAGAAACAGATAAACTCCTTTCCATATGTGTGTATATATAATGTATATAAAATACATATTCAACGTGTTAATATATTAAATATATAGATTGCTTTATCAATATGTCATATTTATATATCTTATATTTATATATAAAAATAGAATAAATATAGCGAGAAATTTATATAAATTTCTCCTTTTATTTATTTATTCATTATTGAGTTGGAGCCTTGCTCTGTTGTCCAGGCTGGAGTGCAGTGGCGAGATCTTGACTCACTGCAACCTCTGCCTCCCAGGTTCAAGCAATTCTTCTGCCTCAGCCTCCCAAGTAGCTGGGATTACAAGCACTCAGCGCCACACCTGGGTAGTTTTTGTATTTTTAGTAGAGATGGGGTTTTACTGTGTTAGCCAGGCTGGTCTCGTACTCCTGACCTCATGTGATCCACCTGCCTCGGCCTCCCACAGTGCTGGGATTACAAGTGTCAGCCATGACGCCTGGCCAAATTTCACTCTATATTTATATACATAAAAGGAAACATATGTGTGGTTGGGGGGGAGGGGCTTGGGATGCCATAACAAAATACCGTAACTGGGTGGCTTAAATAGCACAAATTCATTTTCTCACAGTTCTGGAGGCTGGAAGTCCAAGACCCAGGCGCCATCAAGACTGGTGTCTGTCAAGGCCTCTCTTCCTGGATTGTAGGTGGCTGGGCAAACAGCATTGTCTGTCTCTGGCTCTGGGAGGCTGAGAGACATCCCAGTCTGGTGAACAGCAGTGCAGTCCGTCTCCAGTGGGGACCCAATGTCAGAACAGAGAGGGAATATTTAGAACACTCCCAGAATATGCTGTCGAGAGAAATGAAAGAAATTAGCAAAGCCCCTTTTAATGGTAGTAAGCTAAGGGAGAGGTTCCACTGATGAGAACATGTCAGCATTTCTAGAATGTCTGAGAAATGCCTCCAGGAATTTATGTTCTGGGACCCCAAGGCACAGGGTGTCAGTTTGTCCTTGGCACCGACTTTGTATCTCAGAGTGCCCCAGAGAGCTCTAGAAGGCTCCAAAAATGGTCGTATGCACTGACATTAACCCCTTCCAGTTAGCAGAGGCAGACATGCAGGTTTTCTTTGTCCTTTTTTTCTCTCTTTTGAGACAGAGTTTGCTGTCACCCAGGCTGGAGTGCAGTGGCGCAATCTTGGCTCACTGCAACCTCCGAATCCCAGGTTCAAGCAATTCTCCTGCCTCAGCCTCCCTAGAAGATGGAATTATGAGAATGTGCCACCACACTCAGCTAATTTTTGTACTTTTAATAGAGATGGGGTTTCACCATCTTGGCCAGGCTGGTCTTGAACTCCTGACCTCAGGTGATCTGCTCACCTTAGCCTCTCAAAGTGCTAGAATTACAGGCATGAGCCACCATGACCAGCTGACTTCCAGAGTTTTAACAACAGATGTGGTTG
Source organism: Ateles fusciceps (assembly GCA_036589455.1). Classification (NCBI taxonomy): domain Eukaryota; kingdom Metazoa; phylum Chordata; class Mammalia; order Primates; family Atelidae; genus Ateles; species Ateles fusciceps. Next base: position 628,654 of record JAZHEH010000734.1, on the reverse strand, counting down.
AAGAAGAAAAGGAAGCCATGGTCTGTAGACAGCAGGAGCTTCATGAAAAGAGGCCAGTGAAGGGCAGGACGTGAAGTTCTCTACCTAGAGGAAAGCAGCCCAGAGACTCTCATAGGGACTTCAGCACAGAGGGCCGGGAAAATCTGCATGAACCTAAGAGAGGACAAGGGCTTGACTGTTTCTACCGACTCACAAGATGCAATCCTTGTCGTCCATGCCCATGAGGCAATCTGGAATAAAGGGGGCCTCACGCCTGTAATCCCAGCACTTTGGGAAGCCAAGAAGGGCAGATCACCTGAGGTTGGGAGTTTGAGACCAGCCTGACCAATGTGGAGAAACTACATCTCTATTAAAAATACAAAATAAGCTGGGTGTGGCTGCACATGCCTGTAATTCCAGCTACTCAGAAGGCTTAGGCAGGAGAATCGCTAGAATCTGGGAGGTGGAGGTTGCTGTGAACTGAGATTGCGCCATTGCACTCCAGCCTGGGCAAGAAGAGCTAAATTCTGTCTCAAAAAAAAAAAAAAAAAAGTAAAAAAGAGGGGACCTTCTAAATGCCAATAACAAGGAAATCAAATGTGCAACAGAAATATTGGCACTGATTTGGGCTGTGGAAAGGCCTAAACAGGTTACTGTGGTCCATTGTCAACGTCATCAGCGGGGTGACTCTGAAATAGTAAATTTCAGAAGCCATGGCCAAGATAGTCGCATGGGTGGGGAAGTCCTCCAAATGTCTCTGCTTCCTTCAGTATCTCTTTATAAAATAAGCTGAGGTACTCCTCTGAGGAACTTCTTTTTTCTTTCTTTTTTTCTTTTTTGAGACAAAGTTTCACTCTTGTTGCCAGGCTGGAGTGGGATGGGGTAATCTCAGATCACTGCAACAGCAGCCTCCTGGGTTCAAGCAATTCTCCTGCCTCGAACTCTCAAGTACCTGGGATTACAGATGCCTGCCACTACACCTAACTAATTTTTTGGATTTTTAGTAAAGATGGGTGTCACCATGTTGGCCAGGCTGGTCTTGAACTTATGACCTCAAGTGATCCACCCACCTCAGTCCCCCAAAGTGCTGGGATTATAGGTGTGAGCCACTGCACCTGCCCCTGCCTGGGGATTTTAAAAGCCACTGGAGATAGATATCACCTGAGTTCTGTAAGGTGGTCCTAAATAGAAGAGATAGGATATGAGTGCCTGCAAATGTGAACTGGGTTATTTTAAAAGACGTCCATGACTCCTTACACTATGGGAAGGAGGCAGGACACCGCTTGCTCGTTGGCATTATAAGCGCCCCATGATGAAAGGAAATAATATAATAGATAAAGCGGCTGACCACTGTGTCTATCATCAGAATATCAATGCTCCAACCAGACCTCCCATACCTCTTTTTTGAGACAGGGTCTCGGTCTCAATCTCTCTCTCCCCCCCCCGCCCCCAGTCTGGAATGCAGTGGCGCCATCTCAGCTCACTGCAACCTCCACCTCCCATACTCAAGTGATTCTCCCACTTCGGCCTCCTGAATAGCTAGGATTACAGGCACACACCACATCCAGCTAATTTTACACTTTAATAAAGACGGGGTTTTACCATGTTGGCCAGGCTGGTATCAAACTCCTGACCTCAAATGATCCACCCGGCTTGGCCTCTAAAAGTGCTGGGATTACAGGCATGAGTCACTGTCTCCAGCCCCTCCCATATCTCTTTTGGCCAAGGCAGTACAATTCAGAAGAACCATGTCAGGGAATATTGGCAAATGGACTTCAATGTGATGCCTGCGGCTCCTGGAGGATTTCCGTACCTCCTGGTGCTTACTGATACCTTTACCAGTTACCTTTTCAGTCCAGGCCAGACTGAAAAAGCAGGAGATCGCTGATCAACCTTAAACTATTTACTAGCAGAACACTGAGGGGTATGTGCGGTCACCAATACTTCCCATTGCACTTGGATAAACACCTCCTGAGAAATAGAGGTTCATATAAAGGAAATATTCAAATAAGCAGAATGGCTGCATTCCTTCAACCAGAAGCATCCATTCGTCTGTTTTCACACTGCAATAAAGAACTACCTGAAACTGGGTAATTTATGAAGAAAAAGAGATTTGATTGACTCACAGTTCTGGGGGCTGTACAGGAAGTGTGGCCGGGGAGGCCTCAGGAAATGGACAATCATGGCAGAAGGCAAAGGGGAAGCAGGCACGTCTTGCCATGGTGGAGCAGGAGAGAGAGTGAAGGGGGAGGGGCTACACACTTCTAAACAACCAGAGCCCATGAGCGCTCACTCACTATCACCAGAACAGCAGGGGGGAAGTTGGCCCCACGAGCCAATCACCTCCCACCAGGTTTCTCCCTCAATATCAGAAATTACAATTTCACATGAGATTTGGGTGGGGACACAGAGACAAACCATATCAAGGGTAGTTCAACCACTGAGATTGATTTATTTATTTAGAGACGGAGTTTCGCTCTGTCACCCAGGCTGGAGTGCAGTGGTGCAATCTCAGCTCCCTGCAACCTCTGCCTCCTGGGTTCAAGCAAGTGTGTCCTGCCTCAGCCTCCTGAGTAGCTGGGACTACAACACACACCACCACCACCACCACATCTGGCTAATTTCTGTACTTTTAGTAGAAATGAGGCTTCATCATGTTGACCAACGTGATCTGCAACTCCTGAGCTCAGGTGATCTGCCTGCCTCAGCCTCCCAAAGTGCTGGGATTACAGGCATGAGTCACCGCGCCCAGCCAACCACTGAGATTTAGAAGGCAGTCGAGTCCACTCTACCACACCTCACCTGGTTTCTTCCTCTGCTGGGGCCCCTCGTGGCCATTGTTCTCCTGTTACTTTTCCTTTCTTTTCCTTTTTTTTTTTTTTTTTTTGAGACGGAGTTTTGTCTTGTTGCCCAGTCTGGAGTGCAATGGCACAATCTCAGCCCACTGAGACCTCCACCTTCCGGGCTCACTCCATTCCTCCTGCCTCAGCCTCCTGAGTAACTGGGATTACAGACATGCGCCACCACACCCGGCTAATTTTATATTTTTAGTAGAGACAGGGTTTCTCCATGTTGGTCAGACTGGTCTCAAACTCCCAACCTCAGGTGATCCGCCAGCCTCGGCCTCCCAAAGTGCCAGGATTACAGGCGTGAGCCACCGCGCCCGGCCTCTCCTATTACTTTTCAGTCCTATATATTTAAACTGATGGTAAGCTGTTTTTCCTCCAGGCGCAACACTTCCATCTTCAGTTTGTATTGCAACAACAATGCCAGCCCTTCCAGCAACTCCGGGGGGACCCCAAAATTCATTTGAACTCAGCAGCCTAAGAGTTTCATTCCTCTAACTTTAGGGGACTCAGTGCCCTGGGTCAGCATGAAGTAGATACAGAAACGTGACCTCCATCCCTCTTCCCTCATGAATGAGGAGTGGAATCTGTCGGCAGGGCGTTGGGGGCGTGGTTTGAAAATCTGTAACTGCATCGGACCAAATCTACTTAAACTTTTTTTTTTTTTTTGAGACAGTGTCTCGCTCTGTCGCCAGGCGCCAGGCTGGAGTGCAGTGGCGGGATCTCGGCTCACTGCAACCTTCGCCTCCCGAGTTCAAGCAATTCTCCTGCCTCAGCCTCCCGAGTAGCTGGGACTACAGACGCGCGCCACCATGCCCAGCTAATTTTTATATTTTAGTAGAGACGGGGTTTCACTATGTTTGCCAGGATGGTCTCCATCTCTTGACCTCCTGATCCGCCTGCCTCGGCCTCCCAAAGTGCTGGGATTACAGGCGTGAGCCGCCCCGCCTTTTTTTTTTTTTTTTTTTTTTTTTGATGGAGTTTCACTCTTGTCGCCCAGGCTGGAGTGAAATGGCGAGATCTCAGCTCACGGCAATCTCCAGGTACCCTGAGCATGCCCAGATTAACCAAGTGTGCAAACATGGAGTGAAACCTAAAGGCAATGGCGCAATCTCTACACACTGCAACCGCCGCCTCCCGGGTTCAGGCGATTCTCCTGCCTCAGTCTACCGAGTAGCTAGGATTACAGTCATGTGCCACCCCGCGCGGTTAATTTTTGTATTTTTAGTAGAGACGGGGTTTCACCATGGTGGCAAAACATCGTCTCTCCTTACCTCCGGTTCTTGAAATCCGGTGAACCACCCGCCTCAGCCTCCCACAGTGCTGGGATTACAGGCGTGAGGCACAGCGCCTAGCCTCAATCCAACTTTTATGTAACAAAGTTATCAGTTGTTTTTCAGTTGCCATGGACTCCCAGGTTGAAGGTCACATGCCCTGAGCATGCCTAGATTAACCAAGCGTGCAACCATGGCGTGGAACTTAAGGGCTGGGACTGAGGAGCTGAGACCGATTTAAGAAGCGTAAAAAGCGGATACCCCACGACAGGAGCCAGTATCCAATCAGATTGAGTTTTGGTATCACCCCATGGCAGGATCCAGTCAGATCACTCCTCCCAGCATTCCTTCATTGCAAGATCCAATCAAATCACACCTCATTACCCTATGCTTATAAAGCCTGACACAGCCCCCCAGCTGGGAAACTGAGATTTGAGCATTTCCTCCTGTGTTGCCCCAGGCTGAAGTGCAATGGCACAATCTTGGCTCACTGCATTTTTCAAAAGTTGGAGCCATGGTATTGGCCTCTGTACACACTGGGCGGCAGCCCATTGACTGCTCAGTAACATATATGGGAACTATACGTGAACTTGAATTCCTAAAACATTTGAGTTGGTTTCAGTATTTTTCTAGCACATGGAAGCATTAGAAGTTTAATTTCCCTTTTTTCTAAGAATGTAGGCAAATTCAATTCATATAAGTACTTATGTATCTCTATAAGCCATCAGAACAGAGAGCCTTTTAAAACTCTATATTTTAGTTCACACCTGTAATCCCAGCACTTTGGGAGGCTGAGGTGAGAGGATCACTTGAGCCCAGGAGTTGGAAATCAGCCTGGGCAGCATGGCAAATCCTCTTCTCTATAAAGAATACAAAAATTAGCTGGGTATGGTGGTGCACACCTGTTGTCCTGGCTCATTGAGAGGCTGAGGTGGGAGGAACACCTGGGCCCCAGGAGGTTGAGGCTGCAGGGATCTGTGATCCAACACACTGCACTCCAGCCTGGATGACAGGGTCAGACCCTGTCTCAAAAAAAAAAACAAGCTCTATATCTACTTTAATACCAATCAAAGGTGGAAAAACATTAGACACACAATCAGAGGTAAAGACCTTTCTAAATTACAAACACATAGACATACAAGGAAATAGAGCTTAGAGCTTCAATTCTAAAATTTAAACATGAGTCAAGAGTAAACACAAAAACGCAAGAACTCACCAGTCCAGATATCAGAGAGCTCTTCTCCTTCCAGTGGGCATGAAATTCTTCATTGATTTCAGCTCAAAGTAGACAGACAAATAGAAAAGACTAACAAATCAGACTCTGTGGTCTCTCACCTAATAGAGATTAGATCTCTGCAAACATTAATCTTACAGAGATAGTCATGTGGTCAGACCATAAAACCAAATTCCCGGCCAAGCACGGTGGCTCATGCCTGTAATCTCAGCACTTCTGGAGGCTGAGGTAGGCGGATCACCTGAGGTCAGGAGTTCGAGACCAGTATGGCCAAGGTGACAAATCCCTGTCTCTACTAAAAATACAAAAATTAGCAAGGCATGGTGGTGTGTCCCTGTAGTCCCAGCTACTTGGGAGGCTGAGGCAAGAATATCACTTGAACCTGAGACGCAGAGGTTGCAGTGAGCTGAGATCGCTCCCCTGCACTCCAGCCTGGGTGGCAGAGTGAGACTTTGTCTCAAAACAACAAAAACAAATTCCCAATTAGTGATGCTAACAATGTAAACAAACCCAAACCAAAGTAAAACACAAAATTTATAGAAGGGGGAAATTACTGACAAACGAGAAGCCAGCACATTTCTATTGGCACTTTGGACTCATTCCTGGGAGCCGAGAAAAGATTCACCTGGGCTTCAACTTTCATGAGGTACTCCAGTCTTGAGGCTTTCCTGGGTCAGTCATGCGATTCCACCAGGGACTTCTATGAAGACCTGGAAAGCCTTAAAACATGAAGTTATAATCATGACTCTCATGCAGACAGAAAAATGAGCATATGCTAAAGACTGTATTTAATTCAAGAGGAAACCAGCAGATATTATAACTAGATCAAAAGAGAATCTGAGCGCTGGACGTGGTGGCTCACGCTTGTAATCCTAGCCTTTGGGAGGCTGAGGCGGTGGATCACTTGAGGTGAGGAGTTCAAGACCAGCCTGGCCAACATGGTGAAACTCCATCTCTACTAAAAATACAAAAATTAGCTGGGCGTGGTGGCATGCAGCTGTAATCCCAGGTACTTGGGAGACTGAGGCAGAATTCCTTGAACTTGTAAGCCAGGATCTCGCCACTGAACTCCATCATGTGCAACAGGGCGAGACCCTGTCTCAAAAGTAAAAAAGAGAGAGAGAATCTAAGAAACAGACATATTTACAAATCAGGAATATTGAAATGATTATGTAAATGGAAAAACGCACTCAAAACTGGATTTCTCTGGTGGGGATTCGGTGAAGTCAACCAACTTCCACCAGACAGAACATAACTTGCATTAATCACCTACAAATTTCAAAGAGGTGTAAAACACCTCAAAGATAATGAACAGGGTTGAACTCGAATAACGTGGTCTTCCAAATGTGCTTCGTTTTCCATTGTAACGCAGATTTCTTTTCCTGCTTGTCGGGTTCTGGGTAATTTTTTTCTTCTTTCAATTCTGTACATATTCTCTGTTTTTCTAGCTATCACAAACTAGAAGTGGTTTGGAAAAGCTGGAATACTTTTTTCCTTGTTGGGGCGAGGACGGTATCCTGCCTCAGGCTAATCTCTGTTATTTCACCCATAGTCCCTGTTTACTAATGTTTTGGTTAAATGTGTCATTGTGATCACAAGCGAGCATGATGCATGCACCCTCTTGCTCCACTTGTCCTGGTTGCGCATGGACATTGATTCGGGTAAGGCAGGCCTGGCCAGGGTACAGTCTAGGAGACGCTACGTGAAGCAGAGACTTCTAGACGTTCCCTATAGACAGTCAAGGCGTCCCCGAGAAGACGTTCCCGTTAACTAAGGAAAAATTTGAGTAACGGGTTCGGGGCTGCCAATTAGCATAGAGCCTCTTAACCGCTAGATGAGGTAGAGACATTTAAGACAGTTTCTAAACTTGGGGGGCGCGTAGGCTCATGGGAAATAGAGTACCGGTACTGGTCCTGGGACCGGCGGTGGGCCCGGGAGGACTCCGGTGCACTCCTGTGCGTTTGCACCCCCACTCTGTGTGCGTGTTCGCGCATGCGCGTCGTCGCCGCACTGCCCTCGCTTCCGGTGCGTCCCCAGGCTTTGGCCTCCGGTGGGCGAGAAGCGCGGAGCCTGCGGGGCTGGGCGCTGAAGGGTCGGGCCGCACTGAAGCGGGCGAGGGGTTGTGTGGGCCAGGGTTCGCGCGGGCCGGGCGGAGGCTCGATTGGGGATCCCCGAGCGCGAGCCCCTGAACCGGCGGCGCTGGGCCCGAGGGGCCGGCCAGCGGTGGCGGTGGCGGCGGAGGCGGAGGCGACGGGACCTGGGACTGGCCCTTGTGCGTCCTCAGCGGCCTGGCCCCGGCTTGCTCCGTAGGACGGTGAGGCCCCAGGGAGACGGATCTGGGCTCCTGGAGGGATTCCCCGCCTGGATTTGTCCCGTAGGCCGGTCCCGGGTCCCCCAGGAGCAGAACGGCCTTGGTGAGGTGGACTGAAGGGGACCTCGCGAGCAGAAGCGCGCCCGCGACAGCAGTCCCGCCCCGGCCTCTCGGGAGCCGTGGGGTAGAGGCTACGGAGCCCCAGGAGGGTAGGTCGTGGGTTTTCCGGCCCGGAGCGAGCATGGCGTGAGTGAAATCACTGCGTGTCGGGGACCTTAGAATCAGGGGGCAGGGGAGCGTCTCGATCGCTTGCAGGAGAGACGTGTGTTTGGGTTTGAGGGCAGGGTCCGGCGAGGACGCAGGCTTACGGGGGCGTGGGGGGGTGTCACCAGCCTCAGCTGCGGACGTTGTCTTCACTCCCCCCTCACCCCAACAGCACTTCCTCCTCCTCTCTGTGCTCCAGATTGCGAGCGTGTCTAAACATCTGTCAGTACCTCTGTTCTCTCATTTAAGTGTCTGCTGATTCCCCCTTAGGTCTGCTCTTGTGGAATCGTACATTGCAGTGCAGACAGTCTGCAGGGATTATTTCTTGCTGGCTCATTTGTCAGGGGAAGAGACTGGACCTTAGCAACTGAGTGTCTTGTCCGAGGTTTTGTGGGTAGAGGTGCTCATAGTACAACTCAGGAGTTTTCTTTCCCAGGCCAGTATTCTGTCCCTGTATCCTAGTTAAGTGAGAGTAAGTTCTTCAATAATAGATCCTTTGAGTAGCGACACTGAAGTTTGTGTAAATTAAAAAATCAATCATGCTGACTTCATCTCTTTATTTAGGGCATCCTGTGGATTTTCTGATGTTTATTTAAGAGTTAGTAAGAAAAGAAAATAGCTGAGTATTACAGAATTCCTTTTTTTTTTTTTTTTAGACATAGTCTCGCTGTATCACCCAAGTTGGAGTACAGTGGAGTGGAGCCATCCCAGCTCACCGCAACCTCTGCCTCCTGGGTTCAAGCGATTCTCCTGCCTCAGCCTCCCAAGTAGCTGGGATTACAGGCACCCACCACCATGATGGGCTACTTTTTGTATTTTTACTAGAGACAGGGTTTCACCATGTTGGCCATGCTGGTCACCAGAATTCCTTTTTAAATCTTTCTGTTAATGATGGCAGATTATTTCAGTATATCCGCTATTCATTCACCATGAGAATCACCCACTCATTCACAAGGTAGCCATATGTGAGTTACAAATGTGCAGATGGGTCCCCTTCCTGATCATTTTCCAATCCCTTCTGAAGTCTTAAAGAGACAGTCTCCCATAGGAGATCCTTCATGGAACTTTCTGTGTAGGTTTTAGGTGGGAGATGATTGCCTTGGCAGGCCAGACCACTCATAACTTCATTGCTTGGGTTTTCCTTCCCCAGACCTGCCTCCGCTTTCACAGTCCTCCAGATTTTTCCAAGAGCAGCAGAAAATGAATAAATCCCTGGTGAGTGTTTTTGTTCGTGTATTATTCTCTACTCTGATTTACAATACACCTTAGGAGGAGAATAAATTTGAATTTTAAAATGGAAAAGTAGAAATAGATAGAAGATTTGGTCAGACAAAACAGTAGCCATCAGCACCAAGCCTTTTTATCATATTAATATGCACAGATAGCATGATACTTAAAGAGTTCTTAAAGCCAGAGTACAAGTGTGTCTCATGATCTCCGCATTTATTACAAAAAATGATAAATACCATTCATTCCTTGACTTACAGTGACCATAAGCAGAATCACTTTTGTTTTCACATGAATTTTAAAGATTCCTTTGAGATAATTAAATTTAAAGATTTCCTTTGAGAAAAGCCTTCCTAAATAACAACCCTTGAACCATTGCAATTCTTGTCTTATTTGTTTCTATGTAAGCAGAGAACATATGGCCCAAGGAAGACTCAGTGCACATAATAATTTTCTTTTTCTTTTTCTTTTTTTGAGATGGAGTTTCGCTGTTGATGCCCAGGATGGAGTGCAGTGGCATGATCTCGACTCACTGCAACCTCCACCTCCTGGGTTCAAGCAATTCTCCTGTCTCAGCCTCCCGAGTAGCTGGGATTACAGGTACCTACCACCTTGCCCAGCTGTTTTTTGTATTTTTTAGTAGAAACAGGGTTTCACCATATTGGCCAGGCTGGTCTTGAACTCCTGAGCTCAGGTGATCCACCCGCCTCGGCCTCCCAGAGTGTGGGAATACAGGCAGGAGTCACCACGCCCAGCCATAATATATCTAGTAACTAAAACATTGTTGTCTCAAAGGTAGATTGTTTTTACTGCTCCATCCATTGCAGGAATAGCCTTCCCACCCTTAAATTAGTCTCCCTAAATATTTCTTTCTTTTTTTAAAGATGGAGTCTCACTCTGGAGTGCAGTGGAGCTATCAGCTCACTGCAACCTCCACCTTCCAGGTTCAAGCAATTCTCCTGCCTCAACCTCCCAAGTAACTGGGATTACAGCACCTGCCATCACACCCGGCTCATTTTTGTAGTTTTTAGTAGCGGCCATCACACCTGGCTCATTTTTGCATTTTTTGGTAGATATGGGGTTTCAGAGCCACTTGGGTGAGGCTGGTCTCGAAATCCTGACCTTAAGTGTCAAGTGATTTGCCTGCCTTGGCCTCCCAAAGTGCTGGGATTATAAGCGTGAGCCACCGCACCCAGCCATCTCCGTAAATATTTCTTTCTCTTAGTTTATCTGGGTTGCACAGCGGACAGGACAGTAGTAAATCTCTGGCATAGATGTCCATTTTATCCCATACCCTGTGATCTTGGTCCTGTCCCTACCAATCGCCTGATTAATGCTGCCAATAATCTAGCACACGCTCCTAGCAAACATTTGCCATTCCTTGCCTTAGCCCACTCTGCAGTTTCTTCTGTCATTTTCACTGCCATTTCTCTTCTTGCCTGCTTCCTGAAATTGATGATTTCTTTGGCTTTCTTCATGTGTTAGTGTCCACTCTTGGCTCCCGACTCTGTACATATCTGATCTCACCCTCCTGTGCTTCTAACCACCAGCTCTGTGTTGGTTCTCCCACATGGAACTGCCCAGCCACCTGCTTAGCATTTCTTTGGAGTGTGTCCAAAGGACCCCTCAAGTTCAGAGATACAATAGCTTCAAAATAATTATTTGCAACCCCCATCTATGCCTTCTCTTGTTCCTGTTGGTTCACTGTTCCATTGTTCAGCCTGTAGCCCTATGGAGAAAGATGGGATTCTTTCTAAACTTGTCCATTTTTGGACCTCATGTGATTGTTTGAGTTTGTTAATGTCACATTCTAGATGGTTTTTATCTTGTCCCCATCTCCTCCCTGCTGTTGTTAAAATAGCTTCTTTTGTCTCTCTACTATTGTAGAGATTTTCTTTCTATGCCACTACTTTCCTTCACGAGCCGAGGCATATTTCGTTTCCCATGTTAGTGTTTCTCCAAAAGTGTTCATCATATCATGCTTCCCCCATGGGAAAAGCACTTGAGTGCCTCCCAGAGTGGCTACTAGGAAAATGAGGTTGCCTTAAGCTGGGATGGGGAAGACTGTGGGTAAAGCCAGCTTGAGAAAAGGCCAGAATTAGGTTTCAGATGTTTAAAATTTGGGCTGTGTTAGTAATGCAGTGAGTGGCAGCATGAGGAAGACCAGTATGTGCGTGTGTGTGTGTGTGGAGTGGCAGCATGAGGAAGGCAGGGGTGCGTGTGTGTGTGTTAGTTTGTGAGATGAATCTTGCTCTCCCGTGTACAGTCTGGTAGAGAAGGAGGAACTGGGAAGGCACTGCTGGTCAGGCTAGAGGGAGAATCAGAAGCGTGCAATTTCTGAAGCCAAGGGAATGAGAGGCTTCAGGGACGGGTCAATCAACTGTGTCAAATGCTGTTAAGAGTCTAGCCCAAGGAAGACTCAGAAATAGCACCGGGATTTAGCTCAGGGGAGGTCATGAGACTCCCTGAGGCCCTGTGGCTGGATCTGTAAGGGAAGTCCTGATTGGAGAGGTTTAGGAGAGAGCAATAGAAGAACTGGATTTGGTCTATACAGAATTTTTGAGATATTTTGCCCTAAAGGGAAAAGAGAAATTGGATTGTAGCAGGAATAGGAGTTGGGGTTAAGAAACAGTTTTTTGTTTTGTTTTGTTTTCATGGAAAAAATAATAGTGGAGATGATTTTGTTGAGAATGAAAAGTAGTTCTTGCCCATGGGATGAGGAGAATGGCTGTGGGGCCTTGAGTCAGCCAGAGGGGGACAGAGATGCGAGCGGGCCCAGGAGGTGGTTAGAGAAGAGGGTAGACAAGGCATTCCTATTTGCTTCTCTTTATCAGGGAAATAACTCATCAGCCGAGAGTGAGGTTTAGGGAGAGAGCAGTTCCATCCTGACCATCCACACACATGCTCAGCCACCTGCGAGGACCATCCTTTCCTTCTGTCTGAAATCCCATCTCATTTCTTATGATGTAAATGTAATGTACTACTCTTTTGGGAGCTTGTGTCATTATACTGGTGTTTCTCAGCTGCAGGCAATTAGAGCAGCAGCCAGTCTACCATGCAGATGTCTGCTGTTCTGGGACTTCAGGAGTCCCAGAGGAATCTCCCTCCTTGCTTGGCTCTGTAACCTTCTCCTCAGCTAGCATTTTGTCTTTTTTTCTTAGACACTAACATCAGTTGTCTTGGGGTTTGGGATATGATTTTAAGAGGCACTTCTTTCTCTCAAGGTGCTTATGTTCTTGGAGGAGGTAATTCATGGATGTAATTGTGGGAGATCATGGAAGTCATTCTGCTCAATACATGGGAAACTGAAGTGATAATGAAGCAGAAGTCTGATTTTAAATGCATCCTCAGCCGGGCATGGTGGCTCACACCTGTAATCCCAACACTTTGGGAGGCTGAGGCAGGAGGATCACTTGAGCCTAGGAACTTGAGGCTGCAGTGAGTTATGATTGCGCCACTGCACCCTAGCGTAGGCAATAGATCAAGATCATGTCTCAAATGAATGAATGAATGAATCATGAAAGTACTGTGATTTAGTCATTCAAGGAAGGGAAAAGTGGCATTTGCCAGCCCTGGAATAATATGGGTTTGTGGCAGAGGCTTGTAAAGGCACTCAGGAGACCAGCATTAAGGGCCTGAGGAAGACTCCTGGAGGGCTGGTAAGATTTTTGCTTCCTTAGAATTTGGACTTTCTGCTAATGGACTGAGGGATGGGAATGCAGATAAATACCCAGATGGACCCAGGTTCGGTTTTGATTTGGTTTGAGTTTTGGTTTTGTCCTGCAGAGAATTTCAAGCCTTCTAGTTGGGAAAGTGTGTCATGTGTTGAAAAGAGGTAATAGAGACTGACAATGTGAAAAACATGAAACCCAGTAGGGGGTTGAGGGGATTGAGTCAAGGGCACTCAAGGGTTTCTAGCTGAAATGCCAGACAAAGGAGGACTCTCCTAGCTAATGGAATTCTAAAAAGAATTAAATTTTCTTTCTCAGGAAGATCACTTAGAATCTCTTAATGGAAAGACTCAAAAACAAATACATTATATACAATCTATATGATGGAAATCTGACTGAAATGGTATGCCTGTGTCTAAGTTTTTTGTGTTTTTTTTTTGGTCAAGATTGTGTCCCTGGCATATTTTTATTATAAGAGGGATTCTGGTTTAAAATAGAGATTTTATGTGTTCACAAGTTTGTAGTCATAGATATGTGTGGTCTCATTACTTTCATTTGTTTGCGTTCCTTTTGTGACTTTTCCTGAGCTGATGAGGTTTTTGTTTTTTTGTTTGAGATGGAGTCTTGCTCTGTCGCCCAGGCTGGAGTGCAATGGCACAATCTCTGCTCACTGCAACCTCCGCCTCCCAGGTTCAAGCAATTCTCCTGCCTCAGCCTCCCAAGTAGCCAGGACTACAGGCATGCACCACCATGCCCAGCTAATTTTTGTATTTTTAGTAGAGGTGGGGTTTCACCATGTTGGCCAGGATGGTCTCGATCTCTTGACCTTGTGATCCACCCACCTCGGCCTCCCAAAGTGCTGGGATTACAGGTGTAAGCCACCACGCCCAGCCAAGCTGACGACTTTCTTCACATTTTTCCTCTTGTGAGTCCTTCTTGAAAGTCCTTTCCCCGTTTTGACCCATTGCACAGTGACTATCCTGACAGATATCAGGTGGACACACTAAGCAGGGACCTACCACTTGAATAAAGGAAACCAGGCTAACTTTCCTAAGAAATAAAGAAGTTGTTACTGCTCAGCAAGGCAGAACAATGCGATAGGTGAACTTCCAGACTCCCCTGATCCTCATCATGGCAGGCAATGTCTGAATGAAATGTAGACAGAGTTTCTGGAAGCTCAGCTGTTGCTCCCCCAAGAGGTTCTCATCACCTGCTGGGGCAGTTCTACACCTAGATTCATCTCGCTGGGGCAGGCCCCACTTCTTCCCCCACTGTGTGTCCCATCAGCAGCTGGACACTCTCAGCCCTGATCACCCTCAGTCTTCCCAGGCCAGCGAGGCCTGTCTGTGGATACCCCTGTATCTGGAGCTGGGAGAGAATGGCACAGCATCTTAGGGATTCAGCAGAACCCATCTCGCACTCATGGATCATTCCACATACAAAACCTAAGATGTTCATTCAACATCAGGAGTTTGTCATCATCTTACGTAGCTCTGAACATGACATAGCCTTTCCTTCCACACCTTCTACACCATTCCTACTACCATATTTGCTTGAAATCATCTCAGCCTCTTTGTTCCTAATATGCAGATACTGTTTTACAATTCTTCCTTGGCAGTTACAGAAATAACAACCATATAACCTTCAGTTGTTTAAACTTAACTTCTGTGTTTTATGGTTAATTTTCTGGCCTAATTTGGAAAGTGGTCAGATGCATAGTAGAAAGTCAACAATAACAGTAGATATCATTGATAAGTATGTGTTTTATCCAGAAAACTAAGTGCTTTCCGTGGGTTAGTCCATTTAATACTGGTCTTATGTATAGGTAGCAGTATTCTCTTTATTTTAGAGGGGGATAATATTAAAGGAAACAGTTATAATGGCTAGTGTGAGTACTTGTGAATGGGACACTTTATTCAAAAGATATACATTTATAGATGTGGTTTTGACAGCTTCCAGGTCAGCTGTCTGCCCCTCCTCAGGAATATTCCTTTCTCCTAGAATGTGTACCATGGGAAGAAAAGAAATTCGGGGTTCCCAGCTGGGAATTACGGACATCCGAACCAAGCTATTACTGATGATTCCTGTGGCAGGCTGCATTCTGACCTGCTGTAGGCTTGGTCACTTGACAATAAAATACAAAGCTAGAATGTGTGTTGCCCAGCCTGTGTGTTATTTTGTTCATTGTGGCAAATATTGTAGGTTGGTTCCAGTAGTAGCTATAGGAGGAGCAGGTTTGAACAGGAACAGAAATTGAATTTCAGGGATGTTGAGTTTGCCATCTGGGACATATGTGTCTGGAATTTAGGAGAAAGGCCTGTGCTGATGATATAAGTTTAGAAAATGTTGGTGTATAGATTGTAATTAAATTAGCCAGGAAGCCAGGTGGGCTCACCATCAAAGCAGCAAGTACAGACAGCAAAGAGAAAACGATAAAGACAGCCCTAGGGTGTGCCATATTCAGGACGACTTGGAGTAGAGGCGGAGCCAGCAAAGAGAGAGAAGGCATGACCAGGGAGGTAAGAAGAGAACCAACATTATTAATGTTCTAGAAGCAAATGGAAGAATGTGCAAAGGAGCAGAGTGCATCCTGGGGCTCTGTGCTCCTCAGGGGTGATTCATGCCTGCTGGTGTTAGAGTCCCAACAGCCAGGATTGTTCCTGGCTCACTATGCAATCCCAGTGTTTTCTTTTGATGTATACTGAATGAACCCCAGAATAGCATATTTCTGATATGTCTGTTTTCCTTCAACAGTCTGTAACCTAAAATAAAGGTATACAGGCCGGGCGCGGTGGCTCACGCCTGTAATCCCAGCACTTTGGGAGGCCGAGGCGGGCGGATCACGAGGTCAAGAGATCGAGACCGTCCTGGTCAACATGGTGAAACCCCGTCTCTACTAAAAATACAAAAAAATTAGCTGGGCGTGGTGGCGCGCGCCTGTAGTCCCAGCTACTCGGGAGGCTGAGGCAGGAGAATGCTTGAACCCGGGCAGCGGAGGTTGCAGTGAGCCAAGGTCGCGCCACTGCACTCCAGCCTGGCGCCTGGTGACTGAGTGAGACTCTGTCTCAAAAAAATAAATAAATAAAAATAAAGGTATACAATGTTCATGGTTAATTTTGCCAGTGAGTATGGTAAGATCTTGTCCCCATGTGCCTCTTTCACGTCACCCAATCCCAATCACGGTGCCATTTCAGGGGCCAGTGTCATTCAAGGATGTGGCTGTGGACTTCACCCAGGAGGAGTGGCAGCAGCTGGACCCTGAGCAGAAGATAACTTACAGGGATGTGATGCTGGAGAACTACAGCAATCTAGTTTCCGTGGGTGAGGATAGCTTGCTTTCTCAGTTGCTAAAATAGATGGGATTTCTTACAAATTTAATGACTGTAACTTAAAATGTGATGGGACAAATGTGAGTAATCTGTTTTGGGCACCAGGCAGGGCATCTTGGTCTTGATCTCCCCAGTGAAAGGTTCTGATTTTGATAAAGCACAAATGGTATTTTCCCCATATGATGGAGACCCTGAAGCCAAGCAGCTGGGTTCAAGTTCTCTTTCATTTCTCATTAACAGGGTATCACATTATCAAACCGGATGTTATCACCAAGTTGGAGCAAGGAGAAGAGCCATGGATAGTAGAAGGAGAATTCCTACTTCAGAGCTATCCAGGTGTGTTAGTGGAGGCAGTGAGGAGATCGGTAACTTGGGAGTGTTTTTCCCAGGGATTTTTTTAATGGTCCCAAACCTTTAGAAGTGACTAGAGACAGTTGCTTATATGCTTTATGAACCTGACTCTCACTCCCAAAGCCTTCTTCTTCTCCATAAGAACTTATGTTTATGAAGCTTTTCTGTACATGCCACTCCCCAGAATCCAATTCCAGTCACTTCTGTTGTTCTCTTAAACTTTGGGTCTTTGCTTGTTCTGCTAGCATTTTCAGAAACCATTATCATGGATTATTTTTTAGGTGTTATAAGTCTGTTATTTAAAAATAACTTATGTCAGTCTTGTATTCTTAGTAACTTCTGTTTTTGTTTTTAAATCTTTACCATGCAGTGCTTCAGACTTGTTTCTGGAGCCTGTTCTACTTTGTACTTCTCTTTCTTTGAGTTTAGACTCCAAAGTCTCCATCCTGTGCCTAAGCCAGTGGATTCTGCCACTTGTCATGTGCACCTGTGCTTGATTTGACAGTGCTGCTCATTCCTGAGACCCAGCCCTCCTGAAATTTGGTAACTGCAGTACCTGGGTCTCCTCCTTTAACCAAGTGCTTGTTTTCATCTTATTTCTTATTCTCTGTTCTGTTCCCAATGCCTTGAATGATACCCCTGTCACGGCAGGTGCTTAATAAGTATTATATACATAAAGGAAGTCTGGTTTATGCTTCCACCACCTCCAGAAATGTCTTTAAAGGGTCTCTTCTACCTACTATGATTTCCTCATGTTAGGAGTTTCTCAAAGGATACCTCCAGTGGGGTTTCTTTTTTTATTTTATGTTGTTCACACCCAAGATGATGTCTCTACCACCACCACAGTCTGGGCTCTAGTCTGGTGTTTTCTGTGATAGCAGTACAGGGCTGCTCTTGTTCTCATCAGGCCTGGAAATTGATCATGACCTATTCCAAATTATAATTACTAATCACCTTTCCACCTCCCTTTACTCACTAAACTATACTAATCTCTTCTTTTTCTATAGTGGTCCCTGTGAAAACACTGAAATTCTCATCAGATATCACTGATCTCTCTGAGTGATTGGATTCTGTCCAGTGTGAAATATCTTCAGTGGTCCTGGTCCTCTGTATATCCTCAGTTTCCTTTGACTTGATGGCTATGAGTCCTAATTAGATTTGCAATATGTCTTCATCTAAAGTTGCTAGTTGATCTCATCGCTAGTCTCCTAAGATAAGCCTATAGCTGGTTACATTTTACTTCCTAAAGGAAACTTTAATTCCTTGTCCCTTAAGGATCTCAACAATATTGGCCTTGTATTGCCTGGACAAGTAATTTTCTGTTGTTCCCCAGAACTCTCACTACATTCCATTTGGTCCCAACTCCTAATGTCTTCTCTTCATGAGACTATTGTCCCTACAGCTTTACATTTCTTTAGGGGTGCTTTCCTTCCACCAGATAACACATTCTTTAAGTCTAAGCTAAAATCTTCAACCCCTCCCTGAAGTTTTTCCTCCCTAGCTCTTATCATGACTCCTGTATCTTCCTTCCTTCAACTTCAGTTCCACCTATTGGTGATACAATAAAGAAGTGAGTCTGATTAAGTAATTTCTTATTTGATAGTGTACATATTTTGCTTGAGCTGTTTTGCTCTTGGATCATAATCCTGTAAAGAAAAGGGGATGTTATCCCCGAGGTAGTAAGTAACATAGAGTAGACATTTATTTCTTTGATTATCTGAGAAGCTAGGTAGGTGAAAGAACTTTCTTGTCCATCTATTCAGAAATAATTTATAGGCAGTTATTTCTAAATATGCATACCTGGGCCAAATGTGGTGGCTCACACCTATAATCCCAACACTGGGAGGCTGAGGCAGGAGGATCGCTTGAGACCAGCCTGAGTAACATAGTGAAACCCTGTCTCTAAAAAAAAAAAAAAAAAGAAGAAGAAGAAGAAAAAGTATGCATGATGCCTGGGTCACATCCCCATATATTTTGCAAGTAGCAGAAAAACATCTATATGATTCAGATTAAGAACAGCTTCTCTGATTTTTATTCAGAGGTTCAAAGGAAATAGGAAATAGGATTATTATACTTCCTAGGAGAAAGGCTGTGGTTAAGAAAAGAGAACAGGGCTGCATGGAGTAATTAAAACTCAGTATTTTACATGGAGTGCTGATGTTCCAATGCAAGGCTGAGTCACTTTGCACTAAAATGATTCTATAGACAGTATTCTCCCATCCAAGTACTAACCAGGCCCGACCCTGCTTAGCTTCCGAGATCAGACGAGATCGGGCGCGTTCAGGGTGGTATGGCCATAGACTATAGACAGTATTCTCAACTTCAAGGGGAAATGGAATTAATTGAGGTGAGAAAGGATTTGAGAATTTTTTTTTTTAAGCCTGGAAATCCCCTACAAAGGTAGGTTTTGAGATGAAGGCAGGAAGTCAAGCAAACTGAGTGAAACAATAAGGATGGAGACTGTAGGTGAAATGTGCTGGGCATTGATCAGGCCACAGTGATCTTAGCATAAGGTAAGGGTGCCTTAGATCATGACCTGTGTCTCCCAACTTGATGTGACATGAGAAGGTGTAAAGTGCAGACCCACTTCCTCCAAACAGCTCTCTGCTTGGATATATCTTAGGACCCTCCTTGTGCCACAAATGGCTAGCTTTTCCTGCAACAGAATATTTTTGGTAGATGACTGTCATCCTAGCTTGGAATCATATTGTGAGCCCAGGTGGTGAAAAGTATTGTTTATCAGGTTTTTTTTCTCATTTGATCTGTTATTTTGGCAGTGGGTTCAGGGAAAGCATAGGTTATAGAGGATATGGTTGATATCGTTTCACTTAATGTGCGTGATAGCAAGTACTGCAGTCAGGTTCATCCAGACATTCCTAAGACAAGTAAAAATAAAAGTTGCAATTTTAGGAGCATGGCAAAGGATCTTTTTTTTT
The DNA here is from genome assembly GCA_036589455.1 of Ateles fusciceps. Classification (NCBI taxonomy): domain Eukaryota; kingdom Metazoa; phylum Chordata; class Mammalia; order Primates; family Atelidae; genus Ateles; species Ateles fusciceps. The sequence continues at coordinate 609,232 of JAZHEH010000734.1, read as the reverse complement.
TTTTTTTAACAGAGTCTCACTCTGTCACCCAGGCTAGAGTACAGTGGTGCAATCTTGGCTCCCTGCAACCTGTGCCTCCTGGGTTCAAGCAATTCTCCTGCCTCAGCCTCCCAAGTAGCTCGGATTACAGGCACTCACCACCACACCCAACTAATTTTTGTATTTTTAGTAGAGACAGGGTTTCACCATCTTGGCCAGGCTGGTCTTGAACTCCTGACCTCAAGTGATCCACCCGCCTCAGCCTCCCAAAGTCCTGGGATTACAGGTGTGAGCTACTGCACCTGGCCAGGGATCTGATTCTTAAGGTTTGTACACTAAATGCTACTCAGGATTGGGAAAGCATTCACATTGAGAATTAAGTGATGGTAGTATGTCAGGGTGGGACTGGCTTAAGGAAATTGTGAGGCAATTGAAAGATGGGAAAAATAATTGCTAAGCTTATCAGGCATGTGTTTTGTGCCAGATGCTGCTCTGAGCACTTTATTAACTGCTGCAATCCTACAACCCCCTTATGAGGTAGGTGCCATTATCTCCATTTGACATGTGGAGGATACTGACTACAGAGAATTGCTAAGTAGCTTGCCCTAGGTCACCTCACCAGAGTTCATGCTATTAAATATATTGTTCAAATAGGAACAAGTAGAATTTCATGGTCAGAATGAGTTTAGCATTAAATCATAGCATCATTAGAATACTTCAGAAATCTAAAATTTTTTCTCAGTTTCCTCTGACTTGATGTAAATAAGAACTATATTCTGTCATGCCTGGATTGCTATGAGTCCTAATAGGATTTGCAATATGTCTTCATCTAAAGTTTCCAGTTGAGCTCTCACTAGCCTCACAAGATAAGCCTATAGCTCTGTGGACTATTTTGTATTTCCTGTTGGAGATATATATATATATTCCTGGGATTCTTCATCCAAGTGAAACAGAGTAACAGGGTGAATGCCTGGTTATAGGGCTCTTCCTTTAAACATGAGGAGATTTAGGTGTAAGTTTATTCTACTATGTGGAATGAAGAAAGAAGGCAAAATAGTTTGGAAGGATGTAGTCTAGTGAAAATGCTACCACAAAAATCTTAGTATACAGTGCTAATGCCTTACACTGTAATCTCTCTCAACTTGGTAGGAAGTGATATGCTATAAAGTACAGCTATACCTCCCCCAAATGAATCCCTACTTGAATACATCTTATGACCCTCCTTGTCCAACAGCACTCCTCATCACTCTATTAGTATCTACCTTGTCAGCCATTCATCCTGCATTCTTTGCGACCAATCATTGTTCTGTTGTATTTATCTTCTATACCCAGTTTTGAACAAAATATAAAGTAGCAGATCAAAAGTGTGTGTGTTTTCGATAGTTTACTTCCCCCTTTCTCCATTCCTAAAGAAGATATGAGTGTGTGCGTGCGTGTGTGTGTGTGTGTGTGTGTGTGTAATTTTAAACCAAAAGAATAAAGGAGACAAGTACACTTGGAATTATTTTCATCTGTTCATGAAGCTAGCATCTACTCACAATGAGATGCTTGTGTACAAGTTTTATAAGTCTCATTCCATATCATATATATAGGAAGATGTACAAAAGTTGGTTAATTTTGTCCCTCTTTAGATGAAGTCCGGCAAACTGATGACCTAATAGAGAGAATCCAGGAAGACGAAAATAAACCTTCAAGGCAAACCGTGTTCATTAAGACCCTGACTGAAGAGAGAGGTAATGTTCCTGGTAAAACTTTTGATGTAGAAACGAACCCTGTTCCTTCAAGAAAAATATCTTATAAAAATAGCCTATGTGACACATGTGAAAAGTGTTTAACATCTGTTTCAGAATATATTAGTAGTGATGGAAGCTATGCAAGAATGAAACCTGATGAATGTAGTGGATGTGGGAAATCACTCCTCCATATTAAGCTTGAGAAACTCATCCAGGAGATAAAGCTTATGAATTTAATCAAAATGGGGAACCTTATACTCTAAACGAAGAAAGTCTTTATCAGAAAATTCATATTTTGGAGAAACCTTTTGAATATATTGAATGCCAGAAAGCCTTCCAAAAGGACACCGTTTTTGTTAATCACATGGAAGAAAAGCCCTATAAGTGGAATGGATCTGAAATAGCCTTTCTCCAGATGTCAGACCTCACTGTACATCAGACATCTCATATGGAGATGAAGCCCTATGAATGCAGTCAATGTGGGAAATCCTTCTGTAAAAAGTCAAAATTTATTATACATCAGAGGACTCACACAGGAGAGAAACCTTATGAATGTAATCAGTGTGGAAAATCCTTCTGCCAGAAGGGAACCCTTACTGTGCATCAGAGAACACACACAGGGGGAGAAGCCCTATGAATGTAATGAATGTGGGAAAAACTTTTACCAGAAGTTACACCTCATTCAGCATCAGAGAACTCACTCAGGAGAGAAGCCCTATGAATGTAATTACTGTGGAAAATCCTTTGCCAGAAGACACACCTCACACAACATCAGAGAACACATTCAGGAGAGAGACCTTATGTTTGTCATGACTGTGGGAAAACCTTCTCCCAAAAGTCAGCACTTAATGACCATCAGAAAATTCACACAGGTGTAAAACTCTACAAGTGTAGTGAATGTGGGAAATGCTTCTGCCGCAAGTCTACTCTCACAACCCACCTGAGGACCCACACAGGAGAGAAACCCTATGAATGTAATGAATGTGGAAAATTCTTCTCTCGGTTATCATATCTTACTGTACATTATAGAACTCATTCAGGAGAGAAACCCTATGAATGTAATGAATGTGGGAAAACCTCTACCTGAATTCAGCCCTCATGAGACATCAGAGAGTGCACACAGGAGAGAAACCTTATGAATGTAATGAATGTGGAAAGTTATTCTCCCAGTTGTCATACCTCACTATACATCATAGAACTCATTCAGGGGTAAAACCCTATGAATGTAGTGAATGTGGGAAAACCTTCTACCAGAACTCAGCCCTTTGTAGACATCGGAGAATACATAAAGGAGAGAAGCCCTATGAATGTTATATATGTGGAAAATTCTTCTCTCAGATGTCATACCTCACTATACATCATAGAATTCATTCAGGAGAGAAGCCCTATGAATGTAGTGAATGTGGGAAAGCCTTCTGCCAGAATTCAGCCCTTAATAGACATCAGAGAACACACACAGGAGAGAAAGCCTACGAATGTTATGAATGTGGGAAATGCTTCTCTCAGATGTCCTATCTCACTATACATCATCGAATTCATTCAGGAGAGAAACCCTTTGAATGTAATGAATGTGGAAAAGCCTTCTCTCGGATGTCATACCTCACTGTACACTATAGAACTCATTCAGGAGAGAAACCCTATGAGTGTACTGAATGTGGAAAAAAATTCTACCACAAATCAGCATTCAATAGCCATCAGAGAATTCATAGGAGAGGGAATATGAATGTAATAGATGTGGGAAGGCTTCTCTGAAGTCCGACCTCATTTTGTATCAGAGAATCCTTTCAATATTATGAAAAACTCCTGCCTGAAGTCAAACACCTTGTACATCAGAGAGCTTACACAGGTTAGTGTGGACATGCCCCTGTGTGTTAGACTCATAATCTGAAGACTAACAGAATGGAAACCATGATTATAAGACCACATGGTATAACAATACCAGACTATAGACAAGTAAAAATTTATAAATATTCAGAATGTATATACATTTCACCATGGATTGGAACTGTTTTGCATATCAGGGAATTCATAATCAAGGGGAAATCTATCAATATAAGGAATATGGAAAACATAATCCTTTGGAAACTGTTAATACTAACAGATGTGTTTCTGATACAATAGCAAACTTGAAAGAAAAAAACAGTGAAGATACCTGCTGTGAATAAACATACTCCTTGTGTAAACAGAAGGTGTAAAGTCATCAAGATAGCTAGTTAAGTCAGTAACCTTAAACTCATGTAAGCAGTTCCCAAAGAACATAGGACTTATATTTGGGGTAGGGGGTTGTTTTTTATTACATCACATCACATTACAGGAATTGTATGTTGACTTTGAATCATGTTTGAAAAAACATTGTACCCTTATTAATTTTGTAATTCATATGGTAGGAGTATCCATTCTAAACAGTACTACATGTTAATATCATTTGATAGATGTAAAGTATACTTTTTCTTGCACTCTTCCTAGGATTTAATGCATTTGATCATTCTTAATGAACAGCATCAGCCCTAAAGGACCAATGCTTTTATACTGTTTTCAACTGTATCTGAGTCAGCCAGAGAGATAGATATCTATGTATAAAATAGATAGAAAACTTTGCTTAGGTAATTTTAAATTGTTAATGCCACAGTTCTCCAGGAATGAGAAACTCATTGCACTCTAACAGTTTTAAGATATAGTTAAAATATTCCCATTTGTATCTATCATTTTTCATCTACTATTTTTTATTTGGACACTTACATAAGGGTGTGGAGCACAGTGCTGTGTAACATAGGAATTAACTGGTTTCATTTGATATCATAGTGCTTTTAAACCTTGTGTTGTGCTCCTTCCTGCTACTGAATGAATTAAGAACACATTTTAATAAGGGTTTGTGGCAGACATTGCCGAGTGACTGTCTTAGTCACTCCCTTTTACTCTCTGCTGGCTGAGTTTGGGTATCCATTTCTCCTCAAAGGAAGTGAGATAAATCCTGATTAGTTTTAACCAATGACATTCCCTTTCTCATCGCCAGCAGTTGGGTGACAGTGGTCACAGAGCCCAATTCTAGACATACAACAAAGGATATACCTGACACACTATTTCTGGAAAAGGTTTTCTCAAAGGCCCAAGAATTCAAGCAAAGTGAAGTGGAATCTTTTGGTGAACAGTACCTTGTCTGGATGTGGTGCCTGGTAACCATCTTTCAACAATGGATTATAGTTTAATCATGACCTGAGCAGAAAGATTGAAAGACCCTGAGGCCTGGATGATGTCTTTGAGCCACTAAACCAACTAGCCTTGTAGCCACTCCTTTGGACTGTTTCTTTTGTGAGAGACTAAACTTATTTTTAAGCCAGTTGATTTAGGATGTTCTGTTACTAATAACTGAAGACATTCTAATTGGTACAGACTTAAACCTTTGTAGGAGTTATGCAGTTCAGAAGTGGATTTTAGGTAAGTCATTTATTTTCAGCTGTTGATAATAGAGATTTATTTTCTGTAAATTTTGACATAAATAGTTTGAGTATTACAAACCAACTTGAAACAATTAAATGTATGCTTCCTTGAACTGTCATATTGTTGACCTGCAAAATTCATCTTTGGAACGTGAGACAATGTTAGGCATATCTCCTTTTTTCTAATACATGGAAAAAAATTTGTTTGAGGTAATTTATGTAACTCATAGATCACTGTTACAGTGTTAGTTGACAACGTATAGTATGAGGTAAGGATCTAATTTTGTTTTCTCTCACATGATTAGCCTGATAGCTAATCATCTGATTTATTTACTGCTTTACCACTGAGCTGAAATGCCATGTTTTTCATTTATTAAAATCACATATGGCTCCTGTTTTTGTTACTCAGCACTTTTTCTTCCACATTCTTCAAGATGATTGTGAGTTGGTACATAACAGGAATTACGTCTGGTAAGTTGTATCGTTTTGTGCAGGAACTCTATATTCATATTTGTGGAAATCATATCTACAGAGGTTTCCCCACACTGGTGTGTCATTATAGCTTAATTGTACAATATGAGTTTTCAGTAAAATATTTGAAAATTTTAAATGGCTTGGCATTTTCTTCTGCCATGGATTGCCTGCACATCAAAGGGTCTGGTATGTATATAAGTGGTCCTCAGCTTCCTCTTCAGTAATGTAGTTAGTGTTCATAGCAACATGTTTATAGTTTAAAAGATGTCAATGTTGTCATAAATTAAGAAGGATTTTTGGCCTCCCTTAAAATGAAGCCCACCAGGAAGTACATTCTTAAAATTATGTTGCTTTTTTCTTCCTATAAATTGCTTTTCCCTTCATTGAATTTAAAGTCTATGTTTCTTGCCAAATTGATGCACTAGCATGGGCTGCTGGCTTATAATAGCACAAGCTGGGAGGTGCCATAGAACTAAGAGCAGTGTGTGGGTCCAGAGAACTAAGGATGTGAATGGGGCTCTTTTGTAGGAAAGATAATGGCAGACAGAACAAACGTTAAAGAGTAGTTAAATTGTAATATTTTTCCCTATACATGACACAGAGCAGCTTGGTGCTATGGGAGCACTTAGGTTCCTATAACCTCTCCAAGAGCCTCTCCTCACTCCATAAGCCAGTCATTGCTGTGACTAGAGACATTCTTAAGGAGGCAGTGCTTATGGTGATCATGTCAATTGGTATCCTGAGGGGGAGGGATCAGTCAAGAGGCAGGGGTCTCATTCCAGGCAGTGGTGGTAGGGGATTTTTTTTTGTAACATACTCCTCCACTTAAACCCACCCAAGAGGAAAAAACAGAATTAGACCTTCTGTCTGACACTCATTCTCAGCCAAGATTTGCAGTATCCCAGTAAAAATTAATTCAGAAAAGTAGTCAGACACATGAGGAATTGGTACTAAGAGACAGTACCCAATACCATCTACATGAAAGGGCCTAACTCAGTGGAATATGGGCATCCAGACAGATTTCAAAATGTTCTTAATAATTTTTTTTTTTTTTTTTTTTTTTTTGAGATGGAGTCTCTCTCTGTCGCCCAGGCTGGAGTGCAGTGGCACAGTCTCAGCTCACTGCAGCCTCCACCTGCTGGGTTTCAGTGAGTCTCCTCCCCAGCCTCCTGAGTAGCTAGGATTACAGGCACATGCCACCATGCCTGGCTAATTTTTGTATTTTCAATAGAGATGGGGTTTCACCATAGACCTCAATCGATCCACCCACCTTGGCCTCCCAGCATGTTGGGATTACAGGCATGAGCCACCATGCCCAGCCTTAATACATATCTTTGAAGAAAAAAAGAAAAATATAAAGATGTGTGGAGTGTGTGTAAAACTATAGTTACCAACAGAAAGGTGTATTATTGAGCATGCATAATCGACATGAAGGAAATAATTTAATAGATGAGATTGATAGAAGGGATATACCCAAAAAACAAATTAGTGGGCTCTGTTGTAACAGCAGAATTTCTCCCAGGACATCAGAAGAAATAAAGAAATGGAAAGTGAAAACTCAAACACTGAGGTGTAGACAATAGTAGAAATAACCATATACTAGGATTCCCAAAAGAAAAGAGACAACATGCAAGGAAGATACATGAATTAAAATTTTCTTGTAATTAAAAAAGAATGAAAGGCCTCAAATTGGAAGAGGTTGATGTGGTACCAAATGGAAAAACAAAGAAAATCTTGTTCCATCCTTTTTTTTTCCATTAACCTAAATGATTTTATCAAATGTTCTACCTGCAAAATCAGAACTTCTAACTGCTGCACCATTGTTATGATGAAATTCCTTATATATACATCCTTATGTGAATTAACTTCCCTGAAACATACAAACTGATGGTATATACTGCATATGGCATATACATTAATTTTAAAAGGTATTGCCTGGTCACTTCCCTAGAATGGGTGTCATTTTATAGCACAAAACTTTTTCAATTACCATTCACATCTTTACCAATATTTACTATACGTCCCTGTAAATTTTGTTGTTCTGAAGGGTGTGAGTAGGGTATTTTGTTATTTTAACTTGCATTTTCTAACCACCATAATTTCAAGTATAGATTATCTTTTTTTTTTTTTTTTTTAGTATAACATTCAAATTATAGCCAGGTCCTTGCAGAAACCAATGTTGACCAGGCCTGTAATCCCAGCACTTTAGGAGACTGAGGTGGGTGAATCACTTGAGGTCAGGAGTTGAGACCTTTTCTTTTTTTCTTTCTTTTTTTTTTTAAATAATTTATTTATTTTACTTTAGGTGCATACTATATCTGGCATTTCTCCCCATGATATCCCTCCCCCACCCTCCCCTCTCTCCCCCAACCCCACCAACTGTCCCCTGTGTGTGATGCTCCTCTCCCCTGAGTCCACGTCTTCTCGTGGTTCAACACCCACCTATGAATGAGAACATACGGTGCTTGGCTTTCTGTTCTTGGGTCAGTTTGCTGAGAATGATGATTTCCAGATTCATCCAAGTCCCTACAAAGGACACGGACTCTTCGTTTTTTTATGGCTGCGTAGTATTTCTATTTCTAGATCCTTAAGAAATCGCCACACTGTCTTCAACAATGGTTGAACTAATTTACACTCCCACCAACTGTGTAAGAGTGTTCCTATTTCTCCACATCCTCTCCAGCATCTGTTGTCTCCCGATTTTTTAATGATCGCCATTCTAACTGGTGTGAGATGATATCTCAGTGTGGTTTTGATTTGCATTTCTCTAATGACCAGTGATGATGAGCATTTTTTCATGTTTGTTGGCCTCATATATGTCCTCTTTTGAAAAGTGTCTGTTCATATCCTTCACCCACTTTTGAATGGGGTTGTGTGTTTTTTTCTTGTATATCTGTTTTAGTTCTTTGTAGATTCTGGATATTAGCTCTTTATCAGATGGGTAGATTGCAAAAACTTTTTTGCCAGTCTGTGTCTTTTGATTGGGGCATTTAGGCCATTTACATTCAATGTTTAATATTATTATATGTGAATTTGATCCTGCCATTTTGTTACTGGTTGGTTTTGTTTCTCATTAGTTGACTCATTTTCCTCATTGCATTTTTGGTCTTTGCCAACTGGTTTGCTTTTGCAGTGACTGGTACTTGTTCCTTTCCATGCTTAGTGTTTCTTTCAGGAGCTCTTGTAGGGCAGGTCTGGTGGTGACAAAAATCTCTCAATAATTGCTTGTCCATAAAGGATTTTATTTCTCCTTCACTTATGAAGCTTAGTTTGGCTGGATATGAGATTCTGGGTTGAAAGTTCTTTTCTTTAAGGATGTTGAATATTGGCCCCCACTCTCTTCTGGCTTGTAGAATTTCTGCCAAGAGATCTGCTGTGAGTCTGATTGGCTTCCCTCTTTGGGTGACCTGACCTTTCTCTCTGGCTGCCCTTAGCATTTTTTCCTTCATTTCGATCCTGGCGAATCTGACAATTACGTGCCTTGGGGGTTACTCTTCTTGAGGAATATCTTTGTGGAGCTCTCTGTTATTTCTTGAATTTGAAATTTGGACTGCCTTGCTAGGCTTGGGAAGTTCTCCTGGATAATATCCTGGAGTGTGTTTTCCAGCTTGGATTCATTCTTCCTGTCATATTCAAGTACACCGATCAAGTGTAGATTAGGTTTTTTCATATAATCCCATATTTCTTGGAGGCTTTCTTCGTTTCTTTTCACTCTTTTTTCTCTTGTATTGCCTTCTCTTTTTACTTCATTGAGTTGATCTTCAATCTCTGATATCCTTTCTTCTGCTTGATCGATTTGGCTATTAAAACTTGTGTTTGCTTCACATAGTTCTCGTGCTGTGTTCTTCAACTCCATCAAGTCGTTTATGTTCTTCTCTAAGCTGGTTATTCTAGTTAGCATTTCGTCTAACCTTTTTTCAAGATTTTTGGTTTCTTTGCATTGAGTTAGAACGTGTTTCTTTAGCGCTGAGAAGTTTGTTATTATCCACCTTCTGAATCCTATTTCCGTCAATTCTTCGCACTCCTTCTCAGTCAAGTTGTGATCCTGTGTTGTTGAGGAGTTGTGATCTCTTGAAGGAGAAGAGGTGTTGTCTTTGGTGGTTTCACCTTTTTTGCGTTTTTCCCATCTTTGTGGATTTACCTGGCTGTGGTGTCAGAGAGCTGCTTGATGAGGTCGCTTGTCTGCCTGTGGGGGCGCTACTGGGTTTCTAGGGACTCCTTCAGTTTACTAGGGAAGCTTCCTGTGTCTTTTTTGTTTATGCTGGGAGATTAGGCCCGCCTCTTCTGCTGACCTGTAGGTGCTGCTGGGTTGTTGAGAACACCATCCCATTGCTACGTAGGCTTCCTGTGTTTTTTTGGTTAAAACATGTAGCCCAGTCCCACCCCTCTAGTGGTGGGTTGTGCCCTTCCTCCACTGGGCTGGATCATTCAGGGTTCCTCTCAGACTGTGGCACTGGCTCTGAAACCCACTAGAGTCAGAGCTTTAGCCGTCTGGTGTTTGTGGGGGAGGTTAGGGACCTGCCCAGGCACACCCGGCAGTCTCCCCCTTTCAGCTTTCTCTCTCCAGTCATGGGGTAGGGGCCTCCCAGCTGCTCCCACTTACAGCTCCCTCTCTCTCCAGGCAGGGGGGAGGGGGCAATAGCTCAGTCTGTAGACTCTTATTCAACTCCGCACTTGTAATTCCCAGCGCTTGACTGGCAAAGATCCCCTGTTCTGTGTTTTGCTGAGGCTTTGGGGGAAGCGCTGTTTCTGGACCAGAGCGCCAGAGGTGGAGCCTCCGACTGGCCGGTCAGATGCACTTTCTGGGTGAAGCAGCACCCCTCCCCCGCCTCAGTCTGCCCTGAGTGGGCTTTACTCACCCTCAGACCAGACCCGTTGAAATGCACCTGATACCTCGGTTGGAGTTAGGAGATCTCTGGGTTTCTGCGTCTCTTCGCTGGGTGTTGTGTCTAATCCGCCATCTTGGATCCTCCCCCCCCACCCCCCCTGCTGAGACCTTTTCTTAATTATTTGCTGAATATCTTCATATATTCCACTTGTTGGTTTTGCTTAAGATTATATATACTGGAATTTCTTCATAACAAGATTTTTGAGACATCCTATGTGGACATCATTAACAGAGATAAGTAAAATGTGATACAAGCAGTAGAAAGCTGTGAGCAGCTAGAAGTAAAATGCTAGATTAGCATGTAGTACATTTGATTAAATCTCTTAGATATGAAGGGAAAATTGATTCAACAAGATTTAGTATAACTAAACGTCCAAATTTCTCATACATGCACACTTCTATTATATAGGTTTACAGTGCTACTTAATGTCATAAATTTCATGTAATGCCTATGGGGGAGGGAATGGGGTCGGGTTTGGTATGAAGAGGAAAGAAAGACTAGGTTTTGGCCCTCAGGACATGAGTAGACAGCTGGACAAAGGACAGGTAAGGTGGGAAAGCAAAGCCTTAGGACATGACAGAGTTGCCTAGATGCCTGTCAGGACCAGAGCAGGGGGAAGATGACAGGGACCGCTGTCCAGGCAGATATGATACCTGCCAGCCACTTGCACAAATGGGGCCCTCAAGACACATTCTCACCAGTGGGGTTGGGTGGAATTGTTGCATCACTCGCCACAGGTGAGGTGGGCAAAAAGCCAGTGTGCCTTCTCCATCCTCTTTCCCTTTCTGTTAATGAGCAGACTGACTTTGGAAACCTTATGAGGGAGAACTGAAAAGCCACTGATAGAAAATCTGAAGTCCCTGGCAGCCACTCTCTGAGCAAGAGTGCTGATTTTGGACTTGGTGTGACTGAAAACTAAAGCCATGTGTGGTGGCTCATGCCTGTAATACCAGCACTTTGGGAGGCCAAGGCAGGTGGGTCACAAGATCAGGAGATTGAGACCATTCTGGCTAACATGGTGAAACCCCATCTCTACTAAAATTACAAAAAATTAGCCAGGCATGGTGGTGGGCGCCTGTAATCTCAGCTACTTGGGAGGCTGAGGCAGAAGAATCTCTTGAACCCAGGAGGCAGAGGTTGCAGTGAGCCAAGATCTCGCCACTGCACTCTAGCCTGGGCAAAACAGTGAGACTCCAACTCAAAAAAAAAAAAAAAAAACCTGAAGTTGTATTGTGTGAGCTGTTATGTTTGCATTTGTTAAGAGGAAATACCACTCAAACAATGGAGAAGGCATCCAGCAAATGCCACCAACTTCAACAAAAAAGTCATCCTACCCCACCTGGAAGCTGAAAGTCCCTGGATAAAGCAGGTAGATAAAAAATCAACCTCTAGGGCATTCAAATTAGGTGCCACCCTCCCCAAAGAAAGCTAGAAAGGAGATAATTGGAAGAAAGATAAGGCAGGCCTGGGGATCCAGGAATGCTCATTGTGTAATGGTGATGGCCCTGGGGTCGGGGAGAGCAGCTGGTGTAAGCCCCCCCGGTTTCTGGTCATCAAGAGATTGTTCAAGCCAGCTGGATTGAGTGTCCCCCTCAGTGGGCAGAGGTTATATTTAAATGCAAATTTAATCACAATCCCTACAGGCTTTGGAAAGAAGAGCCTGGTGAGTCCATCTGAAAGGTAATCTCTGAAAATGAATTGTAGGAAAGCCAAGAAAGTTTGAGAAACAGGATTGTTCTTCAATGTATGTAAAAGATTATAAAGCAGGAGCAACTGGAAAATTATCTTCTTTAGCATAATTATAAAGTATTAATAGTTCAGTAAAATAGAACAAAACTCAAGAATTGGAGTATGGTCACACACCACATAACATTCTGATCAGTGATGGGCCAGATATACAACAGTGATCTCATAAAATTATAATACCACATTTTACTGTACCTTTTCTGTGTTTAGATACACACAGTTGCCTACCATATTCAGCACAGTCACATGCTGTTCAGTTTTGTGGCCTGGGAGCGATAAGCCATATCATACAGCACAGATAGTAGGCTTGATCATATAGGTTTGTGTAAGCATGCTGCATGACGTTCACACACTGAAGCATTTCTCAGAATATATCCCTGTTGTTAAAAAAAAGCATAACGGGACTCACAAGCTATACCTAAGCAGGACTAAAACTGTAAGTTAGATAAAACCCAATAAAACCAAGCTGCTGACAACTCCTGGCTGAAACCAAACAAAAAATTGCTCTCCAATGACCTCCCATTACAAACTCCCAACAACAATTGTCATTAACCTCTCTTACATTGAATGCCCTTCCCTAGTAAAATCAAGTTGGGCCAAAAGGATGGTGGAATGACTAGGCACCCAGAGAACTACCAGCTCTCCCAGGTTTTCAGCTTCTCTTTCTAGCAAGATGTGAGAAACAGTGCTGAGCACACAAAAAGCAAAGACACTCCTAGCAATGACCTACCCCATTATAAAAATAGTATTTCAAACCAGGGACAAAGAGATGGAATTCTTAAATGGTATAAGGACAACTAGCAATTCATTGCAAAAATAAAGATTACCTCTGTACATGAATCCAGACATTGTCAAGAAAAAAAGGCAATGGATAATTAGATCAAATTTTTTTAAAAGACATTTCATATGAAGAGAAAGAATACTTAATATGCAATTAATTTCCAAAAGAACAATTTCTTCTCTGGATTCTTTCAAATAAGAAATGACATTATAGTCGGCCCTTAGTTTCCATGGGGGGGATTGTTTCCAGGACCCCCTGTGGATGCCAAACTCTGTGCATACGAAAGTTTCGAAGTTGGCTCTTCAGAACCTGTATACAAAGTTGGCCCTCTGTATCCTGAGGTTTGCATTCTGTGAATACTGTAGTTTTGAGCTATATATGGTTGCAGATGTGGAACCTGCAGATAAGGAGGGCTAACTATTGAAAAAACAAATCACTTACAAGTGGACCCACTCAGTCCAGACCTGTATTGTTCAAGGGTAACTGTATCTCCTTATTACATAGAAATTTACAGAGCAGAAAGCAGCTGCTGAATCGTTTTCTCAAAAGAAATCATTCTTGCCTCCAAGTCACTGTGGCTAACACTTCTGAATTACACAACTTCTTTTATAAAACGTATCCTGTCATCACAGCACTTTAGGAGGCCAAGGCAGGAGGATCACTTTAAGCCCAGATTCAAGACCAGCCTGGGCAACACACAGACCCTGTCTCTACAAACAAACGAAAAGTATCCCTCTTCAAAGATAGGTTGCCTTATAGCTCCAAGTAACAGAAAAAAATCTCAACTCTAACAGGCTTACATAATAAGAAAAATTAATGAACTCAAGTGCTCAATCCAGAGCTACCTCAGTGTGGGTTAATAGATCAGTGTTTCATACCATCAGTGGCCAAGCTTTTCTATTCTATCTCTGCTTGCCATCCTCCAATTACAGCCCTGTACCACAAGACGCAACCAATGGATGTATTCAGAAGAGCAATGTAATTCTGCTCATGTCTCTTTATCAATGATAAATGCTTTCCCACAAGTCATACAGAATACTTCCCTACATATCCTAATGGCCAGGGCTTGGTTATATGCCCAACCCAAACAATCCCTGTTGAGGAGAGGAAAACAAGCCACATCAAAGCTTTCATGCAACAAAGCAGCAGAGAGCAGGCTGCCCCACTGCTGCAAGGAAATCTAGGTAAAGGAGGGAGAAAGAATAAGGGCACAACAGGTGCCGCCCTGTTGGAAATGGTTCCTGGGCTCCTACCACTTGGGTTATGTCATGTACCTCTGTAGGCACTGCTTGGAAACATGTCAGGAGTAGACAGAGAAGGACATTTTCTTTATACAATACTATTTTCACTGTCAGTATAATGAGCACTACTGTTTGCAGCTAGTTCTTAACACAAACGAGTTGTTAATGGTATACCCTGCTTTTGCATTTTTTTCTTTTTTTGTGATAGGGCCTTGCTCTGTTGCCCAGACTGGAGTGCAGTGGGACAACCACCGCTCACTGCAAACCCAAACTCCCAGGCTGAAAGATCCTCCTGCCTCAGCCTCCCAAGTACCTGGGACTACAGGTGTGCACCATCATGCCTGGCTAATTTTTCAATTTTTCGTAGAGACAAGGTGGTCTTGCTGTGTTGCCCAGGCTGGTTTGAATTCTTGGGCTCAAACAATCCTCCGGCCTCAACTTCCTAAAGTGCTGGGATTCCAGGAATGAGCCACCATGTCCAGCCTTTGGTTACATTCTTTTTTATTGACGTGACTAAAACCCAAAACAATGGAACACTGTAAAAGGTACTCTTTGGCTTCTTTATTGACAAGCAGGTCAATAACCATGGGCAGAAATATTTATATATGCCGAGAAACAGTAACAGTATTGCTAAGTGGTACAGTACTTCTCTGAAACTTTTTATTATAATATAAAATTTTTCAAACACAACTCTTTTTTTTTTTATTGCATTTTAGGTTTTGGGGTACATGTGAAGAACATTCAAGATTGTTGCATAAGTACACACATGGCAGTGTGATTTGCTGCCTTCCTCCCCATCACCTATATCTGGCATTTCTCCCCCATGCTATCTCTCCCCCAACTCCCCACCCTCCGCTGTCCCTCCCCTATTTCCCCCCCCCAACAGACCCCAGTGTGTGATACTCCCCCTCCCTGTGTCCATGTGTTCTCATTGTTCAACACCCGCCTATGAGTGAGAACATGGGGTGTTTGATTTTCTGTTCTTGTATCAGTTTGCTGAGAATGATGGTTTCCAGGTTCATCCATGTCCCTACAAAGGACACGAACTCATCGTTTTTGATGGCTGCATAATATTCCATGGTGTATATGTGCCACATTTTCCCTGTCCAGTCTATCATCGATGGGCATTTGGGTTGGTTCCAGGTCTTTGCTATTGTAAACTGTGCTGCAATGAACATTCGTGTGCATGTGTCCTTATAGTAGAACAATTTGTAATCCTTTGGATATATACCCAGTAATGGGATTGCTGGGTCAAATGCAATTTCTATTTCTAGGTCCTTGAGGAATCGCCACACTGTCTTCCACAATGGTTAACTAATTTACAATCCCACCAACAGTGTAAGAAAAACAGTTAATGCCCATGTGCCTGCCAGTTCAACACTTGCTTAAATTTTGCCATTTTTTGCTTTATCTATGCATGCATCTTTTTCCTGAACTGCTTCAAAGCTGCATACATCAAGACAATTCATCTTCATATATATTCAGCATGTTTGCCCTTGAAAAACAGTCCCTCCACCTTTTCCTTTTAAAAATGATATCAAGGCCAGGCGTGGTGGCTTGTGCCTGTAATCCCAGCACTTTGGGAGGCCAAAGCTGGCGGATCACCTCAGGTCGGGAGTTTGAGACCAGCCTGACCAACATGGAGAAACCCTGTCTCTACTAAAAATACAAAATTAGCCGGGCGTGGTGGCGCATGCCTGTAATCCCAGCTACTCAGGAGGCTGAGGCAAGAGAATTGCTTGAACCAGGAAGGTGGAGGTTGCAGTGAGCCAAGATTGCGCCATTGCACTCCAGCCTGGGCAACAAGAGCCAAACTCTGTCTCAAAAGAAAAAAAAAAAATCATATCAGCTTTTTGAAGAGACCTAGCCAGGCATCTTCTAAATGTCCCATATTCTGGATTTGTTTTCCCGACTGAAGTTGTTCCTCTATCTCCTATATTTCCTGAAAACTAAAAGTTAAGTTTAAACACTTGATTCAATTCAGGTTAAATATGCTGGCAAAAAAAAAAAAAAAAAAAAAAATTCCAGAAAATGCAACTACTTTATATTATATTTCATCAAGAGGCACATAACATCACTGACATTAATAATGTTTTGGTCAACTAGTTAAAGTGGGACAGTCACTGCATTGTAAAGGTGCATTTCTTTCCACGTTCAGTGACTAAGGTATCTGCAGGTGATACTTCTGGCACTGCACGAGCATCCTGTTGCCCTCACATCTCATGACTGTAGCATCCACTCATCTCTGCCTAAATGCACTAAGGGTTGCAAATTAGTGACTTTTCAAATTCTATCATTCTGTCTGCATTTATTAGCTGACATTATTCTATAACAAGGAGCTTTCCATGACTGGAGATAAATGATTGATCTTACTAAAAGGGCAAGGTGAAAATCTAATACCTTCCCTCTAATTACAAAGTAAGGAGTCTGTGAGATTCACCACCAATCATGGAAATGCCTTTAGTCTCCTTCTCTTTTTTGTATCACTATGGACTCAGAATTTTCTTTATTCAAAATGTTATAGTCAGTTACAGTCATTGTTTTTGTTCACCAAAGTGCCTCATCTTTGGCCAGGGAAGCCCCTTCTAGCCAGCTTCTGGTCCCATCCTCACATTACCATGAATCTTTGAGTGCTTCCTTGGTTTCTGACCCAGCACATCCCAGGCTTACCTTGGGTACTTCAGGACCCAGACCTAGACCACCTGTTGCTCCAAGGAGTCCTGGTTCCTTGAGTGGCAATGTTAAGAACTGAATTTGCTCATCACTACAGGGGTACCATTGGTTCTGAGCCCTCCCGTGAATGGAGCTAGGAAAAACATGTTTTTTAAAAAAAATAAAGTTATATTCTTTTTTTTTTTTTTTTTTTTTTTAGACAGTCTCACTCTGTCGCCCAGGCATGATCTTGGCTCACTGCAACCTCTGCCTCCTGGATTCAAGTGATTCTTCTGCCTCAGCCTGCCGAGTAGCTGAGACTACAGGTTCCAGCCACCACAGCTGGCTAGTTTTTTATATTTTTAGTAGAGACAGGTTTCACCATGTTAGCCAGGACGGTCTCAATCTCCTGACCTCGTGATCCGTCCACCTCGGCCTCCCAAAGTGGTGGGATTACAGGCATGAGCCACCTGCCCGGCCGATACTTTCAATATATATCTATCATTATGGGGGGTTTTATATAACTAGTTTGATTTGTTATCATCATCTCTTAAACTGGAAATTTTGGTTCCCAGTAACTTTAACAATTTATTTTTGCTTTATCCTACAACTATTTGAATCTATTCCCACAAAATAGATTGGAAATAACACCAATATTACTAACGTGGGAATTAATGAGTGACATCTGTCATCTTTTTAAGTTCTTTTTGTCCCAAAAAAGAAAAAAAAAATCCCACTAAAGATGTAGTCATATTACTGCATTCAAAAGTTTCTTGAAAGAATGAGTTTTTCTACTCAGTGAAGTTACCCATTAGATATAAACTTAGGTTGATTTCTTCCTTGCTTTCAATTTCAGAATGTGCTTTTATTTATCTTTGAGTATATAAATTACTTCTATTGATCCAAAAGTCAAAACTTCATAAAAAGGTATACGTGAAGAAGCCTTGTCTCTGTCTTTAGCTCCTACACCCTATTCACTCCTATCTCCACAGGTATTCATTTTTCAGTTTGTAACTTTTTTTTCAGGTTTGTAGTTTATAGTTTACGTTTATTTGCAAAATATATATATTATATAAAATATATTGGCTGGGCACAGTGGCTCATGCCTGTAATCTCAGCTATGGAAGACTGAGGCAGGAAGATCGCTTGAGCCCAGGAGTTCGAGACCAGGCTGGCAACATAGCGAGCCCCATCTGGACAAAAACTTAAAAACTATATATATAAAAACATATCTAATATAGAAACACATATAAAATATCTGCATAAATACATATTATTTCTTCTCCTCAAACACAAAGGGCAGCAAGCCACATAGTTTTCTGTACTCTGCATTCTCACTAACATATTGTGTACTTCAAATTTCTCATACATGGCGCATATCAAGTATACTATACTATTAAGATACAAGAAGGCCAGTCGCAGTGGCTCATGCCTGTAATCCCAGCACTTTGGGAGGCCAAGGCGGGCAGATCACCTGAAGTCAAGAGTTTGAGACCAGCCTGGCTAACATGGGGAAACCCTGTCTCTACTAAAAATACAAAAATTAGCCAGGCACGGTGGCAGGTGCCTGTAATCCCAGTTACTCAGGAGGCCGAGGCAGGAGGATCACTTGAAACTGGTAGGTAGAGGTTGCAGTGAACTGAAATTGTGCCATTGCACTCCAGCCTGGGCAACAGAGTGAGACTCTGTCTCAAAAAAAAAAAAAAAAAAAAAAGATACAAAGAAACACTTGAGACATTTCATGTGGTAAATCTGTTACAACAGTTCTTAAGCTATGGAGAGATACTTCCTGCTGACAACTGTGGAGTTCCACTGTGTAAATCAAACATGGCCATCTTAACTCAAGTACTCAAATAGCTAATGCTGTCAGCTTGCTGGTGCAAGTTCTGTTTTTCAAAAGGCTTCATATTCCAACAATGAATGTCATTAGCATTAGATGTATATTACATTTCTACATTTGGTACCTGAAAAATGACTTTTAGTATTACATTACTGTAGAGAAAAAGTCTATCTCCTAAATTGATGGATGTCCCCTCACTCCCCCTCAGTATTAATTCTCTGCTTATATATTTTTTTCCTGAAAGCTTTCATGCATAGAAAACATAGTTTTACACCAGTATCAATCACCTGATGTGCAAATATGCTGGGACTTTATATTTCTTTCATATTTGTTTTTCCCAGTGATTTATGTGAAACATACTGTATTTGATTTGTTGGTGGATACGAATATATAAAATGTTCTCTCCTTATTTTAGTTTTCTGTATTTTCTCTTTTTTCCTTTTCTTTCTTATTTATTTATTTATTTATTTATTTTTGAGATGAAGTTTTTGCTCATCGCCCAGGCTGGAGTACAATGACATGATCTCGGCTCACTGCAACCTCCGCCTCCCGGGTTCAAGCAATTCTCCTACCTCAGCCTCCAAAGAAACTGGGATTACAGGCACCTGCCACCATGCCCAGCTAATTTTTGTATTTTTAGGGACAGGGTTTCACCATGTTGTCTAGGCTGGTCTCAAACTCCTGTCCTCAGGTGATCCTCCTGCCTCGGCCTCCCAAAGTGCTGGGATTACAGGCGTGAGACACTTGCCCTGCCAGTATTTTCTAAGCTAACATAAAATGGTCCCATATCTATTTCATTTGTGGAGAGGCCTCCAGTCCCTATATCTTATGTTTTCTGATGCCAGCTAGGGATTTAATTTACACAGAAGGAGACCTCCACATTATTTACATTGATAAGGTTTCTACAATGAATTCTGGTTTGAAAAACAAATTGACTTGACACATGAAGATTTTCTACATTTGTTACAATTCAGAGATCACTCTTGTATGGGGGATGACTTCATACAGAAGGATTTCCCAAATATATTGCATTCATATGGCTTCTCCCCTGTGTGAGTTCTCTGATGATTGATGAGGTCTGACTTCACATAAAACATAAAATATTTTCCTGCATTCATTACACTCAATAGGGTTCTTCCTGGTATGAGCACAGTGAGGTGTAATTTCATACAGAAATATGTGTCACATTTGCTACATTTATAGGGCTTGTCTTCTATGTGAGTCCTCTAGTGAATGGTTAAGGGTGATTTGTAGCAGGATTTCCACTTTTATTACATTCATGGGGTTTCTCCCCCAGTGTGTGTCCTCTGATGTTCAATGAGGTGTGACTTCTGGAAGGTTTTTCCACATTGCTTACATTCATAGGATTTCTTGCCTGGTGTATTTTCGATGATGTTTAGTAAGGTGTGAGTTCTGGAAGGTTTTCCCACATCCCTTACCTTCATGAGGTTTCTCACCTGGTGTCTCTTTGATGTTTAGTAAGGTGTGACCTCTGGTAGGTTTTCCCACATTCTTTACATTCATAGAGTTTCTCCCGTGTATGTATTCTCTGATGCTGACTGAGGGCTGACTTCATATAGAATGATTTTCCACATTCATTACATGTATAGGGCTTTTCCCCATATGAGTTATCTGATACACCATTAGGGTTGATTTATGACAAAAAGTTTTCTGACATTCAGTACATTCACAGGTTTCTCTTCTCAATGTGTTCTCTTATGATCAGTGAGGTTTGACTTCATAGAAAAGGCTTTTCCACATTCATTACATAGAGGGGTTCTCTTTCCTATATGATTTATCTGATGAATATTAAGATGTGACTTCAGGCTAGGTGCAGTATTTTATGCCTGCAATACCAGCACTTTGGGAGGCCAAAGCAGACTCATCACTTCAGGACAGGAGTTGAGACCAGCCTGGTCAACATGGAGAAACCCCATCTCTACTAAAAATAGAAAAATTAGCTGGGTGTGGTGGCAGGCACCTGTAACCCCAGCTACTTGGAAGGCTGAGGCACAAGAATCACTTGAACCCAGGAGGGGGAGGTTGCAGTGAGCCGAGATCACACCACTGCACTCCAGCCTGGGTGACAGAGCGAGACTCCATCTCAAAATATTAAAAAAAAAAAAAAAAAAAAGAAGAAGATGTGACTTCAGATAGGATTTTTCACATTCATTACATTTGTAAGGTTTCTTTGCAGTGTGAGTTCTCTGGTGTATAACTAGGGTTGGAAGGACTTCCTACATTCATTAGATTTATGTGGTCTCTCCCCTGTGTGAGTTCTCTTACGTTTAGTGAGACGATCCCTGTTGTAGAAGGACTTCTCACATTCATTGCATCCATATAGTTTCTCCCCCGTGTGAGTTCTCTGATGTACAATGAGGACTAAATTCATAGAGAAAGATGTTCCACCTTCACTACATTCATATGGCTTCTCCCTGGTGTGAAATTTCTGACGTTTAGTGAGATCTGACTTCACACAAAAGGGTTTTGCACATTGATTACACTCAGGGTTTCTTACCTGTGAGAGTTTCCTGATGCACTGATTTATAGCAGGATTTCTCACACTCAGTATATTTATAGGGTTTCTCTTCTGTGTGCTTTCCCTGATGTACATTAGGTTTGACTTATAGTAGAAGTATTTTCCACATTCACTACATTTGCAGGGTTTCTCTCCTGTGTGTTTTCTCTAATGATCAGCAAATTGTGACTTCTGGAAGAAAGTTCTCCCACATTCAGTACATGTGAAAGGTTTCTCCCCTGTATGCATTTTCTGATGTTTAGTGAGGTTTGGTTTCACATGGAAGGATTTTCTACATTCATATGGTTTCTACCCTGTGTAAGTTCTCTGATGATGACTCAAGTTTGATTTTGCATAGGGTTTCCCATTACACTGACAGGGTTTCTCCCCTGTGTGAATTCTCTGATGGACTCTCAGGACTGAGCTATGACAAAAAGGTTTCTTACAGTCACTACATACATAAAGCTTCTTTTTTGACTGAATTATCTGGTGATCAGAGAGGGCTGACTTCACTAGGGTTTTACCACATTCATGGGGTTTCTCTTATGGATATGTGATCTGAGTCAATAAGTTGTTAATTTCTGGAAGGTTTTCCCATATTTATTACTTTCACATGGTTTCTCTCTTGTGCATGTCCTCTGATGTTGAGTGAGGTGGGACTCCTGGCAAAAAGATTTCTTGCAATGACTATATTTAAAAGTTTTCTCAACTGTGTGAGTTCTGTGAGGTAGAGTGAGATGTGACTTGTGACTGAAATTCTCATTTTCATTAGCTCCATGGGTTTTCACCCCTGTATTAACTTTCTGATGTTTGAAGAAGGTTGATTTCTCACATTCATTACCTTCAGAGTGATTCTTCCTTGTGTGAGGTTCTTGATGAACTTTGGGAGTTGACGTGGCACTGACATTTTCCCCATGCTCCTTGTAATCACGGGGCTTCTCTCCTGTTTGAGTTGTCTCTTGTGTGATGATGGCTGCCTTCTCAAGGAAGACATTTCCATGTTCATTATCTTCCAAAGGTGTCTCAAAGTCTGAATTTCCTCTTCCTCAATAAGGTCCTCACTATGACTTGGTGACTTCCCACTCTGGTTATATTCAACAGATCTCTTTCCAGTATGAGTGTTTTCTTCACTGTTATCAAAAGGCAACTTCTCACATTTATTAATTTCATCAAGTTATTACTAGAATAATTTTTGTCACTAATACTTGATTCTGAAATGTATTCAAACTCATTCCACATGAGTCATACTGACAGGCCACTTTTCTTGAAAAAACCTGGTTTGCACCCAGATTAAGGGTTTTCCAAAAATGTGTTCTCTCTTCTTAGTCAGTGTGTGTTGTTGCTGAGGAGTGAAGTGTATCACAAATGTTTATCTCAATTTTCCTGGCTTCTCTTTATCAGGTCTCTTAATTTCTGCACTTCCAGAAATGAGAAAAATTAAATATACTTTTAAAATGTTAACACATTTCCTATGTAAGTGTGATTATATCATGGATTCTCTATTTTCAGGCCCAGGCTCCTAGGATGAAATCCCAAATATACATTTCACCTTGGTTCCCAAAAATAAAAATAAAAACCACCTGCTATAGTGGAAAAGGGAGGGAAAAACTAGCAAGGAACACACATATATTTGCTATTTAAAAAAGATGATGCTCAAAACTGAAAAGCTGAAATTATTAAACATAGGGAACACTTAACTAAGGACAATGCATGGCAGAGAAACTAGAAAATGAGGTCAGCCCAACAGAAATCATGAGCAGAAATGGAGTGAAACGGAATGTCAAGAGACCTGGATGTTACAGGGAAATATCACAGGACGGCTTAGGTGTGAGAGAAAACAGATGATCAACACCTACATAGATAAAGCCCACAATCTATGTGCCAACAGATAAAATAAGATTTATATTAGTTCAAGGTGTCCTTTCAAAAATCCACAATAAATATCTTCTAAAATATTCATTCCCAAACACAAGTCACAAGTCTGACAAAGATTCTTACACTCAACTAGCTTGCTTTTCAGCTTTGGCTCTACATAAAACTAGTTATCCTCCAGAAAGTCTACCCCCCACCAACACACACACACCTTTTTCAAATCATGCCCCTTAAACTATATTTTCTTAAAATTTTGAAAACATGGTGGCTCACACCTATAATCCCAGCACTTTGGGAGGCTGAGGCAGGTGGACTAGACTGCCCAACATGGCAAAACCCCTTCTATACCAAAAATAGAAAAATTAGCTGGATGTGGTGGTGGGCACCTGTAATCTCAGCTACTCAGGAGGCTGACACAGGAGAATCACTTGAAACTGGGAGGTAGAGGCTGCAGTGAGCCAAGATCGGGCCATTGCACTCCAGCTTGGGTAACAGAGTGAGACCCCACCTCAAAATAATAATAATAATAAAATAAAATCAATGACCTCATCTTCTATGTTTTTAGAACCAGAAAAAGAGAAAATTACACCTAAGTAGTTAGAAAAAAGTAATAAAAGAACAGAAAACAATAAAATAGAGAACAGAAAAACAAAAATCAATAATAAGTAAAAGTTTTTTTAAAAAGTATCAATAAATGTTTCAAACCTCTAGCTACACTGACGAGAGACAGAAGAGGAGGAGGCAGCACCAATAAATTATCAGCATCAGGGATGACAGATGACATCACTAGAAATTCCACAGATACAAGATGGGTAAGATAATATTAGAACAACTTTGTGCCAAGTAAAAACTAATATTTAAAAATCAAACATAATTTATATGATACTAACAAATAGATAAGGAAAACCATATAATTTTATCAATAGATGCAGAAAAGGATTTGACAAAACCTAACTGATTCCTGATTCAGAAAAAAAAAAAGAACTTTCAGCACTTTAAGAATAAAAGGGAATTTTCTCACCCTAATAAAAAGCATCTGTGAAAAACCAACAGCTGCCATCACAGTAATGGTGAAAGACTTAGTGCTGTCCTTCTAAAATTGAAATAAGAAAGGCAAAGATGTCCCGTCTTAGTTCCATTCAGCATTGTATGGGCAGTTTTAGTCAGTGCAATAAAACAACAAAAAGTCATACAGATTAGAAAAGAAGTAAAACTATTTCTAAACGACAGGATAGAACTGTCCATGTAAAATCTTGCAGAACTTACAAAAAGCTACTAGAACTAGTGAGTTTAACAAGGTTGTGGGATACAGTATCAACACACAGAATTTTGTGTTTCTACATACTAGCAATGAACAATCATAAATTGAAATTTAATACCATTTACAAGAGTATCCAAAAAAAGGAAACATATAGGGATACATTCAAGAGATGTGCCAGACCTGTACCTTGTAAACTACAAAACAATCCTGAAATAAGTTCAAGACTTAAGTAGATGTAGAAATATACTGTGTTCATGAATTGAAAGAATGAATATTATTAAGAGGTCCATTCTCCCCCAGCTGATCTACAGGTTCAATTCCAACCATAATCCCAAACTTTTCTTTGTAGATATACACAAGCTGATTTTAATTTTTTATTTTATTTATTTATTTTTTTTGAGACAGAGTTTCACTCTTTTTGCTCAGCATGGAGTACAGTGGCACAATCTCAGCTCACTGCAACCTCTGCCTCCTGGATTCAAGCCACTCTCCCATCTCACTCTCCCAAGTAACTGGGATTACAGGTGCCTGCCACCACACCTGGCTAATTTTTGTATTTTTAGTAGAGATGGGATTTCACCATGTTGGCCAGGCTAGTCTCGAACTCCTAACCTCAGGTGATCTGCCCACCTCAGCCTCTCAAAGTGCTGGAATTACAGGCGTGAGCCACCGTGCCTGGCCCTAAAATGTATACAGAAATACAAAGGGCTTGTACAGACAAAACCTGGAGTTTTTATGGGCACGGGATTGGGGGCAGGCTGGGCCATGGGTGATTCTTGAAGAGGCAACATTCAAGCAGGAAAACAAGGATATAAGTTCTCACTTTGGACCACAGTATCAGGCTTTTCAACTTGAGAGTGGGGCCCTCACCAGGGACCCACCCTCTTGTGCCCAGAATTTCCCCTGCCTCCTGTCCTTATCATTACCACTACAGAAGGCATGAAATGCTCAGGAAAGACTGGCAGAGTAAAAAGATGAGGGAGTGAAGGATGGACATTTGAACATAAGCCATGAGAATGAACAGGAGGAAGACACAATGAGGAAGACAAAGAAATCTGAGCAGCAGGAATAAAGCCACAAGAAGCACGTCACAAGACACCAGAGAGGGGGTCCTTTCTAGAAGGTGAAAGCAGTTCAATGCCAATGCAGCAGAATGCTCTAGGAAGGCCAGGTCAGAAAAACATGCACTGGACGGAAATGCAAGGAGACTGCGGTTAGCCTTTATCAGGACATACTGGGGAGGTGGCGGGGAATGGCAAGATCACACAAAGTAGACTAAAATGTAAATGAATAAACAGATGCCTGCACCCCAGTGCTCATTGCAGCATTATATACAACAGTGAAAAGGTGGAAACAGCCTAAACGTCCATCTGCAAATGAAGAGGTAAAGAAAACGTGGTCTATCCACACAATGGAATATTATTCAGTCACAAAAAGGAATACAGCTCTGACCCATGCCACAGCATGAGTGAACCCTGAAAACGTCATGTTAAGTGAAATAAGCCAGACACAAACGGACAAATATTTCATCTTGGCACTGATATAAAATACTTAGAGTAAGGAACTTCACAGAGGCAGAAAGTACATTAAAGGTTACCAGAGGTTGAGGGGAGGGAGAAATGGGCAGTTATTGCTTAATGGAGATACAATTTTTGTTTAGATTGATGAAAAACTGTTGGAAATAGACATGGTGATGGTTGCACGACTGTGAATATAATCAATGCCACTGAATTGTACAGTTAAGGGTTAAAATGACAAATTTGATGTTATGTATATTTTACCACAAGCAAAAAAGAGAATGGATAGTGCAGAAACATTAACCAGAGCATATGACTTTGGGCCGGGTGTGGTGGCTCACGCCTGTAATCCCAGCACTTTAAGAGGCCGAGACGGGGTGGATCAGGAGGTCAGGAGATCGAGACCACCCTGACCAACATGGTGAAACCCCATCTCTACTAAAATACAAAAAAATTAGCTGGGCGTGGTAGCACACACCTCTAGTTCCAGCTACTTGGGAGACTGAGGCAGGGGAATTGCTTCAATCCTGGAGGCAGAGGTTGCAGTGAGCCAAGATCATGCCACTGCACTCCAGCCTGGTGACAGAGCAAGACTCCATCTCAAAAAAAGAATATGACTTTGGCCGAGCGCAGTGGCTCACACCTATAACCCCAGCACTTTGGGAGGTGGAGATGGGCAGATCCTGAGGCCAAGAGTTCAAGACCAGCCTGGCCAACATGGTGAAACCAGGTGAATTGGCCAGGCATGTTGGCACACACCTGTAATCCCAGCTACCAGGGAGGCTGGGGCAGGAGAAACACTGGAACCAGGAAGGCAGAGGTTGCAGCAGGCCAAGATCATGCCACTGCACTCCAGCCTGGGTGACAGAGCGAGACTCCATCAAAAAAAAAAAAAAAAAAAAAAAAAATATAAATATATATATATATATATATGAATTTGAATCATCTGCTGTCCCATCTATAGAGTGTAAGGAAAAGTTATTTCAAAGGCAGTCCATTTCTTTCACTTCTCCAAATGCTTCTAGGTTTTGTCCTTAGATCAAAACAGATGTTCCAAAAGATGTTTCAAAAGCTCTCTACTAAGCCCATATTGCTCTGGTCCCCTAACAAAACCTGAGTTCTATGCTCCACTTCCAACAAAGAACTACAGGCAACAGGGAGGTTAACTGCAAGGTTCTTCGCTCCATGAAGACATTCAAAGACATTTTTTTCAGACTCCAGGAACTCTTTCTGTACCAGGAGTAATTAGTTTGTTTATTCTCGTGGCCAGTGAAAATGATGTGCAGATTAGAAAAATAAAAGACAAATGAGGCCAGGTGTGGGGGCTTACACATGTAATCTCAGCACTTTGGGAGGCTGAGGCAGGCAGATCACGAGGTCAGGAGTTCAATACCAGCCTGGCCAACATGGTGAAACCCTGTCTCTACTAAAACCACAAAAATTAGCTGGGCATGGTGGCGGGAGCCTGTAATCCCAGCTACTTGGGAGGCTGAGACAAGAGAATCACTTGAAACTGGAAGGGGGAGGTGGCAGTTAGCCAAGATCACGTCAACTACACTCCAGCCTGGGCAACAAGAGTGAAATTCTGTCTCAAAAAAAAAAAAAAAAAAAGAAGGCAAATCAGGGCCAGGCACAATGGTTCACACCTGTAATCCCAGCACTTTAGCAGGCCCAGGCACGAGGATCGTTTGAGGTCAGGAGCTCAAGACCAGCCTGGCCAACATGGCGAAACCATCTCTACAAAAAATACAAAAATTAGCTGGGTGTGTCGGTGAGCACCTGCAGTCCCAGCTACTCAGGAGACCAAGGCATGAGAATTGGTTGAACTCCAGAGGTGGAGGTTGCAGTGAGCCGAGATCCCACCACTGCACTCCAGCTGGGGCAGCAGGGCAAGACTCTTGTCTCAAAAAAAAAAAAAAAAAAAAAAAAAGACAAATCTGCCAAATCTGCCACTCCCCTTTGAGGACTGTAGGATCACATGAACACAGGGATCCACAGCCACCTCTGCCTACTGCTCAGTGCTCAGCTGCCTCACTCTTCATTTACCTGGAAGTAGCTTTTAAAACGTCCAGCAAATCCCCTGGAAGATGAAAAAGAATCTAAAAAAGAAACTCACCTGGGGTTTGTTCATTTTCTGATGCTCAGCTAAGAGTATAGAAACCTGTTCTTCAAACAGCACACCTGGAGGAAAGGAGAAAACAGAATGAGCGATCTGGCAGGCTCTGCAACCACCTAATCCTCCTAAAAACTCCCACACGCCCACTGGGTAACCTTGACCCCGCAAAAGGAAAGGAAGGAAACATCCCCCGCATCCCTTTTTGACTCCACTATGATTTAGTGGCGCTTAAACCTGCACTGTTTCCCATTGCTTTAACAATTTTTGTCCATCTTCACAAACAAACATTTAACACAGAATTGAGTAGGCCAAGCAAAGTGGCTCATGCCCATAACACCAGCACCCTGGGAGGCCAAGGCGGGAGGATCACCTGAGGCCTGGAGTTTGAGACCAGCCTGGGCACTGCTTGCCCAGTCTGGCCCCCTGCTATCACCCTCTGCTCAGCTTCCTTCCTCTGCTGAGTGTTTCAGGATTCTCCTAAGCCTGGGCCCCTCTGGACCAAACGCTGCTCTTCTGCATCTCTTGGCCCCTTCTCTGAAGCCCAGATGGGCCTCTTTCGGTGGAGGGGTTGTCTTCCGCTGAGTTTCCTGTCCCTGAGCCCCCTCCTTGTCACCGGGGTGAAGCCGCTCTGTCCAGCAGAGCCTAGGGGACAACTCACTTTAGCGGGAACCTTGTTCGAGGCCCAAGTCCGCCGCAAGGTTCTCAGAAACCGTGGGATGCAGCTCCCCGCAGGCTCCAGGTGGGGAGCCAGGTGGCCCACGAGCTGCCCCGACCCAGTGGGCCCTGGCACAGGCCCCAAGCGAGGCACCGCGCGACACCCGTGCCCCACACCTTCCGCACTTGCCGGGCCGACCGCGCGCCGCCGCCGCGTCCAGTCGAGGAAACCCGGATGCTGCCCTGGCGCCCCCTGCTGAGAGCGCAACCACCACCCAGGAGCTGAGCGGACGGCCGCGTGAGGAAGGCGGTCCGAGGGGCCCGAAGCCGGGACTGCCCGGACCCACCCCACGCACCCCGCACCCCGCACCCGCCCCGCAGCCCCCAGGCTTACCAGCGGCCCCAGAACTTCAGCGCAGGTGAACCCCACCAACAGACCCGCGAGGCCACGCGCGCCCGCGCACACAGCCCGCCTGACACTGCCGAGATGCAGGCCGGACAGGAGGCTCCGCCCACACAGGGGCGGGACTGCGTGGGCCCCGCCCCTACAGTCCCTCACATCGCGTGATACACCCCCTCCCCCCACAGCACCCCATCCCCCACTTTACCCCCGCACCCCCACCACTCTCCCACAGTACATGCCACCGTCACTTTACCCTCCTTGCTTCCCAAGGTACACCCATTTCCCCCCAAAGCCACGCCCACCTTGCCATGCCACGCCCTGCTAACGTCACCAGCACCACCACCCCTCTCCGCTTCGCACCCCAATCCTACATCCCCTCCCCCTCCACACCCTACTTCCCTTCACCCTTCACCCCCTACCTTCACAGCTCCTCGCCCTCCTCCTCCCCTTCACTCCCACCTCCACGTCCCCTCTCCCTTCATCCCCCCACCTCCGAACCCCCTCCCTCCCCCTCTCTCTCCCCCCCCCCCCAACTTCCACATCCCCTCCCCCTCTCCACCTCCATATCCCATCCTCCTCCTCCCCCACCTCCATGTCCCCTCCCCCTTCCCCTTCACCCCCCCACCTCCACATCCCCCTCCTCCTTCCCATCCCCTTCACCCCCACCTCCACATCCCCTGTCCTGTTGGCGGTGGCGCACACCTATAATCCCAGCACTTTGGGAGGCCGAGGCCGTTGGATCACCGGAGGTCAGGAGTTCAAGACCAGCCTAGCCAACATGGTGAAACCGTCTCTACTAAAAATACAAAAATTAGCCTGATTGTGGTGGTTCACGCCTGTAATCCCAGCTACTTGGGAAGCTGAGGCAGGAGAATCGGTTGAATCTAGGAAGTAGAGGTTGCAGTGAGTCGAGATCTCGCCACTGGACTCCAGCCTGGGCGACAGAGCAAGACTCCATCTCAAAAAAAAAAAAAAAAAAAGGTTGGGGCGGGCTGAGGCTCTGCAACTCAGCAAGGAAGTGTCTAGCTGGGGACCACCTCAAACCTGATGTCTCTGGGTCTAGACCGCACCTTTCTCCAGTCAATGACCCATTCATTCAAACATGTTTATTATGCAGATAATTATATTTTTACTAGGCACTGCCATGGGGAGAGAGAAGAACAAAAAACCTTCCTTGTTGGATCACACTGTCTCTTGGAGGAAGCATTCAACCAATAACACACATAATAATATAATAACAAAATATAAGAACTATAAAAGTCAGAGCCCGCCCAGGCACAGTGGCTCACACTTGTAATCCCAGTGCTTTGGGAAGCTGAGGTGGGCAGATCATCTGAGGTTGGGAGTTCGAGACTAGCCTGACCAACATGGAGAAACCCCATCTCTACTAAAAATACAAAAATTAGCCAGGCGTGGTGGCAAATGCCTGTAATCCCAGCTACTCGGGAGGCTGAGGCAGGAGAATCACTTGAACCAGGGAGGCGAAGGTTGTGGTGAGCCAAGATCATGCCATTGCACTCCAGCCTGGGCAACAAAAGCAAAACTCCGTCTCAAAAATAAATAAATAAATAAATAAAAATAAAAAGTCAGAGCCCATAGGGGACTATGAAAGAACAGAACAGGGACTGGGAGGCTGAGGCAAGTAGATCTGTTGAACCCAGGAGGTCGAAACCATAGCAAAACCCTGTCTCTACAAAAAATATAAAAATAACTGAGTGTGGTAGTGCACACCTGTAGTCCCAGCTACTCAGGAGGCTGAGGTAGGAGAATCACCTTATTCCGGAAGGTAGAGGCTGCAATGAGCCGAGATCACATCACTACATTCCAGCCTGGAGAACAGAGCAAGACCCTGTCTCAAAAAAGAAAAAAAAAAAAAAAAGGCTGGGCACAGTGGCTCACGCCTGTAATCCCAGCACTTTGGGAGGCAGAGACAGGTGGATCACTTGAGGTCAGGAGTTTGAGACCAGCCTGGCCAACATGGTGAAACCCCATTTCTACTACCTCTACTAAAAGTACAAAAATTAGCCAGGTGTGGTGGTGGGGTGCCTGGAATCCCAGCTACTTGGGAGGCTGAGGCAGGAGAATCACTTGGATCCACGAGGTAGAGGTTGCAGTGAGCAGAGATCACACCTCTGCACTCCAGTCTCGGCAACAGAGCCAGACACAGTCTCAAAAAAAAAAGAACAGAGAAATCTAAATTAGATTAGGGGAACAGAGAAGACCTGTCTGAGAAAGAGATACTTAAGCTCGCACTCTGAAGAATGCTTTGCCATTGAGGACCTTTTCTGCTGTAAATACAGAAACCCAGCTGAGATGAGCTTAAGCCAGAAAAGAAAACTGTTATCTTTAAGTAATTTTAAAAGTCTGGAATTGCTCTTGTTAGCTTCAGATACAGCCAGATCCACAGGCCCAAACAGCAACATCAGGACTGTGTTTAGTTTTGTCTCTTGGTGTGTTTGTTTCTTTCTTTGTGTTAAGGGTTAATTGTGTCACCTCAACTCCCCCCTCCAACACACACACAAGAAAAAAAAATTGTCAAAGTCCTAACTCCCATCTCAGTGTATCAGAATATGGCCTTATTTGGGAATAAGGTAATTATAGATATAATTAGTTAAGACTAGGATGGACCTGGGCAGGTAAGATGGCTCATGCCTGTAGTCCCAGCACTTTGGGAGGCTGAGGTGGGAGGATTGCTTGAGCCCAGGAGTTTGAGACCAGCCCGGGGAACATAGTGAATGAAACCCCATCTCTACAAAACATACAAATACTAGCCACACTTGGTGGCACATGCCCATAGTCCCAGCTACTCAGGAGGCTGATGCAGGAGGATCACTTGAGCCCGGGAGGTCGAGGCTGCAGTGAGCTGTGATTGTGCCACCGCACTCCAGGCTGAGCAACAGACATGTTCTATTTCTCCCTCTTTATTGAATTCCTATTACCTGAGAGTGGAGATTCTTGTATTAATCCTCTGTATCATTATTTCTGCCTCTCCCGCTTTTTTGCTATTTTAAGAGACGAACTTTACCTTCTGTTCTTTCTTTTTCTTGGGCCATTATGTTTAATTTCCAAGTTTTTTCTTGCTCTCTGATTTCTCTCTTCCCACCATCCCATTCTGATTTTACACAAGCAATGTCTTCATGAAGTTTGAAAGACACTTTTTTAATTTTTGTGGGTACATAGTAGGTATATATATTTATGGGGTACCTGAGATATTTTGATATGGGCATGCAATGTGAAATAATCACAGCAAGGTAGAAAGATGCTAATTTTTTAGTGTACACTGGAAAGAAGGAAGATACTAATTTTTTTTTTTTTTTGAGATAGAGGATCACTCGGTCACCTAGGCTGGTGTACAGTGGCACCATCTCAGCTTACTGCAACCTCTGCCTCCCAGGTTCAAGCAATTCCCCTGTCTCAGTCTCCCGAGTAGCTGGGACTACAGGCGTGTGCCACCATGCCCAGCTAATTTTTTGTATTTTAGTAGCGATGGGATTTCACCATGCTGGCCAGGATGGTCTGGAACTCTTGACCTCGTGATCTGCCCGCCTCGGCCTTCCAAAGTGCTGGGATTACAGGTGTGAGCCACGGAGCCCAGTCCTTTTTTTTTTTTTTTTTTTTTGAGACAGAGTTTCGCTCTGTCACCCAAGCTGGAATGCAATGGCAAGATCTTGGCTCACTGCAGCCACCACCTCCCAGGTTCAAGTGATTCTCATGCCTCAGCCTCGGGAGTAGTTGGGATCACAGGAGTGCGCCACCACACCTGGCTAATTTTGGTATCTTTAGTAGAGACAGAGTCTCACTATGTAGCCCAGGCTGGTCTCGAACTCCTTGGCTCAATCTATCTGCCCACCTCAGCCTCCCAAAGGGCTGGGATTACAAGCATGAGCCACCACAACCAGCCTGGTTTGCTGATATTTAAATTAAAAAGTTGGCTCTAGAGTGAATTCTGAAAATGACTACAAACCTCTTGAATAAAGAAGACAGAACTGTCTGCAGAAGAATTTCAAACTTCTAAGGGACCCTCCTTTCATTTTATGCTTTGTTACTAATTTAGAGAACTCTGTTACATGGGTAGTATTTCACCCATTCATAGCTGGGTTTCTTTGGTTCTGTTTTGGGATGGGATCCCGCTCTGTTGCCCAGGCTAGAATGCAACAGCACAATCTCAGCTCACTGCTACCTCCCTCTTCCAGGCTCAAGTGATCCTCCCACCTCAGCCTCCCAAGTAGCTGGGACCACAGACGCATGCCACCACATTTGGCTAATGTTGTTTATTTATTGTAAAGACAGAGTCTCACTATATTGCTCAGGCTGGTCTTGAACTCTGGGGCTCAAGGAATCCTCCCACCTCTGCCTCCCAAAGTGCTGGGATTACAAAAACTCACACCTGGCCTCATCGCTGCATTGATAAAACTAGACCTTTTGGTTTATGTTTTAAGTTGTCAAACATGATGGCTCTATGGGGGCTAAATATAAAAGTATTTGTACTTTAAAAAATAACAATAATAGGCCAGGTGCGGTGGCTCATGCCTGTACTACCAACACTTTGGAAGGCCGAGGCAGGTGGATCATGAGGTCAAGAGATCAAAACCATCCTGGCCAACATGGTGAAACCCCGTTTCTACTAAAAATACAAAAATCAGCTGGGCATGGTGGTGCATGCCTGTAATCTCAGCTACTTAGGAGGCTGAGGCAGGAGAATCACTAGAATCTGGGATTCAGAGGTTGCAGTGAGCCCAGATGGTGCCACTGTACTCCAGCTGGCGTCAGAACAAAAAAGACCATGAAATTTTGTGACATCTTACCATTGAGAATTGGGGTCTGTGCCCCACCCTTTGAATCAGCTTCAGTCAGTAGAGCATGGTGGAAATGGTGATGTGTGAGTTCTTTTTTTTTTTTTTTTTTTTGAGACAGAGTCTTACTCTGTCGCCTAAGCTGGAGTGCAGTGGTGTGATCCCGGCTCACTGCAACCTCCACCTCCTGGGTTCAAGCAATTCTCCTGTCTCAGCCTCCTGAGTAGCTGGGGCTACAGGAGTGTGCCACCATGCCTGGCTAATTTTTAAAATTTTAGTAGAGAGAGGGTTTCACCATGTTGGCCAAGCTGGTATTGGTAGAGATGGGGTTTCACCATGTTGGCCAAGCTGATCTTGAACTCCTGACCTTAAGTGATCTGCCCATCTCAGCTTCCCAAAGTGCTGGGATTACAGGCATGAGCCACCACACCCAGTCCAACGCCATACAGCTTCTGCTTCATATTGGGACATGCTCAGATTCAGGTCCACCATAGAAGAAATCCAAGCATGCTAAGGAAGCCACGCCACAAGGGAGGGCACCTGTGTGCATGCCAGCTGACAGTCTTAATTGCCAAGTTATTGCAGACCCAATTACAGGTACAAGATTGCAACTGCTAAGTCCCTTCCCTGCGGAGGTCCCAGAAGTTAAGGAACAGGGGGAAAGAAAGTCAGCCCTGCTGTGGTCACCTGCATTCCTGATCCCTGAAATCCTTGCACGTTGTCAAACGGCTGTGATATTAAACCCCAAGTGTGCGTGTGTGTTTTGTGGGAGGTGTCATTTGTAATACAGCAGGCAGAACTGAAACAGACAATAGACAGCTTCCGCCCCATTTCCTCCACCACACGCCTGCATCGACACACCCTGGCTGCACAGGCTCTTGTATGCGACCATCGTGTTGCAGTAGCCTGGTCTTTGTACGGCCACCTCCGCAGCACCTTCAGAAGTGCCCTTAAGCATGCTGGGGTCACATGTCATGCAGATCTTGGGCAGATGACCAAACCTCTCTATGCTTCGCTTTCTTCATCTGCAAACTGGGAAAGACAATAATATTGAGAGAACGAAATGGAATTAATTTGCATAAAGCTCTCAGAACAGAGTCTGGGATACAAGTGTTAGCTACCATTGTTACCTGTCCTGGCATCTCTCCCTCTCTTAGAGGGGACAGGGCAGGGAGGAGGACAAGGGGAAGAAGGAAACAGCCTGGAGTCTCCTGGGTCCCCCAAAGCAGCAGCGACTTCAATATCCAGTCCCTGGGGAAAGAGGAGCTCTGGGCCTGCAGGAAGGTGCAACTGTCCTGGCTGCCCCTTTCCCCCTCATGGCCAGCACCTCCTTAGATGCAGGTAGCTCAGAGAGAGGTGTGTTTCCCGATGCGGGTCCCATCCTGGCCTCTGTCTTTGCTGAACACTGCCCCCTCCTGGAGCTGGGGCAGGTCCTACTCAAAAGGGGGTGTGATGAGTCACAGCTTAATTCAAACTATGGCTTTCACACTGCAGATCCTGACTCATCATGAATCAAGATTGACTTTTTTTAAAAAATGAAATAGATTTAAAGAGGTGGAATTTGAAAATGCAGTGAAGTGGTGGTTCACTGAGCGTGTGTATGCACGCACACACACTCAGGTACAATGATGGAAAATGGGATCCTCACTGTGGATCACGAATCAGAAGTGTTCAAAATCACTGAGTTAGAGAATTCACTTTTGTTGTTTTTTTGGGACAGGATCTCACTCTGTTGCCCCGGCTGGAGTGTAGTGGTGCGATCTTGGCTCACTGCAGCCTCAGCCTTCCGAGTAACTGGGATAACAGGTGCATGCCACCACACTCAGCTTATTTATTTATTTATATTTTGAGACAGTCTCTCACTCTGTCACCAGGCTGGAGTGCAGTGGCATGATCTCAGCTCACTGCAACCTCTGCCTCCTGTGTTCAAGCAATTCTCCTGCCTCAGCCTCCCAAGTAGCTGGGACTACAGGCACATGCTACCATGCCCAGCTAATTTTTGTATTTTCAGTAGAGACGGGGTTTCACCATGTTGGCCAGGATGGTCTCCATCTCTTGACCTCGTGATCTGCCCGCCTCAGCCTCCCAAAGTGCTGGGATTACAGGCATGAGCCACCGTACCCAGCCAATTTTTGTATTATTATTATTCTTTTTTTTTGTAGAGATTTTGCCATGTTGCCCAGGCTGGTCTCAAACTCCAGAGCTCAAGGAATCCACTCACCTCAGCCTCCCATAGTGCTGGGATTACAGGCATGAACTACTGTGCCCGGTCCTAGCATGTATTTTTATAATCAGGAAAAAAAATGAGCAAAGATCATAAAGCTTTATTTAATAGATATAACCCAGTAATTCAAAATACTTTATTCCATATGTAGCCAATTAGAGAAAGAAAAAAGGAGATAGAAGGAAATGTTGGAAGAGATTAAGTGAAAAGATCAGGATAAAACAAATCAGAAAAGGAAGCAGGTTGGGGAAACCAGCAAGAGAGAAAGGAAAATAACAAAGGTAGGTGGAGGGGAGAGTGACGCTCAGGGCCAGGAGACCCTATAAGTGCCACCTTTTGTGACTCACATTTCACAGGTCACTAGGGTTTAATTACTCCTTGGCAATAAAGAGTGTCTACTTTTTTTCTATGACCATTCGATGGGGGGTATTTTTCTTCCTATAAACTTTTTTTTTTTTTAAGTATTTGGCTGGACAGTCAATTGTAAGCTCTATTAGGAAATTTTTTTTGGTGAAATAGGGTCTTGTTCTGTTGCCCAGGCTGGACTGCAATGGAGGGATCACAGTTCACTGCAGCCTCTGCCTCCCAGACTCAAGCAATCCTCCCACTTCAGCCTCCAGAGTAGCTGGGACTACAGGCATATGCCACCACACCCAGCTAATTTTTTTATTTTTTATAGAGAGTGTTTCACCATGTTATCCCAGCTGGTCTCAAACTCCTGAGCTCAAGGGATCCGGCCTCCCATAGTGCTGGGATTACAGTCATGAGCCAACACACCCAGCCTCATTTAACTTTTCTGAATAGACTGTAAGATCCTCAAGGGGCTCCATTTTTTAACCAGGTCTTAGTATTTATCTGCCACTCAAAAGTCTTTGTTTCAGAGATGGGGTCTGCCTACACTGTCCAGGCTGGCCTTGAATTTCTGGTCTCAGGCGCATAGTTCTTAACACCTTTGGGACAGACTCGGATGACTGAGAGGCCCTAAATCTCCCATTGAGGAATGGGAAGAAGTGGTCAGCCAAACCTCAGCCTCCCCGCCTCAGCCTCCAAAGTATATGGGACTACAGATGCAAACCACCATGCCTGGCTTTTTTTTTTCTATTGAATTATTAGGTGGCTCTGGCTGGACACAGTGGTTCATGCCTGTAATCCCAGCACTTTGGGAGGCCGAGGCAGGCGCATCACAAGATCAGGAGTTAGAGAACAGCCTGGCCAATATGATGACACCTTGTCTCTACTGAAAATACAAAAAACTTAGCCGGGCATGGTGGTACATGCCTGTAGTCCCAGCTACTTGGGAGGCTGAGGTACGAGAATTGCTTGAACCCAGGAGGCAGAGGTTGCAGTGAGCCAAGATCATGCCACTGCAGTCCAGCCTGGGCAACAGAGCAAAACTCCATCTCCATGCCTCAAAAAAAAAAAAAAAAAAAAAAGAAGAAGAAGAAGAAATATTAGGTTGCTCTCTTCTGATGCCTCCAGATCACATTTGATTATAGCAGTTCTTATTTTTCAGACCCATATGGAAAGGACAGGAGAGTCAGATCTGATTGTGGGGCTACCATGTGATAAGAACAAAGAAATCAACAAATCAACTTTCAGGAAAGCATTTTGGGGACCTAGGGATGTGCAGCTTGCCCTGGTACTGGAGCAGGTGAGCCCTGGATGAGCCATGTGGTGATGGGGCTTCTGAGGAAAGGGCTGGGAATGTGTTTGGACCACCAGGAGGGGACTTGGCCCCTCGCTCTGGCCTCTGGAAGCCTGACCAACACCTTCACAAACAGTAATGCCCCAAGACAGGTGTGTGCACTATAGCAAGGGTAGGGCATTGTGGGGACCACCCAGGAAAACCGTGGGGATGGGCAGCACAGGGCCACACTGGCCTGGGGCTGACTCCTCATGGGCCATCCTGGGACCAATTCTAATTTCTTAAAAATCTTTTTAAAATATTTGCAGAAACGAGTTGGACTTGAGGCCGCGAGGAGCCTTCCCGACGGATTCCGAGGAGTGGTGACAGCATGGAGTCCAGTCAGAGCTCACATTTGTCCACTCTTTATTAAAGCCAGACCCTCTTGCCCACGGCTGCGGGGCAGCTGCTGGGGCCTAAGAGGGACGCGGACAGTGGCAGATCCTGGCCATGTAGGGGTAGAGCTGAGATTCCCAGAGCCCCCCAAGCCCACCTTGCCTTTGGCCCTTTCTGAGGCTCCTGTCCCGCAGGGAGAGGAGAAACCCAGGGCCGAGGCCGTTACCCTGGGACCCCCACCCGATGCCTCCCTGGGACCCCCACCCTCCTCACCACCCCACCCCACAACCTCACCCAGCCAGGCTAACTCTGACCACCACCACCCAGGCCCTCTTCCCACCCACCAACTACTGTGCCTCCTACCCGCCCCCAGCCCCTGGCAGCCTGGCTGCTGGGCTCAGCCCCCAAGGCCATGTCTACACTAACATGGAAGGAACTAGGTCTATCAGGGAATGCAGCTGCACCAAAAATCCGTTTCCTGGCCCCACTCACAGTGGCCCAAAAAGCATGAGGAGAGGGGACCTCACATGAACTACACCCCCACTGCCTGCCCAGTGGCTTCCATGGGCCCAGTCCGGAGGGTGGGGCGCCCACCAGGCAGGGGTCTTGCATAGTTGGGTGCCTGGTGTGTCACTGAGCCAAGGCTCAGGTCCACACCCCCCAGAGGTGGACTGCCACTGTGAAAACTGCCAGGCCACGAGTGCCTCCACTGACCAATCTGTGAAATGAGACTAAACAGAAACACTACTTGTTCTAGTGTAATGACAGAAGCAGAGTTAAAAGGACCTGAAGGTGTCCTAGGGCCCTAATTATGGGATGTGGGGGAAGATCCTCCACCAACCTCAGTGGCTCTAAACTGAGTGAGTGTTGGGCTCCAAGGACGGGGCGTCTGCCTGCTCCGTTCGCCCGAACGCCCGGCGACGCGGCCTTCACCCAGAGAAGTGAAAGCTGGGGCTCAGGGCTGCGAGGACCTCGGGTGCCCGAGGATGTCTGAGTTTGCCACCTCCGGCTGAAGGAGGTGAAAGTACCAAAGGACTGAGAGGTGAAGGGGGAGACCAAAACCGAACCGGCGGCCGCCTGGCTGACCTAAGTGCTAGCGTGGGGGAGAGGAGAGCAGGAGGCTCCAGAGAATAAGGCTTCAAACCCCCTGGGGACCCTGTCAACACCGGCGACCCATCCGCCCGGCCACAAGTTTGGTATCTGGCTCTTTCTCCTCCTAGATTCTTCAGGTCATACAAAAGGTGGAAATAAATATCCGCAGACAAAATTCAAGTTTTCCCCACCGGAGCTCCGCCCTCTGGTAACCTACAAGGACTCCCCTCCCGCGCACAGTTCTTAAAACCTTCGGGACAGACTCGGATGACCGGGAGACCCTAAGTCTCCCACTGAGGAATGGGAAGAAGGTCAGCCAAACCCACCGGCCTCCCAGGCATCCCGCTGGCCCACGTGGGTGGCCGGGCCCCACCCTCCTGTGGCTCAAGGGCTTCCCCCTCCCTCGCCGCCACACCCGATTACAACGCACAATTCCCTTGGTTCCAGGGCCACCTAAGTCGGAATCTGAGTGAAATAAATAGCATCGCCCACCAGCGACCGCCCTGCTTCACAGCCCGGGCCTACCCAGGGAATATCGCAGTCTCCATGGGGGTGGCGCCCCGGCCTCGCTGCCTCTGCGCTGCTCTTCTCCCCCAGCGCTATTCAGGTCTCTGGCCCAGCTCAGAGACCCGGCGGGGCGGGAGACCCGGGCCGCGGGGCGGGGGCTGAGGGAAGGCACCGCACCCAGGACTGGGACCCCTCAGACCCCCGGGGCCGGAGGAGCAAGGGGCCGGCCGCCCAGGGGAGGTGCCGGTGGCCCCGAGGACTGAGCTGCCATTGGCCCCGGACCCCTCACAGGACGCCCTCCCTGTAGGCGCCCGAGGGCCCGGCGAACGCGGCCTATGCTCCGAGCCGAAGCTCGTGCCGCCCGCGAACTCCAGCAGGGCGCTGCCGCGCTCCCCCGGGCCGGCGCTGGGCGGCCCCTTGGCGGGAGCCTCGGGCTTGGACACGGAGGCTGGGGCTGAACCCGAGCCCGGCGCGGCAGCGCGCGCGGTGCGTCTTCATGTGGGTGAGCAGGTGCGAGCTCTGCGAGAAGCGGCGACCGCAGTTGGCGCACGCGTAGGCCGCTCGCCCGTGTGCGTACGCTTGATGCGTGACCAGCACCGAGCGCTGCGAGAAGCGCTTGCCGCACTCGGGGCACGGGAAGGGGCGCTCGCCCGTGTGGCCGCGCCGGTGCTTGGCCAGGTTGGAGCGCTGCGCGAAGCCGCGGCCGCAGTCGGCGCAACGGAAGGGCTTCTCGCCCGTGTGCGTGCGCCGGTGCCGCTTGAAGTCCGAGCTGTGGCCGAAGCCCTTGCCGCAGTCGGGGCAGCGGTGCGGTTTCTCCTCCGCGTGCGCCCACTGGTGCCGGGTTAGCGCCGCGCTCTGCCCGAAGCGCCGGCCGCATTCGCCGCACGCGTACGGCCGCTCCCCGGTGTGCGCGCGTCCGTGCGCCGTGAGGTGTGCACGGCGGCTGAAGCCCGCGCCGCAGACGCCGCACACAAACGGCTCCTCGCCAGTGTGACCGCGCACGTGCGCTGCCAGGTGCGAGCCGCGGGCGAAGCGCGCGCCGCACTCGGGGCAAGGGAAGGGCCGCTCGCCGGTGTGCGTGCGCCGGTGGCGCGCCAGGTGCGAGCCGTATACGAAGCTCTTGCCGCAGTCGGCGCACCGGTGAGGCCGCTCGCCCGCGTGGTAGCGCTGGTGCTTGGCCAGCGCCGCGCGGCGCCCGAACGTCTTGCCGCAGTCCGAGCAGATCCACGGGCTCTCCTCCTCTGCCAGCGCGGCCGGCGCAGGCTCGGCCAGCAGTGCCCCGACGGCGGGCCCGAACGCGCGCAGGCCACCTCCGCCGACCCCGGCCCCGCCGCCGAAGGATCGCAGGCCAGCCCGGTGCCCTCCACCAGGGAGAGCGGACCCCCCAGGGGCGCCGGGAGCGGGGCGCCCGTCGACCGGCAGCCGCTCTCCGAAGTCGGGCAGGCCCAGGATCGGGAAGCCGTCCGGGTGCAACCAGGACTTCGGGTGCACGGGGGAAATGGAAGCCCAGCGGGTGGAGGAGGGGCCTTCGCCCTCCCCCTAGGCCGTTGCCAAGCTCCAGGAAGCGCCTGTCCGGCGCCGGGTCGGCCTTGCCGCTGGAGGTGGGGTTGCGCGCCACCGCCACCGCCTCCTCTCTCGCCTGGGTCGCGGACTCCGCCTCTCCGTCCGCCTCGCCGGCTTCAGGCCGCTCCGGCCCCTCGGGGCCCGGGTTCGGTGTCCTCCGGCACCGCGGCGGCTGCCGTCTCGCCAGGTTCCCCTCCGGGGGCCGTCGCCACCAGGCTCCGCGCAGGCTCCGCCGCGCCGATGGCGCTGGAAGTCGGCGCGCAGGCGGAAGGCCTGGCCCGCAGTCGGGACAGCAATGCGGGCGGTCAGCCGTGTGCACTGCCTGGTGCCGCGCCAGCGCCGAGCTCTGGCTCAAGCTGCGGCCGCAGTGCGGACACGGGTAGGGCCGCTCGCCCGTGTGCGTGCGCTGATGCGTGACCAGGTAGGAGCGGCGCCCGAAGCCCGCGCCACAGAAGGCGCAGCGGTAGGGCCGCTCGCCGGTGTGGATGCGTCGGTGCGTCACCAGGTGCGACTTGTAGACGAAGCGCTTGCCGCAGTCCGGGCACGGGAAGGGCTTCTC
This sequence comes from Ateles fusciceps, assembly GCA_036589455.1. Classification (NCBI taxonomy): domain Eukaryota; kingdom Metazoa; phylum Chordata; class Mammalia; order Primates; family Atelidae; genus Ateles; species Ateles fusciceps. Next base: position 567,361 of record JAZHEH010000734.1, on the reverse strand, counting down.
GCCAGTACTAGTGCGCTGGTGGATGGCCAGGTGCGAGCGGTACACGAAGCCCTTGCCGCACTCCTCGCAGCCGAAGGGCTTGACGGCCGCGTGGTAGCGCTGGTGCTTGGCCAGCCGCGAGCGGTGCGGGAAGACCTTGCCGCACACGTCGCACGTGGTCTCGGGCCGCCCAGCCGGCTCGGCCACCGTGGCCGGGAACGTCCAGGGCGACAGCCGGTTCGCCCCCGGCTCCCGGCCGGGCAGGAAGGCTTCGCTTCGGAGCCCTCGGCCAGGACGCCGAGGCCAACTGGGTCCGGTCCCCACCCCTCCGGAGTCTGCGCCGAATCCGAGTCGTCAGGGCCCCACGTCCCAGGCACGTCCCCCACGCCGTAGGCAGCCGACCAAAGCCCCGGGGGCTCGTTCTCCTCCTCGGCCACCTCCGCCAGGAAGTCCTCGTCGTCTTCCTCCTCGTGGTCCTCTATGTCATCCGTCCAGAACCAGGCTCCTGAAGACGACAAAGGAAGGCCAGAAGAGAGGTAAGTGAACTTGACAGGAGCCTCTGGCAGGTTCCTGCCCCAAGAAATCAGGGCTCCCGAGAGGCCTCCGGCAGGACCTCCCCTCCAGGCGGACGGGGCACCTCCTTTTACCAAGTGAGCGGTGCCCATGCCCCACTTCTAAACAGCTGCAAAGGCAGAAAGCCGCCGCCCCAGCTAGGAGCCTGGGGACAAGCAGCACACGAAGGCCAGGGCTCCCATCCAACGTCTCTTCCAGACCTCCAGCTCCCTCCAGGGTTTGCCACCTGCTGAGGAATGGGGCAAGCTCTAGGAAGGGGGTGCCCACAGCAGGGATCCTGTGCTGAGAAAATGAGGTGGAGATGCTGGGGGTCTTTTCCCCAAAGCTCCTGGAGAGCTGTCTCCACGGCCTTTCTGGAAGACAGCGCAAAAGGCCGCCCCCTCTGCAGAGGACCAGTTTTTTGTTTTTTTTTTTTAAAGACAGACTCTCGCTCTGTACAGTCACGATCTCGGCTCACTGCAACCTCCGCCTCCCAGGTTCAAGCAATTCTCCCGCCTCAGCCTCCTGAGTAGCTGGGATTACAGGCCCACACAACCAGCCCGGCTAATTTTTTGTATTTTTAATAGAGATGGGGTTTCGCCATGTTGACCAGGCTGGTCTCAAACGCCTGGCCTCAGGTGATCCTCGGGCCTCGGCCTTCCAAAGTGTTGGGATTACAAACCTGAGCCACCACATCCGGCCTCTCAGCTCTAAGCTTTGCTCAGCATCCCCCATTCTGCCCCTCTCCCGCCAAGCTGCACCCCTGCCCTCTCCCTTCTGCCATCTGAGGCGTGTGGAGATGAAGCTGGCTTGGTGGGGCTCCTGTTGATGGCTGATACACCTGAGACTCTGTGACACACCAGGAGGGAAACCGTTGTCTCCGGAGCAGGCACTAAGTCACAGGGAATGCAGGGATGATGGCTGGCCTGCGGTCCCAGATGCTCCAAGGCACCTGCGTGGCTGCTCTCTGGGACCCTCCCCCGGTGCTCCACCTCACAGTCTCAGCCCCTGGAAGGTTCCAGCTCCCACAGCTGGTGTGGGAATCTCCTCCTCACCCCACCTGGGTCCCCTGCCAAGGCACTGGCCTATTTTCAGCCGTCACCTAGCTAGGTGAGCCTGGACCACTGAGTCCTGCCCTAGGGGGAAAGTCAGAGCCCAGGAGGTCCCAGTGAGCCTGGGCTGGCCCCTCATGTCACACGCTGGCCCCTGCCAGTCTGCATGGCCTTGGCACCACCGCATCCCACATGCATTCCATATGGGAATCTAGAGCCGTGGGAAAACACAGACCCACATAGGCCTGGCTTCGCTGTGCAAAAACACGCATCATGGAAGAGTAAGAAAATGGGTTACTTCAACTTTCACACTTCGTAATACTTTTGCAGTTTACTATTATAGTAGACGTAAGCTTGAAATAAAAGAAAAAGGTTTCTTGTCACTAAGTTGAGTCTACCTCAAACTGCCACCCACAGCCACTCTGTGCACAGAGCAGCAAAGAAAAGCCCAGTCCCCCTCACTGGTCGCCCTTCACCCTTTGGCAGCAATGCTCCCCAGGTCTGGGAAGGCTGCTGCACCCCAGCCCTATGCCCCAACCCTACAGGTCAGGGAAGCTGGCAGAGGGCCAGGCAGTTGGGGCCAATGGACAGATGGAAAGGATCTGACCCTCAGGCTCTGATGCGGGTCTTGGGTTTAGAGACCCCGCCGAATGGGGAAGGTTCAAGCCTAGGAACAACTATGACTTTGTAGCAGGGTGAGTCGGCACCTCAGGAGCCAGCCAAGACTCAGTGAGCATTTGCTGGATAACAGGCCTCAAAGAGCTGGACCCCCCAGGCCAAGTGCGGCCTTGCCCGACACAGTCTCAGCTGTGCGGAGCTGGGAGGCAGGGCCAGGTCCCAATGGCTCTTCCCTGCACCTCTCCCTGGATCCTTAGCACCACAGGGAAGCCTCTCACTTGGGGAGGTAGGCGGGGAACCCCTCTCCCAGTGGGCTCTGTAGAGAGGGTACCTCTCACCAGCTCTAGAGCTAGCACAGCCACTTGTCCAACAATTGGGACAAGGGTGGGCCACACACATATGGCACAATGACAGAGGCCACCACTGACACCAAGTGTGGGTGGGGAAGGGCATCCAAGTCCCTGGGAAGTCGGAGCTGGCTGCACTCTGAGGGGAGCTCCCAGGAAGGAGCAGGGTCCCAGGGAAGGGCCCCAAAGGGAGACCAGCCTGCCTCAGGCCAGGCTCTGTTGAAGTGGATGGGAACAGCCTGGAGAGAGGGGTGTCCAGCTAACAGGACTCCAGGGACGAGGCCCCAAGGGTGTTTGCTGGCTCTTAGATCCAAAGCCCTTTTTCAGATCTAAGTGAGGCCTTATCACAGCTCGACTCACCAGACCCAAGCCAGAGCGACTGTTGGCTGACTAGGAGGGGCTGGCACGTGTTTCTCAACAGCTGGACGGCAATGGGCCAGGAACCATGCGCCAGCAGCCCAGGGCGCCCAACATACCTGCTTCCTCCAGAACCCAGGGGACAGTGGAGAAGAGGAGATCCTGGGGCTGGTGGTCTCTCTCCCCTGCGCCTCATATTTAGGCCTAAGGACTCTGACCTTGGGCAACATTTGGCTAGGCTTCTGGGAATTTCCCGAGGGACCACATGGCTCAGGGATAAAAAGCAGAGGCCGATCAGAGGCTCAAAGTCAGCTGTCTGGGGGAGGGGAGAAGCTTCAGAGTGTGGCCACGAGGACCTTCACAGCCCATCCTGAACTGGGAACACTAAAATCCCCCTATGCAGTGGCAGGTGACAGAAGCTGATGGAGGGGGAGACCACCCCAGCAGGCTGGGTGCCAAGGGAATGAATTAAAGGCCTTAAGGCTGGGGATGTCACAGGAACGATCTCTACCCCCTTCCCTCCACAGGCGTCGGCACCGGGCACAGCTGCTTCCTAGCTGAGTGGCTTCTTTAGAGGATTCCCCCTCCAAATCTTAATGCTGAGATGTTCCTCAAGGGCTCACCACTCCACTGCGCCCACCACAGCAACTCCTACAGCCTGAAGCCCTGCATCTGCTCCGTTCACCAGGACTGCAGGGGCCAGGCTGGGCCCTTCACCATCTCTCCCCCCTGGCTTCACCTCAAGAGGCAGCTAGGGGGCTCGGGCTCTGCCTGGGTGTGAATTCCACTCCTACGACGCACTGGCCATGGGACCTTGGGCAAGACATTTAATCTGAGTTTCCCCCATCTGTAAACTGGGTTGGTAACAGCACCTGCAATCCACTTGGTGGGACTGTGGCAAGGTTGACATGCACAGCCGTAAACACCTACAGTGGCACCTCCACTGCTCCCGGGGTCAGGTGGTACTGCTGCCACCATGGGTCTCTGGAGATGCCAGGGCCCCCTGCTGTCCATCCCATGCTTTCCATTGGTCATCGCTTGAGTTGTCCCCCAAATGTCAGGCGATGCTCCCTCCTGCCATCAGGCAAAGGTGGTCACAGATCCCCACTAAGGCCTTTCCTTGTGGAGGCTGGGCCACAGTCCCTAACCCTAGAGAGGCCCCTAGCCAGCCCTGTGCCCCAGCAGCAGGCTGCCTCCTGGACTGGACAGGAGGGCGGGGCACCCTCCAGCCAACACTAGGGCCCTCCTGCTCACCAGTGGCTGGTTCTACGCCAAGGCCCTCAGGGAGGCCCTGGATACACAAAGGTCCCTGCACCCAGGAGGGGGGTCCCCTGCGCCACCAAAGCTGGGCATTACCCAGAATCAGGAGGGGTGTCACCTGCACCACCAAACCTGTACATTACCCAGAATCCTACCAACACAACAGCAGGCGCTCCAGCTTCTGTCCCTGGGCCCTGGTTTAACTGTGCAGGAGGCAGCGATAATCCCAGGGGCCAACCAATGTCCCTAGCAGCAGAGCCCCTGGAACACGTCTGGTAAGTGCCCTGCCCTGGGCACAGGGAGGGGGTCCTATGTAGGATACTAATCAAAGGGGCTGTGGGGAAGACAGTGGCCCTACACCCACATGCCTGGCCCACACAGAAGACACGGTCCCAACCTGCCATGGGACCCTACACACATCTAACATCACCCAGGGATGCTGCTCAGTGCACCCCACACACCGCCCAGAGCACCAGGCTGCCACCATCTACAACTCCCACCCCTGGGCAACCTGTGCCCATCTGGAAGCCTGGAACCTGCCCTCCAGCCCCAACCTGACCCCGGACCCCCAAGGCAAGTCCACAAAGTGGGCTGACTCAACAGCACCGTGTCTCTCCCTCTGACAACCCACACTGGGGCCCGGCCTGGAGTGCAGGCTGTGGAAGTCAGTTCCGAGTAAAGCCAACACCTGCTCCCTCCCCTCACCCAGCCAGTGCAACCTGCTCCATCCAGACACAAACTCCAGATGGCCTTAGGGAGAGACCCTCCCTCACGAGGGACAGTCACAAATGGAGGAGGTAGACAAGGGTAGCATGCCCAAGTCCACAGGCATCAGCAGCCCTCCCTTCTGCAAACTGTCAGGGAGATGAGGATGCCGCTGGCCCCACACACAACTGCGTGGGGGAGGCGGGGGCTCTCAGGCTCAGCTTCTGCACTGGGATCTGAACCAGCTGCATGACCCTGGCCAAGCTGCCAGGTCTGTAAGGAGGGGTCCTCCTCTGAGGACAGGCACTGGGCCTGCCCCTTACTAGGGCAGGTGACCTCAGAAGAGCCAGTCTGCAGAGGCTGAGGAGGTATATCTCAGGGAGTGGAAAGGCAGCCCCATAGGGGTACACAGCTGGCCCACCAGGCCAAGGCCACTGGCAGCCACATAAGACCTGCTGGCACCCACAGGCACAATTTTCTCCAGCACATTCTTGCTCCAGTGCAGACCAGAGCCAGTGGAAAATGGGGTTCAACCAGGGGTGGGGATCTAAGCCAGGTAAAGAGAAAGGCAGGGTGGGGGAGGGGCAGGAGGGGGGACCGCGGAGCCATGGCTGAAGACAGGCCAAGGCTTCAGCAGCCCTCGAGAGGGATGGGTCCTGATGAGGGCAGTGCCAGAGCCCAGACGTCATGTGTGGCCCAATTCATCAAGAAGCCCAAGAAAGGAACACACTTGGGCCTTGCAGACTCCAATCTAGAAACAGACTGTCAGCCTGGAGTTGAAGGAGCAGAGCCAGAGCTGGGCCTGAGGCTTCCCGGGAAATTCACCACCCTGAACACCTTCTGCACCCATCACTCCAAAACCTCCTCTCCAGAATGCTCCAAACTGCTCACCCCAGTCAGAGTCCTGCCTGCAGTGCTCCAGGGAGAGCAGGGGAGGCTGGGGGGAGCCTTTTCCCAGACACGGCCAACTGGGCGGAGGAAGTAGGAGGACCAGCTAGCATCAGAAAAGCCTCCACAATGGTATGCTGGGCTCCCCGCTCCTGCCCTGGCTGAGCCAACCACCTGACAGCTGGCCCCTCACATGCAAAGAAATTCACAGGCTCCAACACAGGGCAGGGAATCTTTTTTTTGGTTTGTTTTTGTTTTTTGCTTTTTTTTTTTGAGACAGTTTCGTTCTTGTTGCCCAGGATGGAGGGCAACGGCGCGATCTTGGCTCACTACAACCTCCACCTACTGGGTTTAAGCAATTCTCTTGTCTCGGCCTCCCGAGTAGCTGGGATTACAGGCATGTGCCACCACACCCAGCTAATTTTGTATTTCTAGTAGAGACGGAGCTTCTCCATGTTGGTCAGGCTGGTCTCAAACTCCTGACCACAGGTGATCTGCCCACCCTGGCCTCCCAAAGTACTGGGATTACAGGCGTGAGTCACCACGGCCAGCCAGGGAATCATTTTTAAAGGTTCCTCTAGGTTGTCTAAGGACCTTACAGCCCTCAGACCTCTCTGGAACTTGAACCACCAGGAGCCAGGCAGCAAAGGCAGAGGTTGGCACAGGGCAGCCACCCCATGTCCACAGAGCACCCCTCAGCACAGATGGTCAGAGACACAGTCAGAGGCACCAGATACCAGGTCTGCAGAGAGCTCAGTGAAGGCCAGTTTGACAGCAGCTCTGAGTAGCTGTTGGCACAAACCACAAAATTCCATCACACGCTCACCTGTGTAGACGCCAGTGACGATGTCTCCTTCCTCAGGTCGGGGGCTATCTGGGACCCAAGGTTCTTCCCCTTGCTCCAGCCGGAAGATCAAATCGGGCTTGGGGATTGGGTATCCTGCCAGGAGATCAGACGCTGGCTGCAGGCGGCTCCCCTGGGCCCTCTGCTGCCCTACAGCCTGGGCTGCGCCACTGCTCAGCGCCCCCCACCTCTACCTGCCCCCGGCACCAGCCCTCCCCACCCTTCCCTGCTCCAGAGGATCCACGTGGTCCCTTCCCTCTGAACCATTCCCTGTCCTCCCCCTGCTCTCGTCCCACCAAGTCCCCCCAACACCTTCCACTGCAAGATGCCCACACCCCCTTCTCCTTCCTCACCCACCTCCTCATCCCGGAGGCTTCAGGGGCCATGCAGCAGAGATCAGAGCCAGACTGCCTCCACAGAGGTGTCACCTGGCTCAGGGCACTGCCTGGCCAGTACAGCCCTAGAGTATCACCCACCCCCACCCAGAGCCCATGGGGTCCTAGGGCTTCCCTGGGAGGTAGGCTGGCCCCAGCATCCACCTTTGCAAAGACCCTTGGATTTGAAAAGCTCCCCCTGTCAGACAGCTAAGGCCCTGGCAGCCATCATACCAGGCTGCCTCTTGGGGACAAAAGGTCCCATCCTTACCCAAGGACACTAGAATCCCATAGTTCTCCTGCATAGACTTCCTGGTAGAGGCCCCGCTGGTCTGCCTCCAGCCTTCCCCACTCTTCCAGGGAGAAGTAGACAGCCACGTCTTCAAAGGTCACCAGCCCCTGGGAAACACAGAGCCGCAGGTGGAGAGGCTGAGGGAGCCCTTTATAGACAGCCATGGAAGAGTCAGGCCACTGAGGCCCTCCAGCGTGGGGTGTCAGGGGGACACAGATGCCCAGATGGCACTGGGGGCGTCCGGGCCTTGCCACAGCCCTGGGAAACAGGGACCTAATCCCAGCCAGAGACTGAGGACTCGAGCTCAAAGAGGATGAACGACCCAGCTCATTGAGCAGAGCTGTGGCTCACGCAGAGGTAAGGAGGACAATGAGCCCCACCCCCAGCCTCCCCCTTCACGCAGTCTGCCTTGAGCCACTGCAGTGGACATGTCGGCCATGGAGGGCCCACTCCTAGGTGGACAAGCGACAGCAACTAAACGGGGCGTGGGCACTGGCACCCAACCTGACTGGGCAGCAGGAAACCAGACCCTGGACATGTGACAGGCACTCCAGGTGAGGGAGCGGCCAGCCTTGGGAGAGAGCCAGGCCTCTGAAGTCACTGTGCACAGCGCCGTTGAGTGGGGGGCAGCCAAAGCGATCAAGACAACCCAACAGCTGGGAGGGGCCGGGCTCCACAAGAGCAGGACCACAGCCCCGGACTTGGGGCTGGACACCCAGCTGCTTCCCGCAGCCCCCTCCCAGCTCAGGGCCTGGGCCCAGCCTGGGGATTCCAGTGCCGTGGCCTCTGCCAACACAAGCCTCCAGAGAGCAGGTGCCAGGGTCCCAGGGGAAACCCTGCCTGGGTTACCCAAGCCCCAAACAGAGAGGGGCAGCTCACCTGAGACCCAGCCATCAGCAAATCATCCTCGTCCTCGTCCTCATCCTCCTCCTCCTCCTCCTCCAGGTCCTCATCCCTAGGAGTGACTGGAACCTGGGGAGGCCTGCAGGCCTACGGGAGAGATCTCTGAGGGCCAGCTGCCCTGAGCCCCCAGCCTGCAGGGCCAGAAGCCCCAACGAAACCCTCATTACAAAGCCAGGCTCCACCCTGTCGGCCCGAGAACCCTCCTGGCTTGACCAGGTCCCTGGCCTGGCCCACCCCAGCTCCCTTCACCTTCTCCCTAAGGCTGGCTGCTTTTCTTACCCTTTTCCTGCAGAACTGGGGACTCGGCATCACCACCATAGCTAAGCCGCTCCTGGGTCCCGAACGCTGGATGCTGCTCCTCTGTCAGCACCTCCTCCACATCCGCCTCCTCCCTCCTCTCCCCTCCACATCCGCCTCCACCTCCACCTCGGCCACCTCCTCCACCTGTGCGTCCTCCACCACCTCTGCCACACCCTCCTCCTCCTCTTCCCACCACTATCTCCTCCTCCTCCTCTTCTACCTCCTGTGCCTCTTCCCTTTTCCTCCTCCTCCTCCTCTTCCTCCTGGTCAAGGTCACACTCTAACCCATCCTCTGCCCGCTCCAGCTGGGCAGCTGGGGGAGTCAGGAGTCGTGTGGAGCGCCGCCATCCTCCCTGGGAGCGAGCCTCCGCGTGGCCTGAACGCAGATAGACGCCAGTGATAGGCTGCTCTCAGCATACCGCACAGGTCCCCTCACAGGGTCTTCCACAGCCTGGGGGGGCACGGGGCAGCAGAATTCACTCCTCCTGTTATGTAGTTGAAGGCAACAGAGATGAGGGAGGACCAGGCTTTCCCACAATCTTACCCTGTACCACTAAGACATTCTGTGCCCAGAAAAGCAGCCCCAAAAGCCCAAAGCCCCTCTGCATGACCCCGGGGATGCCAGTCTCAGCTCCTTTCACAAGAACTGTGTGCCTGGTGTGAACTGCTGCTCCTTCCTTGAGTAAATCAGGCATTTATCCCAGAGTCTTTATCCCCAGGGAAGCATCACATAGCCCGAGGGTGGCCTGTGTTTAGCTGGAGGGGCCAAGCTTAGCCAGAAGGAAAACCCACCTGATACACAAGACAGAGACACTTACCTCGTCCTCAACACACATGAACCAGGCCAGCAGGGAACGCAAAGAGCTCTCAGCACAGACAGGCTACAGGCACTCGTAAGGCACGACAGGGCTGGGAGGAGACAGGCGGCCAGGAAGCCAGCAGGTCAGGCTCCTTCCTGCAGGACACGGGAGAGCAGGGGCCATGAGCCAGCATCATCCTGATGTGTCCTCAGCCCTCGCTCTGTGAAAAGCACAGTGCATGGTGGAGGCCCGTCACTGGACCATCAGGAGGACAGGAAACGCCCTGTGACATTTCAAGTTTGGGGATCAGACACTCCTAACAGCTGAGTTGCCAAAGCCCCAGAGGCTACAGGGTCCTACTCTCCCACTGACGTCAGGGATAGCTCAGCCCAGAAGCTCAGGGGAGAAGCAGCCACACTGACACAGGGTCCAGGGCCATGGACACAGTAGGATGGGAGCTGCTGGCCCTGGGACCTCTCGCCCCTCCCAACTGCACGTCCTTCACCAGCCCCTGTGTGGTCTCAAAGGGCAGGGGCAGAGTCACAGCGCTGATGAGTCTATTTCTGTGGCTCCTTTCTGGGTATAAACCTGAGACCAGGCCCATCACCCAGGACACCCACCATCAGTGTCTCTGGCCTGAACAGGGCCATTTCTAAAGCGAGCCAAGCCCAGAATCCAGGGGGGGGGGTGAGGGCATGAGCCCCAGAAGCATCCTGGAATGTCAGGCCACTTGGCCACACAGAGCACTGGGCCCAGCCCAGCTCATCCAGCTCTAGCAGTGGACAGTGTCTGCCACAGAACTCCTAAAACAAGACCAAGTGCCCTTGGCGAGAACAGTCCAGATGACCACACCTGGTGTTCTTATGGACACAGAAAAAAGCTGCTCCGCAATTAACTCTCCCTCCGTACCCATCACTTCTCCACCAGTTAGGCAGCTACGTTAGGCTGTTTCTGCATTGCCATGAAGGAACACCTGAGGCTGGATAAGTCATAAAGCAAAGAGGTTTAATTCACTTACGGTTCTACAGGCTGCACCAACATGGCGCTGGCACCTGCTTCTGGGGAGGGCCTCAGGAAGCTTCCACTCATGGAGGGAGGCAAAGGGGGAGTGAGAGAGAGGGAGGAAGCCCCAGACTCTTTTAAAACAACCAGATCTCTCATGAACTGAGAACTCCCTTGCCACCAAGGGGATGGCACTAAACCATTAATGAGGGATCCACCCCCCAGGAGCCAGTCACCTCCCACCAGGCCCACCTCCAACACTGGAAATCATGCTTCAACATGGGATTGGAAGGGGACAGAGAGAGCCTGGATGTTTGCCCCCACCCAAATCTCAGGTTGAACCCTCATCCCCAATGCTGGAAGTGGGGCCTGGTGGGAGGTGACTGGCTCATGGGGGTGGATTCCTCAGGAATGGCTTGGGCCATCCCCTTGGAGACAGTGAGTAATGAGTGAGTGCTCGCTCTGAGTTCACAGGACATCTGGTGTGTGGGGCCTCCCCACTCACTCACTCTTGCTTGTTCCTGTTTTTGCCATGTGACTTGCCTACTCCCCGTCACCTTCCACCATGATTAAAGGCTTCCTGAGGCCCCCTAGAAGCCAGGAAGATGCCAGCACCATGCTTCCTGTACAGCCTGCAGAACCATGCACCAGTTTCACCTCTTCTTTACGAAGTACCCAGTCTCAGGTATTTCTTTAAAGCGATGTGAGGACAGCCTAACACACGGACAGACACCCAAACCGTATCAGCTGCACATACTCATTTCCTGAACTGCTTTGAGCAGCTGCTGTAAATCCACACTTTAATAGCCAGGAAGCTCTGAGCATTCACACAGGCTCACCCAAGTCAAGGGCTAGGACACACAGGCATCCAGAAACCACCTCTGTCCCAAAAGTCACATGTGCCCCCCTCACTGGCTCCAGCACTGTTTCTAGTTTCAGAATCACTGACCCCAAAGACTCGGGTCACAGAACTACGCCTGGGAGTGCCACCCCAACCACCAGCCTCTCCCAGAAGCCAGCCTCCTCAGTGTCCACAGCTCTTTGGCGTGTGAAGATGCCCACAGTGTTGAAATCCATGTGCTAGCCACCTCCAGGAGGATGCAGCCCTGCCCAGCACTCAGGGCACTGGGAACACTCAGCAATGGTTTCCCAACTGCTACCCACTGGAGGCCCAGAGGAGGGCTTTTCTCAGTCAGGCCTCAGGCCGCAGATTCAGGCTGGGCCTAGGTGCCATGCCAAGCCCAGCAGAGCTGTCTCCTGCCTAGCCACCACCTGAAGCAACAACTTTAAACTCCCAGAGCCAGGGTGCCATACATGAGGACGCAACAAAAGAAAACTTCACGGCTTTGGAATAAAGTGGCCCCATGTTCAACCCATCTCAGGACCTGTGTGTGTGCTGTTCCCCATCCCCGGAACTTTCTTCCCCTCTTCTGAGTGATCTTCCGAGGCAGCCCCTTGGGCCCCAGTGGGTGACATGGTTCCCTGTAATTCTTCCCTCGCAGCACACACCTCATTTTAAAAATACACTATGAGACTGTCTTATGATCTCTCTCCCTGCATATGGTCAACTCCAGGGCGGCAAAAGCTCCCTTTGCTCGCGTCTGAAAGCAGCATTCACATACTTACTGAAAGAATGACTAAAGTCAACAGCCAATGTGACGGACATAGGATTTTTACACTCAGCATTTTGGCCCTACTGGCCTGTTCCAGAACGGGCTGACCACTGCTGGGGTCGGGCAGTCGGGGGGGATCCTTCCAACTGGAACTCACCCAGAAGCAGCGGAGAGTCTTTGCCTCCAAAGAGGACACCGAGTTAAGTCCTTTCTCCCAAGAGGTCCACCCACTGATGACCAGAGAAGATGGAGGAACAGCTCCTACAGAGGTCAGCAGCACAGCCAGACATCACCCCAACCCAAGATTCAGAACAGGATGCTTTGAAAAATGGACCTCAGCGGGCCGGACAGAGTTTAGATTCCAACAACTGGCCCTGGGTTATCCCTGCCTCTCCCCGGACCCGCACTCTTTCTCTCCTTTGCCAGCCTACCGGCCCACTGTAAACACTGCTCACCTCTCCCTCTGCATCTAGCTCTGGGTCAGAGGCCACAGGGGGCCTCATCAACGTCATCTCAAACCTTCATTTCTCAAACTCCCAAACTTAGATGATCCACCCGGCCTCCGCCTCCCAAAGTGCTGGGATTACAGGCGTGAGCCTCTGAGCCTACCCCAAATCCTCATTTCTACCAGGGCCCTGCACTCTAGGACATGGTGCTGCAGACAATATTTAGAGTCAAAGGTGACAAGGCACCTTCCAAGAGGAACAGGGAGGGAGGCAAGGACAGGAAGAAGAGGCAAAGCTTAAAAGTGGATAGAAATTCTCCACAAAAGCCCCAAAGCCAGGGAAACCCAACTCGGAGAGTGGGAGGAGACATGGGTACGCTTGTGACTAGTCCCCTTCATTCCCTCTGGGTAACCCCAGCCACCGCCCGCCCTCCGAGCCCTTCGGGTCTTAATGCCCTCCTGGAGGTCTTCCTCCCCCAACCACAACAGTCCTCACTATCTGTCCTCGGATCCTGGATCACCTTACTCTCCTGGGTTGGCTCCTGGGGCAGGTATTTCCACGCGGGCCATCCCAAGTCCCCCAGGGTAGCCCCTCACCATCCCACTCGGCTCCAGAGATCTGCCCACACTTGTTGAACCAAACCAAGCACCAAGGTCTCCCCACACAAGCAGAGCTGGGGGGACTGACCCTCCTGGTACCTGTACTTCCCCTTGCCCATCAGGTCCTCGACCAGAGGCCAGCCCCTTTCCTACCTCTGCTGCCAAGCGGGACAGCCCAGACCCCATCCAATCCCAGGGATGGGTGTCCCTACCCACCTGCCAGCAGCAGAAGACGGCTGAGCAGCCCACGGGGGCTCCTTCTGCAGATGAGGGTAAAGCCCAGACAGAGGGCCCCAAGGTCACAAAGCGGGCTCCTGGGGCGACGGCCGAGCGCCTCCCGCCCCGCAGGGGGTGTCCAGAGTCTCCACCTCCTGCAGAGACCCAGATGGTGACAGCCCCTCCTGGATGGGTGTGTCCTGGGGGCGGCAGGGGCTCAGCCACTGTCGCTGCGGCCGAGAAGGCGTGGGCGGGGACCCCGAGGTGTGGCGCGTGGCCTCCCCGGCCTGCCCCCTCCGCCTGCTGCCTGGACCGGCCCCGGGGGTCGGCGCCCGCCGCAACGCGCAGGCCCGGGCGGGGAACTGGGAGGCGGGGGCGCTGCCGCAGAAGGCCGGACCCGCACTCCGCTCCGGCCCCTCAGGCCCAGGCCCCGTCGCCTCCCCCGCGGCCTCCCCACGCCGGGCATCGAGGGCCAACCGGGCCCCGCCGCCGCCGCCGCCGCCCCCGAGCGTGAGCCCGGCCCGCCCGCACCTGCCGCCCGCGCCGCCGCCCACTGGCCCCGCGAGACCCACTCACCGCGCGGGCCGGGCTGGCCAAGCCGCGGGCCGGACACCGGGGCTGGGGCCTGCTGGCCGGTCGCGGGCCCCGCGCTACACAAAGTGACGGCCCGGGAGCTGCGCGGCGGCGGCGCGTGGGCACCGGAAGTGCCGCCGGCCAGCCCCGCCCCGCCCGTGCCCGCGGGGGGGAGGAACTTCCGGTCACGCGGGGGCCGCGGCGCGGAGCCGGGAAGAGCGGGTTGGAGGGGGGCTGCCCAGTTGAGGCTCCAGCCGGGGAGAACGGGGCGTGTGGGGAGGGGACCGGAGCGCCCTCGACCCTCGTGGGGCGCCCACGACCCCTCCCCGCTCCTGGACACCTCGGTGACCTCGAGGTCCCGCCGCGGCGACCATCGCCTTCCCAGAACCCCGGCCCAGCCTCGTTCATCAAGGGGCGCCCGCTGAGGACCCGGACCCGCGCTGGGCCCTCTCCGAGCGTCCCCGGGGCCTGCCCTGGACCCCAGGACGGTGGAGGGAGGTGACGACCCGTGTTGTGGGGGAGAGGGTCAGGTGTCCACGCCTCCGCCAGATCCCGGGCCCGAGTGGGGTGAACGTCTTGTGGGTGAGGAGGGCGGAGGGACGGGCAGAGGACTCGCGGGTAGGGTGGGCTGTGGCGGCTGAATGCATGAGGGGCCTGGGGTTGTGGAGCCCGCACTTGGAGGGACTTGGAGTCACCGGCAGGGAAGCGATTATCCAGGCAGAGAGAATCGTCAGTGTGGGGGCAGAAATGACAGGCGACCCTAGGAGCCCGGGAAGGGGTCGGTGCGCTCAGCGGCCACTTCCAACCCTGTCTGCATCTACTCCCAAGGGGTGCAGCTGGGGGCTGAGGATGAGCTCTGGCATCGGTGGAGTCCTAGGTCTGTCTTCGGCCTGGAATGGTGTGGCCCAGGCTCCTTCCCCAGCTCCCAACCCGCCTGCACCATTGTTCTTGGTGCTTTTCTGTAGGGGCCCCAGGCCTGACTGGGCAAGAGATAGAGGAGGACTCTGCCGGGCACAGTGGCTCACGCCTGTAATCCCAGCACTTTGGGAGGCCTTGGTGGGCAGATCAAGAGATCAGGAGTTCAACATGGTGAACCCTCGTCTCTACTAAAAATACAAAAATTAGCTGGTCCTGGTGGCATGCACCTGTTGTTCCAGCTACTCGGGAGGCTGAGGAAGGAGAATCGTTTGAATCCGGGAGGTGGAGGTTGCAGTAAGCTTAGACCGTGCCACTGCACTCCAGCCTGGGCAACAGGGCAAGACTCTGTCTCCAAAAAGAAAAAAAAAAAAGGAGAGGAGGACTCAAACCTTCATCCCACAGAGGGGTGCAGCCCTAACCCCTTGAATCAAACCCCTAACAGTGATGTTGCTTGGCTCCTGGTGTTTTAAAATGTCTTAAAGTTAATGTAATAACATTTAAAAATTAAGAGTCCCACTCTTGTTAAAAAAAAAAAAAAAGAAAGCAAAACTAGGCCCTAATGCAAGGTCTCATACCTATAAATTCAGCACTCTGGGGGACCAAGGTGGGTCACACCTGTCATCCCAGCACTTTGGGAAAATAAGGCCGGAGGGTCGCTTGAGCCCAGGAGGTCGAGGCTGCAGTGAGCTATGATTGTACCACTGCACTCCAACCTGGGCAACAGAGTGAAACCCCATCTCTAATAATGAGTAAAATTTGAAAAATCAGAAGTTCTGGCAACACATGGCCCCTGGTTTGCAGCACACCAGCCAGTACAGCCTGAGAAGTAACCAGCCTCTGTGGGTGGCACTGGGTGTGGCCATAGTCCTCAGTGCCCACCACTCCCCTGTCCCCTTCCTCCAGGTCCATGTCTGAATGACACTGCCTGACTGTCCTGTGGGTATCTAAGTTTTTGAACCCTCAATCCCTAGATTAGACCCTTCCCCCACCCTACCTGATGTGTCTGGTTCCGCAGGAAGACACATGTGCCCCCAGGCGCTTCCCAGGAAAGGCTCTGACTGTAGGACAGTTAACCAAAAGCAGTGTCATCACGTGATACGGTTTGGCTGTGTCCTTACCCAAATCTCATCTTGGAGTTTAGTTCTGATTCTCATGTTTCATGGAAGGGACCTGGTGGGAGGTAATTAAATCATGGAGGCGCGTCCCCTCATGCTGTTCTCATGTTAGTGAGTGAGTTACCATGAGATCTGATGGTTTGGTAGGGGTTTTCCCCTTGCTCCACACGTCTCCTTCCTGCTATCATGTAAAGAAGGAAGTGATTGCTTCCCCTTCTGCCATGATTGTAAGTTTCCTGAGGCCTCCCCAGCCATGTGGAACTATGAGTCAGGTTTTTTTTTTGTGGGGGGGGGGTTGTTTTTAGACAGCATCTGGCTCTGTCGCCCAGGCTGGAGTGCAGTGGCACCATCTCAGCTCACTGCAACCTCCACCTCCCAAGTTCAAGCGATTCTCCTGCCTCAGTCTCCCCAGTAGCTGGGATTATAGGTGCCCACCACCACACCCAGCTAATTTTTGTATTTTTAGTAGAGACGGGGTTTCACCATGTTGATCAGGCTGGTCTCGAACTCCTGATCTCGTGATCCACCTTCCTTGGCCTCCCAAAGTGCTGGGATTAGTCATGAGCCACTGCACCCAGCCCTGTGAGTTAGTTAAACCTCTCCTTTGTAAATTTCCCAGTCTTGGGCAGTTCTTTATAGCAGCGTGAAAACAGACTAATACACCAGGTAAAGTGAAGCCGCTGGAATGTGAAGGCACCAGGCCTTTCCCACCCTTAGCCCTGCAGGAACAGGAAAGGGCAGGATGTTGTCAAGCCGGGACAACGGTGGAGGTGTAAACAGGGGTTCACCTTGTGGGCACTGTGATTATAGAGGGACAGCGTGGGGCCGAGAGAGTTCCCCAACCCTGCCCTTCTGCACCCTGTCACCTGCCAGTGCTGCCCATGGCCCAAATCCACCTATAATGTGGAGGGCAAGGGACCCCAGGGGAGGAGGAGGGTGTATAACAGAGAGTCAACAGCTCCATCCCAGCCTTAGAACCCTCCACCCTGTCAGGCAGGGATCCCAAATCACCTCAGCATCTCCTTGGATCTCCTCTTATCTTGTCCTCACCTGATACTTAATCCAAGACTCAATTTCTTCCTCTACCATGTCCACAGATAATTTCTTTTCCTTTCTTTCCTTCCTTCCCTCTCTCCCTCCTTCCTCCTTCCCTCCCTCCCTTCTTTCTTCCTTCCTTTATTTTTCTTCTCCTTCCCTTCCCCTTTTCCTTTCCTTTCCTCTCCCTTTCCCTTCCCTTCCTTTCCCTTCCCTTCCCTCCCTCCCCTTCCCTTCCCTTCCTGTCCTTTCCCTTCCCTCTGTCACCCAGGCTGGAGTGCAGTGGTGTGATCATAGCTCTACTGCAGCCTTGACCTCCTAGGCTCGGGTGATCCTCCTGCCTCAGTCCCCTGAGTAGCTGGGACCACAGGCATGTGCCACCATGCCTGGCTAATTTGTTAATATTAATATTTGTAGAGATGGTGTGTCCCTATGTTGCCCAGGCTGGTCTCAAATTCCTGGAATCAAGTGATCCTCCCACCTCAGCCTCCCAAAGTGCTGGGATTACAGGTGTGAGCCATCTCGCCTGGCCCCACCAGTGGGTTTTGCTTCTTGCTCCAACAGCGCTGCTGAGGGACTGAGGAAACAGAGGGGAGGAAGGAAGCTGGTGGGGCTTAGGTGTCCTTGGCCTTGGGGGAGATGCTGGACCAGCCCTGGGCCACCTGCCTCAGGATGCCTCTGACCTGAAGACAATTGGTTTTCATAAACCGTAGTTTAGTTGGACCTTCCTGCCACTCACTACTGAACTCGGTCTTGATAGATTCCCCCAAATTGATTTGAAGAAGGAAGTAATTAAAAAGCAGGCCCAGGTTAGCACATGCCTGTAGTCCCAGCACTTTGGGAGGCTGAGGCAGGACGATAGCTTAAGGCCAGGAGTTTGAGAGTAGCCTGGCAACATAACAAGACCCTGTTTCTACACAAAAATTTTTAAAATTAGCTAGGTGCAGTGGCTCACGTCTGTAATCCCAGCACTTTGGGAGGCCAAGCAGGAGGACAGGCTTGAGCCTAGGAGTTCAAGACCAGCCTGGGCAACATAGTGAAACCCTGACTCTACTAAAAATTTAAAAATTAGTTGGGTGTGGTGGTGCATGCCTGTAGTCCCAGCTACGTGAGGGGCTGAGGTGGGAGGATTGCTTGAGCCCAAGAGGTTGAGGCTACAGTGAGCTATGATCGCACCACTCCAGCCTGGGTGACAGAGGCAGACTCTGCCTCCACAAATAAAATAAAATAACCAGGCGCAGTGGCTCACACCTGTAATCCCAGCACTTTGGGAGGCTGAGGTGGGTGGATCGGCTGATATCAGGAGTTCGAGACTGGTCTAGCTAACATGGTGAAACCCCGTCTCTACTAAAAATACAAAAACTAGCCGTGCATAGTGGCACATGTCTGTAATCGCAGCTATTCAAGAGGCTGAGGCAGGAGAATCGCTTGAACCCAGGAGGCAGAGGTTGCAGTGAGCCCAGATTGTGCTATTTACACTCCAGCCTGGATGACAGAGGGAGACTCCATTGCAAAAATAAATAAGGCCAGGTGTGGTGGCTCACGCCCGTAATCCCAGCACTTTGGGAGACCGAGGCAGGCAGATCACCAGAGGAATTCAAGACCAGCCTGGCCAACATGGTGAAACCCCATCTCTACTAAATATATATATATATGCACACACACAAAAATTAGCCAGGCATGATGGTGGGTGCCTGTAATCCCAGCTACTCGGGAGGCTGAGAGGTGGGAGAATCGCTTGAACCCAGGAGGTGGAGGTTGCAGTGAGCCGAGAATGTGCCCCTGCACTCCAGTCTGGGCAACAAAGCGAGACTCCATCTCCATAAATAAATCAATAAAATATTTTAACTTGATCACCTCTGTTTAAAACAAAAAAGTAATCTAATGGATTGCAAAAAGTAAATCAACCCTTTTTACACTAATACAATTTCCGTGTCACTCATATATCTATGAGCAGTTGGTGGGGTTGGGGCTGGGAGAATATCCAAGGATACTCATGAAACAGTTCCTGGGGTGTCATCTGCCTGGCTGCTGCCCCATCCTCCACAGTGGATGCTGGCAGTGAGGAGGGTGCCCACTCACCCAGTGATTGGCATGAAGCTTGCTCTATGCTTTAACCTTCTTGTGACTCATCGGCAGGGACACAGGATGTGGAAAGGTTCCAGGCATCTCGGGCTTTGGAATTCCGTGAGGCTGAGGGCATCTCTGTTCAAGCACATGGGCGTTGGTCCTGCCCCACATCTGCACAGACCCACCTGCAGGGACTGCAACCTTGGCTGGGCAGAGCTCCCCTTCACTAAGCTCTCAGGAAGGACTTGCTCAGCCATCTCTTCCTACAGGAAGCCCTCCTGGGCTCCTCCTGAGCTCTCACATCAGGGGCTGGCAGGGAGCCTGGTGCAGAGGGAAGCTGAGGTATGCCCTCACTGAGCCTCCATGTGCCTGGAGTAGGCTGAAGGCAGTAGTGCTGCTATTAAAACCATACCCCAGGCTGGGCACGGTGGCTCACGCCTGTAATCCCAGCACTTTGGGAGGCCGAGGCAGGTGGATCACAAGGTCAGGAGACAGAGAGCATCCTGGCTAACATGGTGAAACCCCATCTACTAAAAATACAAAAACTCGCTGGGCGTGGTGGTGCACGCCTGTAATCCCAGCTACTGGGGAGGCTGAGGCACGAGAATGGCTTGAACCTGGGCAGTTGCAATAAGCCGAGATCAAGCCACTGCACTCCAGCCCGGTAACAGACGAGACTCCTAACAAAACAAACCATACCTGGGGCTGGGAGTGGTGGCTCATGCCTTGTGTTAGTCAATTCTCCTATTGCTATCAAAAACTGCCAGAGAGTAGGTAATTTACAAATAAAAGAGGTTTAACTGGCTCATGTTTCTGCAGGCTGTACAAGGAGCATGGCTGGAGTGCAGTGGCGCGAGGAAACGTATAATCATGGTGGAAGGTGAAGGAGGAGCCAGCACTTCACATGGCTGCAGCAGGAGGAATGAGAGGGAGGGGAGGGGGTGCCACACATTTGTAAACAACTAGCTTTCACAAGAACTCACTCTCATGAAGACAGCTCCAAAGGGGATGATGTTAAACCATGAGAAACCGCCCCCATGATCCAATCACCTCCCCACCAGGCCCCACCTCCAACACTGGGGATTACAATTGAACATAAGAAGCCGGGCGTGGTGGCTCACACCTGTAATCCCAGCACTTTAGGAGGCTGAGGCAGGTGGAGCACCTGAGATCAGGAGTTTGAGTCCAGCCTAGCTAACCTGGTGAAACCCCGACTCTACTAAAAATACAAAAATTAGCCAGGCACAGTGGCAGGTGCCTGTAATCCCAACTACTAGGGAGGCTGAGGCAGGAGAATCTCTTGAACCCAGGAAGTGGAGGCTGCAGTGAGCTGAGATTGCACCATTGCACTCCAGCCTGGGTGACAGAGTGAGACTCCATCTCAAAAAAAATAAAATAAAATAACAATTGAACATGCGATTTGGGTGGGGACACACATCCAAACCATATTATGCCTATACTCCCAGCACTTTCAGAAGCCAAGGTGGGAGGATTGCTTGAGCCCAGGAGTTCGAGAACAGCCTGAGCAACATAGTGAGACCCTGTCTCTACAAAAAGTAGAAAAAAATTAGCCAGGTGTGGTGCGTTCCTGTAGTCCCCCTCCAAAAAAAAAAAAAAAAAAAACAGGAAAAAAAAAAAAAGAAAAGCAGAAACCAGAGCTGAACAGTAGTAAAATGGTAAAAACAGATTTTATTCAGGAACTGTTGCAATAGGGGAAAGAGACCTCAGTATAGAACTGGGCTCAACTCTGAATACAGCAGGACAAGTAGAGACTTCCAACCCAGGAGCAGGTTGGAGTGGGGTGGGGAAGTGGGCGGCTGGGTGGAAAAATACCAAGGGGTGGGGGGTTCTGGTTGAACTGACTGCCAGGATCCTGGCTGAAGGCAGGTGAGAGTGATCAGAGGGCACCTGGCGGGTGGTGGGAGAGGAGGGATTTGATCAGATACCAAGGGTGGGGATTCTGGCTAAACTGACTTGACAGGATTTTTGCTATAGCTGGGCAACGCAGAGACGGGCACAGATGCTCAAAGGTCAAGGCTGAGTGGAGAAGAGGCTAAAGTCCTGACAAGGAAAGAGAAAGACCGTGTTTCCAGCCCTGCATGCTTCTACGTCAGCACCTGAGACCCCACTGCCACCTGCTCCTTCCCATTCCATTTCGAAAACATGGACTTGATCTAGCCCTGCCTGGTGGACACACATTTGTGGGTGCCAGGAGGGGAGGAATCTGCTCCTCCTTCTGCCCGACAGCCCCTAGTGGACAGTCACTCCCAGCAGGCCTTGCAGCTGCCTGGACAGGAGATTGTGGTGGACTCGGAGCTGGGGCAGGGAGTACAGGCTTCTTCTGGAAGGGCAATGGGCAGGTGGTATCCTGGTCTTTCACAGTGGTGTCAAGGACCACAGAACCAGGCCACATTCTCCCCATGCTGATGTTCCCAAAGGGATCAGTTTTCTGCTGAACTGTAATTCCCATTTATAGGGAATTATTGGGCAGTGCCTCATGCCTGTAATCCCAGCACTTTGGTGGGTGGGGTGGGGGTGTGCTGAGGTGGGAGGATTGATTGAGCCTGGGAGTTTGATACCAGCCTGAGCAACATAGCAAGACCTCACCTATACAAAAAATTAAAAATTAGCTGGGCATGGTGATGTGAGCCTGTAGTCCCAGCTACTCAGGTGGCGGAGAGAGGAATGAGCCCAAGTTCAAGGCTGCAGTGGCTATCACTGCACCACTGCATTCCAGCCTGGGCGATAGAGAGCAAGACCCTGTCTCACCAAAAAACAACACAATTCCAGTTTCCACAGCATAACTATGTCACCTTGAAGTCTTGTCACCTCCCCACCTGGTTCCCTTAAACAGCCTTTGGATGGCTTCCTGCTGTCCATTGGGACCCCATGCCACACCCCCATCCACCTTGGCAAGTCATGACCTTCCCCCCCCCCTGCCTGATGCCTTTCATGGCCACCACGGACCCCCTACAGGAGCAAGAAGTTGCAACCACAGGACCACTGAAGACCCCTGGATTTGCCCCCAGCTCCCAGGCTCTTGCTCAGGACAGACGCCCCCATGACCACTGCATCCCCTTCTCTGGCCACCTTTTGCTGAAATACCACCTGTCCCCATGCAGGCCAGGGGCCTCCTCGTTCTACCATCCCTCGATTCCCGGCTTGTGACTCTCAGGCTGCACCTCATGGTTGGGACTTGGGGGGAGCCTTGCCCTACCCCAGGCCTGATGCCATGAGCTGGAGGCCCTGGCTGCCATGACAGCCAGCAGCATGGTGCAGGCGCTCAAGCTGAGGCTGGAGTGGGGGGGCTGCCTTTCTGGTGCCCCCACCCACCTGTGTCACCCACCCTCCAGTGCCTTCCAGGGAGAGAAAGCTTCCCAATAACAGGCCAGTCGCTGGCTGGGCTGAGCAGCTACATCCATGTGGGTACCTGTTTTTCTTGTTCTTGCTGTTTCCTGCTGTCTCGGTGCACAAGCCCAGGTAGGTGGTGTCTCTGGGGCAGACTGCCAAACACCTCTCTCCTTCCTCCTGCTCATGTAAGCAGGAGGGTGACGGGTGCTCCAGTCGCAGACATAGGCTGCTGGTCCTCCTCTTTCCCTAAGCCGCCTCTGGTTGGCAGAAGGCCTGGCGCCCTACATGCGGGGAGATGTGAGGGGCATACTCTGTTTTCAGGGATTTGTTTGTTTTTGAGATGGAGTCTTGCTCTGTCATCCAGGCTGAAGTGCAGTGGCGCGATCTCAGCTCACTGCAAACTCTGCTTGCCGGGTTCAAGAGATTCTCTTGCCTCAGCCTCCTGAGTAGCTGGGACTACAGGTGCCTGTCACCATGCTCAGCTAATTTTTGTATTTTCAGTAGAGATGGGGTTTCACCACGTTGGCCAGGCTGGTCTCGAACTCCTGACCTCAGGTGATCCTCCCGCCTTGGCCTCCCAAAGTGTTAGGATTTCAGCCACTGCACTTGGCCTGTTTTCAGTTTTTGATGGACTGGGATTGGGTTCCTTCGTCTGATGTTCCTCATATTTCCAGCTCACCAGGTGCCCTGTGGGGGAGGCAGGTGATTGGCAGAACTTGTTGTATCTAGAACTCCTCCCACAAAGTCAAAAAGGGGCATCAGGCCAGGGGCGGTGGCTTGCACCTGTAATCCCAGCACTTTAGGAGGCTGAGTTGGGCGAATCACTTGAGCCCAGGAGTTTGAGATCAGCCTGGGCAACAAAAAATAATAAAAATAAGCCAGGCATGGTGGTATGTGCCTGTAGTCTGAACCGCTCTGGAGGCTGAGGTGGGAGGATCCCTTGAGCCCAAGAATTGGAGGCTGCAGTGAGCTATGATTGCACCTGCACTCTAGCCTGGGCAACCGAGTGAGACCCTGTCTAAAAAAAAGGGGCAGCCAAAGGTAACCACCACTCACCCCCCCACAAACAGGCAGGTCCCTGTTGCTACCTGATGGGGGAGTGTTGCTACCAGACTCCACTTGCCAGAACTACACCATGGTCTCAGGGCAGGCTGCTGAGCGGCAGAACTCAAAACACAGACTGATGAGTGAGTGATGCATTAAGGCCATGCTCCCAGGGGGTGCTGGAGTAAGAGAAGCGGGCCAAGGAAGGAGAGGAAGTCAAGTAGAGATGCAGCCCCCAGCAAAATCCTGTAAGGGAGGCCGGGCTTGGTGGTTCACACCTCTAATCCCAGTGCTTTGGGAGGCTGAGGCAGGAGGACTGCTTGATTCCAGGAGTTCAAGACCAGCCAGGGCAACATGTGAGATCCCCCATCTCTACAAAAAAAATTTTTTGTAATTAGCCAGGTGTGGTCCTGTAGACCCAGCTACTCAGGAGGTTGAGGCAGGAGGATTGCTAGTGCCCAGGAGATCGAGGCCGCAGTGAGCTGAGATCGCACCATTGCACTCCAGCCTGGTCAACGCAGAGAGACTAGAGTCTCAAATAAGTAAATAAATAGGGCCGGGTGCAGTGGCTCATGCCTGTAATCCCAGCACTTTGGGAGGCCGAGTCGGGCGGATCATGAGGTCAGGAGATTGAGACCATCCTGGCCATGATAAAACCTTGTCTCTACTAAAAATACAAAAATTATCCGGGCATCGTGGTGTGCACCTGTAATCCCAGCTACTCCAGTGGCTGAGGCAGAATTGCTTGAACAAGGGTGGCAGAGGTTGCAGTGAGCCGAGATCATGCCACTGCACTCCAGCCTGGGCAACAGTGTGAGACAGTTTCAAATTTTTTTAAAAAGCCAGACGTTATGACATGCACCTGTAGTCCCAGCTACTCAGGACACTGAGTTCGGAGAACTGCTTGAGCCCAGGAGTCTGAGGCTACAGTGCCGAACCACTGCGCTCCAGCCTGGGCAGCAGAGTGAGACCCTCTCTCAAAAAAGAAAGTTAGAAAGAAATGAACCCCTGGCCAGGTACAGTGGCTCACACCTGTACTCCCTGCAGTTTGGGAGGCTGAGGTGAGGACTGCTTGAGCCTGGAAGTTTGAGACCAGCCTGGGGAAGAGTGAGACCTTGTCCGTATAGAAAAAAAGAAAAAGAAAAAATTACAGGCATGAGCCAGATGCGGTGGCTCATGCCTGCAATACCAGTGCTTTGGGAGGCTGAGTTGGGAGGATCACTTGAGCGCAGGAGTTTGAGACCAGCCTGGGAGAAAGAAAAGAAAGAAAAGAGGGGAAAAGAGAGGAAAGAGAGGAAGGAAGGAAGGAAGGGAGGGAGGGAGGGAGGGGAGAGAGGGAGGGAATAAAGGGAGGGAGGGAAGAAGAGAGAAAATAAAGAAAAGGAAGGAAGGGAGGAGGGAGGGAGAGAGGGAGGGAGAAAGGGAGGGAGGGAGGAAGACAGAAAATAAAGAAAAGGAAGGAAGGGAGGGAGGAAGGGAAAGGAAAAGAAAGGAAAGGAAGAAAGAGAAAGAAGGAAAGGGAAGGAAAGAAAAAGAAAGGAAAGAAAAGGAAAGGAAGGGGGAAGGGGAAAGAAAAGGAAAAGAGGGAAAGAGGTGAAAGGAAGGAAAGGAAAGGAAGGAAGGAAAGAAAGAAAGAAAAGAAAGGAAGCCCCATGGAAGGACACAAAATCCAGAGGTGAAAACACCAAGACAAGGACATCGTATTTCTGTATTTTATTTTTTGTTTCTGTTTCTCACTTACCAACACATGTGTAAAATGTAGCAGGTGTGTTAGTAAAGGAGAAGCAGCTGGGGAGAGAGGGGCAGGAATTAAGCAGCCACACGTGAAGAGTCAGGTGGAGCAGGAAGTGATTGCTGGCAGAGGTGGCAGGTGGCCTCCTCCCCACCCCACCTTCCCACAAGGCACCAGCAACTGCTGCTGCTCACAGCCCCTGCCCCAGACGATTTGGTAAACGTGATAAGAGCATTGCTCCCAATCTTTGTCCCAGACATTCTCCCCCAGCCCCAGCCATGGGGCAGGGTCTGCTTAGGCAGCCCTCCAAACCCCCATAGCTTGACACAGGAGAAATATGCCCCGGTCTCCCCAAGCCCGCCCCTGGGTGGCATCTGAGAAGCACGAAGCTGGTGGAGTCCGGGGGGCCACAGTGAGGCTACCCCAGAGCTCCTTCTGGGAGACCCTCCTTCCAGACTTTGGAGAGCTCTCCCAGAACGCCCTCTGCTTCAGCCACAGGCTCTTATTCAAGAGGACATTAATGGGGACTGGGGGGACTGGGGGACATGGCAGCAAAGGCCAAGAACCTGCCTCCAATGCCCGCCAGAGCCCCTGGTTCCCTGGAGGGAAGGTTCCACCTTCCACCCAGAGCAGGACTTCCTGACTTCGATTTGCACATTGACCCCGTGAACAGTCTGACCCTGTGTTGATGAACACAGGCGTTTTCATCAGAATTATATCCACCCTGATGAATTTTCATCTTAGAAAGTATTTTCAAGGCAAATGCCACTGCGGACGATTCAATGCCTTGATCAGTTTCTACATAGTGCAAACAAATTTGCTTCCTCCTGAATATCTCCTTGGGATCATTTTCACCAGGATCGAAGCTTTTCCGCGTGCGTCTCACCACGTCTTTGATTCCCTGGTAGGTGTCCTGTCCTCGTCCAATGTCATTCACTGTCTCACCACTGGGAGTTTTTCCTCTTTTGTAATAAGTCCAGTTTTCCCAGGGGGGGAATTTTGGCAGGCCCCTCAAAGGGCAGAGAAACGTGTCCCGTGTGCTGTTTCAGCCCCAGTCTGCTTCTCTTTTGGCGGATTTTTTTTTTTTTTTTTTTTTTCTGGCGGCCAATCTGTGAACCTGGTATTTCTCAGGGAATCTGGGAATGATGATGAGGATGGAAGCTTTTTACTCCAGGGATATTCCAGGATGCCTCCAGCGCCCACGAACCCGGGTCGAGGAGCTTTTCAGGTGGAGGCGGGTGGGGTCCTCTCCCGGCCAGGCAGCCCTGATCATGGCCTCACAGGGCCTTGTCTGGGGGTGCAATAGCCGCCGCGGCCTGGTCCGCGCGGGCTGGGCCGCCGAGGGCCGCCGGCCGCGAGGCACGCAGCAGGCCGAGGCCCCGGGAGCGGCCCGCGCCGTGCAGCTGGCGCTCGTGGCGGCGGATCTGCACCTTGTGTCGGAAGCGCTCGCCGCAGTCCTCACACACGTAGGGCCGCTCGCCCGAGTGCGTGCGCCGGTGGCGCAGCAGGTTGGAGGAGACGCTGAAGCGCTTGCCGCAGTCGCCGCAGGCGTAGGGTCGCTCCCCGGTGTGCGTGCGCTGGTGCTGCACGAGCGCTGAGCTCTCGCTGAAGCGCTTGGCGCAGTAGGAGCAGGCGTAGGGCTCCTCGCCGGTGTGGATGCGCTGGTGCGTCACCAGGTTCGAGTGCTGCGAGAAGCCCTTGCCGCACTCACCGCAGCGGTGTGGCCGCTCGCCCGTGTGCGTGGCCTGGTGGCGCACCAGGTCCGTGCTGCGGCTGAAGCCCTTGCCGCACTCTCCGCAGATGGTCGGCCGGTCCCGGGCGCGCCGTCGCCGCCGCTGCCGCGCGGGGGTGAGCGCCGCGCTGCCCGCCGGGCCCGGGATGGCCACTACTGCCGGCGCGGCCACGGCGGGCAGCACCATGAGCTCCTGTAGTACCACGTAGCCCGGAGGGGGCCACCACGACCGCGGCTGGAGCCCCAGGGACCGCCGCTCCGCCGCCCCCTGCGGCTGGCACCAGTTCCAGCTGCAGCTCTGGCTGCACCGGGGTCAGCTCCAGCTGCACCTCCTGCTGCTGGGCGCCCAGCTCCACCGGTGTCAGCTCCAGCTGCACCTCCTGCTGCTCCAGCTGCTGCTGCTCTAGCTGCTGCTGCTGCTCCAGCTGTTGCTCCAGCTGCTGCAGCTGCTCCTGAAGTTTTGAGCTGCAGCTGCCGCTGCTCCTGCTGCCGCTCCAGCTCCTGCTGTCTCTCCAGCTCCTGCCGCTGCTGCTCCAGCTCCTGCTCCGACCCCAGGTCCACCGGCATGAGCTCCAGCTCCACCTCTTCCTCCTCCTCCGGCTCCAAGGGAGGAGGCTGCAGCTGTTGCTGTTGCAGTTGTTCCTGCTGCTGTTGCTGCTGCTGCTGTAGCTGTACATGCTGTTGTTGGAATTGTTGCTGCTGTAATTGTTCCTGCTGCTGTAGCAGCTGCTGCTGTTGTAACTGTTCCCTGTTGCTGCTGCAGCAACTGTTGCTCTTGCACTTGCTGCCGTAGCTGTTCCTGCTGTTGCTGCAGCAGTGGCTGCACTTGCTGTTGTAACTGTTCCTGCTGCTGCAGCAGCTGTTGCGTTTGCACTTGCTGCCATAGCTGTTCCTGCTGTTGCTGCAGCAGATGTTGCTCTTGCACTTGCTGCTGTAGCTGTTCCTGCTGCTGCAACACCTGTGGCTCTTGTGCTTGCTGCGGTTGTAACTGCTCCTGCTGCTGCTCTTGCACTGGCTGTGGCTGTGGCTGTTGCTGCTGGTACATTAGCTGCAGTTCTGGTTTCAGTTCCTGATGGTGCATGGGTGGGTGTTTTCCTGCTGTAGTTGAGACAGCTGCTGTTGCCCATCTTGCTGCTGCTGCTGCAGTCCTGGGTGTGGCTGCGGCTGTTGCTGCAGCTCGGGCTGCTGTTCTAACTGCTGCAGTGGCAACTCCCGTTGTCCTGGCCCGGGCTTCCTCAGCGATTTCACTGGCCCCCCACCTGGGCTGAGACTGCTGGCTGCTGTGGACTGCTGCTCCCCCTCCTGAGGCTCTTCCTCCTCCTGACTCTCGCTCCCACCACTGCCACCTGTAGAAGAAATGGCAGGAAGCCAGGAGAGAAAGATCTACAGGAAGCTCTCTGGTCCAGACCCCAGGACCTGCTCCTTAACCTGCCCTCAAAGACACACTAACACACTCTTAGCAGGAGCCCAAAAGTGCTGGATCCAGTAACAATAGCAGCCAAGCAGAAACTAAAATGCTGCAGGGGAGGGGGGTGGCTTGGAAATGTGCCCAGGTAGCCGGGTGTGGCAGCTCACACCTGTAATCCCAGCACTTTGGGAGGCCAAGGTGGGCAGATCACCAGGCCAGGAGATCAAGATCATCCTGGCCAACATGGTAAAACCCCATCTCTACTTTTAAAAAATACAAAAAAGGGAGGAGGAGGAGGAGGAGGAAGATTAAACAAAGAAAAAAAAATACAAAAAATAGCCAGATGGGGCAGTGCACGCCTGAAATCCCAGCTACTCGGGAGGCTGAGACAGGAGAAATGCTTGGACCCGGGAGGTGGAGGTTGCAGTGAGCCGTGATCCTGCCACTGCACTCCAATCTGGGTGATGAGTGAGACTCCATCTCAAAAAAAAAAGAAAAATGTGCCCAGGTAGCCAGGCGCAGTGGCTCATGCTTGTAATCCCAGCACTTTGGGAGGCCGAGGCAGGTGGATTGCCTGAGCTCAGGACTAACTTGCTCAGGAGTTTGAAACCAGCCTAGGCAACATGCCAAAACCCAGTCTCTACTAAAGTACAAAAAATTAACCAGGTGTGGTGGCAGGTGCCTGTAGTCCCAGCTACTCAGGAAGCTGAGGCAGGAGAATCATTTGAACCCAGGAGGTGAGACAGCACCACTGCACTCCAGCCTAGGCAAAAAAGGAAGGGAAGGAAGGGGAGAAAGGGGAGAAAGGGGAGGAAGGGGAGGAAGAAAGGAGGGAGGGAGGGGAGGGAGGGAGGGAAGAAGGGAAGGAAGGGGAGGGAGGGAGGGAGGGAGGGAGGGAGGAAGGAAGGAGCGTGCCCAGGGGACTGCTGGTGATCTCCCTCTGGACCCAGCTCCCTGACTCCCCTCCTTGGAGCCTCCCTTTACACAGGCTCCATGTCTGATCTTGACACTGACACCAGCAGGGGTGCCAGGGGCTCCCTGACCATCCCCTGAGAAGGCTCCTGTGCTTAATCACCCTCCAGTGGGAACCACTCAACCGCCGCTCCAACGGCCAAGCCATCAACCCTGTGCTGAACTCTGACCTCAGTTTACAGCCACACCTTAAATGAATGAAACTCCCCCTTCTCTGTAAATAATAAAGAATTTCTATAAAGCTGCCTGGAAGTGTTACCACAAGTAGTTTCCCCCAAATCACCAAAGTGTCAGAGAGGCCACTAGGTTCCAGGTGGGAAATCCTCAGTTCAGAACCTAACTCCACCAGTCGTCACGTATACAACCTCCTGCAGGCTCACAGACCTGTCTCTAAAATAGTTCAGTGATACCCACACCATCCGCTTGAAGAGTGCCACAGGGAGAGCCCTGGCACAGTCCTTGGATCCTGTTAGGTGCCTGAAAATTCCCTCTCTGCAGGTTAGGACTGGTTTGCAAAGTAACAAAAATACCAAGGAGACTGGGAGTGTTTTAGATTGTCATTCAGGAATAAAAACGACTAACTTGGCTGGGTGGGGTGGCTCATGCCTGTAATCCCAGCACATTGGGAGGCCGAGGCGGGTGGATCACCTGAGATCAAAAGTTCGAGACCAACCTGACCAACATGGCAAAACCCTGTCTCTACTAAAAATACAACATTAGGCTGGGTATGGTGGCTCACACCTGTAATCCCAGCACTTTGGGAGGCCAAGATGGGCAAATTACCTGAGGTCAGGAGTTCAAGACTACCCTGGACAACCTGGTGAAACCCTGCATCTATTAAAAAATACAAAAAAAAATTAGCCGGGTGTGATGGTGGGTGCCCATAGTCCCAGCTACTCGGGAGGTTGAGGCGGAGAACCGCTTGAACACAGGAGGCGGAGGTTGCAGTGAGCCAAGATCGCGCCACTGCACTCCAGCCTGGGCAACAGAGCGAGGCTCTATCTCAAAAAAAAAAGAAAAAAAAAAGGACTAACTCACAGCCTCACTGATCAATTAGACAACCTCTGAGAACCTCAGCTTCCTCCTCTTTAAAAGGAGCTAAATACTTTCCGGGAACATCGGTGGAATTCGGGTAAATGTAGAGACGCAGCAGTGTGTGGGACACAGAGTGAGCCCTGCATAAACAGCACCGCTCCATTACCACGCTTCTCTTTCTGTACCGTGTCCACCCTGAGTTTCTCATTTTGAGTATTACTATTGGGCTACTGGAAAATCCTAATTCTTCTTTTCAATGTGACCCAAGGTGGCGTTCTCCATTCTCAAATCTGATTTTAACATCTCTTTCCCTACAGTGTCATATGTTTTCCATTTTGTAATGGAAGGCAATGGTTTAATTTATAAAAGTTTGTTTTCTGGCCTATTTTCCAGGAATATATTGATTTAATAAAACCAAGGGATGGCCAGGTGTGGTGGCTCACGCCTATAATCTTTACAGGTGTGAGCACTTTGGGAGGCCGAGGTGGGTGGATCACAAGGTCAGGAGATCGAGACCATCCTGGCCAACATGCTGAAACCCCGTCTCCACTAAAATACAAAAAATTAGCCGGGCGTGGTGGCACATGCCTGTAGTCTCAGCCACTCAGGAGACTGAGGCAAGGGAATCGCTTGAACCCGGGAGATGGAGGTTGTAGTGAGCCGAGATAGAGTCACTGCACTCCAGCCTGGCGACAGAGCGAGACTCTGTCTCAAAAAAAAAAAAACTCAAGGGATATGATGAAACCCCCGTCTCTACTAAAAATACAAAAATTACTGGGTGTGATGGCATGCACCTGTAGTCTCAGCTACTCAGGATGCTGAAACAGGAGAATTGCTTGAACCCAGGACGTAGAGGTTGCAGTGAGCCAAGACTGAGCCACTGCACTCCAGCCTGGGCGGCGTGACAGAGTGAGGCTCCATCTCAAAAAAAAAAAAAACCAAAAACACCTCAGCAGGGGAGATCTGTATGCGTATAATTTCCTCTAGTAAAATATTCCTAATAACCTTTGCTTAGGCTAATGGATCCATGAGTGTGCTTTTCATAGACACTCACATTGGCTGGGAGAAAGCACATGGTAGCAGAAAACAGGGTGAAAACTGTCCCCCCCCAGTAAGTCCAATGTCGCATGGACACTCCCTTCTCCCATCCCTGCTGAGGGCAATGGGGCAAATCATGCCTCTGTGTGAGTCTCCTCCTTCCTGGCGCAGTCCTGACCACAGGCCACTCTGACTCCTTGGGGCAGCAATTTCAGTGTTTTTGTTTTTGTTTTTGCTGTTGTTGTTTTTGAGACAGGGTCTCGCTCTTGTCACCCAGGCTGGAGTGCAGTGGCACAATCTCAGCTCACTGTAGCCTCAACCTCCCAGATTGAAGCGATCCTCCCATCTCAGCCTCCGAAGTGGCTGGGACTACAGGTACACACCACCATGCCTGGCTAATTTTTAAAAAATTTTTGTAGAGATGGGGTTTTGCCACATTGCACAGGCTGGTCTTGAACTCCTGAGCTCGAGGGATCCACCTGCCTTGGCCTCCCAAAGTGCTCACACCTGTAAAGGTGTGATCCATTGAGCCAGACCCCAGCATTTTTAATGAAGGCATTTTAGTGAACATCTAATTCAATGTTCATGTGTATACCTTCCCAAGGTTTTGTCAGTTAAATTTACAAGTCAGAAGTGTCTTCCTTTTTCTTTTTTTTTTTCTTTTTTTTTGAGACAAACTCTCACTCCGTCACCAAGGCTGGAGTACAGTGGCACGATTCCAGCTCACTGCAACCTCCGCCTCCCAGGTTCAAGTGATTCTTCTGCCTCAGCCTCCCGTGTAGCTGGGATTATAGGTACCTACCATAGCCGGCTAGTTTTTGTATTGTTAGTAGAGACGACATTTCACCATGCTGGCCAGGCTAGCCTCAGCCTCCCAATGTGCTGGAATTACAGGATGAACCACCGTGCCCGGCCAGAAGGATCCTTCTTGACTCCACACGTCCCCATCCCACCCCTCCAATTCCCTTGGTCCTTTTCATGCTCTGTCCCACCCTGCCCCAGCCCCGCACTCAGCACCCTTAAAGCACAGAATGGAAACTAGCTCTCATGAGCGTGGTCACCAAAGGTTTGCCCAGAGTGGGTCCCAGAGGAAGAGGCCTTGGGAGGTTCTACAGTACCACATCTGCCCCTGGGCATCAGGTAGAAAAAACAGATGTGAGCAGAGGTCAAGGGAAAGTGGACAAGCTTAAGAAGCCACCAGAGAGAAGAAGCCACAGAGCCAACATCTGAGGCAGGTGGGACAAAGGAAGAGAGCCTATCAGTGCCGGAATCCGATCTAGGAAATTGAGTGGAAATTGAGTCAGGAGCTGGGGTGAGGTGGGAGGATGGTGGAGCCCGGCTGCCAGGGAAACACAGCAATAAATTCCAGCCAGTGTAAGTCCAGTCAGCACACATATGGGGGCCGGGGGAGCCCCTTAATCAGCCTGGCCTCAGCCTGCCTGACACAGCCACTTTGGAAAATCTCAAGGTAGAGCTGCCAGTGTTACTCAGCACAGCTGAGGTTGGCTGGTGTGAATCCATGCAGCCTGCCTGCCACTCTTGGGCCTCTTTCTGCCACAGCAGGCAGCCATGGGGTGCTGTCAAGGGATCCCCCCCCCTCCAGGTCCTCACCTGAGAGGGTGTCAGGCCCTGGGCCCCCATCTTCAAGACATCGAAGTTCCAGCACGAAGGTCTCAGTGGCTGGCCCCACCTCCATCCTGGCGGTCAGACCCGGATTCCCGGGAGTCGGCTGTGCTGAGAGAAAGGAAGGAGGCGGTTCAGATGGGTTGGTGTGCTTGGAGTCCCCACCAGGTGGCACAGGCCCCTCAAAGGCCCTCCACCTCTGCCTCTGGCCACCCAGAGCAGTCAGCTCCACCCCTGCTGCAACTACAGGACCATCCAGGCCACAACGAAGACCAGGGAGTCTGGGTGGCCTGGAGGCTCAGGGTCAGGAAGGTGGCAGCTGCACGGGACCCTGTTCCTGAACAGAGGCAGGGCTGCCTCTCCTGACGTTTCACAGGGGGACAAAGAGTGGGGTAGCCCCACTGAGACACAACTGTGGGTATCAGCTCTTCACAAGGGAGGGAAGCTGGAGTCACCAAAAGACATTCAGGGTAGGGGACTCTGGGGCCAAAGAGAGACTGTCCATCAATAACTTGCCTCCTTCAATTCTTTTTTGACATAGGGTCTTTCTCTGTCACCCAGGCTAGAGTGCAGTGGTGTGATCTCCACTCACTGCAACCTCCGCCTTCTGGGTTCAAGCGATTCTCTTGCCTCAGCCTCCTGAGTAGCTGGGGCTACAGGTGCACGCCATCAAGCCCAGCAAATTGTTATTTTTTTTATATTGTAGACGATGTTGCCCAAGGCTGGTCTCAAACTCCTGGCCTCAGGCGATCCTCCTGCCTCAGCCTCCCAAAGTGTCGGGATTACAGGAGTGAGTTATGGCACCCAGCCCCTTTTTCAATTCTATTGCCTCCTTGGCCTGCTCTGACAAGGCCACCAGCAGGCCACGTGTATCAGCTGCCACCCCAGCTCCCTGGCAAGGCAGGTATCCAGAGCACTGTCACCCACGGCCTGGCCCTGTGCCCAGGCGCTCCTGACAGTCCACCCTGGCCCGTGCAGAGCTGGCCACTCTCCCCCTAAACAGGCCAACTCCAGACCCCTCTAGCCTCGCGCCATCCAGTCCAAACCCTCTCGAGGGACACGTCCCCGGTGGCCTCACCTGGTGGAGCATTTCCTGCTCCCGGGGCAGCCTCTGCGCTAGGGGAGGTGTGGTCAGCAGAGGCTGCGAGGTGAAGGCCACGGCGTGCAGCCGGCTCTTTGCGGAGGCGCCTCCATCCAGAAAGAGCCGCGAGGCGCTGAGGCACCCGGGGGGCTTTCTGGGCACTCGGGAGGGTCTGTGCCGTCTGGGCTGCCGAGGTCGCCCTGGGCCAAGGGAAGGGGCCGAGAGAAGCGGACGAGCAGAAGTTGGCGGAGACTCTCGGGTGCGGGCCGGGGTGGGAGGCAGCGCCCCGAATCCAGCGCGGGGCTCAGGACCAGCCCCGCGGGACCGTGGCGGGCAGCCGGGTCCAGGCCGGCGCCCGGGGTCGGCACTGCGGGGTAGCCCCGCCTGGGGTCGGCAGCGGCCAGGCGACGTCGGTCCTCGGGGGCTACAGGTGCCCGGAGCCCGCGGGCGGCCTGGGCCGGGCCGCGCGGGGGCCGGGGCGAGGAGGGGGATGCGGGGGGGCGGGGCGCAGCGGCCGGGCCGGGTCCCGCTGGGCTCGCCCGCCCGCCCGGGAGTGCGTCCGTGCGGGCCGCGGGCCGGGCCGGGGGCGGGGGCGCGGGGGCCGGCAGCGGAAGTCCCCCGGCATCCGCATCCTGTCCCCGCCCCTGCCGCCCGCCGCGCCCCGCGCCCCCGCGCCCCGGCCCCCGCCGCCGCTGCCGCCGCCGCTCTAGGCAGCCGCAGCTCGGTGAGCTTAACCCTTCCCGGCCCGGCCAACTCACCCGGCCCGGGGGACACGATGCGGCGGCCCCTGGGGCGTCCCGGGCCGGCCGGTGCCGAGCGCAGCACGCGCTGTGCCGCATCCCCGCTGCGCGTGTCCGCGCGCCACGGTTGGCGACTGTCGCTGCTTGGGTGTCTGGGTGGGGGGGTGCCCAGCTGGATTCCTGCAACCCCCTGGAGGACAGGCGTGGCCTCGGGGCTTCCCTGCCGGGGTACAAATTGTGGCTAATTAGCACTCAATTCGTTGGCACTCGGGAGAGGGAGGGAGTAGGCGCCATCCGGGCCCGGCCCTAGCAGGCCCTGGAGAGGCCACCCAGGTCTGCACCTTGGAGCCCTCTTCTTGGACCCCTGGACTGGGGGAGGGCAGGCCAGTAGGGAGTGTGTGCCTCCCTCCGCCTGTTCGGGTACTGTGACCCGCCTTGATCAAATGGGGCCACCTTGGAGAACTGGCAGAGCTGGAATCCTCCCTCCCCAGCGCCCCCTCCTGCCTTCCCCCTAGCCACAAGGCTGGTGGTCAGGCCCTCCCACTTCCCCCATCCTCTCCTCTTTCCCGACTTTGCCAGCGGCTTCCTGCCTGGGTCGGGGGTCTTCTCCAAGGAAAGCCTTCCCTAACCCCGTCTTTAAGTTCCACCACCTAACTTTACTGTCCTCGTTGCACAAACCTCTCTAACCTGGAGAATTCAAATTCAAATTAGGATGTTCAAATTCTTTAGAAAAACCCAAAGATCTGGGGGCAGGGCATGGTAGTTCACGCCTGTAAACCCAGCACTTTGGGAGGGTCACTTGAGGCTGGTAGTTTGAGACCAGCCTGGTCAACATAGCAAGACCCCATCTCTACAAAAAATATTTTAAGATATAAGCTGGGCTACTAAAAAGTAGCCTGTAGTCCCAACTACTTGTGAGGCCAAGGCGGGTGGATCACTTGAGCCCAGGAGGAGGTCAAGGCTTCAGTGAGCTATGATCACACCACTGCTCGCCAGCCTGGGTGACAGAGTGAGACCCTGTCTCCATCTAAAAACAAGCAAACACACCGGGTGCCGTGGCTCACACTTATAATCCCAGCACTTTGGGAGGCCAAGGTGGGCAGATCACCTAGGTCAGGAGTTTGAGACCAGCCTGACCAACATGGAGAAACCTCATTTCTACTAAAAATACAAAATTAGCCAGGCAAGGTTGTGGGTGCCTGTAATCCCAGCCACTCGGGAGGCTGAGGCAGGAGAATCGCTTGAACCTAGGAGGCGGAGGTTTCGGTGAGCTGAGATTGCACCATTGCACTCCAGCCTGGGCAACAAGAGCAAAACTGCATCTCCAAAAAATCAAAAACAAACAAAAATTCCAAAGATCTGGTGATCTGGGGTGCAGTAGGAATGCCACCCCCCCACAAGAGCTCTCAGGGGTGCACAGCCCCCTCCCTTCATCCTGTCCCTGGGCTCACACTGCTGTGGCACAGGTGGCCACCTTGTCCTGTTTTTGGAATCTCTCTGGCCCCCACAGGCACTGGAGTTCGAGGCTTCCCCTCTCTGGTCCTTGCCTGAAAAGCCTGCACTCTGGTGACTTCTGCCCCAGGCTAGGACAAGTACAGCAAGAACCTGGCTTTGGAGACAGAGTCATCTGGGGTCATGGGACCTTTCTGCAGCCAGGTAACTGCAGGTAAATGACTGTCTTGGATCTGTGAAGTGGAGATGGCAGCCTGCTCGGCAGGATAAGGACGAACAGATAGGGGAGCAGATAAGGAGGATAAGGCCAGGGGTTTCAGATAAGGGCAGGTGTGCACCTGCCTCCTCTCGCCTCCTGTAAGACCTTGTACCCTGAGGGGCCCCTCCCTCTTCAGATGTTTAGCCTTTCCTTCTGCTGGCTTCTATCTGGCAGCATTTACACATCCTCAGGGCTCTCCCTTCTTAAAAACATGCTACCCTGGCCAGATGTAGTGGTTTATGCCTATAATCCCAGCACTTTGGGAGGCCAAGGCAGGAGGATTGTGTGAACTCTGGCTTTGGATGCTGCAGTGAGCCATGATCACGCCACTGCACTCCAGCCTGGGCAACAGAGCAAGACTCTGTCCATAAAATATAAAAGAGCTACCCACGCCGGGCACGGTGGCTCACGCCTATAATCCTAGTACTTTGGGAGGCCGAGGTGGGTGAATTACTTGAGGTCAGGAGTTCAAGACCAGCCTGGTCAACATGGCGAAACCCCGTCTCTACTAAAAATACAAAAATTAGCCAGGCATGGTGGGGCATGCCTGTAATCCCAACTACTTGGGAGGCTAATGAAGGAGAATCACTTGAACCCAGGAAATGCAGGTTGCAGTGAGCTGAGATCTTGCCACTGCACTCCAGCCTGCACAACGGGAGCGAGATTCCATCTCAAAAAAATAAAGAGCCACCCACTTCTCCCCTCCTGCCCTTGACAGCCAGATATTTTTTGCCATATTCTCATCTGCCCATCCCTCCTTCTACTCTCTGACCTGGCCTCACCCCAGCCAGGCAACTCCCCCTGATGTAACCTGCAATGTACATGTCACTAAACCCTCATCACATTTGGCCTGTGAGCAGTGTGGGACACTTCTGCCACCATGTCCAGGGAGAAACACCTTGGCTCCCCTTCCTCTTGGTCCCTTCTCTGACACCTTGTAGGCTGTGCTTCCCTGCCCCGGGCTCATGCTCACTTCTGCACCAGAGACGAGTCCCACCCAGTCCACACACAGTTCCTCCCACTGAGCTTTTTGTTGTTTTTGAGACAGGATCTCACTCCCACTGCCCTGGTTAGAGTGCAGTGGCACAATCACAGCTCATTGCAGCCTCAACTTCCCAGGCTCAGGTGATTCTCCCACCTCAGCCTCCCAAGTAGCTAGGACTACAGGCATGTACCACCACATCCAGCTAATGTATTTTTTCGTAGAGATGGGGTCTCCCTATGTTGCCCAGCCTAGTCTTGAACTCCTGGCCTCAATCAATCCTCCCACATCAGCCTCCCAAAGTGCTGGGATTATAGGCATGAGCCACCGCACCTGGCTATAATATTTATTTATTTATTTATTTTATTTATTTTTGAGATGGAGTGTTGCTCTGTCACCCAGGCCAGAGTGCAGTGGTGCAATCTGGGCTCACTGCAACCTCCACCTCCCAGGTTCAAGTGATTCTCCTGTCTCAGCCTTCTGAGTAGCTGGGATTACAGGTGAACACTGGCTAATTTTTGTATTTTTAGTAGAGACAGGGTTTCACCATGTTTTCCAGGCTGGTCTCGAACTCCTGTCCTCAAGTGATTTACCCGCCTCAGCCTCCCAAAGTGCTGGGATTACAGGCGCAAGCCACCATGCCCAGCCCCAGCTAGAATCTTTTAATCTTTTTTTGAGACAGAGTCTCACTCTGTTGCCCAGGCTGGAGTGCAATGGCGCGATCTCAGCTCACTGCAACTTCTGCCTCTAGGGTTCAAATGATTCTCCTGCCTCAGCCTCCCAAGTAGCTGGGATTACAGGCATGTGCCACCACGCCCAGCTAATTTTTTGTATTTTTAGTAGAGACGGGGTTTCACCATGTTGCCCAGGCTGGTCTCGAACTCCTGACCTTGTGATCTTCCCACCTCGGCCTCCCAAAGTGCTGGGATTACAGGCCTGAGCCACAGCGCCCGGCCTAGAGTCTTTTAATAAGCCTTCCCACATCCTCCTTTGGCTCTATAAATAGCTCCCAACTCAACTTTCCACCTGGTCAATCTGGTCAGGAAGACGTTTGCTTCACTGTTTCCTGGGGGTGTCCCTCCAGGGGCTTCCTCCCTGCGAATTAACGCTGGGCAGGCTGCTGTCGGGGCTGCTGCCTGCTGTCATCCTGGGTCCCGCGCCCCCCGCCCTGCACCATCGCCATCCTTCTGGGACTTGCCTTTGTTTTCCTTACACTCTCTCATACTAATCCCTGTTTTCTCACACCATGTCTGTCTCTTTCTTATTTAATGTTTTTGAGTCAGGGTCTCGCTCTGTTGCCCAGGCTGGAGTGCAGTGGTGCCATCATGGCTCACTGCAGCCTGGAATTCCTGGGCTCAAGTGATCTTCCTGTCTCAGCTTTCCAACGTGCTGGAATTACAGGTGTGAGCCATGGTGCTTGGCAAAGTCTTTATTCTCACATTCTCACATTAGATTGACTATGGATTATAGATTGGCAATTGTTTCCCCTAGGAATGTTAAAGGCACTTTTTTGTGTATGTGGTTTTTTGTCTTTTATCTGAGACAGATTCTCACTCTGTCTCCTAGGCTGGAGTGCAGTGGTGCGATTATAGCTCACTGCAGCCTCAACATCCTGGGCTCAAGCAATCCTCCTGCCTCAGCCTCCT
This sequence comes from Ateles fusciceps, assembly GCA_036589455.1. Lineage (NCBI taxonomy): Eukaryota > Metazoa > Chordata > Mammalia > Primates > Atelidae > Ateles > Ateles fusciceps. The sequence goes on along the minus strand of JAZHEH010000734.1, from coordinate 528,408 downwards.
GAGTAGCTGGGACTACAGATGTACACCCACCTTGCCTGGCTGATTTTTATATTTTTTATAGAGACGGGATCTCGCTATGTTGCCCAGGCTGAGACCTCAAACTCCTGGCTCAAGCTATCTGCCAACGTTGGCTCCCAAAGTGCTGGCATTACGGCATGAATCAAGCCATCACGTCCAGCCTAAAACAGTTTCATTGCCTTTTAGCTTCCAGAGTTGCTAGTGGAGAACTACGGTGCCATTTTGATTCTTGATCCTTTGTACGTGAGAGGAAAAGCTGATGGGCCAGGAGCAGGTGCAGATCAGGTGCCTTAAAGGGGAGTGGAATGAGACAGAGAGCTGTTCCCAGATGGCAGCTGTGGGGCTGCAGGAAGTCTGTCTCCTCCTGGAGATGGTGGAAAAGGTTTGGATTCTGCTCTGGGGAGGAGTAGCAAGCGAGGGAGAAGCGCTGCGGTGAGCATCGATTATGCTGCTCTTCATTTTGGTGGAGCACATTCTCAAGTGTCCTTCCCTAGAAATGCTTGCATTCTCTGAATAGAACAAAAAGGAAAATAAAAATTATATATATGTATTTTGAGACTGAATCTTGCTCTGTCGCCCAGACTGGAGTGCAGTGTGCAGTGGCGTAATCTCAGCTCACTGCAACCTCCACCTCCCAGGTTCAAGCAATTCTCTGCCTCAGCCTCCGGAGTAGCTGGGATTACAGGTGCGTGCCACCACGCCCGGCTAATTTTTTGTATTTTTAGTAGAAGATGGAGTTTCACCATCTTGGCCAGGTTGGAGTTCAAGAACTCATGATCCACCTTCCTCGACCTCGCAAAGTGCTGGGATTACAAGCGTGAGCCACCATGCCCCACAAATATTAAAATTTTTAAAAATGGAAAGCAAGCTTTGGCGGTGGCCTAGTGTGCAAATGTCAGGTGTTACTCTTCAGGTCAAACCCCCAGTAAATGCCATCAAATGTTCCAGGACAGGGAAGTGTGTTGCCAGACATCACGGCTCACACCAGTAATCCCAGCACTTTGGGAGGCCAAGGTGGGTGGATTCCTTGAGGCCAGGAGTTTGAGACCATCCAGGCCAACATGGCAAAACCCCGTCCCTACTAAAAATACAAAAATTAGCTGGGCATGGTGGCAGGCACCTGTAATTCCAGCTTTCAGGAGGGTGAGGCAGGAGAATCACTGGAACCCAGGAGGTGGAGTTTGCAGTGAGCCCAGATCGCACCACTGCACTCCAGCCTGGGTGACAGTGAGACTATGTCAAAACAAACACAACAACTAATCGAGGTATCCACTCAGTGACCCAGAACCACGTGTCCTCTGATGTTAAAGCTCTGAATGAAGACAAAAAGAATGAGGGTTGCCAGGACCCCAGTGTGGGGCAGTTCCATCTGACGGCATTGGTGTCCTCCAAGCAAAATCTCAGTGTTCATTTGCTGAGGCTTAGATTGAACTGGGGCTTCCTGAGGCTCCTCTGACACCATCTTGAAGCACTGGTAGCCATGCAGGCTGAGACTTCTGACAACCTCAAGTCGGATGCCTTGGCCCATGCCTGTAATCCCAGCCACTTTGGGAGGCCGAGGTGGGAGGATCACTTGAGCCTAGGAGTTTGACAACTACCCTGGGCAACATGGTGAAATCCCAAAGTGTTGGGATTACAGGTGTCAGCCACCACACCTGGCCAAATTGTACATGTTTTTCTTTTCCTCTCTTTTCCTCTCCTCCCCTCCTTCTCTCCCCCTCTCCTCATTTCCCAGGCTGGATGGCAGTAGCTTGATCTTGGCTCACTGCAACCTCCACCTCCCGGGTTCAAGCAATTCTCCTGCCTCAGCCTCCTGTGTAGCTGGGACTGCAGGTGCATACCACCATGCCCAGCTAATTTTTGTATTTTAGTAGAGACGGGGTTTCACTATGTTGGCCAGGATGGTCTCCATCTCTTGACCTTGTGATCCGCCCGCCTTGGCCTCCCAAAGTGCCGGGATTACAGGCATGAGCCACCTCGCCCAGCTGGTTTTATATTTTTCATACAGACAATGTTTCACCATGTTGGCCAGGCTGATCTCGAACTCCTCACCTCAGGTGATCCGCCTGCCTTGTCCTCCCAAAATGCTGATATTACAGGTGTGAGCCACCTCACCCGGCCTGAATTGTACATGTTAAATGGATGAACTGGGTTTGTGAATCATATCTTAATAAAACCATGACTTTAAAAACAACAGTGCAGCAAAAATCCTTGATCATCCCTTTTCGTTTCTAGAATTGCTGGGTAACAGGGCCATTCTGAATTTTTTTTTTTTTTTTTACGTACGGAGTTTCGCTCTTGTTGCCCAGGCTGGCGTGCAATGGCACAATCTCGGCTCACCACAACCTCTGCCACCCGGGTTCAAGCTATTCTCCTGCCTCAGCCTCCCAAGTAGCTGGGATTACAGGCATGTGCCACCACACCCAGCTAATTTTGTATTTTTAGTAGAGACGGGGTTTCTCCATGTTGGCCAGGCTGGTCTTGAACTCCTGACCTCAGGTGATCCACCCACCTCAGTCTCCCAAAGTGCTGGAATTACAGGCGCCCACTACCACACCTGGCCAATTTTTGTATTTTTAGTAGAGACGGGGCTTCACCATATTTGCCAGGCTGGTCTTGATCTCTTGACCTTGTGATCCACCCGCCTTGGCCTCCCAAAGTGCTGGGATTACAGGTGTTGAGCCACCACTCCCAGCCTACATTTTTAATAGGTTGTTTTAATTACTTACACACTACTAAACATACCAGCCAGGGGAGTCTGCAGTTGCTTTATTTCCCACATTTTTTTTCTTCCTTTTTATTGTGGAAGAACCGTCTTGGATCTGAGAGGAGATGAGACATATCTCACCCCTGGAAAGGTTTGGTGCAGGCCACTTTCTGAGATGGAGCTGCAAGGGCCCAACTGGTAAGAGAGTGTCTCGAACATGGAAGCAACATGAGAGGTTCTTTTCAATCCTTTTCAAAACGTCTTGCTATGCTGCGCAGGTTGGAATACCACGGTGTGCTCACAGCAGCCTCCAAGTCCTGGCTCAAGCGATTCTCCTGCTTCAGCCTCCCGAGTAGCTGGGACTACAAGTGCACATCACCACGCCTGGCTAATTTTTGTATTTTTAGACGAGGTTTCACCAGGTTGGCTGGGCTGGTCTTGAACTCTTGAACTCAGGTGATCTGCCTGCCCCGGCCTCCCACAGTGCTGGGATTATAGGTGTGAGCCACCATGGCCGGCCATTTTTTTTTTTTTTTTTGAGACAGAATCTCACTGTCACCCAGGCCGGAGTGCAATGGCACAATCTCAGTTCACTGCAGCCTCTGCCTCCTGAGATCCAGTGATTCTCCTGCCCCAACCTCCCAAGTAGCAGGGATTTCAGGCACACACCACTACATCCAGCTAATTTTTATATTTTTAGTAGACTCAGTTTCACCATGTTGCCAGGCTGGTCTTGAACTCCTGGCCACAAGTGATCTGCCCACCTTGGCCTCCCGAAGTGCTGGGATTACAGGTGTGAGCCACTGTGCCTGACCACAGGAGGTTAAATTTCATCCCCAAAAGGTAAGCTCAGTCTTTTAATGCTACTTGTTTGCTGTTTCCATCTCTCATTTCAGGCTGGGGAGAGGCACAGTGACATGGTTCCTAATCTTTCCTTCCTCCTGAAGTCAGTTATGAGAGGACTGCAGGCAGACACCTTCCCCTTTGCAGTAGGAAAAAGATCTCTGAGGGCCGTGTTTTGTACCTGAGGGAAGAAATGCAACACAAAGCAAATAGACCTGAAGCAGGGCGGGCATGGTGGCTCAGGCCTGTAATCCCAGCACTGTGGGAGGCAGACGATGGCAGATCACCTGAGGTCAGGAGTTCAAGACCAGCCTGGCCAACATGGTGAAACCCCGTCTCTACTAAAAGTACAAAAATTAGCCAGGTGTGGTAGCGGGCACCTGCAGTCCCAGCTACTCGGGAGGCTAAGGCAGGGGATTCGCTTGAACCTGGGAGGCGGAGATTGCAGTGAGCTGAGATCACGCCACTACACTCCAGCCTGGGTGACAGAGTGAAATCCTGCCTTTAAAAAAAAAAAAAAAAGAAAAAAGACCTGGAGCGCTGTATCCTCACTGACCTCAGCTGCCTGGCTCAGCTGGGGGCATGGGTGTCGAAGCTGTTTCCATCAAAAGAAATGACTAAAAACTACCACAATCCTGAGAGATTGGAAAGGCGGCCAGGGCACTGGCAAACGTCTGTAATCCTGACACTTTGGGAGGCCAAGGTGGGCAGATCAGTTGAGTTCAAGTGTTTGAAACCAGCCTAAGCAACCTAGCAAGACCCCATCTCTGTAAAAAATACAAAAAATTAGCCGGGCATTGTGGAGTGCACCTGTAGTCCCAGCTACTAGGGAAGCTGAGGCGCCAGAATCGCTTGAACCCGGGAGGTGGAGGTTGCAGTGGACTGAGATCACACCACTGCACTCCAGCCTGGGCGATACAGCAAGACTCTGTATCAAAAAAAAAAAAAAAAAAAAAAGAGCTTGGGAAGGAAATCCCTGCAGCTGGAAGCAACATTTATGAAGCCATTAAAAATACATTCCATTAAAAAAAAAAAAAATTCCATGAAGTATATATGACTGTTTAGAAAAAATTTATTTGAACATATGAAAGGAAAATCTAGACACCCCCAACAAAGCAAAGAAATTCCTTTCCAAAGTGAGGGGGGATTCCTGACAGCTTCCCTGAGCGGTGCTGCACACAAGCTTGTGGTCACTATAGACAGCCTGGGCTCAGCTCCCGGGGCTGCAGAAGAGCCTGCTTTTTCTGGCGGGGACACATCATCTTCACGAGGAAAGAGGCTAGACATACACGGGCTTGCACCTGCGGCTTCTGCCGTCACACTCCTTGCCACACAGGCTGTGTGTCTGAAATGCGTATGGAACAGAGGCTCCCAGCATCGGCAGGTTTTAAAAACGCCTGCATCAGCCTCTCGGCAGAGGGCTGAACTCTTCCCTTCACCATCCAATCTGGATGTCTAAATTAGACCGGGTGGGAAGCACCTGGACTCCGTGACGTCAAAGCTTCCGCACCCAGACGATTCTGCCAGCGGGGAGGGGGCTGCCCTGCCGCTTCCCCGAGGTCCTCTTCTGGGGGGCCGACCACCCCTTCCTTCTCAGAAGGCTTCGTCCAGCGAGGGCGCAGAAGGCACGCGCAGGCCAGCCTAGCGGATGGGCCTGAAGGGGAACGTCACGCCCGAGATGAAGGTGTGCCCGGGGTGAGTAGGCAGGGCGGGGTGGGCGGCAGGGTGGGCCGGCACGGCCCCGTAGCTCAGCGGGGGCGTGTGGATGTGGGGGTAGAAGCCCGGGGGGAGCGCGGCGTGAGGCGGCTGCTGCACGGGGCCCGAGATCACCAGCTGGAGGAGGCTGCGAACACAAGGAGAAGCGTCAGCACGGGCTCCGGGACTTTGCAGGTGCACACGGCAGGAGGGCCCCGTCCCCCCGCACCCCGCCCGGGAGAGGCACCGACGCAGGCACGGACTACTCGGGGGTCCAGGCGGTGGACGCGGAGCAGCAGTGACAATGCCAGGACCCTGCAGGCGAGGATGCGCAGGAGCGGGTTCTGCGTGGGGCCGGTGGCCCACGTGAGCTCCCGCTGCGGCCCCCACGGCACCCGCGCCCTCTGCGTCCTGGGCGCGCAGCCTCCATGTCAGCCTCTGCGACTCTCTGCTGCGCTGCGACTCACAGGACAGCCGGCCACAGTCTCCTCAGAGCCGTGAAGACCGCGTCCTACCTGAATTCCAAGCAGAAGCCCCAGGAAGCTGGCCTTGCAAACGACCCCGAAATTCAGAGTCCTGAAATTCAGAATGAGTCCGGTGCGGGCCCCTCGGGGACGGCCCAGGCCTGGACCCAGCCCTTATGGACCCTCCGGGACCCGCCCACCTCCCACCCAGCCCCATGCACCTTCAGCTTCAGACTCCCCTACTCTTGGGCACCCACCCCGCCCAGCGCCCAGCACCAGGGCTCTGAGAACAGCTGCACGCCCTCCCCATCCACCACCCCCTCCCACCAAGGCCCCCGGGCCCCAGAGGCCTGGACCTCCCCTCCTGGTGATACAGCACACCTACGGCCCCCACTTCCTGGAATCCTCCTCCCCCTAAATTCAACATGGCTCTCCCAACGCCAGGTCCCTTCCCAGACTTCTGAAAGAGTTTCTCATGGCCCTTGCCTTCTAACCACACCCTCCCCAGGATGATCCCCCAAACCCCCAGCCTCCCTGGCTTAGCTCATCACCCCAGCTCCCCCAGCCGGGGCATCCTGCCCACCCCGTGCTATGTCAGCCGGAAGGGACCAACTCCCCATGGGTTCTCCCCAATCAGAACCCCACTTGGCGGGGTCTGGTGGCTCAGGCCTGTAATCCCAGTACTTTTTTTTTTTTTTTTTTTCTTCAAGAGACGGGGTTTCACCATATTGGTCAGGCTGATCTCAAACTCCTGACCTCAGGTGATCTACCAGCCAGCCTACCAAAGTGCTGGGATTACAGGCGTGAGCCACCGCGCCCAGCCAATCTCAGTACTTTTGGAGGCCAACTGCTTGAGGCCAGCAGTTCAAGACCAGACAGAGCAATACAGTGAGACCCCATCTCTATAGAAAATAAATTAAAAATTAGCTGGGCTTGGTGGCACACACCTTTAATCCCGGCTACTCAGGAGGCTGAGGCAGGAGGACTGCTTGAGTTCAGGAGTTCAAGGCTGCAGTGAGCCCTGAGCCATGACTGTGCCACTGTACTCCAACCTGGGAGACAGAGTGAGAGCCTGTCTCAAAGAAAAAATAAAGGCCCTCTGGGGCCCTCTGGGCTTCAGGTCCCAGGTCTCCTCCCTATCCTGCCTTCCCCTTACTTCCCCCATCAGAAGCTTCTGCTGCAGGGAGACGGGCTCTGCTCACTCCTCTCCTGACCTGCCCCAGGATCCCACCCCGGCTGGGTCCTGTGTCGGCAGCCCCTGTGTTGGTCTCTCCCAACACCAAGGCCAGCCTGCCAAGTCCTGCTCACACCGTCACTCGGCCAAGGATGTCTGTCTCTACACACTGCCCTAACTGGGTCCCACAACAGCCTGTTTTCCAGGCCACTTCACCCTTCTGTGGGCCCTGCCTGCTCTCTGCCGACTCGCCTTGCTCCATCAAGGGGTTGGTCTGTCACAGACTGAACCCCCAAATCCCCCAGTACAAAGGCTTGGGCGCAGGGCTCCCAGGAGGAGCTCAGGCAGTAAACAGGGGGTATGTGGAGGGCTGGTGCATTTTAGTGCCCAAAGCTCTTCGGAGCCACTTTTCTTTCTGTTATTACTTTTTAAATAACTCTAAGTAAATAATTTAGCAACAGATTAACCAACCCAAGGAAGAGGTACGGCAAAGGCCAAATTTCAGTCATGTGATGATTGGAACCTGCACACCCTGCCAGAAATAGAAAGCACTTAAAGAAGTTTCCAGTCTAGTTGGGAAGACGACAAACATGGAGAACATCAGGAATCTAAGAGGTAGGCTAGGCGTGGTGGCTCACACCTGTAATCCCAACACTATGGGAGGCTAAGGTGGGCAGATCACCTGAGGTCAAGAGTTCGAGACCAGCATGACCAACGTGGCGAAAACCCTTCTCTACTAAAAACACAAAAATTAGCCAGGCGTGGTGGTGGGTGTCTGTAATCCCAGATACTCAGGAGGCTGAGGCGGGAGAACCACTTCAACCTGGGAGGTGGAGGTTGCAATAAGCCGAGATCACGCCACTGCACTGCAGCCTGGGCAACAGAGTGAGACTTTGTCTAAAAATAAATAAATAAATAAATAAATAAATCGAAGAGGTATTATTCCAGGTGACCCTGACCTTCCCCCATAGCAGTGCCAGGACTGCCCCTGGGAGGTCGGGGTCTCCCCAGATCTGCATCAGGAGAGGTGGCCACCAGCTCCCTGGAAGGGACAGAGTCAGAGGCTCCAGAGCAGGACCAGCAGCGGACTGGTGACAAGTTCCAGGGGGCTCCAACGCACACCCCTAGTTATGACATTCATGATATAAGGATTTGTATCCCACTGTCTTTATAATTCCCCGAAAATACTAAAATGTTAAATAATTAAGCAGTGGGAAAAGGAGGGAACTATCACAAAGGGATTCCTGCAGGAGGGGAAAGGTGCCAGCTGAAACCAACAATGTCCTCCAATGCTGTGGAAGCTTCTAGAACCCATACCAAAAAAAGAGAAGAAAAAGAGGCCGGGCACAGTGGTCATGCCTGTAATCCCAGCACTTTGGTAGGCAGAGGCAGGCGGATCACTTGAGGTCAGGAGTTTGAGACCAGCCTGGCCAACATGGCGAAACCCTCTCTCTACTAAAAATACAAAAATCAGCCAGGCGTGGTGGCGCATGCCTGTAATCTCAGCTGTTTGGGAAGCTAAGCCAGGAGAATTGCTTGAATCCAGGATGCAGAGGTTGCAGTGAGCTGAGATTATGCCACTGTACTCCAGCCTGGGCAACACAGCGAGGCTCTGTCTTAAAAAAAAAAAAAAAAAGAAAGAAAGAAAAGAAAAGAGGCTGGTCCGAGGGCAGTGGTGTTTACAACTAATTGATCACAACCAGTTACAGATTTCTTTGTTCCTTCTCCACTCCCACTGCTTCACTTGACTAGCCTAAAATAAATAAATAAATAAAATAAAAAATAAATTTAAAAATGCAATTAAAAAAAAGAAAGAAAAAAAGAAAGGAGGGGAAGAGTGTGGGCCCCTTGAGGAGGTGGTCCTCTGGTCTGTCTGTGCTGCTGTTATGACACCTCAGGCAGGACAGTCTCATACCAGAGACTGTTTGTTCCCTTCTGCCCCCTTGGGCTTTGTACCCATTTAGACACCTGCCCCGGCTCCTCCCTTGCAGAAACTGGCATAATGAGTGTGGTGCGGATGGGAGTCCCTAACTCCCGAACAAGGACGTGATTCCTCTGCGGGCTGTGGGCCAGCATCCGGCTGAACCCTGGACTGGAGTTGTGCATGTTTCTGTCTCAGCCTGCAAGCACTGCCCAGTGCTCTGCCACTGGACCTGACAGAGCCAGGGGGCCAGGCCGAGAGGCTGTGTGCACCCCCCACGGCTGCCAAGCCACTCGCTGCCCCCCTGTCCACACTGCCCGCCAACACCTGCCCTGGAAGCCTGCTTCTCCTTGCTAAAACCAGTGTGAGGGCTCTGAAGAAAGAACATTACCAGCCTACTTTGTCATTTCGATAAACCCTGTCCATGTGCACAGGAGTTCTGCTTTCCACTATCCACATCTCCTCCCGAGCAGTAACTATTTTTAGCAGGTACCTAACCTAATGTTCCATTCTCCTGATGTATCACAACTAACTTACTAAGTATCACCACGTTGTAGGACAGGTTGTTTCCAGTTCTTTGCTAGCTAATAACACTGTATATGTATGAAACATTTTTTGTGCCTACAAAAATTAGCCTATGGTGGTGCACACCTGTAGACCTAGCAACTTGGGAAGCTGAGGTGGAAGGATGGCGTAGGCTGGCAGTGAGCCAAGATCCTGCCACTGTACTCCAGCCTCTATAATAAAGTGAGACTGTCTCAAAAAGAAAAAAAAGTAGCTGAAGTAGCTGACACTTACCATATACTCACTATAGGCCAAATACTAGTCTAAGCGCTTTCTGAGTTTTTACTTTAAAAAAAAAAAAAGAGACAGGGTCTTGCTCTGTTGCCCAAGTAGTACAGTGTTGACCATAGCTCACTGCAGCCTCAAACTCCTGGGCTCAAACAATCCTTGTCTCAGCCTCCCCAATAGCTGGGATTACAAGTGCATACCACCCTATTTGGCCATTTTTTTTTTTTGGAAGACAGAGTTTTGCTCTTGCTGCCTAGGCTGGAGTGCAATGTCCCGGTCTTGGCTCACTGCAACCTCTGCTCCCAGGACTCAAGCTATTCTCCAACCTCAGCCTCCCAAGTAGCTGGGATTATAAGACACCCGCCACCACGCCTGGTTTTTGTATTTTGCGTAGAGACGGGGTTTCACCATGTTGGCCAGGCTGGTCTCGAACTCCTGACGTCAGGTGATCTGCCCACCTTGGCCTCCCAAAGATCTGGGATTACAGTCGTGAGTCACCGTGCTTTTTTTTTTTTTTTTTTTTTTGAGACGGAGTCTCACTCTGTCACCCAGGTTGGAGTGCAGTGTCACAATCTTGGCTCACTATAAACCGCTGCCAACAGGGTCCAAGTGATTCTCCTGCCTCAGCCTCCCACGTAGCTGGGATTACAGGTGCACACCACCATGCCTGGCAAATTTTGTATTTTTAGTAGAGATGGGGTTTCATCATGTTGGCCAAGCTGGTCTCGATCTCCTGACCTCAAGTGATCCTCTTGCCTCAGTCTCCCAAAGTACTAGAATTACAGGCATGAGCCACCATGTCTTGGCATTTTTTTTTTTTTTTTTTTTTGAGACAGAGTATTGCTCTGTCACCAGGCTGGAGTGCAGTGTCGCCATCTTGGCTCACTGCAACCTCTTCCTGCTGGGTTCAAGCAATTCTCCTGCCTCAGCCTCCTGAGTAGCTGGGACTACAGGCGCATGCCACCATACCCAGCTAATTTTTCTACTTTAGTAGAGATGGGGTTTCACTATGTTGGCCAGGATGGTCTCGATCTCTTGACCTTGTGATCTGCCCGCCTCGGCCTCCCAAAGTGCTGGGATTACAGGCATGAGCCACCGAGCCCGGCGCTTTTTTTTTCGAGATGGAGTTTCACTCTTGTTGCCCAGACTGGAGTGCCATGGCCTAATCTCAGCTCACTGCAGTCTCTGCTTCCTGAGTTCAAGCAATTCTCCTGCCTCAGCCTCCCAAGTAGCTGGAACTACAGGCATGTGCTACCACACCCAGCTAATTTTTGTATTTTTAGTAGAAATGAATTTCACCATGTTGGCCAGGCTGGTCTCGAACTCCTGACCTCAGGTGATCCACCCATCTCGGTCTCCCAAAGTGCTGGGATTACAGGCGTAAGTCACTGCACCCAGCCCTGGCCTGTTTTTACTCATTTAATCCTCACAAAAACCTTACAGTGAGAAGTCAGGGGAAGCAAGAGGGACATTAGGTGGGTCCCATGGTTTTCTGATTTTACAGATGAGGACTTCAGGCAGATGGCCGGGAAGTTGCCCAAGGGCATATGGACTTGCGGAAGTGACAAGGTCAAGATTCTCATCAGAATCTGACCACAGCTTCTACTTTTCACCCAACAACTGCATTTGTGGAGGTCTCCACGTGGCAAGGAGTCGGATAAGAAATTCACAAACACCATTGCCTCTTATCCTCAGTACCACCCTATGAGTCAGGGAACATTTTACAAGGGGGGAAGCTGAGGCATAAAGACAGGTCAAGAGACTTCCCAACCGTCACAGCCAATCCCAGACAGGGCCTCGCTCAGAACCCAGGTCCATGCCACCCAATGGCCAAGCATTGGCAGCCGACCTAAGTACCGTGCTCTAGAGCCGTGGCTCTGTTGAATTCCCAAAGGGCTGTGCAGTTCACAATGTCACCGACAGAGGGCCCCCTGCACACTCACTAGGGAGATTTCCATGTGCAGTTCACAATGTCACCGACAGAGGGCCCCCTGCACACTCACTAGGGAGATTTCCATGATCCAGAGCGGGCTCTGGCTTCTTTCACCAACTCCCAGCAAAATGACCGTTTTTCAGGTTTACTTTCTACTTGAGTTCTGTTCATGTTCGTTATCTGGTCGTATCCATGCCCCACCTATCATCAGGATCTTACCGGGCTCTCCCCAAAGAACCCAGGACAAAAGGGTCTGCCCTGCCTCACCTCCCCCGACCCTGCCCCAGCAAGCAGGCCCAGCTAGAAGTCTGGAAGATACTTACTTATTATGGGGCAGTCTGGAGCACAAGGTTCTCAGGTCATCTGCAATTAAGGAGATATAAGATTAACAAACATACTGGAGACAACAGTGAAATACACACTGATGTTCAAGGATGCCAGCAAGACAGCAAGAATGCTTCACACTACATTTCCCTAGTGTTTGGAAACTGAGTTCTAGCCGGGCGTGGTGGCTCATGCCTGTAATCCCAGCACTTTGGGAGGCTGAGCTGGGTGGATCACCTGAGGTCAGGAGTTTGAGACCAGCCTGTCCAACATGGTAAAACCCCGTCTATACTAAAAATACAAAAATTAGCTGGGCATGGTGGTGGGTGCCTGTAATCACAGCTCCTCGGGAGGCTGAGGCAGGAGAATTGCTTAAACCCAGGAGCGGGAGGTTCCAATGAGCCAAGATCGAGCCACTGCACTCCAGCCTGGGCAACAGAGCAAGACCTAGTCTCAAAAAAAAAAAAAAAAGAATCTGAGTTTTCCTTGTCTTCAATTTTTGCTTTAAAAAACCCATCCCCCAAGGCTGGGTGCAGTGGGTCACGCCTGTAATCCCAGTACTTTGGGAGGCCAAGGCAGGCGGATCATGAGGTCAGGAGTTTGAGACCAGCCTGACCAACATGGTAAAACCCTATCTCTACTAAAAATACAAAAATTAGCCTGTAATCCCAGCTACATAGAAGGCTGAGGCAGGAGAATCACCTGAACCCAGGAGGCAGACATTCGAGTCAGCTGAGATCACGCCATTGTACTCCAGCCTCGGGGACAGAGCAAGACTGTCTCAAAAAAGAAAAGAAAGCAAAACAAACAAAGAAAAAAATCCCCAAACAAAAAATGACACTTAGGAAAGGAGGCAGCCCTGCTGGCAGTTTGTCAGATGGCTGGAAAAAGCCCAGAGGCGGGACTCTCTCTGGGCATTCAGGCACCCAAGGCATTCTAAGAGGAGCAATAACATGAGAAACCCAGGACCATCCCTTGGCACCAGAGGCAACCCTTTTTAGCGAATCAGTTGTTAAAAAGCAAACCCAAGCATGTCATTAGCACCATATCATTCTCCAGGGAGAGTCCAAGCACTGAAATGCAGAATTAAGGAACCCTCAAAACAGGGTATGAGGCCTGGCCCCGTTGCTCCTGCCTGTAATGCCAATACTTTGGGAGGCCAAGGCAGGAGGATCGCTTGAACCCAGGAGGTTGAGACCAGCCTGGGACCAGCCTCGCAACATAGCGAGACTTCATTTTTACAAAAAATTTAAAAATTAGCAAGGTGTGGCAATACGTGCTTGTAGTCTTAGCTACTCAGGAGGCTGAGGTGAGAGGATGGCTTAAGCCCAGGGTCGAGGCTGCAGTGAGCTATGATCGTGCCACTGCCCTCCAGCCTGGGTGACAGAGCAAGATCTCGTCTTTAAAATAAAGACCAAAAAACCTACAGGCAGCGGGAATGTTGTGTGTTATCAACTGGGAAGTGGCTGCATGAGTGTAACCATTAGTCAAAACTCATCAAACACTGCCCTTAAACCATATTATTTTATTGTGCATAAATTATGCCTCAATAAAAAAAGGACAAGCACAGGTGTGGTGGCTCACGCCTGTAATCCTCACACTTTGGGAGGCGGAGGTGAGAGGATCACTTGAGCTCAAGAGTTTGCAACCAGCCTGGACAAGATGGTGAGACCCTGACTCTACAAAAAATTTTTATAAAAATTAGCTGGAGGCTGGGCATGGTAGCTCACTGCTGTAATCGCAGCACTCTGGGAGGCTGAGGCAGGTGGATCACAAGGTCAGGAGTTCAAGACCAGCCTGGCCAAGATGGTGAAAGCCATGACTACTAAAAATACAAAAATTAGCAGGGTGTGCTGGCAGGTGCCTGTAATCCCAGCTACTTGGGAGGCTGAGGCAGAGAACTACTTGAACCTGGGAGGCAGAGGTTGCAGTGAGCCAAGACTGTGCCACTGTACTCCAGCCTGGGCAAAAGAGCAAGACTGTCAAAAAAAAAAAAAAAATGGAGGGGGGGGGGCTGGGCGCAGTGGCTCACACCTGTAATCCCAGCCCTTTGGGAGGCTGAGGCAGGAGGATCACGAGGTTAGGAGTTCGAGACCGGCCTAGCCAATATAATGAAACCCCATCTCTACTAAAAATACAAAAACTAGCTGGGCATGATGGTGTGAGCCTGTAATCCTAGCTACTCGTAGGGGCTGAGGCAGAAAAATTGCTTGAACCCAGGAGGAAGAGGTCGCAGTGAGCCAAGATGGTGCAACTACACTCTAGCCTGGGCAACAAGAGCAAAACTTTGTCTCAAAAAAAAAAAAAAAAATTAGCTAGCTGTGGTGGCACACACTTGTAGTCCCAGCTACTCTGTGACCGAGGCAGGAGGACTATTTGAGCCCAGGAGTTGGACGCTATGGTGAGCTACGATCGTGCCACTGCACTCCAGCCTGGGTGACATAGTGAGATCCGTGTCTCATAAAAATAAAGAGAAATGAAAATAAAAAAGGACACAGAAAAAGAAAAATGGGACTGGGCGAGGTGGCTCACGCTTGTAATCCCAGCACTTTGGGAGGCCGAGGTGGGTGGATCACGAGGTCAGGAGTTCAAGACAATCCTGGCCAACATAGTGAAACCGTATCTACTAAAAATACAAAAATTAGCTAGGTGTGGTGGCAGGCACCTATAGTGCCAGATACTTGGGAGGCTGAGGCAGGAGCATTGCTTAACCCAGGAGATGGAGGTTGCACTGAGCTGAGATCATGCCACTGCACTCCAGCCTGGATAACAGAGTAAGACTCCATCTCAAAGAATAATAAATAAATAAATAAAATAAAAAAGGGTTCCCCAAAAGGAAAGCTTTTCAGGCTGTCAAGGAGTCCCCAGTCCTGGGCAACAGTGAACCCTCCCATCTGTGGGATATTGGGACCCTGCCGGGATGAGCAGGGAGAGTGGAATGCCCGGGGCATGGCTGGGGTCCCTTCCTCCCGTGTTCACTAGGATGAAAAGAAGTCCTAAACGAAGCAAAACATTGTCTGTCCAGCAGCCCTTCTTTCGTTCTGCGGGGCGGTGGAGGCCTGGGCCAGGGAGGCACCCACCTCTCGTGCACAGCAGAGCTCCTGAGGCCATAGCCACCTGCAGAGCCTGCGCCAGCCGGTCCAGCGAGAGCTCGATCTCCTGGGAGGCGTTGAGGGGGTTCAGTTCATCTGCCAACCTGTTGATCTCCTCGACCAGCGGGACCATGTGGTCAAGAGGATCAGGCCCAGGCGCCCGTAAAGATTCTTCTCAGTCAGGTGCAGCTGCAGCGTCATGAGGACCTGCAGGACGCTGAGGTGGAGTTTTGAGTACAAGAGGTGGGAGTCTCTGTCCATCCCCATGCCCGGGTCCTTTGCGACCTTGTTGCTGACGTGGCCATTGGCTAAGGGGGCTTCTTTTTCCTTTTATAAGCCAGGGGGGCCTTCACGCACCAGCGGATCAATCCAACGAGCGGGGTGAGCTCTAAGAAGCCTATTGGCAGATTGGCTGCAATCGGAGTATTTAAAAAAGTGATGAGAATCAACCTTGGGTCCTCAAAAATCCAGTTGACAATCATTTCAAGCAAGTCCATAGGTGGGATGAGGTCATCTGCAAACAAAGACCATTAGGTCAGGAGCGCTCTTGGCCTCGAGGACAAGGGCGAGAAGTGGAGAGAAGAAAGCCAGGCTTCAGGCCTCATGGCACTGCCCGCCTGATGGTCCGATCACGTCTCCTGGCTTAGCTATTTCTGTCTCCTTTCCTAGAACATCCACTCCACGGAGACTGGGACTCTCGTCTTAGTCAACGTTATATCCCAGTGCCCAGGACCCTGGGGCAAGGGAGAGGCTCCAGAAATACCTAACTCTACAATTCCCTGGAACTCCATGCTTTGGAGAAATTTCCTCCCGCATGTTAAATTCCACACTTTTTATATCCCACACTGCCACACGTCACCCCTTCCCTCTTATGTGTCCTCCCTGCGCTCAGTGTCTCCTGTATGGGACGGTGACAGCACAGCAATGGTGGCCTTCAGGGAGCAGCTCAGAGTCCTGTCAGTCATCTGTCAGCTGCCACGGGCTGTCCCAACCCCAAATCTAGAACCCTCATCTGAGCAACCCTCAGAGATGTGATCCCTGAGACCCGGCAGGCTCTGTGGCCACGACAGAGAAGAACAGATGGTGACACTTACTCTGGGCTTCCCATGAGCCCAGCACAGGTCTCAATTCTTCACACAGACGAACTTGTTTAACCCTCCAAACCCCAGCTATTGTTTCATACAAAGGACAAGGAAACTGACGCACAGTCACGTCAAGTGATTTCCCAGGATTCATCAAAAGTATGTGGCCCAGGTTCATACCTATAATCCCAGCACTTTGGGAGGCCAAGGCAGGAGGATCACTTGAGTTCAGGAGTTCAAAATCAGCCCTGGAAACAGAGACCCAGTATCTACAAAAATTCTTAAAAATCGGCCAGGAGTGGTGGTGCACACCTATACTGCCAGCTATCCAGGAGGCTGAGGTAGGAAGATCACTTGAGCCTGGGAGGTCTAGGTTGCAGTCAGCTGTGGATGTCCCACTGTACAACAGCCTGAGCAACAGAGTGAGATCCTGTCTCAGAAAACAAAACAAAGCAAAACCATAGCATATGGCCCAGATCTGACCTCAGCAGCCTGGCGAGGCTACACTGCAAATCCGGGGCTTGGTGTACAACACCCTTAGGCTGGCTGTGTGCACAGGAGTGGGCCTTCAGCCTCCTCTCTCTCGAGCCGTGCCCCCCATCTGAGATGACTCCTGCCAACAGCTGGAGTATGAACTGCCCCAGCCACCTCTGCGGTAAGACGATGGCTACAGCAGGGAGCAGCTGCTGTCCTGTGTGTGTGTGTTTTTTTTTTTTTTGAGATGGAGTCTTGCTCTGTCGCCCAGGCTGGAGTGCAGTGGCATGATCTTGGATCACTGCAACCTACGCCTCCCAGGTTCAAGTGATTCTTCTGCCTCAGCCTCCTGAGTAGCTGGGACTACAGGCGCACACCACCATGCCCAGCTAATTTTTGTATTTTTAGTAGAGACAGGGTTTCGCCATGTTGACCAGGCTGGTCTTGAACTCCTGACCTTAGGTGATCCACCCGCCTCGGCCTCTCAAGTGCTGGGATTTCAGGCATGAGCCACGGTGCCTGGCCATGTGTGCAGCCTCTTGAGTCCATGGAGATGTTTCTGTCTGGGCAATGCCAGGGTCCTACCACCTCTCCAGTGTATCCCTGCCCCCCCTCAGATATGAGTTGAGGCATCTCCACCAGCCTGCAGGCAGAGTATGTTTGTGTGTGTGTGTGTGTACGCGTGCGCACATGCACTTCTGCAGGCGTGCCCTCAGCACACATATCAGAATGTGCACTTCGTGAGTCCTCAGTCTCCACCCACTGCTTTAGAGTCCCATATTCTCAGCACCATTCAGGAAAGAGGAGATATTATTACGTGGGTATCTTCCTTTTCATGGTTTTGAAGACACAGACTCCCCAAGAATGCTCTCCTGTTACCAGAAGTGTCCAAGAGTGGCTTCAATCACCATTCTGATGGCGACTTCCAGGGCCACTGCTGTGTGGCAGTGACTTGAGAAATCACCAACACCTCAACTGTCACACTGGCTTATGAGAAAAAACACTGTGTTTCAGATCTACTCTGGTGTGTCAGTGCTATTCCTGAATATTCTTCCTGTTCCACACGCTAACTCATCCCTTCCCAATGGTAAGGCCAATTTCTGTACCCACTGGCCTGGAATAACCAATGACTTAAAAGGTAGGTTGGATTTGGTGGCTCATGCTTATAATCCCAGCACTCTGGGAGGCCGAGGCAGGGAGATCACTTGAGGTCAGGAGTTTGAGACCAGCCTGGCCAACGGGGTGAAACCCCGACTCCAATAAAATACAAAAATTAGCCAGACATGGTGGTGCACACCTGTAGTCCCAGCTACTTGGGAGGCTGAGGCAGGAGAATCTCTTGAACCCGAGAGGCAGAGGCTGCAATGAGGTGAGATCACACCAATGCACACCAGCCTAGGTGACAGAGTGAGGCTCAGTGTCAAAAAAAAAAAAAAATGATACCATAGCTGGCTTCGGTGAAATCTTTCCTATTGCCTAAATGCTGCTCCCAGCTGTTAACAGCTCCTAGAAAGCCTTTGGAGGAGAGAACCAGGGGAAACCCCACTGTGGCAGCGTGGCACTGCTCTGCAAGGCCTGCCTCCCATTCCGCGGGCAAACTGCTATGAAAAGGAGTAGGAAATTAGCGTATGAATATGGCATGAACTTGCATGTTCACAATATTTCCACACAAAGTTTCTCAAGAAAGCTGAAACGCTGAACAACAAAAAAGGTGACCGGGCACAGTCGCTTACACCTGTACTCCCAGTACTTTGGGAGGCTGAGGTGGGTGGATCACCTGAGGTCAGGAGTTCAAGACCACCCTGGCCAACATGGTGAAACCCCATCACTACTAAAAATACAAAAATCAGCCAGGTTTGGTGGCGCACACCTATAATCCCAGCTACTTGGGAGGCTGAGGCAGGAGAATCACTTGAACCCCAGAGGCAGAGGCTGTGGTGAGTCAAGATTGTGCCACTGCACTCCAGCCTAGGCAACAGAGTGAGATTCCTCAAGGAAAAAAAAAAAAAAGGGTAACAGATAAAAGGCTAAAAAATGGTCAGGAGGCTGGCGAGGGACCAACACTGGACTAAATAAAAACGACAGATGCTCAAGGCTTTCAAACTGCTGGTTTGGCTATCAGACCACGAAGAGAAAGAGACTATCTGTCAGCCTGTGAGCAGCAAGAGCCAAGGGCAGAGAAGAGGAAACCGAAACAGCAGCAGAAAAGCAGGTTTTGGTAGCTGGGTGTGGTGGCATGTGCCTAGAGTCCCAGTCAACTGGGAGGCTGGGGTGGGAGGATCACTTAAGCCCAAGAGTTTGAGGCTACAGTGAGCTATGACTACACCACCACATTCCAGCAGCCTGTGCAACAGAGCAAGACTCTGTATCCAAAAATATAAAAAAATTAAAGAAACTAGGAGAATGATAAAAAATCAGTCTTATGTCCAGGGAGTGGGTCACACCTCACCAGACACCAGACCCTCACTTTCTGGGCTCTCTGCCACTTGGACCACTGCACCTGAGGAAAATGGATATCACTAAGAATAGTTCCCTCTTAGCCAACTGCACTGCACACGTCCAGGTGGCCCACAGCTTTAGCTTTTAGCCTGAATTAAAAACACACATGACCAGGCGTGGTGGCTCACGCCTGTAATTTCAGCACTTTGGGAGGCCGAGGTGGGTGGATCATGAGGTCAGGAGATCGACACCATCCTGGCCAACATGGTGAAACCCCGTCTCTACTAAAAATGCAAAAAAAAATTAGCTGGGTGTGGTGGCGCATGCCTGTAATCCCAGCTACTCAGGAGGCTGAGGCAGGAGAACTGCTTGAACCCAGGAGGCGGAGACTGTAGTGAGCTGAGATCGCGCCACTGCACTACAGCCTGGGTGACAGTACAAGACTCCATCTCAAAAAAAAAACCACACACACACACACACACACACACACACAAAAACATACATTTCAGGCCAGGTGCAAAGGCTCACACCTGTAATGCCAATACTTTAGGAGGCCAAGGCAGGTGGATTGCTTGAGTCCAGGAGTTCGAAACCACTCTGTGTAACGTGGTGAAACTGCGTCTCCACAAAAATATAAAAAATTAGCCAGGCATGATGGTGCAAACCTGTGGTCCTGACTACTCAGGAGACTGAGGGAGAATTGCTTGAGTTCAGGCTTCAAGACCAGCTTGGACAACATGGCAAAACCCCATCTCTACAGTAAATACAAAAATTAGCCAGGTATGGTGGCACGCAACTGTAGTCCCAACCACTTGGGAGGCTGAGATGGGAGAATCACTTGAGCCTTGGGGGCAGAAATTGCAGTGAGCTGGGATTTCGCCTCTGCACTCCAGCCTGGGTGACAGAGTGAAACCCTGTCTCAAAACAATAAAAACTTGGCTGGGCATGGTGACTCATGCCTGTAATCCCAGCATTTTGGGAGGCTGAGGCAGGTGGATCACTTGAGGTCAGGGGTTCCAGATCAGCCTGGCCAACATAGTGAAACCCTGTCTCTACTAAAAATATTTTTAAAAATTAGCAAGGTGTAGTGGTGCCTGTCTATAGTCCTAGCTACTCAGAGGGTGAGACAGGAGAATTGCTTGAATCCTGGAGGCAGAGGTTGCAGTGAGCTGAGATTACGCCACTGCACTCCAGCCTGGGAGACAGGCACCATCTCAAAAAATAATAAAAACAAAACTACACATTTCAGAAACAAAATGGCCAAAGCATTCACTGGATGCGTCACCTGGGTATTCAGCGGAAAATAAAACAGGCCATTGGCTGAAGCTTCTTTCACAGAAATAACCTGTTTAAAGTTTACCTGACGACAGGTCATAGAGTGCGGTAACAGAGGTGATGAACTGGCAGCAGAATCTCGGGCTGGCACTGAATATTTGCTTCAGCGTCTGAATGGATCCTGGCACCAAACAGCAGTAGTCATCCACGAGGGCCTTGGCTAACCTCACACAGTAGAGCACGGGCGTCCGCTGGAAAGAAGCCATAGTTCACATCACTACAGGTGTTGTGAGTAGACCTGCAACTATGCACATGAGGTGTCCACCACCAGAACTGGCAGAACCACTTCCAAGACGGGAAAAGATGCTAATGTGGCTGGGCGCAGTAGTTCACGTCGGTAATCCCAGCCCTTTGAGAAGCGAGGCAGGAGGATCACCTGAGGTCAGGAGTTCGAGACCAGCCTGGTCAACATGGAGACACCCTGTCTCTACTAAAAACACAAAATTAGCTAGGCATGGTGGTGCATGCCTGTAATCCCAGCTACTTGGGAAGCTGAGGCATGGGAATTACTTGAAGCCAGGTGGCGGTGGTTGCAGTGAGCCGAGATCACGTCACTGCACTCCAGCCTGGGCAAGAAGAGCAAAACTCCATCTCAAAAAAAAAAAAAAGATATGAAAGGCTTACTCTGAATCAGCGGTGGGCAATCTAAAGCCACTGACCAGGCTGGGTACGATAGCTCATGCCTATCATCCCAACACTTTGGCAGGCCAAGGCAAGAGGATCACTCGAGCCCAGGAATTCCAGACCAGCCTGAGTAAAACAGCAAAAACCTATCTCTATAACAAATAAAAAAAATTGGCTGGGTGTGGTGGCACACACCTGTAGTCCCAGCTACTCAGGAGACTGAGGTAGGAGGATCACTCGAGCCTGGGGAGGGTGAGGTTGCAGCGAGTCCCATGGTCACACCACTGCACTCCAGCATGAGCAACAGAGCAAGACTATCTCACACACACGAAAAGTCCACAGACCAAATTTGTCCCACCACCTGTTTTTGTAAACAAAATTTCACTGAGACATTATCATGCTTATTTGTTTGCCTACTGCCTAAAGCTGTTCTTGTGCTAGAAGGGCAGAGGTGAGCAGCTGTGAAAGAGACTACATGACCTTCAAAGCCTAAGGTATTTCACTATCTCGTCCTTCAGATAAAACATCTACCAACTGTTTTTTTTTTTTGAGATGGAGTTTCACTCTTGTTGCCCAGGCTGGAGCACAGTGATGGGATCTTGGCTCACTGCAACCTCCACTTCCCAGGTTCAAGTGATTCTCCTGTCTCAGCCTCCAGAGTAGCCGGGATTACAGGTGCCCGCCCCACCACCACGCCTGGCTAATTTTGTATTTTTAGTAGAGACAGGGTTTCTCCAAGTTGGTCAGGCTGGTCTTGAACTCCTGACCTCAGATGATTTGCCCACCTTGGCCTCCCAAAGTGCTGGGACTGTAGGCGTGAGTCACTGCAGGGAGCCTGCCAACTCTACTCAGGAAACATCATTTCTGCTTTCAGGTGAGGAAACGACAACTTCTATAACCCTACAGGATGCCAGGTGAAACACCACAGGTAAAAATTAACAGTTGCTATCACATTGAAGAGATTCAGGAGAGTCTGTGAACTATCAAATGATGAAAATGTTGGTTCACAGCAGTACTCAATAAATTACTCTTAAAATCCTATTCTTAGGCTGGACACGACGGCTCATGCCTATAATCCCCGCACTTTGGGAGGCTGAGGTGGAGGCAGGAGGATCATTTGACCTCAGGAGTTCATAACCAGTCTGGACAACATGGTGAAACTCTCTCTACTAAAAATACAAAAATTAGCCAGGCACGGTGGTGTGTGCCTGTGGTCCTGGCTACTCAGGGGGCTGAGGTAGGAGGATGGCTTGAGCCCAGGAGGCGGAGGCTGTAGTGAGCTAAGATAGAGCCACTGCACTCCACCCTGGGTGACAGACTGAAACCCTGTCGCAAAAAAAAAAAGAAAGAAAGAAACAAAAAAGAAAAAAAAGAAAGAAACACATCCTCATTTAAAAAAAATTTTCTTTTTTTTTTTTTTTAGACTGAGTCTCATTCTGTCACCCAGGCTCACAGCAACCTCCACCTCCCAGGTTTACACAATTCTCCTGCCTCAACCTCCCATGTGATTGGGACCACAGGCGCATGCCACCACACACGGCTAATTTCTGTATTTTTAGTAGAGATGGGGTTTTACCACGTTGGCCAGGCTGGTCTCAAACTCCTGACCTCAAGTGATCTGCCCCACCCAACCTCCCAAAGTGCTAAGATTACAGGTGTGAACTACCGAGCATGGCCTAAAAAAATGGTAATTAAGAAAAAAGACCGCTCCAGAAATCCAATTAAATGAGAATTCAGAACAGCAAACTCCTCTTAGAGATGCAGGGAGAGGTGCTCTTTTTTTTTTTTTTTTTTTTTTTTTTTTGAGACGGAGTCTTACTTTGTCACCCTGGCTGGAGTGCAATGGCATCATCTCGGCTCACTGTAACCTCTACCTCCCAGGTTCAAGTGATTCTCCTGCCTCAGCCTCCTGAATAGCTGGGATTACAGGCATGCGCCACCAAGCTCGGCTAATTTTGTATTTTTAGTAGAGACGGTTTGAACATGTTGGTAAGGCTGGTCTCGAACCCCTGACCTCAAGTGATCCACCTGCCTCAGCCTCCCAAAGTGCTGGGATTACAGGTGTGAGCTACCCGGCCAGGCCGAGGTTCTCTCTCGAGCAGTACCTGCAGCCAGGAGGCGGCACACTCCAACACCGGAATTCGACACACAGCCACCGCCATGGAGACCAACTTTCCCAACAAGCTCATCCGGCTGTCATCGGCTTTGTTCCCTTGAGGGCTTAAAAGGGATGAAAAATAATCTGCCGAACAGAGTCCTTGGTTTGCTCCTGGAAATAATTGCACATGATTTCAAGAAGTTGAAGCTCCTGCAGTGAATTCAGTCTCTGCAAAACAAATCCAGGAAAAACATTAAGAAATGTGGCTGTAACGTACTTATTTACTCATATATTAAGAAAACAGGAAACAGGCCACATGCGGTGGCTCACACCTGAATCCCAGCACTTTGGGAGGCAGAGGTGGGCGAATCATGAGGTCAGGAGTTCGACCAGCATGGCCAACATGGTGAAACCCCATCTCTACTAAAAATACAAAAATTTAGCTGGGCATAGTGGCAGGCACCTGTAATCCCAGCTACTCGGGAAGCTGAGACAGGAGAATTGCTTGAACCTGGAAGACAGAGGTTGCAGGGAGCCGAGATCACACCTGCTGCACTCCCACCGGGTGACAGAGGGAGACTCCGTCTCAAAAAAAAAAAAAAAAGAAGAAAAGAAAACAGGTAATAACGGTATCCCCCCCAACCCAGCAGAACTTTTCACCATTCGTGAAGCTCAGGTCTCAGGGAGTAGATCTTTGCTGTTAATCTTAGACAGGTCATGCAGGCCTGGCGTTGTAGCTCACGCCTGTAATTCCAAGTTTAATCCCAGAAGGCCAAATTTAATCCCAGAAGTTTGAGACCCCAGAGTCTGAGACCCCAGGAGTCTGAGACGAGCCTGGGTAACAACGGGAGGTCCCATCTCTATAAAACATTCAAAAATTAGCTGGGCATGGGGGTGCATGCCTGTAGTCCCAGCTACTCAGGAAGCTAGCTGAGGCGGGAGGATTTCTGGAACCCAGGAGTTGAAGGTTGTAGTGAGCTGTGATTGCACCACTGCACTCCAGCCCAGGCAACAGAGTGAGACCTTGTCTCAAAAAAAAAAAAAAAAAAAGAAAAAAAGAAAACAAACGAAACGAAACGAAAAGATGTAAGGAGAAAGCCATACAGATCATTATCCATCCTCCTGGAGGGTTCAGGATGACCCACAACGGCTTGATCCTCTCGGTAACAGCCCAACAGACCTCTAGGGAGCGGACAGTTGCCAGAGTTTGTCCCTTTAACACCGAGACTCGGCTGTCACACGCCCCGCAGAGTGGACAGGCAGCTGAACCACACTGCAGGACCCGGAGAGGGGTTTGGAGGCTGCGGCAGGAGCGAGGCCGAGCGTGAGTGCGGGTCTCCTGGACGCGGGACATCCGGGGCTTGACACAGCCCTGAGTCGCCGGGGAAAGGGCCCTCCCGCCTGCCTGCGAGGCCCGGGCACCCGACCGTCCCGGGCCGCACCTTGGGCTGCGCGCTGCGCTCCTTGGGCACCTGGAACACGAACTCCTCCAGCAGCTCCACGGGGCCCTTGTCCACGATGGGCAGCGGCGCGCTCTGCAGCTGGCTGCTGAAGTAGATGTCCAGGTGGTACAGCACCTCCTTGGCGGCGCTCAGCGCGTCGCGGCGCAGCAGCGAGTGGCGGATGTCGCTCATGGTGCGGTCGCCACAGCCCCTGCGCCGAGCGCGTCTCACTTCCGCCCGGGGCCCGGGGTTGCGCCGCTGCCCGTGGAAACAAAGAGGCGCGACCCAAGCCTCCGCCCCGACCCGGGCCTGGGCCGCGGCACCCACCCGCTGGCCCGCCTGCCGCTGCCTGCTCCCTGCTCCCTCCTTGCTCAGGGGGCCATCGCCGCCGCTGCCGCCGCCGGCAAGCGGACGCCCGAATGTCCGACTGCGGCGCCACTGGGAGCCGCCGCCGCCGCGCAGCCGAAAGGCGGCCGAATGCCGGCGCGGAGACGGCGGCCCGCAGGGGCCAAGCGCAGTCCCGGCCCAGGAGCGCTCTCTGGAGGGCGCCCCCTGGCGGCGCTAGCGATGAGTGGCGCGCCGCGACCCCCGGTGGACCCCGCCCCCAGGCCCCAAGCCCGCCCTCGCCTTCGGAATCCGCCCAACCGCCGAGGCAAGCCCGCTCTGTCCCTGCCCAAGCTCCCTCGCGGGCTCTGCGTCGCGTTTAGAGCCGCCGCTGGTTGATTTCACCGTGCTTTCCAGCACGGCAAGGCTGCGGGGTGGTGCCGGGCTTTGGCTTGACCCAGCGGACTTGGGTTCCCTGGCCGCCCCAGCTACCGGTCTTCAAGTTTCCATCTGTTCTCAGCTGGGGGAGCTACGGGGAGGATGCCTGGAAGGCCCCTTGCCCTCTGACTCCCACTTCCTGGCCTCTCTGGCTGCCGGCTCCTTGGCCTAGCAGGTGCAGAACACCTGCTCCCTGCTCCTCAGAGCCCTCCTGTTGAGGAACATTAAGTTTACCCTGCCCCCACGGTTCCCATGTGGGAAGATACTTTTAGTTTGTAATTAGTGGTAGGCAACAGCTGCCTACTTGGTATATTCTTGAGTTATGTGTATATGTAGAA
Organism: Ateles fusciceps; assembly: GCA_036589455.1. NCBI lineage: Eukaryota > Metazoa > Chordata > Mammalia > Primates > Atelidae > Ateles > Ateles fusciceps. Next base: position 502,851 of record JAZHEH010000734.1, on the reverse strand, counting down.
CACTTGTGTATTAATGAGAGTCACCTGTCAAAAAGCAAATACGTGGATGAAAATCTGCTGGGAGCCCTCGGTCTGGAGAGCTGTCAACCCCATAGGCTCTCAGGCTGTTGGTCCCCCAAGACAGATCCACTCTGTAGTGCTCTCTGGGTGTCTGCCTCTCAAATACCTTCAGCCCGCCTGGATGGGGGTCTCCCGACCAGCCGGTTCTCGGTACCCTCCACTCAAAAGGCCTTCTGCACTAAGACCCCTTTTTCTGGCTATCATCTCTCCTCTCTGAACTAGGTGGCAGTTTACTTTCACATTTTTAAACTGGGCAAAAAGGACTTGAATATGGCCAGAGGAGGGCAGGCAGGAGGCCACGCATGCAGGAATGTGCCTGGTATACAAGGCCATACTGGCCGGAAGGCAGGCCTGGGTGAGGACACTCCCTTGTTGAGATGAAAATCCCCTGGGGGAAGAGAGGCGAATAGAGAAGGCATAAAGAGAGTACAGCTAGGCACAATGTGCAGACACTGAGTCAATGAGACCCTCCTGCACTTCAGAGACAGGTCACAGACACGGCCACAAGCCCCCTCCTGTCCACATGCCCAGAGTTCAGAGATACCAAGGTCTCAGCATCACCTGGAACCTCTGAGAAGTCATATCTTGATCTTCTTGACACTAGGACTTCAGAGATGCCCAGTTTCAAAAGAAGGTAAGCAAGAGGGATTCTTCCCACCACACTGGCAAAGATGAGGCACTCAATCAACACTCATTTTCCCCTCTCCCTTGCCCACCAAAAGTGACTGATAAGCACAGCAGAAATCAAAACAAGCCATGCTTGGAAAAACGAGCAAATCCACATGTGTAAATAAATGGGAACTACAGCTCAAAGGCAGTCACACACTTGTCATTCTTGTTTCTTCCTCTCATCATATGGAAAGGCAGGTAGAAAGATCTCTTGAAGGTTGCGCCGAAGCCCGTGGGAGTGAATGTTCTGGTGGACTTGGGGTTCTGCTGACGGATGCCGGGCCACAAGGGGAAAACGCTGGCACCAGGCCCAGTCACCTCTGTACCATTCGTTAGTAGTCTGGTTGGTGGCCGCCAGGTACACAGCAAAGCACAGGTAGCCACCCAGGAGGAAGCTGAGGACCACAACAAACCCCAGCATGAAGACAATCCGTGGAAAGGTCAGGAACAGGTACTAGGGGCAGAGAAAAGCAGTGCTGGACTGTGACATCCGTGAGGGTGAACACCCACCAACCCTGGTCCTGCCCAGCCACCAGCGCTGCTTCCTCAGCCCATCTATGTGTATCCAAATGTGACAAACTGAACATAAACAGCTGACAAGCAGCCCAGGAATAATACCAGTATATACAAGAGTTTCCCATGGGATGAATGAAGTGGTCACGCTGAGGGAGAAGGGAAAGTTTACTCAGGAAATGTGCTATTCCAGTTAGCTAGCTATAAAAGAACGCAGACTTCATTCATCAAAACAAAATCCAGACGGACGAAGAGATCAATGTCTTAAAACAAAATACAACCCCAAAAATAGATGTACAAGGATATTCATTGTATCACTGATTTTATCAACCCCTCTTCCCAAAAGAAACAAGATTTTTCTTTTTTTTTTAATAAATAGAAATGGGGGCCAGGCGCGGTGGCTCACGCCTGTAATCTCAGCATTTGGGGAAGCCAAGGCGAGCATAACAGTTGAGGTCAGAAGTTTGACACCAGCCTGGCCAACATGGCCTTCTCTACTAAAAATATAAAAATTAGCCAGGGGTGGAGACACATGCCTGTAATCCCAGTTACTCAGGGGGCTGAGGCAGGAGTCGCTTGAACCTGGGCGGTGAAGGTTACAATGAGCTGAGACTGTGCTACTGCACTCCAGCCTAGGCAACACAGTGAGACTCCATCTCAAAAAATAAAAATAAAAAATAAAAAAATCAGTAGAAACAGGGTCTTGCGGCCAGGTGTAGTGGCTCACACCTGTAATCCCAGCACTTTGGGAGCCTGAGGCAGGCGGATCACCCGAGGTCAGGAGTTTGAGACCAGCCTGACCAACATGAAGAAACCCTGTCTCTACGAAGAATACAAAATTAGCTGGGCATGGTAGCCTGTAATCCCAACTACTGGGAGGCTGAGGCAGGAGAATCACTTGAACCCCAGAGGCAGAGGTTTTGGTAAGCTGAGATCCCCGCCATTGCACTCCAGCCTGGGCAACGAGAGCAAAACTCCATTTTAAAAAAGAAAGAAAGAAAGAAAAGAAACAGGGTCTTGCTCTGTTGCCCAGGTTGCTTTCAAACTCCTGGCCTCAAGTGATCGTCCTGCCTTGGCCTCGCAAATTGTTGGGATTACAGGTGTAAGCCACTGTACCTGGCAAAGAAACAAGTTAACTGTCCATCCAACAGGAAGGGTAAAACTCTGGGATGGTCACACAATGGGAAAAAAAGGAGCCATTAAAAATGATGTCAATTTCTATGTACTGACTCTGAAAAGATTTAATATATTGACTAATGAGAAAGGTGACATGCCAACGATTACACTATGATCTTGTTTGGGTAAAGCAAAACTGGCTCTGTCAGTGGTGTGTGACGACAGGAACAGGGCTGCTTCAAGTTTTCTAAGTTATTTTTGTAATAAGCAAAATGAAGAATTTAGAAAGTTTAATATTTTTGAAAGTGACAAGAAAAGAGAACATTTAACAAAACTCTTGATGGAGAAGACTTTCTAGTTGAAGTTACAAAGAAGAGAGATTTGATGAGAAAGAATGTCTAAACTTTTCTATACCAAAAAAAACCCTGAAAATCTAAAACCCCATTCCCAAGATCCAAAAGAACCACAAACAGAAAACCAACATAACAAAAGACTAACTGTCATTATTATATAAAGACTTAAAATCAAAAGTTATTCCGGGCCAGTCATGCTGGCTCACACCTATAATCCCAGCACTTAGGGAGGCCAAAGGAGCACTTGAGCCCAGGAGTTCCAGGTTATAGTGAGCTGTGATGCTACCAGTGCACTCCAGCCTAGGTGACAGAGTGAGACACTGTCTTTAAAAAAAAAAAAAAAAAAAAAAGTTACCATACGACCCAGCAATTCCACTCCTAGGTAAATTTACCCAAGAGAAGTAAAAACATATGTCCACACAAAAAACTTGTACATGAAGGTTCATAGCAGTATTATTCAAAAATAGCCAAAAAGTGAAAACACCAAAATGTCCATCAACTGATGAACAAATAAATAAAATTTGGCTTACCCATACAATGGAACACTATTCAGTCATAAAAAAAGCATGAAGTGAGGCCAGGCGTGGTGGTTCACACCTGTAATCCTAGCCCTTTGGGAGGCCAAGGTGGGTGAATCACTTGAGGTCAGGAGTTGGAGATCAGCCTGGCCAACATGGTAAAACCCCGTCTCAGCTAAAAATACAAAAATTAGCCAGGCATGGTGGCACATGCCTATAATCCCAGCTACTCAGGAGACTGAGGGGGGAGAATCACTTGAACCCGGGAGGCAGAGGGTGCTGTGAGCCAAGATTGCACCACTGAACTCTAGCCTGGGTGACAGAGGGAGACTCTGTCTCAAAAAACAAACAAAAAAAAGAATAAAGTAGATTCATGCTACAACATGAGTTAACCCTGAAAACCTTGTGCCACAAGAAAGAACCCAGTGGAAAAGACCATATATTGCACGATTCCATTTATATGAAGGGTCCCAAAACACCAATCCCTAAAGACAGAAAGTAGATTAGTGATTACCTGGGTCTGGGGGAGGAGGGAATGGGGAATGTCTCCTTTTGGGGATGATGAAATGTTCTGATATTAGATAGTGATAAGGGTTGCATAACTCTCTGAATATACTCATTCCACTGAATGGTATACTTTAAAGGGTGAATTTTATGATATGTGAATTTTTTTTTTGGGACAGAGTTTTCTCTTGTTGCCCAGGCTGGAGTGCAGTGACATGAACTTGGCTCACTGCAACCTCCGCCTCCTGGGTTCAAGTGATTCTCCTGCCTCAGCCTCCTGAGTATCTAGGTTTACAGGTGCCCACCACCATGCCTGGCTAATTTTGTTGTATTTTTAATAGAGACGGGGTTTCACCATGTTGGCCAGCCTGGCTCCAACTCCTGACCTCAGGTGATCTGACCGCCTCAGCCTCCCAAAGTGCTGGGATTACAGGTGAGTCACCACACCCAGCCCAATACGTGAATTTTATACTAGTTTAGAAAAAAGAGAAAACTTAAGGGCCGGGCACGGTGGCTCACACCTGTAATCCCAGCACTTTGGGAGGCCGAGGCGAGCAGATCACAAGGTCAGGAGTTCAAAACCAGCCTGGCCAATATGGTGAAACCCCATCTCTACTAAAAATACAAAAATTAGCTGGGCATGGTGGTACACGCCTGTAGTCCCAGCTACTCAGGAGGCTAAGGCAGAAGAATTGCTTGAACCCAGGAGGCAGAGGTTGCAGTGAGCCGAGATTGTACCACTGCAGTCCAGCCTGGGTGACAGAGCAAGACTCCATCCCAGAAAAAAAAAAAAAGGAAAAACTTCACGTTCGTTAGTTTTTAAGACAGGGTCTTGCTCTGTCACCCAGGCTGGACTGCAGTGGTGCAGTCTCGGCTCACTGCAACCTCTGCCTCCTGGCTTCAAGAGATTCTTGTGCCTTTACCTCCCGAGTAGCTGGGACTGCAGGCACATGCCACCACACTCAGCTAATTTGTTGTATTTTAGCAGAGACAGGGTTTCACCATGTTGGCCAGGCTGGTCTCAAACTCCTGAGCCCAGGCAATCTGCCTGCCTTGGCCTCTCAAGTGCTAGGATTACAGGCATGAGCCACTGTGCCCAACCCCAGCTCATTTTTGTATTTTTTGTACACAGGATCTCTACAAGAGACCAGTTATTCACTCATCAGTTGATGGACATTTGGGTGTTGCCCAGGCTGGTTGTGAACTCCTGGCCTCATGTGATCCTCCCACCTCGGCCTTCAAAAGTGCTGGCATCACAGGCATGAGTCACCGTGCCCCACCTAACTTCATGCTTTTACTGGGAAAATAAATGTCCTTTTTGCAATTCTGAAACTTGAAGTCAGAAACCTACAGCATAATTACCTGAATAAGAAAGACCGTGTCCATAATGTGGAGGTGTCCAAAGTCATCAACATAAATCTCCTGGTACAGGTCTGACATCGCCACCAAGTAGATCAGAAAAGCGGTGCTCACAATGGCGACAGTGGCAGCCGAGGCTGTCAAGGTCAAGAGGTAGATGAGGAAGTACCTGATGTTCCAGGCCCCGATGCAGTTGTTCACCCAAACACAGTGATGGTCAAAACGGTGCACACACCAGTTACACACACCTGCACAGAAACAACGGGGCAAGTGCTCGGATGGTGCCTGATGAGACAAGGACACCGCACGCCTGATGAGATTTTCACAATCTGACCACCGGATGTATGGTCGGGGGGAATGGCAGCTGCTTAGTTCCAAACTAAGCTTTTGGAACTGCAGTGTCCAATACAGTAGCCACCAGCCAAATGTGGGTATTGAGCACTTGCAATCTGACTACAAGAAACATCTGAGGTGGCGGTGGCATGCACCCGTGGTCCCAGCTATGCAGAGGCTAGGCAGGAGGATCGCTTGGGCACGGGAGGTCAAGGCTGCAGTGAACTATGGTCGCACCACTGCACTCCAGCCTGGGTAACAGAGTGAGACCCTATCTCAAAAAAAAAACAAAAAATGGAAAGGACATTTTGTCAATGTTGACAAATTTACAGTTGTTTTTTACTACAATACTCCTTTGAATTCAGTGTGAATATGGAGGCAACACAAAAGTTAGTGAATTTACTTCACTTGGACAGACATAATTTTCAAACTGATGTTTCTGCTTTAAAGTCAATTCTTCTGATTAAGATGAGGCATTATGTCAATGTAGACACGGATGGTAAAGGACAATGATACGTGTTACCAAATTCAGATATTGGAAAACTTTTAAGAATTTCTGGATATAAGTTGCATATATGAGTCTACCTTTTCAACTGTACATTTTATTAAATCTAAATACACATTTTATTAAATCTAAATTCTAAAACGAAAATTTAGTGTCCAAATCAAGATGTGCTATAAATATAAAATACATACCAGATTTTAAAGGCTTAGTATGAAAAACAGAATATAAACAATCTCATGAAGAATTTTTTACATTGATTACATGTTAAAATGGTATTTTACATATGTTAGGTTAAATAAAACCCTGATTAAAACTGTCTCCAAGCACAGCTACATTTTGAAAAATACTTTTTTGTTTTTGTGTCCACAGGAAAAAGAAAGAAAATAAATTGAAAAAATATATATTTTTAAAAATTGTTTCTTTTCATGGCTTTTTTTTTTTTTGAGACAGGGTCTCACTCTGTTGCTGAGGCTGGAGTGTGGCAGTTTAATCCTAGCTTACTCCAGCCTCGATCTCCTGGGCTCAAGCGATCCTCCCGCCTCAGCCTCTCAAGTAGCTAGGACTATAGGCACATGCCACCATGCCCGCTAACTTTTGTATTTTTTGTAAAGGTGGGGTTTCCCCATGGTGCCAGGCTGGTTTTGAACTCCTAGGCTCAAGAGATCAGCCTGCCTCCCAAAGTACCGGGATTCCAGGCATGAGCCGCTGTGCCCGGTCATATTCTATTTTTGTTAGACAGCACCGGTCTAGAATTTTGGGCCCTCCCAGAAGACTAGGTTTTGCAGGATTGAAATCTGCAAACACAGCATCCCACAGAAACATCCCTGTGGGCAGCACGTCCTGCCCTATGGTAAGGGAAGAGCTGTTTTGCCCAGGGATGACAACTGTCTACTACACAAGAACACAAACGCTGCCCCTCACTCATCTGAAAGAAACCATTACGTCAACTCTATAAGTAGCGGCTACAGCATGTCTGGGGGTGAACTGTAGGTTTAGGGAACATTCCTTCACAGACAAAGCCCAGGCGTGTGCTGTTGGGGGTGTCGCTGGAGCCAAGAGAGCCACACTCACTGCAGTGCTTGGATCGAGCTGGTTTCCTTAAATCACAAGTAGAGCACCTCACATTCTTTGGAAACATCACTTCATCAAATTCATAAACATGAAGAAATAATAATTCATTTGCTTTTGTTATAATGCCTGGAAAAGTAAGGACTTATGTCAGTTTCGTGTAATATGGTGGAGTAGATGGTCACAAAACCCATCCTGATAAAACACAACTAAAATCTTTTTTTTTTTTTTTTTTTTTTTTTTTAAGATGGGGTTTCACCATGATGGCCAGGCTGGTCTTGAACTCCTGACCTCAGGTGATCCACCCACCTCGGCCTCCCAAAGTGCTAGGATTACAGGCGTGAGCCACCGCGCCCAGCCCAACTAAAATCTTTAATATCTTTTTTTGAGATGGAATTTCACTCTTGTTGCCCAAACTGGAGTGCAATGGCACAATCTCGGCTCACTGCAACCTCCGCCTCCTGGGTTAAGCAATTCTCCTGCCTCAGCCTCCAAAGCAGCTGGGATTACAGGCACTCGCCACCATGCTCAGCCAATTTGTTGTATTTTTAATAGAAACAGGGTTTCACCATGTTGGCCAGGCTGGTCTCAAACTCCTAACCTCAGGTGATCCACCCGCCTCGGCCTCCCAAAGTGCTGGGATTACATGCGTGAGCCACTGTGCCCAGCCACTACCTTTAATATCTTAAGCAATTAAATTTTTTTTTTTTTTTTTTTGGACACAGAGTCTCACTTTGTCGCCCAGGCTGAAGTGCAGTGGAGACAATCTCGGCTCACTACAACCTCCGCCTCCTGGGTTCAAGCAATTCTCCCAGAGTAGTAGCTGGGATTACAGGTGTGTTTCACCACGCCTGGCTAATTTTTGTATTTTTTAATTTTTTTTAGTAGAGATGGGGTTTTACCATGTTGGCCAGGCTGGTCTCAAACTCCCAACTTCAGGTGAACCTCCCACCTCGGCCTCCCAAAGTGCTGGGATTACAGGTGTGAGCCACTGCACCCAGCCAAGCAATTCATTTTTAATAATGGCTTTACTGAGACATAACTCATTAACCTAATTCACCCATTTAAAGTGCAGAATTCAGCACAATTGTACACCAAGTATGCAAGGCCACTCCTTGTTTGCAGCACTATTAGTAAGACAGTGGAGCTGTCGCCATGCTGCATGCTAAGAGCCTCAACTTACCAGGATTGGTTACACAAGTCAGGGTGAACGAAAAACAGGTTTACAATTAGCAGCAGATAGGGCAGAAGAAGGTAATACAAGGAGAACTCTAGCTCTTGACAGTAGCCAAATACTTCCCAGGTGTACTCAGTATAAACCATCCCTTGCAGGACCAGGTGCAGGACAATGAAGGTATGGTTTCTGAAAGGAAACAGGCATATGGCTTGTTCATGGGGGCTTCTACTTGAAGAAATCATAAAATACTAAAGAAAGTAACTGAGGGCCAACCACTTCCTTTGGGCTTGAGATAATAGTAAGAATTACACAGAAAACCATGTGAGGCCAGGTGCAGTGGCTCACACCTTGGGAGCACTTTGGGAGGCCGAGGCAGGCAGATCACGAGGTCAAGAGATTGAGACCATCCTGGCCAACATGGTGAAACCCAGTCTGTACTAAAAATACAAAAAATTAGCTGGGCCTTGTGGCACGCACCTGTAGTCCCAGCTACTCAGGAGGCTGAGGTAGGTGAATCACTTGAACCCGGGAGGCAGAGGTTGCAGTGAGCCGAGATCACACCACTGCATTCCAGCCTGGGCAACAGAGTGAGACTCTGTCTCAAAAAAAAGAAAACCATGTGGAACATTCTGCATGTATTTAACAGAAATACATGTCAGTATTTTCCCAATCTTTAAATATCGCTATTTAAAAGCAGACAAGTTAAAACCTCAGTCTCAAAAGGCAGATTGACCATGAGTAGAGGTTCCCAACTCAGGACTCATGATTCTTTCCGGCATTCTTTCCCTTAGCATGCTGGAAACCACAAGGAGCTTCCTGAAGCTAAGGGATCACAACAATTAATAAAGCAGAAAAGAGGAGGATATTTAAACTCTGAAATATAAATACCTTGTATGGAAAAGGTAATGAAGCAATCTATGTATGGCTCTCTGAAGACATTCTGGAATTATATAGGAAAATATCTGAAAAGCAAAGAGAAAGACTCAATTTCTTTTCTCATTTCTTCTACTCCCAAACGAATCAGACACTCCACATACAGCTGGCAATATGGGTGATGGTAGGTTGTTTCCGTATATGGGTAAAGAAGTGGTTCAGGCACCTTTCCCCAGCCTGGATTCAATCTCAGGTTCCAGTGTCCACATCCGGATCACTGGGCATTAGCCCAGGTCCCTCCTAAGTCCACGCCTTTCCATGGGTTGCTTGCCCCAGTTTTGCTCACTTTGATCCCTGAAGGAGGGGGCCAGCCGATGCTGAGCTTTCTGCTCGTACATCCCCCAGAGGCACCCATCAAGCCCCACAGGTGGACACTGCTCACATCCATGCCCAGTCACAAGCATCTAATCCAGAGGAAATCAATCCAAGCAACCTCTTCTCTCAAAGTACCACCAAAAGAGGACTTTCAGTCTCTGTGTGTACAGACAGAGGCTGTGGAATGTCCCACAACTGCCATCAATGAAATCAATCAATCAATAAAGTTAAATAGCATCTTTGTTGTTGTTGAGACAGGGTCTCACTCTGTAGTCCAGACTGGAGTGCAGCAGCATGATCATAGCTAACTGCAACTTCAAACTCCTGGCTCAAGGGATCCTCCTGGCTCAAGGGATCCTCCTGCCTCATCTTCCTGAGTAGCTGAAATTACAGGTGTGAGTCACTGCACCCGGTATGGCATCTCTTTTTGTCCTGTAGTGAACCCGGTGAGTCTCTTAGACTAGCACAGTATTCAAACTCCAGTGGTATCCAAGGATCATCCTCACCTGTGCTCCTCCCCCTGACCAGGCCTTTTGAGCAATGGGTTTTCGAGCAGATGCAGATCAGAACCAGACCCATCAGCACCGAGGCTAGGTAAAACAAGAACAGGACCAGAAAGTCCATCCTGGGGCTACAAAGGAACAGAAAGAGTGTGACTATCTGCTACTGAAAGGTTTCTTCCATGGCACATATTCTCAGACGTCAACTCCCAAAAGGCTACCAAAACAGAATTCATCTAGACTTTAATCACATCTCAAAGCAAAAAGCAGAAAAACAAACAGAATTCACCAATCCTTAGGCATACACAACAGAGACCTGCTGCATCTCAGTGGGGCCTCCCAAATGATCCTGAGCTCCTTCCATCAAGATAAAATTCTGGGCCAGGTGCAATGGCTCATGCCTGTATTCTCAGCACTTTGGGGAGGCCGAGGTGGACAGATCGCTTGAGCTCAGGAGTTCAAGACCACCCTGGGAAACACAGTGAGACCCCCGTCTCAATTTTTAAAAAAAGGTATATATTCATCTATATATCTTTTTTTTTTAACAGTTTCACTCTTGTTGCCCAGGCTGGAGTGCAGTGGCATGATCTTGGCTCACTGCAACCTCTGCCTCCCAGGTTCAAGCAATTCTCGTGCCTCAGCCTCACTAAAAGCTGGGATTACAGGTGTGCACCTCACATCTGGCTATTTTTTGTATTTTTAGTAAAGACGAGGTTTCACCACATTGGCCAGGCTGGTCTCAAGCTCCTGACCTCAGGTGATCTGCCTGCCTCAGCCTCCCAAAGTGCTGGGATTACAGGCATAAGCCACCCGGCCCCAGCCCAAGACAAAAATTTTGAATCTAACTCTGTGGCCTGCCTTTGGGGCATCTCCAACCTGCTAATCCAAAATAAATCGAGAAAGAAAATGTATCCACCTTCCTTGCCTCCAGGCACAAATCATTCTTTTGCTTCCTTAAATATTCACAAAGATACAGGATGTGCCCCAAAGAATCTTCTGACAATGCCTTGAGAACAAGCATCTCCTAGAGTTAGTCAGGAGCCCTGCACCCAGAATCAGGTATCCTGTCCTAAGAAGCATCTCTCCAGGACACTGTCCACAACCATCAGGGACTACCCTCTGGAACCAGAGTCAACACACAGGACTGTGTTAAGAAACTGGATACTGGATACTGTGTTAAGATATTGGATACCGGGGCTGGGCGTGGTGGCATGTTGGGAGGCCAAGGCGGGCAGATCACAAGGTCAGGAGTTCGAACAAGCCTGACCAACATGATGAAACCCTGTCTCTACTAAAAATACAAAATTAGCTGGGCGTGGTGGCGCATGCTTGTAATTCCAGCTATTCAGGAGGCTGAGGCAGGAGAACTGCTTGAACTTGTGAGGCAGAGGTTGCAGTGAGCCGAGATCATGCCACCACACTCCAGCCTGTGTAACAGAGCGAGATTTTGTCTCAAAAAAAAAAAAAAAAAAAAAAAATACTGGATACTGGAATTCTTTTCCATAGTGTAGTGGTTTAAAAAAAATAGAAAAGAAAGAAAAAGGTACTGGAACTGGCCGGCCATAGCAGATCATGCGTATAATCCCAGCACTTTGGAAGACTGAGGTGGGAGGATCACTTGAACCCAGGAGTTCAAGACCAGCCTGGGCAACATAGCGAGACATCTCTACAAAAAATACAAAAATTAGCCAGATGTGGTTGTGCATGCCTTTGGTCCCCAATATTTAGGAGGCTGAGGTGGGAGGATTGCTTGAGCACAGAATTCAAGCCTGAGCAACAGCGTGAGACCCTTTCTCAAAACAAACAAAGATACCAGCACTGGTTACTCTTGACCTTAGCAGATATGATTCTGGGCTGGAAATACAAGTGAGATAACAAGAAACTATTCATGACATGAGAGGGTTAAGAGCAAACAAACAGCAGCAATGCTCACAGCGTGATCTAGGGTGCCCAGCCTACATTTCTCTTGGATAATTTTCAGCCAGCAGCTCTGGCATTCCTCCTCCTCACATTCACAGATAATTCAAACAGCAGCTCCTCTTGGGCAGAACTCTGCGCGTGGCACAACCCATAGCTGCCGGACGTGGTACTTCCAGGAGCTTGAATCTGGCTACAGAGACACATCAATTCAACACCCACATAAAACAAGAGTAGCAGTCAAAGGCAGATACGTTGTGGAAAAGAATTTGGAAGTAGGGGATGTTCAGCACCCCCAGCATGAAGGGGTAAGACTTTGGGAGAAATGGCCCAGGCTCAGTTGCTCAGGCCTGCTCCCAAATCTTTGGGAGGCCAAGGTAGGAGGATCACTTGAGGCTAAGAGTTCAAGACCAGCCTAGGCAACATAGTGAGACCACCGTTCCTACATAAAAATTTAAAAATCAGCGGGGCGAGGTGGCGCACCTGTGGTCCCAGCTACTTAGGAGGCTGAGGTGTGAAGATCGCTTGAGCCCAGGAGGTCCAGGCTGCAGTGAGCTGTGATCCTGCCACTGCCCTCCAGTCTGGGCCACAGAGCGGCACCCCATCTCTAAAAATAATAAAACAGGCCGGGCACGGTGGCCCACTCCTCTAATCCCAGCACTCTGGGAGGCCCAGGCGGGTGGATCACCTACGGTCAGGAGTTCGTGACCAGCCTGACCAACAGGGTTAAACCCCATCCCTACTAAATACAAAAAAATTAGTGGGGCATGACGGCGCACACCTGTAATCCTAGCTACTCGGGCGGAATCGCTTCAACCCGGAAGGCGGAGGTTGCAGTGAGCCGAGATCACGCCACTGCACTCCAGCCTGGGCAACAAGAGCGAAACTCCGTCTCAAAAATAATAATAACAATAATAAAGACTTTGAAAAAAACAGCTAGTTGGGAAGAAATAAGCCAAGCCTTGGGTCTCTCCCTGCCCCTCTCCACTAGGGCCTCCCGAAGCTGCCCCCCCATTAAGGCACCTCCTGGACGGGCCTGGCCGGAGCCTTCCCTGTGGACTGGAGCCTGGTAGGGAAACGCGGAGTGCAGCAGGCTCGAAAGGGACAACAGGCCGCCCGGGACTCGGGGGAGGTGGGGGTGGGACGGCGGCCCCACACATAAGCGGGTAAGGGAGGGTCAGGGAGGAGACCGATGATCATGGAAGAGCCCAAGCCTCAGACAGCTCCGCGGAGGCGGCCTTACCGCCAGCCTCTGCCAACCGCCAGGCGCTCGACTCCGGCGCCTCCTGGGCGCGCCACCAGGCTTCCTTGCGAGCTCGTGACGTCAGCGAGGCGCCCCTGCGAAGCCGACTTCCGGCGGAAGCGCGCGAGGGCCGCCGCGAGTTGGCGGGTGGACTCGCAGTGACCTCGGTGTCCTCGCAGCCAGCCTGGGGACCTCCGTGGCCGGGTGTAACCCCTGGGAAGTGCGATTTTATTTTATTTATTTTATTACATATTTCTTATTTACTTATGTATTCATTCATTCAAAAACAGCCTCGCTCTGTCGCCCAAGCTGGAGTGCAAGGGCGCTATCATAGCTCACGACCTCAGCCTCCCACGTAGCTGGGACCACAGGTACATGCCACCACACCCGTCTAATTTTTTTTTTTTTTTTTTTTTTTGTAGAGACGGGGGTCTCCCTATGTTGTCCAAGCTGATCTCGAACTCCTGGGCTCAAGCAGTCCTCCCACCTCGACCTCCCAAAGTGTTGAGATTACAGGCGTGAGTCCCCTGCACTGGACTGTAAGTGGGATTTTAGAGCAGTATTGCCAGGAGACTTACAGGAGGACCGACCTGGGCCTGGTGGGGGCGGTAACGCTGGACTGTGACAGACTAAGCTGCCCTGCGGCCTGGGCAGAGCCCAGTCATGTCCTGGCTCAGAGCCTCGCAGGGGGATCCGGGTGGCCCAGGGCAGTCACACTTAGGGGGCTCTGAAACTGTGTCTGCGTGGTGGGCAGAGTTTGCTTTCAGCCACCCACACTGTTGGGATCTAGCTGAACAGTTCCAGCATCTTCCGTTGCAGAAGCGGCAGAAAGCACAATGTGTACCTATCAGTCAGATTCCGCACAACGTGTGTCCTTGCTCCCGATGGCAAGGACATCTTGTACATCCCTGAATATCCTCTCCCTGGGGCAGTGAAAATGCTTGACCACAAACCTTGAGGATAAAGGGAAGGCTGTTTGATGCTAGGCAGTCTTGGGGTAACAAGAGCTGCTTCCAAACATAGCCCTGAGAAGGCCCTGTGGGGTGTCCTTTGCTCCGACCGTCTCTGAATCAGCTGAAGCCAGGGTCTATTCTTGATGCCTCTGAAGGCCTGAGCCAGGCCTGTCCTCCTTTGAGGGGAAATGTCTCATCTCCAAACACTGGCCTTAAAACTCTTCTCTTTTCCTGTCTCTTTGCTACCTATGTCAGCTTCCTGATGCCTTTTCTTTTCCTTTTTTAAAAAACTGCTTACCAACAGGAAGCCTTCTGTGTACATTATATCCAAAGTCTTCATACATTTGTGGACACAGAACTGAAAAAGCAAGGCTCATGCTTATAATCCCAGCACTTTAGGAAGCCAAGGTGGGAGGATCGCTTGAGCCCAGGAGTTTGAGAACAGCCTGGGCAACATATGGAGACCTTGTATCTACAAAAAATTTAAAAATTAGCCGGGTGTGGCATGCATATGTGGTTCCAGCTTCTTGGGGGGCTGAGGTGGGAGGATTCTTTGAGCCCAGGGGGTCAAGGCTGCAGTGAGTTAGGATCACACCACTGCACTCCAGCCTGGGCAACAGAACAAGACCCTGTTTCAAAAAAAGGGTGAATCTTGGCGCTTAGTCAGTTCCTGAAACCTAGGCATGTTTGATTTTTCACCTCTTCTTTAAAACCTCCAAGCACAAATCTTGATACCTGCATTTTATAAATAGCATAGGAGAAAAGAGAGTAAGCTTAAAACCAAAAACTTAATTCAGTGTGATCAAAAGGATTGCATTGATTATGACACATGGAGCAAATAATTCCTCTGTGGAGTGTTGCTGACACCTGTCAGCTCCTGAAACTGGACCTGCAGTATCAGTTTTTTACCTGCTGCGAGATCAGTTGACAGGATCAACGAGCTTTACACCACGATCTCTTGTCCCCAAGGGAATGATGGATGTATACTTTGGAAATAGGATACAGGACTTCTTAAGCTACTCTTGCAAAAGGCACATTACACATGATTTTTGTTTACAATCAGTGATTTATTGGCCATGAGGAATTTTGCCATGGAGAAACTAAGAAGAAAAGGAACATAAAAGTATTTCTGAGCTGGGCACGGTGGCTCACACCTATTCCCAACACTTGGGGAGTCTGAGGGGGGAGTCTCCCTTGAAGCCAGGAGTTTATGACAAGGCTCAGTAACCTAACGAGACCTCGCCACTACAAAAATTTTAAAATTAGTTAGGTGTGGTGGTGTACAACTGCAGTCTCAGCTATTTGGGGAGGCTGAGGCAGAAGGATTGCTTGAGCCCAGGAATTTGAGGCTTCAGTGAACCATGATTCTGCCATTGCATTCCAGCCTGGGCAATAGAGCAAGACCCTGCCTCAAAAAAAAAAAAAAAGGACTGGGTCTGTGTTGGCTTACTATTATATCAGTAATAACTATTTTAGCACCTAGCTCATAGTAGATGCCCCAAAAAATGTACCAACTGAATGAAAGAAAAGGATAAATTATATCAGAAGGAAATCTACATCCTTGTTACTACTCAAGAAAAATTCCTGTGGCCAGTAGGTGGGGCCACAGTTGTCACTATTAGCTGTCTTGGAGCATAATGTATGGGTGCCCAGTTTACGCCCAAATTTCCATTTTGCCTATGCTACTGTGATTGCTGCTCCCCCGCTTTTGAGACAGAGTCTCACTCTGTTGCTCAGGCTGGAGTGCAGTGGCATGATCTTGGGTAACTGCACCCTCTGCCTCCTGCGTTCAAGTGATCTCCTGCCTCAGCCTCCTGGGTACCTGGGACTGCAGGTGTATGCTACCACACCCAACTAATTTTTGTAGTTTTAGTAGAGACAGGGTTTCGCTGCGTTGGCCAGGCTAGTCTTGAACCTCTGACCTCACCTGCCTTGGCCACGACACTAGCCTTCAAACTAGATTAAACAAAAGAGATATCTTGGTCCCTGCCATTGGAATGTCCAGAGACATTCAGGAATGACTTGAACCAGCAGCTCAATGACATAATCGAGAACCAATGTTCTTTTTGTCCCTCACTCTGTGACTGGAAGATCGGCTTCATCTGAAAACCAGCTTTCCTCCTGATGATGTGATGGCCACCAGCCGTAGCTGGGGCTTCATGCTTCCACATGCACATCCAATGAAGGGGAGTAGGGAGGTCTCCCTTGAGGTCCAGGTAGGAATACTGACATTCAGTGTGATTGAGATGGCTTGGGTCATAGACTCACCCCTGAACCATGGTGCCACCAGGAAAATGGGATGTTTCCTTTGTCTTGAGTAAAACAGGTCCTCCTGCTGAAGCTGCAGAGGATCAAGTTTCCCCCAAAGCACATGAGTTGCTCAGGGGAGGGGTTGGATTCTGGAAGAGAAGTGTAAACACTACTGGGAAGATGCGTGGATGCTGGCCAGGTAGCCAGTCAACCAGTGGGCATCTAATAAGTGATATCTGGAATGATGCAAGGAATATGTCAAAAATGCCTCTTCAAATTAAGATTCAACCCAGGGCTGGGCACAGTGGCTCACGCCTGTAATCCCAGCACTTTGGGAGACCAAGGCAGGTGGATCACCTGAGGTCAGGAGTTTGAGACCAGCCTGGCCAACATGGTGGAAGCCTGTCTCTACTAAAAATACAAAAAATTAGTCGAGCATGTTGGCAGGCACCTGTAATCCCAGCCACTCAGGAGGCTGAGGCAGAATTGCTTGAACCGGGGGAGGAAGAAGTTGCAGTGAGCTGAAATTGCGTCACTGCACTCCAGCCTGAGCGACAGAGCGAGACTCCATCTCAAAAAAAAAAAAAATTCAACCCAGGATGAATGAAGGTGGAAGAGTGAGAACATGGGATGCTTGGGGCATGGCAGGAACTTTTCATGGGCGTCCTTCATTTCCCAGACTCAAAGACAAATCTATTAATACAATTCCTTCCTGGCAGCTGTCTCCTGGTGCAGATTCAAGGGAACGTGTATGCAAAGGAAGAAGGAAATTTTAGCCACAAAGCTGCAGTTACAGTTGTGCAAGGTCAGTCAGAACAGATGCAATTCCTTAGGAAAAGCAAGAGTGTATAAGGAGAGAAGAGGCTGAGGCTCTCCAACTTCCTGGGACCAGCAGAAGAAGAGGAGCTGGCAAAGAAAGCCAAATGAGAATGTTCTTAAAAGTAGGAGGAGGCTGTGCACTGTGCTTCACGCCTACCCAGCACTTTCAGAGGCTGAGGCTGGAGATTGCTTGGGGCCAGGAGTTTGATACCAGCCTGGACGATATAGTGAGACTCCATTTTCTACAAAAAAAATTTAAAAATTAGCCAGGTTGCCGGGCACAGTAGCTCATGCCTGTAATCCCAGCACTTTGGGAGGCCGAGGTGGGCGGATCACGAGGTCAAGAGATCGAGACCATCCTGGCCAACATGATGAAAACCTGTATTTTTATTTTGTACTAAAAATACAAAAATAAGCTTGGCGTGGTGGCATGCACCTGTAGTTCCAGCTACTTGGGAGGCTGAGACAGGAGAATCACTTGAACCTGGGACTCGGTGGTTGCAGTGAGCCGAGATCGCACCCACTGCACTCCAGCCTGGGTGACAGAATGAGACTCCGTCTCAAAAAAAAAAAAAATTAAATAAAGCAAAAGAAGTGGGGAGGAGAGCCAGGGAAGGGGGGCATCATGGAAGCCAAGGAGGGCATGCACTGCAAGCTCCCTAGGGAGGCTCCAATGATGAAGCCAATGGAAGAAACCTGGAATGAGTCTCCCATAGACTCTGTGAAATGTCCCCAGGGAATGGCTCACTGTAGCCCTCCAGGTTCTTGTAACTCCTCTGGCCCAACAAACCTCCGCAGAGCTGGCTAGAGATGCTACGTCATTGGCTGGGGGCCTCCAGAATGAAGTAGGAAGGCCTTGGAAGCCCGGCTGCCTGGACGAGAGGGATCCCACCCAGGCTGGAGTACAGTGGCGCGATCTCGGCTCACTGCAACTTCCACCTCCCAGGTTCAAGCAATTCTCCTGCATCAGCCTCCCGAGTAGCTGGGATTACAGGTGCCCACCACCACACCTGGATAATGTTTTGTATTTTTAGTAAAGACAGGGTTTCACTATGTTGGCCAGGCTGGTCTCGAACTCCTGACCTCGTGATCCGCCTGCCTCGGCCTTCCAAGTGCTGGGATTACACACCCCTTCTCTAGAAGTAATAAAAATCAGTCAGGCATGGTGGTGCATGCCTGTGATCCCAGCTGCTCGGGAGGTTGAGACAGGAGGACGGCTTGAGCCTGCCACTGTTACCAGTCCTTAGGATGACACAGCAGTTCCGGCTCACTGATTCACTCCACCATCACTCCACCCCTACCCTATAGATCAAAGTGATTGTAACCAATAAATAGTGTGGGTGATCAGAACTCAGGGCCTTCATTGCCTCCTCCAGAGTAGTAAGTGATGGACCCCTGGTCGCACTGTCTCTTAATCTGTCTTTTTCTCAATCCTTTGTCACCACTGAACTCGGGGTACCCACAGGTGATGTAGAGCTGGCTCCCTACATTCTGGTGCCCCAACGTGGGGCTTATGAATCCCTGCATTCTGGTGAGCCACGATCACACCACTGCACTCCAGCCTGGGTGACAGAGCAAGATTCTTACTATAAAAAAAAAAAAAAATTCCTCTGTTTGGACCCTGTCTCCTCAGTCCAGAGAGGCTGGATGTGTCAGGGTAGACTTGGCAGGAAGGGAGTGAGACGCCAGCCAGTTTTAAACGGATGTCTGGGTTTTAGCACTCATTCCCTATCTGTCCTCCTTTGTCGCCCTTGGCCAAAGCCTACCCAGGCTCTCAACACAAACCAGAATGAAGCGCCATTTAGCCATATTCTGATAAAATTTCACTGTGGCCGTGCATTCATTTGCTGGGGCTACCTTAACAAAATACTACAAACTGGGTGGCTTAAGCAACAGACATTTATTTTCTTGCAGTTCTGGAGGCTGGAAGTCTGGGATTAAGGTGTTGGCAGGGCGGGTTCCTCCTGAGGCCTCACTCCTTGGCTTGTAGATGGCTGCCTTCTTGCTGTGTCCTCACATGGTCTACCTTCTGTGCCTGTTCGTGTCCAAATTTCCTCTTCTTATTTTTATGTATTTTTTTTTTTGGAGACAGAGTCTCTCTTGTCGCCCAGGCTGGAGTGCAGTGGCATGATCATGGCTCACTGCAGCCTCCACTTCCTGGGTTCAAGCAATTCTCCCCCCTCAGCCTTCTGAGTAGCTGGGACAATAGGCATGCACCAATATGTCTGGGTTATTTTTAAATTTTTTGTGGACACGGGGTCTCTCTATGTTGTCCAGGCTGGGCTTAAGCAATCCTCCTGCCTTGGCCTCCCAGAAACTTTCCTCTTCTTATAAGGATACCAGTCAGATTGGATTAGGATTCACCCTAATAACCCCATTTTGACTTAATTACCTGTTTAAAAGTCCTATTTCTAGGCCAGGTGCATTCCAGTCTGGGCAACAGAGCAAGACTCTGTATCTAAAAACAGACAAACAGAAAATAATTTGAACGTGTTTTCAAAATACACCACATAGACTCTTAAAACTCAACAATTAAAACAATTTAAAAAAAATTTTTTTTGAGACAGGGTCTTACTCTGCCACCCAGGCTGGAATATAGTTGCAAGATCATGGCTTACTGAAGCCTCAACCTCCTGTGTTGGGAAAAGCAGCAAAAGAGAGAGGACTGACGGAGTGCCTACATAAATTGGTTATGAGTAACATATAAACAAGGAACAACAAACTGCAGAAGGCCGAAGGAGGCCTCTGAGGAGGAAGGCATCTCCATGCCTCATGTTCCAGTGCAGGGTGACCTCGGCTCTGTTACCATAAACATGCTCAAGGACGTAAAACCCCTTCATAGTACTATGACTTAGCCAGACTTGTAGGCTCCTTGTAAGGCCCGAGTTCCACCAGCTGCACATAGATAATAAGTTAAAGATAACCACATGTTCTTGTTTCGTGGAACTCCCAAACCGCCACTGTTACCAATCCTTAGGATGACACACCAGTTCCGGCTCACTGACTCACTTCTGGCTCACTGATTCACTCCACCATCACTCCACCCCTACCCTATAGATCAAAGTGACTGTAACCAATAAATAGTGTGGATGATCAGAACTCAGGGCCTTCATTGCCTCTTCCAGAGTAATAAGTGATGGCCCCCCTGGTCCCACTGTCTCTCTTAATCTGTCTTTTTCTCATTCCTTTGTCATCACTGAACTCGGGGTACCCATTGGTGATGTAGGGCTGGCTCCCTACATTCTGGTGCCCAACGTGGGGCTTATGAATCCCTACATTCTGGTACCAGTGTGTGGGGCTCATGGATCCCTACACTCCTGGGCTCAAGCAATCCTCCCATCTCAGGCTCCAGCGTAGCAGGGATTACAGGTGTGTACCACCATGCCCAGCTAATTTCCTTCTTTCTTTTTTTTTTTTTCTTTTTCTTTCTTTTTATTTATTTATTTATTTATTTTTGAGACAGAGTCTTGCTTTGTTGCCCAGGTTGGAGTGGAGTGGCACAATCTCGGCTCACTGCAACCTCCGCCTCCCGGGTTCAAGAGATTTTGTTGCCTTAGCCTTCTGAGTAGCTGGGATTACAGGCATGCACCACCACACCCAGCTAATTAAAACTTCAATGAGGCCAGGCACTATGGCGCACACTTGTGATCCCAGTACTTTAGGGGGCCAAAGCAGGAGGATTGCTTGAGCTCAGGAGTTCAAAACCAGCCTGGGCAACATAGAGAGACCCTGCCTCTATAAAGAGAAAAAAAGGCCAAGCATGGTGGCTTACACCTGTAATCCCAGTACTTTGGGAGGCTGAGGTGGGCGGATTACCTGAGGTCAGGAGTTTGAGACCAGCCTGGCCAACATGGCGAAACCCATCTCTACTAAAAATACAAACGTTAGCCGGGTGTGGTGGCATGCGCCTGTAGTCCCAGCTACTCGGAAGGCTAAGGCTGGAGAATTACTTGAACCCAGGAGGCAGAGTTTGCAGAGTTTTCAGATGATCACAAGAAAAATCAGTGATCATCAAGGAGATACCACAACATACCTATTATTAGAAAGGCTAAAATGGGCCGGGCACGGTGGCTCACGCCTGTAATCCCAGCACTTTGGGAGGCCGAGGCAGGCAGATCACCTGAGGTCAGGAGTTCCAGACCAGCCTGACCAATATGGTGAAACCCCATCTCTACTAAAAATACAAAAATTAGCCGAGCATAGTGGTGGGTACTTGTAATCCTAGCTACCCAGGAGGCTGAGGCAGGAGAATCACTTGAACCTAGGAAGTGGAGGTTGCAGTTAGCCAAGATCCTGCCGCTGCACTCCAGCCTGGGCAATAGAGCCAGACCCCATCTCAAAAACAAAAACAATGGCTAAAATCCCTCCCACCCAACTGCAAAAACAATACCCATTGCCTGTAGACATGTGGAGTGGCTTGTTGGAATGCAAAGTGATCCAACCCCTTTGGAGACGGTTTGTCAGTTTCTTACGGAGCTAAACATAGACTTACCATATGATCTGGCAGTCGTGATCCTAGGTATTTACCCAACCGATTTGAAAACTTATGTCTAAGAAAAGTCTTTATGTAAATGTTTATAGCAGATTCACTCCGAATTGCTAAAAGCTGGAAGCAACCAAGATGTTCCTCAGTAAGTGAATGTACACCTAAAACAACTATACTCTTACACAAAAAGTTTATTTTGAAAAACTGCAACATTGGGAAACATAATCGAGTTGTCAGAAGAGCATAATACTAGTGATTATAATAATAATCACAAAATAACGCACCCCGTGCGCCACATGGGGCCTGTCTCAGAGATTTAAGATTCCTGGGTTGGCCAGGCACAGTGGCTCACACCTGTAATCCCAGCACTGTGGGAGGCCGAGGTGGGTGGATCACCGGAGGTCAGGAGTTCAAGACCAGCTTGGCCAACATGGTGAAATGCCGTCTCTACTAAAAATACAAAACTTAGCCAGGCGTGATGGTTCATGCCTGTAAGCATAGCTACTTGGGAGGCTGAGGCAGGAGAATCGCTTGATCCCGGGAGGCGGAAGTTGCAGTGAGCCGAGATAGCGCCTTTGCACTTCAGCTTGGGTGACAAAGCAAGACTTCATCTCAAAAAAAAAAAAAAAGATTCCTGGGTTGGTTGTAGTGGCTCACACCTGTAATCCCAGCATTTGGGAGGCTGAGGTGGAGGATCACTTGAGCCCAGGAGTTCAAGACCAACCTGAGCAACACAGCGATTCCTCATTTCTATAAAAATAATGACAATAATAATAATAATAAATTAACCTGGCACGAAGATGCTCGCCTGTAGTCCTAGCTACTCAGGAGGCTAGAGTAGGAGGATCGCTTCAGCCTAGGAGTTGGAGGCTGCAGTGAGCTATGACTATGCCACTGTAACCCCAGCCTGGGAGACACGGCTAGACCCTGTCTCTCTCTGCATTTTTTTTTTTTTTTTTTTTTTTGTAGCAGAGTCTCACTCTGCCTCCCAGGCTAGAATGCAGTGGTGGGATCTCAGCTCACTGCAACCTCCACCTCCTGGGTTCAAGAGATTCACCTGCCTCAGCCTCCCAAGTAGCTGGAATTACAGGCACCTGCCACAATGCCTGGCTGATTTTTTGTATTTTTAGTAGAGATGGGGTTTCACCATGTTGGCCAGGCTGGTCTCGAACTCCTGATCTCAGGTGATCCACCCACCTCAGCCTCTGAAAGTCCTGAGATCACAGGCGTGAGCCACCATGCCCGGCCAGAGACCCTGTCTCTTAAGAAAAAAAAAGAGACTTAGGAATTCTCTAATTAAAAAAAAAAAGATTGAGTCTTCTGATGGCTAAAAAAAAAAAGGAAAAAAAGAAAAAAAGTCAGCCTTCATGGCTCTCACCTATAATCCCAGCACTTTAGAAGGCTGAGGCAGGTGGATCGCTTGAGCCCAGGAGTTCAAGACCAGCCTAGGCAACATAGGAACACCTCGTCTTTACAAAAGAAAAAAAAAAAAGATTACTTAGGGCAGCCTGGGCAGGGGGATGTACTTCTTCTGTTAGAGGGATGGGGCCACAGTGTAGAGTTTATTAATGTCCTAATTCATTTCACAAATATTTATTAAGCATCTGTGGCTCGACAAACATTATTCTGGGTACCACAGATACAGCAATAAACAAAACGGAGAGAAATATCTGCCCTCCTAGACTTTGCCTTCTCATGGTTGGAGAGGACAATAATCAGGATGAATCCATAGGACACCTGGGGGCATGTCAGATGCCTCCTCTGCTCCCCCTCCGTGAAATTAGGGGAGGGGAGCAGAGGGGGTCTGCGTAGGCTTGTGGAACAGGAGACATCTGCACAGAGACTGGGAGTGGGGAGGTGGAGGCATGCAGACATGTGGGAGGAATGGTCCAGGCAGAGGAAAGGTGCAAAGGTCCTGAGGTGGGAGCTCAATGCTTGGCCTCAGCAAAGAGTGAGAGGGAAAAGGGTCCTATAGCACGAGGAAAAGTCCGAGAGGTGCAAAGACCTGATTGGGTGGGGTCCTGCAGGCCGTGTGAAAATTAAGTGATGGGGAGCAATTTGAGCATACGAGCTGGGGTGCAGTAGCTCACGTCTGTAATCCCAACACACTTACGGAGGCAGAGGCGGGAGGACTGCTTGAGTCCAGGAGTTCGAAACTAGCCTGGGCAGCAGAGCAAGATCTTTTCCTCTAGAAAAACAAACAAGCAAATAAACAACAAACAAACAAATAAAAACAAGCTTCAGGCTAGGCGCGGTGGCTCAAGCCTGCAATCTCAGCACTTTGGGAGGCCAAAGCAGGCAGATTACTTGAGGTCTGGAGTTCAAGACCAGCCTGGCCAACACGGTGAAACCCCGTCTCTACCAAAAATACAAAAATTAACAGGGCATGGTGGCAGGCACCTGTAATCCCAGCTACGCAGGAGGCTGAGGCAGGAGAATTGCTTGAACCCAGGAGGTAGAGGTTGCTGTGAACCAAGACTGCACCCCAGCCTGGGCAACTGCCTCAAAACAAAACAAAAACAACAAGAAGTTTGAGCAGAGGAACTACAGGATCTGACTTTCCTTTTTTTGGCATGGTGCGGGGAGGGGGTGGCAGATATGGAGTTCCCCATCTTGTTCAGGCTGGTCTCAAACCCTGGGCACAAAGGATCCTCCATCTCTGTCTCCCCAAAGTGCTGGGAAAACAGGCATGAGCCACCGTGCCCAGCCTGACTTCCCTAACAGCTCCTTCCTGAGTGCTAAGTTGACAATAGACTGCAGGGGGCAAGGGAAGCTCAAGGAGGAAGTGTTGGAACCATTCCAAGAGCTAAATGATGGCCGCTTGTACCAGAGTGGTGGTCTGAAAAGTGGAGAGAAGAGGGTGAGTTCTGGTTTTAATTTTATTTTATTTATTTATTTAGAGACAGAGTCTTGCTCTGTCACCAGGTTGGAGTGCAGTGGCGCAACCTCTGCCTCCCAGGTTCAAGCAATTCTTCTGTCCTGCCTCAGCCTCCCGTGTAGCTGGAACTACAGGCACGCGCCACCACACCCAGCTAATTTTTGTATTTTTAGTAGAGACAGGTTTCACATGTTGACAAGGAGGGTCTTGATCTCTTGACTTCATAATCTCGCTTCCCAAAGTGCTGGGATTACAGGCGTGAGCCACTGCGCCCAGACTATTTTGTTTCTCTACTTTTTATTTTATTTTAGAGACAAGGCAATGCTCTAGTAGGCCACAAGGAGCTACTCTTTTCTCTCTGTCTCTCTCTCTCTCTCCTTTTTTTTTTTTTTTTTTGAGACAGAGTCTTGCTATGTTGCACAGGCTAGAGTGCAGTGGTGTGATCTCAGGTCATTGCAACCTCTGCCTCCTGGGTTCAAGCAATTCTCCTGCCTCAGCCTCCTGAGTAGCTAGGATTACAGGCGCATACCACCACACCCAGCTAATTTTTTGTATTTTTAGTAAAGACGGGGTTTCACTGTGTTAGCCAGGATAGTCTCAATCTCCTGACCTCATGATCCGCCCACCTCTGCCTCCCAAAGTGCTGGGATTAGAGGTGTGAGCCAATGCACCTGGCCTTTTTTTTTTTTTTTTTTTTGACACAAGGTCTCACTCCATCACCTAGGCTGGAGTGCAGTGGAATGATCTCAGCTCACTGCAACCTTAATCTCCTGGGCTCAAGTGATCCTCAGCCTCCTTAGTTGCTGAGGCTACAGGCACCACCACACCCAGCTAATTTTTTTTTTTTTTTTTTTTTTTAGTAGAGATGGAGTCTCATTATGTTGTCTAGGTCACCATAACTGAGCTCGAGCTGGGATGTTTTCCAGAAATGCTTTACCCAAAGAGGCTCTCCAGGTTAGTGTGTGTGAGTGTGTGTGTGTAACAGATTTGTCTATATGTGTTTTCTTATATCATTTACATTATAAACTGTCTGCTGGGGGAGTTCACAGTATATCCTCACTGAAAAAAAAAAGTCTGATGTTGTAATAGAATACATGTGAGATCACAGTTCCACATGCTTAACAGGCTGCTTAATTTGCACTGCATGGTAATTGGCATAAACAGTGGCGGTCACGTGGGTGACTTGGCATGCTCTTTGTCTTCTTGCATTCACACACTGATGTCTCTCCAAGACACTAAAAATATGGAGTTACCTGATACTGCTGATGGGAATGTAAGATGGTACAACCATTATGGAAAATGATTTGGCAGCTTCTTCAAGTTAAGTATACAACCCACTTCTCTTAGCCCTTTCGGGCTGCTGTAACAAAAATACCATAAACTGGGTAATTTATAAATAATCGAAATTTGGCTGGGCACAGTGGCTTGTGCCCGTAATCCCAGCACTTTGGGAGGCTGAGGTGGGCGGATCACCTGAGGTCAGGAGTTCAAGACCAGCCTAGCCAATATGGTGAAACCCCATCTCTACTAAAAATACAAAAATTTAGCCGGGCATAGTGGCACATGCTTGTAATCCGAGCTACTCAGGAGACTGAGGCAGGAGAATTGCTTGAACCCAGGAGACGGAAGTTGCAGTGAGCCAAGATTGTGCCACTGCACTCCAGCCTGGGTGACAGAGCAAGACTCCATTTCAGAAAAAAATAAAGTAAAATACAATAAAAATAATCAAACTTTATGGCTCACAATCCTGGAGGCTGGGAGGCTTAGGATCAAGGTGCAGGTAGATTTGGTGTCTGGTGAGAACCAATTCCTCATAGGTGGTATCTTTTACGGTGTCCTCACATAGTGAAAGGACAAACAGCCTCTCTGAAGCCTCTTTTATAAGGGCACTAATCCTTCTAATTTATAACTCCCAAAGGTCCCACCTCGCCTGGGCACCGTGGCTCATGCCTGTAATCCCAGAACTTTGGGAGGCCCAGTCAGGTGGATAACCTGAGGTCGGGAGTTCGAGACCAGCCTGACCAACATGGAGAAACCTCGTCTCTACTAAAAATACAAACAATTAGCCAGGTGTGGTGGCACATGCCTGTAATCCCAGCTATTTGGGAGGCTGAGGCAGGAGAATAGCTTTAACCCAGGAGGTAGAGGTTGCAGTGGGCAACAAGAGCAAAACTCAGTCTCAAAAAAAAAAAAAAGAAAAATGGTCCCACCTCTTAATGTTATCAGACTGGAGATTAAGTTTCAACCCATGAATTTTGGGGGATGTAAACATTTAGACCACAGCACTACCCATTCCATTTGTTTTAGTTTGGGCTGCCATAACAAAATACCAGAGACTGAGAGGCTTAAACAGCAGAAATGTATTTGCTGACAGTTCTGCAAACAGGAGAGCCATGAGCAAGGTTCTGGCCAATTGTGCTCCTGGTGAGGGCTCTTTTTCTGGTTTGTAGACTGCCACCTTCTTACTGTGTCCTCAATGATCTCTTCTTGCCACACCCTAAGAGACAGTAAGTGAGCTCTTTGGTGTCTCTCTTTTTTTTTTTTTTTTCTTTTTTTAGAGACAAGGTCTGGCTCTGTTGCCCAGGCTGGAGTGCAGTGGCCAATCACAGCTCACTGCAGTCTCAACCTCCTGGGTCAAGTGATCCTTCCACCTGAGCCTCCCACCTTAGCCTCCCAAGAAGCTGGGACTACAGGCACATGCCACCACGCCCAGCTAATTTTTGTGTTTTTTGTAGAGATAGGGTTTTGCCATGTTGCCCAGACTGGTCTTAAACTCCTAAGCTCAAGTAATCTTCCCACCTTGGCCTCCCAAATTGCTGGGATTACAGACATGAGCCACCTAGCCAGGCCTGGTGTCTTTTCTTATAAGGAAACTAATTCTATCAGATCAGGGTCTCAGCCTTATGACCACAGTTGACCTTAATTAGTTCCTTAGGTTCCATCTCCAAATACAGAATTACAGGACATTCACCTGGTGTCCATTGGAGAATTGCTTGTTGTGTAGGGGAGCCACCACCTCCCTATCTGGTATCAGGAACGTTTGTGTTGTTGGTCAGGCACTGTGGTTCACACCTGTAATTCCAGCACTTTGGGAGGTTGAGGCAGGCGGATCACTTGAGGCCAGGAGTTCAAGACCAGCCTGGCAAACATGGTGAAACCCCATCTCTATTAAAAATACAAAAATAAGGCCAGGCACAGTGGCTCATGCCTGTAATCCCAGCACTTTGGGAGGCCAAGGTAGGTGGATCGCAAGGTCAGGAGTTCGAGATCATCCTAGCAAATATAGTGAAACCCCGTCTCTACTAAAAATACAAAAATCAGCCAGGCTTGGTGGCACATGCCTGTAATCCCAGCTACTCAGGAGGCTGAGTCAGGAGAATTGCTTGAACTCGGGAGGTGGAAGTTGTAGTGAGCCGAGATCGCACCACTGTACTCCAGCCTAGGCGACAAAGCGAGACTCCGTGGAAAAAAAAAAAATCAGCTGGGTCTGGTGGCACGCGCCTGTAATCCCATCTTCTTGTGAGGCTAAAGCACCAGAATTGCTTGAACTTGGGAGGTGGAAGTTGCAGTGAGCCGAGATGGCGCCACTGCACCCCAGTCTGGGTGACAGAGTAAGACCCTGTCTCAAAAAAAAAAAAAAAAAAGAAAAAAGGCTGGGTGCCATGGCTCATGTCTGTAATCCCAGCACTTTGGAAGGCCAAGGCAGGTGGATCACAAGGTCAGGAGTTCAAGTCCAGCCTGGCCAAGATGGTGAAACCCCCGTCTCTACTAAAAACACAAAAATTAGCTGGGCGTGGTGGCGGGCACCTGTAATCCCAGCTACTGGGGAGGCTGAGGCAGGAGAATCGCTTGTACTTGGGAAGTGGAGGTTGTAGTGAGCTGAGATCGCACCATTGCACTTCAGCCTAGTTGACAGAGCGAAACTCTGTCTCAAACAAAAAAAGAGTTGGGGGCATCAGTGTGAACTCAGGTTTAACCAGTGCTCCCAAAGTGCTGGGATTACAGGCGTGAGCCACCACATCAGGCCTGATGCCTCCAACTCTAACCCAGAACCACATGAGTCATTCTAGCTTCCCCTACTTTACTTATCTGTGACCTCCCACTCTAGCAGAAAAAATCCTGACTCTCACCATCCACTTATTTTATTTTATTTTATTTTTTGAGACAGAGTTTTGCTCTTCTTGCCCAGGCTGGAGTGCAGTGGCTCAATCTTGGTGCACTGCAACCTCTGTCTCCTGGGTTCAAGTGATTCTCCTGCCTCAGCCTCCTGAGTAGCTGGGATTACAGGTGCATTCCACCATGCCTAGCTAAGTTTTTTGTATTTTTAGTAGAGACGGGATTTCATCATGTTGGCCAGGCTGATCTTGAACTCCTCATCTCAGATGATCCGCCCACCTCCGCCTCCCAAAGTGCTAGGATTACAAGCATAACCCACCGCACCCAGCCAGGTCCCCTTACTTAACTGTTCAATTTCAGCATGCACATATAGTGCAGTTTCAGAATTATTTCCCTGTACCCCACGGGAAAAATCTTTACCAACTAGAGTACAGTGCTATGTGCAATTCCTTTTACTTTTACTTGTATAAACTTGATTCATTTCCAATATGACTTAGGTAATTACCTTTTCCCCCCCCATTTAGATCATTTATTTTTGTTTGTTTGGTTGGTTTTTTTGGAGACAGGATCTTGCTTTGGTGCCCAGGCTGGAGTGCAGTAGCCAATGATAGCTCAATGCAGCCTCCAACTCCTGGGCTCAAGTGATCCTCCTGCCTCAGCCTTCTGAGTAGCTGGGATTACAGGCATGCACCATCACACTCAGCTAATTTTTAATTTTTGGGGAGGGGGGTAAAGAGTCTCACTCTGTCACCCCAGGGGGAATACAGTGGTGCCATCTTGGCTCACTGAAGCCTCCGCTTCCCAGGCTCAACTGATTCTCGTGCCTCTGCCTCTCAAATAGCTGGGATTACAGGTGTACCCCACTGCACCCGGCTAATTTTTGTATTTTTAGTAGAGACGGGGTTTTATCACCTTGGCCAAACTGGTCTGAAACTTGATCCACCCACCTCAGCCTCCCAAAGTGTTGGGATTACAGGCATGAGCCACTGTGCCCGGCTATAATTCTTAAATTTTCTGTGTAGATACCGGGTCTCCCTACATTGCCCAGGCTGTTCTCAAACTCCTTGTCTCAAGACCCACCTGCCTTGGCCTCCCAAAGTGCTGGGACTACAGTGTGCACCACGGTTGGCTAATTTTTATTTTTATTTTTTTCTAGAGAGGAAGTCTTGCTATGTTGCCCAGGCTGGTCTTGAACTCCTGGCTTCAAGTGATTCTCCTGACTCAGCCTCCCAAAGCACTGGGATTATAGGTGTAAGCCATTGCACCTGGCCCCAAGGCATTTTTGCTAGCCTGGGTCTCCCCTTCTCCTGCCAATATTCTCAGCCTGTAGGTCTCCCACTTCGGTGTTCTCTGCGGGAACTGGATTCCCATGCCCTTTTGGGTCTCACAGTCCCCTCCAGCATCACTGTTCCCACTAAACCAAGTGACACACCCACCCCAAAGCAACACCCCCGAATCCTCTTGACCCACCTGCCATGCTCTGGGACCTCATGGATGGGACGGGCCCCAGCCGTGGCTCACCTCCACCAGGAGTAAGCAGCTGGGGCCAGCCGGCCTGGGTCCTGGCCAAGCCCATCCAGCCATCCTGCTGGTCCACCTGGTAACTGGGGCCTTCTCGTGTTACCCAGAGGATCACTTTGCCTTAGAAACTCTCAGCTGTCACCGCGGGCGCATCAGTAACTGATGCCAAGGCCCTGAGTAGCAGAGGGCTGGCCGCAAGCGAGTGTCCTTGGGCGTCCCGTGAGCACTGTGCTCTGAACTCCAGGGTCATTGCAGTCATCATCGAGAAAGGTGAGCAGACCTGGGTTGGGGGCACAGCATCCACTCATCTGAGATGGGGGGCCCAGAGATGCCTCTTTCTCATGCTCTGAGCTAGCCCAGTTATTCCCCGGTTAAGAGCCTGCATTCCTGCTTCCAGGGGAAGTGAAGGAAGAGACAGTGGCCCAGGCGGGGGCTCTGATAGACAAAAGAGAGGGCTTGGATCAGTCTGCAAGGCTGGGGATACATCGGAGGGCTTGCCAGGATTTGAGAGCCCTGGAGGTCAGTACTGTAGGCTTACCCAGTCAGGTTGGGTATGGAGGTGTTAGGAGTTCCCTGCTTTGGGCTCTAATGGGTGGCTCTGCGACCCAGCACAGGTGTGGCAGCCAGAACAGATGTGCATGGGGACACGGGGATTGTGCCTCAGCCCCCAATCCGGTTTCCAGCCAGCCCTTCCTTTTTTTATTTTTTATTTTTGAGACAGAGTCTCGCTCTGTCACCCAGGCTGGAGTGCAGTGTCACAATCTCTGCTCACTGCAACCTCCGCCTCCCAGGTTCAAGCGATTCTCCCACCTCAGCCTCCTAAGTAGCTGGTATTACAGGCATGTACCACCACGCCCAGCTAATTTTTATATTTTTAGTAGGGATGGGGTTTCGCCATGTTGGCTAGGCTGGTCTCAAATGCCTGACCTCAAGTGATCCACTCGCCTTGGCCTCCAAAAGTGTTGGGATTACAGGCATGAGCTACCATGCCCGGCCAGCTTTTCCTTGATGATGGGGAGCTGAGTCTTCTCTCATGGTTGACTTCAGTTCCCTCCAGGACGGGGTGATGGCCAAACCCCAGCTGGGCACAGGGGACCACAGGAGCCTGGTGCTTTGCCACCAAGCTACAGAGGAAGGGTCCCTGAGGCTCCATGCCTGGGGGCCAGCACCACAGCTTGGTAGCTGAGGATGAGGACTCCTGGGATGTATTTGGGTCTGATCCCGCCAGCCTCAGGGTGTGACAGCCTCTGTCCCACCCAGTGTAAGGAGTTCTCTCACTGGGCCCTCTGGTGGCCAGGTGACACCAGTTCTCACTGGGTGTCACTCAAGGACAGTTCCTCTCTAATCCATCATGGGTCTCTTCCTTGTCTCCCAGTCCCCACTCTGCACCTTCCCGGAAAAATTCCTCAGGCCTCCTGG
This sequence comes from Ateles fusciceps, assembly GCA_036589455.1. Lineage (NCBI taxonomy): Eukaryota > Metazoa > Chordata > Mammalia > Primates > Atelidae > Ateles > Ateles fusciceps. The sequence continues at coordinate 471,326 of JAZHEH010000734.1, read as the reverse complement.
GAGAGGCTGGTTCTGGGAAGAGGACTGCCATGGGCAGATGACACATCTGCAGGAGGCTGAGGGGCACCCAAGCCCAGTGCCTTGCAAAACCAGCCCTTAGAGGTTCTTCCAAGCCAGCTCAGGAAGCCTTTACACACTGGCCAGAATGATATTGACAACACCACATACTGCCTACGGTTTCAGAGGCCACCATGGGCTCCTACAAGAAGCCCCTGCTATAAATAGAAATACACACACCAGCCTCCCAAAGTGCTGGGATTACAGGTGTGAGCCACCACACCCAGCCAATAGCCATGATTTTTTTTTTTTTGAGACAGAGTCTCACTCTGTCGCCAGGCCGGAGTGCACTGGCATGATCTCAGCTCACTGCAACCTCTGCCTCCCAGGTTCAAGCAATTCTCCTGCCTCAGCCTCCCAAGTGGCTGGGACTACAGGCACACGCCACCATGCCCAGCTAATTTTTGTATTTTTAGGAGAGACGGGGTTTCACCATGTTGGCCAGGATGGTCTCGATCTCTTGACCTCGTGATCCGCCCCCTCGCCCTCCCAAAGTGCTGGGATTACAGGAGCCATGATTTTTAAAGAAAAATTTTTTTTCCTCATCTCACCAGGCACGGTGGCTTACACCTATAATGCTCAGTAATACACCTGTAATATAGCATGCTCAGCTAATTTTTTTTTTTTTAAAGACAGGGCCTGGCTTACACCTGTAATCCTAGTACTTTGGGAAGTTGAGGCAGGTGGATCACCTGAGACCAGGAGTTCAAGACCAGCCTGGCCAACATGGCGAAACCCTGTCTCTACCAAAATATATATATATATATATATAAGCCATGTGTGGTGATGCATACCTTCAGTCCCAGCTAGTCGGGAGGCTGAGGCAGGAGAATCGCTTGAACCTGGGAAGTGGAGGTTGCAGTAAGCTGCAATCAAGCTACTGCACTCCAGCTTGGGTGACACAATGAGACTCTGTCTCAAAAAAAAAAAAAAAAAAAAAGACAGGGTCTTGCTCTGTTGCTCAGTCTGGTCTTGAACTCCTGGGCTCAAGTGATCCTCCTATCTCTGTCTACCAAAGCACTGAGATTACAGGCATGAGCCACCTCATCCAGCCAAACAGCCTTTAAAAAACAACAAGAAAGAGGAATTCATGAGCCTGTGTTACTGAGAAGCCCTTTTGTCAAATTTAAAATGGGTGCATTTCAGGCATAGCTGGATCCAGGAGTTCGGATGATGTCATAAGAACTGATCCTCCACATGGTGGCAACAGGGCTGCCAGCAGCCGCAAACCTGCAATGTCCATACAGCTAACAGACCCACAGAAAGACCTCTCTCTCTGGACCAACATATCAGCTCTGCAGGGGCTCCGAAGAGCCCTCCACGGGACACACAGGTTGAGATACAGTGAAGGGCCAGCCTGGTCAATGCCCACCCCTGCCACCAGGGCCAGTACATAAATATTTGTTCCCCAAATCCCAGGGCATGGGAGAGAGGACATCAACCCACTCCACCTCCTACAACACAAGTGAGGGGAAGCCCATGAGGGCATTCTCAAGCCAGGCAGGAAACATCTGGACAGAGGTTTGAGGCTTTGCCTAAGGGGTGTGGGGAGGCTCTGTGGAGAGAGCCTTGGATGGGGGCCTGAGGGTGACCTGGCTCTGCCCTTGGGTTAGGGCCCTCCTCCTGTCTCAATGTGCAGACACTCCACGTGCTGGGTCTGAGGAGGTTTCTGAAGTCTCTCCCAGGCTGGGCACAGTGGTTCACACCTGTAATCCCAGCACTTTGGGAGGCTGAGGAGGAGGATCACTTGAGCCCAGAAGTTTGAGACCAGTCTGGGCAACATATCGAGACCCCCCATTTTTTTTTTCTTTTTTCTTTGATGTGGAGTCTTGCTCTTTCCCTCAGGCTGGAGTCCAGTTGCACCATCTTGGCTCACTGCAACCTCCGCCTCCCGGGTTCAATTCTCCTGCCTCAGCCTCTTGAGTAGCTGGGATTACAGGTGCTGACCACCACACCCAGCTAATTTTTGTATTTTCAGTAGAGAGGGGGTTTCATCATGTTGGTCAGGCTGCTCTCAAACTCCTGATCTTGTGATCCACCCACCTTGGCCTCCCAAAGTGCAGGGATTACAGGCATGAGCCACCGCACCTGGTCTCGAGTCCCCATTTCTATAAGCCCCAGTGATATGAATGGTCTCTGGGAGACCATCCTGCTCCAACTTTCTGGGCTTCAGAAAGTTTGTGATTCATGCCAGATCCTGAAAGGGGATTTTGGTAGATGGAGAAGGGGTAAGAAGAGGGATTAAAGTGGAGGGAGTGAGGAGGTCCCATGGAAACCAAGTGAACCATGTAAGACAGTGAAACAGAATGGTGGAAGCAGCAGGGGCCCATGGAAAAGCATGTGGCGGCATTAGTTAAAAATTCAAGGCACTCAAAAGGGCGGGCGTGGTGGCTCACACCTGTAATCCCCACACTTTGGGAGGCTGAGGTAGGCGGATCACTTGAGGTCAAGACCAGCCTGGCCAATATGGTGAAACCCCATCTCTACTAAAAATACAAAAATTAGCTGGGCATAGTGGTGTGAATGTAATCCCAGCTACTTCAAAGCTGAGGCAGGAGAATCACTTGAACCAGGGAGGCAGAGGTTGCAGTGAGCCAACATTGCACCACTGCACTCCAGCCTGGGCAATAGAGCAAGACCCTGTCTAAAAAAAAAAAAAGACGGAAGGGAATTGAGACAAAGGCAGTCAGAGGGAGGAGGCAAAGATAAATAGAGGCCTTGATTGGCACATGTCCTGGGCCTTTGAGTGGCTTTGGAGCCACAGGCAGCCGCAAGGAAATCCCTGTTCTGTCTCCAGTTCCAGGTGCATGACCACCACAGCCATGCCGGCCACCAACCAGGGCTGGCCCGAGGACTTTGGCTTCCGGCTAGGTGGCTCCAGCCCCTGCTTCGTCCTGGAGGTGGCCGAGGGGAGCAGCGCGCATGCCGGGGGACTGCGGCCAGGGGACCAGATCCTGGAGGTGGAGGGACTGGCAGTGGGCGGCCTGAGCTGCGAGCGCCTCGTGCGCCTGGCACGGCGCTGCCCACGTGTGCCGCCCAGCCTGGGCGTGCTGCCGGGCCCCGACGGTGCCTCGGGTCCGGGATCCGGCCCCGCGGCCCCGACCACAGCCTTCCGGGCCCCGAGGTCCGGCCGCGGCCTACCTCTGGGCCGCGAGTTGCTGCGCCTGGCCGGCCGCAAGCGCCCCGACACGGTGCACCGAGAGCGCAGGCGCAAGGCCCAGAGTTCAGCCGCAAGGTAGGGCGCGGAGCGGGCGGGGCGGGGGAGGGGTGGGGCGGGGACGGGGGCGGGGATCATAATGTGAGAAGGGGGAGTGAGCGGGGAGTGGGCGGGGCGCCGCTACACCAGAGCCAGAGGTAAGAAAACTTCTGGGGTCAGATTTAACAGAAATATGAGAATGCGCAACTTCAAAACTTTGCATCTAATTTTGCAATTTTTTTTTTTTTTGAGACAGAGTGTCGCTCTGTCGTCCAGGTTGGAGTGCAGTGGCGAGGTCTCGGATCACTACAACCTCCGCCTCCCGAGTTCCAAGTGATTCTCCTGCCTCAGCCTCCCAAGGAGCTGAGATTACAGGCATGCGCCACCACACTCAGCTAATTTTTTTTTTTTTTTTTTTTGTATTTTTAGTAGAGACGGGGTTTCACCATGTTGGTCAGCTAGTCTCAAACTCCTGACCTCAAGTGATCTGCCTTCCTCGGCCTCCCAAAGTGCTGGGATTACAGGCATGAGCCACTGTGGCCAGCCTAATTTTGCAATTTTTATTCACTTGTTTTTCTTTTTTATTAAGGTACTATAGGTGTAAAGTGTATTAGGTGTACAGCTTAATAAATTTTCCATATGCATACGCCCTTGAACAACCACCCCTGATCAATATATAAAATAATAGGATATAGATAATAATAGAATGTAGACTATAGAGTAATTGACACCAGAAGATTCCCAAGTGCCCCTTTCCCTGTATTTTCCCCATTAAAACTTAACTACAGGCCAGGTGCTAGGTGTAATCCTAACATTTTAGGAGGTCAAGGCAGGAGAATCACTTGAGCCCCTGAGTTCAAGGCCAGCCTGGGCAACATAATGAGACCCCATCTCTACAAAAAAAAGCAAAAAAAAGCAAAAACTAGTTGGGCATGGTGGTGCATGCTTTACAGCCCCAGCTACTCAGGAGGCAAAGGTGGGAAGATTGCTTGAGCCTGGGTGTTTGAGGCTGTAGGGAGCTATGATTGCACCACTGCATTCCAGCCAGGGTGACCGAGTGAGACCCCATCTCTAAAATAAAAAGAGCCACACATAGCACTTCTTGGCCCTTCATCCAAGATCAAATGTAAAAGAGCCAGCAGGGTGAGGTGACTCACGCCTGTAATCCCAGCACTTTGGGAGGCCGAGACCAGCCTGGGCAATGTGGTGAAACCCTGTCTCTACCAAAAATACAAAAACAACAACAACAACAAGTGCGCCTGTGGTCCCAGCTACTCAAGGGGGCTGAGGTGGGAGGATTACTTGAGCTTGGGAGGTGGAGGTTGAAGTGAGCTGAGATCACGCTACTGCACTGCAGCCTGGGTGACAGAATGAGACTCCATTCCCCCTGCCAAAAAAAGTGTAAAAGAGTGACACCTGTTCTAAGCCCCCACAAAGCCAGGATTAGGCCTGCCCTTGCACAGGAGTCTGGCTGGCTTGTTGGCTGCAGGGGGCCCTAGTTTGGGTTCTCCAGCCTTCTAAAGGCATTTCCTCTTGGACTTTGGCACAAACCAGGCTGTGATAGGTTGCAGGTGGAATATTAGGGTGGCCCTGAAGATTAAGAATCAGGAGCCTGGAATGGATCAGACCTCCAGCCACAGGGAGAGCCCAAGACCTGAGTCACCTGCAGGAAGCGCGGAGCGGCCACAAGGGGGAGATAGAGGCACCATTCAGAGATCCAGGGCTGGGATGGAAAGAGGGAGGATGGACTTGGTCTCAGGCCTGAATCCCAAGCAACCCCCTGATTTGCAGGAACCTGTCATTTACTGGATAGATACAGGCAATCCCCAAGAAACCTAGGATGTGACACAGTTATAGAAGAGGTTGCCTAGTATGGTCACATCTACCCCAGGCCACCGACAAGGTCTCGATACAGCGACCTCCTCACGCCACTCACCTTCACTTTTGTCCTCCAGGGCTTTCAGATGTGGTCCCAAGGCCTTTATTTCACTAATACTTGAGTGGAACAAAAAGTGAGCCTGTGTGTGACTAGGAAATAGTCTGGAGCCATGACACTCCATCCCTACCCCTGTCTGGGCCTCAGGTCCCCTGTGGATGTGAAGTCTGGAAACTCAGTATCTGCTTGGTGGCTGGGACACTTGAACTCATAGACTTTTTTTACATTATTTTCATTTGTAATTTTTGTGGATACCTAGTAGGTGTATATATGGACTATCTGAGATGTTTTGACACAGGTTTGCGATGTGAAATAAGCACATCATGGAGAATGGGGTACCCATCCCCTCAAGCATGTATCCTTTGAGTTACAAACAATCCATCTATACTCTTTAAGTTTGTATTTATTTTTTTTGGAGACAGAGTCTCTATCTGTTGCCCAGGCTGGAGTGCAGTGGAGTGATCTCAGCTGACTGCAACCTTTGCCTCCCAAGTTCAAGCAAACTCCTGCCTCAGCCTCCCAAGTTGCTGGGAATACAGGCATGCACCACCATGCCAGGCTAATTTTTGTATTTTTAGTAGAGATGGGGTTTCACCATGTTGGCCAGGCTGGTCTCGACCTCCTGACCTCAGTGATCCTCTTTCCTCGGCCTCCGAAGTGCTGGGATTGCAGGTGTGAGCCACCGTGCCCAGCCTTTTTTTGAGACAGAGTCTGGCTTTGTCACCCAGGCTAGAGTGCAGTAGCACGATCTTGGCTCACTGCAACCTCTGTCTCCCAGGTCAGGTGATTTTTCTGCCTCAGCCTCCTGAGTGGCTGGGATTACAGGTGCCTGCTACTCATGCCTGGCTAATTTTTGTATTTGTAGTAGAGACGAGATTTCACTATGTTGGCCAGGCTGGTCTCAAACTCCTGACCTCAGGAGATCCACCCGCCTCGGCCTCCCAAAAGATCTGGAATTACAGGTGTGAGCTACCGCACCTGGCTTAAATTATTTTAAAATGTACAATTAAGGCCGGGCGCGGTGGCTCATGCCCTGTAATCCCAGCAGTTTGGGAGGTGGGTGGATCACAAGATTGAGACCATCCTGGCTAATATGATGAAACCTGGTCTCTACTAAAAATACAAAAAATTAGCTGGGTGTGGTGGCGCATGCCTGTGGTCCCAGCTACTTGGGGAGGCTGAGGCAGGAGAATCACTTGAACCCGGAAGGCAGAGGTTGCAGTGAGCCAAGATCGCACCACTGTGCTCTAGCCTGGGGAATAGAGTGAGACTCCCTCTCAAAAAAATATATATATACAATTAAGTTATTATTGACTATAGTCACCCTGTTGTGTTATCAAGGTCACAGACTTTTCCTCCGTGGAAGGGAATCTACTCAGTCCTGCCCCGGCAGCATTTGACCATGGGGTTTGGAAGGTCAGGGAGCCTGGAAACTCTGTCGGAGTTAGACTATTGCAGAAATGCCTTCCAGCCCACTGCCAAGGCGTCAGGTCCCCCACCCACTCTGGCCTCCTCCAGTGCCCAATCTTGTTCTAGTCCTAAACCCTTCCAAATTAACCTCCTCAGGAGTGTCTCCTCCATCATGTACCCTAGCTTGATCCCCCAAATGGGCTTTTCTGACCCTGAGCAGACCAGTCTCTGTGGCCAGGTACACACTCACATACACACAGGACTCAACTCCAGCTTCCCTCCATCACCAATGTCCAGATATTTCAAAGCCGTGACTTTATTCCTGTACCCACAATAGGCTCTGCTGCTATAACAAACAAACCAAACATTTTTGTTGTTGTTGTTGTTCTTGTTTTTGAGACAGGGTTTAGCACTGTCACCTAGGTTGGAGTGCAGCGGTACAATCATAGCTCACTACAGCCTCCAACTCCTGGGCTCAAGTGATCCTCTTGCCTCAGCCTCTCTTGTAGCTGGGACCACAGGTGTGCTCCATCACACCTGGCTGATTAAAAAGAAATAAATAATTGGAGAGATGAGGTCTTGCTATGTTGCCCAGGCTAGTCTCAAACTCCTGGCCTCAAGAGATTCTCCCGCCTCAGCCTTCCAAAGTGCTGGGATTACATGTGTGGACCACTGTACCTGACCCAAAATCAACATCTTAGTGCCTTTGCGCTACAGAAGTTTACTTTTCACCCACAGAGTCCTCTAGGGGATCAGGCGACTTTCTAGGGTGGCTTGATGTCCACATGAGGTCTCAGCATTTCAGACTCCTTCATCTAAGTGTGAAGCTTCAGGGTTCTCTACGGAAGAGGAGGAGAGCATGGAAAACTGTGCATCTGCTCTTAGGACAGCACCTCAATGCTCATTGGCCAGAACTGGTCACACTGCTGCTCCCTAAGGATGCTGGGCAATGTAGTCTTCTGTGTGTCCAGGAAAGAGAAGAACTAGAAATATTGGTGAGTGCAAGTAATGCCTTTTACAATCCCAGATCACCTGCCGTGGAACCAAAGGCCTATCCCAGACTCCATCTAATCCCTGCAGAGTTGGAAGGGGGCATGCTTAGAGCCCCAAACAGGGCAGGATGCAAAAGAAGAGCTGCCCAAGAGCAGGGCTGGGCAGCAACCCGCTGAGGGAAGACTCCGACAGGCTTCCCAGGCCAGCTGCAGGGCATTTTCTGGCAAGAAGGAACGAGGGAGCAGAGGATTTTGGTTAGGGCTCGTCGAGCACCCCCAAAAACTGAGAGTGAATCTCCAAAAATGACTGCCTTGGGAAGATGAAGGGCCTCTGTGGAGCCCAGTTAGTTTTCTTTTCTTTTCTTTTTTTTTTTTTAGATGGAGTTTTGCTCTTGTTGGCCAGGCTGAAGTGCAATAGCATAATCTCAGCTCACTGCAACCTCTGCCTCCTGGGTTCAAGTGATTCTCCTGTCTCAGCCTCCCAAGTAGCTGGGATTACAGGCATGCACCACCATGCCTGGCTAATTTTGCATTTTTCAGTAAAGACTGGCCGGGCACGGTGGCTTGGCCGGGTGCGGTGGCTCATGCCTATAATCCCAGCACTTTGGGAGACTGAGGCAGGCAGATCACCTGAGGTCAGGAGTTCAAGTAGAGACATGGTTTCACCACATTGGTCAGCCTGTCTCGAACTCCTGACCTCAGGTGATCCATCCCCCTCAGCCTCCCAAAGTGCTGGTATTATAGGCGTGAGCCACCACACCCGGCCTGGTTGGTTTTCAATCACCAGCCCTCCAATTCTCGCCCACGCTGTCTGCCTGCCCCAGTTTTTCCTCCTTGAAGTGGCTGATATTTAATAGAAAATCCATTAGTGTCCCGTGATGATGCCTCATGCTTAGATGTAGGCTGAGAACATCTGGGTAATAACTGACACCGAAACCGCACTGTGGCATGGGCCCCAGGAGGGAGGAACTATTTTTTCCTCTTTCTTACATAAAACATCTCTGCAGCCAGCCATGTTCTCCTTTGAATTGAGGTTGCTGCTGACTTTGATTTCCAAACCGGCAACCTTCCTCAGCACGGCGCATGCATGGGGAGGGGGTAGCTGGTGCTGCCAGTCTCGCCTGCTCACAGGGAGGGGAAAGAAACAGAGGTGAGCTGGGGGCCTGCAGGAAGTACAATGCAAGGCTGCTTTTGGTTCAGTCCCATCCACATTCACTGAGTGCCTAATATGTCCCAGGTACTGTGCTTGAGGCTGGACATGCATGAGACCTCGGGTCATCACGCCTGGTGGGGGAGACAGACAGTTATACAGACTCATGGTGTGTCTGTGCTCAGATTCAGATGTGCACAGAATGTGACCTCTGACTGGAAGCCTCCAGTTACTTCTCCTCCCCTTGTGGAATCATCTAGAAAGCGGGTGGATATAAGTTCTGGAGCTCAAGAGGGAGCTCTGGGCCGAAGAACGAGGTCTTGGAGTCACCGTCTGGGGTTCTTGGCCGGAGCAGGCAGTGGCAAAGAGCAGTGGTACAGAAACAGCACATGTAGACAGCTCTGCACAAGAAAATGGAGAAGGAGCAGCTTTCGGGATCAAAGGAGGACTGTCTTTTATTTATTTATTTATTTATTTATGGAGACAGGGCCTTGCTCTGTCGCCCAGGCTGGAGTGCAGTGGTGTGATCACAGCTCACTGCAGCCTTGATTTCCTGGGTACAAGAGATCCTCCTGCCTCAGCCTACCAGGTAGCTGGGACTACAGATGTGCACCACCACATCTAGCTAGCTTTTTCTTTTTTCTTCTACCCCGCCCCCCCCCGCCTCCTGAGATGAGGTCTCACTCTATCGCCAGGCTGGAGTGCAGTGGCATGATCTCTGCTCACTGCAACCTCCACCTTCCAGGTTCGAGCGATTCTTCTGCCTCAGCATCCTGAGTAGCTAGGCCTACAAGCACTTGCCACCATGCCTGGCTAACTTTTTTGTATCTTTTAGTAGAGATGGGGTTTCACTATGTTGGCCAGGTTGGTCTTGAACTCCTGACCTCGTGATCCGCCCACCTCAGCCTCCCAAAGTGCTGGAGTTACAGGCGTGAGCCATTGCACCCAGCCTATTTATTTATCTATGGAGATAGAGTCTTGCTCTGTCGCCCAGGCTGGAGTGCAGTGGTGTGATCACAGCTCATTGCAGCCTTGATTTCCCAGTCACAAGAGATCCTCCAACCTCAGCCTCCTGAGTAGCTGGAGCTACAGGCATGCACCACCACATCTGGCTAATTTTTTCATTTTTTAGAGACAGAGTCTGTTTATGTTGCTCAGGCTGGTCTCTAACTCCTGGCCTCAAGCGATCCTCCCACCTTGTCCTCCCCAAGCTCTGAGATTATAGGTGTGAGCCACCATGCCCAGCTTGTTATTTATTTATTTATAGCTTGAGAGACTTGAACATGTATATAAGCTACAGGGAATGGAGAAGTAGAGATGCTGAAAACCATGCAGGCTGGGCGTAGTGGCTCACATCTGTAAACTCAGCACATTGGGAGGCCAAGGTGGGTGAATCACCTGAGGTCAGGAGTTCAAGACCACCCTGGCCAACATAGAGAAACCCCATCTCTACAAAAAATACAAAAATTAGCCGGGCATGCTGGCCTTTGCCTCTAATCTCAGCTACTTGGGAGGATGAGATAGGAGAATCACTTGAACTCAGGAGGAGGAGGTTACAGCAGGCCAAGATCTCTGTCTCAAAAAAAAAAAAAAAAAAGGAAAGAAAATCATGCATTTATCAGTCATTGATCATGGGCCTGTGATATGCAGGACAGGGGAAACAGCCATGAGCAACACAGACAAGGAACCTGACTTCATTGCTGCAGGAGCCTAACATTGCTGCAGGGAAAGAGACAGTAAGCAAGTGAATTAATCAATATGCAAGCTATTAAAGATCATGATAGGCGGACGTGATGGCTCACACCTGTAATTATAGAACTTTGGGAAGCCAAGGTGGGAGGATCACCTGAGGTCAGGAGTTCGAGACCAGCCTGGCCAACATGGTGAAACTGTCTCTACTAAAAATACAAAAATCAGCTGGGCATGGTGGCCCTTGCCTGTACTCTCAGCTACATGGGAGGCTGAGGCAGGAGAATCACTTGAACTCAGGAGGCAGAGGTTGCAGTGGGCCCAGATTTCAACACTGCACTCCAGCCTGGGCAACAGAGTGAGGCTTTGTTTCAAAAAATAAATAAAATAAATTTAAAAACAAAATTAGCCAAGCACAGTGGCATGCACGTGTGATCCTGGCTACTTGGGAGGTGGAGGTGGAAGAATCACTTGAACAAAGGAGTTTAAGGCCGCAGGGAGCTATGACTGTACCACTGCACTCCAGCCTGGGCAACAGAGCGAGACCCTGCCTCAAAAAAAAAAAAAAAAAAAAAAAAAAATGGGGCATGGTGGTTCACGCCTGTAATCCCAGCACTTTGAGAGGCTGAGGCAGGCAGATCACGAGGTCAGGAGATCGAGACCATCCTGGCTAACACAGTGAAACCCCATCTCTACTAAAAAAAAAAATTCACCTGTAGTCCCACGCCTGTAGTCCCAGCTACTCGGGAGGCTGAGGCAGGAGAATCGCTTGAACTCAGGAGGTGGAGGTTGCAGTGAGCTGAGATCGCACCATTGCACTCCAGCCTGGGTGACAGAGTGAGACTCCGTCTCAAAAAAAAAAAAAATGATGATGAATAAAGTGGAGACATAAACAGGGTGAGATAAGAGTGACAGGACCCACTTTGACAGGGTGGCCAGAAAAGGCTGCCTGATGAGGTGATCTTTGAGCTGAGAGCTGAATGACAAGTAGGTGGCAGGAAGAGAGGGTGCCGTGAGGTGTCTGTGGCCTCATGGCTTGGCCTTGACCAGGAAGGGGCTCGCCCTTTCTTTCCTTCCTTTCCTTTCTCTCTCTCTCTCTCTTTCTTTCTTTTCTTTCTGACCAAGTCTTGCTCTGTCACCCAGGCTGGAGTACAGTGGCACAATCTTGTCTCACTGTGACCTCTGCCTCCCGGGCTCAAGCAATTCTCCTGCCTCAGCCTCCCGAGTAACTGGGATTACAGGCGTGTGCCACTATGCCCAGCTAATTTTTGTATTTGTAGTAGAGATGGGGTTTCACCATGTTGGCCAGGCTTGTCTCGAACTCCTAACCTCAGGTGATCCGCCCATTTTGGCCTCCCAAAGTGCTGGCATTATAGGCATGAACCACTGCGCCCGGCCGGAAGGGGCTTTTCATCCTCTGAGAGCAGAGGATGGAACGGAAGACTACAGAGTCTGTTGAGAAGCTTGGAGGTGGATGAGGGTGAGAGAGACAGGGCCTAACAGCCGCAGTTCAGGCTAAAGTGGCACCCCACAAGTCCTCCAGAGAGGGAGATGTGAATGACTCATGGACTCACTCAGCTGCGCAGCCTTGCTTCAGGGTCAGCTCAGGCTGTCAGTGCCAAGAGACAACCAGACCCTCAGCCAACAAGGGACGGGCCTCACGGAGTATGTGCTTTCAGTGGCTAAACTGAGTAGCATGTGGACAATTCAAAGGTTTTTGTTGTTGTTGATGTTGTTTTTTGTTTTTGTTTAGACAGAGTCTCACTCTGTCGCCTAGGCTGGAGTGCAGTGCCACGATCTCTACTCACTGTAACCTCCAACACCCTGGTTCAAGCGATTCTCCTGCCTCAGCCTCCCGAGTAGCTGGGCTTACAGGTGCGTGCCACCATGCCCAGCTAATTTTTGTATTTTTAGTAGAGACAGGTTTTCACCATGTTGGCCAGGCTGGTCTCTATCTCCTGACCTCGTGATCCACCTGCCTGCTTTGCTTCCCAAAGTGCTGGGATTACAGGCATGAGCCACCGCACCCAGCCAATTTGATTGATTTTAATATGTTCACAAAATTGTAGCAGCCATCACTACCATCCATTTTCAAACAATTTGATCACTGCAGCAAGAAATTCTGCACTCCTTAGCCATCACTCCCTACTTCATGGTTTTATTTTCTTATTTATTTATTGAAATGGGGTCTTGATCTGTTGCCCAGACTGTATAGTGCAGTGGCACAATCTTAGCTCACTGCAGCCTCAATTTCCTGAGCTCAAGTGATCCTCTCACCTCAGCCTCCCCAGTAGCAGAGACTACAGGCATGCACCACCATGCCTGGATAATTTTTTACAATTTTTTTGTAGAGATGGAGTCTTGCTATGTTGCCCAGGCTGGTCTTGAACTCCTGGCCTCAAACAATCCTCCTGCCTTGGTCTCCCCAAGTGCTGGGATTACAAGTGTGAGCCACTGCCCACAGCCCTGCTAGGATCTTGCCTCCTATCTACTTTGGGATTTTTTTTTTTTTTTGAGACGAAGTTTTTGCTCTTGTTGCCCAGGCTGGAGTGCAATGGCACAATTTTGGCTCACTGCAAACTCCGCCTCCTGGGTTTAAATGATTCTCCTTCCTCAGACTCCCGAGTAGCTGGGATTACAGGCACCCACCACCATGCCCTGTTAATTTTTGTATTTTTGGTAGAGACACGGTTTCACCATGTTGCCAGGCTGGTCTTGAACTCCTGACCTCAGGTGATCCACCTGCCTTGGCCTCTCAAAGTGCTGGGATTACAGGCGTGAGCCACCATGCCCAGCGGAGATTTTCATCTTTATTTTTGGCCTGGATAGCCAAGAAACTACATACAAATATGGATGTTCTGCAATTATTTAGCCCCTACTGTCAGATATTTACATTGCTGCCAATGTCTCAGTGTTAGAAATAAGACACAGGTGAACCACCTCACTCATACATCATCATGCATGCGTCTTGTCCAGGATGTGTCTAAGATAAATTCCTAGATGTGAGATCATTGGGTAAAAGGATGGGCTTTGGACACACTTAACCTGCCTTCCAGAAACGTTCTCATTTGCACGCTCACTGCCAATGTGTCTATTTGCACGCTCATTTCCAATGTGATCATTTGCACCAACATGTCCATTTGCACATAATTTCCAACATGTCCATTCGCATGCTCATTTCCAACATATCAATTTGCACACTCATTTCCAACCTGTTGATTTGCACACTCATTTCCAATGGCCACACACTCCTCTGTGCAGACATGCCTTGGTTAGTATCAGCTGGTTTGTGTGCAAAGACAAAGAAACAAAAGTTTGGAGAGAGAACTGAGGGAGACAAAATTCAGGGCTAAGCTAACGTGCCAGGACTTTTTTTAAGGAGCCAGAATGTTCTCTGTGGGATCTCTTAGCAAATAGTATGGAAGGGTATGTAGTATTATAATAGTAACTAGCAATTACTGACTGCCTGGCATGGTTTTAAGCTTTTGTATTAATTCCTTTGATCTTTACAGCTGTCTTTGGGTTTGAATCCTCACCCCTTCACCTTGGCCCCGTGCTACCATCACCTCTACCAGCCTCAGTTTCCTTACATGGAAAATGAAGATGCTGGCCAAGAGAAGTGGCTCACACCTGTAATCCCAGCACCTTGAAAGGCCATGGTGGGAGGTTCACTTGAGCCCAGACGTTTAAGACCAGTCTGGGTGACATGGCAAGACTCCATCTCTACAAAAAATAATAATAATAATTAGCCAGGTATCTTTAAGTAGATGAGGGATTATTAAAAAACAAATTAGCCAAAGATGCAGGCACACACTTGTTGTCCCAGCTACTTGGGAGGCTAAGGAGGAGGCTTCAACCAGGAGCTTGAAGCTGCAGTAAGTTACAATCACTCCACTGCACTCCAGCCTAGACAACAGGGTGAGACTAAAAAACTAAGTTAAAATAAATTGGCTTAGCACACTGGCTGATGCCTGTAATCTCAGCACTTTGGCTGAGATTGTGACAATGTGAGGTCGAGGCAGGTGGGTCACCTGAGGTCAGGAGTTCAAGACCAGCCTGGCCAACATGGTAAAACCCCATCTCTACTAAAAATATCACAAATTAGCCAGGTGTGGTGGCAGATGCCTGTAATCCCAGCTACTTGGGAGGCTGAGGCAAGATAATCTCTTGAACCAAGGAGGCAGAGGTTGCAGTGAGCCAAGATTGAGCCATTGTACTCCAACCTGGGTGACAGATTGAGAATCCATGTAAACATAAGTAAATAAATAATTAAATTAAATCAAAAATAAATAAATAAATAGGCCGGGAGAGGTGGCTCATGCCTGTAATCCCAGCACTCTGGGAGGCTGAGACAAGAGGGTCACAAGGTCAAGAGATCGAGACCATCCTGGCCAACATGGTGAAACCATCTCTACTAAAAATACAAAAATTAGCCAGGCGTGGTGGTGCTCACCTGTAGCTTTAGCTACTCAGGAGGCTGAGGCAGGAGAATCACCTGAACCCGGGGGGCGGAGGCTGCGGTAAGCTGAGATCGTGCCTCTGTACTCCAGTGTGGTGAAGAGCAAGACTCCGTCTCAAATAAAATAAAATAAAATAAATAAAATGAAGATGCTAACCATGAGACCAGGTCCATTTTGTAGGGCAGACGTGAGGTTAGAAATGACATGATATGGCTGGGTGCAGGGGCTCACGCCTATAATCTGAGCACTTTGGGAGGCCGAGGCAAGTGGATCATCTGAGGTCCGTAGTTTGAGACCAGCCTGACCAACATGGAGAAACCCTGTCTCTACTAAAAATACACAATTAGCCAGGGGTTGTGGCGCATGCCTATAATCCCAGCTACTCGGGAGGCTGAGGCAGGAGAATCGCTTGAACCCAGGAGGCAGAGGTTGTGGTGAGCCAAGATCATGCCACTGCACTCCAGCCTGGGCAACAAGAGGGAAACTCCATCCCAAAAGATCACTTAAGGTTGGGAGTTCGAGACCAGTCTTACCAACACGGAGAAACCCCATCTCTATTAAAAATACAAAAAATTAGCCAGGCATGGTGGCACATGCCTGTAATCCCAGCTACTCAGGAGGCTGAAGCAGGAGAATCGCTTGAACCCAGGAGGCGAAGGTTGCAGTGAGCCATGATCGCACCACTGCACTACAGCCTGTGGAGGTAAACTGAGGGAGGAAAGGAAGGAGGAAAACAGTTCTCCAGGGTTCCACTCTGGATCCCTTTGGTCATTCACAGGACCCCTCCTTGCAGGTGGATGAAATCTTGGGGGGACCAGCCGACTGCCAAGGAGCAGGTGTTCACCTCGCTGAAGCAGTTTGCAGCTGAGCAGAGGGTGGATGACCTGGTGTGGGCTCTCACCCTGGCACTGCCCCGGGAGGCCTGCGGGCCACTCCTGGACAACCTCAGGTACTGCAAGCAGGGGGCAGGATGGACAGGCAGGGTGGGTCTCACTTAGGACCATCATTCCCCGCAGCCACTCCAGGCACCCCTGCCAGCCCAGGTGGGAGATGGTGGCCTTGCTCTTGAACTGCATGGCAACATACCTGCAAGACCCAAACAAGGGTAGGCCAAAGACCCTGCAGGGCCACCCTGAGAAGGCAGCTGTCGGCTCTGCCTGATGCCAGGGTACCACCTTGAATGATGGGAAAAGGGCCGGAGCAGACCTCAGAGAGGATCCACCTTCTGATCTAAAGTCACCACCTTGGCCGCACATGGTGGCTCCTGCCTGTAATCTACATGCTTGGGGAGGCTGAGGTGGGAGGACAGCTTGAGGCCAGAAGTTGGAGACCAGCCTGGGCGACATAGAGAGACCCCATGTCTACAAAAAACAACAAATAGTTGGGCATGGTGGTACATGCCTGTAGTCCCAACTACTTGGGAGGCTGAGGCTGGAGGATTGCTTGAACTGAGGAGGTTGAGGCTGCAGCAAGCTATGATTGTGCCACTGCACTCCAACCTGGGTGACAGAGCAAGACATTGTCGCAAAAAAAAAAAAAAGTCAGAGTCTTCCCCTGCTCCACCCCAAAACCTAGATTGTAGAAATCTCCAGCAGGATACCAGATACTCCCAGTCCAGCAGGATACCAGATACTCCCAGTCCAGCAGGATACCAGATACTCCCAGTCCAGCAGGATACCAGATACTCCCAGTCCAGCAGGATACCAGATACTCCCAATCCAGCAGGATACCAGATACTCCCAATCCAGCAGGATACCAGATACTCCCAATCCAGCAGGATACCCGATACTCCCAATCCAGCAGGATACCCGATACTCCCAGTCCAGCAGGATACCAGATACTCCCAATCCAACAGGGTACCCGATACTCCCAATCCAGCAGGATACCCGATACTCCCAGTCCAGCAGGATACCAGATACTCCCAATCCAACAGGGTACCCGATACTCCCAATCCAGCAGGATACCAGATACTCCTAATCCAGCAGGATACCAGAGAGGATGATGGCACAATGTGAGGGCAGGGAAGCCCAGGACTGTGTCATGTGGGGGCTCCAATATCCCCCACCCCCCCGACCGCCATGTGTGCTCTTGGCCCTTTGTGATTACTTTTCTTTTCTTTCTTTCTTTCTTTTTTTTTTTTTTTTTGAGATAGAGTGTCATTCTGTCGCTCAGGCTGGAGTGCAGTGGCACAATCTCGGCTCACTGCAACCTCCGCCTCCCAGCTTCAAGCAATTCTCCTGCCTCAGCCTCTCGAGTAGCTGAGACTACAGGTGCCAACATGCTTGGTTAATTTTTGCATTTTTAGTAAAGATGGGTGTCACTATGTTGGCCAGGCTGGTCTTAAACTCCTGACCTCAAGTGATCCGCCCACCTCAGCCTCCCAAAGTGTGTGGATTACAGGCATGAGCCACTGCACTCAGCCTGATTACTTTTCTTGTTTTGTTTTGTTTAGTTTTCAGACAGGGTCTCACTCTGTTGCCCAGGAGGGAGGGCAGTGTCATATGTAATCTCAGCTCACTGCAGCCTCCAACTCCTGGGCTCAAGTGATTCTCCTGCCTCAGCCTCCTGGGTAGCTGGGACTTCAGGTGTGTGCCATCATGCTCGGCTAATTTTTGTATTCTTTTAAAGGTGAGGTTTCATCATGTAGTCCAGGCTGGCCTCACACTCCTGAGTTTAGCCAGTCGTCCACCACGGCCTCCCAAAGTGCTGGAGTTACACCTGTGAGCCACGGTGCCCAGCCCTTTGATTCCTTTTGATGATAATGTGCCAAGAATCTCAGCAGACCCTAGAGGAACACTCTTTCACTGAATCACCCAAGAGCTGTTATTAACCCCGTTTCTCAGAGACAAACTGAGTCTCAGAGAGGTTAAGAGGCTGGCCTGAAGCCACACAGCAAATTGGTAGCAGTCATGGGACCGAGAGCCATGTTAGCAGTGCACTTTCTGCTCTTCCGCTCTGCTTTGCTCTAAAGTTTTTTTGAATCGGAGTCTCACTCTGTCACCCAGGCTGGAGTGCAGCGATGTGATGTCGGCTCACTGCAACCTCTGCCTCCCGGGTTTAAGCGATTCTCCTGCTTCAGCCTCCCAAGTTGCTGGGCACCACCATGCCACCATGCCTGGCTAATTTTTGTATTTTTAGTAAAGACAGGATCTCACCATGTTCGCCAGGCTGGTCTCAAACTCCTGACCTCAAATGATCCGCCCGTCTCAGCCTCCCAAAGTGCTGGGATTACAGGCGTGAGCCACCAAACCAAGCCTGGCCTGCTCTAAGTTTATTTGTCAGAAAAAAAAAAATCCTGGTGGGTCCTCACTTAGAGGAACCCAGGAATCTCCTGACGCCACCTGCATCCTTGGAGGCCCTCGCTGCCTGCCCGGTTTGGACCAGGCCCCCTCCGGGCCGGACTGCCCTCTTCCCCCCTGGATCCCGCCCCGGTTCCCCTCCTCACTCAGCCTCCGGGGCCCGCGACTGCTCCCCCATCCCTCCCCTCCCCCTTCCCCCGGCTCAGCCCGCCCCCTCCCCTCGCTGCCATTCACCCCGCAGCCTGCCCCTCCCTCTGGGCCTGGCCAATGTCAGGGACTGGGCTGGTCACCCTCCCCCGCCCCCACCCCACCCTAGCCCGGGCGCAGCTCTCCGCTCTGCAGCGGAGCATAGGCGACCACCACCGAAAGAGGCCACCATGAGCTGCCTGGGGTAAGTAAGGATGAGCCCCTTTCTGGGAGAATCAGAAGAGGGGGAGAAAAAAGAAAAAAGTTATTTCTAGAGCCGAATTAGCCTCGGAGATGATGCGCTGGCTCTGAGCGCTTCCTGGAGAGCTGATGGACACTCATCCCCCCGCCTCGCCCCTCCCCCACCAGGGCTGGGCAAGGGGGGGCGCAGGCGGCCCAGCTGTCCCCCAGGAAGTTGGCTCGCTCGTCTCCAGGCTGCTGGCAGCTGGGCTCGGCTGGAGGCCCTCTAGGTTCCCCTCCTTTCCCCACGGCGCTGCCGGCGTCTGTTCCTGCCCCTCTCCCGGGACGGCCCCACGCCCGCCTTTCCCAGCCGCTGCTGGTCCCCAAGCCGCCGGCAGCTGCGGGCAGTGGGTCGGGCAGGGCGCGGGAGGGGGAACCCCCTTGGGTGCGCTCGATTTAGAGCCTGGGCAGCGGGAGCCCTCGATGCCTGGGGGATGCCCGGTCCCTGCAGCCTGGTACGGCAGCCTCTGCTGTCAGCGCGTGTCAAGTGCGCTAGGAAAACTGGGGAGGCTGCTGGAGGAAGGGGCGGTGCCCAGCTGGGCTCTGCAGAGAGAAGGTTACCCTGGCAGTAGGGCTTCAGCCACCCCCACCTCTTCAAACCCCCCCTTCCCAAAAACCCCCTTCCCAGGGCTGGCCTGTCACCCATGGCCCCACAGTGCACTGGCCTCTAGGATGGCGGCGATCTCTGGGCAGCCCCATCTGGAGAAAGGTCAGAAGGTCAGAGGGGGCATGGAGGAGCCACAGATGCAGCTGTGATTCCCAGGGTTGGGTGCCAGTTGATGGCTAACTCAGCACACAGCAACCAGGCCAGGCTTCTCGAAGGAGGCAGCAGGAGGTGGCTGTGCTGTGACTTAGTGACTGGTGGAGTCTGGTGGTGGGTCCTGTGGAGCTGGGAGGACAGTCCCCAGGGAGAGTTCAGGGTGAGGGCAGTGCCACCCTGGCCTATGGCACCCAAAAGCTCCCAGCTGTGAACCACCCAACAGGGAGTAAAGGGGACCACAGAGAGCCCAACCACTTGGGCCCTATGACCCCCAAATCAAGGAGAGACAAGGTTTAATTTTTTAAAGAATTTCTAAGTAGAGATGGAGGTCTCGCTATGTTGCCCAGGCTGACCTGGCCTCAAGAGATCTTCCTACCTCAGCCTCCCAAAGTGCTGGGATTATAGTCATGAGCCACCGTGCCCCGCCAAGAGGCAAGGTTTAAGTGAGAGGTTGAACAGCCAAAGGATAGTAGGCAAAAAAATATACACGTGTGTGTGTGTCAAAGCTCTGCAAGGAGTTCAGGACCCACCAAATCAGAGAGGTATGGCCTCACTAAAGGGTGATCCCAGAGGCCAAAATAGAAGGCTTGGGGAGAAGAGGAGGGAGCAGTGACACCATGAAGCTGGGCCATCTAGCACAGTAGCCACTAGCCACACATGGTTATTTAAAGTTAAATGTGGCCAGGCATGGTGGCTTATGCCTGTAACCGCAACACTTTAGGAGGCTGAGGTGGGTGGATCACCTGAGGTCAGGAGTTCGAGACCAGCCTGGCCAAAATGGTGAAACCCTGTCTCTACTAAAAATACAAAAATTAGCTGGGTGTGATGGCAGGTGCCAGTAATCCCAGCTACTCGGGAGGCTGAAGCAGGAGAATCCCTTGAACCCGGGAGGCGGAGGTTGCAGTGAGCTGAGATTGAGCTGATGCACTCCTGTCTGGGTGACAGAGCCAGACTTTGTTTCAAAAAAAAAAAAGCTAAAGGTAATTAATATTTGATAAAATATAAAGTTCAGCTTCTCAGTCTCACAAGTCATATTCCAAGCACACAACAGTGACATATGGCTAATTGTGACTGTACAGGGCCAGGTGGATGTAGACCTGTCCATCATTGCTGAATATTCCCTTGGACAGCACTGCTGCTGTAAAGGGTGAGATGGGTCCGTGGTCACCACGTAAGCAGGAAGTCTCCTCTTCCTTCACCACAGCAGTTACTCCTGCAACTGGGAGGCTAATTTGGGTCTGTCCCCAAAGGGATCCCCGGTCTGATGAAGTGAGAAAATGGCTTTCTAATTAGGACAGGACAGGCAGTTTGGAAAGTGTGATGTGGCCAGGAGTGAACAGGAAAACAGAGTCAGCTTTGCTGTCCGCTAGCGTTTCAGGAAATATGGGTGGTGGGGTGGAGGGAACAGGGTGTCAGGCCGGGGGCAGGTCATGGTGGCAGCTGGGATTTGAAATCCAGACAGAACGCTCGCTGGCGGTGCAAACTCAAGCAGGTTCACTGACATCTATGGTTTGTCTGTAAAATGGGGTTGTTAGTTTCTGAGTGTTCCCAGCAGGCTTCTTGGTAGGAAACCATGTAAATGAAGTTGACCAATTGAAAGCAGGAAGGAGATGAGTTGAGAATATAAGGGTGGAGTGTGAGGGACCATCTGCACCCCATCACCTTCTTCTGCTTTGGTGCCAAGTGTAACAAACACAATAATACAGAGTTATCAGGGCTGAGCACAGTGGTTCACGTCTGTAAGCCCAGCATTTTGGGAGGCTGAGGTGGGAGGGTTGCTTAAGGAGAGTTCAAGACCGGTCAGGCCAGCACAGTGAGACCCCATCTCTATAAAAAGTACAAATAAAAAATTAGCTGGGTTTCGTGGCTGACGCCTGTAATCCCAGCATTTTGGGAGGCTGAGGTGGGAGGATCACTGGAGCCCAGGAGTTTAAGGCCAGCCTAGACAACATAGCAAGACTCCAACTCTTAAAAAAAAAAAGTTTAAAAATTAGCTGAGTGCCTGCCTATAATCCCAATGATTTAGGAGGTTGAAGCAGAAGGATTGCTTAAAGCCAGGAGTAGAAGACCAGCTTGAGCAACAGAGTGAGACTTCATCTCTACCAAAAAAAAAAAAAAAAAAAAAAATTAGCCAGATGGTACATGCCTGTAGTTCTAGCTACTCAGGAGGTTGAGGTGGGAGGATCACTTGAGCCCAGGAATTTGAGGCTGCAGTGATTCATGATCATGCCACTGCACTCCAGTCTGGGTGACAGAGAGTGAGACCCTGTCTCTAAAAATAAATAGGTAAAGAGAGTTATTGGGAGAATTCTATGAGATGTGTAGATAGACACGCCAGGCATAAAATATGTGTTCAATTAATATTGGCTTCTCTTAGAGAAGTTTTCTTTTTCCCAAGAGCAGGTGTCTCAAGTAGGGCACTGCTGACATTTGGGACCAGAAATTTCTCTGTTGTCAGGGGCTGTCCTGTACATTGTAGGATGTTTAGCAGCATCCCAGGCCTCTACCCTCTAGATGCCATTAGCACAATCCCCTCTCAGTTGTCGTTTTGCGATAAAATGCCAAGTGACTGTCAAATATCCCCTGGGGTGAACAATATCACCACTGATTGAGAAGTACTTCTCTGGAGGAATCTTAGGCAGTGCCTTTTGCTGGAACAGACCCTCGAGGGAAGTCCAGCTGTTGGCTGTTCCCTGGTGATCACCTGGTGACTGGGTGACCACCTCATGCTGCCCTGGGTCACCTGGCCCCACTGTGCCCATCCTGGGTAGCATGTCTGGATTTGAGCCTGGGCATCTGCTCCCTTGTTGCATCTCCTGTGCCCACAGCACGGTGGACAGTTTTCAGAGCCTTTGTCCACGCCTGGTTCTGGATTCTGGGCCACTGCAGCTGGCACAATACAACCAGGAATGGTTCCAATCATAGTGGGATGGCTGGGGCCCCACAGACGGCAGGGAGCTGTGCAGGCTAGGAGGCTTTTCAGCTGCTTCTCTCCCCTGGCAGGGCTGAGGACAGGGCTTGGGGGAGGGCATGGCATGAGTGAGCACTGGCTCTATTTCCTGGCTGCTTCCAGGGAGAAATGCAGCCCCAGGAGGTCACAGCAAGGTAATGGTCTTGCTGGGGCGGTGGGGGCTGCAGTCTGTTGGGGAGCAGTGTATGGATAGTACCAGAGACCGATGATCAGATCCACAGGGTCCTCCCTGTGCTGCCCGCAGGTACCCACTGGCTGCACCATGGGAGTTGTTCCTTTGAGTGGGACAGAGGGAAAGTCCCGGGGCATCCCCGCCTCTGCTGTTTCAGCCTGTCTTTGGAGAGGGCCTCATGCTGATGTTCCTGGTTGGGGGTGCCCCTGAAGAGCCACTCCCCAGGATGTGCCTTGAACTGGTTACCCAGACTGTATCATTTGTTCCTCAAACCTGACTCTGGGCCTCTCCAGTGGCAATCAGGACTCCTGGAGACATGACAATGCAAGCAGGCACTCTGGGGTCCCCCTCCTGCTGCTTTGCAGGGGATGGCAGGCCCAGAGCCCCCAGGGAAGAGTCCAGACTTCCCTTCCTGTCGCCTCCCTATCCTCCCCCTTTAATGCTCCTCCCCTCTTCTCTGCTGGCCGGGCAGGACGTGCAGCTCAGGGAGGCCCTCTATACACCCCCTCCCCCACTCACCTTGGGGTTGTCCCAGCCTGGGCGCCTTGTCCGCACTGGCACTAACTCCCCATGGCTCAGACATTCTACCTCCTCTGTGTTTTGGAATCCGGCTTCTTGTCCCAACCCAACACCCGTTTCTGGGTCCCCTCCCAGCATCACCCCTCTCCTGGTGTGCCAAAACCTTTGGAGTCCTTCCACCTCTTCTTGCCCCCCCCCCCCCCCCCCCGGCCCCCGCCTTTGGGCCCGGCCCCCCCCGGGCGCCCCCCCGGGTTCCGCCCCCCCCCCCCCCCCCCTTGAACCCTGAAACCCTCCCACGG
Source organism: Ateles fusciceps (assembly GCA_036589455.1). Classification (NCBI taxonomy): domain Eukaryota; kingdom Metazoa; phylum Chordata; class Mammalia; order Primates; family Atelidae; genus Ateles; species Ateles fusciceps. Next base: position 447,990 of record JAZHEH010000734.1, on the reverse strand, counting down.
CTCCCTCCTACTCCCAGAGTCGTGTCTCAGCTGCTGACCACGACATTCAAAGCCTCCCTCTCCAGCCTCTTCTCGGCCACAGCGTCCCTCCCCAACCCCCCCTCCCTACCCCGGGTAGGTAGAGAGGGCTTCTACTAGCTGGCCGACTCCTGCTGAGCCCTGGAGGCCCAGGGCAAAGGCCATCCCCCTCCGGAAAACCTTGCATGCTCTACCAAAAGCCGTCGGAGCTTCTTCTGAACTGCAGGGACTAGCCACTGTGCGGGGGTCCGGGGCACAGTGGCTGGAGAGGACGCAGGGAAGGATCCTGGGGAGGGAATAATGGAGAGAGCCAAGGGAAGTGAGAGCGGCGGCCTCAAACTTCCCCCAGTTTCCCCTGCACCCCAGAGTGACCAAAAGGGTCCCTACAGGGGAGAGGCGGGGCCACCGGGAGGGGGCGGGGCCACCAGGAGGGGGGCGGGCGCGGGGCTGCGGGCCCGGACGGTTCGGGAGGGGCCGCGCGCGCTCGCCGGGCAGAGGTGCGTGGAGTCGCGGCGCGCTCGCTCATCTCCCGGGCTCGGATACCCGCTTGCCCTTCGGCACCTGCCGCGCCGCGGTCCCCGGCTCCAGATGGGGAAGGACCAGGGCTTCTCTCGGCACTTTAGGTAGCTTCCCCGTCGCGTCCCGCGCCTCCGGGAACCGTGCGCCCTGTGCGCCACAGATCCGCTTCGGGCTGGTCTGAAAGGGGGGTGGGGCTGGAGCGTAGAGGGGCTTCCCTGCTCTGGGTGGGCAACCTCCGAGCCTGGGCGGAGCCCGGGGCCTAAGGAGGTTGGAAATAAACTGGGTGGGTACCGGGGCGGCGAAGTCTAAGCTTTGGGCGCTCAGAACCGGTGCGCAGCCCTGAAGAGTCGGTGTCGGGACAAAAGGCTGGGATTGAAAGACCACTTTCCTTCCTACAACTGGGCTGGTCGAGGGGGACATGACAGAGGGCCGAGACTGAGGTTGGGTGCTCTTGTGAAAATCTGGGCATCTCGTCCTGAGTTTGGGGGCACGACCTCTCCACTGCTGTGCTCCCTATGCTGAACCAGGGCACCTTGCCCCTTGCCACCAGTTCACTGGCTGATGATCAAGAGAAAGCTGGGTGGGGGAGCCGGGCGCAGTGGCTCACGCCTGTAATCCCAGCACTTTGCGAGGCCGAGGGGGGTGAATCTCCTGAGGTCAGGAGTTTGAGACCAGCCTGACCAACATGGTGAAACCCCATCTCTACTAAAAATACAAAAAACAGCCGGGTGTGGTGGTGCATGCCTGTAGCTCCAGATACTCAGGAGGCTGCAGCAGGAGAATCACTTGAACCTGGGAGGCAGAGGTTGCAGGGAGCCAAGCAGATTGTGCCCCTGCACTCCATCCTGGGCGACAGAGAGTCTGTCTAAAAAAAAAAAAAGAGAGAGAAAGCTGGGTGGGGACAGAGAATGGAGAGTGGGGGTGGTGGTGTGGTGGGGGGGGAGGGCAGTCCCTAGTAGGAACTTGGGGGTTGGATTAAGACCTGACCCTGGCAGAGAGAACAGAACTGACCTTGAGTGCAAGGTCATTGTGTGGCCCCCAGAGAGTCCTGTGGCCTCAGAGAGGCCTGTTGGCATAGAGTCCCAGGACAGTGATTGCTGGACTGCTAGTCAGAGGGATAGTGACTGGTGGCAATAGTTGCTGTGGCCCCACTGTTCTGGCTCTGCTGGGTCAGTCGATTTAGGGCAGATTCAGGGCTGGGGACCCTGGGCCAGACTGAGCTGCATGGAAGGCCCGTAGGAGCCAGGTTGGATGTCTGGCTTACTAGGCAGCCTTGGCTTCTGTCTCACCCCAAAAAACACCAAGTAAGGAAAGGGCTGCCCAATCTTCTTTCATCTGTGCAGTTGATGACAGCCTGATTCCCACCTGGGAGGGCAGGGCTTTTTCTTTCTTTCTTTTTTTTTTTTGAAACAGAGTCTCGCTCTGTTGCCCAGGCTGGAGTGCAGTAACTCAGTCTCGGCTCACTGCAACCTCTGTCTTCCAGGTTCAGGCAATTCTCGTGCTTCAGCCTCCTGAGTAGCTGGGATTACAGGCACATGCCACCATGCCTGGCTAAGTTTTGTATTTTTAGTAGAGACAGAGTTTCACCATGTTGGCCAGGCTGGTCTGAAACTCCTGACTTTAGGTAATCTGCCTGCCTCGGCTTCCCAAAGTGCTGGGATTACAGGATTGAGCCACCTCGCCTGGATGATAGGGTCTTTTCTAGCTGCTGCTGGAAGGTAGAGCTGTGATGTCCTCTTGAACCCTGCCCAGGTTGGACCCAGGGGTTGGGTGCATGGAGTGATGTCTTCTTCAGAGTCTGTGGCTGGAGCTGGAAGTGAGGTGGACAGTCTCAAGTGGGTGTGTCCTCTCTCCTTTGCCTGGGCATGAGGCTTGAGGTCTGGGAGGCCATGGGGAATGCGGAGGCCAGGCAGATGGAGGGCTTAGGCTCCGGAGACCTTGAGTGACCGTCTTGGGGGATGAGGCTAAGTTTCCAGCTTTGGAGAAAGCATTGCAGGTGGCTGGGAATGGGCACCAGGCAGAGGAGAGCAGGACATTTATCCCGGCCTTCTGGTCACCCAGATGATCCAGACCTGGAGCAGAGCTCACTGAGAGGACAGAGCCTCCTCCCTGAGAATCCACACCCGCTTCCTCCCACCAGGCAACTTATTTTGCCTGCCTGGCCTAATTACTCCTATCCACAGAGGTGGAGGGAAGCGTGGGGGGCCGCTGGGACACCTCAGAGGGGTTTGTATTTCAGCTGACTGCAAGGCCACTGATGCCTTCTCCCTTCTCCCCCATCATCTTGCCCTTGGCCGTGGCATTTGGTACAAGGAACAGGGAAGGGAGCTTTGGGAATGCACCCAGGGATGCCTCACAGGCAACCAGACCTTCAGGGGCTCTTGTCAGAGGTCCTGCCACAGTGCTGAGGCTCTGAAGGCTGGGCTCCAATGCCAACTGTGCTACAGGCCAGCTGTGTAACCGTGGAGAGCTACGGGTCCTCTCTGTGCCTCAGAATCCTCTGCCACAGACCAGAGAGTCCATCAGGACGTTAACTGCTGCCATTACTCAGAGATGCGGGCAGGCTGCTGGCGGACCTCCTGTTTACCGAGCCTCTCTGGTGTGGTGAGCCCTGGCCAATCACCGTGGCTCATGATTGAACTACAGACCTAACCCTCAGAAAGCCACTAAGGCTGGGTGTTGTAGCTCACGCCTATAATCCCAGCACTTTGAGAAGTGGACGTGGGAGGATCGCTTGAGCCCAGGAGTTTGAGACCAGCCCGAGCAACATAGAGCCTCAGCTCTACAAAAGAAAAAGAAAAAAAATGCTGGGTGTGGTGGCTCATACCTGTAATCCCAGCACTTTGGGAGGCTGAGGCGGGTGGATCACCTGAGGTCAGGAGTTCAAGACCAGCCTGGCCAACATGGTGAAACCCCATCTCTACAAAGATACAAAACTAGCCGGGTGTGGTGGTGGGCACCTCTAATCGCAGCTACTCTGGGAGGCTTAGGTGGAAGAATCGCTTGAACCCAGGAGGCGGAGGTTGCAGTGAGCCGAGATCATGCCATTGCACTCCATCCTGGGCAACAGAGCAAGACTCTGTCTCAATGGAAAAAAAAAATTAGCCAGGCCTGGTGGCATGTGCCTGTAGTCCTAGCTATGAGGGAGGCTGAGGCAGGAGGATCCCTTGAGACCAGGAGTTCCAGGTTACAGTGAGCTATGATCAAGCTGTGATCATGCTATGATCGTGCCTCTGTACTCCAGCCTGGAAGACAGAGCAAGACCCTGTCTCAAAAGAGGGAGAAAAACAGAGACAGAGAAGAGAGAGTTGCTAGCCCTGCAGCAGAGACCCACCGGCCTTCCCCGCACCTCTCATTTCTAAGATAACTCCTTTGAGAACAGAAGCCACAGTCCCTTCAGCTTTGAACCCCAGTTCCCGGCTGGCACAGATAGCAGGGGCTCCCTAAATACATGTAGGATTAAATGGAAAGGAGGCCAGTATTGGATGTGGAGCCTCATTCAGCTAAGGAAGCAATGAATCGGAGCAGGCTGGGGCGAGGGCCTGGAGAGACCTTAAAGGGACTGAAGGGGTCCTGGCGGATATCTGAGTGGGCAGCTGCAGATGGGGCTGGCCAGAGAAGCAAGCAGGAAAACTGAGGTGTGGTGAGGGGCTGCGGGAACTCAGACCTTGGGCTTATGGGCTCCAGTTCCCTCCAGCAGAACCACCTAGAGACGAGCTGGGAGACAGTGGGTTGTGGGGATCCCTGGCTCGGGCTTGGCCTGGCGAGTGCAGACGCAGTGGGGGGGGAGAGACCAGAGAAGGAAGACAGAGGCAGGAGGAGGACCGGGTCCGCGGATTGGCTTTGTGGGGCTCGGGCCCTGCAGAGGCCAGAGTCATGAAGGACGGTCTGAACGTGCCATTCCCGAGGTGCAGCGGGGGCGCAAATCCGAGCACCGAGGGGGGAGACTGGGGTGCCACTGTCTGCTGACTCCCCCAACCCTTCGCCACTCCTGGGAAGGGGCGGGAGAGCCAGGGCGGCGCCCGCGAGGACGCCCCTTCGAGCCACGGTTTGCCGAAATCCGGGTCCGGGGACGTGCCCCGACTACTCCGTCTTCGCCGGCAGGATCTTCATCCCCAAGAAGCACCGGGCGCGCTTCGACGAGGTGGTGTCGCAGGGCCTCCTGGGCAAGCTGTGCCGCGCCCGCCGGGCCCAGGGCGCTCAGCGGCTGCGCCGGAGCCGCAGCGAAGAGCGGCCGGAGCGCCTCCTGGTGTCCACGCGCGCCAGCGCCCCGCCGCGCCGCCCCGACGAGCCGCCCCCGCGCAGGGCTTCCTTGCTGGTGGGCGGCCTCGCTGGCCCCGGGGGCGCGCGCAGGTACGCGGGGCTCACAGGCACGGGCCGCGGACCCCTCCCTGCGGGTGGGCTCGGGACCGAGACCCGGGGAGAGTGCGCAGGGGCGGGGCGGGGCTGCTGGGGTGCAGAAGGGACCGAGAGGTTAAGGGGAAAGGGACACGGGACATCTCCCCACCCCCTGCGCCCCAAGGCCCCCTCTCCATCATGCTGCTCGCCCCTTCTTTTTCTCCCCCAGGACTGTCCGAGTCTACAAGGGCAACAAGAGCTTCGGCTTCACACTTCGCGGCCACGGGCCTGTCTGGATCGAGTCTGTCCTGCCTGGTGAGGGGTGGGTGGTTGCCCTAAGAGTCCCTAAGGCCCAGGATGGGCTGAAGGACCCCGTGGTGGCTTTCCAGGGTCATTGTACCCCATATAGGCTCCTGCTCGGCAAACTCTCCCGTCTACATAAGGTGCCATCCTTATGTAGACGGTGTCCCCTGAGTGTCCCAGAGCCAGCAGATCTGAATCCCACTCCTACCTAAGGTGCTTGAGGCCAGAGCCTTCTGCCTGAGTTGGGGCACCCCACCCCTGCGCCTCTAAATTCAGCATCACCCCAACCCGAGGGAGCCAGGTTCTGCATCCAGACCTTTCCTGTGCCCACAGGGAGGGTCAGGGCCACTGTCCAGGACCTGGGACAACCAGGACTGCGCTGGTGCCTACCCAGACTGTGCCCACGCTGAACTGGGCACTTGCCTGTCAGGCCAGACTCAGAGAGCCAAAAGGGCCTCAGGGCCTCTGCCTGTGACTCTCACCTCTGCCTGTGACTCTCTGCCTCTGCCTCTTACCCTCTCTGAATCTGGACTCCCCCTCTCCTGCCACCCCGCCTGCCCCTTCTTGTTCCTGAAATCATGCATCTTTTTAATTTTATTTTACTTTACTTATTTTATTTTATTTTATTTTATTTTATTTTTTTTTTATAGAGGGTGTATTTATTTTAAAACAGAGTACATGTAGAGGATGTATATATATATATTTTTTTTTCTCTTTTTTTTTATTGCATTTTAGGTTTGGGGGTATACTTATTTTATTTTATTTATTTTAATTATTTTTTTTTTTTGAGACTGAGTCTCACTGTGTCTCCAGGCTGGAGTGCAGTGGTATGATCTCGGCTCACTGCAACCTCTGCCTCTCGGATTCAAGCAATTCTCCTGTCTCAGCCTCCCGAGCAGCTGAGACTACAGGCGCGTGCCACCATGCCGGCTAATTTTTTGTATTTTTAGTAGAGACAGGTTTTCAGCGTGTTAGCCAGGATGGTCTCAATCTCCTGACCTTGTGATCTGCCCACCTCAGCCTCCCAAAGTGCTGAGATTACAGGCGTGAGCCACTGTGGCCACCCTATTTTATTTTAATGAGATAGGGTCTCCCTCTGTCACCCAGGCTGGAGTGCAATGGCACGATCTTGGCTCACTGCAACCTCCACCTCCTAGGCTCAAGTGATCCTCCCATCTCAGCCTCCCGAGTAGCTGGGACCACAGGCGCACGCCACCATGCGTGGCTACTTTTTTTGTATTTCTGGTTTCGCCAGGGTTTCGCCATATTGCCCAGGCTGGTCTTGAACTCCTTAGCTCAAGTAATCCTCCTGCCTTGGCCTCCCAAAGTGCTAGGAGTACAGGCATGAGCCATCACTCCCAGCCTATATTTTATTTATTTTATTTTATTTATTTTGAGGTGGAGTTTCACTCTCATTGCTCAGGCTGGAGTGCAGTGGTGCAATCTCGGCTCACATAAGCCTCCGCCTCCCAGGTTCAAGTGATTCTACTGCCTCAGCCTCCTGAGTGGCTGGGATCACAGGCACCTACCACCACACCTGGCTAATTTTTTTGTGTTTTTAGTAGAGATGGGGTTTCTCCATGTTGGCCAGGCTGGTCTCGAACTCTTGGCCTCAGGTGATCCACCTATCTTGGCCTCCTAAAGCGCTGGGATTACAGGCATGAGCCACCAAACTCAGCCTATTTTATTTTATTTTATTTTAAGAGATGGAGTCTCCCTCTGTTGCCCAGGCAGGATTGCAATGGCATGATCATAGCCCACTGCCGCCTCGAACTCCTGGGCTCAAGGGATCCTCCTGCCTCAGCCTCCTAAATGTCGGGATTACAGGTGTGAGCCACCAGGTCCAACCATGACATCTTGAAGAAGGCAGCCTCTCCAGTGCAAGAATCCTTTTCTTCCTGCCACTCCAGTGGGGCAGAAGTGTGTGTGCTCATATTCATTGTGGAAGGTGTTTGTAGGGCAGAAGTGTCTCCTAGAGCAGAATCGAACTCTCCCTCCCTGTAACCACCTGCTCAGAACTGGGTTACCTGCTCTGTCCTGCGCCGGTCCCCTCCCAGCACCTAAGTGTAATGCTCCTGGTTACACATCCCTTTGGTGGCCATGCCAATGCATTCTTTCCACATTCTGCATGTCACTGTCTCCAGTGTATGGATCTGTGAGCTGGGCATCATCTGATCCTATAGTCCCAGCCCAGGACTGATCCCATGCCTTTCCCGTCATAGGAAGCTAAATGGATGTTTATATGGAAACTTTTACAGCTGGGGAAACTGAGGCCTGTAGTCCCAGCCCCAGAAGAGCACTGATGTGTCAGGCCAACAGGCTTCGGACTGTTCTGAGACTTAATCCTGATAACTGGCATGTTCAGATTCTTCCCCCAGTTTGAGCATCACTAAATTTTTTGATGCCATATGGTAAGCAAAAAGCCCAAAGCTGCTCTGTAGAGAGCTTCCTCTAAAAATGATTAATCTCGGCCAGGTGCGGTAATCCCAGCACTTTGGGAGGCTGAGGCGGGCGGAACACCTGAGGTCAGGAGTTTGAGACCAGCCTGGCCAATATGGTGGACCCCTGTCTCTAATGAAAATACAAAAACTAGCCAGGCGTGGTGGCGGCACCTGTAATCCCAGCTACTCAGGAGGCTGAGGCAAGAGAAATGCTTGAACCCGGGAGGTGGAGCTTGGAGTGAGCCAAGATTGCACCACTGCTCTCCAGCCTGGGTGACAGAGCAAGCCTCTGTCTCAGAAAAAAAAGAACGATTAATCTCTCCTCTGTGGATATGGCTGTTCCAACCATGCCACCACCACCATCCCCATCCCGGTCTCTCCCAGAGATACTTGGCCTAGGTGCTTGTTAAAATCCAGGTGTGGCTGGGTGCACTGGCTCACACTTGTAATCCCAGCCTTTTGGGAAGCTGAGTCAAGAGATCACTTGAGCCCAGGAGTTTGAGACCAGCCTGGTCAACACAGCGAAGGACATGCCTGTAGTCCCAGCTACTCAGGAGGCTGGGGTGGGAGGATCGCTTGAGCCCAGGAGTTCAGCACTGCAGTGAGCTATGATTGTGCCACTGCACTCCAACCTGGGTGACAGAGCAAGACCCTGTCTCAAAAAAAAGAAAAAAAAAAATTCCGGGTTTGCTGTTCTCAACCCAACCCTCAAGCTAGTGATCCCATGTCTTTTTTTTTTTTTTTGAGACAGAGTCTTGCTCTGTTGCCAGGCACCAGGCTGGAGTGCAGTGGCGCGATCTCGGCTCACTGCAATCTCCGCCTCCCGGGTTCAAGCAATTCTCCTGCCTCAGCGTCCCGGGTAGCTGGGACTACAGGCACACGCCTCCATGCACAGCTAATTGTTTTTTTTGTATTTTTTAGTAGAGACGGGGTTTCACCATGTTGGCCAGGATGGTCTCGATCTCTTGACCTCGTGATCCACCCGTCTCGGCCTCCCAAAGTGCTGGGATTACAGGCTTGAGCCACCGCGCCCGGCCAGTGATCCCATGTCTTACCTGTCATAGGAAGCCAAATGGATGCTTAGATGGAAGGTTTTACAGATGGGGAAACTGAGGCATGGAGAGGCTCTGGTAAATTAAGGACCAGAAACTAGGATCTCCTGACTCCTGGCCCAGTGATCTTTGATACCCTGCGACAGCCTCTCTAGTCATGCTGCTATTCGAGGCAGGCCAGATTGGATTCGCCACCACCATCACTCCCTCCTCCTTTTCAGTCCAGGGAAAGGACTTCCTCCATCTCACCTCTCCCCAGGAAGTCTTCCCTGGTTGTTCCCCCTCTTCTCTGGACAGTTTCCATCTCCCCCAGAGAGAACTTCTCGCAATCTGAGAGTATATTTTATTTAGGCATTGATTATTTTCCCTACTTCTTTCTGAATTAAATTTAGAATGATGACTAATAAAAGAGGCAGAAAAAGGCCAGGTGTGGTGGCTCATGCTTGTAATCCCAGCACTTTGGGAGACTGAGGCAGGAAGATCATTTGAGGCCAGGAGTTTGAGACCAGCCTGAACAATATGGTGAAACTTCGTCTCTACAAAAAATACAAAAATTAGGTGGCCGGGCACCGGTAGCTCACGCCTGTAATCCCAGCACTTTGGGAAGCCAAGGCGGGCGGATAACTTGAGCTCAGGAGTTCGAGGCCAGCCTGGGCAACATGGTGAAACCCCATCTCTACTAAAAACAAACACACAAACAAATTAGCCAGGCGTGGTGGCGGGCGCCTGTAGTCCCACCTACTCAGGAGGCTGAGGTGGGAGAATAGCTTGAACCCAGGAGGCAGAGGTTGCAGTGAGCTGAGATCACGCCCTTGCACTCCAGCCTGGGTGATAGACTCCATCTCAAAAAAAAAAAAAGTAAATAACCCAGGGTGGTGGTGCAAGCCTAGGTCCCAGCTACTCAGAGGCTCAGGTGGGAGGATTGCTTGAGCCCAGGAGGTCGAGGCTGCAGTGAATTGTGATTACACCACTGCACTGCAGCAAGACCCTGTCTCAAACAACACAAAACAAAGCAAAAAACAGAAAGTAATTCTGAAACAAAAAGGAATCCCTGATGGGACCTTTCTATGCAGACCTAAGAACAGTATATGGAGCAGGGACTCGAGACGTACCAATGCTGCCTGAGTACTGCTCTCCAGACCTTGCTCTCTCCAGCACCGGGGATTCATGCTGTGCCCCTGCTAGGGGACCACTCCCGTGGTCCTTAGATCCTTAGAGCAGCTAGGATCAGAAATGTGCAGAGTCTATTACAGGGATCTGTCGACCTTATTTGACTCTCCTCTGCCACCCATACCTATGTATCTCTGTTTTGGGGGGGTTTTTTTGTAGAGATGGAGGTCTCGCTATGTTGCCCAAGCTGGTCTCGAACTCCTGGGCTCAAGCAATCCTCGTGCCTTGGCCTCTCGAAGTGCTGGGATTACAGGTGTTAGCCACCGTGCCTGGCCAGCTGTGGGTCTCTAAGTTTCCATTTCTCGCCTGTAAAACAGGACAGCATCCTGCTCTCGAAGTGGTACCCAGCCCAGCTGACTGGCACACCCTCTCTTGCTTCCAGGGAGCCCAGCTGACAATGCTGCCCTCAAGTCAGGTGACCGGATCCTCTTCCTCAATGGACTGGACATGAGGTCAGAGGCTATTGGGGGACACCAGAGGTTGGTAATGAGCTGCCTCACCCCCTGCCTCTTGGGGCACCCAGGCCATGGTCCCGATCTCTCACCAGTTGGTCCCCCAGGATCTGTCCCCTCTTCCAGTGGGAACTCTTGAATCTAACCCTCCCCCTCGCCAGCCGCCAACTCTAGCCAGGACCTCAGTTCATCCTTCCAACCAGAAAATACCCCAGCTCCATGCTGGGGACACAGAGAGGCACAGAGGTGGTCTTGCTGTGTAGCCTCTGTGGGCAGTACAGGGAGGTCTGGCTGGTGGCCGTGGACAGGGCTCACCCCAGTCAGGCCCTCCTGGGCCTCTCTGCTTGGCAGGAACTGCTCCCCACGACAAAGTGGTATCCATGCTGCAGGGAAGTGGTGCCATGCCCACGCTGGTGGTGGAGGAAGGACTCGTCCCATTTGCCAGTGGTGAGAACCCCATGGACACTTGGCTTTCTTGGTCCACAGCGACCCTGCCTTGGCTGCTATATTTGAGATTCACAGTGTGGAGGACTGGCTCTTCCCCTAAACCTGCAGCTTGCCTTCCCAGGACTGCCCCCTAAGTGGTACTATAAAATCCCAGTGAGGCTGGGCATGGTGACTCATGCCTGGAATCCCAGCACTTTGGAGGCCAAGGTGGGAGGATCGCTTGAGGCCAGGAGTTTGAGACCAGCCTGGGCAACATGGCGCAACTCTGGCTCTACTAAAAATACAAAAATTAGCTGGTCATGATCACACACACCTGTAGTCCTAGCTACTCGGGAGGCTGAGGCAAGACAGTCGCTTGAACCCAGGAGGCGGAGGTTGCCATGAGCCAAGGTTGTGCCACTGCACTCCAGTCTGTGTGACAGAACAAGACTGTCTCAAAAATAATAAAAGGGCCAGGCACAGTGGCTCATGCCTGTAGTCCCAGCACTTTGGGAGGCAGAGGCAGGCAGATCACGAGGTCAGGAGATCTAGACCATCCTGGCCAATATGGTGAAACCCTGTCTCTACTAAAAATACAAAAATTAGCCGGGCATGGTGGCGCTCACCTGTAGTCTCCAGCTACTCGGGAGGCTGAGGCAGGAGAATCAGTTGAACTCAGGAGGCGGAGGTTGTAGTGAGCCGAGATCGCGCCACTGCTCTCCCGCCTGGGCAACAGAGTGATACTTCGTCTCAGAAAAAGACAAAAACAAAAATGAAAACAAAAACCCTAGTGCACAGCTTCAGGGACCTTTCCCAGGGCTGACTCCCTCTATCCCTGGCCCCAATGTCAGGCAGCAGGCATGTCTTCCCATGCATGGCACTGGACAGCCACACCCCAGCTCAGGAGGTCTGCTGACCTCAAAAGCCAGCGAAACGGCACCTGGCCTGGGGACTCTGGGTCACTCTTGCCTCTCCCGCCTGTGGTCCCAGCAGACTCTGATTCTCTGGACTCGCCCAACCCGTCATCAGCACTTACCTCCCTGCAGTGGGTGGCGGAGATCCTGCCATCCAGCATCCGGGTCCAAGGGAGGACCTTCAGCCAGCAGCTGGAGAACCTGCTTACGCCTCCTGAGCGCTACGGGGTCTGCCGGGCCCTCGAGAGCTTCTTCCAGCACAGGTGGCTGGGCCAGAGCTGGGGTGGGGACCTGCCCTGGGTGGGCCCTAAGTCCTGCCTATACTCACATCCTAGTTTCCCTGCCTGAGCCTCCTCAGTCCCGATCTCCTGGGGGATGCTCAGAAAGGTGGCAGCTGGTATCAGGGGCCCCAGGGTGCTGGGCAATTGAGCTGCCCTGGAACAAATTCTGACTCTGACACCTCCGATAGCCACGTGACCTTGTGCAAGTCACAGCCTTCTCTGTGAAGTGAGGCAGATGGGGACCACCTGCCGCATTTTTTTTTTTTTTCAGTTGGAGTCTCTCTCTGTTGCCCAGGTGGGAGTGCAGTGATGTGATTTCGGCTCACTGTAACCTCCGTCTCCTGGGTTCAAGCGATTCTCCTGCCTCAGCCTCCCGAGTAGCTGGGATTACAACCATGCACCACCACACCCAGCTAATTTTTGTATTTTTAGTAGAGACAGGGTTTTACCATGTTGGTCAGGCTGGTCTCGAACTCCTGACCTCATGATCCGCCCGCCTTGGCCTCCCAAATACCTGCAACATTCTTGATGGGACCCACCTGTGGGCACTTGTCATGGTCCAGGCCCTTGGGGGATAGGGTTGGTGTCTTTCTTTGTGGACCTCAACTACAGCCAGGTGCATTTATCACACTCCTCGGTCCATGGGGTCATTTTCATGGTCTCCGAAAAGCCTGTCCCTTATCTAGACCTTTTTGTTTTCTTTGAAGGGCTTTGGTTTTTGGTTTTTGGTTTGTTTCATTTTGTTTTTGAGACAGTTTCGCTCTTGTTGCCCTGGCTGGAGTGCAATGGCGCAATCTCGGCTCACTGCAACCTCCGCCTCCCAGGTTCAAGCGATTCTCCTGCCGCAGACTCCCAAATAGCTGGGATTACAGGCCTGTGCACCACCACGCCCGACTAATTTTGTATTTTCAGTAGAGACAGGGTTTCTCCACGTTGGTCAGGCTGGTCTCGACGCCCAACCTCAGGTAATCCACCCACCTCCGCTTCCCAAAGTGCTGGGATTATAGGCGTGAGCCACCGCGCGCCCAGCCTGGTTTTGTTTTGTTTTTCAAAAAGGATGGTGGCGGCAGTCGGGGGGGTCTCGCTATGTTACCCAGGCTGGTCTCGAACTCCTGGGCTCAAGTGACCCTCCCAAAGTGCTGGGGTTACAGGCATGAGCCACTGTACCTGGCTTTAAAGAGTCTTAAGATGTAATTCACCTACTATACAGTTCACCCATTTAATTATACAATTCAGTGGCGTTTAGTATGTTCACAAATATGTGCAAACATCACATGGTCCATTTTAAAACCTCATCACATCAAAAGGAAACCCAGACCAAACACCTATAATCCCATCACTTTGGGAGGCTAAGGCAGGAAAATCGCTTGAGCCCAGGAGTTCAAAACCAGCCTGGGCAACAGAGCAAGAAGCCACATCTACAAAAAGAAAAAATTACCTGGGCATGGTGGCTCGCACCTGTAGTTCCAGTTACTTTGATGTGGGAGGATCACTTGAGCCCAGGGTTTCAAGGCTGCAGTGAGCCGTGATTGTGCCACTGCACTCCAGCCTGGTTGACAGAGTGAGGCCCTGTCTCAAAAAAAAAAAAAAAAAAATCAGGCTGGTCGTGTTGGGTCACTCCTTTAATCCTAGCACTTTAGGAGGCCAAGACGGGCGGATTGTCTGAGCTCAGGAGTTCAAGACCAGCCTGGGCAACACAGTGAAACTCTGTCTCTACTGAAATACAAAAAATTAGCCAGGCATGGCGGCGTGTGCCTGTAGTCACAGCTGTTCGGGAGGCTGAGGCAGGAGAATTGCTTGAACCCAGAAGGCAGAGGTTTCAGTGAGCCAAGGTCATGCCACAGCGCTTCAGCCTAGGCAACAGAACAAGACTTCATCTTCTCCCCCCCTCAAAAAAGAAATCATTGTGCTACATAGAGTATTTTGTGTCTGACTTATTCACCAGTTAATGTGTTTAGCTCTGTCCACATTGCTCTGTGTATATATCGTACATTGATTATAACTGCAAAGTCCTGTAGATTACAGTGGTGTCCAGCTTTTTATTTTTGTTAGTTTCTTAGCCATAGAAGTGACATCCTGTTATTTTAATTTGGTTTTCTTCTATTACTAATTATTTTAAGTATCTTTTAATATGCTTGTGAACTTTTTCTGGGATTTTCTCTATAAATTACCTGTTCATATCCTTTGTCCATTTTTGTTTTCTTGGACATTTTGTTCTTGTTGACCGGCATGAAGTTCCTTGTATATTTTATTTTATTTTATTTTCTGAGACAGGGTCTCACTCTGTCACCCAGGCTGGAGTGCAGTGGTGCAAATACAGCTCACTGCAGCCTGAAACTCCCAGGCTCAAGTGATCCTCCTACCTCTGCCTCCCAGGTAGCTGGGACTACCATACCCCCCTAATTTTTTTTTTTTTTTTTTTTTTTTTTTTTTTATTAGAGACAGGGTTTTGCCATGCTGTCCAGGCTGGTCTTGAACTCCTGGGCTCAAGTGATTCCCCCACCTTAGCCTCCCAAAGTGCTGGGATTACAGGTGTGAGGCACTGCCCCTGACCCCTTGTACATTTTATTTATTATTTATTTCATCTATTTATTTATTTTGAGACAGAGTCTTGCTCTGTTGCCTAGGCTGGAGTGCAGTGGTATGATCTTGGCTCACTGCAACCTCTGCCTCCCAGGTTCAAGCATTTCTCCTGCCTCAGCCTCCCGAGTAACTGGGATTACAGGCACCCACCACCACACCCGAGTAATTTTTTTACTTTTAGTAGAGACAGGGTTTCACCATGTTGGCCAAGCTGGTCTCGAACTCCTGACCTCAGGTGATCCGCCCACCTCAGCCTCCCAAAGTGCTGGGATGACAGGCATGAGCCATGACACCTGACCACCCTTGTACATTTTATTTTATTTTATTTTATTTTTTGTCTTTTTGTTTTTTCCTTTTTGTGGAGAACGGGGTCTCGCTATATTGCCCAGGCAGGTCTCGAACTCCTGGGCTCAAGCTATCCTCCCGCCTCTGCTTCCCTAAGAGCTGGGATTACAGGCGTGAGCCACAGCGCCCGGCCCTTGTACATTTTAAACACTGATTTCTCCTTGATTTTGAATGTTGTAAATTTCTCTCCCATGTTGCTTCTGTTATTAAGTCTGTTGTGTCTAATATTAATGTGTCTAAGTTGGGTTTCCTTGATTTTGCATAGTCAAACTGGCCACATTTTTGGTTTTATAGTTTTGGCTTTTGAAATTTTAAGAAGTCCTTCCCTGCTTCTAGGTCAAAATATATTCTCCAACCTTATTTTTATTGATTTATTTATTATTATTATTTTTATTATATTTATTTTTATTAATTATTATTATTTTGAGACAGACTCTTGCTCTGTTGCCCAGGCTGGAGTGCAGTGGCTCAATCTCAGCTCACTGCAATCTCCACCTGCTGGGTTCAAGTGATTCTCCTGCCTCAGCCTCCCCAGTAGGTGGGATTATAGGCATGTACCACCATACCCAGCTAATTTTTGTATTTTTATTAGAAAGGGGGCTTCACCATTTTGGCCAGCCTGGTCTCGAACTCCTGAGCTCATGATCTACCCGCCTCGGCCTCCCAAAGTGCTGGGATTACAGGCGTGAGCCACCATGCCTGACCTATTTTTATTTTATTTTTATTTATTTTTTGAGACAGAGTCTTGCTCTGTGGCCCAGGCTGGAGTATAGTAATGCAATCTCGGCTCACTGCAACCTTTGCCTCCCAGGCTCAGGCGATTCTTTTGCCTCAGCCTCCCGAGTAGCTGGGATTACAGGTGTGCACCACCATGTCCACCAAATTATTGAATTTTTTATAGAAACAGCGTTCACCATGTTGGCCAAGCTGATCTCAAACTCCTGACCTCAAATGATTCACCTGCCTCAGCCTCCCAAAGTGCTGGGATTACAGGCGTGAGCCACCGCGCCCAGCCCCCACTTCTCTTTCAAGGGCAGGGATAGGGCATGAGGCCAGAGGCTGTGGCCTGGAAGTGCCATCTTGTCCACCCCCACTCTGTCATCATGGTGATCCCTGAGTACTGAGCCTTGCCTTCCTGCACCCTCACCCAGGAACATTGACACGCTCATCGTTGATGTCTACCCCGTGCTGGACACCCCCTGCCAAGCAGGTCCTGTGGCAGTTCATCTACCAGCTGCTGACCTATGAGGAGCAGGAGCTCTGTCAGGAGAAAATCGCATGCTTCCTGGGCTACACTGCCATGACGGGTAAGCGTCTTCTCCCCTGCCCCTTCCCTGCCTGCAGCTGCTGACTGTCCAACCAACCAGGTGAACACCCTGGGCAAGAAAGCCAGACTCTGTCTCAAACAAAAAGGAAGGAAGAGAGGGAGAGTGGGAGAGAGGGAGGGAGATAAGAAGGGAGAGCCGCTACAGAGTTGCTGGCCCACAATTTGCTAGGATTTTAGCAAGAAGCTCAGGCTCCCTGCTGGATGGCACATCTTACATATCTGCCTAGACTCAAAAAAGTTGTATTTTGGCTGGGGCAGTGGCTCACGCATGTAATCCCAGCACTTTGGGAGGCTGAGGCAGGTGGATCACCTGAAGTCAGGAGTTTGAGACCAGCCTGGCCAACATGCTGAAACCCCTTCTGTACTAAAAATACAAAAAGTTAGCCAGGTGTAGTGGCAGGCACCTGTAATCCCAGCTACTCAGGAGGCTGAGGCAGGAGAATTGCTTGAACCTGGGAGGTGGAGGTTGCCGTGAGCTGAGATGGCGCCATTGCACTCCAGCCTGGGCAACAGAGCGAGAGACTCTGTCTCAAAAGAAAAACAAAACTATTTCACCCATAATCCTCTCTGGGCAGCAGTGACTTGGCGTGGGGTGAGCACAAGGTGTTGAGACTCTGGAAACTCTTGTCGTGAGATCTCTGCTGGGCCCCCGAGCTCAGGCCAGCTGCATTCTGGTGCTGCTCCTGGCACCTGGTTTCTTGCCCCGGGGCTTCCCCCTCCAGAGCTGTTCTGGCAGCAAGCAGGGCAGGCCCCATAGCCTGGGGTCCACGTATTGCTTCGGATCACATCTGCCCTCCCGTCCCTGTTTTGGAGGTCCCTTGTCTGGCTGAGAGGACAAGAGGGCCCCATGTTCCCTGCATGTCCCACAGCAGAGCCGGAGCCTGAGCTGGACCTGGAGTCGGAGCCCACGCCCGAGCCCCAGCCCCGGAGCTCCCTGCGGGCCTCCTCCATGTGCCGCCGCAGCCTCCGGTCGCAGGGCGTGGAGACTGGCCTCAGCTGTGGTAAGGCTGGTGTCGGGGTTGGGGGAACCGAGTGGAGCTCAGTTTTTCTACCTGCAAAACGGGCTTGGTGGCAGGGGAATCCCAGGGAATGGGGATAAGCAGGGCTCAGGAGTTGCCCTCCTGGGTCTGCCAGGCCTGTTGGTTCTGGACCAGGGGGCCTGAGCCTTAGAGCTCAGATATGGTAATGACATTGTTCTCTGGTAGGTCCCAGCGAGTGTCCTGAGATGCCTCTTTCCCCTGATCCCAGGCGAGCGCCAGGCGGGCGATGGCACGTCCCTCCCTGAGACCCCCAACCCCAAGATGGTGAGACCTTCTCTCTGCCCTCCAGGTGGGGTCAGTAGGAGACAGGGAATGGACAGTCCATAGGACTGGGCCCAGGAGACCCAGGCCAAGGCGCCTCTGTGGCTGCTTCAGGCTGGGGCAGATCTCTGCCTCCCACCCTACCCAGGCCTGGCCTCTGCCAAAAGTTAGGGCTGCAAGGGGAAGTAGGGTGGGCTGGACTCACCCCCACCTCCCTCCAGATGTCAGCCGTCTATGCAGAGCTTGAGTCTCGACTGAACAGCAGCTTCAGAGGGAAGATGGGGACCGTGTCCAAATCCCGGGCTTCCCCCTCCAGGCCCCAGCCCGGCAGTTGCCGCAGGTAGGGCTCCAGGCTCTGTCATCTTGACTGTCCGGGTGTTACCCTCAACCCCAGGCTCAGCCCTGGAGCTGCTTCTCTGCTCCATCAGAGTCAGGGTTGTCCCAGTCCCTCCCATGGCCCTGTGATCCTCACCTCAGCTGCCGATCAACAAAGTAGCCTGGGTACCATGGGTCACACCTGTAATCCCAGCACTTTGGGAGGCCGAGGCAGGAGGATCGATTGAGCCCAGGAGTTTGAGACCAGCCTGGCAACATAGTGAGACCCCATCTCTACTAAAAAAATACAAAATTGGCTGGGCATGGTTGCATATACCTGTAGTCCCGGCTCCTCAAGAGGCTGAGGTGGGAGGATCACTTGAGCCCAGGAGTTCAAGACCACAGTGAGCTGTGATCGAGCCACTGCACTCTAGCCTAAGCAACAGAGCAAGACCCTGTCTCAAAAAAGACAAAAACAAAAGAAAGAAAGAAGAAAAAAAAAGAAAGAAAGCAGATGTTTGTTTCTGAAGAAGTCCTGAGTTAGCATGTGGTTGTTGGATAAACTATCAAGTGCCTGCATTGTTCTGTGAATGCCACAGCTGGGAAGACAGTTGCTCTGCAGGTCAGAAGCCAAGGCCCCTGGGAGGTCCTCCTGTGAGCTCAGGGCTTGCTGGGTGTGGGAGATGCCCCGGGACCCTGGTCTGGGCCCTAGAGAAGCCCTTCCACCCTTTAAGTTAGTGGTATTCAGTGGCTTCCAGCTGGGTCCCCTGCGACCATTCCAAGGTGAGCTGGCATCCAGCCTGTCCTGGGGCTGAGTGGTGCTCCTGCTCACCAGGTCTGGCCTCTGGTCATGTTTGGAAGGCAGGGCCACCCAGGGTCTTCCTGTACTATGCCCAGAGAGGGAAAGGGGAGTGCCCCAGGACACAGAGCCAGCCTGCCCTGGGCCCTCTCTCCAGCTTGCACCTGCAGCCTCGGTGCTGGCTGAAGAGGGATCCTCACACTGCATCCCCCCACCAGGGCCCAGGACCCTGTCCGGCATCTCATGGCCCAGCGAGCAACTCCTGCCCTCCCCTTGCTACCACCCGCTGTGTTCTGGGGGCCTGGCCTCCCCCAGCAGCTCTGAGTCCCACCCCTACGCCAGCCTGGACAGCAGCAGGGCGCCCTCCCCACAGCCAAGCCCGGGGCCCATCTGCCCAGACAGCCCCCCAAGCCCGGACCCTGCCCACCCGCCCAGCCGCAGGAAGCTCTTCACCTTCTCCCACCCTGTGCGAAGCCGTGATACCGACCGCTTCCTGGACGTGCTGAGCGAGCAGCTAGGCCCCCGGGTCACTATTGTGGATGATTTCCTGACCCCTGAGAATGACTACGAGGAGGTGGGCATACAAGCAGGTGTGGAGGGAAGTGGATGACGCATGGTGTGGAGGTCTGCAAGGCGACAGTGTCCCTGAGCTCCTGCAAGGGCCTGCTGCCTTTGGGATCTTCCCTAGGCTATCCCACTCCCTGGCTCAAGCTATCCCCACCCCTTTCCCCAGGTTACCCTATCTCTTGTTCGAGGTTATCCTGCTCCTTGTCTGAGGCTAGCCTGTGTTCCCTATCCCAGGTTAGCCCATTCCTTCGGCCAGGCTATCCCACACACAGCCTGAGGCTAACCCATGAGACTGTCCTATACTTATCCCAGGCTGTTCCCTTCACAGCCTAAGGCTAACCCATGAAACACTGCCCTATCCTTGTCCCAGGCTATCCCCCCTCACAGCCTGAGGCTAACCCATGAGACTGCCCTATCCTTGTCCCAGGCTATTCCCCTCACAGCCTGAGGCTAACCCGTGAGACTGCCCTATCCTTGTCCCATGATCCTTCACCTTGTACCTGCTCTAGTCTCTCTGGGCCCAGCCTCACCCTCCCCTTGCCTCTCTTTCCACCACCAGATGAGCTTCCATGATGACCAGGGTAGCTTTGTAACCAATGAGCGGAGCAGCGCCAGCGACTGCGTCAGCAGCAGTGAAGAAGGCAGCTCCCTGACCTACTCCTCCATCTCTGACCACATCCCCCCACCCCCACTCAGCCCCCCACCCACCACCACCCCTGCCTTTCCATGACCCCAAGCCCAGTTCCCGCAGCTCTGATGGTTCCCGGGGCCCTGCTCAGGTGCTGGCCAAGCCCCTCACCCAACTCAGCCACCCAATCCCTCCACCACCCCCACCGCCCCTGCCCCCACCTGTGCCCTGTGCACCCCCCATGCTGTCCCGGGGCCTGGGCCACCGGCGGCAGCGAGACCAGCCACATGAGTGTCAAGCGCTTGCGGTGGGAGCAGGTGGAGAACTCAGAAGGCACCATCTGGGGTCAGGTGGGTGACCTGGGACCCACCTGTGCTCTGTACTAGGGGAGGATGGCTTGGGCGGGAGCATTGAAGGAAAACCCATCTTCCAGGCATCTTCCAACATCATCCTCCCTACCCCAAGCAGAGGATGAGTAAAGCCCCAGCCCAAGGACATGCCCACGCTTGGGGGCCGCTGCAGGCATTGAAGCCAATCTATGTCCCTAAACCAAAGACCCACACTGGGGACACCTGGAAAGGCCACCCTACCCATCCTTGAAACCTATCACTCTTGAGGCCAGACGAGTTCTCTTAAACCGCTAAAAGAGCAGCTGGTTCAAACTCCTACACACCAGCCTTCACTCTTTCACTTTGATGCTTAAATTTCTTCCTGCACAACTCTGCCACTGTATACATGAACACCTTTGGTGATGAAGAACTCACCACCTGTCAAGGTCTTTCCTCACTGGACAATTTTAACCATCCTTTGTCTTCCTCTGAAATCTTGTCTCCCCAAGATTCCCCTGCCCTGTTTTCTGTCTGTCCCTTGAAATCAGGCAGAGCAATCTTTTTTTTTTTTTTTGAGACAGAGTCTCGCTCTGTCACCCAGGCTGGAGTGAAGTGGCATGTTTTCGACTCACTGCAACCTCTGCCTCCCTGGTTCAAGCGATTCTCCTGCCTCAGCCTCCCAAAAAGCTGGGACTACAGGTGTGTGCCACCACGCCCGGCTAATTTTTTGTATTTTTAGTAGAGACGGGGTTTCACCATGTTAGCCAGAATGGCCTCGATCTCCTGACCTCATGATCTGCCCACCTCAGCCTCCCAAAGTGCTGGGATTACAGGTGTGAGCCATGGTGCCCGGCCAGGCAGAGCAATCTTACCCACAGACCAACCAACCTACGAGATGAACAAGGTTCACCCCACCCCTTTTTCCCTTTTTTTTTTCAGATAATTCCCCTAGAACATGGTTTCCAGCCCCACACTCCAGTGTCCATGTCCCTGTCAGAGATGTTCCCAGAAGGAACCCTCAATGGGGCTTGACCAGCTCTGAGCAGAGAACAGCGTTCTCACCTCCTTTGACCCGGACATCATACTCCTTTTAATATGGCAAGGGCTCCTTCCAGCTCCCAGGGCTGCCCCATCCCAGTGCTCATGGTCACCATCATCCTTAATCCCATCTTCTTGGGACCAATAGCGTGCTCTCACATGTAGTCACGCTAGGCAGAGGCATGCTTGTGATTTTTCCCCCACTGCCATCTCCTAAGTCCCAATTCTGTCTCCTGCCCTCTCAGCCAAGATATTATCAGCCCACATCTCCAGGGAACCTTTCCAAGTTACTAATAAAGAAGACCAGTGAGGCCAGGTGTGGTGGTTCATGTCTGTAATCCCAGCACTTTGGGAGGCTGAGGTGGGAGGACTGCTTGAGCCCAGGAATTCAAGACAAGCCTGGGCAACATAGATCTCGTCTCTACAAAAAATTAGCCAGACATGGTGGTGCATGCCTGTGGTCTCAGCTACTTGGGAGGCTAAAGTGGGAGGATCATTTGATTCCCAGAAGTGGAGGTTGCAGTGAGCCAAGATAGCACCACTGCACTCCAGCCTGGGGTACAGAGCAAGACCTTGTCTCAAAAAATAAATAAATAAATAAAAATAAAAAATAAAAAAAGAACTCAGTGAGACAAGGATACAAATAGGGACCTCCTGGGTCTCCTGGAGACTTCACTCCTGCCAACTTGGACCAATCTTCAAGCCTTGCTCCACAGCGTGGTTCTTCCACTGGCTACCAAAGGTGGACACAGGGATACAGGTCACACATCTGGCCAAGCCCAAATCCATCCTCGGTGTCCCTGCCCCACAGCCATGTTCTAAGACTTCATTCCCCTGCTTACCCTCCCTTTGGGTTCTCTCCCTGTGGCAGCTACCCCATCTTCACTCCCTGTGCCAGCCCCAGGCCATCACCTCTCATCTTCGCCATTCATCATAGCCATGTGTCCCACACCCAGCCCCTAGGCTTCCAGCATCAGCCCACTCTGCCCAGGGCAGCCCTAGTGAACTCACTGCCCCCAAAGGAGACCTGATAACAGAGCCAGACCCCTGAGCCACCTCCAGTAGCCCCTTACTTGGCTCTAGCCTCTTCACAGCTCCTTCATGCCCCCAGCTCCAGCCCCAACTTGCTGGCTTCTGCATGGCTAGAGTTCCAAGTCTGAGTCTCAATTGACCCTAAGAGGTGCTGGCTTAGCACTGGTGACTTGGATGATCTGGCTTCTCCTGCAGTCTCCTCCTGCTCCTTATCCCAGTGCCTGATGGGTGTTTTCCCTTGGGAACCCCCCAGGGTGGCCCTTAGAGGGTGGGGAGTGGGAGGCCAGTCCAGCTGCTGCTGCTGCTCCTACTCTGAACTTCCCATCCTCCCTCCCAGCTTGGGGAAGACTCTGACTACGATAAGCTGAGTGACATGGTGAAATACCTCGATCTGGAGCTCCACTTCGGCACCCAGAAACCTGCTAGTGAGTGTCCTGATGGCCTTGGGGGAACCCCAGATACCACACCATCTGTGGCAGCCCCAGGCTTAGCATCTCTGAGGGCTGCCGTGACTGCTATTTAACCTGATGCATCCTCAAGCCTTCAGTCCCTGAGTTATTTAATAGCTGGCATTTAGGCTGGGCTCAGTGGCTCATGCCTGCCATCCCAGCACTTTGGGAGGCTGAGGTGGGTAGATCTGTAGATCTCCTGAGCTCAGGCATTCGAGACCAGCCTGGGCAACATGGCGAAACCCCCATCTCTATCAAAAAGGCATGATGGAGGATGCCTGTGGTCCCAGCTACTTGGGAGGCTGAGTTGGGAGGATCGATTGAGCCTGGGAGGTGGAGGTTGCAGTGAGCCGAGATCGCACCACTGCACTGCGACCTGGTAACCTGGGTAACATAGTGAGACTCTGTCTCAAACAAAAAACAAAAAGCTGGCATTTATTGTGCAGTGATCAGATACCAGGGACTCTCATTTCTAAATCTCATGGCAACTCTATCATGTTGATACTGTGATCACCCCCATTTCCTGATGAGGAAGCACAGAGAGGGGAGGTAATTTGCTCACGGTCACATCGTAGACAGGAGGCATCCACAAATGTATCTTTCACGCTCCCCTGCCCTCAGTCTTTCCTGAGTATCTAACTGTCGTTGCTGGGTGGAACAGCCAGTCCCAGGATAGAACAGAAAGACCTGGCCTCCTGCAGTATGGGGTGTGCACAGGGCATGGGGTGGGTACACACAGGACCTAAGGGTTCCCGACCCCAGGAATGAGAGGACTATGGACATGTGTAGCTGATTAAGTCGAGGTCGTCCTTAGGGGGGGATCGTGGCTGTTGGCTGTGGCCGCACCACTCCTGGGCCTTCCCACGGCAACCTCAGCCTAGCCCCCTTCGTAAACTGCCAGTTTCCTTTCCAGAGCCGATGCCGGGGCCCGAACCCTTCCGGAAGAAGGAGGTGGTGGAGATCCTGTCCCACAAGAAGGCCTACAACACCTGTGAGGGTCCGGGGACTCCCCCCCCCCCCAGGGGGTGTAGAGGGCGGTCGGCGTCCGTTTCTCTGGGCCTCAGATCTGCACGGATGGATGACAGACATTAGGCGGTGGGGACCTGGACTCCTCTTGACTAGCGCGGTGAAGGCCCCCTCCCAGGCCCCGTAGCCAGCCAAATCCCACCTGGGCGCAGGTTCCGGCCCCGCCCTCACTGTGTAATCAACTCCCCCAGTTCTGGCCCCGCCTCCATCCTCCCCTCTCCCCTTCGCAGGCCCCGCCCTAGTCCCTGGCCGGACCCCCATAGACCCCACCCACCTCCTTGGTCTAGCGCCTCGAGAACCCCCGCCCTCACCTCTTAATCGGTCGCTGAAAGACCATCTCTATTCTGGGCCCGCCCATGCCCTGGCCCCCTAGGGCACCCCCCGCAGGCCCAGTCCCCGTTCCTTGTCCCCTCCCTTCAGTCTCCGCCCTGTAGCCCGAGCCCATCTGGAAGCTCCGCCCTGATCCCCCCTCCCGCTCAGCTCAATGAGCAGCCCCGCCCCCTTCCTTGCTCCTTCCCCCCCCCAGGCTCCTCCCAGTAGCCCAGGCCCATCCCGAAGCCCGGCCCTCTCCCTACGGGACCCCGCCCTACTTCCACCCGGGCCCTGCCCCAGTTTACCCGCAGACCCCTCCCTGTTTGTTGTCCCCAACCCATCTAGAGTTTCTCCAGTAGCCCAGGCCCCGCCCCAGCTCTCCCTCGCGGTTCTGCCCGCTTTCCTTGTCCCCTACCCCTTCAGACTCCCCCGCTGTAGCCTGGGCCAAACGTGGAAGCCCCGCCCTTTTCCTGCCGGGCCCCGCCCTCTCCAGGCCCCTGCTCAGCGAGCGGCCCCGCCCCCTTTCCTCCCAGGCTCGTCCACTTAGCCCAGGCCAATCCTGAAGCCCGTCCTCTCCCAACCCGGGACCCGCCTCAGCTCATCCTCTGGTACCCGCCCCGTTTCTTGTCCCTCCAGCCTCAAGGCCCCGCCCTCTCTCCTGGGCCCCGCCCCTGCCCGCCCTCTTCCCCGCCCTTGCACCGCCCCGGTCCCGCCCCCGCCCCTCTTGGCCCCGCCCAGCTCACCGCACCGCCCCTCCCGCAGCCATTCTGCTGGCGCACCTGAAGCTGAGCCCGGCCGAGCTGCGCCAGGTGCTGATGAGCATGGAGCCCCGGCGCCTGGAGCCCGCGCATCTGGCGCAGCTGCTGCTCTTCGCGCCCGACGCCGACGAGGAGCAGCGCTACCAGGCCTTCCGCGAGGCGCCCGGCCGCCTCAGCGAGCCGGACCAGTTCGTCCTGCAGGTGCCGCGGCCATAACCCTGCCCTAAGACCGGCTCCATCGGGGCTGTCGCTGTGACTAGGGATGCTGGGGTCCCTTGCCCCTTCGGGGGCCGCCATTGCGCCCAGGCCTCTGAGTCCCAGCTTAACACCTTTAATAGCAAGGTCCCATCAGGGGTCCAAGGTACATGGGAGGTGGGCTCCCCCAGGGTTCGTGCTCATTCTTCCTACTGGAATATCGGGCCCAAGCAGCCAGCAGACCCCCACCTCAAAGCCTGCAGTGGGGCAGAGGGTCCCAGGCAGGGGGATGGGTGAATCTGGCTCTGCCTTCGAGGCAGATGCTGTCCGTTCCCGAATACAAGACGCGCCTGCGCAGCCTCCACTTCCAGGCCACCCTGCAGGAGAAGACAGAGGAGATCCGAGGCAGCCTCGAATGCTTGCGCCAGGCCTCCCTGGAGCTCAAAAACAGCCGGAAGCTTGCCAAGATCCTGGAGGTCAGTGGGCATACCCTCCCTGGGCACCCTACCTGCTTCTCTGTCTCCCGGGGCTTCCTGCCTGGAGGTCCATCCAGACAGCAGGATGGGTTGGTGCTGGGGTGAGGACGGGACCTGCCCACCTTCTTGTCCACAGTTTGTGTTGGCCATGGGCAACTATCTCAACGACGGACAGCCCAAAACCAATAAGACCACCGGCTTCAAGATCAACTTTCTGACAGAGGTGAGGGCGCCAGCCAGCAGCAATTGCCTGGTTTGCTCTATCAGCAAGGCACTGACACCAAGCCTAGCTCAGTTGTGGCAGAGGGCAGGAGAGGACATCGTGACCAAGGAGGGCTCTCCCCCTAGCAGGAAAAGGTGGCTGCATTGAAGCCAGGATGTGACCGTGGCAAAGGTTGGGGTAGGGCGGGGTGGGGGAACACACTCCCAGGATCTGGAAAATGGAGGGAGGGAAGGGAGTTGGAAAGGGAGTGTCAAAGGCTGGGGACTGGGCTGGGTGCTGTGACACATGCCTGTAATCCCAGCACTTTGGGAGGCCAAGGTGGGATGATCGCTTGAGGCCAGGAGTTGGAGACCAGCCTGGACAACATAGCAAGACTCCAGTTCTACAAAAATAATTAGCCAGCCATGATGCATGCCTGTAGTCCAAGCTACTGAGAAGGCTGAAGTGGAAGGATCATTTGAGCCTAGGAGTTCAAGGCTACAGTGAGCTATGATGGAGCCACTGCACTCTAGCCTGGGCAAGAGAGCAAAACCCTGCCTTTTTTTTTTTTTTTTTTTTTTGAGAGGGAGTCTCACTCTGTCTGCCCAGGCTGGAGTGCAGTGGCACAATCTTGCCTCACTGCAACCTCCACCTCCTGAGTTCAAGCAATTCTTTTGCCTCAGCCTCCCGAGTAGCTGGGACTACAGGCGTGCCACCATGCCCGGCTCTTTTGTATTTTTAGTAGAGATGGGGTTTTGCCATATTGGCCAGGCTGGTCTCAAACTCCTGACCTCGTGATCTACCTGCCTCAGCCTCCCAAAGTGTTGGGATTACAGGCGTGAGCCACTGCGCCCAGCCGACCCTGCTATTTAAAAAAAAAAAGAGAGAGAAACCAATAATTGATCATTGATGCCATAGTAGTCCAGTAGAAGCTGAGCCCATGTGACCATATCTGATGGGGTCCTTGACCGGGATGTATGTGGGGGGTCACTTGCAGCTGAACTCCACCAAGACAGTGGATGGGAAGTCCACCTTCCTGCACATCCTTGCCAAATCGCTGAGCCAGCACTTCCCTGAACTCCTGGGCTTTGGTCAGGACCTGCCCACTGTGCCCCTGGCTGCCAAAGGTATGCTAGGTGGGTCGGCGGGAGGGCAAAGGCATACTGTCCTGGGCTGGGAGAGCGGCCCCATGTGGCCTCTGTCCTCTTCCCTACAGTGAACCAACGGGCCCTGACCAGCGACCTGGCTGACCTCCATGGCACTATCAGCGAGATACAGGACGCCTGCCAGAGCATTTCCCCCCTCCAGCGAGGACAAGTTTGCAGTGGTCATGTCGGCATCCTCTGAGCAGCCTGTCCCTGCACCAGTCTGGATCCTGGGGTGGTTGGGTAGAACTGGCTATGGCTCCGCGGGCCACTGGAGACCTTGACTCCCAGCAGAGATTCTGGGCACAGGCTGCTGTGCACACAGGGGTCCTGAAAGAGGCTCCATCCTGCGTTGTTTATTGATGGATTGGTTGATTGATTGAGACAGGATCTCACTCTGTCGCCCAGGCTACACCTGGCTAGTTTTTGTATGTTTAGTAGAGACAACATTTTGCCATATTGCCCAAGCTGGTCTCAAACTCCTGAGCTTAAGTGATCTGCCTGCCTCAGCCTCCCAGTACTGGGTTTACAGCATGAGCTGCAATGCTGGGCTCCATCCTGGGTTATTTATTTTATTTTATTTTATTTTTTGAGATAGAGCCTTGCCCAGGCTGGAGTGCAGTTGTGTGATCTTGGCTCACTGCAGCCTCCACCTCCCGGGTTCAAGCTATTCTTCCGCCTTAGCCTCCCAAGTAGCTGGGATTACAGGCGCCCACCCCCACACCCGGCTTATTTTTGTATTTTTAGTAGAGACAGGTTTTTTTCCACCATGTTGGCCAGGCTGATCTCGAACTCCTGACCTCAGGTGATCCACCTGCCTCGGCCTCTCAGAGTGCTGGAATTACAGGCGCCCACCACCACACCCGGCTTATTTTTGTATTTTTAGTAGAGACAGGTGTTTTTTTCACCATGTTGGCCAGGCTGATCTCGAACTCCTGACCTCAGGTGATCCACCTGCCTCGGCCTCTCAGAGTGCTGGAATTACAGGCGCCCACCACCACACCCAGCTTATTTTTGTATTTTTAGTAGAGACAGGTGTTTTTTTCACCATGTTGGCCAGGCTGATCTCGAACTCCTGACCTCAGGTGATCCACCTGCCTCGGCCTTTCAGAGTGCTGGGATTACAGGCATCAGCCACCACGCCCGACTCTGGGTCATTTATAATCCAAGTGCTATGCCAAGTTTGTGTGTAACTGAAGCCAGAGCTCTTCTGAGTGCCCCAAAGCCACTGTCTCATCTGTCCTCTGGGGCGGTGGAGCCCAGAGCTAAGTCTCAAGATTACAAGGAGCGGCCTGTCAGGCCCTACCAGCCAAAGGCAGCCAGGAGGGTGGGACATTCCCACTGAACCCCCCAGCAGGGCCTGGCCAGTGGGCGACAGAATCCCAGATGGGAAGACAGGAAAGAAGGGCGTGTGGCACTTCTCCCTGCTCCTGCTCTCTAGCTCCAAAACCTCTTGGCAGGGAACACAGGGTTTTCCCTAAGGCTGAAGCTAGGTAAGGAGGAGAACTCTTGGGGCTGTGCCTGTGACCAGTGCAGTGGGTGATGAAAGCCCCTGTAATGTATCTCTGATTGCAGCACATGGGGTCTGGTGGCGGTGAGTGTCTGAGTAGAAATTTGATGTCAGATCCACCCCCACCACTTCCTCTCAGGCAGGAGATCTACAGAGAATCACTAAGCAAACTCTGCAGGTTGGGCAAGGTGCTTCTCATCCTCGTCTCCTTTCACCCACTTAACACCCACGTGTTTTGCAGATGTGAAAACTGAGGCTGTTCAGGTGAGGGTTAGTCCACTCTAGCATCCCTCAGTCCAGGGGTACTGGCCTGCTTCCTTGGGCTTCGAGGTCCCCAGAGAGAAGATGGATGGTCACATTCAAGGATAGCCTCTGGGCCAGGTGCAGTGGCTCATGCCTGTAATCCCAGCACTTTGGGAGGCCAAGGGTGAGAGATTGCTTGAGACCAGTAGTTTGAGACCAGCCTGGGCAACATAGCAGGGCCATGTCTCTGCAAAAGAATTTGAAAATGAGGCTGGGCGTGGTAGTTCACATCTGTAATCCCAGCACTTTGGGAGGCCAAGGCGGGCGGATGATCTGACGTCAAGAGTTTGAGACTGGCCTGGCCAACATGATGAAACCTTGTCTCTATTAAAAATGCAAAAATTAGCTGGATGTGGTAGCGCCCGCCTGTAGTGCCAGCTACTCCAGAGGTTGAGGCAGGAGAATTGCTTGAACCTGGGAGATGGGGGTTGCAGTGAGTCGAGATTGCGCCACTGAACTCCAGCCTGGGCGACAGGGAGACTGTGTCTTAAAAACAAAAAAAAAGAATTTGAAAATGAGCCCAGCATGATGGTGCATGCCTGGAGTCCCAGCTACTTGGGAGGCTGAGGCTAGAGGATCACTTGAACCCAGGAGTTCAAGGTTGCAGTGAGGTATGATCACACCACTGCCCTCTAGCTGGGTGAGAGAGTAACTGTCTCAAATATAAAATGAAAGCAGGCCAGGCACAGTGGCTCACGCCTGTAATTCCAGCATTTTGGGAGGCCAAGGAGGGCAGATCACCTGAGGTCGGGAGTTCAAGACCAGCCTGGCCAACATGGTGAAACCCCATCTCTACTAAAAATACAAAAATTTTCTGGGCATCATGCCATGTGCCTGTAATCCCAGCTACTCCAGAGGCTGAGGTAAGAGAATCACTTGAACCTGGGATGTGGAGGTTGCAGTGAGCCACAATGCCACTGCATTCCAGCCTGGGCAACAGAGCCAGACTCAGTCTCAAAATAAATAAATACATAACATTAATTAATTAATTAAAGGCAGCCTCTGCAAAGGAAATTGACCTGGCATATCAGGCAGGCATAGGCCCAAGTCCTGACTCATTTGCTTGCCTGCTGTGGGACTTTGGGCAAGTCACTTACCCTCTCTGAGCCCAGTTTCCTCCTCAGGAAAAAGAGAGGTCATGAAAACCCCTACCACAGTGGTTATTAATTGATTGTGATGCTGGTGGGTTCAACCACGGCTCAGGCACCACAGTGCTTGCTGTGTGATCTTGGGCCAGTTGCTGAAGTCCTCTGTGCTTTAATTTGTTCGCATGTAAAATAGAGAAAATCTACCTGGTAGAGGTGTTACGATTCAACAAGCTTGGAACAAAGCTTGGCACAGTTTTAAGTGCTGAAAAAACAATAGCAATTCAGCCGCTGAATCTTTTTGCCGAACTGAGCGTGTGTCAGATGCTATTCTGAGCCCTGGAGTTATATGCAGGGAACAAGCTTGCACTTGGGCAGTAGGAAATGAACTTGTGAACAATTTCAGATCACGACAAATGTGCTAGAAAGAGGGTAAGGCCTAAGGCCAGGTGCAGTGGCTCATGCCTGTAATCCCCAGCACTTTGGGAGGCCAAAGTGGGAGGATTACTTGAGCTCAGGAGTTCGAGACCACCTGGGCAACACAGACCCAGTCTCTATTTTAAAAATCAAAAAATTAGCTGGGTATGGTGGTGTGAGCCTCTGATCCCAGCTACTCGGGAGGCTGAGGTGGGAGGATCACTTGAGCCTGGGAGGTAGAGGCTGCAATGACCTGTAAGCCGTGAACATGCCACTGCACTCCAGCCTAAGCCACAGAATAAGACTCAGGCTCAAAAAAAAAAAAAAAAAAAAAAAAAAAGAAGTAAGGCCTAGAGAGTGACAGGTAACAGAGGGACTGTAAGTGGGTAGTTGGGGAAGAAGGTGGCGGTGGAGGTCTCTGATCAGAGACCCAGGGAAGACAGAGCCTGCAGAAAGAGCAGGGGTGAAAGGCCTGAGGCTGGACTGGCTGCAGCCAGTTGCAGGATGAGATTAGTGGCCAGTGGGACTAGAGTCCCTGAACAGGGCCCTGTTCCCCATTGGACACAGGGCCTGGCCTTGGAAGGACTTAGGCTAAGTGGGAGTGGGGCAGCTAGGGGCCTGTCTGTCTGGGGCCACCACCCAAGACCCTGAGGGCACCGGCGGGCTGGCTGTTTCCTTAACCCAGGCCTGTCAGTCCTTCCTGGAGACGGCCCAGCCGGCGCTTCGGGTGTTGGACGGGCTGCAGCGCGAGGCCATGGAGGAGCTGGGCAAGGCGCTGGCCTTCTTCGGGGAGGATTCCAAGGCCACCACCTCCGAGGCTTTCTTCGGTATCTTCGCAGAGTTCATGAGCAAATTCGAGGTGAGTCCTGGTGGAGACCTGAGGGTCCCTTTTGGAGAAGTGGGAGCCAGAGGCCAAATGAAGGGATCCTCAATGAGGCCAGGACTGGAAAAGGGTACCCAGTGAGCCACATGTCTCCCTAATCCCCTGATGGGGTGAGTTGCAGCCTCAGTGCTGACTGTCTAGGGTAGGAAGAGGCAGGGAAGGTGTTGCAGGTTCCTGGGAACACTGACCATCCCCTACCCCTGTGTTTCCCCTCCCCAGCGAGCGCTGAGTGACCTGCAGGCCGGGGAGGGCCCACGCAGCTCCGGGATGGTTTCACCCCTGGCCTGGTGACAGTGGCCACACCGCATCCTCTGTGGCCTGAGCAGGGAGATAGAGGCCGAGAGGGCGGCCCAGACACTGCTGAGGTCCGGGGCCGCTGCGCCCCAGGCTCCGAGCACACCGCCAGCCTCTCCTGCAGCTACCTCAGCCGCCGAGCTGTGGCCGGGCCTTCCTCTGCCAGCCCTTGTTCATACCCCCAGTCCCGGGGCCAGATGCCCTAGGAGTGGGCTCTGAGTGTGCCTGCACTGGGAGGACTGTGCCCATCGGCTTCCTGGGTCCACTTCTCACCTTGCTCCCAGGCTCTCAGGGGGCCCAGAGCGTGGATTACAAAGTGACCACGTTCCTGAGATGTGCAGACCGTCTTTCTGATCCTGCTCCTAGCAGGTTCCTGTGAGGAGGCCAACACCCTGGAGCACCACCCTGCAGGCGGGCACAAGAGGGCGGAGAGCCCAACGTAGAGGGGCCCTGGGGATGTGCACGCCCAGCCTGGGCCTTGGAAGCTGGCTGCAGAGGCACAGGAAGAGACAGGCTGGGGAGAGACGCAGGGAAGGAAGGACTGGAGGAGGAAGACCCCCTATGTCAGACTGCAGAATTGAGGTTTCATGTAGTGGACATGAAACCTCTGTAGAAGGTGGATACGTTCTACAGAGGTGGCCCGATTGGAAGTAGGGAGCCTGGGAGGGGAATTGGCGTGGTCAAGGTAGAGCAGACAGAATGGGGAGGTGCTGAGGCGGGAGGTGAGCAGGATCTGGTGGCCGACTGCCAGACTTCTCACCCAGACGGGTGGTGATGTTCCCCTGGAGCAAGTCACGAGACCAGGGCAGGTTTGGGGCCAGATGACACAATCTGGGATGTATTTGGGACCCAAGTGGTCATTTACATGTGCCTAGGCATACGGCAGGAGTTACCTAGATGCCAGGAGCGGGAGCAGGTGGCATGGTGGGCAGGGAGGGAGGGTGTGGGACCTGTTTGACCTTTTTTTACTCTCTGATTGGCAGATCCTTGCATCAGAGAGCTTCCACCATTGCACCTTTCTTTTTTTTTCCCCCGGAAAAGTCTGAAATGGGCTTTAATCCTGTCTCTTGGATTCTTTTTCTCCCGCTGCAATCAAATGGCTTACATTTCACCTGGGCAGTATTGGGGACCTGTTCAGTTCTTCCTAGTCCCCCAGGTCCCTTTTTGAAGCCATCTTTCTTTGTTCCTTGCACACAGCCACTATACAAAAACATCAAGACCAAAATATAAACTGCAAGGGGGATGTGGCTAGTGGGATTCATTTCTCCCCCAGTAGCTCAAGCGGAATCGTTTCCGAAAGTTCGCAGTGCCCGTGCCTCTGAGAAACATGTCAGGAGGTCAGTTAAAACCTCTACAAGCCAGGTGAGGTGACTCATATCTGTAATTCCAGCACTTTGGGAGGCCCAGGTGGGCGGATCACCTGAGGCCAGGAGTTCAAGACCAGCCTGATCAACATAGTGAAACTCCATCTCTACTAAAAATACAAAAAATTAGCCAGGCATGGTGGCACATGCCTGTAATCCCAGCTATTTGGGAGAATGAGGCAGAAGAATTGCTTGAACTCCCGGGGGTAGGGCGGAGGTTGCAGTAGGCCAAGATCCTACCACTGCACTCCAGCCTGAGCAACAGAGTGAGACTCCATCTGAAAAAAAAAAAAAAAAACCTGCATGAGATCTGTAGAGATTATAGATTCCAACAGGCTTGATCTTCAGGCCTGGTTAGCCCATATGGCATTTTCCTGCAAGTTAGAAACATGTGTCCCTTCCAGGAGACCTAATCTCTTGATCGCACAGTGTGGCAGACCAAGCACCGCTAGGTTTTCTCCCTCACATGCCTTGTATTGGTTATCTGTTTGCTACAACAACGCTGTATAACAAACTGTCCCAAAACTCACTGGCTTCAAACAGCAATCACTTACTGCTCACGAGTCTGTGGGTCCCGGCTCTGATCTGAGCTAGGCTCTGCATCCTCAGCCAGCTGTAAGTCAGCCAGGCAGCTTTGGTAATCACACCAAGCAATCTCATGTCGGGCGCCTTTGGCTGGAAAAGCTGTGAAAGCCCTGAGGGGGTCTCTCATTTTGCACCCAAATAGCCAGGATTCTTTTCATGTGGGAACGGGTGAGGGGGGTGGGGGGGTCAAAGTGGGTGAACAAGCTAAGGCACAGAAGA
Organism: Ateles fusciceps; assembly: GCA_036589455.1. Lineage (NCBI taxonomy): Eukaryota > Metazoa > Chordata > Mammalia > Primates > Atelidae > Ateles > Ateles fusciceps. The sequence goes on along the minus strand of JAZHEH010000734.1, from coordinate 414,589 downwards.
TGGCTTGAGGCTGAGGCTCAGAGCTGGTATACCCTGCCTTCTGCCACAATCGTTGTCCTTCCAAATGACAAGGCCAGCCCCGATTCTAGGGGAAGGGAAACGCTCTGCTGGATGATGTCGCAAAGCCACTCCACACAGGGTGTGATTCAGGGATAGATGGAGAGTCAGGGCCATTTTTGCAATTAATCTACTACATGCTCTTTGGCCAGGGTGCAGGTCCCAGCCTCCTTAAAATTCCCAATGGCCCTGGTGCTGCCTGGACCCAGCACAGCTCTGGTTCCCCATCCCCATGTACCCACCAGGTGGCATGCTTCTGTCTTACCTGGTCACCCAGGAATTACATGACTTCTATCCAGATACTTAGTGCAGGCTGGGCGCAGTGGCTCACGCCTGTGATCCCAGCACTTTGGGAGGCCGAGGTAGGCGGATCACTTGAGGTCAGGAGTTTGAGACCAGCCTGGCCAACATGGTGAAACCCTGTCCCTACTAAAAATACAAAAATTAGCCAGGTGTGATGGTGCGCACCTACTACTAATCCCAGCTACTTGGGAGGCTGAGGCACAAGAATCGCTTGAACCTGGGAGGTGGAGGTTGCAATGTGCCGAGACTGTGCCACTGAACTCCAGCCTGGGTGACAGAGGGAGACTCTGTCTCAAAAAATAATAATACATAAATAAATAAAATAGATACTTAGTCCAGTGGGCAGTGTGGTCTGTGCCTGCCTGGCAACCAGTCTCGCCCTTCTGCTGGGAAAGCTTCCTGTTTCTCCTTTGAGAAATTATTCCTCCCCTACTCCTAGGCCCTGGAGCTGGGGTGACTGGATAAGGATGATCCTGTGACTCTGGCTGCGTGGCTCAGAGTCAGTCCAGGCCTCCAGCTGGTGCTGTTTGAAAAAGAGATTCCCCAGGCCGGGTGCAGCGGCTCACGCCTGTAATCCCAGCACTTTGGGAGGCCAAGGCAGGCGGATCACCTGAGGTCGGGAGTTCAAGACCAGCCTGACCAACAGAAAGAAACCCCATTCCTACGAAAAATACAAAATTGGCTGGGTGTGGGGGTGGGGGCCTGTAATCCCAGCTACATGGGAGGCTGAGGCAGGAGAATCACTTGAACCCAGGAGGCAGAGGTTGTGGTGAGCCGAGATCGCACCATTGCACTCCATTGTGGGCAACAGGAGCGAAACTCTGTCTAAAAAAACAAAAAAGAAAGAAAGAGATTCCCTTGCTCTGGAATTTCTGGGTGTATAGAAGCTAGGAGTCAGGAGGGGCTGCCAAGACCACCACATGAAGGGCACCTGCCTGGATATGAAGCTAGTACAGGAGAGAAAAAGAGGAGAGATTGCCATATACATCCCACCATCCCTGGATCCAGCCATACCTGAAGCACACATTGGAGTTTTCAGTCTTCAAACCAGCAGATTACCCTTCCGTTAAAAAAATTTTTAATGTATTTAAATTTCCTGGCTTAGGCTGGTTTCAATGGTTGCTATTACTTATAACACTGAAAGGATTAACAGACCCATTAACAGATGCTGATAAATATTCAGTCTTTTTAACACGCTCAGTGAGCACTGTTTCTTCATATACACATTGGCCAACGGTTTTTAATTGCCTGCTGTATGCCAGGGGCATTGCTGGGTACAAACATCTTAGAAAGCAGCCTCTCTGAATTTGGTTACCTGGGGTTATGTTTTATGGTGGTTTTACCCCAGAGTCAGTGCAAAGCCCTGTAGGTGAGTCAATATCTGTACCGTATCCACCCGACCCCCTAGGATGTCATCCTCACTAGCTGACAAGGTGTGAATGTAGGTACTTATGCCTCAGGAATTCATTTATCTCTAATAATACTAACAAAATAATGTAGCCTAATTATACACCACCTTTCCAGATAGTAATATCAGTTAATGTTTATTAGTGTGCTCAGTGTTTTTATGGATTTCATTTCATTTTACTTTCACAAAAACCCTCCAAGGTGGGTTTTGTTATCTCCTTTTTGCAAATAAAACTCTAAACTCAAGAAGGTTATGTGACTTGCTGGATCTAAAACTGAAGTCTGTCTAAATCCAAAAGTCCCATGCTCTGAGTGGAAATAGCATATATACACACACACGCACGCACGCACGCACTCTAAGGCTCTAAGGGCCACAGATGCTGGGGATTTCAACACAAAACCCGTACTTCTTTTCTCTCTTCCTGTTCCTCCCTCTATTTGTTTGCTAGGGCTGCTGTGATAAAATACCATAGACTGAGCAGCTTAAAGAGAAGAAATGAGTTTTCCCACAGTTTTGGGGGTTGGAAGTCCAAGATCAAACTGTCAGCAGGTTGGGATCCTCTGGAGGCTGTCCTCCTTGGCTTGCAGACAAGCTTTCTACCTGTGTCCTCACTTGGTCTTTTCTCCCAGACATTCCTTATCCTCCACCTCCTCCTCCTTGTCTTCTTCTTCCTCCTCCCTCCTCCTTCTTCTCCTTCTCTTCCTCCTCCTTCTTCTCCTTCCTTCCTTTCTTCTTCCTCCTCCTTCTCCTCCTCCTCCTTCTTCTTCTGCTTCTTCTTCCCCCTCGTCATCCTCCTCCTCCTTCGCCCATCCTCCTCCTCCTCCCTCCTCTTGTTCTTCCCTCCTTCTCCTCCTCCTTTTCTTCTTCCTCCTTCTTTCTTCCTCCTCCTCCTCCTTCTTCCTTCTACCTTCCTCCTCCTCTTCTCTTTTCTTCTTCCTCCTCTTCTTCCTCCTTTCTTCTCCTTCCTCCTTTCCCCTCCTCCTTCTTACCCTTCTCCTCCTCCCCCTTCCTCCTCCTCCTCCTTCTCCTTCTTCTTTCTCCTTCCCCTTCCCCTTCCCCTTCTCCTCCTCCTTCCTTTTCATAAAGACAGGGTCTTGCTCTGTCACCTAGGCTGAAGTGCAGTGGTACAGTCGTGGCTCACTGCATGATTACAGCAAACACCAAGTAATGCAAACACGTGGAGGATTGCCTGTGGGCTAAAGCAATCCTCTCACTTCAGCCTCCCGAGTAGCTGGGACCACAGGCATGTAACGCCATGCTTGGCTAATTTTTTTTTTTTTTTACTTTTGTAGATATGGGGTCTTGCTATGTTGTCCAGGCTTCTGCCTCTTCGTACAAGGAAACCAGTCCTATTGGATTAAGCCCCCATTTAACCTTAATTACCTCTCTCCAAATACATTCACATTCTGAGATATTGGGGGGTAGGACTTCCACATATGGATTTGGTTGTTGGGAGAGAGTGATACAATTCAATCTGTAACACCCTCTTTTCAGGTGCCAAAGATATAATAGTCCTAGTCTCAAGGAGGCCTCCAAGATCTCTGCATGAGCTGATGATGCTTCACAGAGAAAAGATTCTATCAGGCAGAGGCAGCAGGCAGTGGCTCATGCCTGTCATCCCAGCACTTTGGGAGGCCAAAGCGGGTGGATCACCTGAGATCAGGAGTTCGAGACCAGCTTGGCCAACATGAAGAAACCCTGTCTCTACTAAAAATACAAAAAATTAGTTGGACATAGTGGCGGGGGCCTGTAATCCCAGCTACTAAGGAGGCTGAGGCAAGAGAATCACTTGAACCCGGGAGGCAGAGGTTGCAGTGAGCTAAGATTGCGCTGCTGCACTCCAGCCTGGGAGACAGGGCGAGATTCCATCTCAAAAAAAGATTGTATCAGACAGGATTCTCCCACCCTGTGCCTCTTGTACAAACTTGTATACATCTGCTCCCATCCTCATCACAGGGCATCCAGGCCTCCCTCCCCCACTCCTCCAATTCAGAGCTAATTGACTGTCTATGCTGAGCACCTGCCTTCCTAAGCTCTCAGTCCGTCAGTGACCACAAATCACCCTCAACTAGCTCTTTCCCCTTCACCTGTAAATATCCCCCTCCCACCACTGTCCATGCAGCATGCTGGACAGTTCTAGACCTCAGCAGCTACTGCCCTCTCCTTCCCCTTTTCTTTTCTTTCTTTCTTTTTTTTTTTTTAATTGAGACAGAGTCTCCACCCAGACTGGAGTGCAGTTGTGCGATCTCGGTTCACTGCGTCGGGCTTCCAATGTGCTGGGATTACAGGCGTGAACCACCACACCCGGCCCTATTACCCATGTTCTTTTTTTTTTTTTTGAGATGGAGTCTCGCTCTGTCTCCCAGGCTGGAGAGCAGTGGTGCGATCTCAGCTCACTGCAACCTCTACCTCCCGGGCTCAAGCAATTCTCCTGCCTCCTGAGTAGCTGGGACTACAGGCACTTGCCACCATGCCCAGCTAATTTTTTGTATTTTTAGTAGAGATGGGGTTTCACCATGTTAGCCAGGATGGGCTTGATCTCCTGACCTTATGATCCGCCTGCCTTGGCCTCCCAAAGTGCTGGGATTACAGGCGTGAGCCACTGCGCCTGCCCTATTATCCATGTTCTTAAGAAAGAGTTTTACTGAATGCTATGGTTTGGATGTTTGTAGCCTCCAAACCTCATGCTGAAATTTGATGCCACCTTTTCCAGCTGGGGTTCAGCAGAATGGCTCCTGCAAAGATGGGTGGCAAAAAGAAGGGTCATTCCAGCATTAATGAGGCGGTGACCCCAGGATACACCAGCACATCCATGGAGTGGGCTTCAAGAAGTGCCCCTCAGGCACACAAAGAGATCCAGAAATTTGCCATGAAGGCGATGGGAACTCCAGATGGGTATATTGACGCCAGGCTCAACAAAGCTGTCTGGGCCAAAGGAATAAAGAATGTCCATACCAAATCCATGTGCAGTTGTCCAGAAAATGTAATGAGAATGAAGAGTCACCCAACAAACTCTGTGCTTTGGTTACCTACATACCTGTTACCACTTTCACAAATCTACAGACAGGCAATGTGGATGGGAGCTAACCACTGATGGTTCAACTATTAAATAAAACTATTAAAAAAAAATTTGGGGTGGATGCGGTGGCTCACGCCTGTAATCCCAGTCCTTTGGGAGGCCAAGGTGGGTGGATCATTTGAGGTCAGGAGTTCAAGACCAGCCGGACCAACATGATGAAACCCCATCTCTACTAAAACTATAAAAAAATTAGCTGGGCATGATGTGTGCCTATAATCCCAGCAAAAAGTAAAAATAAAACAAAACAGACCAAAAAAGATAGGATAAGTTTTCTTTTTTGGAGGAGTAAAAACTATTAATTGGTATGTAATGGACTGTATCTACCTTCCTATATAAAAGTGTGTTCTGCCAGGCACAGCATCTCACGCCCAGCACTTTCGGAGGCCAAGGCGGGTGAATCACGAGGTTAGGAGTTCAAGATCAGCCTGGCCAAGATGGTGAAACCTCGTCTCTACTGAAAATACAAAAATTGGGCCGGGCGTGGTGGCTCATGCCTTTAATCCCAGCATTTTGGGAGGCTGAGGCAGGCGGATCACGAGGTCAAGAGATTGAGACCATCCTGGCCAACATGGTGGAAACCTGTCTCTACTAAAAATACAAAAATTAGCTGGGCATGGTGGCACATGCCTGTAGTCCCAGCTACTCAGGAGGCTGAGGCAGGAGAATTGCTTGAACCCACGAGGAAGAGGTTGCAGTCAGCTGAGATCACGAGGACAGGGCAAGACTCCATCCCTCAACAACAAAAAAAGCCAGATGTGGTGGCAGGCATCTGTAATCACAGCTACTCTGGAGGCTGAGGCAGATAATCACTTGAACTCCGATGGCGGGGGTTGCAGTGAGCCTAGACCCTGACACTGCACTCCAGCCTTGGCAATAGAGCCAGACTCCATCTCAGAAAAAAAAAAAAGTGTTCTGTTTTGTTTGTTTGTTTGTTTTGAGACAGAGTCTCTTTCAATTGCCCAGGCTGGAGTGCACTGGCGTGATCTCTATTCACTGCAACCTCCACCTCCCGGGTTCAAGCAATTCTCCTGCCTCAGCCTCCCAAGTAACTGGGATTACAGGTGTACACCACCATGCCCAGTTAATTTTTTTTTAGTGGAGACAGGGTTTCACCATGTTGGCCAGGCTGGTCTTGAACTCCTGACCTCAAGTGATCCCCCTGCCTTGGCCTCCAAAGCGCTGAGATTATAGGTATGAGCCACTGTGCCCGGCCTGGTGTTTTTTGTCTTTGGAATCACTTTGGTGGACTGCCTGTGATGCTCATTATCACAGTCTAGTCTGATGCTTATTCATTAATAAAACTAATTACTAGTTACTCAGGAGGCTGAGGCAGGAGAATCATTTGAACTCAGGAGGTGGAGGTTGCAGTGAGCAGAGATCGTGCAACTGCACTCCACCCTGGGCAACAGAGTGAGACTCTGTCTCAAAAAAAATAAAAAAATAAAAAAGAAGTGAATCACTGGCCATGTGTACTTGGCCAACTGGACAACACACGCCTGTTGTCCTGTCTTCTCAGGTGGATGAGGTGGAAGGATCGCCAGAGCCCTGGAGGCTGAGGCTGCAGTGAGCTATAAGCAAGCCACTGTACCGTAGTCTGAGTGATGGACCAAGATCCTGTCTCAAAAAAAAAAAAGGCACTGAGTCCATCTCATATTGAAGGCAAGGAGAATTAAGCTGCCTTTCAAGGGAAGTGTCATCTCCAAAAGCACTAAACCATTAAATACAAGGAGTGCTAACAATCTGGTTAAATAATATTACAAATCCAAAAAGTACCACACTTGCTATAGAAAATATGAAGAGGCAATCAAAGAGTGTACAGTGACAAAAATGTAAGAAAAAGTGAGGCACAGTGGTGTGCACCTGTAATCCCAGCACTTTGAGAGGCGAAAGTGGGAGGACCACTTGAGGCCAGAAGTTTGAGTCTTCAGTAAGCCATGATTGCACCACTGCACTTCAGCCTGGGCAACAGAGGAAGACCATGTCTCAATTTAACATCATCAACAACAACAAAACACACACACACATATATGTATATGTATTATATATGTGCATATACATAGATACATACATATATATATATATATATATATATTTTTTTTTTTTTTTCTTTTTGAGACAGAGTCTCGCTCTGTCACCCAGGCTGGAGTGCAGTGGTGCAATCTCGGCTCACTGCAACCTCTGCCTTCAGGTTTCAAGCGATTCTCCTGCCTCAGCCTCCTAAGTAGTAGGCGTGCACCACCACTCCCAGCTAATTTTTTTGTGTGTTTTTAGTAGAGATGGGGTTTCACCACGTTGATCAGGCTGGTCTCGAATTCCTGACCTCATGACTCACCCACCTCAGCCTCCCAAAGTGCTGGGATTACAGGCGTGAGCCACCATGCCTGGCCTACATACATATTATATATGCATATATGTATGTGCATATATCATGTATAAGGATGTGCATGTTTACATATATGTGCATAGACATATGTGCATATATGTGTATGTGTATTTATGCATATATGTATATATGTGTGTATACGTATGTAGGGAAAAGACTATTACAGAAGTGTGTGAGGTAGTTAATCAATAAAAGTGTTATTTATTTATTTTTGTAAGGCTCTGTTGCCCAGGCGGGAGTGCAATGGCATGATCTTGGCTCATTGCAACCTCTGCCTCCCGGGTTCAAGCGATTCCTGCATCAGCCTCCTGAGTAGCTGGGATTACAGGTGCACGCCACCGCATCTGGCTAATTTTTGTATTTTTAGTAGAAGCAGGGTTTTGCCATGTTGGCCAGGCCCATCTCGAGCTGCTGACTTTGTGATCCACCCACCTGGGCCCCCCAAAGTGCTGAAATTACAGGCGTGAGCCACTGCGCCTGGCCAAAAGTATTATTTTCTGAATTTTGTGTTCTTTGTTATCAGTGAGAAGGGTTGGCTTCTAGTAGAAAGAACAGTGCTGTTTCCCAGGGTCCAGTGCTCCAAAGGGCCTACACTCAAGGTTTAATGTTTTTGCAGTCACTGTCCTGAAAATTTCAGCTTTTTTCTTTCTTTTTTTTTTTTTTTATTTGAGACGGAGTTTCACTCTTGTTACCCAGGCTGCAGTGCAGTGACGAAATCTCAGCTCACTGCAACCTCCGCCTCCCAGTTTCAAGTGATTCTCCTGCCTCAGCCTCCTGAGTAGCTGGGATTACAGGCATGCGCCACCATGTCCGGCTAATTTTTTATTTTTAGTAGATACGGGGTTCCTCCATGTTGGTCAGGCTGGTCTCGAACTCCCGACCTCAGGTGATCCGCTTGTCTCGGCCTCCCAAAGTGCTGGGATTACAGGTGTGAGCTTTGAATTTGTGTTTTCCAAGTAAAGCCCAAATGAGACAGTGGAGCATGAAATAGAAACTTGAAGCTGGGGCACATACATGGTTCCACCTCTTGCCTCTCTGATAGGTTCTCTGAACAGAGAACCAGCCTGGCAGCCCAGTCTCCCCATTTCTGCCCTTACGCAGGGACCACTGCTGCCCCCTGTTCAGCTGGGGGCCTGGGCGCAGGTTCAGAGTGCATCAGGTCAGGTTACAATGGGTAAGACCAGACTCATATGCCCTGTGCCTGGGCACACAATGGTAGTGGCTGTCCACTGTGGGTGGTGCCATGGTGCATTTGGTGGGCAGCTTGGTAGAGGTAAGTCTTACCCCCTCTCCTGATCCAGGTACCTAGTGGGTTCCTTGCATGAAGGTTGCAATACCCTTAAGGATTGCCTTCTGCCAGGGCTTGGGGTGGTGTTTCGCAGGAAGGAATGATGTCTGACTCAACCTCCCTGCACTGGCCGTCAGTTGGCAGGAGAGGGAAGCAGCACCTATCAAGCCCAAATGCATACTCCCTCCGCATTCAGTGTAGACGCTCATGTGCACCAGGGGGAGCACGTGACTGTCTACACTGACCCATCTAGCATCCCCATGCCCAGGGTGTGCTGTCTTAGCCAGCTCTGTGCCTGATGGATCCCCATCCGTTCTTTCCAACCTTCATGGGTCTGGCCTATGCCCATCTCCTCTGGTGCTCCCCCAGGCACACTCTGTGGACAAGCCATGAAATATGAATCGTGAACTTTCTCGGATTCTTCATCTCAGTTAAATGATCTGATATTTGCATTCAAAACTGACATTGCTGGTCTGGATGTGGTGGCTAAAGCCTATAATACTAGCACTTTTGGAGGTCAAGGCAGGAGGATTGCTTGAGGCCAGAAGTTCAAGGTTGCAGTTAGCCATGATTGCACCACTGCACTCCAGCCTGGGCAACAGAGCAAGACTCCATTTCTAAATAAAATAAAGACAAATGGGAAAGTTTATGATCATTATTAAAATTTCCCATTTCTTCTTTACTTAGAATGACATTAAATAGCAAACGAGAAACACCACAAGTTGAGAGGAGACTGCAAAAGAAAAAGCGTTAACTTTTAGGACTTAACACTTTCCTCCACTTTTTTTTTTGTTTGTTTGTTTTTGTCAGAGTCTCACTCTGTTGCCTAGGCTGGAGTGCAGTGGTCCAATCTCCGCTTACTGCAACCTTTGGCCCCTGGGCTCAAGTGATCCTCCCACATCAGCCTCTGTTGTGTTGTTTTGTTTTGTTTTGTTTTGTTTTGTTTTTTGTTTTGTTTTGTTTTGTTTTGGATGGAGTCTTGCTCTGTCGCCAGGCTGGAGTGCAGTGGTATGATCTCGGCTCTGCAAACTCGGCCTCCTAGGATCAAACGATTCTCCTGCCTCAGCCTCCCAAGTAGCTGGGACTACAGCCTCCTGTCACCACACCTGGCTAATTTTTGTATTTTTAGTAGAGACGGGGTTTCACCATGTGGGCCAGGATGGTCTCAATCTCCTGACCTCGTCATCCGCCCGCCTAGGCCTCCCAAAGTGCTGGGATTACAGGCGTGAGCCACCGCGCCCGGCTAATTAAAAAAAAAACAAAACAAAACTGTAGAGACCGGGGTCTCATTGGGTTGCCCAGGCTGGTCTCAAACTCCTGGGCTCGGAGGATCCTCCTGCTTCGGCCTCTCAAAGTGCTGGGATTCCAGGCATGAGCCACCGCACCCGGCCTTTTCTTACACTTTTTCATACAATAAGCCTGTGGAGGGCCGGGCACAATGGCTCATGCCTGAAATTCCAGCACTTTGGAAGGCCGAGGCGGGTAGATCACAAGGTTAGGAGTTCGAGACCAGCCTGGCCAAGATGGTGAAATCCCCGTCTCTACTAAAAATACAAAAATTAGCCGGGCGTGGTGGCGGGCGCCTGCTACTCGGGAAGCTGAGGCAAGAGAATTGCTTAAACCCGGGAGGCAGAGGTTGCAGCGAGCCGAGATGGTGCCACTGCACTCCAGCCTGGAGACAGAGCGAGACTCCGTCTCAACAACAACAAAAAGTCTGTAGAGCACTTTTGATATGTGGGAAGGAAAAAAAAAGAGCCCAGGGAGTGTTATTTCAAAAAGTAAAGGAAACTGCTGGCATCCGAGGAGAAGCCGGAAACCCGGCAGGGAAAAGCTGGCAGAGAGTCCGGGGTCGTCTGGCCCAGGAGTCCCTGAGAGCTGCCTGGTCGGGCCTGCGCTCTTCCCCTTTAAGGGGCGGGACAGGGGCGGGGCCTGGTGCTGCTTTCCCAGGCTGCCCCGCGCGCGCGCGCCGACAGTTCGGCCACGTCCCTGGCCACGTCGCGGCCGCTCTCGCCATCTTCGCCGCTTCCTCTCAGGGGCCGCCGCTGCCTGAGCCGCCGAGCCCCGGGGCCGTCGCGCTGCGCCGACCGCCGCCATGAACATCTTCCGGCTGACCGGGGACCTGTCCCACCTGGCAGCCATCGTCATCCTGCTGCTGAAGATTTGGAAGACGCGCTCCTGCGCGGGTGAGCGGCCGGGGAAGGCCCCGAGAGGCTCGGGCGCGGGGGCCCGGTCTCGCCTAGGAACCGCTGACCTCGGCTGCCTCACGGCCCGCGGTGCCTGCGCCGGCCCGACACACCCCCTCGGCCAGCCTAGCGGGTGCCCGGACCCGAGGGGCAGCAGTCTGCGGGCCCTCGGTGTGGGCGTCGCCGGACCGGGTGTCGCAGCGCGGGGCCCCGCTCTGCACCCGATCCCGGCGCGAATTTGAGCCGTCGGGGCGCACCCGGCTGCGCGGGGCCCTGCTCTGTCTGAAAAGTTGGCGTAGGTGGGAGGTTCCGGCGGGCGTGGCCCCTCCCTGGACTTGAATGGGGGCGCTTCTCCGGCCGGGGTCCCGCTTGGGGGTCCCAGGGGGTGCAAGAAACCCGCGTATCAATGGCACGGGCGGGAGGAGGATGGGCAGGATCGCTGCTGGCTGGGCCTGACGTGGCAGCCCAGCCAGCTCGGGAGGTGGGGCGGGCGCGGGAGAGGTCATCCGGCTCCCCACCCTGCCCGAACAGGGCTTGGGCCCTAGGTGTCGTGTAGTGGGGTCGGGTCAGGCATGTCCTTAGAGTTGTGTGGGCTTCACCCAAGCCCTTGGATCCAGGATCACACCTGCCAGGGGAGGGGCTTGCGGGGGAGGTCTAAAGTGATTTTCTTGGCGTAATTAACTCTGCTTTGGGAAAAACTATCTGGTTTGTCAAACTCCAAGTGCCTCCATCTAATAACGGGTTCTCTTAAAACTTCGGCGCCTGGGGACCGCGGAGGTCTCTCCTATGGGCTCCTGCCATTCCTCGCTCCACGTCACCAGTAAGTTGGCTGCTGCCGCGTACAGATTTCATGCAGGCACTGCTGGTAGGCAGTGAAACGAGTCTTTCCTAGATTATAGTTGTGGACTTTTACATTTCATTAATTTTAAAGGCATAATAATCGCAAGCTTTTCACTTCTTTTTTTTTTTTTTGGAAACAGGGTCTCGCTCTGTCACCCAGGTTGGAGTGCAGTGGTGTGATCACTGTTCACTGCAGCCTCTACCACCCCTGGCTCAAGTAATCCTCCTGACTGAGCCTCCTGAATAGCTGGGACTCCAGGCATGCACCACTACGCCTGGCTAATTTGTTGTTGTTGTTATTTTTTGTAGACAGAAGATTTCACCATGTTGCCCAGGCTTTAACTTTTCAAAAAATTCCTTAAACTTATTTCTGATGCTCGGCGAAATAACTTTTGTTGAAATCAAGAACTTAATTTTTTCAGAGGCAGTAAAAGATGATCTTGAAGGATCTGGGTGGCAGAGACTCTGTTTACCTGATTTCGTTCTTAAAATGTTGACGTGTAAAGTCACACTTCATCTCTGACTCTGCTGTCTACAGGCCTCACCTATCTAACTGAGATCCAGGAAGTAAGCAAAACCAAAAAGACCTTTGAGCAATCAAAATGGGTGTTACAAAGTCCGTGTGCCAGTGTGTCTGACTTGGAGGCGATCTCTCAATTGATACATAGTTCTGAGAGGCTCCATTGTATGATTTCCAATGACAACAAATAATTGCAGCAATTCCGATAACTGATTTTGAGGCACTTGCCTTCTAGCAAGTAGTCAGCTGAGTGCTTTTTATGGCTTATCCCAGGTTATCATTAAAATAACCTTAGGAGTTAGGTGCTATTGTTCCCATTCTTTTATAGGAGAACTGAGTCTTAGGGAGGCGAATAAATTAGTGATAGAGTCAGGATTGAAGCACAATTAGTACCTCAAAGGATCTGATTGATGAATGTCTAATGGAGCTGAAATAAACATTGGATACCAAACCTCGATGTTTAGATTATTTTTTGTTACACTCAGATGATGTTACTTTTCTTTTTTAAGAGTGAGTGCTGTGTCTCACTCTGGCTGGAGTGCAGTGGCTGTGTCACCTCACTATAGCCTGAAACTCTTGGGCTCAAGTGATCCTCCTACCTCAGCCTCCTGAGTGGCTGGGTACAGGTGTGAACCACAGTGCCTGGCAGTGCTACTTTTAATCTTTAGTTTTGCTCCAGAATCTTTATGTGAGTCTCTTCATTTTCTTCTGTTTTTCAGAATCCCCTCCTCTGGCAAGTCATTAAGTCTTGAAGTGTGCTGTCTCCTAAACTTTTATTCACGCTAAGATATTTGGAAGAATTTCGTGCAACTCCAGAATAGATTTCTTTCTTTTTTTTTTTTTTCCTGTGACAGAGTCTCACTCTCGCCCAGGCTGGAGTGCAGCAGTGCGATCTCAGCTCACTGCAACCTCCGCCTCCCAGGTTCAAGCAGTTCTCTGCTTCGGCTTCCTGAGTAGCGGGGATTAGAGGCACCCGCCACCACGCCCAGCTAATTTTTGTATTTTTTTTAGTAGAGATGGGGTTTCACTGTCTTGGTCAGGCTGGTCTTGAACTCCTGACATCGGGATCCACTGCCTCAGTCTCCCAAAGTTATGGGATTATAGGCATGAGCCACCGCGCCCGACCATTTATTCAGAATTAAATGCTAAATTTGACAAGCTGCCTTTTTTTCCGTACTAAATAATAAAAGTTGTTTACAGTCTTTCAAAAGAGTAAGAATTTGATATGAGTTTCTCAAATAATTGGAATAGGAGATACGTGCATCCAGATTGTGTTTCTCATTTTGAAAATACTGATACTGAGGTTCATTTTTAGGATTTTAACACCAATTTAGAAAATGCTATTTTAGTCTCGGAACTGTGGTGCTTTTTACCCAGTAAGGATCAGAGAAGCTAGTGAGGAAGGTGAGATTCTGTTTTCCTCATATTCAGATTCCAGAACAGCTGCCTTTAAGGACCATGTCAAAGTAGAGACAGTGAGTTGATCATGTTTGAGTCTGCATTCTCTTGTGGCTGTGTCTGCTATTGTCATTACAGAAGAGTGCCAGAATGGACTGTGAGTTTCTCCTATTCTGAATTATCATTGCAGCTCCATCCACAGTATGCTCAAATTGTCACTTTATTTTTGTCCTAAACACTGACCTACATAACCTCGGGAGAACAAGCTGTGGTTTTAGTTATGTAGGGCTTCCTATCCAAATTTTCCTGCAGGCTGATGGTTATTAGTGCTGTATCTACTGCAGTGCAGTATCTGTTAGTATGTATCCACTGTAGCTAGAGGAGTCTTTCTGAGATCCATGACCTCGGGCCTTCCTCCCCTAATCTCTCTCCTTCCCTGTTTCCTCTGTTGCTTAGATTGTTGTTAGCTGTTACGTAGGTTGTAACCTTTCCATCCTACCAAACATCATACTGGAGTTTATGGTATCCAGATTTCACATATTGGACAGTATATTTTTGAAGTCATGTAGTGGGTAAGATGTGGAGTACTCCAGGTAGCTTTGGCGTCACATGGGTAGCTCCCTCTGTAGTTGCTGTCACTTCAGCTACTTTCAGTGCCAGTCTCTGAGTAACCATTACTCTCAAACATTTATTGACCACCCACTATGTGCAAGGCACTGGCACACAGTTCAGAGCAGCAGCTTGCAGCTATTAAAACTTTCTGTTCTCAGCTGGACTTAGTGGCTCATGCCTGTAATCCCAGCACTTTGGGAGGCCAAGAAGGGTGGATCACTTGAGCACAGGAGTTCAAGACCAGCTTGGGCAGCATGGTGAAACCCTGTCTCTACCAAAAATACAAAAATTAGCCAGCCGTGATGGTGCACTGTGGTCCCACCCAGCTAATCAAAAGGCTGAGTCGGGAGGATCGCTGGAGCCCAAGAAGTCGAGGTTACAGTGAGCCATGATCACACCACTGTACTTCAGCTTGAGTGACAGACTGAGACCATCTCAAAAACAAACAACGAAACAAGTTTCTATTCTCAAGAAAGCTGCAGTGTAGTTGAAATGATATGAAAATGTACGAAAGATAGCTACATACTAGCTACCAGAAAAAAAAAAAAAAGAAAATGTACGAAAGATAAAAACGTAGGATGTCAAACTGTCAGGCAGTTAAAGCCTATGGGTGTGAAACGGCAAGAGGATCCCAGGGAAGGCTCCTCTGACTTTCCAGCAAGATGTGTATAAGACCTCTATGAAAAGTATTAAGGCTGGGTGTGGTGGCTCACGCCTGTTATCCCAGCACTTTGGGAGGCTGAGGCGGGTGGATCACCTGATATCAGGAGTTCAAGACCAGCCTGGCCAACATTGCGAGACCCCATCTCTACTAAAAATACAAAAATTGTCTGGGCATGGTGGCACACACCTGTAATCTCTGCTACTCACGAGGCTGAGGCAGAAGAATCTCTTGAACCCAGGAGGTGGAAGTTGCAGTGAGCCGAGATTGTGCCACTACACTCCAGCCTGGGCGACAAGAGTGAAACTCTGTCTCAAATGCTGATGGACATAGAAGATGACCTGCATGTATATTCATACCATGGTCCTGGAGAGCACCCAGGCATGCTGGTAAAGAAAAATAAGACACATCTCTCCAAATTGATTTCTTAATTCAGAATATTATCAAAGCTAAAGACAGTAAACAGAGAAATAATCTGTAATATACCTAAGTGACAAAAGCTTAATATCTATAATAAAGTACTCCTACAAATAAAAACCCAGCAGAAAAATGAGCAAAGTTGACGATTCACTGATGAATAACAAAAGACCAGTGAAGCATGAAAGGATGCCCAGCCTTACTAGAAGTTAGGAACTTGAATATTAAAATAGCAGTGCAGCTGGGCACGGTGGCTCATGCCTGTATTCCCAGCACTTTGGGAGGCCGAGGCAGGTGGATCACCTGAGGTCAGGAGTTCAAGACCAGCCTGCCCAACATGACGAAACCCTGTCTCTACTAAAAATACAAAAAATTAGCCAGGCGTGGTGGCGGGCCCTTGTAATCTGAGCTACGTGGGAGGCTGAGGCAGGAGAATCACTTGAACCTGGGAGACAGAGGTTGCAGTGAGCCAAGATCGCGCCATTGCCCTCCAGCCTGGGTGACAAGAGTGAGACTCTGTCTCAAAAAATATATATATATAGAGAGAGAGAGAGGCGCAGTTCAGACCAGGTGTGGTGGCTCCTGCATGTGGTCCCAGCACTTTGGGTGGCCAAGGCTAAACGATCACTTGAGGCCAGAAGCTTGAGAACAGCCTGGGCAACATAGTGAGACCCTATCTCACAAAAAATAAAAGATTAGCTGGGCATGGTGGCATGTACCTGTGTCTTAGCTTCTCAGGAGGCTGAGGTGAGAGAATCACTTAAGCCTCAAGCTGCAGTGAGCTGTGATCATGCTATTATACCCCAGCCTGGGCAACAGAGTGAGGTTCTATCTCAAAAAAAAAAGGAGGGGGGATGCCAAGCAAAGAAAGAAGAACACCAGTGCATACTGTTACCTGCCCACCACTGGGTAGGAAAAAGTAAAAGAGGTTTACAACCTCTCATGTTGACAAGGATGTGAAGAAAAGGGTCTTCTCCTTCGGTGTTAGTAGATATGTAAATTGGCATAGCCTTTCTAGGAGAAATTTGACAATATCAAATTTTAAAATGTTCATGTCTTATTTTTGTGTGTTTTTATTTGCATTATTTTGGGTTATGGCTTAAAATTTTTAATTGGTACATTGATTGGATATACTTATGGGATACAACTTGATGTTTCAATACAATGATCTAAGCAGGGTAGTTATATCCATCATCTCATGCATTTATCATTTCTGCATTCGAAAACCTCTCTTCTAGCTATTTTTGTAATATATAATACCTTATTGGGAGGATTGCTTGAGACTAGGAGTTCAAGGCTGCAGTCAGCTATGATTGCACCAGTGTACTCCAGCCTGGGCCACAAAGACCCCAGAAAACAAAAGACATTTAACCTGATACAGTAGAATAAGACAAGAATGATGTTAAGTTTAATGACTGGCTTCCATTTAACAAGTTGTACTCCTTGATATGGATGTTTGGTGTATATGGTATGGGGATGTCAGTTTCAGAAATATTTACAAAAGTGAGTATTCCGGGAGAGCTTATTACCTGGTAACCTTAGCATGCTTTGATCTCAAAGTAGAGAGATACTAACTGGGAGCTGCTCTGGCTTAGTAGCAGGTGTTCTACCCCTAACCCTTCTAGGAGATTCTTGCCCTACCCCCTTCTGTCTTCAGCTAGGATCCCCATTTTCCTGTGAAGACAGAACAGTTTCGTTGTTCTATAAGAAGAAGCTCCTACTTCCTAATCAGGATCCTGGGCCAGGGAGAACAGTGTGGGACCACATTAGCATCCGTAGATTTCCAGTATGGCGGTCCTGTGTGGATGCTACTCCATGGACAGGCCGTAGACCACACACTGCCCCATGCGCACTCAGGGCTCTCCCACCCTCTAGCTGGTGGTAAATTAGGGCAGAGCCTTATTTACAGTCACAGAGACACAGTATGACTTGGACATTCTTCAGAAGTGTTCTCCCAAAATACCACAAAATGAGAATTTGCCCCCGTGACATGAAGATAAAATGAATTCCATTTTCTTTTCTCCATTTGTTCATTCAGCAAATACTTTCTGAGTCCTGCTGTGTGTCAGGGCCCAGTGTCCCATGCAGGAAATACAAGATGGAATAAGGTATGACCCCAGCCTTTAGAGATCTCAGTATCCAATGGGGTTTTTGGGGAGAAGAGAGGCAGGAACCAAATCATCACAGTGTATTTTTATAAGTACTGTAATTGGACCTAAGGCAGCAGCTGGCATGAAGCAGGTCTCATTATGTGCTTGCTGAATGAATTAACAGCCCCAAGGGTGGGTGTCTTCAGAGATGACCTCCGGAGGAGGTGGGACGTGAGTTGGGTCTCCACAGGGGCTGGTAAAGACAATATGATGATCCTTGGTTTTCAGTATAGGAATGCTGGGAACGAGGACACAATTTCAAATCTACCTGGCTTCTAAAGTTCTGTTAGAGTAAAACCCTTTCCCACAGAATTCACCTATCTGTATCCTATGTGTTTGTATTTAAAATACTGGAAAGAACCATATAGGAAATAGGCTGGAAATTGATTTCTTAAGGCTTCCACAAACTTCCAGCAGGTCTGACTGCTCCCTGTTCTTTCTTCTTCCCCCTCTGTAACCTCCAGTTTTCTTGGTTAGCAGCAGCCTTGTTATTTCCCCTTTGGAGCATTGATCTCTGTAGGAAAAAAAAGTTATCCGTTACTGGGGGAAAAGACTAAGCAGAGGAGATTTACTGTCTGTGTTTCCTTGAAGTTGGTTTCTATTGATGGATCTGGAAGGATGGCATCAACATTTTCTTCCATTTTTATTTAGGTGTATATGTGAATAGGCTGGGACTGTAATTATTCATCGGAGAAAGTAACATTCTTACATTCAGGCTTTCAGCTTCAGCAAGCTGCAAAATGATTGTTCATAAAATATTGAAAATGTGTAATACAAAAATTAGCCAGGTGTGGTGGCACATGCACCTGTAGTCCCAGCTACAGGAGGCTGAGGTGGGAGGATCACCTGAGCCCAGGGAGGTCGAAGGTGCTGTACTCTTGCCACTGCACTCCAGCCTGGGCAACAGAGTGAGACCCAATCTCAAGAAAATAAAAATAATGTGCTTTTCATGTTCCAGAGTAGTGTTGTGAATGATTTGAGTGAAGAGACATTTCTGTTAAACTCATACTTACTAAAATGTGTAATGGTGTGAGGTTTGCATTAAAGATGAGGGTGGGTGGGTTCTGACATTTAATCAGCCTTCAGTTTCTTTAATGCATCCGCTCAGTCTCCAGCATCTGAAACCCATAGTTCATATCCTTTCACATAAATATTTGGCTAAATATAGATGTCAGAAAAGCTGTGTGCACACCACATAAACGTCCAGCCTTCCCAGCTGAGTGTGGCTGTGCCACGCAGTGCTGTGGACGTGGGTTGGTGGTTGGAAGTAGAAACACAGTTTCAAGGCCTTAAAAAAGACAGCTGCTTTTGAAGACTGGCTGTAGTTGCAGGTTCCTACCTTCATGTTGTCCTAGCATTCAGGGACATTTTTATACAAATACAATGAAATTTCTGTTTTGTTTGTTTGTTTGTTTGTTTTAATTTTTTGAGACAGGGTCTCACTCTATCACCCAGGCTAGAGTGCAGAGATGTGACCACAGCTCACTGTAGCCTCAACCTCCTGGACTCACGTAGTCCTCCCACCTCAACCTCCCATGAGCTGGGACCACAAGTGTGCGCCACCTTGGCCTGGCTATAATTTTTTTGTTTGTTTGTTTGTTTTGTAGAGACAGACTCGTGCTATGTTGCCCAGTCTGGTCTTGGAACTCCTAGGCTCAAGTGATCCTCCCTCTTAGCCTCTCAAAGTATTGAGATTACAGCCATGAACCATTATGCCCAACTGAGATGGAAGCTTTAAAAATTTTAACACGTCCAAGTAATTGCTGCCCTTAGCAAAGGAGTCATCTTGGGAGGTCATGCTGTTATTCCAGCAGGAGTTCCTGCACAGCTCTTACTTGAGTCAGTGCTCTTCACTAGACTCCTCATCCCCCTTAATCACAGTAGACTCTAACTCCATTCTCAAAAGATTTCTCGCTGGGTGCGGTGGCGTGTGCCTGTAGTCCCAGCTATTCGGGAGGCTGAGGCTGGAGGATCTCTTGAGTCCAGGAGTTCTGGGCTGTAGTGCGCTATGCCAATCGGGTGTCCACACTAAGTTCAGCATCAATATGGTGACCTCCCCGGGAGCGGGGGACCACCAGGTTGCCTAAGGAGGGGTGAACCGGCCCAGGTTGGAAATGGAGCAGGTCAAAACTCCCGTGCTGATCAGTAGTGGGATTGTGCCTGTGAATAGCCACTGCACTCCAGCCTGGGCAACATAGCGAGACCCTGTCTCTAAAAAAAAAAAAAAAAAGATTTCTCACCATGGAGATACTATTTTACCATGCAAAGAAAGGGCTGGGGGAGGTGGCTCATAACTGTAATCCCAACACTGGGCTGGGAGAGTTGCTTGAACCCAGGAGTTCAAGACTAGTGCGGGCAACATGGTGAAACTCTATCTCTACAAAACTTTTTTTAAAATTAGCTGGGTGGGGTAGCTGATACCTCTAGTCCTATCTATTCGGGAGGCTGACGTGGGAAGATTGCTTAAGCCCGGGAGATCAAGGCTACAGTGAGCTATGATCGTGCCTCTGCATGCCAGCCTGGGCAACAGAGGGAGACTCTGTCTCAGGGCCGGCGGGGGAGAGAAAAAAAGAAAAAAATCTATAGGTAAGAGACAAATTATAACACTAAATGACAGCAGAATTATTGAGAGAAATTTGTTCCTACCTAAGTTGATATATTTGAGAAATACAAGGTTCCTTTGAATGATACACATCCTGCCAAAATCAAGCCCCTTTCCTGTAGTCACCCTTTATAGTGAGACAGAAAAGCTTGTTAGAGCTTTTTAAAAGGTGTGTGTTCAGGAATTATAAGGGATAGAGAAACTACAGCTGCTCTTGTTCATTTAAAGCCATCCTCAGACCTGGACCTTGACCCCACATGCCCGTCTTTCCCTGTCTGCACTCCCTGCCCAGTGTGATCCACAGGAATCCTAAAGCTCTTCAGGCCTTTCTAATACTTCCCTTCTGTTTCTCTAGGTATTTCTGGGAAAAGCCAGCTTCTGTTTGCACTGGTCTTCACAACTCGTTACCTGGATCTTTTTACTTCATTTATTTCATTGTATAATACATCTATGAAGGTATGGTATGCCATCCACTGGAATGTATTTCATCCATAGTGCACAGGCCTATGGATACTTAATTTATGTCAGCTGTGTATTTTTAATTAAAATGCTCCAAAAATAATGTCTTAATATGCTGTTCTTGACTTTAAAACTTTTAGACCACCTTGTACGTATAACTGGGAATAAATGAGCTATCAGTAAACATTTTTTTATTTTCGAAACAGTAGTTAATTAAAATACTTTGAAATTGGAGCGTTTTTATTTTAGGTTCCTTAAGTATGATAAATCTAAAGCTCTGGATAACTCTATAAGAAAGAGGGGTAACTATTATATTTTCAAGCCGTGGGGAATTACCGAGTCCCCAGAGCAATCCAGCAAGTTGGTGCATAACGAGGAATGAAAGTAGGACTCCTGGGGTTTCCATAGTGTAGTGGTTATCACGTTCGCCTCACACGCAAAAGATCCCTGGTTTGAAACTGGGCGTGAAAGTAGGACTCCTAGTTGCAGTGTCTCATTTTGCTGCTATGTGAGGAACTGTGTACAGGCCTCTACCTTTTTTCTTTTCTGCTTAGTGAGTTTTTCTTAAACTGCCATGTGTGTCATTTTTATTATGTTTGCTATGCTTAAATGCTCTCTATACCATCATTTACTTAATAACCTATTTTTTAAACCTTGCAACTTGTCCTAAGCATTAGTATCTATAACACCTTTGTTGTCTTTCTTATATGTTTTTCTAATTCACATTAAAACAAATGTATAACTATTAAAATACAAAATGTTTGCACACAACCTAACACTTTATGTACCACTGGTGGTACACACCCCATACTGGGGGACTATATGACTTCGTCGGGGACTTCATGGACTATGTGAGCTTTGTTTCTTTCTCACAGTGTTGAATTCATGCTTATGAACACCTACAGAGCCTGGGCACTGAGGATGTGGCAGAAAATAAGAAGTCTCTAGTCTGGTGTGGGGGGAGTACACAGAGTACACTCCTGAGCTCAAACGATCAGCCTGCCTCGGCCTCCCAAAGTGCTGGGATTACTGGTGTGAGCTACTGTGCCCAGCTGGCTGTTTCTTATAAAGTTAAACTTGGGCCAGTCACAGTGGCTCACGCCTGTAATCCCAGCACTTTGGGAGGCTAAGGTGGGTAGATTGCTTGAGCCCAGGAATCCGAAACCAGCCTGAGCAACATAATGAGACCCCGTCTCTAAAATAAATAAATAAATTAGCCAGGTATGGTGGCGTACTCCTGTAGTCTCAACTACTCAGAAGGCTGAGGTGGTAGGATCGCTTGAGCCCTTGAGGTTGAGGCTCCAGTGAGCCATAATCGCATCACTATACTCCAGTCTGGCGGCCTGAGTGATCAAGCATGACCCTGTCTCCAAAAAAAAAAAGAAAAGAAACAAAGATAGAAGTATAGGGACTCAGGATATGTAATACGAGTCTGATTTATTTCTTTCATTCATTCTACAAATACTGAGCCCTTGTGTGCCAGGCACTATTCTAGGCCATTTGGTTATTGGCACATCCAAGGAAGTAATATTTACACTGAAACTTAAAAGTATGGTATCTAAACAACCTTCCCTCAACATTTTGTGTTCAAGAGAATTTTCATAAGCACTGGTGAAAGGAGACAGCAATATGTGAGTCTGGTCTTTATAAAATTTGTAAAGCAATTTTGAGTCACTTAGCAAATTTGAGTGACTTATAATGGATTCTTCATTACCAAGTGATGGGAACCTAGTATTCAGGAAATAATGAGCTTATTTAAAAATAGTTAGGTCCCCACTTGTCTAGGCAAGTTAAAACTGTAGGCATAGAGGTGTGTGAGCAAGAATCCTCCCTCCCCCTCAGGATGTCCAGGTTTCAGAGGATTCCATGCTTGCTTGGTTGTAGTTTCTAAGCACAGTGTCCTGAAACTCTGGAATGAGAGCTGAGGTGCTCGTGTCTTTTTACTTTAACTTCTGCATGCTGGTGAGAGGAGAGAAGCAGCTATTCTTCTCCAGCTGCTGCTAAGGCCTTAGTGGAAATAACAGCCATCAAGTGTTTATTAATCTTGAGCTACCCACAGAATGGGTCCTGGTGAGGGGCCTCTCTGCTGTGAGCCTTGGCTGGATGTGCTGAGGGGGCTTAGTGCATGTCTAGATGGATGTGTGTTTTGTTTATGCATGTAGATTTTGTATTTTTTTCACATACATGCGTACATACATTTGTGTGTGGAGGGAACTCTAATAGTATATTAATGTTCCTTGATTTCTTTTGGGGGTAGTTCTTTGGTAGATGGTATGACCAACAATTTTAATACCATGTTGACTTTATTTACAAATACAACTGCATGATGAGGTGTCAGGGACAATTTAGTGTCTTTGTGGGGTTTTGGGTTTTGTTTTTTGTTTTTTTATTTTGAGACGGAGTCTCACTGTCACCCAGGCTGGAGTGCAATGGCACGATCTTGGCTCACTGCAACCTCCACCTCGTGTCACCACGCCCGGCTAATTTTTGTATTTTTAGTAGAGACGGGGTTTCACCATCTTGGCCAGGTTGGTCTCGAACTCCTGATCTCGTGATCCACCCATCTCGGCCTCCCAAAGTGCTGCTGGCATTACAGGCGTGAGCCGCTGCATCCAGCCCTTTGTGGGTTTTTTAAAGCATGTAATGGCTTCATGACTGCTCTTATTTTCTTTTTAAGTCATCTGACCCTAGATATTCTCATGTTGTCTTTCCTGGGGAGAAGAAGCACCAGGCAGAACAGCTACCTCTCAGGTGTTTCTGTTCCTGGACTAAACCTGCTATTTGATTCTTGGGCCTAAATTTCTACAGTCCGAGAGTTGATGTAATTTTAGAATATCAGACTTTTCTTTGGGGTTGAAGGAATATATGCTGTTTGTTTGGCTTTTTTTTTTTTTTTTTTTGAGACAGAGTCTCACTCTGTTGCCCAGGCTGGAGTGCAGTGGTGTGATCTCTGCTGACTGCAACCTCCACCTCACAGGTTCAAGCAGTTTCTCCTGCCTCAGCCTCCTAAGTAGCTGAGATTACAGGCACCTGCCACCACGCCTAGCTAATTTTTGTATTTTTAAAGTTAAATTTACGGCCGGGTGCAGTGGCTCACACCCATAATCCCAGCACTTTGGGAGGCCGAGGTGGACAGATCACAGGATCAGGAGATTGAGACCATCCTGGCCAATATGGTAAAACTCCATCTCTGCTAAAACGTAGCTGGGTGTGGCAGTGTGTGCCTGTAATCCCAGCTACTTGGGAGACTGAGGCAGGAGAATTGCTTGAACCCTGGAGGTGGAGGTTGCAGTGAGCCAAGATCACACCACTGCATTCCAGTCTGGCAACAGAGCAAGACTTCATCTCAAAAACAAGTTAAACTTACACTTAACATATGAACCAGCAATCTCACCCCTAACTATATACCTAAGAGAAGCAAAAACTTATATTCACACAGACACTTGTATGCAAATGTTCACAGCAGCTTTATCCACTGTCCTCCCAAATTAGAAACCACTTGCCCTTCAACTGGTGAGTGAATAAACAAACTGGTGCATCCATACAATGGACCACCAATGGACTCAGCTACAAAAAAGGAACAAATTATTAACACTAGGCCCTCACTTAATGTCATTGGTAGGTTCTTGGAAACTGTGACTTGAAGTGAAACAATGTATAATGAAGCCAGTTTTACTATAGGTTAAGGTTAATTGGTATAAATAAGAGTTAAGTTCCTACAGCATATTTCTGGTCCCAAAAGCATCACCAGACTTTTTTTTTTTTTTTTTTTTTTTTTTTGAGACGGAGTTTCACTCTTGTTACCCAGGCTGGAGTGCAATGGCATGATCTCGGCTCACCGCAACCTCCGCCTCCTGGGTTGAAGCAATTCTCCTGCCTCAGCCTCCCGAGTAGCTGGGCCTACAGGCGCGTGCCACCATGCCCGGCTAATTTTTGTATTTTTAGTAGAGACGGGGTTTCACCATGTTGACCAGGATGGTCTCGACCTCTTGACCTCGTGATCCACCTGCCTCGGCCTCCCAAAGTGCTGGGATTATAGGCCCAGACTTTTACATAAAGACCAAAACAGGCTGGGCGTGGTGGCTCACGTCTGTAATCCCAACACTTTGGGAGGCTAAGGCGGATGCATCACTTGAGGTCAGGAGTTCAAGACCAGCCTGGCCAACATGGTGAAACCCCATCTTTACTAAAAATACAAAACTTAGCTGGGCGTGGTGTGGGCACCTGTAATCCCAGCTACTCAGGAGGCTGAGGCAGGAGAATCACTTGAGCCTGGTAGGCAGAGGTTGCAGTGAGTCAAGATCATGCCACTGCACTCCAGCATAAGTGACAGAGCAAGACTCCGTCTCAAAAACAAACAAACAAACAAACGTGAGCTATACATTTAAGAAAGATTAATAAAAGTGACATAATTATTTACCCAATTTTTGCTGAATCAGTGCGTGATGGTGGTCATAGTGGTGGCGGATTAAGTCAAGAAGTATATGTTTGCAAAGCAAAGATTATAAAGAAACACTCCCGGCCAGGCGCGGTGGCTCACGCCTGTAATCCTAGCACTTTGGGAGGCCGAGGTGGGTGGATCACCTGAGGTCAGGAGTTCAAGACCAGCCTGGCCATCATGGTGAAACCCCATCTTTATAAAAAAAAAAAAAAAAAAAAAAGAAACACTCCTGTCATAAAGCTCAAAAACAATAAATATAGCAGGCTCACTGAGTGCTTTTGTACTACATTGTTTATTGTGATACATTTGCATAATTATTGTATACTACTTTATGAATTTTTATTTTACCGTAATTCATACTCATTTTCCAACCCATTTATTTCAGTTCAGGGTCCCAGGTGCCCAGAGCCTATCCCAGCAGCTCAAGTGCAAGGCGGGAACCCCCACTGGACAAGATGCCATTCCATCATAGGGCACACTCACCCACACTCACACTAGGACTGTTCATACATGCCAGTTCACCTAACGTGCACATCTTTGAGATGTAAGAGGAAACCAGAGTATCTGGAGAAGACCCACGCAGACCCGGGGAGAGCATGCAAACTCCACGTGGACAGTGGCCCCAGCCGGGAACCAGTCTCGTTGTTACGACAAAATATGTTATTGGTGGACTTGCTGTATACACAATAAGTCTGGTGACTCTCAGATACATTAGGCTAACGGGAAGTTGGACTCAGAAGGCAACATACTATATGACTCCATTTATGTGGCATTCTAGAAAAGGCAAAACTAGGGACAGAGAACATAAGCGTGATTTCAGGAGGTTGAAGCCTGGGGGGAACTTGACTACAAAGGGGCAGCATGGCAAAATTTTGGGGGTGGTGGAACTGTTCTCTGTCCTAATTGCGGTGGTGGTTATGCCTCAAAACTGAACACCTCCAAAAAGGAGAATTTTACTATATTGAAGTTTTAAAATTCTAAAAAAAGCTAAGGAAAAAAATCTTGCCTTTCCAAATACATGGGTGATAAAGCTGGGGGGAGCTGGAACAGTGTCGAGGTATTGACGCCTGATGTTTTTTCTTTTGGTTGTAGGTTATCTACCTTGCCTGCTCCTATGCCACAGTGTACCTGATCTACCTGAAATTTAAGGCAACCTACGACGGAAATCACGATACCTTTCGAGTGGAATTTCTGGTGGTCCCTGTGGGAGGCCTCTCGTTTCTAGTCAATCATGATTTCTCTCCTCTTGAGGTTAGTTGAAGAGGTTATTTAGGGCTGAGCGCGGTGGTTCACGCCTGTAATCCCAGCACTTTGGGAGGTTGAGGTGGGCGGATCATAAGGTCAGGAGTTTGAGACCAGCCTGGCCAACATGGCAAAACCCTGTCTCTACTAAAAATACAAAAAATTAGGCAGGTGTGGTGGTGCACACCTGTAATCCCAGCTACTTGGGAGGGTGAGGCAAGAGAATCGCGTGAACACAGGAGGTGGAGGTTTCAGTGAGCTGAGATTGCACCATTGCACTCCAATCTGGGTGACAGAGTAAGACCCCATCTTGAGAGGGAAAAAAAAAAAAGAGGTTATTTAGGGCCGGGCATGATGGCTCATAATCCCAGCAGTTTGGGAGGCCAAGGTGTGCAGATCACTTGAGGTCAGAGGTTCATGCATTCAGCCTGGCCAACATGGTGAAACTGTTTCTATTAAAAATACAAAAATTAGCCAGTCATGGTGGCACACACCTGTAATTCCAGCTACTCAAGAGGCTGATGCACGAGAATCACTTAAACCCAGGAGGTAGAGGTTGCAATGAGCCGAGATTGAGCCACGGCACTCCAGCCTTGGCGGCAGAGCAAGACTCCATCCAAAAAAAAAGGTTACTTAGCGGTCACATCTGGTTATCTAGGTGAATGGACTTGTTTTCGTGTTGACAGATCATGTAGGTGTTCATGGTTTTTTTTTTTTTTTTGGTTTGGCAAACTCCAGTACAGTGTTCATGACTGGTGTAAAAAATTGTCGATGAGTCTGGGCGTGGTGGCTCACGCCTGTAATCCAAGCACTTTGGAAGCCAAGGTGGGCGTATCACCTGAGGTCGGGAGTTCGAGACCAGCCTGACCAACATGTTGAAACCCCATCTTAAAAAATAAAAAAAAAAAAATTGTAGATGAAAATTAAGCACCCACATATTTGGGTGTCTGCTGACAGCTTACTGTCTGATTCCTTTGAAATAGAAACTTGAAACTGTATTTTGTTATCTTGACTTCTGTGGTACCAGACACAGAGCCCTGCCTGTCCCAGTGCTGGAAGAACATGGGCTCCTTCCTGTAGCCCACATTTTGTTTCCTTTTCATGTACAGATGTGGATTGATGTCGTGTCTGTGACCCTGCTTAGCAGCACTCTGCACCCCTGTCCTTTAGGAAAGGTGGTTTGTGGTACCCCTGGCAATGTACAGTGCGCTGATCTGCTCCCAAGTACCTCTTCCTTCCCCACTGAATAGGCAAACGGTGCTGCTCCACATCCTTGGGCCAGTCAAGTCACTGTGCTGTCCTGGGTGTCTGATGGTTGCTGGGGAAACCTGGACTTTTTTTTTTTTTTTTTGTAACGGAGTCTCAATTTGTCACCCAGGCTGGAGTGCAGTGGCATGATCTTGGCTCACTGCAGCCTTTGCCTTCTGGGTTCAAGTGATTCACCCGCCTCAGACTGCCAAGTAGCTGGGATTACAGATGCACGCCACCACACCTGGATAATTTTTGTATTGTTAGTAGCAACAGGGTTTCATCATATTTTCCAGGCTGTTCTTGAACTCCTGATCTCAGGTGATCCACCTGTCTCGGCCTCCCAAAGTGCTGGGATTACAGACGTGAGCCACCCCACC
Source organism: Ateles fusciceps (assembly GCA_036589455.1). Taxonomy (NCBI): domain Eukaryota; kingdom Metazoa; phylum Chordata; class Mammalia; order Primates; family Atelidae; genus Ateles; species Ateles fusciceps. Next base: position 386,918 of record JAZHEH010000734.1, on the reverse strand, counting down.
CAGCTGCGCCTAGACTTTTAAAACACTCAAGGACTCTATGAAAGTCCTTCTGTCGTCATCATGAATAAAGTCATATGATGGGCAGAGAATTTCCATAATTACAACTCTGATTATACCCCTTTGATTTAACCACACCAGAAAAGCCTAAGGAATAAGAAAAATAGGCTGGGCACGGTGGCTCATGCCTATAATCCCAGCACTTTGGGAGGCCGAGGCAGGTGGATCACGAGGTCAAAAGATCGAGACCATCCTGGTCAACATGGTGAAACCCCGTCTCTACTAAAAATACAAAAATTAGCTGGGCACAGTGGCGCATGCCTGTAATCCCAGCACTTTGGGAGGCAGGAGAATTGCTTGAACCCAGGAGGGCAGAGGTTGCGGTGAGCCGAGATTGCACCATTACACTCCAGCCTGGGTAACGAGCGAAACTCTGTCTCAAAAAAAAAAAAAAAAAAGAATAAGAAAAATAGTTAAAATATTTCAGTACTCTGGCAAGATCAGTCGGTGAGGAAAAACAGCAGTGAGAAAGTAGAAGGAGCTTACCACTTACCAGTGCTGTCAGCCCTGGCAGAAAGCAGGCTTGATTTGTCATCCCCGATCTGGAGCAGGACAAACTTGTCCAGGAAAAGTGTCTATATGTAGATTCATAGAAAATTGAAGAGGAAAAAATAAACCTGGAGAGAAAGTGATGAAAATTCAAAGAGGTAGAGGCATCCAAGTTACCTAGCTTGTCACACTGGCAGTGCCCTGCCTCTTAAAGGTTGCTTAAGTTTCTGTAATTTATGCCAGGAGTCCCCAACCCCTGGGCCACTGACTGGTACTGGTTTGTGGCTTGTTAGAAACCAGGCTTCACAGGAGGAGATGAGCAGTGGGTGAGCAAGTGAAGCTTCATTGTATTTACAGCCGCTCCCCCATCACTCACATTAATGCCTAAGCTCCACCTCCTGTCATAAAAGTGTCAGCATTCAATTCTCATAGGAGTACGAACCCTATTGTGAACTGTGCATGCGAAGGATCTAGGTTGCCTGCTCCTTATGAGAATCTAATGCCTGATGATCTGTCACTGTCTCCTACCACCCCCAGATGGGACCATCTAGTTGCAGGAAAACAAACTCAGGGCTCCTACTGATTCTGCATTATGATGAGTTGTATAATTATTTCTTTGTATATTACAATAATGATAGAAATAAAGTGCACAATGAATGCTATGCGCTTGAATCATCCCGAACCATCTATCCATGCTGCTGGTCTGTGGAAAAATTGTCTTCTATGAAACCAGTTGCTGGTGTCAAAAAGGTTGGGGACCACTGGGTTATGCAGTTGCCAAGCTGTTCTATTTTTGGGCCGACATGCCCCACTCCACAACTCCATCATCTTAAGCTGCTTTGTGGTAAAGCAAGCAAGAGTGTTTCCTCTGAACTCCTGGTAGGCAGTGAGCCTGACGGAAGCTTGCCATTTCTCTTCCAGATCCTCTGGACCTTTTCCATCTACCTGGAGTCTGTGGCTATCCTTCCGCAGCTCTTTATGATCAGCAAGACCGGGGGAGGCCGAGACCATCACCACCCACTACCTGTTCTTCCTGGGTCTCTATCGCGCTTTGTATCTTGTCAACTGGATCTGGCGCTTCTACTTTGAGGGCTTCTTTGACCTCATTGCTGTAGTGGCAGGCGTAGTCCAGACCATCCTATACTGTGACTTCTTCTACTTGTACATTACAAAAGGTATGTTGGGTGCGACTTAATGTTGTTTCTAGAGTCACGTGTTCTTTTAGGAGCGCCCTTGCCCAGTACTCTCCTAACCTGGCACTCTCTCATAAAGCAGAACTGGCTCCAGAGAAACATTTTCCTCACTGGCCAGTAACATTCTGGATCAGGGTGTCATCTTTTTTTTTTTTTTGGGGACGGAGTCTTGCTCTGTCACCAGGCTGGAGTGCAGTGGCGCAATCTCGGCTCACTGCAACCTCCGCCTCCTGGGTTCAAGTGATTCTTTTGCCTCAGCCTCCCAAGTAGCTGGGACCACAGGCACATGCCATCACGCCTGGCTAATTTTTTTGTAGTTTTAGTAGAGACAGGGTTTCACCGTGTTGGCCAGGATGATCTCGATCTCTTGACCTCGTGATCCGCCTGCCTCGGATCATGTGCTGAGATTACAAGTGTGAGCCACCGTGCCCAGCCAGGGTGTCATCTTTTTAAATATAACAACGCTTTCTCTTTTGTGGTAGATTTTCTAAAATGGCACGTTTTCATTGTAAAAAATTCATCTGGTATTTTAGTAAACATTAACACCAGATACTTCTCTATGCATACACAGACACATGACTTAAACTCTACATGCTGATCTATATACTGCTTTTATCTTACTCACATTTTTCATGTCACTAGAAATCTACATAGTTTTTGTTTTTGTTTTTGTCTTTTGAGACGGAGTCTTGCTCTATCACCAGGCGCCAGGCTGGAGTGCAGTGGCGCGATCTCAGCTCACTGTAACCTCCGCCTCCCGGGTTCAAACAGTTCTCCTGCCTCAGCCTCCCAAGTAGCTGTGACCCAGGTGCGCACCACCACGCCAAGCTAATTTTTGTATTTTTTAGTAGAGACGGGGTTTCACCATGGTCTCGATCTCTTGACCTTGTGATCTGCCCGCCTCGGCCTCCCAAAGTGCTGGGATTACAGACGTGAGCCACCGTGCCCGGCCTAGAAATCTACATAATTTTCAGTAGCCACAGAGTGTTTCATTATGTGCATATACCATATTTACCCAGCCCCCTATTTATTGGTGGTCAGGCCGTTACTGGTTTGCTGTTAAAATCCAGTCCTTAAATCAGTATCCTTGTATATACGTGTTTTTGCATTTGTATGAATATAGGACTTAATGAACTTACAAAAATCTGATGAACACTACCATCCTTGTTTAGGAAAAAAAAGCATATTTATGCATATGTAACCCAAATGCATGCATATAGTTTTGGGAGGTTCAGGAGCACCTGAAACCCAACCACAGATCCCAAGCTAAGAATCCAGCTATCCAATAAAATTCCTAATGGTGGTGGAATTGCTAGGTAAAAGAGCATATATAGACTGGGTGCAGTGGATCATGCCTGTAATCTTAACACTTTGGGAGGCTGAGGCAGGTAGATCACCTGAAGTCAGGAGTTTGAGACCAGCCTTTTCATGGAGAAACCTCATCTCTGCTAAAAATACAAAATTAGCCAGGTGTGGTGGCACGTGCCTGTAATCCCAGCTACTTGGGAGGCTGAAGCAGGAGAATCTCTTGAACCTGGGAGGCAGAAGTTGCAGTGAGCTAAGATGGTGCCATTGCACTCTAGCCTGGGCAACAAGAGCAAAACTGAGTCTCCCAAAAAAAAAAAAGCATATCTTATTTCTCTCCTTTTTTTTTTTTTTTTTTTTTTTTCTTTTTTTAAGACAGATTCTTGCTCTGTCACCCAGGCTAGAGTGCAGTGGTGGGATCTCGGTTCACTGCAACCTCTGCCTCCCAAGTTCAAGCGATTCTCCTGCCTCAGCCTCCCAAAGTTCTGGGATTATAGGCATAGGCTGCCTCGCCCAGCCATCCTTTTTTTTTTTTCTTTCTTTTCAAAGAGACAGGGTCTCACTCTGTCACCCAGGCTGCAAGAATGCAGTGCCGTGATCTTAGCTCACTGCAGCCCCAAACTCCTGGGCTGAAGTGATCCTCCCTGCTCAGCCTTCTGAGTAGCTGGGACTACAGGTGCATGCCACCACACCTGGCTCATTTAAAAAAATTTTTTTATAGAGATGGGGTCGCTCTCACTTTGTTGCTTATGCTGGTATTGAACTCCTGGCTTCAAGGGACCCTCCTACCCTTGCCTGCCAAAGTGCTGGGATTACAGGCGTGAGCCACTGCACCCGGCCTTTATGTTTTAGTACCCAGAATTTCATAGGCCTCCCTACATAAGCTATATTTTACTATATATTGATTAGGGTGAAAGTCATAATAACAAAAAGCCACTATGAATTTAGTGGCACTTTGGATCAAATTTGTATTTTTAAAATACAATTGCTTATTTCCTCTACCTTACTATGTAGAATCTTGTGTGTGGGAGACTTCTAGGAATGGGAAGGAGGAAGCTAAGTTTGTCAGCATCAGTAACTTTTGTTTTCTTTTCCTCTCTTTGAAATTCTAGTACTCAAGGGAAAGAAGCTCAGTTTGCCAGCATAAGTGCCAAAGACCATCACCAGCATCTGTCCTTCAGGGTGCTTGGACAGAATTCTTAACCACAGCAAAGGCATAAGATGCTTGATACGGAAAATCAGAAACTTAACTCTTTTGTTGCAGATAGTCATCAGTGGCTCTGTAAGAACGCAGAGGAAAAGAGCCAGAAGGTTTCTGTTTAATGCATCTTGCCTTATCTTTTTTATTACTGTGTACAAAGATTTTTTTACACAAAGAAACTTAATGCTGTATTAATAAATTCAGTGTGTAGCTTCAATTGGGATAGTTTCAAAAGTGTGAAGATTTTGTGAGGAATAAGTGCAAATGTTTTTTTTTTTATTTTAAAAAATTCTTTGAAACTGTTGAGTCTTTGTGTCTGCAATGAAATTGTACTCCTTGACAGCTGGTAGATTATATATTCTTCCACCTATCAAAATTGCATTCCACTATATTTATTTTTTGCCAAAAGATGAGCTATATTTGTTTGAAATCTGAGACACTATGTTCAATTGGATGTATCTGTTCAAATTTATTCCCACGTGATGTGGAACTCCTTTGTTGGATGTCACAACACTACATTTAAGGTTGGTAAGGATGACTTGCAGGTCCATGGTTTTCATTACCAAAATTTTAATATTCTGAATGTCGATGGAGTCTCACTGAAGAGTCACCAAAGGTGCCTGCCCTCCTCCCCTGCTGGAATGTGTCAGTTGGAGACTGTCCCAAGGGTGCCGAAGAATCCAGCGGCAGGGGTTCTGGCTGCTTTCCATCTGAGTGTGGGATGGGAGGGGTGTTCATGATCATTTGGATATAGGAGTCTACTGCTATGAGGAATGGAACACAAGTAGTTAACCTATCACTTTCATTCACAATTCCAAAAGATTACTACAACCACGTCCCTGCTCAGATTCAAACAGTTTTCTGTATCACTTTTCGGTGGTAAGATGATTTACAGTTTTTTTTTTTGACAGCACCACTTACCATTCCTTATATTCTTTTTGTTTTGTGTGGTTTTTTCTTGTTATTTAACCCACAGTTAACATCATAGTTTCTTGTTTTGTTTTACTGAGCTCTTGCATGACTTATGTTACCATCCTAAAAAACACTATATTAAACATACAATAAATTGTCCTTTTTATGAATTAGGCTTTTGAAACATCCTGTGTTGGGATGATTTTTTTGTTTTTCAATTGGCAACAAAAGCTCTGTAGGGCTGCAAACATTTAAAGTCCATATAATCATCTTTAAGACATTCTGTATTTTGTGGAAATAATTGAATTTTTCTTCCTGATTTTGCCATTATATGATTTGCTATTTTTTTTGGTTAATACAAAAGTATAAGACTTTGTTTTTATGTGATGCACCATAAATATTAAAGTGTTGAATACTAACAGTGCTTACTACAGAAAAGATGTATTTTTGCTTTCTGCATTACAATGTCTTCTGGAGGAAGGGTGCAGGATGGGTTTCATTTGTATCTAGTGAATGTCTTAACATCTTTCTAAATTGGCAGTGTAACTGCATAGTTTAACCTTCTGTGTCGGCCTCATTTTTTCCCTCTTTGCCTCATGTTTTTGCTTTTGTGTATCAGAGCATCTTTCTTTTTTATTTATTTATTTATTTTTTTTTAAAGATGGGGTTTCACCATGATGGCCAGGCTGGTCTTGAACTCCTGACCTCAGGTGATCCACCCACCTCGGCCTCCCAAAGTGCTAGGATTACAGGCGTGAGCCACCGTGCCCAGCCAGAGTATCTTTCTTTACAGCATCCTGGTCTTGCTTTAGTTTCTGTGGTCTTTTTTCATCCTCCTTGAAGATTCTGAGCAGAGGGAGGCTGGGAAGTCTGGTGCAGTAGGTGAGCAGGCGCTTGCTGCCCAGTCCAGGGTGGGTGGGGCGCACACCTGTCTGTGCATGCAAATTCAACACAGCTGGCACATCTGCTGGAGAGCACGACGCATGGAAGGGTCTGGAAGCTGCACATAGCGATGCCTTCTGTAGTCGTCCTAACCAAGTAAAAGTAACTTTGGCTACGTTGTTACCAGTGTTTTGTGGTGAGCCAGGAGGATATCTTAGCAATGGTGCCTGCGATGGAGTGCAGGGCTGGGCCTCGTCCTCGCTAGCATTGGAAACCAAGGCCTTGTATGCCACGCCTTACAAAGCACTGTTTCACAGTTACTTTCACTTCCCGAATAAAGGTTACCAGGCAATTAATTCTTTTTATTGAGGTGTTTGTGTGTTTTCAGTGTAACCATGATGAGGAATAAAGCAAAAGTCAGAGATTTGCCCAGTAACTGATATTACAGGAAAAGCTGCTTCCAGCCAGGCCTGGTGGCTCATGCCTGTAATCACAGTACTTTGGGAAGCTAAGGCAGGAGGATCACTTGAGGCCAAGAGTTTTCAGACCAGCCTGGGCAACACAGCAAGACCACATCTCCATTTTAAAAACTAGTAACAATGAAATGTTAAAAATAATAATAGAAGAAAGGTTTCTGGCCATTGGCTTCTTAACAGAGACCAATCCATTCCCCTGTCCAGTTCAATCACAGAGAAACTTTGTCTGAAGAAGTTTCCAGCTTCCTCACGCTCTGGCCAAGAGAAGAGCAGGTGGAGAAGGGGTTTTTACGGAGATCATGGTGATTTATGGGAACCCTAAGTAAGAAAAGCACACGCTTTGGGCCCAGGCCTGTGTTGAGACTTGGCTCCCTCACTTGCACTCCCTGGCCCTGGACTTCACATGAGCCTCATTGCCCTCACTTACGTAGGTAAACTCCCAGGGATTTCTGTGCGGTTTAAATGAGCCACTGTTGGCAAAGCTCACGGCCAGAGCTTGGTACACGTCCAGTAATCACCTTTGCCCCCACCTGACTTTGTGTTTAGTTTGTGACAGCTGCTTCAAAAGCTGGTTGGGAACTGGTTCTGGCAGGAGTCCCTCTGGCCCATTTGATATGGGTCAGTTTTGCCAGAAGGTTCACAATTCTTGTTTGGCGAGGTACAGAAATTGACTCTGGCCAGGCACAGTGGCTCATGCCTGTAATCCCAGCACTTTGGGAGGCTGAGTGGGTGGATCACACGAGGTCAGGAGTTCGAGTCCAGCCTGGCCAACACAGTGAAGCCCCGCCTGTACTAAAAATACAAAAATAAGCTGGGTGGTGGCGTACACCTGTAATCTCAGCTACTTGGGAGACTGAGGCACAAGAATCGCTTGAACATGGGAGGCAGAGGTTGCAGCAAGCTGAGATTGTACCACTGCACTCCAGCCTGGGCAACAGAGTGAAACTCTATCTCAAATAAATAAATAAAATAAAAATTATTTTAGGTAACTTCCAAAAGCATCCATCCATCTAAGTCTTGCTTGATTGGGTCTGTGTGGGTTTTTTCTGTGTGCCTCCGTCCTCTAGTGGCCAGATGTGGAATTTCCAAGAAACCAGAGCTCTGCCCAATACCACCCAGCCATCCCCACAACTGTCCGGGTTAACTGGAATCTGTAGCCTAGATTCTGCTGGAGGTGCTGTGGGGTGTTTCTCTAGTTTTGAAACAATTCCTTTTGTCCCTGCACTTGAAAAGAAATTTGCAGCATAACATAGTACATATCCTTTTAAGCAATGACAACGGTACTTTTTTCAATACTAAAATAAAATACTCTGTTCTAGTTTCACCTTGGACACTTAAAAAGTGAAGAGTCGCCTGGCATGGTGGCTCACACATGTAATCCCAGCAGTTTGGGAGGCCGAGGCAGGCAGATCACCTGAGGTCAGGAGTTCAAGACCAGCTTAGCCAACATGGTGAAACCCCATCTCTACTAAAAATACAAAAATTAGCCGGATGTGATGGCAGGGGCCTGTAATCTCAGCTACTTGGGAGGCTGAGGCAGAAGAATCACTGGAACCTGGGAGACAGAGGTTGCAGTGAGCCGAGATCATGCCACTGCACTCCAGCCTGGGTGACAGAGCAAGACTTCATCTTGAACAAAAAAGTGAGAGTCTTTAGGCAAACCCCACACTACAACTGACTCCATTACCAAAGCTGAATGAAAACACAGAACCTATTTACAGACCTAATAAGGTATCTGTGACAATATGTAGACCTGTATGGATGACTCAAAGAAAAGTTAATATAAATTTTCTTTTTAAAAAGCCAGTGCAGTAGCTCACGTCTGTAATCCAGGACTTTGGGAGGCCAAGGTGGGTGAAATCACCTGAGGTCGGGAGTTCGACACCAGCCTGACCAACATGGAGAAACCCTGTCTTTACTAAAGATACAAAAATTATCTGGGCGTGGTGGCACATGCCTATAGTCTCAGCTACTCAGGAGGCTAAAGCAGGAGAATCGCTTGAACCTGGGAGGCGGAGGTTTTGGTGAGCCAAAATCGTAATACTGCACTCCAGCCTGGGCAACAAGAGCAAAACTCCGTCTCAAAAAAAATTGAAAAATTTTTAAAGACCTGTAATCCAGAAACTGGTGTGTGCTCTGAAACTAAAAAAGTTATTTGTTTACTTTGAGGTCTGAGAACTGAAGATCTCAACACTTTAAAAAATGCTTTAAAAAAATCCAGATTTCTGGCTGGGCATGGTGGCTTACACCTGTAATCCCAGCACTTTGGGAGCCCGAGGCAGGCAGATCACTGAGGTCAGGAGTTCAAGACCAGCTTGAGCAACATGGTGAAATCCGGTCTCTACTAAAAATACAAAAATTAGCTGGGCATGGTGGCCCACGCCTGAAATTCCAGCTGCTACGGAGGCTGAGACAGAAGAATTGCTTGAACCCATGAGGCAGAGATTTCAGTGAGCCGAGATCTTGCCACTGCACTGCAGTCTCAGCGACTGAGTGAGAGACTATGTCTCAAAAAAAAAAAAAATAAGGCAGGAGAGGCTGGGGGCAGTGGCTCACCCCTGAAATCCCAGCGGCAGGGCAGATCACTTGAGGTCCAGAAACTCCCTCTCATAAATAAATAAACAAATAAAAATAAAGGAGGTAAGAGATTATAATAAACATGATGTAATGTCAGGGGCTCATTATGTGCAATGACGAAAACTAAGGCAGCATAAGGAATAGAGACTGCCAGTTTTGCTGTTTGAGATAAGGTGGTCAGGGAAGGCCTCTTTGAAGCCATGATGCTTGAGCTGAGGCCTGAATGACGTGGGAGATAGTAATGAGGCAGGAGAAGGGCGTGGTGGCTCACCCCTGTAATCCCAGCACTTTGGGAGGCCAAGGCGGGGCAGATCACTTGAGGTCAAGAATTCGAGACCAGCCATGGCCAACATGGCAAAAATACCAAAATTAGCTGTGTGGTGGAGCACACCAATAAATCCAGCTACTTGGGAGGGCTGAGGCAGGAGAATCGCTTGAACTCTGGAGGCTGAGGTTGCAGTAGAGCCGAGATCGTACCACTGCACTCCAGCCTGGGTGACAGAGTAAGACTCCATCTCAAAAAAAAAAAAAAAAAAAAAAAGAAAGAAAGAAAAGAAAAAAAAAGGGCGGCAGGAGATAGGAAATGGGTGTAACCAATGGCTAACAAGGGTTAAGGCAGAAGCAAAAGATCAGCAGGTGCAGCCAGTTCTGGGCAGGATTAGGCAGCATAGCGGCCACATCTTCACTTCACTGATAACAGAAGTTTCCACTTCAGCCAGGGATGTTAACCAAATTCTTTTAGCTTAATAAAAACCCTAATTGAAGGTCTCTTGAGCTGCTTGGTCAAGCTCACTCCCCCTCTGAGCTGTAGTTTCGCGCCAATCTGCGCTTTTGTCACTCCATTTGCTTGTATTGTCTTTTGTTGATTGGTTTTATTTTTGTTGTTGTTGCTTTGTGCGTTTTTGGTTGCCTTTTTTAAGATGGAGTTGCCTAGGCTGGAGTGCAGTGGTGTGAACTCAGCTCACTGCAACCTCTGCCTCCTGGGTTCAAGCGATTCTCCTGCCTCAGCCTCCCCAGTAGCTGAAATTACAGGTGCACACCACTATGCCCAGCTAATTGTTTTGAGACTGAGTCTCCCTCTGTTGCTCAGGCTGGAGTGCAGTGGCACAATCTTGGCTCACTGCAACCTCCATCTCCCAGGTTCAAGCGATTCTCCTGCCTCAGCCTCCTGAGCAGCTGGGACGACAGGTACGTGCCACAAACCCAGTAACTTTTGTATTTTCAGTAAGACGGGGTTTCACCCTGTCGGCCAGGCTATTCTAGAACTCCTGACCTCAAGTGATCTGCCGGCCTCAGTCTCCCAAAGTGCTGGGATTACAGGTGTGAGACACGGGGCCAGCCCCACTTACTCTTCATATGTAATCAGTTATTCATTCATTAAGCATTTAAGAATGGCTATAATGTGCTTTATTGAACAAGACAGACAAGGTGCCTGTGCTCATGAAACTTACACTTAAAAGCAGGAGGTAAGAGATAATTAACATGACGTACTGTCAGGGGCTGATTATGTGCAATGAAGAAAACTAAAGCAGAATAAGGAATAGAGACTGACAGTTTTGCTGTTTTAGGTAAGATGGTCAGGGAAGGCCTTTTTAAAGCAGTGACCCTTGAGCTGAGGCCTGAATGACGTGGAAGATAGTAATGAGGCAGGAGCAGGCTACAGTGGCTCACACCTGTAATCCCAGCACTTTGGGAGCCTCAGGTGGGTGGATCACTTGAGGTCAGGAGTTCAAGACCAGCCTGAGCAACATGGCTAAATCTTGTCTCTACTAAAAATACAAAAATTAGCTGGGCATGGTGGCACGTAATCTCCTAAAGTGTTGGGATTACAGGCGTGAGCCACTACACCCGACAGAAATTTTGATTTTATAGGGAGGAACTCCTCAGGCTCGGAGGAATTAGCCCAGAGACCCAGGCTGTCAGTGGCAGGTGTGGGACTCATACCCTGGTCTGTGAGACTTGGAAGCACGAGCAACATTGCCTCCATCTCTGCCCCTTGCTGTAAGGAGCTCCACTTTAGGAACCCCTCGAGTTCAGGGTCTGAAGCCACCCCACAGATGAGCGTTTCTCAGTACCCCCACCTCCCCCACCCTGCTCTGAGCCACCTTCATCTCCTGCCTGGGCTCATCACCCCATGGTGCTTTCTCATTCTGCTGTGCCCCCTTCAGCAGCCAGGGACTTGGACCTTGGATCTTTGTGCCCCCTTCAGCAGCCAGGGTGACTTTGTGAACCTTGAGCAGGCTGGGACTTTGCAAAGCTGCACTTTGTGCATAAACTTACACTCCAGCCCCTGACAAAGGCCTTTCCCCAGTAGTCACGAATCAAGTTTATAACAGCTCATTTATCTGTCTTCCTGGTTACTACTCTGCCTCCATCACCCACCCCACTGCCTGAGGCCTTTTCCTGCTCTGAAAAGACATCAGGGTCATTCTTGCCCCAGGAGTTCTACATTCTGTGTTTCCTTTTCCAGGGATATTCCTCCTGCAGGTATTTCTGTTACCGGATGGAAAGTCTTGGCTGTGAGTTGGTCAGGTGCTTGGTGCCTTGAACCGAGAATTGCAACACAAGGCTGGGCGTGGTGGCTCACACCTGTAATCCCAGCACTTTGGGAGGCCGAGGCGGGTGCATCACCTGAAGTCAGGAGTTCAAGACCAGCCTAGCCAACATGGTGAAACACCATCTCTACTAAAAATACAAAATTAGGCCAGGCGCAGTGGCTCACGCCTGTAATCCCAGAACTTTGGGAGGTCGAGGTAGGAGGATCACCTGAAGTCAGGAGTTCGAGACCAGCCTGGCCAACATGGTGAAATCCTGTCTCTACTAAAAATATAAAAATTAGACGAGTGTGGTGGCACACATGTGTAATCCCAGCTACTCGGGAGGCTGAGGCAGGAGAATCCCTTGAACCCAGGAGGTGGAGGTTGCACTGAGCAAAGATTGCCCCACTGTACTCCAGCCTTGGCAACAAGAGTTAAACTCCACGTTAAAAAAAAAAAAAATTTAACAGAAAATGCACAAAGCAACAAAAAAAATAAAACGAATCCACAAAAGACAAATGGGGTAACAAAATCACAATTCCGGGGGCGGGCAAGCTTGACAAAGCAGCTCAAGAGATCCTCAAAAAGGGTTTTTTTGCTTTTTTTTTTCTTTTAAGACGGAGTTTCACCATGTTGGTCAGGCTGGTCTTGAACTCTGACCTCAGGTGATCCGCCCGCCTTGGCCTCCAAAGTGCTTGGATTACAGGCGTGAGCCACCGCGCCCGGCCTCAAAAAGGGTTTTTATTAAGCTAAAAGAATTTGGGCCGGGCGGAGTGGCTCACGCCTGTAATCCCAGCACTTTGGGAGGCCGAGGTGGGCGATCACCGGAGGTCGGAGTTGGAGACCAGCCCAACCAAGATGGAGAAACCCCGTCTCTACTAAAAATAAATAATAATAATAATAATAATTAGCCAGGTGTGGTGGTGCATACCTGTAATCCCAGCTACTCGGAAGGCTGAGGCAGGAGAATCGCTTGAACCTGGGAGGCAGAGGTTGCGGTGAGCCGAGATCGCGCCACTGCACTCCAGCCTGGGCAACAAGAGCGAAACTCCGTCTTAAAAAAAAAAAAAAAAGCCGGCCGTGGTGGCTCACGTCTGTAATTTTAGCACTTTGGGAGGCCAAGGCGGGCGGATAACCAGCCTGGCCAACGTGGTGAAACCTCGTGTCTACTAAACATACAAAAATTAGCCGGGGGTGGTGGCGGGTACCTGTAATCACAGCTACGCAGGAGCCTGAGGCAGGTGAATCCCTCGAACCCGGAAGGCGGAGCTTGCAATGAGAGCAGAGCACACCCACTGCACTCCAGCCTAGGCAACTGAGCGAGACTCCGTCTCAAAAAAATAAAATAAAAAACAAACCACCCCAAAAAAAACCTCGGAATAGGAAAAGTAAATATCACCAGAACGGATATTACTACACTTTTCACGAAAATGAAAAAGGAAACACCAGAACGGATTTCACCAATCTGCAGACCTGCAAATGACTCGGCCAGCTGCCTCAGGGTCAGCGTTTTTGCGCAGACGCAGAGGGCTCCGCTAGAGGCGGCGGCGTGGGGCTCAGTGCGCGTGCGCCGGTCTCAGTGTCGGAGTGAGCACACTCCGGTCCCCGCCCTCTCTGCGCCTGCGCGTCGGCGCAGACAATTTGGTGGCGGCGCCGGGCGGGCGCTAGGTTGAGCTCAGTGAGCTACGCGGGGTCTGTCCCGAGTGCGGGCGACCGGACCTTCGCCATGCCGGGGATGGTGCTCTTCGGCCGGCGCTGGGCCATCGCCAGCGACGACTTGGTCTTCCCAGGGTTCTTCGAGCTGGTCGTGCGAGTGCTGTGGTAAGGACGGCGGCTATGGGGGCGGTGGAGCGCACCGGGGAGGGAGTGGGGTGGGGGGGCGAGCTGTTCCCCGAGACGGTGACAGAAGTGGCCTCCCGAGCTCTTTCGCGGTCCCAGCGCTGGCCACTCATCCTCTTACCGACTTCTCCACCACCGCCCGAAGAGGTGGGCAGTGGTGCTGTGTTCATTTGACGGATGACAAACCGAATCCCCCAGAGTGTGTGGGCCGGACCCGGGGTCACACAGGGAGCTTGGAAGTCCGCGCTGCACCGCACGAGCACCCCTCGGTGTGCAGCGCCAAGACTTGTCTCTGGGAGCGGCGAGGGTGTCAACCCCGGCAAAAGCCATGGCCTCGAGGTCTCCTTTCTCCAGTTGGGAGCAGCCACTTGTGCCCTTCCTTCCCTTTATACGGAAAAGCAGAGCACTTGAATCTGCAAAATGAAGGATGGGAAAAAATACCGAGCCTGTTGTGGCTGCATTTCATGAGAAGCAGACAGGCTCAACATACAACGCTGTTGTCTTTCAAAGTGTGGAATCAGTGGGAAGTGGCATTGGTGTCTGAAGTCTGTTCCCAGAGGATCTGTGCAGGGCATGAATCATTGTTATGAAAAAGTAGCTTCTTGGCCGGGCCCCGTGGCTCAGGCTCGTTACCTCAACACACTGAGAGGCTGAGAGGGGAGGATTGCTTGAGGGCAGGAGTTTGAGACCAACCTGGGCAATTTAGTTGAGACCCCTTTTCTTTTTATTTTTTTTTGAGACAGGGTGTCACTCTGCTACCCAGTCGGGAGTGGTGCGATCACCGCTCACTGCAGCCTCTACCTCCTGGGCTCAAGTGATCCTCCCACTTCAGCCTGCCAAGTAGCTGGGACCGTGAGACTCGCGCCACCATGCCCAGGGAACTTTTTCTATTTTCTGTAGAGATGGGGTCTCACTGTGTTGCCCAGGCTGGTCTCAAACTTCTGTGCTCAAGTGATCCTCCTGCCTTGGCCTCCCAAAGTGCTGGGATTGTAGGCATGAGCCCTGTCACCTGACTTGGTTCCTGCCCCATTGGTTTTATGTATTACACACAGCAGATTACTGTGGATTTGTCAATTCCTTCTTTTTTTCTTACTCTCTTTTTAACTGCTCCTCTCAGATCAGGGCTACCGTATAGGCAGTGTGCCTGAAGTAGCCATGTTTGTCAATTTCTTATGAATTCACAGAAGTAAAAATTATCTTGTTAATAATTTAGCAGACATCTAGTTTGTTGGTTTACCAGTTGTGTATGTCTGAGTCATGATGGCGCTGTTTTCCAGCAGCTCACATTATATTTGCTTGCTTGGGGCTTTAAATGCTTCTCATGCCTACAGCAGGCATACAGTAAGAACAGTAACATAAGTATGGAACATATAAAACTCATGAAAAAAAGAAAGCCATACTCTTTAATTGACTTGTTAGATCTTTTCTTTTTCTTTCTTTTTTTTTTTTGAGACAGAGTTTCCCTCTTGTTGCCCAGGCTGGAGTACAATGGTGTGATCTCGGCCCACTGCAACCTCCACCTCCCAGGTTCAAACAATTCTCCTGCCTCAGCCTTCCGAGTAGCTGGGACTACAGATGCACACCACCATGCCCACCTAATTTTTGTATTTTCAGTAGAGATGGGGTTTCACCATGTTGCTCAGGCTGGTCTCGAACTCCTGACCTCAGGATCCACCTGCCTCGGCCTCCCAAAGTGCTGGGATTATAGACATGAGCCACCATGCCCGGCCTCGATCTTTTATTGTTGAAAATTATATTCCAGGCCAGGTGCAGTGACTCACGCCTGTAATCCCAGCACTTTGGGAGGCCAAGGCGGGAAGATACTTGAAGCCAGGAGTTCAAGACCAGCAACATAGCAAGAACTTGTCTCTACAAAAAAAAAGAAAAAAGAAAATTATATTCCAAAGTGAACCTTGCCTTGTTTTGGAAAATATTAACTCCTTTTATTTCTTTGTATCATGTTTTACACAGCACCTCCTTTGATTTCATTTCTGACCCTTCCCCTTTTTTTGCCAGGTGGATTGGCGTTCTGACGTTGTATCTCATGCACAGAGGGAAGCTGGACTGTGCTGGAGGATCCCTGCTCAGCAGTTACTTGATCATCCTCATGATTCTCCTGGCACTTGTCATATGTACTGTGTCAGCCATCACGTGTGTCAGCATGAGAGGTAAAAAGTAGCCTTTTCTATTTGATACCTATTTTTTATTTTAATAGCTTTATTGAGATATAATTGACATACCATCCAATTCACTTTAAACTTTCCAATTCAGTGGTTTTTCGTATAATCACAGAGTTGTACAACCATCACCACAATCAAGTTTAGAACATTTTCTTCACTCCTAAAAGAAATCCTGGCCGGGTACAGTGGCTCATGTCTGTAATCCCAGCACTTTGGGCAGCCGAGGTGGGCGGATCACCTGAGGTTGGGAGTTGTAGACCAGCCTGACCAATGTGGAGAAATCCCAGCTACTTGGGAGGATGAGGCAAGAGAATCCAGGAAGTGGATGTTGCGGTGAGCTAAGATGGGCAACAAGAATGAAACTCCCTCTCAAAAACAACAAAAAAATTCCATACCAGGCCAGACACAGTGGCTCACACCTGTAATCCCAGCACTTTGGGAGGCCGAGGTGGGTGGATCACTTGAGGCCAGGAGTTCGAGAGGAGCCTGGACAACACAGTGAAACCCTGTCTCTACGCGTCTGCTAAAAATAGAAAAGATTATGTTGGTGCATGCTTGTAATCCCAGCTACTGGGGAGCTGAGATCGCTCCAGTGGACTCCAACCTGGGCGACAGAGTGAGACTCTATCTCAAAAAAAAAAAAAAGGAAAGAAAGAAATCTTGTACTCCTTAGCAGTCACTCCTCATTTTCCCCAAACTCCCCTAGCCCTAAGCATTCACTAATTTGCTTTCTGTCTGTGTATATTTGCCTGTTGTGGACATGATATAAGTGGAATTATTCACTGTGTGGCCATTTGGTCTGATTTCTTTTCTTTTTTTTTTTTTTTGACACTTCACTTGGATTGGTCTGGTTTCTTAAACTTACCATAACGTCTTCAAGTTCATCCATGTTTGGCCGGGCATGGTGGCTCACGCCTGTAATCCAAGCACTTTGGAGGCCAAAGCGGGTGGATCACCTGAGGTCGGGAGTTCAAGACCAACCTGACCAACATGGTGAAACCCGTCTTTAAAAATAATAATAATAAAAATAAAAATAAATAAATAAATAAAGTTCATCCATGTTTTAGCATATATCTGTACCTCCTTTATTTATTTATTTAATTTTGAGATGGGGTCTTGTTCTGTCACTTGGCTGAAGTGCAGTGGCCTGATCTCAGCTCACTACAACCACCACCTCCTGGACTCAAGCAATTCTCTTGCCTCAGCCTCCCAAGTAGCTGGGATTACAGGCAATTTGTTTTTTCTCTCACGGCTTTGATGAACATTTCTTTGATGACTGATGTTGAGCATCCTTTCATTTGCTTATTGGTCATTTGTCTGTCGTTTTTGTGGAAATGTCTGTTCAGATCTTTTGCCCAGTTTTAGACTAGGCTACTTACCTTTTTATTTTTTATTTTTATTTTTTGAGACATAGTCCCTCTGTTTCCCAGGCTGGAGTAGAGTGGCACGTTCTCTGCTCACTGCAGCCTCCACCTCCTGGGTTCAAGTGATTCTCCTGCCTCAGCCTCCCACGTAGCCGGGATTACAGGCGCCCACCACCACACCTGGCTAATTTCGTATTTTTAGTAGAGATGGGGTTTCACCATGTTGGCCAGGCTGGTCTTGAACTCCTGACCTCAAGTGATCTGCCTGTCTAAGCTTCCAAAAGTGCTGGGATTACAAGTGTGAG
Organism: Ateles fusciceps; assembly: GCA_036589455.1. Lineage (NCBI taxonomy): Eukaryota > Metazoa > Chordata > Mammalia > Primates > Atelidae > Ateles > Ateles fusciceps. The sequence goes on along the minus strand of JAZHEH010000734.1, from coordinate 369,601 downwards.
CCACTGCACCTGGCCTCTGTTATTTTTAAGAGTTATTGTAAGAGTAACACCTATTTTGTTGTTGTTAGAGACAGTGTCTTGCTCTGTTGCCCAGGCCAGAGTGCAGTGGCACAATCATAGCTCACTGCAGCCTCAAATTCCTGGGCTCAAGTGATCCTCCCTTCTCAACCCCCCGAGTGGCTGGAACTACAGGTACATGCCACCATACCTGGCTAGTTTTTTTATTTTTATTTTTTGTAGAGACAGGATCTTACTGTATAGCTTAGACTGTTCTGAAACTCCTGGGCTCAGGTGATCCTTTTGTCTCGGCCTCCCAAAATGCTAGGATTACCGGCATGAGCCACCATGCCTGACCACCTTTTCTTGATATTTTTTAATATATGTTACAGTTTTCCGCAGATAACCATTTATCTGAGAATGTCTCCAGAAGTGTTGGAAACCTTCCCTGTTTGATTCCTCTGCTTCACAGGATGAGTTGAGCACTGTGGTGACTAATAGAAATGCATCCATAGCAACAATTCATCAATCAGAGGCAGGGCTGTGTGGCATGCCACCATCGCCATGTTTTAGTGTTTTTCACTGCTTGAATTGGGATGGATGAGTTATGCATATCAGATGCATGCTGGTGGTGGCGGTGCACTGGGAGGCGGTGGGGATACAATGAATGACAGGATCAAGATCTTGACAGTTTGGAATGAAGGACTGAAACGTAAAAGATGTTAGCTCGGCTGGGTGTGATGGCTCACACCTGTAATCCCAGCACTTTGGGAGGCTGAGACGGGCAGATCACCTGAGGTCAGAAGTTTGAGACCAGCATGTCCAACATGGAGAAACCCCCTCTCTACTAAAAATAAACTTAGCTGGGCGCAGTGGTGTGTTCATGTAGTCCCAGCTACTCAGGAGGCTGAGGCATGAGAATCACTTGAATCCAGGAAGCAGAGGCTGCAGTGAGCTGAGATCACACGACTGCACTCCGGCCTGGGCAACAGAGCAAGATTCTGTCTCAAGAAAAAAGAGAAGAAATAGATGTTTGCTCATGGGAGAAATGTAGAGGGTAGAAATGTTAGCAGCAACATCTTTCATGAGAAAAAGACCTTAGGGTTTGGGATGACCAACAAGAATGGCATGTGCCTGCTTACCACAGTAACATAGAAAACAGAGCTCTGTGTATTGTAGTGTATTGTATTTTTTTCCTTTGAGACAGAGTTTTGCTTTTGTTGCCCAGGCTGGAGTGCAGTGGCGCGATCTCGGCTCACTGCAACCTCTGCCTCCCAGGTTCAAGTGATTCTCCTGCCTCAGCCTCCTGAGTAGCTGAGATTACAGGCACGCACCACCACACCCAGGTAATTTTTTTGTATTTTTAGTAGAGAGGGGGTTTCACCATGTTGGCCAGGCTGGTCTTGAGCTCCTTACCTCAGGTGATCCACCTGCCTCAGCCTCCAAAGTGCTGGGATTACAGGCATGAGCCACCGTGTCTGGCCAGCTCTGTGTATTTTAATATGCCTCTAAAAACATTGATGCATGGAGGCTGGATTGGTGGAGATTCCAGTTCTGTGGTCTGTGTGGGCCCGCGAGTGTGGGCTGTCACTGGTGCCGAACGCTTAAGGAAAGAAAGAAGCCATGTGTACAGTGTGGCTTACTGAGGGCTGCGTCAGGGCTGGTTGCCCAGGCTGGGGTGCAGTGGTGTGGTCTTTGCTCCCGGTTGAGATATCCCAATCAAACCGAAAACAGTATTTTACAAAAACATGTTTATTTAATTGTTAGTTTGTTACATATAACATCATATGCCTTATTAAAACTATGTATTGAAGGCCAGGCGTGGTGGCTCATGCCTATAATCCCAGCACTTACAGAGGCCGAGGCAGACAGATCACGAGGTCAGGAGTTTGAGATCAGCCTGGCCAACATGGTGAAATCCATTTCTACTAAAAATACAAAAAATTAACTGGGCGTGGTGGTGGGTGCCTGTAATCCCAGCTACTCGGGAGACTGAGGCAGGAGAATCACTTGAACCCATGAAGCGGAGGTTGCAGGCCCAGAGCTGAGACCACGCCACTGCACTCCAGCCTGGGCAACAGATCAAGACTGTCTTAAAAAAGAAAAAAAATACATGTATTGAACAGAATATACCTACTAACTGCATATGTATTTTGGTGAAGAATACCAAAAGGAAAGGTTAAAAAAAAGACAAATGAGGAAAAACTCTTTGTAACACATGAGACAAAGAGGCAGGCAGTCTCCTTAGCAATAAGGGCTTCTATAATAAAAAGGAGAGAAACTAGCCTGACGAGGTGGCTCACATCTGTAATCTCAGCCCTTTGGGAGGCTGAGGCGGGCGGATCACCTGAGGTCAGGAGTTCAAGACCAGCCTGGCCAACATGGCGAAACCTCTTCTCTACTAAAAATACAAAAAATCAGGGCAGGGCGCAGTGGCTCATGCCTATAATCCCAGCTCTTTGGGAGGCCGAGCTGGGCAGATCATGAAGTCAAGAGAGGAAGACCATCCTGGCCAACATGGTGAAACCCTGTCTCTACTAAAAATAAAAAAATTTAGCTGGGCGTGGTGGCATGCCCCTGTAGTCCCAGCTGTTTGGGAGGCTGAGGCAGGAGAATTGCTTGAACCGGGAGGCAGAGGTTACAGTGAACCAAGATCGCTCCACTGCATGTCAGCCTGGCGACAGAGTTAGATTCCGTCTCTATCAGGCATGGTGGCAGGTGCCTGTAATCCCAGCTACTCAGGAGACTGAGGCAGGAGAATCACTTGAACACTGGAAGCAGAGGTTGCAGTGAGCCGAGATTGCACCACTACACTCCAGCCTGGATAACAAGAATGAAACTTTGTCCTCCCACCAAAAAAAAAGCAGAAGAAAAAGAAAAAATCATTGGTCAGTAGAAAAATGGGCAAAGAACATGAACAGTAAAGGAAATATAAGCAATTTTTATTTTTATTTAGTTAGTTTTTGAGATGGAATCTCACTTTGTCGCTCATACTGGAATGCAGTGGTGGGATCTCAGCTCTCTGCAACCTCTGCCTCCCAGGTTCATGCGATTCTCCTGTGTCACCCTCTCAAGTAGCTGGGATTACAGGCATCTACCCCCATGCCTGGCTAATTTTTATATTTTTTGTAGAGACAGGGTTTCACCATGTTAACCAGGCCAGTCTCCACCTTCCCGCCATGGCCTCCTAAGGTGTAGGTGTAACTGACGTGAGCCACTGCACCCAGCCGACATCGCTAACTCTGGTTGTACCTTTTGTTTCATAAATCAAGTCCCAATAGTGTGTCATCTGAGCTGAAAGAATGCTTATTTAGCTTTTGGCTGATACTCCTCTCTAAAAGGAACATCACGTGTTATGGAGGGAATGTTTGGAGCACGTAGAATTCCGTCCTCCCCCATCCAGAAGACTGATCCTCTTCTTCTGTAGCTCAGTTGGGGAAAACTTTGATACTGTGGTCGTTTCATTTCTTTTCTTTCCCTTTCTTTTCTCTTTTCTTTTCTTTTCTTTTGAAACAGTCTCTTTCCATCACCCAGGCTGGTGTGCCGTGGTGTGTGATCTCGGCTCACTGCAACCTCTGCCTCCTGGGTTCAAGCAATTCTCCTGACTCAGCCTCCGGAGTAGCTGGGATTATAGGCACCTGCCACCACGCCCAGCTAATTTTTGTTTTTTTAGTAGAGATAGGGTTTCGACATGTTGGCCAGGCTGGTCTCAAACTCCTGACCTCAGGTGATCCGCCTGCCTCAGCCTCCCAAAGTGCCGGGATTACAGGCATGGACCACTGTGCCCGGCCTAGTTTCTATTTTTTATTTGAAAACCTCCCAGATGAAATCCTACGGTTGTACTTTGTGGGAGATTTGATTAGGGATGGTCCACCCGTATGACTACCATGTTTTGATAGAAGAGCACTTGGACATACAAGATGTGCCATGTGCCATGTTTGGCTTTGATTGTCAGATGTTTGCTTGTGTCTTCTCTGCATTTGTATCCCAAGAGCTCATGACTAAGCTGGGGCCAGAGAATGCTGCAGTGGCTGTAGGAGGTGAATATAATGATTCTGGGACCTAGCCCTTCCTTTTGTTGCTCTTACATAAGTGTCTGTGCCCGATGATGGATGATAGGGTTACTTAACCAAGGCGGTGGTAAGGGCATTACATTCAGGAATGCAGCTGTGTTCCTTGGTTATGGGGCCAGTGACCTTACAAGGCCTGCTGCACCAGCCAGGCCCATACCAGAATCTCTTTATCTTAAGGAGAAATAAAATATAATTTTTTTCTTTTTGAGACAGAGTCTTGCTCTGTCACCAGGCTGGAGTGCAGTGGCACGATCTTGGCTCACTGCAACTTCCACCTCCCGGGTTCAAGTGATTCTCCTGCCTCAGTCTCCTGAGCAGCTGGGACTACATGTGCACACCACCATGCCTGGCTAATTTTTTGTATTTAGTAGAAACGAGGTTTCGCCATGTTGGCTGGGCTGTTCTCAAACTCCTGAGCTCAGGCAGTCCACCAACTTCGGCCTCCTAAAGGGCTGGGATTACAGGTGTGAGCCACCACACCCAGCCAGAATTTTTTTCTGGGCAGTCAAAACTATGTAAAGGAGATTTTCTCAGTATCATCATCATCATCATCATCATCATCATCATCATCATATCTTTTTAAAAAAATAATCAGAGATGCCGGGCGCTGTGGCTCACGCCTGTAATCCCAGCTCTTAGGGAGGCAGAGGCGGGAGGATAGCTTGAGCCCAGGAGTTCGAGACCTGCCTGGGCAATATAGTGAGACCCCGTTCTCCACAAAAAGGAAAAAACAAAAAGACAAAAAAAAAAAAAAAATAAAAATAATCAGAGATGAGGTCTCTCTGTGTTGCCCAGGCTGGTCTTGAACTCCTGGGTTCAAGCAGTCCTTCCGTTTTCAGCCTCCTAATATGCTGGGATCGGTATCTTATTTTCTGGAACCTTATTTAGAGCAACTCCATCTCTTGATTCCTTGTCTGTGGATTTCATCAGCAGTTGTCATCACAGTTGGAGTTCCAGGTCCAGGTGCTGCCGACATTATGCTGTGTCTGTTTTTAGAATCCCAGCCCTCCAGGAAGCAGTGTGTATGCAAATACTGTTTCCTGTTTTTCTAGGGTGTTCGGCTATTGTTATAACAAGCTCCAAATATAGGATTGTGTTTTTTGTTTTGTTTTGTTTTTTGTTTTTACCATACCTGCACCCTTTCCCCCTCAGAGAGGTACTGTTACAAATATATAGCTTATGAAATTTTGTCTTTGTGCCAAAAATGAGGCTGTTAGTGCCTAATATTTTAAAATGTAACTATTTAAATCATTCTAACAGAAGGTAATTTTTGGAATTTAAGAGCTATTTCCTGGCCAGGTGCAGTGACTCACAACTGTAATCCCTCAACCTTTGGGAAGTTGAGGCAGGTAGATCACCTGCAGTCAGGAGTTTGAGACCAGCCTGGCCAACATGGTGAAACCCCATCTCTACTAAAAATACAAAAATTAGCCAGACATGGTGGTACATACCTGTAGTCCCAGCTACTTAGGAGGCTGAGTCAGGAGAATCACTCGAGCCTGGGAGGTGGAGGTTGCAGTGAGCCAAGATTGTACCACTGCACTCCATACTGGGCGACAGAGTGAGATGCCACCTCAAAAAAAAAAAAAAAAAGGGAAAAAAAATAAAGCTATTTCCTTACCAAGTCTTTCATTAGATCTTAGATTATTTTTCAATCATTGTTTTTGTTTTAATCATGTGGGTTTTGGTTTTTTGTTTTGTTGTTTTTCACTTTGGTTTTTTGAGACAGATTTTCGCTCTGTCACCCAGGCTGGAGTACAGTGGTGGAATCCACTGCAGTTCCAAACTCCTGGCCTTGATCCTCCTATTTCAGCCTCCCAAAGTGCTGTGATTACAGGCATGAGCCACCACACCTGGCCCATCTGGCATTTTTATGTTACTTAGATCAGTGTTTATTATAGCTTCCCAAAGGGAGAGAGTCTAGGTTTTACATTAAGAATTAAAATACACAGGCCAGATGGGGTGGCTCATGCCTGTAATCCTAGCATTTTGGAGGGCCGAGGCGGGCGGATCATGAGGTCAGGAGTTCAAGACCAGCCTGGCCAACATGGTGAATCCTTGTCTCTACTAAAAATACAAAAAAATGGGCCGGGTGCAGTGGCTCACGCCTGTAATCCCAGCACTTTGGGAGGCCGAGGCGGGCGGATCACAAGGTCAAGAGATCGAGACCATCCTGGCCAACATGGTGAAACCCTGTCTCTACTAAAAATACAAAAATTAGCTGGGCGTGGTGGCGTGCGCCTGTAGTCCCAGCTACTCGGGAGGCTGAGGCAGGAGAATTGCTTGAACCCGGGAGGCAGAGGTTGCAGTGAGCTAAGATGGCGCCACTGGACTCCAGCCTGGCGCCTGGCAACAGAGAAAGACTCTGTCTCCAAAAAAAAAAAAATACAAAAAAATTAGCCAGGTGTGGTACTACATGCCTGTAATCCCATCTACTCAGGGGGCGGAGGTTGCAGTGAGCTGAAATTGTGCCACTGCACTCCAGTGGGACTCTGTCTCAGAATAAAAGCAAAACCACACGGAACTCTGTAGGTACTTAAATATTTGTTTTACAAATATAGTCAAAATGTCGGGTCTAAGTGTTAGACTTTTTCAAGTGGCCTCACACGCCAGAATTGTTTACTTCCCAAAAATGAAGACCATGGGGACAAATAGCACATGTCACACAGACCTGGATTATATCTTAGAAAGTAGTCTGGGCGTGGTGGCTCACACTTGTAATCTCAGCACTTTGGAAGGCCGAGGTGGAGGATTGCTTGAGGCCAGGAATTTGAGACCAGCCTGGGCAACACAGAAAGACCCTGTCTCTACAAGAAAATGAACAGTTAGCTGGGTGTTGTTATGAAAACACCAGGGGTTCGGTCTGGGGCCTGTGGCTTGCCCCACAGAGAGCCAGTCACTGAGTATTTCCAAAGAAGAAGGCTTCAGTCTGGTGCTACAGCCACTGAGAAGTGAGCTTGGTCTCAAATCCATCTCCCTGCTATAAACAGAAAACGGATTAGGAACCAGGGCAGGGCAAAGAGGCATTTTTGGTGATCTGGTGAGTTTCAGTTTTTGATACTTCCTGAAAGTCCTTTCCTGAGAAAGGAACTCAGGTTAAAAAAAAAATTACAAGTTTCCAGCTTACCAGAAGGGTCCATTTCTATGTTTATCCAAAAACAACTGTCAGGTCATGGTAACTCACACCTGTAATCCCAGCACTTTGGGAGGCCAAGGCAGGCAGATCACTTGAGATCAGGAGTTCAAGACCAGCCCGGCCAACATGGTGAAACCCTGTCTCTACTAAAAACACAAAAATTTGCCAGGTATAATGCCTCCAATCCCAGCTACTCGGGAGGCTGAGGCAGGAGAATCGCTTGAACCTGTGAGGCGGAGGTTGTGGTGAGCCGAGATCGTGCCACTGCACTCCAGCCTGGGTGACAGAGCGAGGCTCCATCTCAAAAAAACACAAAAATTAACAACAACAACAAAACAACCGTGTATGGGACTGTTAGGTCTATTTCAGGGTGGTGGTGTGCACCGGTAGTGCCAGCTACCCGGGAGGGTGAAGTGGGAGGATCACTTGAGCCTGAGAAGTTGAGGCTGCAGTGAGCTGTGATTATGCCACTACACTCCAGTCTGGGCAATAGAGTGAGACCCTGTCTCCAAAAGAAGATAGCTGTTAAGTGCTCTGAGCTTCAGTTTCTTCATACGTAAAATGAGATAATGACTAACCCAGTCATTGTGGGGATTAATGAAGAATGGTTATAAAGTGTTTTAGGTTGGTGTCTAGAACAATGTAGGTCTCAAAGGGACGTGCAGCTTATTTTCTGGCTGTTAGAACTCGGGTGACCATATATTCCTATTTGCCTGGGACAGTTCTGTTTTGTGGCGGTTGTCCCAGCATAATAATAATAATAATTAACATAATTATTATTATTTTGAGAAGGAGCCTTGCTCTGTCGCCCAGGCTAGAGTGCAGTGGCACGATCTCGGCTCACTGCAACCTCTGCCTCCCAGGTTCAAGTGATTTTCCTGCCTCATCCTCCCTTGCAAGTAGCTGGGATTACAGGTGCCCACTACCATGCCTCGCTAATTTTTGTACTTTTAGTAGAGATGAGGTTTCATCATCTCAGCCAGGCTGGTCTCAGACTCCTGACCTCAGGTGATCTACCTGCCTTGGCCTCCTCCCAAAGTGCTGGGACTATAGGTTTGAGCTACCGCGCCCAGCCCCAGCTTAATTATTAATGTCTCCTTTTTTGCTTTCAGAAGTATAGCAGTTTGGGCAACGATTATATTGTCACCCCAGTTAGAACCCAGGAGTGTTTTTAATCCCTGGTAAATCTTCAAAAGGAGCCTGAGACTTTCTGTCATGTTTCCCATCCTCACTTCGTCACTTGCTGTCTAACTTAGGTACTGATTACCAATCACAAGTCGGAAAAGTCAGGAGGAAGGTGTGTGAACAGTACAGATATATGCTCTGCAAAAACTGTATTTTTGCAGAAAGGAAGCTCTTCATCTCTGAGGAAGCAACCAAGCAGTCTGAATGTTTTTTTGTATTTCAGGAACGATTTGTAACCCTGGACCGCGGAAGTCTATGTCTAAGCTGCTTTACATCCGGCTGGCACTCTTTTTTCCAGAGATGGTCTGGGCCTCTCTGGGGGCCGCCTGGGTGGCCGACGGTGTTCAGTGCGACAGGACAGTTGTGAACGGCATCATCGCAACTGTCGTGGTCAGGTGAGGTCTCCCTTCTTCTCTTTTAGATTCAGTGCATTTGAGATGTAGAGTAACAAAACCTTGTAACATGACAGAGAGCCTGGCATTCCTCGAGCTTCCTGAAATAGAAATTGGAGTTACTTTCTGAGTAACTCATGAAAATTTAGAGACACTTGTTTATCCATGATATATAACTCATCTTTCATTATGCATTTATTGATGTAGATTTCTTTCCTTACTGCTTCTCTCCTTTCTACGTTCCTTTCTCTTTTTTTTTTCTTAAAGTCTTTTATTCCTAACCCTTCTCTTACAAGTATTCAGAAGAAAACCGAGGACCAAAACAAGATCAAAAACTAAAACTAAAGGTATAAGAAAAGATATGGTGTCCAGAAGTGGGACAAGGAATAATATTCTAGAACCATAAGGTTTTCGTGTTTTCTAGGCTAAAAATCTTGGAGATGATCCAGTTCTGCCCCCTTAACACCCTCTGTTATAAATAAGGAATTAGACCTGGGCTGTTGCCGCGTTTCTTAAGTCACACCGCCAGGGGCAGCAGAGCCCCTTCGGCCTGGTGGCAGGTACTCCCGAATACAGTGGCTTGCAGCGTGGAAATATTTAAACATAGGTGAAAGGTCTATCAGAGTACCCTGTGATAAGGAAATTCTTTTGCTTTCATGAGAAGAGCCCTGAGGCTCTGAAGGGGAACAAGTGCCCACTACTTCCAGGCCAGGCTGCAACTCTGCCCAGCGGACACCTCCCTATTCCTTTTGCGGCCTTTCCTTTTAGGGCTGTAATCTTTCTAGTTCCTGGGTTAACCATTGATTCATAAGGAACTTTCTTTCTTTTGCTTTTTCTTTCTTTTTTTCTTTTTGAGGCGGAGTCTTGCTCTGTCGCCCAGGCTGGAGTGCAGTGGCACCATCTTGGCTAACTGCAGCCTCCGACTCCCAGGTTCAAGTGATTCTCCTATCCTCACCCTCCCGAATAGCTGGGATTGTAGGCACATGCCACCATGCCCAGTTAATTTTTTTATTTTTAGTAGAGATGGGGTTTCACCGTGTTAGTCAGGATGGTCTCAATCTCCTGACCTTGTGATCACCCGCCTCGGCCTCCCAAAGTTCTGGGATTACAGGCACGAGCCACCATGTCCGGCCTCATAAGGAACTTTCTAGAAGAAAGTTGCTTGCCTCATGCAGGTTCTGGGAGAGCTGCCTCTTGCTTGGTAACAGGACCCTCTGTGGTAGAGATTCAGAAACTGAGCCCAGAGGAGGGACCCCCTGATGCCTGTGCCTGGGACCCGCAGTCACCGAGCCTTTTCCTCTCTCTGTTTTGCAGTTGGATCATCATCGCCGCCACGGTGGTTTCCATTGTCATTGTCTTTGACCCTCTGGGGGGGGGAAAATGGCTCCATATTCTTCTGCTGGCCCCAGCCACCTGGATAGTCATGATTCAAGCCAGTTACTTAATGGCCTCAAGACAGCAGCTACAAGCGTTTGGGAAACCAGAATCAAGCTCTTGTGCTGTTGCATTGGGAAAGACGACCATACTCGGGTTGCTTTTTCGAGTACGGCAGAGCTTTTCTCAACCTACTTTTCAGTAAGCCAAGGGGGTCTGGTTTGGTCTCTTTCTTCTGTTTCAGTGAATGCTTCTGATGGAGCCGGTCCCTCTGTTCCCATAAGACAGCGTTTGAGAACCTGGCATCTTTGGGTGTGTGGGGGATGGCGGAGACACTCTGTGACGAGCCCTCCAGGGAGCAGTTAACTTCAAGGGCCGTGCCTTCTCAGACCCTGTCTCCCAGTGGGGGTGTCTTTGTATTGACACCCACTCACTGCCCTGTCAAGATGCTGCATTAGTCTGTAAGGAACTAAGTAACGGAAGCTGTATACGTTGAGAAGAATCTGCAGTGAGTACTGAGCAGATACCAAGCACAGGCAGTGGCATGAATCGAGGGTGGAAGCAGATAGTGACTTCTTACCGCTTTGTATCATGATGGAAATGATGATGATCCTACTTTTGGAAGACAGTTTGAATAGATGATTGCAGCTCAGAAGGGATTGTCATTCTAGAGCGATTTCTTCAGTGATTGGAAAACGCTTGTTTTTCTTTCACATGCAGTGTGTGATCTTTCTATATGACATTCTCTGATAAATGCTGTTATGTTCCGTAGTGAGACAAGGTAAGGGAGGAAGAGATTTCTGGACATCCTGCACACCTGCCAGTCTCTCCGCCCACCTCTGCACTATCTGACTTTGCACCATGCAGGGCTGGTCCCGGAGCCTGACACCAAGCCATAGCAGCAGCCTTCGTAGAAGGAAGAGGGAAGCGTGTCCCCTAAATAACTTAAAGGAGTGCTTCAACGTAGTCTTAAGATATTTGGAAAAGGGAAGAACAGAAGCTGGCTATTTCTAGAGGATGTCGTAATCTATATCATAGGCAGAACTGATGACTCTGGGCCGAGTGGCCAGTACATTGTCCTTCCTTTTTTTTTGTTTTTTCTTTTTGTTTTGAGATGGAGTCTTGCTCTGTCACCAGGCTGAAGTTCAGTGGCAGGATCTCGGCTCACTGCAACCTCTGCCTCCTTCGTTCAAGTGATTATGCTGCCTCAGCCTCACGATAGCTGGGACTACAGGTGCATGCTACCACTCCCAGCTAATTTTTTGTATCTTTAGTGGAGATGGGGTTTCACCATGTTGGCCAGGATGGTCTCCATCTCTCGACCTCAAGATCTGCCCACCTTGACATCCCAAAGTGCTGGGATTACAGGTGTGAGCCACCGTGCCCAGCTTTTTTTTTAAATTATTATTATTAATATAAATTTTCTTACGTATTCCATCGCCTGGAGAGGCTGTTTTTTTTTTTTTTTTTTTTTTTTTGAGATGGAGTCCCATTCTGTCGCCCAGGCTGGTACAAGCGATTCTCCTGCCTCAGCCTCCCAAGTAGCTGGGACTGCAGGCGCCCACCGCCATGCCTGGTAATTTTTGTTTTTATAGTAGAGATGGGGTTTCACCACTTTGGCCAGGCTGGTCTCAAACTCCTGACCTCAGGCGATCCACCTGCCTTGGCCTCCCAAAGTGCTGGGATTACAGGCGTGAGCCACCGCACCTGGCCAGTATATTGTCCTTTCTTACAGGTGATTGGAGATTCCTGACTCCTCCATTTCCTGGAGAAAAAGAGTACATCAGGCCCAAGAAGACTAACTGTCTGTTGCTTTCCTAGCTTGGGGTCCTTTTTGAGTCTTGCCATACCCCATGAGTATGAGTTTAGTCTCATAAATCTCTACCATCCACTGTGTTTCAGCAAAACCTTCAGCATCTTAAGAAATGAGAGTATAAATTTGGGCTAAAATGGTGCATTTCTACAACAACGGATAATTTATCCATTGATTTCTTCACTTTACAAAATATTTGAAGGAGATTAAAAATAGCTGAGTCAGTTGAAGTGAAATTTTAAGACAGATGAACAGCATGTTTATGTTCTCCAGTGGACTTGTTTGAGGGCAGGATGTGACAATATATTAAGGTCACATAGAGAAGCACTCCTGCAAGGAGAATGCTTTGTAAGTTACCTGTGTGCCTGGAAATGCCTCTGTGTGTGTACGTGTGTGCCTATGAACTATAGAAGACTGGATGTTAGGGAACCCGGGGGCCGTGCCTGCTGGGCTTCAGGATAGGCCATTGTGGTTTCCCACCCAGGACACAGATCTGGTGCCCAGCGACATTGCGGCAGGCCTCACCCTGCTTCATCAGCAACAGGACAATATCAGGAACAGCCAGGAGCCTGCCGAGGTGGTCAGTCACGCCCCAGGGAGCTCGCAGGTGAGCCTGGCTTCTGTGGATTGTCCAGTTCTGACACTTAGACCTCTCGGTGGGTCTTCAAAATCATATATCTAATCTATAGCAATTACCTACTCCCTTCCTCCCTCCCCTCCCCTTTTTTTTCTTTTACTTATTTATTTTTTTTGAGATGGAGTTTCGCTCTTATTGCCCAGGCTAGAGTGCAATGGCACAATCTCAGCTCACTGCAAACTCCGCCTCCTGGGTTCAAGTGATTCTCCTGCCTCAGCCTCCTGAGTAGCTGGGATTGGTGCTTGCCACCACGCTTGTCTAATTTTTTGTATTTTTAGTAGAGACAGGGTTTTGCCATGTTGGCCAGACTGGTCTTGAACTCCTGACCTCTGGTGATCCGCCTGCCTTGGCCTCCCAAAGTGCTGGTGTTACAGGAGTGAGCCACCACACCTGGCCTGACTCCTCATTTTAGTGGAATGCAGCAAGCACAGTGGAAGTTAACAGTAAAGAACGCTCTGATGACTTCTCTGGTGCCTTGCTGAAATGAGGTGGCACTTCCTGTCTGGATGCCTCAAACCAGTACATTTCCATGCTGCTGCCACACACGAGCTGCCAAGAACTGGGTGTCTTAATACAAGGCAGTGAAATACCATCGACATGCAATTTTCCTTCTCAAAAACATAAAAATCTGTAGCAGGAAAACTATCATCAAGCAAAGCTGAACTGTTTCTGCCCCCCAGCCCCAGAGAAGAAAGCAAACACAGCCAGGGAGAATCGCAGGTCCCATCCCAGGTGGAATTGTTCTCATATGTAGAATCGAACAGCAAATTTTCTAAAACACAAGGTTTTAAAGATATGATGGATTTGACTAGATGCAGTGACTTATGCCTGTAATCCCAGCACTTTGGGAGGCTGAGGCGGGTGTCACCTGAGGTCAGGAGCTCAAGACCAGCCTGGCCAACATGGTGAACCCCGTCTCTACTAAAAATACAAAAATTAGGCGGGCATGGTGGTGTGTACCTGTAATCCCAACTACCTGGGAGGCTGAGGCAAGAGAATTGCTTGAACCCAGGAGGCAGAGGTTGCAGTGAGCTGAGATTGTGCCACTGCACTCCACCCTGGACAACAGAGTGAGACTCCATCTCAAAAAAAAAAAAAAAAAAAAATGAGGGATCCATCTCAATTCATATTTAAGGAGCAGTTTTGGCTGTGGAAGTGTGAAAGTTCTATTCAGTGAAGGAGCAGGAAGAGTCAGGAATTTGAGTTCAGGTTTCAGGTCTTAGTGTGTGGATCCTCTGCATCGTGAGTTCCCTTAATAAACGGGAGTTTTTGTCCTCCTCTTCTAGGAAGCTGATCTGGATGCAGAATTAGAAAACTGCCATCATTATATGCAGTTTGCAGCAGCGGCCTACGGGTGGCCTCTCTACATCTACAGGAACCCCCTTACGGGGCTGTGCAAGATTGGTGGTGACTGGTAGGTTGGCACAGTCTGAGCCTCCACACCCATATTTCCCTTAAAAAGAAAAAAAGCTTTCTATTTTGAGATATTTCAAAAACTTGCAAGAACAGTACAAAGAAGTCCCATGTATCCTTTACCTAGAGCCACCAGCTGTGACTCATTTGGTCACATGGGCTGTATCACTCTGTCTATATTTATACATATTTTTTTCTCTGAACCATTTTATTTTATTTTTCTCTTTTTGAGACAGAGTCTTACTCTTGCTGCCTAGGCTGGAGTGCAGTGGCGCGATCTCAGCTCACTGCAACCTCCACCTCCCTGGTTCAAGCAATTACCCTGCCTCAGCCTCCCAAGTAGCTGGGACTACAGGCATGTGCCACCACACCCAGCTAAGTCTTGTATTTTTAGTAGAAACAGGGTTTTACCATCTTGGCCAGGCTGGTCTTGAACTCCTGACCTTCCGATCCACCCGCCTCGGCCTTCCAAAGTGCTAGGATTACAGGTATGAGCCACCGCACCTGGCCTCTCTTTTGTTTTTAAAAGTAGAGCACAGTATTCAAAAGTTACCTACGTGATTTCTTTTCTTATTTGCTTTCTCCAGAGTTGGCTGTGCTGTTCATTTGGATGGGTTTGGTTTACCTACTTCTTCTTGGCATTCAGTTTTAGGGACTTGCCCATTCTTGTTGATTCATTTTTTTAATATGGAAAGCATTAACGTGATGCCAGAAGTCAGAACTCTACCTAAAAAGTGTACACAGAGAAGTATTATCTTTAATAAGCCATTTCGGGACCAGCACAGTGGCTCATGCCTGTAATCTCACCACTTTGGGAGGCCAAGGCGGGCAGATCACCTGAGGCCAGGAGTTCAAGACCACCCTGGCCAACATGGCAAAACCCTGTCTCTACTAAAAATACAAAAATTAGCCAGGAGTGGTGATGCGAGCCTGTAATCCCAGCTACTCAGGAGGCTGAGGCAGGAGAATTGCTTGAACCCAGGAGGCAGAGGTTGCAGTGAGCCAAGATTGCACCACTGCACTCCAGCCTGGGTGACAGAGTGAGACTCAATAAATAAATAAAATAAATTTTAAAAAGCCATTCCATGTCAACGAGGCTAAGTCCTAGAATTGTCCGCTCTGGTCCTCGTGTCTGCTGGGAAAATGTGGCAGTGAGGATGGACATTCTTTGCTAAGTGGCTCTGCTCGCGCAGTAACGTCTTTGCCCTCCTTTTTTAGTTGCAGAAGCAGAACAACAGACTATGACTTGGTCGGGGGTGATCAGCTCAACTGCCATTTCGGCTCCATCCTGCAGACGACAGGGCTGCAGTACAGGGACTTCATCCACATCAGCTTTCACGACAAGGTGTGTGCACCGTAGGCAGCGGCTCTTCACTGCTTTTGGGTCCTGCAGTCCTTAGAGATTCTGATGGAAGTTACGAATTCTTCTTCCTGTAATTCATAGACACGCAAACACACTCTTAAGTCCCGTGTACCATTTTAGAGGGTCCACAGACCCCAGTGAAGCCACACAGATGCAGTGGGGCAGGTTCAGAACCCAGGTTTAACGTGAGCTAGAGAAGTCTTCAGCAGAGGTAACGTGCTGTGTTTCTTACCTCGCCCTCTACCGAGGAGCAGGGAAGTTTCTCAGTATTAATCCTGCATGGTCTTCTGGGGTCGTATCCTTGTCCTGGGTCATGAGCTCCATCAATAGTGTAGCACAGCGGGTCTGGAACTCTGCGAGGGGTCACAGCCACCTGGGGCGAAGCTGCAGAAGCCAGCCGTGTCTGCCTGCAGTGCTGTGTGCTCAGTGCCGCCCGGTGTCTCTCCAGGTGATTCTCGTACACACCAGTCGGAGGCCTGCTGGTGCAGACCGGTGGCTTTCACACTTTGCTGCCAGATACAATCTCTTGGGGGAGCTTTTAAAACTGCTGAAGTCCAGGTCGCACCCTGGATCAGTTAAATCCGAATCTCTGGGGAGGTCGAGAGAGGCTAAGAAAACAAAGATCCGGCCGGGTGTGGTGGCTCATGCCTGTAATCCCAGGACTTTGGGAGGCCACAGCAGGCGGATCACGAGGTCAGGAGATTGAGACCAGCCTAGCTAACATGGTGAAACCCCATCTCTACTAAAAATACAAAATTAGCCAGGCGTGGTGGCGCACGCCTGTAATTCCATCTACTTGGGAGGCTGAGGCAAGAGAACTGCTTGAACCTGGGAGGCGGAGGTTGCAGTGAGCCGAGATCTGGCCGTTGTACTCCAGCCTGGGTGACAAAGCGAGACTCCGTCTCAAAAAAAAAGAAAACAAAGATCCTTTTTGATGTAGAGTGGCGTGGTTGATGAAGGCCAGTTCTCGAGAGGGTGGGTCCCACTGTGTAGTGAGGGTGTGGAGAGAGGCACTGTCTCCCTCCTCTCTGTGTCCCAGGAACAGGCTGTCATTGCCATCTCTGCAGGGCTCTGACGTTGTATGCTGGGTATGTGTGTTCAGTGTTTAGGCCTCATGCTTGTTTCTTACTGCTGCAGGTTTACGAGCTCCCGTTTCTAGTGGCTCTGGATCACAGGAAAGAATCTATCGTAGTCGCTGTGAGGGGGAACCATGTCTATGCAGGTAACTTTGGAGCCTCACCTTCCAGCCCTGGAAGTGGGGGGGCACGGGCGGAGCCCGCAGATGCTTGGCTGGGGAAAACCGTCAGTAACCGCATGAGATACGGGAAAATGCCCAGGACAGAAAATGAGGATGTGAGCCCGGGTTGGGAAATAACTCCCTTTGCAAAAAGGGATGAAGCTGTTTCCTCTTTTCTGAGAACTGTCAGCAGCAGAGCAGCCAGCAGGTTGGTCCCCCCTGCCACGGGAGCTCCAAGAGGGCACTTGCTTGGCCCCCCTCCTGCCTAACTTCCCTGGACCTGCCCAGAAAGGCCCCACACCCAGGAGGCCCTCCCCCTCAAAGAATTCCTGCACCAGAGACAGTGGCAGTGAGTCAATGAGTCAGTCTTTTTTTTTTCTTTTTCTTTTGATACATTCATCTTTTAATTTGTTTTTGTTTTTTTTTTGTTTTTGTGTTTTGAGATGGAGTCTTGCTCTGTCACCCAGGCTGGAGTGCAGTGGTACAATCTCGGCTCACTGCAACCTCTGTCTCCTGGGTTCAAGCAATTCTCCTGCCTCAGCCTCCCGAGTAGCTGGGATTCTAGGCGTGTGCCAACACGCCCGATTAATTTTTGTATTTTCAGTAGAGACGGGGTTTCACCGTATTAGCCAGGATGGTCTTGATCTCCTGACCTCGTGATCCACCCGCCTCGGCCTCCCAAAGTGCTGGGATTACAGGCGTGAGCTGCCGCACCTGGCCAGTGAGTCAGTCTTGCTGCCGAGAGTCATGCCCCTGGCCCACCAGCCTCGCTGCAGGCTCCACGTCCAGGTCCTCACAGGCCCCCATGACCTGCCCTTCTCCAGGTGCAGCAAGGACTGCCTGGATCCATCCCCAGCCCGGTGGCCCCTCTTCTGTCTTCCTCAGCCCTGACTCTTATGCCCCATGGCGATGCCAGGCAACATTTTCCTTGTCGAAGCTTTCTTCTGTCCATTCTGGTTTTCTCTTGGCCACTCCTCAGTCACACTACCCATTCTTCTCTGCTGACCCAGAAAATGTGTTGAGACTCCAGAGCCTGTCCCCCTCCACCCTCTTCTCCTAACTGGCTCTGGGGCACTGGGGCAACCCCCGCCGGGTCCAGGGCAGATTCCGCATTTGCATCTTCAGGAGCCATTTGGGTCTCCCCGGAGGCACCAGAGAAGCCACACTCGCCACAGGGCTGCTCCTCCTGGGGGGTGCTCTGTTCATGTCAGCTCTGCCAGTGTCCCCCCTTTGCCCATTTAAGAAGCAGTGGTGCCTGTAATCCCAGCACTTTGAGAGGCCAAGGCAGGGGGATCATGAGGTCAGGAGATCGAGACCATCTTGGCCAACGTGGTGAAACCCCGTATCTGTTAAAAGTACAAACATTAGCCAGGAGTGGTGGTGCATGCCTGTAATCCCAGCTACTCGGGAGGCTTCGGCAGGAGAATCGCTTAAACCCAGGAATCGGAGGTTGCAGTGAGCTGAGATCATGCCACTCCACTCCAGCCTGGGTGACAGAGCAAGACTCTGTCTCAAAAACAAAAACAAAAAAACAACCAGTAGCATTGTCTGTGGTTTCTCTGCACCCCCTTTGCTGTTCGTGGAGTTCCTGCCCCAGCCTATGTGGCCATCTCTCCACTTCCAGTGCCATGGCCCCGCTTCTGGCCTCAGTTCTCTAGCTTCCTATCTCTGTCCGTCTAGTCTCTCATCTCCCCAGCCTGATTGTTTGTTTGTATGTTTCTGAGACAAGGGTCTGCTCTGTTGCCCAGGCTGGAGTACGACGGTACAATCAGCTCACTGCAGCCTCCACCTCCCGGGCTCAAGCGATCTTCCTGCCTCACCCTCTCCAAAGTAGCATGTGCCACTACCCCTGGCTAACTTTTTATATTTTGGTAGAGACAAGATCTCACTATGTTGCCCAGGCTGGTGTCGAACTCCTGGGCTGAAGCCATCCACTCACCTCATCCTCTGTCCACTATCCTGTCCACAGAATACTCACTCTAGAACACGGGTCGGATCTTACCGTCCTGCTCAGAAACCTCCAGTGGCTTCCCATTGCCTTTATTTATTTTTAAATTTTCCTTTTTTTAATTTCAACTTTCATTTTAGATTTAGAGGCTACATGTGCAGGTTTGTACCTGGGTATACTGCCTGATGCTGAGGTGTGGGGTGCGATTGATCTCACCTCCCAGGTACTGAGCAAAGCACCCAACGGTTAGGTTTCCAGCCCTTCCCCCGTCACTCCTCTAATAGCCCACTGTCCTTTGTTCCCATGGATACCCAGTGTTGAGCTCCCACTTCAACACCAGACCAGGCAGTGTTTGGTTTTCTATGTCTGCATTAGTTCGCTGAGGACACGGCCCCTGGCTTCCATCCACTGCTGCAGAGGACGTGATTTCCTGCTTTCTATGGCTGCACCCACTGCCTTTAACATAAAGTTTATGTATTTTTTTGTTTTTGTTTTCTTGAGGCAGAGTCTTGCTCCGTCGCCCAGGCTGGAGTACAGTGGTGTGATCTCGGCACACTGCAACCTCCGCCTCCCTGGTTCAAATGATTCTCGTGCCTCAGCCTCCTGAGTAGCTGGGACTACAGGCGCTCAGCCCACCACCACACCCAGCTAATTTTTTTTTTTTTTTTTTTTTAGTAGAGACAGGGTTTTACCACATTCACCAGGATGGTCTCAATCTCCTGGCCTCATGATCCGCCTGCCTCAGTCTCATAAAGTGCCGGGTTTGCAGGCGTGAGCCACTGCGTCTGGCCTAAAGTTTATGTTTTTTATCACAGCTCTGGGTGCTTTATCCAGCAGCCTTCCCGGTGCCCACTCCGCAGACTGGATGCCCGTGCCAGGGCCCTCCAGCCCAGCAGCACAGCACTTGCCTGTGGATGTTTTCAGATAGAGCTGGTGTGGAGCTGCGGCCCAGGGTCACAGCCAGCGGTTCCCGCTGCCCCTGTGGGGGAGGACGCCGCCTCTCCTCTCTGCTTCCACATCAGCCTCTTCCTTTGGGTCTGGCTCTGGCGTCACCTCCTCCAGGGAGCCGCCCTTGCCCCTGGGCTGTGCCATGTCCTCTGAGTTGGCACCGCCTGGCCTTTGCTACGGCACTAGTCCAGGCCTCCTCCTCTCCACGGTTTCAGCTGTTATGGGGGCCCCTGAGGACAGGAACCAGGCTTTGTTCAGAACTCTGGTACAGGCTCTGTGCCGTGTGGTCCTTAGAATATGTGTGTGTGATGGGGAAGGTGCAGGGCATGTCTAGGCACACTCCATGGTCCCCTCCACCCTTCACGCCTGGCCCAGAGCTGGCCATGCCACTGGGACCCTCAGGAGCCACCACTGGGTTTCCCCTCCCAAGTTCAGGCTTTGAAGGTTCAGTCCCAGAACTGAACTAGGAGACAGTGCCATCCCCGCCATCCTCCACAGGAGTGTTAGGAGCAGGGACCGCCCGTCATTCTCTCACCCTGCCCATCACAGGCTGACGGCGCTTCTGCGACTCCCTTTTCCAGGACATCCTTACAGACCTGTCAGCAGAGAGCGAGGTGCTGGACGTGGAGTGTGAGGTGCAGGACCGCCTGGCACACAAGGTATTAGCCTGGGGTCGCACATCTTCCCGCTAATGCTGACTGCGCAGCAGATGGGCCAGGGACCGTACAGAGCCTGCCCCACCCCGTTCCTCCTGCGCTGATTCTCATAGCAGCCCTGGGAAGCTGTGGGGTTTTGTTTGTTCAAAGCCTGTTGGGAGAGAGTGAGTGCCTTCCTAAAGTCACGTGGTTACTGGAATAAGGAGCAGGTTCGGTATTTGAGCCCAGCGCTGTGGCTTTTCCTTCTCCATGTGTTTTCAGAGAGGTGGCTCCCTGTATTGCCCAGGCTGGTCTTGAACTCCTGGGCTCAAGTAATCCTCCCACCTCAGCCTCCCGAAGTGTTGGGATTACAGGCGTCAGCCACCATACCCAGCCTCCTCTCAGTTAATTCAGGAAGTATATTCTCATGGGGAAGAAAAGCTTCAGCACAGCCCAGAGCAGCAGGGTGAGCAGCAGGCCCTCAGGAGGCAGCCCCACACCGCTGGCGCTCTGCTGGGTCACTTCTCACGTTCTCTGCAGATGTCATGGTGCCAGGTTCACAGTTTCACTCTGTGCTATGGGTGTGAGGCTGCCTCAGCTCCTCCCAAAGGGTGAAAAACCCCTGCCCAGAGTAGAGGTGTGGGGTTTTCTAGTTTGGGGTTTTTTTGTAATTGTGGTGAGATATTCCTAACAGTTTCACTGTTGGTTAGTTAAGTGTGCAGTTCCGGGGCGTTCGGTGCCTTCATGGTGCCATGTGCCCATGTCCACTCCCAGCACCCCCAACACAAGCTTGGAACCCATTACACCCACTTCTCCTGACTCCCTTCCACGGCCTCTGGGAACCCTTTTCTACTTTGTCTCCACAAGTCGTTTCTTTGGGAAACCTCAGATATGGAATCATACAGATTTGTCCTTTTGTCAGTGGCTTTTTTCTTTTTTTTTTTTGAGACAGAGTCTTGCTCTGTCACCAGGCTGGAGTGCAGTGGTGTGATCTCGGCTAACCGAACCTTTGACTCCCAGATTCAAGCAATCAGCCTCCTGAGTAGCTTGGATTACAGGCGTGCACCACCACACCCGGCTAATTTTTGTATTTTTGGTAGAGACGGGGTTTCACCATGTAGTCTCTATCTGTTGACTTTGTGATCTGCCCGCCTTGGCCTCCCAAAGTGCTGGGATGACAGGCGGGAGCCACCGTGCCCGGCCATCACTGGCCTATTTCATTGGGCGTAATGTCCTCGAGGTTCATCCATATTGTTGCATATTCAAACTTTCATTCCCGTCCCCGGCTTTTTTTTTCTGCGACAGGGTCTCACTTTGTCACCCAGGCTGGAATACAGTGGTGCAATCACAGCTCACTGCAGCCTTGACTTCCCTGGGCTCAAGAGATCCTCGCCTCTCGGCCCCTCAAGTAGTACCACCATGCCTGGCTAATTTTGTATTTTTTGTAGAGATGGGGTTTCACCATGTTGCCCAGGCTGGTCTCAAACTCCTGAGCCCAAGCAATCCTGCCTCAGCCTCTCAAAGTGCTGAGATTACAGGCATGAGCCACCATGCCTGGCTAATTTTTTTTTTTATTTTATTTTGTAGAGATGAGGTCTCACTATGTTGCCCAGACTGGTCTTAAACTCCTGTGTCCAAGCAGTCCTCCAGCCTCGTTCTCCCAAAGTGCTGGGATTACAGGCATGAGCCACTGTGCCAGGCCCTTTGCTGTCTTTTCTGTACTTCATTTCACAAAAGACTCCAGTTTGACCATTACTGGGTGTGTGTGAAGAAAGGAGGAACTATAAGCCTTAGTACAGAGATGCCCCAGAAATCCATCAGGGGCCAGGGGCTTGGCCTGGGTGGATCTAGTCAGGCTAAGGCTTTACATGACCACAAGCTGAGGCCTCCACCCCCAGCCTGAGTGGCAGCTGAGGCACCCCGTGCTGTGTTCATATTTTAGCGACAGTTTGTCCCTTGGGTAGGGAAGGCTGCTGCTCAGAGCCTGTCCTCTGCTCTTGGCTTCATTTGTGCCAAGTCGAGCTGAGTTTTGGCTCTGATGCTGTCCACAGTAATCGGACTCCAAACCTGTGCAGCCGAAAAAGGCCTTGGCATTTGGTTGTTGGATGCGTGTGCCAACAAGGCTCGCCAGCAGCAGCTTAGTCCACGTCCTGCTGGGCTCTACCTGCCCAGCGCTGGCCACAGGGTGGGTGCCCAGCGAGTGTTGCCTGGAGTTCACCGCATCCTGCCATTGCAGGAGAGAAAGGGCATCTGGGGTTTGTCAAGAAGTGCCATCCAGGCCGGGCGCTGTGGCTCACACCTGTAATCCCAGCACTTTGGGAGGCCAAGGTAGGTGGATCTCTTGAGGTCAGGAGTTCAAGACTAGCCTGGCCAACGTGGTGAAATCTCATCTCTGCTAAAAATGCAAAAATTAGCCGGGCATGGTGGTGGCCGCCTGTAATCCCAGCTACTTGGGAGGCTGAGGCAGGAGAATCACTTGAACCCTAGACTCTATCTCAAAAAAAAAAAAGTGCTGTCTGAATGCACACAGTGTCGAAGCCTTTTTAAAATTTTTCTTACATGATGACCAGGTTCAGCATTCTACTTGCAGAATTATTTATCTCTTAGAAACTTGCATTTCCAATAGAGATGATCAAAAACAGTCTTCTATGTTCTGTGGGATTTCCTCCACCCCATCCTGTTAGAATAGAAGCTGCAGGGGCCAGGCCCTCTTTTCTCAGGGCCCTGCACAGGAGCCACTGTGAGGAAGCACTCTGAAGACAGTTTTGATTGACAGGGTCGTTTCCCTGGAACTGCTTTTCTTTTTTAAAAAATTTTTGAGGGCTTAACTGCATGTGGGAATGGCTTCATTTTTTTTCTCTTATTTATTATTTTTCTTATGATTATTTTTCAGAAACAGAGTTTCACTGTGCCACCCAGGCTAGAGTCCAGTGATTCAACCATAGTTCCCTGTAACCTTGAACTCCTGGGCACAAGTGATCCTCCTGCCTCAGCCTCCCAAAGCGTTGGGATTACAGGCATGAGCCACCACATCCAGCCAACTGGTTAATTTTCAAGAAGCCTGTTTCAGAGGACAGATGTATATGTTAGAAAATTTGCAGGGCTCAGTGGCTCACGCCTGTAATCCCAGCACTTTGGGAGGCCGAGGTGGGCAGATCACGAGGTTAGGAGTTCGAGACCAGCCTGGCCAACATGGTGAAACCCCATCTCTACTAAAAATACAAAAAATTAGCTGGGCATGGTGGTGCACGCCTATAATCCCAGCTACTTGGGAAGCTGAGTCAGGAGAATCGCTTTAGCCCAGGAAGCAGAGGTTGCGGTGAGCCGAGATAGTGCCATTGCACTCCAGTCTGGGTGACAGAGCAAGACTTCATCTTGAGAAAAACAAAAGAAAATTTAAAATTTTATTTATTTTTTGAAGCTAAACCCAAACCTGACCACCCTAAAACTCACTTCTGATGGTCTAGTTTTACCTTTGCGGGAACAGCGGATATTTATCAGTGTCTTTGATTTGGAACTTTATGGATTTTGTTGTTTTAGAGAAATAGGGTTTTGCTGTGTTACTCAGGCTGGTCTCAACCTCCTGGGCTCAAGTGATCCTCCTGCCTCAGCCTCCCAAATAGTTAGAATTGCAGCTGTGAGCCACTTTGCCCAGCTCTAGAACTTTGTTTAAATGTCATTTTAAAAGCCTGAATCTGACCAGCCATAGGAACTTGCCTGAAGTAAACTGTGATATGTTCACACAGCACAAAACTGTGTAGCTACAGAAAAAGCCACAGAAATGTATATGTGGAAAGATATTTGTTTTGGGTTTTTTTTTTTTTTTTTTTTTGAGACAGGGTCTTGCTGTGTTGCCCAGTGGTGCAGTCATAACTCACTGCAGTCTCAACTTTCTGGGCTCAAGCGATCCTCCCACCTCAGCCTCCCGAATAGCTGGGACTACAGGCACTCGCCACCAAGCCTGGTTGTGTTGTTTTTTTTTAGTAGAGACAGGATCCAGGCTAGTCTTACATTTTTATTTTTCGTAGAGATGATATTACCCAGGCTTGTCTCGAACTCCTGGGCTCAAGTGATCCTCCTGCCTTGGCCTCCCAAAGTGCTGGGATTACAGGCGTGACCCACCACACCCGGCACCTGCTTCATGCTAAGCCCTGTACAAGGTGCTGGGAGCACAGCCATGAACGACAGATGTGGCAGCGGATCCTGCCATCTCAGGTCCTGGAGAGACTCACGTAACAGTGCACAGCGTCATCCAGCTTGAGTCTCCACTGGGCCTGCCTTGTCTGAGGATTCACGGCTATCCTCTTTGTCTGTGTTTTTAGGGTATTTCTCAAGCTGCCAGATACGTTTACCAACGACTCATCCACGACGGGATTTTGAGCCAAGCCTTCAGCGTTGCTCCTGTGAGATCTTAATGTTTCTTTCCTTGTCCTCGCTGGAGCTGTTGTTTTTCCCCTTCACCTCATTCTCCTGTCTGTCCTCTAGGAATACCGGCTGGTCATCGTGGGCCACAGCCTCGGGGGCGGGGCGGCCGCCCTGCTGGCCACCATGCTCAGAGCCGCATACCCGCAGGTCAGGTGCTACGCCTCGCCCCACCCCGGGGGCTGTGGAGGTAAGCCTTTGTTTTCCTGCTCTTAACAGCTTGCTACTTACAAGTCATGTGGTCAAGACTCATCTTTTATTTTGTCATTTAGTCATAATTTCCCATCCACAAGAGAGGTTTGTGGTTTTGTTTTGTTTTTGAGATAGAGTCTCGCTCTGTCGCCCAGGCTGGAATGCCATGCATGGCACAATCCCAGCTCACTACAACATCCGCCTCCCGAGTTCAGGTGATTCTCCTGCCTCAAACTCGCGAGTAGCTGGGACTACAAGTGCCTGCCACCACACCTGGCTAATTTTTGTATTTTTAGTAGAGGAGGGGTTTCACCATGTTGCTCAGGCTGGTCTTGAACTCCTGACCTCAAGTGATCCGCCGACCTCGGCCTCCCAAAGTGCTGGGATTATAAGCTTGAGCCACCACGCCCAGCTGAGGTGTGTGTTTTGAAGCACTATTTGACTGAAGAAAGTCTGTATAGCCTTTCTGAGACCTGTGTGACCATAGCTTTAACTTCCTAAATGATATAATTCTAAGAGTCTTAGCTTTGCGCAGTGGCAGTATCGTAGCCAATGAGGTTTATCTGAGGTGTGATTATTGCTAATTGAAAACTTTTCCCAATACCCCGCCATGACAACTTGAAATAGTCGGCACTGGCAATTTTTGACAGTCTCTACGGGGACTGGAAAAAAAATGAGTCTTTTTTAAAACAGACTTCATTTTTTAGAGCAGTTTTAGGTTGACAGCAAAACTGAGCAGAAGGTTGTAGGGCTTTCTCATACCATCCCCACAAGCATGCACAGCCTCTGCCATTCACACACCCCCAGCAGAGGGGGCAGGTTGCCGACATCCATGCACCTTGTAGGCGATCGCCCAGAGCTGCAGTGTGCTGAGCTTGGACACATGCATAATGGACATATTGAAAGACATTTTTGAGTTTGAAAAGTGCATTTTTTTTTTGCTGATTCAGCATACTGACTGTTCTGTGTAACCTTTTGCCCTTATTATAAAGGAAAATTATACCACAATTTAAAATGAAATAAAGGCCAGGTGTGGTGGCTCACGCCTGTAATCCCAGTTCTTTGGAGGTTGAGGTAGAGGATCACTTGAACCCAGAAGTTTGAGAGCAGCTTGGGTAACATAGCAAGATCCCTTCTCTGAAAAAAAATTTTTTTTAATTTTTTAAAGTGAAATAAAATAGGCCAGGCATGGTGGCTTGCACCTGTAATTCCAGCCCTTTGGGAGGCCAGGAGGTAGGATCATATGAAGCCAGAAACACAAGAGACCAAGCCTGGCAACATAGCATGACCCCATCTCTACAAAAAACGTTTTTTGAGACAGAGTCTCACTCTGTTTCCCAGGCTAGAGTGCAGTGGCACTATCTCGGCTCACTGCAACCTCCACCTCCTGAGTTCAAGCAATTCTCCTGCCTCAGCCTCCCAGGTAGCTGAGATTACAGGCACGGGCCACCACACCCAGCTAGTTTTTGTATTTTTAGCAGAGATGGGTTTTCACCATGTTGGCCAGGATGGTCTCAAGCTCCTGACCTCAAATGATCTGTCCGCCTTGGCCTCCCAAAGTGCTGGGATTACAGGCGTGAGCCACCACACCTGGCTCCATCTCTACACAAAATTTTAAAAATTAGCTGAGCACAGTGGCAAACAGGCCTGTAGTCTCACTGACTCAGGAGGTTGAGGTAGGAAGATCACCTCAGCCCCAAGAGGGAGAGGTTGCAATGAGCTCTGACTGTATCACTGCACTCCAGCCTGGGTGACGCAGTGAGACACTGTCTTTAATAAAACATTTTTTTTAAGGTAGTTATTATTGGCTGGGTGTGCTCGCTCATGCCTGTAATTTCAGCACTTCGGGAGGCTGAGGCAGGCATATCACCAGGTAGGAGATCAAGGCCATCCTAGCCAACGTGGTGAAACCCCGTATCTGCTAGAAATACAAAATTAGCTGGGCGTGGTGGTGCGTGCCCGTAATCCCCACTTGGGAGGCTGAGGCAGGAGGATCACTTGAACCAAGGAGTTGGAGGTTGCAGTGAGCTGAAATTGTGCCGCTGTGCTCCAGCCTGGCAACAGAGTGAGACTGCATCTCAAAAATAATAATAAGCTTCATTCGTCTGTTTTCTTGCTCTTTTTTTTGACACAGGGTCTTGCTGTGTTGCCCAGGCTGGAGTGCAGTAGCACAGTCATGGCTCACTGTCGCCTCTTGTCTCCTGGGCTCAAGTGATCTTCCAGCCTCAGCCTCCCAAGTAGCTGGGACCACAGGCGTACACCACGACACCCAGCTAATTTTTGTAAGGAACGGGGTCTTACTATGTTGCCCCAGGCTAGTCTTGAACTCCTGGGCTCAAGTGATCCTCCTGCCTCAGCCTCCCAAAGTGCTGGGATTAAAGGTGTGTGAGCCACTGTGCCTGGCCTCATTTTCTTACTTTCTGGTACAACAAAATGGTCTCAAGTTTTGGGCTTGAAATGAGCAAGTATTTTTTTTTCCTGTTCCATATCTGGAATCAATCATTTCTCCAAGGAATATTGGTTCCTTTTAGCGGGAAATGGTATTTCTGAACTATATAATCTGGACACTAGTGGTTCTCATTACCACAGGGCTGGTCATAATTTCCAGGCCTTCTCATTGAAAAGAAGTAGGAAAGGCTTTTCGTTACACCAAAGAGAAAAGGAAACCTTAGTGTACATTGATACTTCCAGTTTAAAGATCAGGAGGCTGGGCATGGTGGGTCACACCTGTAATCCCAGCACTTTGGGAGGCCGAGGCAGAAGGATCACTTGAACCCACAAGATTGAGACCAGCCTGGGCAACACAGCAAGACCCCATTCCTTACAAAAATTAGCTGGATGTGGTGGCGTGTGCTTGTGGTCACAGCTATGATCTCGGCTTACAGCTACCAGGGAGGCTGAGGTGGTAGGACTGGTTGAACCCAGGACGAAGAGGTTGCAATGAGCTGAGATCGTACCACTGCACTCCAGCCTGGGCGACAGAGCTAGACTGTCTCAAAAACAAAAAAACAAACAGTAACGATCAGGGTTTTTACCTGTACTATATGGTTGTATATTGTTTTTACTGAAACTCTTTGTATCTTCTTCTGATCTGAAAATTTTGGTTTTTGCCAATAGTAGCCTGTTTATTACATGTCCCCCATAATATATGTACATGTAGAGATGCATAGAGCACCCTTTCAGAATAGTAATACCAGCATAACGTCTAACATTAGGAAGACTGAAAGGAGTTTGCGACGCCCGTGCGGTTGGTTTTCTTGCGAGAATATATTCCTGGTAGAGCTGTACAGCCAAATTCCTGTTGTTTTTCAATTCACTTGAAATAATTCTTCTGTTTGGTTAATACACTAGTAGGTTTGTTTTGTTTGGCTTCTGATTTTAGGGATTACTTTGTTGTTATTTTGCATAATTTTGTTTTATAATGATGTAAAATAAAATAAAACATCAGGCCAGGCATGGTGGCTCACGCCTGTAATCCTAGCACTTTGGGAGGCTGATGCACGTGAACTGCCTGAGCTCAGGAGTTCAAGACTAACCTGGGAACACACGGAAACCCCATCTCTACGAAAAATACAAAAAATTAGCTGGGTGTGGCAGCGTGCACCTATAGTCCCAGCTACTTAGGAAGCTGAGACAGGAGAATTGCTTGAACCTGGGAGGTGGAGGTTGCAGTGAGCCAAGATCGTGCCACTGCACTCCAGCCTGGGTGACAGAGTGAGACTCCATCTCAAAAAAAAAAACGCTGGATGCCTACTTTGGGAGCCCAAGGTGGGAGAATGGATGACAAGGTTAAGAGATCGAGACCATCCTGGCCAACATGGTGAAACCCCGTTTCTACTAAAATACAAAAAACTAGCGAAGTGGTGGTGGGTACCCGTAGTAATCCCAGCTACTCAGGAGACTGAGGCAGGGGAATCGCTTTAACGTGGGAGGCGGAGGTTGCAGTGAGCCAAGATCATGCCACTGCTCTCCAGCCTGAGTGACAGAGCGAGACTCTGTCTCAAAAAAAAAAAACAAAAATAAAATCAGTTCCAAAGACAATTCAGCAAAGCAGGGTGCATTCAGAGAAATCTCGTTTCCATCCTTGTTCCCTCAGAAATGCCATTCTGTCACCCCACAGGTAGGTGTGTGTGGTTTTCACCTACGTTTCCATGTGTCCATAGCTGGAAGTAAGCGTGTTTGTGTTCCCCCTCTTCCTCTACCTGCTTGTCTGCCTCTGCTGCGGCTGTTAACTTTCACCACGTGTCCTGAGATGGCCCCGCAGCAGCACACACAGCCCTCCTTCTTCCCCTAGCTGTGCGGGACACACTATTGATTGTGTGACTTGTTGCTGTTAGTGGACTGAAGGCAGCTCTGTGGATGGGTTTTGGAGGCTCCCAGCCTCTGCCGGTGCAGGTTCCACCGCAATGAATCACCTGTTGCCTCTGCCCCTTCATTTTTGCCGGTGCATCTTTGATGGAGTCTTCCAAGCGGGGTTTCTGGGTCAGAGGACAGATGCATGGGCCTGGCCCGCCTTGCTGTCCAGTCTGCGGTTTTAGCTGCGGGGGTCTCTCTTGAACGGATACTGTGGCTTTAGTGGATCTGGTCAGTGAGTCGCTGTAACTGGTGTTTCCCCCTTCCTTTAGAGAAGAGAGAGCACAGCTGAGGCCTGTGAAACTAACCCCTCAGTGACCTGGCAGTGTTACTGACTTCTCTCTTGGAAGTCCTTGTGGGCAGTGTGATGGTAAAGCTAACGTCCTCTCCCTGTTTGGAATTTCAGCAAAGCTCTGCATGAATACTCTCAGAGCTTCATCGTGTCGCTCGTCCTGGGGGAAGGATGTCATTCCCAGGTAAGCCCGCCCGGCGCTGTGCTGGGGGCTGGGGGGGGCTGGGGGTTGGGAGTGCCGGGTCCCAGCCTCAGTATGCCTCTTTGCTAAACAGGCTCAGTGTGACCAACTTGGAAGATCTGAAGAGAAGAATCTTGCGAGTGATCGCACACTGCAGTAAACCCAAGGTAAGCTGGGTGCCTTGTTGAGAGGGCCTGCAGGACCCGGGGCCTGTCCGTGAGATGCTCTGGGGAACTGGGAGGAACTGCAGCCTCAGCACAGGGCACTTTATGCTGTTGGTGAAGCTCTCATCCCACCCTCTGGTCAGATTCTGGTCTAGGACTCTGATGCCTAAGAAAGCAAATAGCTACGGCAAGTGCAGGAAACGGCACAGGAACGAAATAGGATCTGGGCTGGGCGCAGCAGCGCGTGCCTGGAATCCTAGCACCTCAGGAGGCTGAGGCAGGAGGATCCCTTGAGGCCAGCCTGGGCAACACAGCAAGACCCTGTCTGTATTCTTAAAGAAAATACCCTGGAGGAACCATCCGTTTGATTTTGCTTTCTGACAAACTTCTTAGTCCTGTCTCGTGACTAACAGTATGTTAATGCCTTTTGGCTTTATTGTCCGAAAGCTTAGGAAGTGAGGCTGCCAAATAGAGCTTCAGAGGTACTGGCATATTTATCTATACTGTAGATGTCACGCAGTTACTAAAAATGGTGTTATCTGTCCCCATGTCAAGGGATTGTGTATGTTGTTTTTTTTTTTTTTTTGAGATGAAGTCTCACTCTGTTGCCCAGATTGGAGTCCAGCGACACAAACTCAGCTCGCTGCAGCCTCCGCCTCCCAGGTTCAAGCGATTCTCCTGCCTCAGCCTCTCAAGTAACTGAGACTACAGCTGCTTGCCACCACGTCCAGCTATTTTTTGTATTTTTAGTAGAAATGGGATTTCAACATGTTGGCCAGGCTGGTCTTGAACTCCTGACCTTGTGATCCGCCCACCTTGGCCTTCCAAAGTGCTGGGATTACAGGTGTCAGCCACACGCCAGGCCATAAGGATTAATTTTTTGATATGGTCATAGAAATTTGTCTGCCGGCCAGGCACAGTGGCTCATGCCTGTAATCCCAGCACTTTGGGAGGCTGAGGCAGGCAGATCATCTGAGGTCAGGCGTTGAAGACCAGCCTGGCCAACGTGGTGAAACCCCATCTCTACTAAAAATACAAAAAATGAGCCAGGGGTGGTGGCGGGTGCCTGTAATCCCAGCTACTTGGGAGGCTGAGGGAGGAGAATCACTTGAACCCAGGAGGCAGAGGTTGCAGTGAGCCGAGATCGCACCACTGCCCTCCAGCCTGGGCAACAGAGCAAGACTCTGTCTCAAAAAAAGAAAAATTTGTATCTGCCAATAGAGATAGATATCCATTGAAAAGTTCAAAAAAACAAAACTTAAAAATTATTCTTAAGTGATACAACCCAAGGCAGAGGGATACAGATACGAGTTTTAACAAAAAATTTGAGAACACATATGCCCAGTATGGTTTTGTTTAGTGTGGGTAGAGATAATTTTTACTTGCTTAACCCCTTTGTTTTCTGACCTTTCTTACGGTTTTGTTCCTAATCAGAAATAAGAAATACAATTTAAAATTTTCTCCTTATCAGTTACCTCCAATTTTTTTGTTGTTGAGACAGGGTCTCGCTCTGTCAGCCAGGCTGAAGTACAGTGGTGCAGTCTCAGCTCACTGCAGCCTTGGCCTCCTAAGTTCAAGTGATCCTCCCACCTCAGCCTTCTGAGTAGCTGGGACTGCAGACACACACCACCACACGTGGCAAATGTTTATATTTTTTGTAAAGACGGTTTTACCATGTTGCCCAGGCTAGTCTCAAACTTCTGAGCTGAAGCGATCCACTTGCCTCCCAAAGTGCTGGGATTACCAGTGTGAGCCACTGCTACGCCCAGCCTCCAGGTTTTTTTTTTTAAGAAATTAGTATCTAATGTCTTTCAGGGAAGGGTAAAACTGATTTGCAGAATTTTCTGAAAATAATTAAGGGAAATGTTCCCTCACAATCTTTATGACTTGGTTTTTAAATATTGCCGTGTCTGTGATGGTTTTACTGCCCAAGAGCGAGCCCACACTCATGATCCATACTAGGCAAGGGCATTCGTCCTGAGCCGAGGTGGCTGCCACCCAGCACAGCTCCCAACCTGGGGAGGTCTCGGGTGACAGGCTGAGTCGCTGGGGAGAGTGACAGCCTTCTGCTGCTTGGGTCTCGCCCTCAGTACAAGATCTTGCTGCACGGGTTGTGGTACGAACTGTTCGGAGGAAACCCCAACAACTTTCCCACTGAGCTGGACGGGGGCGACCAGGAAGTCCTGACACAGCCTCTTCTCGGAGAGCAGAGCCTGCTGACGCGCTGGTCCCCGGCCTACAGCTTCTCCAGTGACTCCCCCGCTGGACTCTTCTCCCAAGTACCCCACTCTCTATCCTCCCGGCAGGATCATCCACCTGCAGGAGGAGGGCGCCTCGGGGCGGTGAGTGTGGTGGCGGGAAGGCAGGGGGACTGGGGTCAGCCAGGGGCAGCTTGGCAGCTGATGTCTGTCCTTTTCTGCTTCAGGTTCGGCTGCTGCTCTGCTGCTCAGTATAGCGCCAAGTGGTCACATGAAGCGGAATTCAGCAAAATCCTCATAGGTCCGAAGATGCTCACAGACCACATGCCGGACATCCTGATGCGGGCCTTGGACAGCGTGGTCTCCGACCGAGCAGCCTGCGTCTCCTGTCCGGCACAAGGGGTCTCCAGCGTGGACGTGGCCTGACCAGGGCTACCGCAAACTCTCCCAGAACGACAGACTCACGCTTTTGTCTTTAATTCCTGACTTACCATCCAAGGAATTCCCATGACGCCAATACAGTGGACGTCCACCAACAGGAAGCGGATGGTCTCAGTGACTGAACAATTGATGGGAAGTAATTGTGGCCATAATAGTAGCAGAAGCAGTGAGCACGCGCAGGGGATAGGAGGGCCCCCGAGACCCAGCGAACGTGGAGGCAGCCTCAGGAAGCCACAGCCTCAGGAAGCCCCGGCCTGCAGCTGGATCCCTCGGCTGTCTGAGAACCGCTCCAGAAGTGCAGGAATCCAGCGGGCCTCCCACCCCCAAGCCAGCCCTTTTCACTGAACGTGGTCTATAGAAATGCAGTTTTCAAACTGGGCTTCCCTGGCTGTGCAAATGGAACTGTTGGGAGACTGTGGGCTGGGGTTTTCTCCTGGGTATCACCAAGGGCAGCCCTGGGCTCTGGTTGGGGATGAAGATGAAACCCAGTTGGGGAATCGAGTGGGGCCCACGGCCTCACCTCTGAGCCACAGCACCCTGGCTCCTGTTCACACCGCCCAGTTGTGTCCACATCAAGAGTTGATTATTTAATACCTGCTTACTCTTTTGGCTCTGGGGTCAGCCAGTGGATTCAGGAGTTAATAAAGCACGTTCACGATAGTGTGTGTCCAGTCACGTGCTCTCTTACTGGGAATTTCAGGTAGGTCTGATATACTGGGTGGTTGTAGAGCAATGATGTTTCCAGGTTTGTTTTTTTTAAACCTTGGGGTTCTGGCTACAGATGGAAGATGCACAAGCACTGATCTCGCCCCGTCACCACCGGAAGCCCAACAATGACAGGAGGGAGATTTCACCAAAAAGCAAAGACCCACAGGATGGGTAAGACTTGGAACGGTCGGATGACAGACGAGCAGTACAGAACTTTTAGAGGGAAAGAAAGCCAAGAACTGACCCCAGCTTACAAGACCCCTGGGCAGCTGTGAAGTGGGGGTGACGCAGACCAGGACCAGCCAAAGAGCAGGTTTGCTTGAAAGTGGGAAGAAACCTGGTCCTTGGTTTGCTCTGGGGTGGAAGGTGGGAACTGGGCACCGGCACAACTGAGTTGAGGAAAGGAAATTGCCCCTCCAAGTCTTCAAGCAGAAGATTCTCCCAGGAAATCTGACCTCAGAAGACAACTCCTTGGGGCCTCTCAGCTGTTGCAGCCATGCCACCTTAGAGCTTTGGAAAGCCTGCAAAGAGCCCTTTAAAAACTTCAGGCCAGGAGGATGTGGAAGGGAAAAAAAAAATTCAGGCCAGGTACAGTGGCTCACGCCTGTGATCTCAGCACTCTGGGAGGCTGAGGCAGGTGGACACTGGAGCCCATGAGTTCACGGTTGCAGTGAGCTGAGGTCACACAGCTGCACTCCACCCTAGTCTCACAAAAATAAGTGTACAACTATTGCAGGCACAGAGGCTCATGCTTGTAATCCCAGAACTTTGGGAGGCCGAGGCAGGTGGATCATGAGGTCAGGAGTTCAACACCAGTCTGGTCAATATGGTAAAACCTTGTCTCTACTAAAAATACAAAAATTAGCCTGGCATAGTGGTACGCGCCTGTACTCCCAGCTACTCAGGAGGCTGAGGCAAAAGAATCGCTGAAATCTGGGAGATGGAGGTTGCAATGAGCTGAGATCACGCCACTGCACTCCAGCCTGGGTGACAGAGAAAGACTCCGTCTCAAAAAAAAAAAAAAAAAAAAAAAAGTGCAACTTTAATTGAAATGCTGTAGCAGGCTGGGTGAGGTGGCTCATGCCTGTAATCCCAGCACTTTGGGAGGCCAAGGCAGGCAGATCACCTGAGGTCAGCCTGGCCAACATGGTGAAACCCTATCTCTACTAAAAATACAAAAATTAGCCAGGCGTGGTGGCGCACATCTGTAGCCCCAGCTACTCGGGAGAATGAGGCAGGAGAATCACTTGAACCTGGGAGGCAGAGGTTGCAGTGAGCCTGCCAACACACGACTGCACTCCAGCCTGGGCAACAGAACGTGACTCTGCCTCCAAAAAAAAAAAAAGCCAGGCGTGGTGTCAGGCACCTGAGGTGTCGGGAGGCTGAGGCAGGAGAATTGCTTGAGCCCGGGAGGCGGAGGCGGCAGTGAGCAGAGATCATGCCATTGCACTCTAGCCTGGGCAACAGAGCAAGGCTGTCTCCAAAAAAAAAAAAAAAAAGAAAAATGCTGTAGCTGTGTCCAACTGCTACAAGCTTTGTTTCTAAACATAATTCCTGCACTCACCTAGTATCAGAAAAGTACGAGATGGACTCACCACATGGTGTGACCCTCCTGAGGAACCGTTTCCAACTTCAACCTTGAAGCATGAGCAAGGACTCCTGACACTCAGAACAAGAGACCAAAGAAACAGCTGATGCGGGCAGAAGCTCCTGATGACCCATGCCGTGGCTTGGGACTCTGAACTGACCCTGGTGACTCACAGTGGAGAGTGGAAAAGAGCTCCTGAAGATGAGAAGCATCAGACAAAATCGAAAGGTCAAAGACAACAAACAGGGAAAAGGAAAAGGTTATGAGGCCACTCTGGGAGGTCCGACATCTGATTAGCTGTTCTAGACAAAACAAAATTGAAAGACACGAGTTTGCAGATGGAAAGAGGCCACCAAGTGCACAGCGCAGTGGATAAAATAAACCCTGGAAGAGAAAAGGACAATCTCACAAGATTTAAGAAAAAAATACATCCCAACAGAAATGGCTAAGGAAGGTAATGGAAGAACTGCCTTCAGAAATCTGAAGGGGCAAGGCTCAGTGGCTCAGGCCTAGTGGCTCAGGCCTGGAATCATCCCATTTTGGGAGGCCAAAGCGGGAGGATTCCTTGAATTCGAGACAAGAATGGGCAACACAGCAAGATCCCATCTCAAAAAAAAAAAAAAGTCTCACTTTGTGGCACAGGCTTGAGTGCAGTGGTGCAATCTTGGCTCACTGCAACCTCATCTCCCAGGTTCAAGCAATTCTCCTGCCTCAGCCTCCCAAGACGCCGGGATTACAGGTATGCACGACCACACCTGGCTAATTTTTGTACTTTTAGTAGAGATGGGTCTCACCATGTTGGCCAGGCTGGTTTCAAACTCCTGACCTCAAATGATCTGCCCGCCTCAGCCTCCCAAAGTGCTGGGACTACAGGCGTGAGTCACTGTGTCTGGCCAAAAATAAAATAAAAAATTTTAACTCACGGGAGGCTGGGTGCAGTGGACCAAGCCTGTAGTCCCAGCTACGTGAACGCCTGAAGTGGGAGGATCACTTGAGCCCAGGAGTTTGAGTCTAAGCCTGCTCAACACAGCAAGAGCCTGTCTAAAAAAAAAAAGAAAGAAAAACACAGAATCTGCAGACTAAGCAACATAGTCAGATCCCATATCTACAAACAAAATTAGCTGGGTGTGGTGGTGCACACCTGTAGTCCCTGCTACTTGAGAGGCTGAGCAGGACTGCTTGAGCCCAGGCTGTCAAGGCCACAGTAAGCTGAGATCGTGCCAGTGCACTCCCACCTGGGTAACAGTGAGACCGTCTCAAAAATATAACTTAAAAGGGATATTACCAACCTAGAATTTTAGACCCAGGCAAAAGTACTGTAAAACAGTTGTTTTCAAAGACGCAGGGGCTCAAAAACAAGAGCAATGCCTTACTTAACAATGGGTAAACATTCTGAGAAACACGGGTGATTTCACTGTGTTATCGTCAGAGCGGACTTCCGCAAACCTAGACCATACAGCCTACTACACACCTAGTCTCGGGTAGGGCCTGCTCAGTGCTCCTGGTCTACTAGCCTGCACAGCCCATTACTATACTGAATACAGTGGGCAGTTTTAACAGTGGTATTTGCATATCTATACACAGCAAAGGTACAGTAAAAAGGTACAATCTCATACACTACCATATATGCACTACACTGTTGATTGAAATGTCATTACATGATGCGTGACTGTATGTACTTCCTCAAGGAGCTCTTGGAGAAGCCATTCAGGATGAAGGAAATGAAGACCAGTGCCTAAGAGAGGTGCAGGTCAGATGACGTCAGGAAAACGGATATTGGTAAAATGACAACACATCTGAACATCTTGAGAGGTTTAGACAACAGATGAAAATTCACAGTTGAGGACGGGCACGGTGGCTCACACCTGTAATCCCAGCACTTTGGGAGGCTGAGGCAGAAGGATGGCTTGAGGCCAGGAGTTCAACACCAGCCTAGGCAACATAGGGAGACCCTCGACTCTACTAAAAGTTTTAAAAATTAGCTGGACATGGTTGCACACACCTGTGGTCCCAGCTACTCAAGAGGCTAAGGCAGGAGGATCACTTGAGCCCAGGAGCTGTGATGGCACCACTGCACTCCAGCCTGGGTGACAGAGTGAGACCCTGCCTCAAAAACAAAAACAAAAAAAGTTCACAACTGAATTCAGTACACAGAAAAGTAAGCAAAGCACTAATTATCCCAAAGGAAACCACAAGTTATGCAGGAAATGCAGTTTTTCTGCTACGCGGCACGGCCAGTGAGCAGTTTACATAGAGACCGTGCAGGCACTGAGTCCGCTGAAACCATCACACTGAGGGATGAGCAGAGTTTTGGGCAGAGAGAGTTGCAACTGGGAAAGCAAGCCTCACATCTTCTGTGGTGGGAATGTCGATGAGAATGCTGAACTCAGAAGTTTCACTTACATAAAAAGCCCAATTTAGACATGGACAGGTAAAATACCAAAAATTAGGTAAGCAAACAAAGTATTCCTTCTGGAAAGGGTATGAAGGGGAAAGACTATTTTTCTTAAAAAGCCACTAAAACTTTTAAAAACTGCA
Organism: Ateles fusciceps; assembly: GCA_036589455.1. Classification (NCBI taxonomy): domain Eukaryota; kingdom Metazoa; phylum Chordata; class Mammalia; order Primates; family Atelidae; genus Ateles; species Ateles fusciceps. Next base: position 332,373 of record JAZHEH010000734.1, on the reverse strand, counting down.
TATTGCCATGTATGGTGGCTCACACCTGTAGTCCCAGCACTTTAGGAGGTTGAGGCAGGCAGACTGCTTGAGCTCAAGAGTTTGAGACCAACCTGGCCACCAACCTGGCCAACATGGCAAAACCATACAAAAAATACAAAGAAAATAGCTGGGGAGGGGGGTGGTGCACACCTGTGGTCCCAGCTACTCCAGAAGCTGAAATGGGAGGATGGCAAGAACACAGGGGGCAGAGGTTGCAAGCCAAGGCTGTGCCAGTGTACTCCAGCCTGGGCACCAGCCAGACCATCTCAAAAAATAAAAACTGCAGCTGGGCATGGTGGCTCACACCTGTAATCCCAGGACTTTGGGAGGCCAAGGCAGACAGATCACCCAAGGTCAGGAGTTTAAGACCAGCCTGGCCAACATGGTGAAACCCCGTGTACTAATAACAAAAATTGGTGTGGTAGTGTGTGCCTGTAATTCCAGCTACTTGGGAGGCTGAGGCAGAATTGCTTGAATCCGGGAGGCAGAGGTTGCACTGAGCCAAGATTGCACCATTGCCCTCCAGCCTGGGGGACAAGAGCAAGACTTTGTCTCAAAAAAACAAAAGCTGCATTATTTATCTGTTAAAAAAAATACTCAAAAACAATCTTCAAAGCAATAAAAAGGAATACTAAGAAAACTAATTTTAACATGAACCTTTGTATAGTGCAAGTTCAGGCTTTTTTTTTTTGGTAGAGAGATGTCTCTCTGTTGTCCAGGCTGGTCTAGAACTCCTGGGCTCAAGTGCTCCTCCTGCCTCAGCCTCCCAAAGTGCTGGGCTTATAGGCATAAGCCACCCACCCAGCCTGTGGAAAGGACCTTGACGGCGTATGCTTCACCAACCTCTACTCTTCCAGGGACAGTCTGGGATCCCAACATCTCCATCTTCAAGCTCCAAGCTCTGGGCCAGGATGTGCACTCGCATCCCAATGTGGGTTTCTCCATCAGAGCTTCGCCACTGTTCAACAGGTCCAAACGTGAACGTCACCTCCACGCCTGCTGTATTAACTGGGCTCACCCAGTTCTCCCCTTGAGGTAGCACTCCCTCTGTCCCTCCTGCGTGGAGACACGCATTGAAAATGACTGTCTCCAACAACCCAGGACTTTAAAGCGAGGCAAACAACATACACCAGGAACATGTTCAAGTCTCAAAAACGCCAGCATTACCAGTCGTATGATTCAAGGATTTATTAAGTCATACATGCAAAACATAGTGCTAATTGCATTAGCAAAAGATCAATGTAAAAACACTCCACAATTCTGCAACTGTCAATTTAAAAAATGTTGTAGTGGTTGAAAGGTCCAACGCTGTATTCTTGCCAGTGAGTTAAGTTGTACAGAACATCATCAGCACTAGCACAGTTTACAGAACCTCACAGACCCAAAGGAACATCATTAGGCAAAGCAACTACAGGAGGCGTGTGTCCGCGTGGGCGAGGTCAAGAGGGTCAGTATTGGTCAAGTGACAGTGTCGGTAATCCGGCAAGACAGTGATGTTAGGAAGGTTCATAGTTTAAGAATTATCTAAAATATTTTAAAAACTATAAAGCTGCAACACATGATTTTTACACCTAGTTACTAGAAAACTAAGGAAAGCACTTATTAGCTCTGAATAAAGTAACATGGAAAGCACTTTTACTAATCTACAAAAAAACCTAATGCATTATGAGAAAGATTTTATAATACAAGGAGGCATATTGCTCAGTAAGGGGTTCTATAAGAAAAGCACTTACTAAGTTAGCAACTAAGGGAACGACCAGTTTAAAGATGAATTAAATGCCCAATTTGGGGAGGGATGGCAGGTGCAAGAGAAAGGAAAAGCTTAAGAAAACACTTCCTGATAATACCAACCTTTCTTTCATCATCTACTGCATTTGACAGAAATTAACCTTTTAGAGTTTTCACCCGTGACACTTTTATTCCTTGTACAATGTAGTGTGACTCTCCACTTTGTATTTTGTCAAAATACCATCTTTGTCCTTTGATCACACACACCCCACCCGGCACACCCACAACTAAACAGAATACTTAATTAGAGGAAACACATGAGTTCTGTTCAAAACCTCAGCAAAAGCTGATCAACTAATTTTTAGAAAATTCACTATGAAATCAAAAAGACTGATCCGAAGAGCTGAGCTGTTTACACCCATTCCATTACAGTACAATGTTAGGTCGTGAACATGGGCTGATACATCACTGGTGAGTTAAATGGCAACGCTTCATTTGGGAGGCTGTTCTGCTTTACGCATCTGAAAACTACTTAGAAAGTGTCTGCATCTCCTAACTGCAGAAGCTACAGTCTTCTGAAAGACGAAGGTCTTACACAGTTTAGTGCTCGGTGTTCTTAGCACAACAATGCAGTGTAGTTCAGAAGGTATTTTGGCAACTCTTAATCTGAGCAAGAATAGGGGCTTTTGAAAAATAAGGCTTTAAGAAGGCTTGTCATTTTAGGGCTAAATTTTAATAGAATGTGAGTCTGAACTCTTACATTTAGAACAAACAAAACCTTAAAATTACTGATTGGTTCAAAATGGTTTTATGGAAAAATTAATCTGTAACAAAAAGTTGGCATTGAGTGCGAAGGCTCCACCGTTTTTTGAGCAAAGCGTACAAAGGTTCCAAGGGACAGGGCCAAGAACGAGGGGCTCAGACTTCACAGCAGCAGGCACTTCCTCTTCCTCTTCTTCACGGGAGGTGGGCAGAGGACTGCTCGGATTGCTTCGTCAAACACTGTCTTGAGGCCTCGCTGTGTGAGCGCCGAGCACTCCAGGTATTTTACAGCACCTACAAGAAACACGGCCACATACAATGTACACTCGACACCACTCTCTTCTGATTACACCACCGCCGAGAGGCAGCTCCTGGGGCCCCGGGCACCTTCTGCCGGCTCCCAGCCCTGCCTCCCATCTTCCAACGGTGACATGAAGACCCAGAAGGCCTTGCCAACTTGTTCCCAAGAGTAAGCGAGGCCCCGAGTAGGAGACACCCCCTCCTTTCCCAGACTGGACTTCAGTCTCAGTCACTAAAAGAGGTACAAGGCAGAGGAAAAACGCAGGATTCCATACCAATCTCCTTAGCCATGGCTAGACCCTGCGGATAGGTGATGGGAGTCAGCTTCTTCTCCTTCAGTTTCTCGATCGTGTCTTTATCATCCCTAAGATCAAGTTTAGTTCCCACTAGGATGATGGGAGTGTTGGGACAGTGGTGCCGCACCTAGGATACCACTAGATGTGAAGAAGGAACAGAGGTTGTGAGGCGCTCCTTTACAGACGTCCTTCACCTAAATCAAACCCAGCAGGCGGCACGCATGCTAGACACCTAACCTCAGGCACTGCCGCCCCACCAGCCCTCATGAGGTTCACACCTTCAGCCTAACCCTCGAGCCGTAAGGAGCATCTCAGCTGTCCCATTAGCAAGCCAGGACTTCCAGATGATAATGATCATGAAGGGACAGAATGGGCTCTACAACCGTGGAAGGGGATGGGGAGAAGAGGGACAAAGGGAAGGAAGAAGTTCCTCCCAAGGCAAATCATTTTGTCTTTGGTAAAACAAGTTCTTGGGGTCATCTGAGAAAATTCATCATCTGTTCAGAAATGAGAATAAACTACCTAGCCTGAGGTCTCAGCTCTGCCACCATTATCCCCACTGAAAACGTCCCTACTAAAGGGCCTCTCTTGCTTGTCATCTTCACTAGGAAGTTTGTGAAAGAGACTGGAGTAGAAAGAAATAGTCATTATTTCTATTAGAACAATTCTGAATGCTTCATTATTTTAATGAGGCCCAGGAAACTTCTGAACCAGAACCTGAAGCTTTAAAAATCCACGTTTATTAGGCCAGGCAGAGTGGCTCACACCTGAAATCTCAGCACTTTGGGAGTCTGAGGCAAGTGGATCACTTGAGGCCAGGAGTTCGAGATCAGCCTGGCCAACATGGTGAAACCCCCCAACTACTGAAAGTACAAAAATTAGCCGGGTGTGGTGGTGAGCACCTGCAATCCCAGCTTCTCAGGAGGCTGAGGCAGGAGAATCACTCGAACCAGGAGGCGGAGCCAAGACTTGCACTGCACTCCAAGCCTGGATGACAGTGCAAGACTCTGTCTCAAAACAATAAGTAAATAAAATAAACTGCTGATGAGCCAGGCACGGTGGCTCACAACTACAATCCCAGCACTTTGGGAGGCTGAAGCAGAAGGATCCCTTCAGCCCAGGAGTTTGAGACCAGCCAGGGTCTACAAAACCAGCTCTACAAAATTTTTTCAAGATTACCCAGGCATGGTGGTGCACATTTGTGGTCCCAGCTACTCGGGAGGCTGAGGCAGGAGAACTGTTTGAGCCCAGGAGTTCAAGGTTACAGTGAGCTCTGATGTCACCACTGTCCAGCCTGGACAACAGAGTAAGCAAGACGCCCATCTCAAAAAACAAATCAACCCAATTATGTACCTAAGTAGCAAACTGCTAAAATCCAATTTAAGTAACTGAAAATTCCTAGGAGTAAGTGGTATTTTAAAGTATTTCTTTCTGAGAGGGTTGTTCTGTAACTTACATACATACTATACATCCCCCACCTACCTTTGCACGGACATTTTCAAATGATGCAGGACTCACAAGGGAAAAGCAAATTAAGAACACATCCTACAAAAAGGAAACACAGGGAAACATTTAGACAACGACCTTAGAACGAAGCATGCACTTTGTGTTCTAGATGTTTCTGGGAAGGACTTGTCAGGCGCAGAGCATGTCTACTATCCTAGGTACAGGTGGCTTGGTCAGATACTCCCTGATCCACCCAATCCACCCTTTCAGTTTGTCAGAGGCTCCCAAACCAAACCCAGCATGTCAAGCCACCAGTTACTTATGAAAATAGGGAGTGTGAAGGGAGAATGACACGGGAAGTTCTTCGAGGACAGGGAGGATCAGACCAGACCCCTGGGAGGCTTCCTTTCAGCCTATCTAAACAGAAAAAAATCAAGTATGAAGGTATGATTCCAACATTTCTGTAAAATCTGCTCTCCGGTTTCCCAAAAGCAGAGTTAATTTTAAAAACAGGATCTGCTGGGCATGGTGGCTCATGCCTGTGATCCCAGCACTTTGGGAGGCCGAGGTGAGTGGATCACAAAGTCAGGAGTTCAAGACCAGCCTGGCCAAGATGGTGAAACCCCGTCTCTACTAAAAATACAAAAATTAGCCGAGCATGGTGGCGGGCACTTGTAATCCCAGCTACTCGGGAGGCTGAGGCAGGAGAATCACTTGCACCTGGAAGGCAGAGGTTGCAGTGAACCAAGATCACGCCAATGTACTCCAGCCTGTGCGACAGAGCAAGACTCCATCTCAAAAAAATAAAATTAATAATAATAATACAGGATCTACAAAAAATCAGACTCCCTGCTGGCATGTCAAGTACAAATGTTTTTAGGTGGTCACTGGTTCAATACAACTCCTTCTGGAGGTGCCTGTCACAGTTCCCAGCACCAAGTGGAGGCTCCAATATTTGCTTCTTGGGTCCTTCCCTCCACAAGGAAGGAGAGCTTAGTGTGTAACTGGCATCTTCACAGCTGAAAACCACCCTCACGCTGCGCTAGTGTCAGCACAGTCAGGGCCTCTGGAGAACTTGCTCCCGGGGCAGCTGTGGCTAAAGCAGAGGCATGAAGAGCAGATGCAGAGGACATAGTGCAGAGTGCTTCAGGCCTCCACTCTGTATTTTGTGTCAAATCGAATTCAAATATTTACCTACAGGTAAATTTTGAAACGCCTAAAAATTTCTAAAATGCTAGATTGATCAAATATTCTCCTGGAAAAAGGCAATCATGCTACTTGATGAAATGCATACAATTCCCAAGCCACACTTTCAACCATCCAGCTGTTACCTTGTACCTGAAAGGGAAAGAAACATCCCACACAACAGCTTTTTATAACCGGCATCTGAAGAATGCTGGCGCATGCACAAGCTCGTCCAAGAATCACCGCGGCACCCGGCACACCATCGCAAGCACGGTGGGGTTAGCTCAGCAGCACCGCACAGCTGCGCCCAGACAGCCCCACCACACGGACACCGAAGCGGAGAAAGGCGGCCCTGGCAACAAGGTTAGTCCTGCTCCGGCTCGGCACACAGCCAGGTGGGCTTCCAGGAGGAGTCTCCACATCTGCATCTCCAACCAGCCAGGAGAGGGGCCTTCTCACCCACTCCTCCTTTCACTTGGGAGGAGGGGGAAGATCGCAGTTCACAAACTGCTTTAATTCAAGCCGGTAGGTAAACTGTCACACTCTAATGAAGCTTAGTTCATCAAGCAAAACCCCAACCTTGAGTGAATTAAATATAAAACACTCAAGGAGCTTGAGGCTTAAATAAGAAATCCTAGGAAAACAAAGTGAAATGAGAGAACAGAGAAAGCTTGAAACTGAAGTGGACTGAAGTTTTACATACGGCAATCGGCTTGTCTTTGCCCCGGGAGGTTATATCCTTACCGTACGTTTCTCCAACCTAGTAATGCATGAGAACTTGGTTTGAGTTTAGTACAGACTTAGGAAAATAAAAATCAACATACCTCTTACTGAATCATTATCAGAATTTTGTCTTAACCCTCTGGAGGGATCCAAAAGCATATAATAATCTAACATATCTTTGATGACAAATGCCACCGAAACACTCCATGCTACCTGGTCAAAAGCAGGCATAAGTTCAACAGTGGTCAAGACAGAAGTCAGGCAGATCCTGAGGGGGGTGCAACAACATGCTCCTCCTCCCACAGCAGCACCCATCAGACTCTACAACAGCCCACACAGCCAGAGAGGGTTAGCACTGTCCCTTAATGCAAAGGCAGGCAGGAGCCACAGGCACATCTTTCAAGTGCTCCATCGAGTTCTCAGACACAGCCTAGCTGAAGCCACAGCAAACAGAAAAGGTACCTGTCTGTAAATGATGTCTACCCTACAAAGGGTTTCCCCAGAACATAGCCAGGCCTCAGGGCTGACAGTTTTAATGCTGCCAGAACATTCCAAGTTTCCTATGCAGAAATGTTCCCATCTTCCAACTAGTTCTGGGAGTGTGGTTTGAATTCACAGACTTGCATTATCAAAATCAACACTGTTGCTGACACTAAGACCACCAATTCAGGGCCCCTTTGTAGGTCTGGGGGAAGTCACCCCTTAAAGACAAGTTTTTTTGTTTGTTTTCTGAGATGGAGTCTGGCTCTGTTGCCCAGGCTGGAGTGCGATGACACAATCTCGGCTCACTGCAACCTCCACCTCCCGGGTTCGAGTGATTCTCCTTCCTCAGCCTCCCAAGTAGCTGGGACTACAGGCGCGCACCACAGCGTACATTCAGCTAATGTTTTGCATTTTTAGTAGAGATGGGGTTTCACCATGTTGGCCAGGCTGGTCTCAAACTCTTGACCTCAGGTGATCTACCTGCCTCGGCTTCCCAAATTGCTGGGATTACAGGCCTGAGCCACTGCGCCCAGCCATGGACACCTTTTAGAAGTGACATTTCCAGTGTTTATCACAATGCTGTCAATTTATTTCTTTGTTCCAATAAAAACAGATTCGCTCTTCCAACACAGAACCCTGGAACTCTTTTAAGAAAAGGGCAGATGAGAAAATTATTTTTATTTCATCTCACTCAAGCTCTTCTGACTTAGCATTCCAAGAGGGTATTAGTTTTCACAGCTATCTGGGTTTAATCTATGGGCTATTTTTGAAGATTTGTCCTCCCAAGGACTTGATATGGTGCCAAATCTTTATCGTGAGAGAGGCTCATCGAGAATCAGTTATGAAAATGCAGCTTCAAAAGAGCCTCTGATCACATTTGCGGCACCCTTTCGATTTTTTAAGAGCCTCCTTCTTGATGGAGAAGAGACACGAACGACAGGAGCGAGCAGTTCCACTTTCCACCCTGTGTTCGCGCTACGCCATCTGTCTGTTCCTTCCTTGTTCCTTCTTCGTCCCCAGCTAAACATAGCTTCCTGAAACCCCGTCTAGTGCTTCTGGTACTCACTTCCTAGCATCCGCTCCTCCCACCCACCACTGTCCTGATGCATCGCACACAGATGTGCTGGTTGACCCTGGCTGGGAAGCTCGCTGTCTCTGGTCACCAGCCCATGTTTCTAGTCAACCTCAGCACACTTTCCCCTTTCTGACCAACCCAGACTCGCGAGTGCCTGTTACGCACGTGGTGCCTTCAACACCTTTGTTACTCCTGCATCACACACCGCTCCCTCCTCGGTGGTGAGAAGTGTGGCCAGGGCCGCTCTTTCTGCAGCCTCCTGCCCACAGCTGGAACCATCCACAACAGATGGGTCCACTTTTCATAGAGTAAGACAGGGCGGAAATCTGGACAGCTTGAGATCTCACTACTCCAAAAAAGCAGTGTTGTTTCTACTTCATTTTATTCTCTTCCAAATGCAATCCACCTAGATTTTACTTTCAGGTTTGGAATTTCAAAAAACACAAGACATTCTGACTGGGCGTGGTGCCTCACACCTGTAATCTGAGCACTTTGGAAGGCCGAGTCAGGTGAATCACCTGAGGTCAGGAGTTCGAGACCAGCCTGGCCCAACATGGCGAAACCCCGTCTCTACTAAAAATACAAAAATTAGCTGGGCATGATAGCGCACACCTGTAGTCCCAGCTACTTGGGAGGCTTGAGGCAGGAGAATCACTTGAGCCCATGAGGCAGAGGTTGCAGTGAGCCAAGATTGTGCCACTGCACTCCAGCCTGGGTGACAGTGAGACTCCATCTCAAAAAAAAAAAAAAACAATAAAAATACAGACATTCTACACACAGGGCAAAGGACCAGGATGTACAAGCAGAGAAAAGACTGAAGAACTTAGAAAGGCTGGACATGCACCCTCAGCATGGAGGTGCCAAGAAAAGAAGCTTAGAAAAGAGAAAGGCAGCCCCTGGCATCCGAGAACCAGCGTGGCACTCACTGCTTCGCCATGGAAGTGTTAGTATCAAACAGAATAATCTCACAGAACACTGACATCAGACAAGGTCATCTGTGTAACCATGCTGAAATGAGACCAAAAGTAAAGAAATGCTTAAAAAATAAATAAATAAATAAATAAACCACCAACATAATCTTTTCTAAGTACTGACAAATCCAAGATCATCATATAAACCACAAAAATCAACAAATACCCCCTGCTCCCAGCCAGTAGGAAAGAAGTCCGATTTCCCACGGCCCCAGGTATATGTCTCCCCTCACAAGGAAGAGTAACAAATCCAGTTCTGTTTAACCACAAATGTGTGCCTGGTGCTCTCTGGCTGCAGGACACTGACACTTGTAACAGCCAACCTCACAAAGGCTGAGGCCTTTTGAAACTCAAAACTGCAAGCCGAACACTGCAGTTTTTCTTTTTATCTACCCTCACAGGAGTCTAGCCCACCATTTTAAAACATTTAGCACAGGCCAGGCATGGTGGCTCATGCCAGTAATCTCAACACTTTGGGAGGCTGAGGCGGGCAGATCACCTGAAGTCAGGAGTTCGAGACCAGCCTGACCAACATGGAAAAACTCCGTCTCTACTAAAAATACAAAATTGGCCGGGCGTGGTGGCATGGGCCTCTAATCCCAGCTACTCCAGAGGCTGGGGCAAGAGAGTCGCTTGAACCCAGGAGGCGGAGGTTACAGTGAGCCAAGATTGCACTATTTGGGAAAAAAAAAAAAAAAAAAGGCCTGGCATGGTGGCTCACGCCTGTAATCCAAGCACTTTGGGAGGCCAAGGCGGGCAGATCACCTGAGGTCGGGAGTTCAAGATCAGCCTGACCAACATGGTGAAACCCCGTCTTTATTAAAAAAAAAAAAAAAATCACACTATTGCACTCCAGCCTGGGCAACAAGAGTGAAACTCCATCTCAAAAAAAAAAAAAAAAAAAACACCTTTTAGCACAGAGAGAAAATGAGACGACTGGCATGACGCACTGGGGTCGTAGTTGACCCCAACACGGAAACTCAACATCTCAGCAAACCCGCTGCACAGCCTGAGTCTCAGGACACACACAGGGCTCAGGTCTCACTGTGACACTGGCAGGTGTCACATTTATTTGCAAGCAGGCAAATAAAATAAATACAGGTGACCTACACAAGAGAAGATGCTAGACTTGAGCATTACACTGACATGACTTGATTCTGTGCATGCCAACTCAAGATGAGTATGCAGAACTAAGGAAATATTTTCAAGAGAAAATAATTTAAGGATTAATTCTGAAAGATAAAAACCTTAAGGGCAATATCAACTGAGAACGGCGACTACCTGCTGCTCACCATCTTTTGGAGAACTAAGAAGAAATGAATGGTCTGAACAGATTTAACTCAGTCACACAGGGCTACCCACCAGAGAAGGATGCCAGTGTTAAATGACCACAGGAAATGCAACATCTCTTTTTAGGACACCCTAGAGAAGAAATCTTCCAAATGGTCCTTCGGCAATGTGTCTAGGCAGTCTTGGATGAGCCACATAAACAAGTCTACAGACCACAGAGCCAGCAATCAGGGACCACATTCCATTTAGTACCCAATTTAGAGCTTTCCCTTTGTCAACAAGAGACCCAGGTTCCAGCATGTCACTACCAGATCCTGTTCTTAGGACAGTGTGGCTCAAAGGGATGAGACCTTCCAGACATTGGTATCTGAGCCATCTATGGCCTGCCCTGAGTTGTTAAGATAATTCCCTTATCTCCGAAGGAGTCCAGGCAGGAAGGCTTCCACTGCTGGGTGGGTGCTCTCCCCTCTTGCTCCTGCCCTGCTCACCCCTTGCTGGTACAGGGTGTATTACACAGTTTATGGGACTTTTCTGTGAACTACCTGAGGGCAAAAACCATGTCAAAATCCCTTCTTGCTATTCAAAGATTTTATAGGAAACCAGTCCACGATCTCACACAGATAAGACATGAAGTTGAAGTGCTAGCCCTATAAGGAAAACACCCACTTTTATTTCAGCCTCACTCTCTACAGCTTTGTTCAATCTGAGGAGAGCTCTCCTTCCTTATCTGTGTGTTCCTGAGAACACAAAGTAGGACTCTTGCCAAGTCACCCTTGACTTACTGTGAGGCCTCCCTTAGAGAAAGGCCTCACCCTGCCTTGTACCCCCTGAGTCACAGCAGGGTGACTGTCGTTTCTCAGAATGACACCACACCCTTCCGGACGTGTCCAGTGGGCTGGAGACTCCTACTCTACCAGCCAGTATGCTTTATAATCCACTTACAATCTGGAAATTAAACATTCACTGGGTATAGAGTAGTTTCCTAAGGTACTGAATAATTTGAATTGTTTGGAGATTATGGACTGATTTTTAATACAATAGACTTGAACTCCTAAAGTGATTTCATACGTATTACCCCGCTAAGACAAAGTTCTGGTTAAATCAATCACAGACTGCCTCATCATCAATCAAGGCTCAAAGCCAGCCTTTCTTTAGGATGTCTTCCTGACCCCATCCCCCTCCTGCTAACCCAGGTTTGCTGAGCACCCTCACAACTTCCACTCATTTGGGCACAACACGAAATGCAGCGCTCTCTAGGCTGGCCCATACACACACTGAGGAACAGCAGAATTCTGACAGCGGCTGGCCCCGCAGTATGTGCTATGTCCCCAGGACTGCTGTGCGTGCGTGACATGTATCAACTCATCTCACTCTACGATAAGACAGGCAAAGACTGGAGAGAGCAAGAAGCCTGCCTGAGGTCACAGAGCTAAAACACGCACACAGGATAGCAACCCAAAGAATCTCAAGCATAATTAAGTTTTGCTTCAACCAGTTAGTTACTGACGCCAAAACTTTTAAAAGACACTTTTAGATCGGGCTTGGAGGCTCACGCCTATAATCCTAGCACTTTCGGAAGCCAAGGCGAGTGGATCACCTGAGGCAAGGAGTTTGAGACCAGCCTGGACTACATGGTGAAACCCCATCTCTATTAAAAATAAAAAATTAGTCGGGAGTGGTGACGGGTAATTGTAATCCCAGCTACTCGAGAGGCTGAGGCAGGAGAATCGCTTGAACCAGGAAGGCAGAGATTGCAGTGAGCTGAGATCATGCCACTGCAATTCAGAAGTGAAACTCCATCTCAAAAAAAAAAAAAACACACTTCTAAAAATGAAGAACAGCGGCTGGGTGCAGTGGCTCACACCTATAATTCCAGCACTATAAGAGGCCGAGGCGGGTGGATCACCTGAGATCAGGAGTTTGAGACCAGTCAGGCCAATGTGGCAAAACCCTGTCTCTACTAAAAATAGAAAATTAGCTGAGCATAGTGGCAGGGGCTTGTAATCCGAGCTACTGGGGAGGATGAGGCAGGAGAATCGCTTGAACCCGGAAGGTGGAGGTTGAAGTGAACTGAGATTGAGCCACTGCACTCCAGCCTGGGTGACAAGAGCGAAACTCCACCTCAAAAAAAAAAAAAAAAATAAGCTGGGCACAGTGGCTCATGCCTGTAATCCCAGCACTTTGGGAGGCCAAGGTGGGTGGATCATGAGGTCAGGAGTTTAAGACCAGCCTGGCCAACATGGTGAAACCCCGTCTCTACTAAAAATACAAAAATTAACTGGTCGTGGTGGGGGGCGCCTGTAATCCCAGCTACTTGGGAGGCTGAAGCAAGAGAACCTTGATTGCGCCGCTGCACTCCAGCCTGGGCAACAGAGCCAGACTCCATCTCAAAAAAATAAAAATATAAATAAATAAATAAGAACAACAAACATGTAACAAGATAAGCAAATGATACACAAGACAACTGCTTCTTTAAATACCCACTATTTTCACCAGCTATTGCTCTAACTAGCTTTGGTAAATAAATCACTTAGTTGTCTGATACAGAAGCAAAGCCAAACTTTTTTTTCTGATTGGTACAGTGGATACATTTTACAAAACCAAAACCTCTATTTACACTGAATAGATTTAGGTTCAATACCCACAAAAATTATGTATTTTATGGAAAAAAAATGTATTAAACCTGTAAGAGTTACTAACTTGGATTAAAGAAACCTGAATCTTAACTGCTTAATTTGATTCTGTGGTACAAAACTGTCACACAGCAAACTGTCTTCAAACTAACTGCTGTTAAAAACTGGTTTGCAAAAGCAAAACAAAACAAAAAGTACCTCTTTCATATGGTTATTCTAAAACTAAATGGAAGACTGTAAAATGAGCAGCAATGGAACATCTGGTAATTCTCAAAACACAAAAACCCTGGTTTGCATCGAGGGGGATGTTTCTACTGAACCAATTTTACTGTTTGCTATTACTCAATATCCAAATGATGGCAATATAAGCAAGTCCATAGCTAACATGCACTAATTAAATGCTCGAGAATTGTATACTCTAAAAGACACATTAAAAATCAACTGCAATCCTTACTGTTTGCGGATAGGATAGGGACGTAATCTGTCATAATCTTCTTGTCCAGCTGTATCCCATAAGCCCAGATTCACCGGTTTTCCGTCTACCATAACATTGGCAGAATAATTGTCAAAGCTGTAGAATGGAATGAAAATGGTTAGTCACAGATGTGGAACCCAAGTCGCTGTCGTGGCCATCCTACAGGTGTGCCAAGAAAAAGGCTGGGATAGACCTGGAGGCTGCCAAACCAGCAAATGACCCTGCAGGAACAAGGAGGAAGGAGGCAGGGGCAAAACTTACAGGAAACAAACCAAACCCAAAACCTGAGAAAGAAAAATGAAAGAAACAAAGTACAAGCTATTTAAGTGAAACAAATCACTGTCGGAAATAAAAATGTCTTGCTTTCAACAAAGTTACGACTTTTCTCCCCCAGGAAGAAAAAAGTGTAAAATTAGCCCCACTTTCAAATCCTACTTGGGTTTTTCATGTACATATGTTATTAATTTTCAACAAGATAGCTGGCCACTAGAGCTATCCTCTGCAGGGATTCCAGAAGGCCTGAGTGTAGAGCAGTAACACAAAATACACCTGACTTAAGCCTCCCCAGCCTAGCACAGTGACTCATGCCTGTAATTCCAGCTACTCGGGAAGCTGAAGCAGAATCGCTTGAAACTGGGAGGCAGAGGTTGCAGTGAGCTGAGATCGCACCACTACACTCCAGACTAGGCAAAAAGAGTGAAACTCTGTCTCAAAAAAAAAAAAAATAAAAGGTAAAAATATATACTCTTTAACCTCTTTAACACGGAAACTTCAGGGGGGTCTTAGTGTGCAATGATAGCAGAGTCAATGCCTAGGTTAGCTTCCAGTGTGATGCAGAATTTCATGAGCAAACCAGCTTTCATAAAGGTGTGGGGCCAGGCGCAGTGGCTCATGCCTGCAATCCCAGCACTCTGGGAGGCCGAGGTGGGCGGATCACCTGACATCAGGAGTTCAAAAACAGCGTGCCCAACATGGCGAAACCCCCTCTCCACTAAAAATACAAAAAATTAGCCAGGAGCTGTGGTGAGCACTTGTAATCCCACCTACTGGGGAGGCTGAGGCAGGAGAATCGCTTGAACCTGGGAGGTGGAGGCTGCAGTGAGCAGAAACTGCATTCCAGCCTGGGAAACAAGAGCAAAACTCCAGCAGGCGTGGTGGTTCACGCCTGTAACTTTGCTGGCCTTGACTAAAGTGGCCCCTTAGTACACAATGCTGTTAACATGGGTTGAAGTTATCTAACCATTTGCATTTTTTTTTTTAACCATTTGCATTTCTAATCACAGATGTGGTTAAAATCTTTTGAATTTTTTTTTTTTTTTTTTTTTTTTGAGACGGAGTCTCACTGTGTTGCCCAGGCTGAAGTGCAGTGGCGAAATCTCAGCTCACTGCAACCTCTGCCTCCGGGTTCAAACATACTCCCGAGTAGCTGGGACTACAGGAGTGCACCACCACACCCAGCTAATTTTTGTATTTTTAGTAGAGATGGGGGTTCTATGTTGACCAGGCTGGTCTTGAACTCCTGACCTCAAGTGATCCATCTGCCTCGGCCTCCGAAAGTGCTGGGATTACAGGCGTGAGCAATCATGCCCAGTTACATCTACCGAAATGCAAAACCTCCACTGCCTTTTGATTTGGCACGATTTTACTTCCAATAATCTATCAAGTGTGTACAAAGACATGAGGGGCAACGCTGAACACAGCAATGTTTGTAACACCAAAAAAAGAAAGTCCAAGTGACCTGTGGGTTAAATGGGTTACACTGCTTCGAAATCATTAATCATTAATGATTTCAGCTTTATCTACACATGTAGATAAGGAAAATCTCCTCCATGAATTCAGGACAAAGGGGACAGCATGACTCTACTTACATTAAAAATATGGGCGCCAGGTGTGGTGGCTCACGCCTGTAATCCCAGCACTTGGGGAGGCCGAAGGCGGCGGATCACCTGAGGTTAGGAGTTTGAGACCAGCCTGGCCAACATGGTGAAACCCATCTCTACTAAAGATACAAAAATTAGCCACGTTGTGGTGGCTATGTGCCTATAGTCCCAGCTACTTGGGAGGCTGAGGCAGGAGAATCGCTTGAACCCAGGAGGCGGAGATTGCAGTGAGCTGAGATCATGTTACTGCACTCCAGCCTGGGACAGAGAGAGACTATCTCCAAAAAAATTAAAAAATAAAAAAACAGGCCAGGCGCCGTGATTCACGCCTGTAATCCCAGCACTTTGGGAGGCCAAGGCAGGTGGATCACGAGGTGAGGAGATCAAGACCATCCTGGCCAACGTGGTGAAACTCCATCTCTACTAAAAATACAAAAATTAGCCGGGTGTGGTGGTGTGTGCCTGTAGTTCCAGCTACTCGGGAGGCTAAGGAAGGGGAATCACTCAAACCTGGGAGATTGCAATGAGCTGGTATCGTGCCACTGTACTCCAGCCTGGGCAACAAAGTGAGACTCCATCTCAAAAAAAAAAAAAAAAAAAAAAACCCAAAAAAAACAAAAAACAAAACAAAACAAGACATGGGCACAACACTGCAGAGAACACCTTGGTGTGTGTTGTGGACTTGAGCACAGGTGGGGAGGAGGCAACACCTCCCCAGCTTGCAGAAGGGAGGACTCACGGTGGCCGCAGTATAGTACATTATGAGGCTCAGCTTCATGGGTTCTCCGGTAACCCATCACCAGAAGAGCACTTTCCTGTCTCCACCCTATTCTGCTGCCCACAGGGAATAAGCAATTCAACAGCCAATTCCATCCTCCCATACCCTCTTCAACACATACACACCCAAGTTTCAATTTCAAAGCTTTATACCTCAACATTGACACTAACCAACTGATGACTTGTCAGAAAAGGCCAATTAAAATGTAATGGAATGCTTTCCGTTCCAGCTCCCAGAAAGACAATGTATCTGAAACTCTTGCACTGACAAGGACTGTCTCTGACCAGACTTCTGGTCAGAGTCCTTGTGTCCAACTCTGGTTTTATCATCCAGTCTCTATAGTTCACAGTTAAACTGTGGTTCCTGGATGCCTAAAAATCAACTAGCAAAGTTGTGTTTGTTCCATCATACCAGAAAACTTTATTACTATTCAAAAAAAAAAATTTTTTTTGAGAAGGAGTTTCACTCTTGTTGCCCAGGCTGGAGTGAAATGGTATGATCTCTGCTCACTAAAATCTCCACCTCCCAGGTTCAAGCGATTCTCCTTGCCTCAGCCTCCCAAGTAGCTGGGATTACAGGCACCCGCTACCACACCCAACTAATTTTTTGTATTTTTAGTAGAGATGGGAATTCATCACGTTGGCCAGGCTGGTCTCAAACTCCTGACCTAGGGTGATCCACCCACCTCGGCCTCCCAAAGTGCTGAGATCACTGAGCCTGGCCCTAAGTATTTTTTAAAAGCCTAAAACACCTTATAATTAGATTTCAGTGAATGTTTAAGAAAAAAGTAATGATATCTGTTCATATAAGGATTAAAGATGGCTTTACAGCAAAACAAACTGTCAAAGGAATGTGAAAATTGTAACAGAGACAAATTAATTCCCAATTTAAGATACTTACACAGTAGGGATATATTCTCCAGGAAATGCATTGGTTGTGTAACTGATCAGTAGGCAAGTTTTACCTACAGCTCTAAAGAGAAAGAGAAAAAAAGTTGCTTAGTCAACATGAATGTAATCTTAGCTTTCATTATTCTGTTAAAATAACTTCTAGAGAAAAAAAATCAAGGCATATACGTCACATACTTAGCATTAAAGAAAATCAGTTTTCTGTAACTCTGTATCACTACATACACATTTGCATCCTGAAATTTAAAGTAAACAAACTAGAATTTCTCAGAAAGGTAGAAGCCATCACATTCTGTTTAGATACCTGATGTTAGCACTAATAGTCAAGAAACAGTTGTTACTAACTACACGATTCAAGAGGAACAAGATTTTAAAACTTCACATCTTGCTGGGTGCAGTGACTGACACCTGTAATCCCAACACTTTGGGAGGCTAAGGCAGGTGGATCACCTGAGGTCAGGAGTTTGAGACCAGCCTGACCAACGCGGTGAAACCCTGTCTCAATTAAAAAAACAAAAATTACTCAGGCATAGTAGCACACGCCTGTAGTCCCAGTGAGACAGGAGAATTGCTTGAACCCGGGTGGCGGAGGCTGCAGTGAGCCAAGACTGTGCTGCTGCACTCAAGCCTGGGCGACAGAGCAAGACGCTGTCTTAAAAATTTTGAAGGAAAAAAAAAGGGTTGGGCGTGGTGGCTCACGCCTGTAATCCAAGCACTTTGGAGGCTGAGGCGGGCGGATCACCTGAGGTTGGGAGTTCAAGACCAGCCTGACCAACATGGTGAAACCCCGTCTTAAAAAAAAACTTCAAGTCTCTTCTGTGAAATCTATAGAGCCTTTCATCTGAAAATCTTAAGTTCAATCCCGAAGATATTTAATTTTTTTTTTTTTTTTGAGACTGAGTCTCGTGCTGTTGCCCAGACTGGAGTGCAGTGACGCAATCTTGGCTCACTGGGACCTCTGCCTCACGGGTTCAAGTGATTCTCCTGCCTCAGCCTCCTGAGTAAATGAGATTATAGGCGCCCACCACCATGCCTGGCTAATTTTTTTGTATTTTTAGTAGAGACAGGGTTTCATCGTTGGCCAGGCTGGTCTCGAACTCCTGTAAATCAGGTGACCCGTCCACCTCAGCCTCCCAATGTGCTGGGATTACAGGCATGGGCCACCACGTGCAGCCTGATGTTATTTTAATTAATACTAATATACAAACACAGCTTTCCTTGGCCGCCTGTACTTTCTTACTTCTCCGAGTAACTTACTTTGCTGCCTTAAGTGGCACAGCTCAAAATCCCACCACATCCCTAGAGCCTCCCCTCTGGCAATCAGCAATGACTACTCTCTTGAGAGAAAGTGCTTAGTCAATAAACCACCACCGTAACTGTCCTCACATTAATTCAGCTGTATTCAATTGCCATCTCCCCCAGCCCCAATCCTCACAGCACCGTAAGTCTGTAAGCATGGCCTATCACAACATATCCTAGACATATTCAGGCTCAGGGAGGATAGCGTCAAACTTTCCAAACAGAGGACTGTGTAGAAATACTTCAGAGAAAGGAGCACCACCTGCACAACTGGTATGAGTAGAGACTAATCCTAGTATTACTAGTGTGCCACCAGGCAGAAGTCACAGTGGTGGCTCAAAGTCTCCCAACCACCAGAAATGTTTTTCAAGAGACTATCACCTAATAACTAAGAACACCACATCATTAGCAAAACATAAAGGTCTCCGATTTTCACAACACTGACGGGGCAAGCTTAAGGGCTTCTGTGAGAGTTCCTCTCTGGCATCTTGAGGGTTCAGTTAGCCAAGCACTCTCCTTAATGAGCCCTTCTCTCTGCTGTGCTGTCGGTTTACCAAGGTCACAATGATACATCAGTGTCATAGTTTGTAAGATTTTGTCATTCAATCTCAACTACTATAAATTAGAATTCACCATAAAGTTTAGCACTTTCTTTTCTATTTTCCCTCACTCTCAACAAGGCAGATTACAGGCCCAGCCAGTCTTGCCAATACTCATTCACTCATGACATTATTGAGGGCTTAACAAAAGTTGGAACTCCCCCATTCCAAACACTTCAGAGAGTCAAACATTACATCACCAGGAAGTAGCTTCCAACTCCTAAAGGCTTTCTAAACAGAAATGACTCATTGGACATACATTTTGTTAAAAGCTTACAATGTGAAAATAAACCTGTATGAGCAGGAGCCTAAGCTTTGGAGTCAGAAGCCCAGATTTGAGACCCAGGGCCAGTTCTAGCATGTACTGGCTGTAATTTTTTTGGCAAGTTTCAATTTCCTCATGCCTGTTTTTTTACCTGCAAAGTGAAGGCAAGACAACCAACTCCATCACCAAACTACTATGAGCATTAATGCAATTTCAATGTATACCAACCAGGGGTGTGCTACACCAGCAGTGCACTAGATGCTAAAGACATATCAATGACCAAGACACCATGGTGTATGTGCGGTTATTCAATTTAAATACTAGGAATGTGATCATTACATGAAATTATGGGTGTGACAACCGTTATTAAAGCAGCTCTGGAAATGTACAGCAAAAGAGCTCACGTTTCTAGAGATGAAAAATATTTTTGGCCAGGTGCAGTGGCTCACGCCTGTAATCCCAGCACTTTGGGAGGCCGAGGCGGGTGGATCATGAGGTCAAGAGATCAAGACCATCCTGGCCAACATGATGAAACCCCGTCTCTACCAAAAAATACAAAAATTAGCTGGGTGTGGTGGCACACGCCTGTAGTCCCAGTTACTCGGGAGGCTGAGGAAGGAGAATTGCCTGAACCTGGGAGGCAGAGGTTGCAGTGAGCCAAGATTGCACCACTGCACTCCAGCCTGGCGACAGAGTGAGACTCCGTCTCAAAAAAAAAAAAAAGAAAAAATATTTTTAGGCCTGGCACAGTGGCTCATGCCTGTAATCCTAGCACTTTGGGAGGCTGAGGCGGGTGGATCGCTTGAACTCAGGAGTCGAGACCAGCCTTGCCAACATGGAGAAACCCTGACTCTACAAAAAATACAAAAATTAGGTGGGCGTGATGCTGTGCACCTGTAGTCTCAGCTACTTGGAAGGCTGAGGCAGGAGGATCACTTGAATTCAGGCGGGAGGTTGAGGATTACAGTGAGCCCAGATTGCACCACTGCACCCAGCCTGAGGGACAAAGTGAGACCCTGTCTCAAAAAAATAAGTTTTTTTAATTCAAAAAGCCTGGCGTGGTGGCTTAGGCCTGTAATCCCAGCACAGAAGGCTGTAATATCAGCACAAGAGCCTGAGGTGAGTACTGCTGAGCCCAGGAGTTCAAGACCAGCCTGGGCAACATAGGGAGACCTTGTTTCTACAAAAAATTCAAAAATAAGTGGGGCGTGGTAGCGTATGCCTGTACTCCCAGCTACTCAGGAGGTTGAGGCAAGAAGATCCCTTCAGCCCGGGAATTTGCAGTGGCAGTGAGCTGTGATCGCACCACTCCATCCCAGCCTAGGTGACAAAGCAAGACCCCATCACAACAACAAAAAAAAGGGGGGGCAGGCAGTGGCACAGGGAAATAAGTTACCTCTACTTGTTAAGGACATGGGACTAGATCCTACTTGGAAAGTCACAGGTTTTAAGATGCCAAGAAAGCACTGGATTTTAGAAGAAGCCTCCAACTGCAGTGTGTCAGGAGGCCTGAGGATGCCAGGGACTCACTCAAGGCAGGCACACACAGAAGATGCTGCTGCAGTCCAGGAGCCAACCATGGTGCCCTGAACCAAGAATGGGGACTGAACAGTGAAGACAAGTGGGCTGTTTCATGGACCACTTGAACTTGAAGGCAGAACAAGCATTGCTTAGCCATGGTTTGGATGTGGCAGCTGAGGAGGAAAGTGGAGCCTAAGACTCTTAACGGACCTTTTTAAAAAAGATAAAAGTTGTGTAAAAACCTTAATAATAGTTGCCGCTCAATGTCAAGGAGAAGCTGCTATTCTTTAACAGCAGCTTTAATAGTTTTGACTGTTATGATAAAATGTCACTATCACTTCTTTTAAGATCCTGTCCTAAGTTTCTATGTATATGAGGAACAAACCCACTACTTTAAATGCAACCAGATGTGTCTAAAATGCTCTAAAACTTCCTTTCCCAAAAGAAATCTTTAGCTGAGGAAAGCGTAACTGTGAAGAAATTCAAGGCACCGGCATAATCTGATATTGACTGAAATTTTATTATCTCTTTTTTTGTCTTTTTGTTTTTTTCCTTTTTGTGGTGAACAGGGTCTCCCTATATTGCCCAAGGCAGCCCGAACTCCTGGGCTCAAGCTATGCTCCCGCCTCTGCCTCCCTAAGAGCTGGGATTACAGGCGTGAGCCACAGCCCCAGGCTGAAATTTTATTATCAAGCACTATTTGTTACAAATCTATGTGCTACAAAAATATGATTAAATTATTAAATTATACAATTCTTACTTTGAAGTACAACCTTACCTCTAAGCTAAGTGCAATCTTAAAATATAAAATCAACTCCTGTGGAATAACCTTTTTCTTTTCTCCATTTTAAGAAATTAAGTAAAAGTTTTAATCAAAGGTTATTCCACACCTATTAGTGCATTTATTCATTCCCGGTACATACTGTACTTCCACAAACCAAGTCAACATCTGCACTGGGCAACATGACAGCCTTTCTATGGCCTTTCCCCCATGAAAAATGGAAACTGTATTTGGTCACAAGTCTTGACTGATGCTGCTGGAGAATTTCTGGACGTTACTACTTGCTTTGGAATTTCTAACTTTATATAATTAACTGCTCAGTTCCACCTCTTTTGAATCATCGAGGGATGCCATCACTCTAGGAAATGAACATGAGTCTTCATGAAGAAAGTTCATGCCATTTCTACATTTCCCCTAGCTTATGACACTACAATTTTTTTAACCTATCTGTGCTTCCCCTGCCCCATCCTGTAGAAATAACCACAATGAAAGCAAACAACTTATGTTCCGATTATGCTCTTCATTCTTCAATTTTTTTTTTTGGAGACAGAGTCTTGCTCTGTCGCCCAGGCTGGAGTGCAATGGCGCAACCCTAGCAAACCACATCCTCCGCATCCTGGGTTCAAGCAATTCTCCTGCCTCAGCCTCCCAAGTAGCTGGGACTACAGGTGCATGCCACCTTGCCAGGTAATTTTTTTTTTGCATTTTTAGCAGAAATGGGTTTTTGCCATGTTGGCCAGACTGGTCTCGAACTCATAACCTCAGGAGATCCACCCGCCTTGGCCTCCCAAAGTGCTGGGGTTACAGGTGTGAGCCACCACACTCAGTCAAGAGAACTTTTTACTTACATTTTGAGAGGAGTGGGGTAAACTTTAGTGTTACTAAAATCTGTAAACCAAAACTTAAAAGCACATGCAATCAATAAATCTGGAAACACTAGGAATTTCCTCATGCTAAAAAAAAAAATAAAGGATCCAGGAAGCTCAAAAATAAGTTTCTGCACTGCTTTTCTTTTTTAAAGACAAGGTGATCTTAGGATAGAAAAGCCAAACTCTTCCAATGACAATTACAATTGTAAACCAAAATACAGAGCATCTATTGCTGTCTAAAAGTACACAGATCTTGGCTAGGCATGGTGGCTCATGGCTGTAATCCCAGAACTTTGGGAGGCCAAGGCAGGTGATCACTTGAGGCCACGAGTTTGAGACCAGCCTGACCAACATAGCAAAACCGTGTATCTATTAAAAATATAAAACATTAGCTGAGTGTGGTTGCATGCGCCTGTAATCCCAGCTACTCAGGAGGCTGAGACAGACGAATCGCTTGAGCCTGGGAGGTGGAGGTAGCAGTGAGCCAAGATCAAACCACTGCACTCCAGCCTAGGCGACAGAGCGATACTCTGACTCAAAAAACATCAAAAACTAAAAAAGGACACAGATCTTAAGGACAAGACAGTAGAATGAAGTGTCGAATATATATTCATACTTATTGAATAAATTAAAGGCCTTGCATAAAGTTCCTCAATTTACACTGAGAAATAATATGGGGATTCTGTAATGGTAGGCCTTCAATAACTGCATAACTATGCAGATAAAATCTGTTCAGAATACTGTACCACTAGAGTAGTTCAGTGCTAAATAAACATAAAACTCAATCTAAAATTATGATGTTCTACTACCAATAGATGACATCACGATCAATATAAAGAAAGCTAGCCATCATGACCACTACAGGCTTCAAAAAATTAAGATACTGCATGAAGTTTTTCAAACACTCAGTGTAAAGATGCTATGTATAACTGAGCTGTAGTCTG
This sequence comes from Ateles fusciceps, assembly GCA_036589455.1. Taxonomy (NCBI): domain Eukaryota; kingdom Metazoa; phylum Chordata; class Mammalia; order Primates; family Atelidae; genus Ateles; species Ateles fusciceps. The sequence goes on along the minus strand of JAZHEH010000734.1, from coordinate 309,141 downwards.
AAGCAGGCTTTACTTTAGACCACCCTTCTAGAATCAAGTCTAACCCTGGTATATTTGATGCAAGCCAGCTGAACACACAGAGTTCAAAAATAAGAATTTATTTCTAATTGCACACACCCTTATTCTTTTTCAAAATCAACTCCTCTAAAAATCCTCTTAAAAGGCTCCCTCTGGTAACAGGAAGACATGATAAAGTAAATACAGTGTAATGAACAACTAGAACAAAATGCTGTCACAGAATCCTGGCCATGGGTTATGTGTATGTTGACTATACAATGCAGTCCACTATTCTGTTTGAAATTTTTCATATTAATGGTACAAAAGTAGTCATAAGTTTTGTGAAAAAAAAAAAAGAAAGAAAGAAAGAAATTTCTCATATTAAGACATTGCAGGAGACGGGCGTGGTGGCTCACGCCTGTAATTCCAGCACTTTGAGAGGCCGAGGCAGGCAGATAACTTGAGGTCAGGAGTTCAAGACCAGCCTGGCCAATATGACGAAACCCAATCTCTACTAAAAACACACAAAAAAGGCTAACACCCTTCGGCCTTAGCCCACCTGCATCCAGGTGAATTTAAAAAAATAAAAAAAGAAAAGAAAAAAATACAAAAAAAGTTAGCTGGGTGTGGTGGCAGGTGCCTGAAGTCCCAGCTACTCAGGAGGCTAAGGCAGGAGAATCACTTGAACCCAGGAGGTGCAGCTTGCAGTGAGCCAAGACCACGCCATCACACTCCAGCCTGGGCAACATCATGAGACTCCTGTCTCTCTCCCCCACCCCCCAAAAAAAGACACTGCAGGAAAATATTCCTTCTGTTCACATGCAATACTGCCTTGGTAGCAGGACTCCTGATAAAAACAACTCCTTTCTAGGAAGACTACAATTTTAAGAGCTACCTGGTGATACAGATGTGAAAAAGTAGGCAGTATTAAGATATCAGATGACTAATGCAAAAGATAGAAAATTATAAAGGGCAAATTTAAGGTTTCTTTTTTTTTTTCTCCAAATTTTAAGATTTAAAATACTGGCAAAAGTGTTAATTAAGTATTAGCAGACATTTAGACTTTACTATGAATGAGTCTGTGAGATGCTTTTCTAAATATACACTTTTTGTAAATGTTGAGAAGCTACGAAGGAGGAAAGAAGAGGGGTAAGCCAGGCAAAATGAAGGAGACTTTGAAAAAAAGGGAGATAGATTTCACACCAGTGATTTCTTGAACAAGGAACTTATTGCTGAAAACAGAAAGAGAAAGCCCTCAATAATATTTAATAGAAATCGTGGTTGATGAAAATTATTCATGATGTGATTCTTTTTTTTTTTTTTAAGAAAAAGAAAAGAAAAAAAAGAGAGAAAGAGAAGAAAAAGAGAATGAAAGAAAGAGAAAAAGAAGAAGAAAAAGAGGGAGAGAGAATAGGAATCTTGCTCTATTGCCCAGGCTAGAATGCAGTCTAAAAATGGATATTAAAAAGCTCTTTTATACTAATAATTGTGTTATACAATGGAGACAGGAAGGAATAAGGGAGGGAAAAACAAACAGCCAACCAATATTTCATTTAAACCTATGAAATGCTATGCAATTGCTGGGGAGTGATTTACTCCCAACCATGTGGTCACTTTTAGAATAAATATGATGTGTTACTGAAAAAAATGTATGTTTTGTGGATTTGGAGTAGAGAGTTCTGTAAAAGTTTACTTGTTCGAGGTCTAAGTTCAAGTCCCGGGTATCCTTGTTAACCGTCTGTCTCATTAATCTGTCCATACTGACAATGCAGTGTTAAAGTCCCACTATTACTGTGTGGGAGTCCAAGTCTCTTTGTAAGTCACCAAAAAGTTGCCCTACGTATCTGGGTACAATACATAGGGCAAACGATAGAAAATTATAAAGGGCAAATTTAAGGTTTCTAAAAATGGCTTCCTAGCTAGGTGCGGTGGCTCACGCCTGTAATCTGAGCGCTTTGGGAGGATGAGGTGGGTGGATCAAGAGATCTTCCTGGCCAACATGATAAAACCCCGTCTCTACTAAAAATACAAAAATTAGCCGAGCATGGGGGTGCGCCCCACAGTCCCAGCTACTCGGGAGGCTGAGGCAGAAGAATTGCTTGAACCCAGAAGGTGGAGGTTGCAGTGAGCCAAGATCTCACCACTGTACTCCAGCCTGGCAACAGAGCAAGATTCCATCTCAAAACTAAGTAAATAAATAAAAAATATCCAGTCGGGTGCAGTGGCTCACACCTGTAATCTTAGCACTTTGGGAAGCCGAGGTGGGCCAATCACAAGGTCAGGACTTTAAGACCAGCCTGGCCAACAGGGTGAAACCCCATCTCTACTAAAAATACAAAAACAAGCCAGGCGTAGTGGTGCATACCTGTAGTCCCAGCTATTCGGGAGGCTGAGGCAGAAGAATCGCTTGAACCAAGGAGGCGGAGGTTGCAGTGAGCCGAGATAGTAGCATTGCACTCCAGCCTGGGCAACAGAGCGAGACTCTATCTCAAAAAAATAAATAAATACAAAATACAAAAACTTAGCCGGACATGGTGGCAGGCACCTATAGTTCCAGCTACTCGGGAGGCTGGGCAGGAGAATCGACCGAACCCAGGAGGCAGAGGCTGCAGTGAGCCAAGATAAAATAAAAATAAATAAATAATAGAAATTGTTTATAAATACTTGAATATAAGATGATGTCTTTTTTTTTTTTCCTTTTGAGACAGAGTCTCATTCTGTCACTCAGACTGCAGTACAGTGGTGTGATCTCGACTCATGGCAACTCCACCTCCCTGGTTCAAGCAATTCCCCTGCCTCCTGAGTAGCTGGGATTACAAGCACATGCCACCAAGCCCAGCTAGTTTTTTTTGTATTTTTAGTAGAGACGAGGTGTCACCACCGTCTGTCTGTTGGCCAGACTGGATCTGAACTCCAGACCTCAGGTGATCCGCTTGCCTCCACCTCCCGAAGTGCTGGGATTACTGGCTTCAGCCACCCAGCCAAGCCAAAGGTGTATCTTTAACAGTTTTTTTTTTTTTTTTTTAAGACAGGATCTCACCCTGTCACCCAAGCTGGAGTGCAACGGTACAATCCCAGCTCACTACAACTTCTGCCTCCTGAGTTCAAGCGATCCTCCCACCTCGGCCTCCCAAGTAGCTGTGACTACAGGCTCATGACTCTACACTTAGCTAATTTTTATATTTTCAGTAGAGATGGCGGTGGGTGGGGGGTCTCATCATGTTGCCCAGGCTGGTCTCGAACTCCTGGGCTCTAGTGATCCACCCGCCCTGGCCTCCCAAAGTGCTGGGATTACAGGTGTGAGCCACCTGACCACCTAGCCAGGTATATTTCACTTGTAATATCACTTAGCGCTAATCAACATCAATAAAAAATAGACTGTGCTTGCTCAAATGCTCATAATTTAAAAAAAAAAGACTGAAAACTCAGGGCCACAGGCTTTTAAGCCTAATACTCCCTTCACAGAGCCTCACAGTAGTGAAACCGCAATACCTGGCACTTACTAAGCACTCAGCAAGGAGCACCTGCGAGGTAGTTAATAATCAACATCTAGTTTAGTCTTGTTGACCTTCTGCTGAGGCGCCTCTCTTGGGGGGGTGGGTGATGTGCTCAGGGTTACCCCATGTAAGTGGTGGGATGGGGATTTGAAGTGAGGATCCACATTCCATGATAGGCATTCAACAAGTCATTTGACTAGACAAAACAGCCAATTCAAACAGAGGTCCATAATCTGTTAGTATTAAATAAATGTATGTGCTATGCTTATGTTTTTGTTTTAGAAATGTTCAAATAATTATCAGCAATATGATTTATTAAAAAAAAAAAAAGGCTGAGGCGGGCAGATCACTCGAGGTCAGGAGTTTGAGACCCACCTGGCCAACATGGTGAAACTCCATCTCTACCAAAATATACGACAAAAATTAGCTGGGTGTGGTGGACAGGCACCTGTAATCCCAGTAGCTCAGGAAGCTGAGGCACAAGACTTGCTTGAACCCGGGAGGCAGAGGTTGCAGTGAGCAGAGACTGCACCATTGCACTCCAGCCCAGGCAACAGAGTGAGACCCTGTCTCAAAAAATAGAAATAGTAATAATAATAATAATAATATGGTCAGGCGCAGTGCATCCTAGCACTTTGGAAGACCAAAGTGGACAGATCACCTGAGGTCAGGAGTTCAAGACAAGCCTGGCCAACATGATGAAACCTCATCTCTACTAAAAATACAAAAAATTAGCTGGGTGGTAGCATGCGCCTGTAATGCCACCTACACAGGAGGCTAAGGCAGCAGAATCGCTTGAACTCAGGAGGTGGAGGTTGCAGTGAGCCAAGATCACACTATCGAACTCCAGCCTGGGCAAGAGAGTGAGACTTCATCTCAAAAAAAAAAAAAAAAAAAAACAATTGATTCAGTGTTTTTAGCTTAAAAGAAATCCAAATAATGTTAAATGTTCTTAAGAAAAGCTGGGCCAGGTTCATGGCTCACACCTGCAATCCCAGCACTTTGGGAGGCCGAAGCAGGCAGATCACTTGAGGTCAGGAGTTCAAAATCACCCTGGCCAACATGGTGAAACCCTGTCTCTACTAAAAATACAAAAACTAGCCAGTCGTGGTGGCAGGCGCCTGTAATCCCAGCTACTCAGGAAGCTGAGAATCGCTTAAGCCCAGGAGGTAGAGGTTGCAGTGAGCTCAGATGGCACAACTGCACTCCAGACTGTGTGACATTGAGAGACCCTGTCTCGAAAAAATTTTTTTAAATGAAACAATTCACTGATGTCACTACCAATAAACTAACTGAACATTTTTCCGAAGTAAAAAAGTAAAGCCCGGCCAGGCAGGATGGTTCATGCCTGTAATCCCAGCACTTTGGGAGACTGAGGCAGGAGGATTACAAGGTCAGGAGGTCAAAACCAGCCCGGCCAACCAGCCTGGCCAACATGGTGAAACCCCATCTCTACTAAAAATACAAAAATAGCCAAGCATGGTGGCACGTGCCTGTAATCCCAGCTGCTAGGGGGGCTGAGGCAGGAGGACCGCTTTAACCAGGGAGGCAGAGAGTGCAGTGAGCAGAGATCACGCTACTGCACTCCAGCCTGGGCAACAGAGCAAGACTCCGTCTCAAAAAAAAAAAAAAAAAAAAAAGAGCTTGAATGGCATACATACCCTTTAAGTAAGTTGCAATTTTTAGTTATCATATAAACATAAAATTATGAGGCGTTAATAATCCTTCACACTTGCAAGACAAATCCAACAGATGGGCATCTCACAAAAATCAGTTGTCTAATTATCCTCTTGCATCTGAATTGCAAGAAGAATAACAAACAATTTCAAATGTCTAACAGTATAATTATCTAAATACACTGAGAATCTATGAACTGACATAGAGGCATAAAACCAAACCTAATGACAAGTTTGAAGAATATCAACCAGGTTAACCTTGATGCCAAAACTTTCCTTCGACTTTACTCGAACATGTACCAGCTGCATTCTGAGTTTGATGAAACTGGTAGTAGTTCTTCCTTGCTAACACTAATCTATACAAGCGACGCTTGAGACGCGCGATTTTGCTCGGGTTACACTGAGATTCTTATTTTTATGTGAGAAAAAAACTGCATAAGACAAGTCTTGTCTCTCTCGAGGGCCTGTAACCAACACGGACAGTCATGAAAAGCAATGCCTGGAATCACAGGAGCCAGTTCTGCTACATCCCATACCGAACGCGTTAAGCAAAGAACATTTTTTTTTTTTCAGTGACCACACCACGTTAAAAAAAAAAAAAAAGAAAAAAGCACAGTCCCCATCATAGATGGCTCCTGCCAGGTAGCATCTTAAAAACTTTATCCTCGGAAAGCGCGAAAGCAGTAATTTTAGGAATCCTAACAGCGGCAGAAGTGTAAATCGAAAAAACCTGCTCGAAAATCAGTTTAGGGGCCGGGCGCGGTGTCACCCCAGCGCTTTTGGAGGCTGACAGGCGGGAGGGTCGCTTGAGCCCAGCCAGGAATTCGAAACCAGCCTGGGAAATACAGTGAGACCCCATTTGCACAAAAAGTTTTAAAAATTAGCCAGGCGTGGTGGTGTACGCCTGTAATCCCAGCATTTTGAGAATCTGGGATGGGAGGATCGCTTGAACACAGGAGTTCAAGACCAGCTTGGGCAACACAGCGAGACTCCGTCTCTGCAAAAAAAAAAAAGAAAATTTAAAGAAAACTTTTGGGGCACTAAAGCAGCCCCGTTCAATCAAGCACGCATCAAATATGATCGACTCAACCGCCGGGTTCCCAACACAGCTCTCGAGGGGGGATCGAGAGGTTCAAGCAAAAAACAAGAAAGAGTCCCTTTTTGGAAAAACGGTAAAAATCTCCAAGAGCGCTTCCTCTACGAGGGCTCCCGGGGAGGGGGCGGCGGGCGGCGGGCGGCGTGCGGCGGGGAAAAAAGCCGGAGGGTGGAGTTCACTTTTCCCTCCGGCCGGCGAGTGGCGAAGCCCTCCCCCAACGAGAGCCGGAACCAGGCACGCACCGCCCGGGCCGCCAGAGCCCGCGCCCCGCGACCCGCGGCCCCTGCCCCGCGCCCCGCAGGCCCACAGGCCCAGGTCCACCGCCTACGCGAGCCCGCCAGGGACCCCAGGCTGCCTGGGCCACAATCCCGGCCCGACCCCGCCCGCGCCCGGGCCCGCCCCCGCCCCCGCGGCCCCGAGCCCGGACCTGGCCGCGCACTTACCCGTCTCCCACCACCACACACTTGATGGCCTGCATCTGGGCCGCTCGCTGGGCCGCGGCGGCGGCGGCAGGGCGCTCAGACGGGAAGCGGTGGGCTCGGGGCGCGGCGGACGGGTGCGCGGCTTGTGGACGGCTGGGCGCTGGATGCCGGGGCCGCTGTCCACGCCGCCTCGCCCTCCGCGGACTGGAAGCCGAAGCCTCGCAGCGGCCACCACCCAAAGCTGAGGAAAACTGCAGAGAAACAGGAAATGGCCGCACCACTCACATCCGGCCTCCCCTCCCCCGCGCCGGCGCCGCCGCTCCCAGGTTCCGGGCGGGGCCGCTCCCGCCCGCGCGGTTCCCGGAGTTCCTCTGGGCTTCAGGAACTCTCGGAAGTGCTCGGGCCCGCTCGTCTCCGCCCACGGGGCGCGGCAGCTGCCATCTTTGAGCGCTAACGCGGTCTGGGCGTGGCCGGGTCTGCGGGTCCCTTCCCTGGGGTTCAGGGTTTGGCCTTAAGAGAAACCTGTAGTGGCTGGGCGCGGTGGCTCATGCCTGTAATACTAACACTTTGTAAGGCCGAAGTGGATCACGAGGTTAGAATTTCAAGACCAGCGTCCGGGAAGAAACAGACGCTGGTGAAAACCCGTCGCTGGTGAAAACCTAAAAAAATACAAAAATTAGGCCGGGCTCGGTGGCTCACGCCTGTAATCCCAGCACTGTGGGAGGCCAAGGCGGGCGGGAGGCCCGAGATAGAGATGGGAAGCCGAGACGGACGGGAGGCCCAGATAGGGAGTTCGAGACCAGCCTGACCAACAGGGAGTAACCCCGTCTCTACTAAAAATACAAAATTAGCCGGGCGTGGTGGCGCATGCCTGTAATCCCAGCTACTCGGGAGGCTGAGGCAGGGGAATCGCTTGAACCCGGGAGGCGGAGGTTGTGGTGAGCCGAGATCGCCCTCTAAACAGGAGCGAAACTCCGTCTCAAAAAAAAAAAAAAAAAGTAGTCGGGCGTGGTGGCAGGTGCCTGTAATCCCAGCCACTCGGGAGGCTGAGGCAGAGAATTGCTTGAACCTGGGAGGCGGAGGTTGCAGTGAGCTGAAATCGCTCTACTGAACTCCAGCCTGGGCTACAGATTGAGACTGCGTCTTAAAAAAAAAAAAAAAAAAAAAAGAGGAACCTGTGGTTGCAGGAGCCAAGCTCCCTGTCTCTAACACCTGCTTGAGGCCATCGGAAGGCATTGATTCCTCCTGTTTCATTATCTTCATGTGATAACTATCTGCGATTACATTAGGTCCTTCTAGAAAATTCAGAATCTAAAACTATAAGGAAGTCTAAAATCGTACACCATACCTTTATTCGGCAATAACCATGTCCATTCAGCCAAAAAAAAAAAAAAAAAACTCTGTTGCTGGCCGGGCCCGGTGGCTCACGCCTGGAATCCCAACAATTTGGGAGGCTCCCGGGCAGATCACCTGAAGTCAGGAGTTCGAGATCAGCCTGGCCAACATGGCGAATCCCCATCTCTACTAAAAATACAAAAACTTAGCCGGGCATGGTGGCGGCTAATTTTAGTCCCAGCTACTCGGGAGGCTGAGGCATAAGAATCGCTTGAACCTGCGAGGTGGAGGTTGCACTGAGCCGAGATCTTGCCACTGTACTCCAGGCTGGGCGACACAGCAAGACTTCTCAAAAACAAAAATGTGTTGCATGTTCTCGTTTGTCGCATATGCATTTTCTGTTACTTGTTTTTAACGCATTTAGTGCTGTGCTTTCGGCTTTGTACCAAGTTCTGGAGATAATGGCTGTTAGACGGTGAAAGTGCAAATATTTTGGTATATTTCCTCTTTTCTCTTAGTTATCTCTTGATATAAAGAACTTTTTTCTTTTTTCTTTTTTTTTTTTGGTGCTGTGACTCGGATACTAACTAAAGAACGTTTTTTAAGCAAAATCAAGAAATTGTACACAGTTGTAACTTTTTTTTTTTTTAATTTTATAAAATAGAGGCAGGATCTCATTATGTTGCCCAGTCTGGTCCCGACCTCCTGGACTATAATGATGCTCTCACCTCGGCCTCCCAAGTATCTGGGATTACAGGTGGGTGCCACCACACCTAGCTAATTTTTCTATTTTCTATAGAGATGGAGTTTCCCCATGTTGCCCAGTGAGCTGTTGGAACTCTTTTTTTTTTTTTTTGATACGTAGTTTCCCTCTTGTCTCCCAGGCTGGAATGCAGTAGTGAGATCTCCGTTCACTGCAACCTTCACCTCCCAGGTTCAAGTGATTCTTCTCCTGCCTCGACCTCCTGACTAGCTGGAATTACAGGTGTGCGCCATCACGCCCAACTACTTTTTAAATTTTTGGTAGAGATGGGGTTTCACCATATTGGTCAGGCTGATCTCGAACTCCTGACCTCGTGATCTGCCCACCTTGGCCTCCTGAAGTGCTGGGATTATAGGCTTGAGCCACCGCACCTGGCCTATTGGAACATTTTTAATGGCTGTTTACATGCAATAAACGTACGTTAATTTAACCAATTCTGCACAGTTGAGTTGTCACCAATCTTTTTTTTCTTCATTTTTTTGTTTTGAGATGGAGTCTCGCTGTCACCCAGGCTGGAGTATAGTGATGCAATCTCTGCTCACTGCCACTTCCGCCTCCCAAGTTGAAGCTATTGTCTTGCCTCAAGCTCCTGGGTTTGATAGCCACCACACCCGGCTAATTTTTAGTATTTTTCATAGAGACGAGGGTTTCACCATTTTGCTCAGGCTGGTCTCAAACTCCAGATCTCACATGATCCACCCTCCTCGGCCTCCCAAAGTGCTGGGATTACTGGTGTGAGCCGCCATGCAGGGCCAGGTGAATTCTTTTAAAGCTTTGATACATTGCTGGGCACGGTGACATGCCTGTAATCCCAACACTTTGGGAGGCTGAGGCGGGCAGAATCCCAGCTACTCGGGAAGCTGAGGCAGAAGAATCACTTGAACCCGGGAGGCGGAGGTTGCGGTGAGCCGGGATTGCACTGCTGCACTGTAGCCTGGGCAACAGAGCAAAACTCCATCTCAAAAAAAAAAAAAAAAAAAAAAAATCAGCCGGGTATGGTGGCGGGCACTGTAGTCCCAGCTACTTGGGAGGCTGAGGCGGGAGAATCTCTTGAACCTAGGAGTCGGAGGTTGCAATGAGCTGAAACCACGCCATTGCACTCTGGCCTGAGTGACAGAGTGAGGTTCCATCTCATAAATAAATAATAAATAAATAAAAATAAAGCTTTGATACAAGTTGTTGCATTGCCCTTCTGAAAGGCAATATCCCATCAAACCTGTGTGAGAGTGGGCTGTCAGGGGGAGTTAATTTCTAATGATATTTCCTTCTTGTAGGCATTCTCTTGTTATAACTCACTCCGTTGCCCAGTATTTTAACAGTTTTCTGAAATCAGACCTTTCCTACAGAACTTTTTTTTTTTTCTGACAGAGAGTCTCGCCCTGTTGCCCAGGCTGGAGTGCGATGGCACAATCTCGGCTCACTGCAACCTCTGCCTCCTGGGTTCAAGCAATTCTCCAGCCTCAGCCTCTCGAGTAGCTGGGACTATAGGCACCTGCTACTATGCCCGGCTAATTTTTGTATTTTTAGTAGAGACAGGATTGCACCATGTTGGCCAGGCTGATCTCAAACTCCTGACCTCAAGTGATCTGCCTGCCTCGGCCTCCCAAAGTGCAGGGATTACAGATGTGAGGTACATGAGCCATGGTGCCTGGTGAGTAGTTGAAATTTCAAGGATGTACAGCCACAATGTCCTGTTTGCTGTCACTGCTGATAAAAATCTCTGGTGAATTTATGACAAACCTAAACTACTAACTATAAATTACCTTCTAGTCTTCAGACCAGGAGGAAATAAAAGGGTGGGGTCTCAGGCCAGTAATTTAATTCAATTGAACAAGCATTTGTTTTGTTTTCGAGGTAGGATCTCACTTGTCACTCAGGCTGCTGTACCCTGGCTGGAACATGGCTCACCACCACCTTGACCTCCCCGGGATCATGTGATCCTCCTGGTTCAGCCTCCTGAATAGCTGGGGCTACAGGTACACGCCATCACCCCCAGCTAATTTTTTGTTTGTTTGTTTTTTTGGTTTTTTTTGAGACAGAGTCTCTCTCTGTTGCCCAGGCTGGAGTGCAATGGCATGTCTCAGCTCACTGCAACCTCCGCCTCCTGGGTTCAAGCAATTCTCCTGATTCAGTCTCCTGGGTAGCTGGGATTACAGGCATGTGCCACCAAGCCCAGCTAATTTTTGTATTTTTAGTAGAGGCAGGGTTTTGCACGTTGGCCAGGCTGGTCTCGAACTCCTGACCTTGTGATCCACCTGTCTTGACCTCTCAAAGTGCTGACATTACAGGCGTGAGCCATGGCACCTGGCCTAATTTTTGTATTTTTTTGTAGAGACAGGGTTTTGCCATGTTTTCCAGACTAGTCTTGAACTCCTGGGCTCAAGCCATCCTCCCACCTTGGCCTCCCAAAATGCTGGAATTACCGATGTGAGTCTGAAAAAATATTTGAGTGTGGCTGCTTCCTGCATAGTGGATTGGCAGTAAACAAACAAGACAGGGACGTAGTTGCTACAGTACCAAATCCACTATCCTTAGTGCTGCCAGGGGATTACAAATATGGTGCTTATTAGGGGGCAAAACACCACTATTCTGTCTGGTTCGGTGGCTCACACCTGTAATCCCAGTACTTTGGGAAGCTGAGATGGGTGGATCATTTGAGGTCAGGAATTCAAGACCAGCCAGGGCAACATAGTAAAACCACATCTCTACTAAAAATACAAAAACTAGCTGGGTGTGATGTTGCCCCCCTGAAGTCCTAGCTACTTGGGAGGCTGAAGCAGGAGAATCACTTGAACCCAGGAGGCGGAAGCTGTAGTGAGTCAAGATTGTGCCACTGCCCAGCCTAGGTGACAGAGCAAGGCTCTGTCTGAAAGCAAAAAACAACACAGGCCTGGCATGGTGGCTCACGCCTATAATTCAGCACTTTGGGAGGCTGAGACAGGTAAATCAGCTGCGGTCAGGAGTTCAAGACCAGCCTGGCCAACATGGTGAAACCCTGTGTCTACTAAAAATACAAAAATTAGCTAGGCGTGGTGGTGCATGCCCGTAATCCCAGCTACTGGTGAGGGTATGGCAGGAGAATCGCTTGAACCTGGGAGGCAGAGATTGCAGTGAACCGAGATCACACCACTCCAGTCTGGGCAACAGAACAAGGCTCCATCTCAAAGTAGCGATAACAACAAAAACCAATACTCATGCTAATAAAATGACTTTCATCAAAGAGATGGGGCTGAAAGATGCGTCTGGATAGGATTTCTGATGAACATTGATGGACTGATAAGAAAACTTTGGGGCCGGGCGTGGTAGCTCACGCCTGTAATCTAAGCACTTTGGAGGCCAAGGCGGGTGGATCACCTGAGGCCAGGAGTTTCAGACCAGCCTGACCAACGTGGTGGAACCCTGTCTTAAAAAAAAAAAAAGAAAACTTTGGGAGGCTGAGGCGGGCGGATCACAAGGTCAAGAGATTGGGACCATCCTGGCCAACATAGTGAAACTCAGTCTCTACTAAAAATACAAAAATTAGCTGGGTGTGGTGGTGTGCGCCTGTAGTCCTAGCTACTTGGGAGGCTGAGGCAGGAGAATCTCTTTGAACCTGGGAGGCAGAGGTGGCAGTGAGCTGAGATCAAACCAGTGCACTCCAGCCTGGTGACAGAGCAAACAAACAAACAAAAAACAAAGAAAAGAATTCTCCTTAGAGAGAACAAAGTCCCGGGAGTCAAGGCTGCAGGGAGCGCCGGGACTGGGCCTTCCTCAAATGTGACCGAGGCATCTGAGGGGCTCCAGGACTAGCATCCAGAGAGGCTATTGCAGGCTGGATAAGAGACTGCCTTGTGTGTGGACTTTACTCTGATAGGGCACAAGATTTTGAGCCAAGATGTGACATGACCACATTCAAATCATTATTTCTCTAGATGGATAAAATGAAAGTTCAAAGAAGTTCAACTGTGACTATAAAATAAAATACGGGCCAGATGTGGTGGCTCACACCTGTAATCCCAGCACTTTGGGGGACCGAGGCAGGCAGATCACTTGAGGTCAGGAGTTCGAGACTGGCCTGGCCAACATGGTGAAACCCCGTCTCTACTAAAAATACAAAAATCAGCCAGGCATGGTGGTGGGCACCTTTGTAATACCAGCTACTAGGGAGGCTGAGGAAGAAGAATCACTTGAACCCGGGAGGGAGAGGTTGCAGTGAACCGAGATCATGCCACTGCACTCCAGCCTGGGCAACAATGTGAGACTCTGTCTCAAAAATAATAAATAAATTAAATAAATAAATAAATAAATAAAACATGCCAGGCACGGTGGTTCATTCCTGTATTCCCAGCACTTTGGAAGGCTGAGGTGGGAGTCTTGCTTGAAGCCAGGAGTTCAAGACCAGGTTGGGCAACACAGCAAGACCCCCATCTCTACAAAAAAAAAAAATCAAAAAATTAGCCAGGTATGGTAGCAAGTATCTGTGGTACCAGTTACCTGGGAGGCCAAAGCAGGAGGATCTAAGCCCAGAAGGTCAAGGCTACAGTGGGCTATGACTGAACTACTGCATTCCAGTCTGGGTCACAGAATGAGACCCTGTCTCAAAAAAATTAATTAATTAAATTAAATTAATGTACAACCCACATATGAAAATCCGTTAATTTAAAACTGAGTGAGAACACTTGTCCAAGTTTAGGCTTGAGTATCTACTCGGAATGTTCCCCATGGCAACAAATGATCCAAAAAGTTAAATTTTAAAAAATTCTGGGTTTTTTTAGACAGGCTCTGACTCGTCACCCAGGCTAGAGCTAGAGTGTAATGGCATGATCACAGCTCACTGCCACCTCTTCCTCCTGGGCTCAGTGATCCTCCCACCCCACCAGCCTCCTGAGTAGCTGGAACCACAGGTACACCTCACCACACTAGGATAATTTTTGTATATAATTGTGTATATTTGTCACTGTGTTGCCCAGGCTGGTCTTCAACTCCTGGGCTCACGTTATCAGCCTGCCTCAGCCTCCCAAAATGCTGAGATTTCAGGTGTGAGCCACCATGTGCAGCTTAAATTATAATTAATAAACACAGCTGCGCATGGTGGCTCATGCCTGTAATCCCAGCACTTTGGGAGGCTGAGGAGGGTGGATCACCTGGGTCTGGAGTTCAAGACCAGCATGATCAACATGGTGAAACCCTGCCTCTACTAAAAATACAAAAATTAGCCAGGCATAGTGGTGGGTGCCTATAATCTCAGCTACTTGGGAGGCTGAGGCAGGAGAATTGCTGGAACCCAGGAGGCTTAGGTTGCAGTGAGCCAAGATTGTACCATCGCACTCTAGTCTGGGAAACAAGAGCGAAACTCCATCTCAAAAAACAAACAAACAAAAAAAAAAGGGTAAGAGAGTCCTGCTATTCTGCATTCTAAAACCTACATTCTAGTGGGGCAGATGCATAATAGGCAATGAACATATAGTATTCATTCCAGGTTAAAATGACAGATTTGATGTAAGTGTCTAATTTCACTTCTACCCAAAATCCCACTAGAATTCCAGAAAGGGGACTTTTGAAAAAAAAAAGCAGAAACCTAGAACAGAGGTTATAAGAAAGAAGGAAGGTGTGGACAGAGTGGTTGTGACTGACCTAGCCACTTACACTGGCAGTGGGAAGGGCAGGTCAACACTAGATCTAGGCTGTCTTGCTCTCTCACCCAGGCTGGAGTGCACTGGTGCGATCTCGGCTCACTGCAACCTCCACCTCCCGGGTTCAAGGATTCTCTTGCCTCAGCCTCCCAAGTAACTGGGATTACAGGTACCCGCCACCATGCCTGGCTAATTTTTGTATTTTTAGTAATGATGGGTTTTCACCATGTTGGCCAGGCTAGTTTCGAACTCCTGACTTCAGGTGATCCACCCACTTTGGCCTCCCAAAGTGCTGAGATTACAGAAATGAGCCACTGCACCCGGCTTATGTTATATTTATTAAATGCAGTCTCACTCTGTTGCCCAGGCTGAAGTACAGTGGCTTGATCTCAGCTCACTGCAACCTCCACCTCCTGGGTTCAAACAATTCTCCTGCCTCAGCCTCCTCAGTACCTGGGACTACAGGCACGTGCCACGACACCTAGCTAATTTTTGTATTTTTTAGTAGAGATGAGGTTTCACCATATTGGCCAGGCTGGTCTGGAACTGTCATGATCTGCCTGCCTCAGCCTCCCAAAGTGCTGGGATTACAGGCGTGAGCCACCATGCTCAGTCCTGACCCTTACATTTTATATATATATGTATACATATTTATATTCAGGACATAAACCAAAATATTATATGTATAAAAATTATGTATATTTATATATAGATCTGTACTTATGTATGCATAAATATATTATTTAAAAATATATACATATATACAGGGCAGGAAAAGAAAATGGTTATTTTTATTTTTATTTCTTTATTTTTATTTTTATGGAGACAGGGTTTCACCATGTTGGTCAGGCTGGTCTCTAACTCCTGACCTCGTGATCCGCCTGCCTCGGCCTCCCAAAGTGCTGGGATTACAAGCATGAGCCACCGCATGTGGCCAGAAAATGGTTATTTTTAAGGCTAGAAATATTTTCAGATATGGTAATATTATTCATCCTTGAATAAGAAGGGGGTTCTACTTTAAAAATGGAGCATTAGAAAGTTTTTCATATTTTTTTTAATTAGTGGAAATTAAAACCAATTTAGCAGAAATTTTTAAAACTCAATTGAAAATCTGGAGCCGGGCGCAGGGGCTCACACCTGTAATCCCAGCTCTGGCAGGCTGAGGCAGGCGGATCACCTGAGATCAGGAGTTCGTGACCAGCCTGACCAATATGGTGAAACCCCGTCTTTTAAAAAAGAAAAAAAAAAGATTTAAAAAAAAAAAAAAGAAAGAAAATCTGGGGTTGGGCACGGTAGCTCACACCTATAATCTCAGCACTTTGGGAAGCTAAGGCGAAAGATTGCTTGAGCTCAGGAGTTTGAGACCAGAGAGTTGCTTGAACCTGGAAGGTGGAGGTTGCAGTGAGCCGAGATCATGCCATTACACTCCAGCCTGGGCAACAAAGTGAGACTCCGTCTCAAAAAAAAAAAAGAAAATATTGAAAGAAAATTTACCAGACCTGAATGATAGCAGTTTACAGATGGAAAGTCTAGTGCAGTGAATGAAATAGTCCCACCTTAAGAGTGCATCATTGTGAAACTTGAGAACATCAGCAACAGGTAAGATCCTATAAGCTTCCAAAGAGAAAACATATAGCTGAAGGAAACAGGCAATAGAATGGTTTGGGGTTTCCCAGCAGTTACAAGGGCGGAGCAATGCCTTCAAAAAAATTCTAAAGGAAAAAAATTTTCAGAAGAGAATTCTGCTCATAGTCAAATTATTGATCAAGTAGGCGGGTAAAATAAGAACATTTTCAGGCAAGTTCTCAAAAAAGTTTACCTCCCACACACCACATCCCAGAGAGCTGCCGGAACATATGTTGCTTCAGTAGAAGGAAATAAACCAAAAGAGAGAAGCTACCAGAGTCAGAAACGGGAGATCCCACAAAGCACAAGAAGAGGGGGCCTCCCAGGGAAGGGGAACTGTTGTATGACCTGCCCATATTGGAGCAGGCAGACTGTGTGGCCATAAACCCGCACAGTGTGTGTAACTGGGTCAAATTCCACCAGTGTGAATAGCCAGGAATAGTTACAAGACAAACCACTTTTGTTTTGTGTGTGTGTGTGTTTGTTTGTTTGCTTTTGAGACACAATCTCGATCTGTCCCCAGGCTGGAGTACAGTGGCGTGATCTTGGCTCACTGCAACCTCTACCTCCTGTGTTCAAGTTTCTACTGCCTCAGCCTCCAAAGTAGCTGGGACTACAGGCCCATGACACCAAGCCCAGCTAATTTTTATATTTTTAGTAGAGACGGGGTTTCACCGTGTTGACCAGGATGGTCTCTATCTCTTGACCTCATGATCCGTCCACCTCGGCCTCCCAAAAGGCTGGGATTACAGGCGTGAGCCACTGTGCCCGGCTGACAAACCACTTTTGTTAACCAGCTCCCCTTTGATGACAATGCATGGAGGTAATAACAATGAGAAGCGTATTCTTGGTGCCTATACCTCTCCTTTCTCTTGTTTTTGTTTTGAGACAGAATCTTGCTCTGTCATCCAGGCTGGAGTGCAATGGTACAATCTCTATTCACTGCAACCTCTGCCTCCTGGGCTCAAATGATTCTCCTGCCTCAGCCTTCTGAGTAGCTGGGATAACAGGTGCCCACCACCACCACAGCCAGCTATTTTTTCTTTCTTTCTTTCTTTTTTTTTTTTTTTGAAGATGAGTTTCACTTTTGTTGCCCAGGCTGGAGTGCAATGGCACAATCTCGTCTCACTGCAGCCTCTGCCTCCTGGGTTCAAGCAATTCTGCCTCAACCTCTGGAGCAACTGGGATTACAGGCACGTGCCACAATGCCCCGTTAATTTTTTGTATTTTTAGTAGAGATAGGGTTTTACCATGTTGGCCAGGCTGGTCTCCAACTCCTGACTTCAGGTGATCCGCCCATCTTGGCCTCCCAGAGTGCTGTGATTACATGTGTGAGCCACCGCTCAGGCCAATCTCAACCTTTCTCTTTTATATATATATATATATATATATATATATATATATATATTTATTTATTTATTATATATATATAGAGAGAGAGAGACTGAGTCTGACATGAGTCTCACTCTGTCACTCAAGCTGGAGTACAGTGGTACAATTACAGCTCACCGCAGCCTCGAACTCCTGGACTCAAGTGATCCTCCCACCTCAGCCTCCCCAGTAGCTGGGACCACAGGCACACACTGCCACCACCACGTCTGGCTAATTTTTAAATTTTTTGCAGAGATGAAGGTCTCACTATGTTGCTCAGGCTTGTCTTGAACTCCTGGGCTCAAACATCCTCCCGCCTCAGCCTCCTGAAGTATTGGGATCACAGGCATGAGTCACCTTGCCCCAGCCTCTTTTCTGTTTTTTTCCCCTAAGGTTTTTGTTTTCATTTTTGTTTTGAGATGGAGTTTCATTTTTGTCACTTAGGCTGGAGTGCAATGGTGTGATCTCAGGTCACTGCAACCTCCGCCTCCCAGGTTCAAGAGATTCTTCTGCCTCAGGTTCCCAAGTAACTGGTATTACCAGCATGGGCCACCATGCCCAGCTAATTTTTTGTGTTTTTTGTAGAGATGGGGTTTCACCACATTGGCCAGGATGGTGTCAAATTCCTGACCTCAAGTGATCCAACCGCCTCGGCCTCCCAAAGTACCGGGATTACAGGCATGAGCTACCATGCACGGCCTCCCTTAACATTTTATTTTATTTTATTTTATTTTATTTTATTTTGAGACAGAGTTTCACTCTTGTTGCTCAGGCTGGAGTGCAATGGCACCATCTTGGCTCACTGCAACCTCTGCCTCCTGGGTTCAAGCAATTCTCCTGCCTCAGCCCCCTGAGTAGCTGGGATTACAGGTGCCTGCCATCATGCTCAGCTAATTTTTGTATTTTTAGTAGAGAAGAGGTTTCACCATGTTAGCCAGGCTGGTCTCAAACTCCTGACCTCAGGTGATCCACCCACCTTGGCCTCCCAAAGTGCTGGCAGGAGTGAGCCAGCATGCTCAGCCCTAACATTTTTATTATACATTTTTTATTTTTTATTTTGGGAGATGGAGTCTCTGTCACTCAGGCTGGAGTGCAGTGGAGCAGTCTCCACTCACTGCAACCACCGCCTCCTGGATTCAAGCAATTCTCCTGCCTCAGTCTCCTGGGTAACTGTGCACCACCACACCTGGCTAATTTTCTTTTCTTTCTTTTCTTTTCTTTTCTTTTTGAGATGGAGTCTTACTCTGTCACCCAGGCTGGAGAACAGTGGTGTGATCTCGGCTCACTGCAACCTCCGCCTCCTGGATTCAAGAGATTCTCCTGCCTCAGCCTCCCAAACAGCTGGGATTACAGGCATGTGCCACCATGCCCAGCTAGTTTTTTGTATTTTTGGTAGAGATGGGGTTTCACCGTGTTGACCAGGATGGTCTTGATCTCTTGACCTTATGATCCGCCCACCTTGGTCTCCCAAAGTGTTGGGATTACAGGTGTGAGCCACCTCACCTGGTGGCATTTTTTTTTAACTGATGTTTATTTTCCATGAACATGATTTCCATGTTGCTTATGAGCCTGTGCAAGAACAGCTTAGGACCATCCAGTGATGGCTCCTACCCATTCAGTGGCCTGAGCAGTGGGAGCTGCAGACCAGTCTTCCATGGCAGGCTGAGTGCTCCAGTCTTCAGTAGGGAACTGCTGGATCAGCACAGAGGCCACCTGCATGCCTTCAGACCAGTCTACAATCTCAGGCTGAGTAGCAGTGAACTCAGGAGCTGGAGCAGTCCATCCACCCTGAAATTCCTCATGGGGCACAGCCTTTTCAGCAACAGCCTGCTCTTCTTTTTCAGTCTCTTCAGGATCTCTGTAGAAGTAGAGATCAGGCACGACCTCCCACAGGTGTTCACAGAAATGGTGCCACGCATGCGCAGAACTTCCCGAGCCAGCATCCACCACAGCAAACCCACTGACTGAGCTCCCCTGTTGTTGCATGGAATGGCAATGTCCACATAGCGTAGAGGAGAGAATCTGTGTGACACAGAGCAATGGTAGGTAGGTTAACATAAGATGCCTCTGTGAGGTTCGGCAAGGTGGCTCATGCCTGTAATCCCAGCACTTTGGGCGGCCGAGGTGGGCAGATCACAAGGTCAGGAATTCAAGACCAGCCTGGCCAACATGGTGAAACCCCATCTCTACTAAAAATACAAAAATTAGCTGGGTGTGGTGGCACGCGCCTGTAGTCCCAGCTACTCAGGAGGCTGAGGCAGGAGAATTGCTTGAACCTGGGAGGTGGAGGTTGCAGTGAGCCGAGATCATGCCACTGCACTCCAGCCTGGGTGACAGAGAGAGACTCCGTCTCAAAAAAAAAAGCCTCTGTGAAAGGCTGGTGGTCAGCCCTGGGTCAGTAACCATAAGAAACCATGGCTCCTGGAAGGCTGCCTGGATGTGGTCAGGGAAGGTTCTAGGAGTGAAGCAGCAGCAACGGGAGCGGCTCCAGTGGCAGCAGCTAACTTCAGCACGGCCCTCTGGCCAGTTCTCCTGGAGGAGTACTGACATCAGCAGGGTTTTCTTTTTTTTTTTTATGTTTTTTTTTTTTGTTTTTTTTTTTGACATCAGCAGGGTTTTCAATGAAAACAATGGCATGAGCTGCCAGCAGGAGCTTCTCTCAGGTCCTCTTCAGATTTATGATGTTGATGCCATCACTTTTTTTTTTGTAAATGTACTGTTCTATCTGGAAGTCAAGATTGGTGCCACGTACATGGGTTCCTGCTGCAAGAAACTTTAGGACATCCTCCTCCTTCATTTGCAGGGCATCAAGGGCTCCGGACATTGTGAAAGTTTCGCTTTAAGATGGGAATCCAGAACAACGCTGTACGGACCCCTCTGTGCATGGTGTGGAAACACCAGAATGCATATTGTTAATTAACATTCAATATTTGTTGATAGTTCCTTCTTTATTTATTTAGAGACAGGGTCTCACTCTGTCACCCAGGCTGAAATGCAGTGGCAAGATCTTGTATCACTGCAGTCAACCTCCAGGACTCAAGTGATGGAATCCCGAATAGCTGGGACTACAGGTGCACGCCACCACCCCTGGCTAATTCTTGTATTTTTTTTGTAGAGACACGATCTTGCTGTTCCCTGGTCTCAAGTGGTCCTCCCACCTCGGCCTCCCAAAGTGGTAGGATTATAGGTATGAGCCCCACACCTGGTCATGCCTCTCTTTTAATTAACTTGGGAAGAGTCTTCTGATCCTTGTGGAGCGTAATTGGAGGGAAAAAATAAAACACAAATCCACCCAAATAAGAAAAATTCTCTCTTATATACAACTGCCTATAGATGCATATAATATCTCTGGAATAAGATACAAGAAATTGACGATAGGATGGCTTTTGGAGAGTGGGGCTAGGTACCTAGGGAAGAGGGGTGTGAGGGAGACTTTTCACTGTTTACCCTTTTGTTGCTTTCAAATTTTACACTATACGCATGTATTACCTACCCAAAATATGAATAAAAAATAAATTCACTCTGGCCGGGCACGGTGGCTCAGGCCTGTAATCCCAGCACTTTGGGAGGCTGAGGCAGGTGGATCTTGAGGTGAGGAGATCTAGACCATCTGGGCCAACATGGTGAAACTCCGTCTCTACTAAGAATACAAAAATTAGCTGGATGTGGTGCGCGCATCTGTAATCCCAGTTACTCAGGAGGCTGAGGCAGGAGAATTGCTTGAACCCGAGAGGTGGAGGTTGCAATGAGCTGAGATCGTGTCACTGCACTCCAGCCTGAGCAACAGAGTGAGATTCCACCTCAAAAAAAATAATAATAATGATAATAATAATAAATCCACTCTAATAGATTTCGAAAAGGAAATGTAAAAGATCTGAAGTGTGTGAATATAATTTATCATCTTTCTTTTTATCTTTTTCTTTTCTTTTTTTTTTTTTTTTTTTTTTGGAGTCTCACTCTGTCACCCAGCCTGGAGTGCAGTGTAGCAGTCATAGCTCAATGTAGCCTCAACCTCCTGGGCTCAACGGATCCTCCTGCCTCAGCCTCCTGTGTAGCTGGGACCACAGGCATATGTCACCACACCCAGCTAATTTTTTTGTGAGACAGGGTCTTGCTATGTTGCCCAGGCTGGTCTTGAACTCCTGGACTCAAGCGATCCTCTGGCCTTGGACTTGGGCTCCCAAAAAGTGCTGGGATTCCAGGTGTGAGCCACTGTGCCCACCCTAATTTGCCATCTTAATGAAAAGAATAAAAACTCCAAGGAACGTTCTGGATCCCTTCAAAAACAAATGTCTCATGGCCCAAAGGAAATGACTGTTTTCTCTTAATTTTGTCAACCTTGCTGACATTTTGCACTGGGAGTGTGGTAATGTGAAAGGCATACCGGGATAGAAGCCCAGGAACTGCCACCGGCTGCTGCCAGCCTGGCCCCAGCTTAGTCACCAATGGGCGCTGTGACGTAGCTAAGTCATTAAGCCTTTTTTCCCTCATTGCTCATCTGTACAATGAGGAAAATGAACTTTGTGTTCTCCATTCTACAAGTCCACAAGTCCACTAGGAGCCACAAAGATGTGGAGGAACAAGGTAGTACTTTATTTATTTATTTATTTTTAGACAGAGTCTCACTCTGTCTCCCAGGCTGGAGTGCAATGGTGCTATCTTAGCTCAGTACAACCTCCGCCTCCCAGGTTCAAGCAATTCTCCTGCGTCACCCTCCTGCGGAGCTGGGATTACAGGCACATGCCACCACACCTGGCTGATTTTTGTGTTTTTAGTAGAGACGGGGTTTCACCATGCTGGCCAGGCTGGTTTCAAACTCCTGACCTCAGGTGATCCACCTGCCTCAGCCTCCCAAAGTGCTGGGACTACAGGCGTGAGCCACTGCACCCAGCTGGAACAAGATGGTACTAATGACTTATTATTTTGTTATTTTATTATTTATTTGTTTGTTTGTTGCTTTTTTGAGATGGAGTCTAGCTGTGTTGCCTAGGCTGGAGTGCAGTGATGTGATCTCAGCTTACTGCAACCTCTGCCTCCAAGGTTCAAGTGATTCTCCTGCCTTGGCCTCCTGAGTAGCTGGAATTACAGGCGCCCACCACCATGCCCAGCTAATTTTTGTATTTGTATATATATATATATATATATATATAAGAGAGAGAGAGAGAGAGAGACACCACTCTCGCTCTGCCAGTGCAGTGGTGCGATCTCAGCTCACTGCAACCTCTACCTCTCTGCTCCAGGCAACTCTTCTGCCTCTGCCTCCCAAGTAGCTGGGATTACAGGTGAGTGCCACCACGCCTGGCTAATTTTTGCATTTTCAGTAGAGATGGGGTTTCACCATGTTGGTCAGGCTGGTCTCAAACTGCTGACCTCATGATCCACCCTCCTCAGCCTCCCAAAGTGGTGAGATTCCAGGCATGAGCCTCCGTGCCTGGCCATTTTTGTATTTTTAGTCAAGACAGGGGTTTCACTGTGTTGGCCAGACTGGTCTCAAACTCCTGACCCCAAGCGATCCGCTCACCTCAGCCTCCCAAAGTGCTGGGATTATAGGCGTGAGCCACCACGCCCAGGCTTTTTCTTTCTTTCTTTTTTTTTTTTTGAGATGGAGCTTCACTCTTGTCACCCAGGCTGGAGTGCAATGGCCCAATTTTGGCTCACCGAAATCTCTGCCTCCCAGGTTCAAGTGATTCTCCTGTTTCAGCCTCCTGAGTAGCTGGAGTTACAGGCACCCACCACCATGCCTGACTAATTTTTGTATTTTTAGTAAAGACACGGTTTCACCATGTTGGCCAGGCTGGTCTCGAACTCCCAACCTCAACTGATTCACCAGTCTTGGCCTCCTAATGTGCTAAGATTACAGACATGAGCCACCTCACCCAGCCTGTTATTTGATTTTTTTCAAATTATTAGCTTAAATGACTTTAAATTATTTGCTTTAAATGACTGTTTAATATAGAGCACATTGTTGAAATAGCTAGTACAGAAGAACTCATACTAAAGACCTCAAAAAAAACTTTATAGTTTTTTTTATTTTTTATTTTGACACAGAGTCTTGCTCTGTTGCCCAGGCTGGAGTACAGTGGCTCGATCTCAGCTCACTGCAACCTCTGCCTCCCGGGTTCAAGCGACTCTCCTGCCTTGGACTCCCGAGTGTCTGGGACTACAGGCATGCACCACCACTCCTGGCTAGTTTTTGTTTTTGTTTTTTGAGATGGCGTCTCACTCTGTCGTCCAGGTTGGAATGCAGTGGTGCAATCTCGGCTCACGGCAACCTGTGCCTCCTGGGTTCAAGTGATTCTCCTGCCTCAGCCTCCTGACTAGCTGAGATTACAGGCACGTGCCACCACGCCTGGCTAATTTTTGTATTTTTAAGAGAGACGGGGTTTCACCATGTTGGCCTGGATGGTCTCAATATCTTTTTTTTTCTTTTTTTTTTTTTTAAGGCTACTCAAGTGAAGCAGTGGGAGTGGAGAAGGAACAAGGAAATCTGTAACTGGTTGTGATCAATTAGTTGTAAACACCACTGCACTCGGACCAGCCGGTCTCAATCTCTTAACCTTGTGTTCCACCCGCCTCGGCCTCCCAAAGTGCTGGGATTACAGGCATGAGCCACTGCGGCTGGCCAATATCTTTATTTTTTGTAGAGGCAGGGTCTCACTATATTGCTCAGGCTGGACTTGAACTCCTGGCCTCAGTGATCCTCCAGTATTGGCCTCCCAAAGTGTTGGGACTACTGACATGAGCCAGAAATCTGCCAATGATTTGGTAATAAATTAAAATTTTTTCAAATAGCTGAGCACAGTGGCTCATACCTGTAGTCCCAGCACTTTGGGAGGCTAACTCTGGAGGATCACTTGAGGTCAGAAGTTCGAGACCAGCCTGGGCAGCATAGCAGGACCTCATCTCTACCCTAAATTTAAAAATTAGCCATGCATAGTGTCGTGCATCTGTGGTCCCAGCTATTTGGGAGTCTGAGGTAGGAGGATCGCTTGAGCCCAGAAGGTTGAGGCTGCAGTGAGCTATGATTGCACCACTGTACTCCAGCCTGGGGAACAGAGTGAGACTCTTCCAAAAAAAATTAAAAAAACGCCTGGCACGGTGGCTCACGCCTGTAATCCCAGTACTTTGGGAAGCCAAGGCAGGCATATCATGAGGTTAAGAGATTCAAGACCATCCTGGTCAACCTGGTGAAACCCAGTCTCTACTAAAAATACAAAAATTAGCTGGGTGTGGTGGCACGTGCCTGTAGTCCCAGCTACTCGGGAAGGCTGAGGCAGGAGAATAGCTTGAACACAGGAGGTAGAGATTGCAGTGAGCCGAGATCGAGCCACTGCACTCCAGCCTGGCAACAGAGTAAAAACAAACCAAAAAAAAAAAAAAAAAAACCAACCTAGCTTATATTCTTACTGCCTATCCTTTCTCTCTCTCTCTCTTTTTTTCGGCCTATCCTTTCTCTTCTTCTTCTTCCTTACCCTGTCTTATGGGCTGATTGTTTGATTAATTGTACACATTATTTCTTGTCTTTCTGCTGTGAAACATGAGAATTTAGCTCACTGATATTATCGTTCCTCCCATTGTAACATATCTCACTATTTTAGTTCTCCTCTTGGTTACCACTGAAACTTTAAATAACATGCGATTCCTCTCTTCTTAGCTCCGCCCACTATTTCCTGTATCCTCTTATGTAAGATGAGGATAACTCCATAGGTCCAGCTGGGCCAGCAGGGCCTGCGCCTGGGCCATCAGAGAGCAAGCAACGCAGCATTCATCAAAGAGTTTGTGCTCTTAGGCTGGGCATGGTGGCTCACACCTATAATCCCAGCACTTTTGGAGGTGGAGGTGGGTGGATTCCTTGAGGTCAGGAGTTCAAGGCCAGCCTGGCTAATATAGTGAAACCCCATCTCTACTAAAAATAAAAAATGAGCCGGGCGTAGTGGTGCATACCCATAATCCCAGCCACGGGCTGAGGTAGGAGAATTGCTTGAACCCAGGAGGTGGAAGTTGCAGTGAGCCAAGATCACACCACTGCACTCCCACGTGGGTGACAGAGCAAAACTCTATCTCAAAAAAAAGGGGGACGAATACTAGGTAGCTCACAGAATCAATCAATTCACGAGGACTAGGTTCAGTGCACATGACAGAGACCTAAAGTGGCAATAGTTTAAACAAAATTAAAGTTTGTTTTTCTCTCTTGCAGGTAAAAATCCAGAGGTAAGTAATCCAGGCAGGTACATGGCTCTTCTCCATGAAGCCTGGTGCCCCAGCCCCTTCCTCACGGGCCAAGATGGAGCTCTAGTCAACACTTCTAAGGTCCAAGCACAGGATGGAGAAATAGAGATAGAAGGGGACAAGAGAGAATGCTAACAGGATGGAGAAATAGAGATAGAAGGGGACAAGAGAGAATGCTGAGTGTTTTCTCTGGATGATTCTGGGAAGCCATTCTACTTCTTACATCCCGTTGGCCAGACACAGTCACATGACCATTTCAAGCTGCTGTGCAGGCTGGGAAATAGAGGCTCTGCTAAAAATTCTAAAGAGGAGCCGGGCGCGGTGGCGCGTGCCTGTAGTCCCAGCTACTCGGGAGGCTGAGGTGGGAGGATCGCTTGAGCCCAGGAGTTCTGGGCTGTAGTGTGCTATGCCGATCGGGTGTCCGCACTAAGTTCGGCATCAATATGGTGACCTCCCGGGAGCGGGGGACCACCAGGTTGCCTAAGGAGGGGGTGAACCGGCCCAGGTCGGAAACGGAGCAGGTCAAAACTCCCGTGCTGATCAGTAGTGGGATCGCGCCTGTGAATAGCCACTGCACTCCAGCCTGAGCAACATAGCGAGACCCCGTCTCTAAAAAAAAAAAAAATTCTAAAGAGGAGAAGAATAGGTCCTAGAGGACAGTGGTCAGGTTCTGTCATATCCACTATGTTCATCTGGTGGATCTCATAACTCACGTGCATATATCTTCCCACATATTTGATATTTTTAAATTCTCCTACCCCATTGTAATGCAATCATTCTAATGTCACACAAAACCAAGGACACATCTCCTCAAAAGACACAACTAGAGTCACGCACAGTTACTGCAATAGCTCCTTTGGGAAACATCCTCTTTCTTCAATCTCATCTAAATATTTTGCAATCTGTGGACCAAACAGAAGACTTTTTTTTTTTTTTTTGAGACGGAGTCTTGCTCTGTCTGTTACCAGGCTGGACTGCAGTGACACAATGTCGGCTCATTGCAACCTCCATCTCCCAGGTTCAAGTGATTCCCCTGCCTCAGTCTCCTGAGTAACCATGCCTGGCTAATTTTTTGTATTTTAGTAGAGACAGGGTTTCACCATGGCCAGGATGGCCTCAATCTCCTGACCTCATGATCCACCCACCTCGGCCTCCCAAAGTGCTGAGATTACAGGCGTGAGCCACCGTACCTGCGCCCGGCCAGTCTTTTTTTTTTTTTTTTTTTTGAGACAGAGTCTCACTCTGCTGTCCAGGCTGGAGTGCAGTGGTGCAAAATCGGCTCACTGCAATCTCCACCTCCCAGGTTCAAGCAATTCTCCTGCCTCAGCCTCTTGAGGAGCTAAGATTACAGGTATGTGCCACCATGCCTGGGTAATTTTTTTGTATTTTTAGTAGCGACAGGGTTTCACCATGTTGGCCAGGCTGGTCTCGAGCTCCTGACCTCAGCTAATCTGCCCGCTTGGCCTCCCAAAGTGCTGGGATTACAGGCATGAGCCACCGTGCCCAGCCCCAAACAGTTTAATCAGACCCTGCTCACCCTGTATGGGATAATGAGAAAAGGAAGGGGAAGAGACAGAAAATCTTCTTAAATTTATTTTTAATTTTCATAATTTTTATTACAGATGGGGTCTCACCATGTTGCCCAGGCTGGTCTCAAACTCTTGGTCTCAAATGCTCCTCCAGCCTCAGCCTCCCAAAGTACTGGGACTACAGGTGTGAACAACTGCACCCAGTCTAGAAATTTTTTTTTTTTTTTTTTTTTGAGACGGAGTTTCATTCTTGTTGCCTAGGCTGGAGTGCAGTGGTGCAATCTCCATTCACTGCAACCTATGCCTCCCAGGTTCAAGCGATTCTCCTGCCTCAGCCTCATAAGTAGCTGGGACTACAGGCGTATGCCACCACACCTGGCTAATTTTTGTATTTTTTTTGAAATGAAGTTTCACTCTTGATGCCCAGGCTGGAGTGCAATGGTGCGATCTTGGCTCACTGCAACCTCCGCCTCCCAGGTTCAAGTGATTCTTTTGCCTCAGCCTCCCGAGTAGCTGGGATTACAGGCATACGCCACCACGCCCGGCTAATTTTGTATTTTTAGTAGAGACAGAGTTTCTCCATGTTGGTCAAGCTGATCTTGAACTTCCAACCTCAGGTGATCCACCCACCTCAGCCTCTTAAAGTGTTAGGATTACAGGCGTAAGCCACCGTGCCCGGCCTAATTTTTGTATTTTTAGTAGAGACAGGGTTTCACTATGTTGGTCAGGCTGGTCTCAAACTCCTGACCTTGTGATCTGCCCACCTTGGCCTCCCAAAGTGCTGGGATTACAGGCATGAGCCATCGCACCTGACTGGAAACTTTCATTTTATTTTATTTTATTTTACCTCCCTCTCCCTCCTAGAAACTTTTATTTTTTTAAAAACTCACATGTTTGAACCCACCCTACTATTCCAGATCTCCACAGGAATGAACAAAGGAATACAAATAATTTGAGATGGCCAGGCATGGTGGCTCACACCTGTAATCTTAGCACTTTGGGAGGTCGAGGCAGGTGGATCACCTGAGATCAGGAGTTTGAGACCAGCCTGGCCAATGTGGCGAAACCCCATCTCTACTAAAAATACAAAAATTAGCCTTGTGTAGTGGCGGGTACCTATAATCCCAGCTACCGGGGAGGCTGAGGCAGGAGAATCCCTTGAACCCAGGAGTGGGAGGTTGCAGTGAGCCGAGATCACACCACTTCACTCCAGCCTGGGTGAAAGAGCGAAACTCTGTCTCAAACAAACAAACAAAAACCCAAATAATTGGAGACTACCATTTTGGATTGTTTGTGCTTATCCTCTGTTCCAGCAGCATAAAGTTGTTCCCTCTTCAGGTTGTCCATGACCCCAAAACATCATTCATATTCATCATAACACGTATTAATGGATCCACTAAACTTGCATTCTTCTAAGGATGCAAGGGATCTAAGCATGAAAACAGCTACCAAGTAGGTCAGATGTGGTGGCTCCCACCTGTAATCCCAGCACTTTGGGACCCCAGCTCTATAAAAACAAAAACAAAATCAGCCAGTGCAGTAGTGTGCATCTATAGTCTCAGCTACTTGGGAGGCTGTGCTGGGAGGATTGCTTGAGCCTGAGAGGTTGAGGCTACAGTAAGCCAAGATCATGCCGCTGCACTCCAGCCTGGGCAACAGAGCCAGACCCTGTCTAAAAAAAAAAAAAAAAAAAAAGAAAGAAAGAAAAGAAATGAGGCAGGAGAGGCTGGGCATGGTGGCTCACACCTGCAATCCCAGCACTTTGGGAGGCCAAGGTGAGTGGATCACTTGAGGTCAGGAGTTCGGGACCAGCCTGGCCAACATGGTGAAACCCTGTCTCTACTAAAAATACAAAAATTAGCTGGGCGCGGTGGCAGGCACCTTCAATCCCAGCTACTTGGGAGGCTGAGGCAGGAGAATCACTTGAACCTGGGAGGCGGACGTTGCAGTGAGCCAAGATCTCACCACAGCGATCCAGTCTGGGCAACACAGCAAGACTGTCAAAAATAAAAAAAGAAAGAAAAAAAAGAAAATAGCTACCACCACTTTCTGGGGGTCCTCTATCTGCCTGGGACTGTGCTAAATGCTATGCATACCTGATCTCATGTACTTCTCATAAATACCCTGTAGGATGGGTGCCCTTATCCTCATTTTGCAGAACCAGGTCACAGGGCACCAAGAAATTGTTAAATGTGAAACCTGGCTTCTCTGTGCTTTCCTCACCAGATCATGCTGAAAAGAAAAAAGACCTGGCGGGACACAGTGGGTCACACCTATAATCCCAGCACTTTGGGAGGTCGAGGAGGGCAGATCACTTGAGGTCAGGAGTTTGAGACCAGCCTGGCTAACATGGTGAAACTCCGTCTCTACTAAAAATACAAAAATTAGTGGGGTGTGGTGATTCTTGCCTGTAATCCCAGCTACTCAAGAGGCTGAGGCAGGAGAATCACTTGAACATAGGAGGCAGAGGTTGCACTGAGCCGAGATCGCACCACTGCACTCCAGCCTGGGTGACAGAGTGAGACTCCATCTCAAAAAAAAAAAAAGAAAAGAAAAGAAAAAAAAGGCTTGGGTGAAGATTGTAGGCAAATGACATGTATTCTGTTGATCAATTGTTTTATTTTCATTTTTAATAATACAAAAATTAGTCAGACACGGTGACGGGCACCTGTAATCCCAGCTACTCAGGAGGCTGAATCACTTGAACCTGAGAGGTGGAGGTTGCAGTGATCCTGCCACTGCACTCCAGCCTGGGCAACAGAGCAAGACTCCATCTCAAAAAAAAAATTATTTTTAATAATAATTATTATTCAAGGCCTTGATCTTTCAAAGTTTTGGGATTATAGGCATGATACACCATGTTTGGCTCACACTGATTTATAATTAGTTCTGACCATGTTTCTCAACCCATAATGAGGAAAATGTATTCCCAAAGATGCTCAGTGAAATTGGGCTCAGTTAAATGCTAAGTCAGGAACCTAGGCTAATTTCCCACCCTGAACTGTAGTTTGGAACAAGTTGACCCGGATATACCTCAAATCTTGTTAGCTTTCCCATGTGTCTCTTTGACCTCTCATTACATGTCATTGCAACAGGCTTCTTACCTTGCCCAGTTTAGCTTTGTGGTAATTTTGCTCGCCATCGTTTATGGCAACCAAATGGCTTGTTAAAATGCCTCTCTGCCAAGGTAGAAGGATTGCCTGAGACCAGGAGTTCCAGAGCCAGCCTGGGCAACATAGTGAGAGCCTGTCTCTACCAAAAAAAAAAAAAAAAAAAAATATATATATATATATATATATATATATATATATTAGCCAGGGCTGGGCGTGGTGACTCACACCTGTAATCCCAGCCCTTTGGGAGGCCGAGGCGGGCGGATCATGAGGTCAAGAGATTGAGACCATCTTGGCAAACACGGTGAAACCCCGTCTCTACTAAAAATACCAAAATTAGCTGGGTGTGGGGGCACACGCCTGTAGACCCAGCTACTCAGGAGGCTGAGGCAGGAGAATCATGTGAGCCTGGGAGGTGGAGGTTGCAGTGAGCTGAGATTGCGCCACTGCACTCCAGCCTGGTGACAAAGCGAGACTCCGTCTGAAAAAAAAAAAAATTGCCGGGCAGGTGGCACACATCTGTAGTCCCAGCTATTCATAAGGCTTTGGCAGGAGAACTGCTTGAGCCAGGGAGGTTCAGGCTGCAGTGAGCTATGATCATGCCACTGAACTCCAGACTGGGCAATATAGCAAGACCCTCATTTTGAAAATAACTTTTTTAAATGCCTCACTGCCACAACGGCATTTAGAGACAAAAAAAATGAGTAACCAGGGAGGATATATATGCATATATGTATGACTCTGGGGGGGTGTGTGTGTGTATGTATGTATACATATACCTATCTCTCTCTATATATATAATCACATGTTGCCTCAGCACATCTGGTCTTTCCACATCGTTCAAATACACAGGACTGACAAATTTCCACCAGTGAAAATGTCTACAAGCCTATGAATAAATTTAGCTGATCTCCAAGCCTGTTTACACATTACCAGATTGATTCTGTGTTTTCTGGCAAATGTTCCACTGAAGACTCTACTCTTTAAAATGTTTAAATTATTTGCCTAAATACTGCATAAAGACATTTTAATCCTATTTTTTATCAAGGGGATAGCTTGAAAAACAATGATAATTCTGCAGCATGTGCACTGCAGGGCTCAAGGATAGCATCCAATGTGCACTGAAAGGAAAAAAATAGCTTTCAAAAAAAGGAAGTGAGAGCTTTTTAATGTCAATGACAAATGTGGCAAAATATAATGCTGCAAAAATAAGGGAAACTAAAGGTTTTTGATTTTTTTGAGACAGGGTCTCGCTCTGTTGTCCAGACTGGAGTGCAGTGGTGTGATAATACCTCACTGCAGCCTTGAACTCCTGGACTCAAGCATCCTCCCACCTCAGCCTCTCAAGTAGCTGGGACCACAGGCGAGCACCACCATGCCTGGCCAGTTTTTTCCATTTTTTGTAGACAGGATTTCACTATGTTGCCCAGTCTGGTCTTGAACTCCTGGGCTCAAAGGATGCACCCGCCTCGGCCTCCCAAATGCTATGATTACAGGCATGGGCCACTGCAACCAGCCTACTTTATTTATTTATTTATTTTAAAAATGCTAATCCCAGCACTTTGGGAGGCCAAGGCGGGTGGCTCACCTGAGGTCAGGAGTTTGAGACAAGCCTGGTCAACATGGTGAAACCTCGTGTCTACTAAAAATACAAAAAATTAGCTGGGCATGGTGGCAGGAGCCTGTAATTCCAGCTACTAAGGAGGCTGAGCCTGGGGAAATCACTTGAACCCGGGAGGCAGAGGTTGCAGTAAGCCGAGATCGCCCCATTGCACTTCAGCCTGGGCAACAAAAGCGAAACTTCATCTCAAAAAAAAAAAAAAAGATTTAGCACTGCAACCATTTTTAACTGTGTAGTCCAGCGGCGTTAAATACATTCACTTTGTCTGCAACCATAGCTACCGTTCACCGCCTCCCTTTGTCTTCATTTTCAGGCTCACCAGTAGGGGGCGGACGGAGACAGTGCATGAGCCTCGACCCTCACGCCCTCTTGCCCGCGCATGCGCGCGTTACCTGCCCCAAAAGGTGGCGGGGGCGGGCCCAGGGGCGGGGCCTGTGGGCTGCGCAGGCGCATGGCTGGCTTTGTGACGTAAGGCCGCGCGGCCCGGCTGGGACCAGGCGGCAGCTCGCGGAGGAGCTTCACCTAACGTGACGCGAGGAGTTCGCTCCCCCGCGGCCCGCCCGCCCGCCGGCCTAGCCGCCGCCTCCCTCGCTCCCTGAGCGCGCCAGGCGAGGGCCAGCGGCTGCGGGGACGCGGAGCGGAGAGGGCGGGCAGGCGGGCGGGCGGGCTGTGGGAGCGCCGGTCTCTATATGGCGGCGGCTCTGTCGGGCCTGGCTGTCCGGCTTTCGCGCTCGGCCGCCGCCCGCTCCTATGGGGTCTTCTGCAAGGGGCTGACTCGCACGCTGCTCATCTTCTTCGACCTGGCCTGGCGGCTGCGAATCAACTTCCCCTACCTCTACATCGTGGCTTCCATGATGCTCAACGTCCGCCTGCAGGTGGGTGATTCGTGCCCGCTCGGCCCCCGGCCCTCCCCGAGCGCCCCCCTCGCCAGCGGGATGCAGAAGCTACGGCAGCTGCCACTGCCTGGAAGCTGAGTGTATGCCAAGCACCGTGCATTTTCCCGTGCGACCCCACTTTGGGGTGACCCACCGAGGTGGTGTCGTTGTCCCCCGTTCTGCAAACGCGGTACTGGGGGGTCAGGTGAAGCGACTTGCTTTGGGCAAGGTCCCGCAGCTCGGGAGGTGGGGTCCGAGATTGCATAGGCTGGAAAAGTCTTGAAGAGGACTTTTACTAAATGTTGGGTGAATTCTTGGGTGAATTTTCTAGTTCCCAAACTTTGCAACCCCCTACTCTTTTTTTTTTTAATTGTAAAGACAAGGGGGTCTCCGCCAGGCGTGGCTCATGCCTGTAATTCCAGCACTTTGGGAGCCCGAGGCGGGCGGATCACCTGAGGTCAGGAGTTCGAGACCAGCCTGACCAACACAGAGAAGCCCTGTCTCTACTTAAAATATAAAATTAGCGGAGTGTGGTGGGACACGCCTGTAATCCCAACTACTCGGGAGGCTGAGGCGGGGGAATTGCTTGAACCCGGGAAATAGAGGTCGCAGTGCGCCGAGATCCGTCTTTGCACTCCAGCCTGGTCAACAAGAGCGAAACTCCGTCTCAAAAAAAAAACAAAAACAGGGGTCTCGCTGTGTTGCCCAGGCTGGTTTTGAACTCCTGGCCTTAAGCGATCCTTCCGTCTCGGCCTCCCAGTGCTGGGATACAGGCATGAGTCACTGCACCTGGCCTGCAAAGATGTTTTATGTTATCCTTGAAGCTTAAAATGGACTGGAAGTTAACGGTGTTTTGATAAACGTACCTTATTTATTTTGGCCAGCGGTAGAGAACTGAGGTGTGAGAGTGAAGACGAGGGAAAATAAGGTGGAAGGGTGGAAGCACAAAACGTTTCGGAAGCCTGGAACCATTGAGCTGAACATAGACCACGCTCCCACTCCAGCACCCTGGAGACTGCCTTTTCTACAAAAGATTGATATTTCGGGGGTTTTTTTGTTTGTTTGTTTGGAGACAGAGTCTTTGTTGCCCAGGGTGGAGTGTAGTGGCTCAATCTTGACTCATTGCAACCTCCGCCTCCTGAGTTCAAGCCATTAGCCTGACCCAGCCTCCTGAGTAGCAGTGACTGCCACCATGCCAGCTAATTTTTGTGTTTTTAGTACAGTCGGGGTTTCACCATGTTGGCCAGGCTGGTTCTCAAACTCCTGACCTCAAGTGATCTGCCCACTTGGCCTCCCCAAGTGCTGGGAGTACAGGCGTGAACCATGGTGCCCATCCAAGAGACTGATACTTCTACAAACGTTGAATTTCAGTTGCCTTTTTCTTTCTTTTTGGTAGAGATAGGGTCTCACTATGTTGCCTAGGGTGGTCTTGAACTTCTGGCCTCAAGCGATCTCCCTGCTTTACCCTCCCAAAGCACTAGGATTGCAGGCAGAACCCAGTGAACTGGGCTTCAGATGCCTTTGACCGCTTTTCCTTCAGTGGAAGGAAAAGTGGTCAATTCAAGGATTCTTTCTCAAGGAAAGGTGGCCAGGTACTGAGCCCCTCTTGCATTCTGTTTGCATACCTCTGTGATGGAGGAAGGACCCTCCCTTGGGGACAATTGGAGGGTACTTGGGTTTCTCCCTGGTGTGCAGAATGAACCAGTCTGAGCAGTAGTACCAGCCAGTTATGAGACATGGCAGGTGCCTTCCCTCTCTAAAGTTGGTTTGGTCGTATCAAAGTATGATTGTCTCAGTAGCGAGTCTTCAGGTGTTTAGTGCCTGACACAGGTGTTGGCAGTTAACATGAAACCCACCTCGGCTCTTGATCAAAATTGAATTAAGGTGGCCAGGTGCAGTGGCTCACACCTGTAATCCCAACTCTTGGGGAGGCCAAGGCGGGTGGGTCACTTGAGCTCAGGAGTTTGAGACCAGCCTGGCCAACATGGTGAAACCCTGTCTCTACTAAAATATAAAAAATTAGCTGGGCGTGGTGGCCAGGCAGTGGTGGTATGCGGCTGTAGTCCCAGCTAGTTGGGGGGCTGAGGTGGGAGGATCGCTTGAGCCTGGGTGGCAGAGGTTGCAGTGAGCCAAGATTGTGCCACAGCACTGCACTCCAGCCTGGGTGACAGTGAGATTCTGTCTTTAAAAAAAAAAAAAAAAAAAGATGTGTTGAGATGAACTGGCCTCTTTATTTTGAGGTCCAAATTGAGATACTTTCATGTGAGCAAGGGCTTGTGGCATCCTGAAGTGGTACCCGACTAGAGGGGTCACAGCCTCCACCAGGTGGTTTGAATTGTGTGAAGGGTACTGCTGGGTCAGGTCGGGGTACTGGTAAACCAGAAAGCCTGGGCCTTCCCCAGTCACCACCTTCGGGAATAGGGGCCCAGTGTTTGCTGATCTAGTCAGTGCCAAGAGAAATCAAAAATCAAGTTTTTTTTTTTAAATTTTTTGAGACGGAGTCTCGCTCTGTCGCCCAGGCTAGAGTACAATGGTGTGATCTCAGCTCACTGCAACCTCCGCCTCCTGGGTTCAAGCGATTCTCCTGCCTCAGCCTCCAAAGTGGTGGGGATTACAGGCATAGGCCACCATGCCCAGCTAATTTTTCCATTTGTAGTAAAGATGGGGTTTCACCATATTGGTCAGGCTGGTCTCAAACTCCTGACCTCGTGATCTGCCCACCTCGGCCTCCCAAAATGCTGGGATTACAGGTGTGAACCACCGTGCCCGGCCTTGGAAAGTTTATTTAAATACAAATTTCTTATTTCTTTTTTTTTTTTTTTTTTTAAAGATGGGGTTTCACCATCATGGCCAGGCTGGTCTTGAACTCCTGAGCTCAGGTGATCCACCCACCTCGGCCTCCCGAAGTGCTAGGATTACAGGCGTGAGCCACTGCTCCCGGCCTAAATACAAATTTCATAACAAGGATCTGAACTGTAATGATTGAGAGTAAGTGCGTTTTGGTGGAAGGAAATTGGCTGTGTAAAAAGTGATGTGGGCAGTGGAGGAGAGCTAGATGCTCCAATTCCAAAAGCCAATAATGGGGTGACTTGATGGGCTTGGTATCAAGGGGTAGTCCAGGTACTGCACAGCTTTTGAGAATCCGGGAGCTGAAAGTAGGCTCACAGTTCTGGGGCAGGTGGTGGTTGGGGTTTGTGCACAGACAAGGTAGTCACTAGGACTTGGGGAAGGGCTTTCTAAGAATTGTGTGGGCCAGCGCAGGGCCCAGTAGCTCACACCTGTAATCCCAGCACTTTGGGAGGCTGAGGTGGGTGAATCGCCAGAGGTCAGGAGTTTGAAACCAGCCTGGCCAACATGGTGAAACCCTGTCTCTACTAAAATACAAAAATAAGCCGGGCATGGTGGTGCATGCCTATAGTCTAGCTACTTGGGAGGCTAAGGCAGGAGAATTGCTTGAAGCTGGGAGATGGAGGTTGCAGTGAGCTGAGTTTGTGCCACTGCACTCCAGCCTGGGCAACAAGCAAGGCTGTCTCCAAAAAAATAAAATAAATAAATAAAATAAAATAAAAGTAATTGTGTGGGCTTGGCACAGTGACTCACCCCTGTAAGTCCAGCACTTTGGGAGTCTGAGGTGGGAGGATCGCTTGAATTCAGGAGTTCGAGACAAGCCTGGGCAACATGGCAAAATCTCATCTCTACAAAAAAATACAAAAATTAGCTGGGCGTGGTGGTGCATGTATATAGTTCTAGCTACTTGGGAGGCTGAGGTGGATAACTTGAGCCCAGAAGGTCGAGGAGGCAGTGAACTATAATTGTGCCACTGCACTCCAGGATGGGCAACAGAGCAAGACCCTGTCTCTAAAAAAAGAAAAATGTGTGAAGATTTTACGCTTGGGCTTGACCAAGTGCAACAAGCAGCCATTTGATATCCTGGCAATGGGGAATGGGGTGTCTTTCTTCTTTACTGTGGTACTTACCTCTGCTACTTTAAACTCCCCTGCAAGTTTCAGAGTTTTTGTTCATTTGTGAAAAACCACTAACTTACCTGATTAGAAGGTTTAATTTTTGTGGCTTTCTGGTAAAGGGAGTGCAACAGGAAGTAGACTCTGAAGGAATAAGGGGGGACAGCCCCATGCCTCTTTTTTTTTTTTTTTTTAATGAGGCGGATTCTCGCTCTGTCTCCCAGGCTGGAGTGCAGTGGCACGATCTTGGCTCACTGCAACCTCTGCCTCCCAGGTTCAAGCGATTGTTCTGCCTCAGCCTCCTAAGTAGCTGGGATTACAGGCGCCTGCCACCACTCCTGGCTAATTTTTTGTATTTTTAATGGAGACGGGGTTTCCTGGTGTTAGCCAGGATGGTCTTGATCTCCTGACCTCGTGATCCACCTGCCTCAGCCTTCCACCTCGCCTGCCCCCCCAACTTTTTTTAAAGAACATGCTGTATCATCGCTTGAGGCCAGGAACTTGAGAAGCCTGGGCAACATAGTAAGACCCCATGACTGACTATAAAACATTAAAAATTAGCTGGATGTAGTGGTGCACACTTGTAGTCCCAGCTGCTTGGGAGGCTGAGGTGGGAGGATCACCTGTGCCTGGGAGTTGAAGGCTGCGGTGAGCTATGATCGCACTACTGCTCTCTAGTCTGGGTGATAGTGAGAAAAAAGAAAAAGCCGTGCCCATCCTTTTCATTTGCAGGAGTGTTAGAATCTGTTTCATGAGTAATGAGGCACAAAGAACTCCCATTTTCCAAATTTATTTAGGGAGCCCCTCCCGGATAGATCTCTGGTTTGTAGGGCAGTGAGGCGTTTTAAGGAGGCTAATACCTCTTTAAGATAAAAGATGATTAAATGAGAAAATGATGCAGAAGGGCTTTGTACACTGCGAATAGTTGTGATTTTAAAATACTGTTTGCAAGCCTTAGTCTCCTAGAGTTGTTAGCATCCTTATTTATACAGAACCTGAAATACAAGGCAGTTAAACAGTGAGAATCAATACCGAATACTAAATTTAGTAAAAGCAAGATTAAAAATGGTACTGTGAATCTTCTATAATTTAACCAGTCATGCCTACACTTTTCAGTTATATGGCCTGTGGGAAAATGCTAGTCCTAGATCCTAGATCACCTAGACTTTTTTCCTTTTTTTTTTTCTTTTTGTTTTCTTTCTTTTCTTTTTCTTTGAGGAAGTATCCTCCTCTGTCATCCAGGCTGGAGTACAATGGTGTGACCATAGTTCACTACAACCTCCAACTCCTGAACTCAAGCAATCCTCCCAACTCAGGCTTCTGAGTAGCTGGAGCTACAGGCGTGTGCCACCTTGCCTGGTTAATTTTTTCACTTTTTGTGTAGATGGGGTCTCACTATGTTGCCCAGGCTGGTCTTGAACTCCTAGCCTCAACTGATCCTCCTGCCTCAGCCTCCTAAAGAACTAAGATGACAAGTGTGAGCCATCATACCTGGCCCTCCTTAGTCTTTTAACTTTTTTTTTTGTTTGTTTCAGCTCCTCCAAAGCAGAATTTAACTTTATTTCTTTTTTTTTTTTTCTTCCTTAGTCTTTTTTTTGTCTTGTATATCTTTTTATGTCGGACTTTTGGGTTGCTTTCACTCTTTGGCTATTGTGAATGTTACCGTGAACATTTGCATGTAAGCTTTGTGTGGACATAGGTATTTCTCTTGGATGTATACCTAGGAGCAGAATTGCTGGATCACATGTAACTCATCTTTAACCATTTCAAAAAGATGACTCTTAATGCACTGTACAGGTGTGGGTAGAAGCAGCTACCCAGGTGAGAAATGATGGTGGTTTTCAGGACAGTGACCATAGAGGTGGTGGCATCGTGGATGTGTTCCTGAATTTTGGGCTTTGCATCAACAAGCCCTGCCTTGCTAAAAGGACGAGGTGGTGTGTGAGAGACAGATCCATTTGCTCTTTTTCCATAAACTGTCCATGTTCTTTGCCTACTTTTCTGTTGGGGTATTGGTTATCTTCTTAGCTTCTTGATGGTTTTTTTTTTTTTTTTGAGATACAGTCTCACTCTGTTGCCCAGGCTGGAGTGCAGTGGCGCAATTTTGGCTCACTGCAACCTCTGCCTCCCAGGTTCAAGCAATTCTTCTGTCTCAGTCTCCCGAGTAGCTGAGACTATAGGCGCATGCCACCACACATGGCTAATTTTTGTATTTTTAATAGAGATGGGATTTCATCATATTGGCCAGGCTGGTTTCAAACTCCTGACCTTGTGATCTGCCAGCCTTGGCCTCCCAAAATGCTAGGATTACAGGTGTTAGCCACAGCTGCTGGCCTTGATGGGTTTTATCTGTTAGATAAGAGTTGTCTGTGGTAAGGGTTGACTTTTTTTTTTTTTTGAGATGGAGTTTCGCTCTTGTTGCCCAGGCTGAAGTGCAGTGGCATGATCTCAGCAGCTGGGATGCCCTTGGGATGCTAGTCAGAGGAGATGCTGGCTGCTTCTCATACATCGGATCCTCACAGAATCCTGGGAGGGTCTGGGTGCAGTGGCTCACACCTATAATCCCAGCACTTTGGGAGGCTGAGTCGGACAGATCACCTGAGGTCAGGAGTTCAAGACCAGCCTGATCAACATGGTGAAACCCTATCTCTACTAAAAATTAGCTGGACATGGTGGTGCATGCCTGTAATCCCAGCCACTCAGGAGGCTGAGGTGGGAGAGTTGCTTACACCCAGGAGGTGGAGGTTGCAATGAGCCAAGATCCTGCCACTGCACTCCAGCCTGGGTGACAGTCTCTAAGACTCATTCTCCCTGCGGAAAGTCAGCTGCCTGGCTCTGAGCTGGCACCCCACCTCTGCTCACCTTCCTCTCCTTGTGATTGCACCTGTGAGCATCCAGAGGGCTGGGAAGGGGAAACGGCAGTGGCTAGAGAGGGGGGCACAGCTGGTTTTATAGAGGCAGGTGTGATTTATATTTTGTGGAGATGGGGTCTTACTATGTTACCTAGACTGGTCTCAAACTCCTAGGCTCAAACAATCCTTCCACACAGGTGTGTATACCACACCCAGCTTATTTTTTTATTTTTTATAGCGATGGGGGTCTTGCTGTATTGCACAGGCTAGTCTCCAACTCCTAGGCTGAAGTGATCTTCCCACCTTGGCCTCCCAAAGTGCTGGGATTATAGGTGTGAGCCACCGCACCTGGCCATTAGGTGTGATTTAGATGTACCGAGTGGCGAGTAGCAAGAACTGAGTGATGTTGGTGTGTTCCTTGTGATCATGATTCAGCTGAATTTAGAAGCAATAGGGTCATTCCTGTTTCTCTCTAGGCTGTGTGGAAATCTGGGGGGTTGGTTTCTGCTACCTCCAGTCTGATCATTTGGGGCATAAGCACAGTGAGTTAAGGAATGCTAGTGTTCACACCTGAGGGCGGTGGAGCCAGCCCATCTGGGAGCACGTGTGAGCTTTCTTTGCTCACAGGATCCCCTCATGGCCCACTGTGGCCCTGCTGGTTTTAGCTGTGTCTTCTCCTCTTTGGGACTAGCCTTGCCAGCTCTCTTTCAGAAACATTGAGGCCAAGATATTTTTAGTTTACAAAGCAACAGCACTCTGGCACCGTCATGCCCTGGAGGCCAGGAATAGCTCAGGTTAGGGAAGGTGAAGGTACAAGCACCCACAAGGGCAGCAGCTAAGTGGGTCAGGCCGTTGTGGTCCAGCAGATTGGCTGCCCGGACAGGCAGGGATCTGCAGGGAAGGTGACTGCTCCTGCTGCAGTGAGGATCGGGTATACCTGGACAACCTTGTTTCCCTGGCACAGCACCCCTCTGACCTCCCGGGCTTGGTGTTCAGCCTTTGTCGTCTTTGGTGGGAGGGAGAGGAAGGTATAGGCTCCAGGATTTACCCACTGGAACCTGGGCTGCAGTTCATTTTTCCTGAATCATGCTTTCTTGAAGTTCAAAATAAGACTCCTCTCAGCTTTGGTGGCTAACTTTGTTTGCAATAACATCATTTAC
The DNA here is from genome assembly GCA_036589455.1 of Ateles fusciceps. Lineage (NCBI taxonomy): Eukaryota > Metazoa > Chordata > Mammalia > Primates > Atelidae > Ateles > Ateles fusciceps. Next base: position 268,405 of record JAZHEH010000734.1, on the reverse strand, counting down.
ACTGTTTTTTAAATTTTGTAGATTTAACATGGGTTTGGGCATGAGGAGGCCAGAAAGAGTTGATTTTGTATACACTTAGGCATACTTTATCTGCTATAATATATCTCTAGCATATTGAGAATAAACTGAAAAAACGACTCAAATGACTTAAATATGTCTAGAAATTATTTAGAAGTTATTTGTGACCCTCAGAATACAGGTAATATGTGTAACAGTCTCATAAAGTCTTTTTGTGGCCGAATGCGGTGGCTCACACCTGTAATCACAGCACTTTTGGAGACCAAGGCGAGCAGATCACCTGAGGTCGGGAGTTTGAGAGCAGCCTGGCTAACATGGCAAAACCTCATCTCTACTAAAAATACAAAAATTAGCCGGGCATGGTAGCTGGCGCCTGTAGTCCCAGCTACTTGGCAAGCTGAGGCGGGAGAATTGCTTGAACCTGGGAGGCAGAGGTTGCAGTGAGCCAAGATTGTGCCACTGTACTCCAGCCTGGGTGACAGAGTGAGACTCTGTCTCAAAACAAAATAACTAACCAACCCATTGAAGTCTTTTTGATAAGAGAATTACATAGTTTATTACTGAATTTACTGAAGTACTAGAGGAACTTCAGGGAACAATGTGTTCTATCATGATTGAATGTATCATTACCTTTTCATTAAATGAATGATTTTTTTTCTTAATATTTCTGAATCATAGTGATTATTCATGGTACCTTATACTGTGTTAGTTTGCTAAGGAAAATGAAAGAAAATCAAAATGGTACCTTATTTAAAGTACTTTAACACAATACTAGAAATGCTTCACTTCTGAACAATGCTAAATCCTTGTACAAGGACTTACTAAAATTGGTTAGAAACTAATTCTTCTGAGTGCTGTCCCATATTATATGACCTGTTTTTCTTAAGAATTGAAATACCAGCTGAGTGCAGTGGCTCACACCTGTAATCCCGGCACTTTGGGAGGCTGAGGCAGGTGGATCACCTGAGGTCTAGACCAGCCTGCCCAACATGGTGAAACCCCATCTCTACTAAAAATACAAAATTAATGGGCTGGCAAGGGTACTCCCAAAGGGGAGAAGACATAGCTAAAACTAGCAGTGCTATGGTGCATACACCTGTGGTCTCAGCTACCTGGGAGGCTGAAACAGGAGAATTACTTGAGCCGGAGAAGCAGAGGCTGCAATGAGCCGAGATCTTGCCACTGCACTCTAGCCTGGGCGAGATAGAGTGAGACTCCGTCTCAAAAAAAAAAAAAAAAGAATTAAAATACCTATTTCAATATATATTGAAATATATTGGCTGGGCGCAGTGGCTCACGCCTGTAATCCCAGCACTTTGGTAGGCCGAGGCGGGTGGATCATGGTCAAGAGATCGAGACCATCCTGGTCAACATAGTGAAACCCTGTCTCTACTAAAAATACAAAAAAAAATTAGCTGGGCATGGTGTTGCGCGCCTGTAGTCCCAGCTACTCGGGAGGCTGAGGTAGGAGAATTGCTTGAACCCAGAAGGCAGAGATTGCAGTGAGCTGAGATTGTGCCATTGCACTCCAGCTTGGGTAACAAGAGCGAAACTCCATCTCAAAAAAGAAAAAAAAAAAGAAATATATTTAGGAATGCTTCCATTTAAGGATAATGCTCATTCTTAGCACATTTCATCAGCAAAATAAATGTAAGGTTTGAAAGAATATGACCATGGTGGCTCACTCCTGTAATTCCAGTACTTTGGGAGGCTGAGGTGGGTGGATCGCTTGAGCCCAGGAGTTCAAGACCAGCCTGGAATATGGCAAAACATTGTCTCTACAAAAAGTTAACTGGGTGTGGTAGCACATGCCTGTGGTCCCAGCTATTTGGGAGGCCGCTAAGGTGAGGGGGATGACCCAAGCCTGGGGAGGTTGAGCTGCAGTGAGCTGTGATTGTGCCATTAAACCCCAGCTTTTTTTTTTCTTTTTGAGACAAAATCTTGCTCGTCACCCATGCTGGAGTACAGTGGTGCTATCTCGACTCACTGCAGCCTCTGCCTCCTGGGCTCAAGCGTTTCTCATGTCTCGGCCTCCTAACAGCTGGGATTATAGACATGCCACCATGCCAGGCTAATTTTTGTATTTTTAGTAGAAATGGGGTTTTGCTGTATTGGCCAGGCTGGTCTAACTCCTGGCCTCAAGAGATCTGCCCACCTTGGCCTCCCAAAGTGCTGGGATTACAGGCATGAGCCACCGCACCCAGCTGGCTTGTATTCTTTTATATGGTTCATATATATACAGTTTTTCTTTTCTTTTGTTTTTTCAAGTCGGAGTCTTCCTCTGTTGCCCAGGCTGGAATATAGTGGTGTGATCACAGCTTACTGCAGCCTTGAACTCCCAGGCTTAAGCAGTCCTCCTCCACCTCAGCCTCTCAAGTGACTGAGACTACAGGTGTACACCACCAGACCCGGCTAACCTTTTAAATTTTTTTTGTTTTTTAGACAGTCTCTCGGTCTGTTGCCCAGGCTGGAGTGCAGTGGTGCTATCTCCACTCACTGCAACCTCCACCTCCCAGGTTCAAATGATTCTCCTGCCTCAGCCTCCTGAGTAGGTGGGACCACAGGTGCACACCACCACGCCCGCAAATTTTTTTATTTTTAGTAGAGACGGAGTTTCACCATGTTGGCCAAACTGGTCTCCTGTCCTCAAGTGATACACCCGCCTTGGCCTCCCAAAATGCTGGGATTACCAGTGTGAGCCACTGCTCCCGGCCACTCTTTTAAATTTTTTTGTAGAGACAAGGTCTTGGTGTGTTGCCCAGGCTTGTTTCAAACCCCTGGGCTCAAGCCATCCTCCTACCTCTGCCTCCCAAAGTGTTGGGATTACAGGTGTGAACCCACTACACCTGGTCTGGTTCAAATATATTTTAATCAGTTATATAGAATAATGGTCACAATTCTATCAGCAAAAATTTTTGAGCATGTCCCACAAGATATATGTAAGTATTCGTAAAGTATATATTTTGCTCTTTCAGAATATGGTATATATTATAAAACATAGAAAAAATTAAAAGGAAGAAGAATGAAATAGACCAAGACTTTCTAATATTTTCTCCCATATTAACAATGGCTAGGTTGGTGTGGTGGCTTACGCCTGTAGACCCAACACTTTGGGAGGTTGAGGCGGGCAGATCACCTGAGGTTAGGAAGTCAAGACCAGACTGGACAATATGGCGAAACCCCATCTCTACTAAAAATACAAAAATTAAAATTAGCCAGGCATGGTGGTGCATGCCTGTAATCCCAGCTACTCAAGAGGCTGAGGCAGGAGAATTGCTTGAACCCAGGAGGCAGAGGTTACAGTGAGCCAAGATTGCACCGCTACAGTCCAGCCTGGGTGACACAGTGAGACTCCATCTCAAAAAATAAAAACCAGGCAGGGCACGGTGGCTCACGCCTGTAATCCTAGCACTTGGGGAGGCCGAGGCGGTTAGATTGTCTGAGCTCAGGAGTTCAAGACCAGTCTGGGCAACACGGTGAAATCCTGTCTCTATTAAAATACAAAAAATTAGCCATGCATGGTGGTGTGCTCCTGTAGTCCCAGCTACTCGGGAGGCTGAGGTAGGAGAATTGTCGAACCCAGGAGGTGGAGGTTGCAGTGAGCCGTGATCGGGGCCGCTGCACTCCAGCCTGAGCACCAGAGCCAGACTCCTTCTCTTTAAAAACAAAAAAACAAAAAAAAATCTACTGGACTAGAATATTATGTGAAGTTTTTCAGAGTTTCCCTATAGCTAACTATTTTGCACAAGCAGTACATCTGACCACTCTCTTTTGCTTGAAACATTCAACTCAGCTGGCTTCTCGGACACTGAATTTTCCTGATGTACTTGGGGTCTTTTCCTTGGTGTCTGTGGCAGGCCCGCCCCATCTGGTCTGTCTGTCTTGGTGTTCCTGGCCTTCTGTAGCACCTTCTGTCTTTGTCTCTTACGTCTTGTCCCAGAGCCATCATTTTATCTACCTCTCAGAAGCTGGCAACTTCTGGATCTAGGTCCCCAGCTCTGATACCCCTTTTGAGCTAAGACTTTTATTAATCAACTGCTTGCCAAAGTTGCACAGTCAAACTCTGTGTGTCCCAATCTGTACTTCCCTTCCCTCTGGACCTGCTGCTCCTCCCATTTACAGTTAATGACACTTTCATCACCCAAAATTGAAAGTCAGAAGAAGCCTGTGAGTCTTCTCACCACCTTCTGCATTGAGTTAGTCACCAACTTTATTATAATTTTTTATTTTTATTTTTATTTTTTGAGACAGAGTCTCACTCCGTCACCAGGCACCAGGCTGGAATGTAGTGGTGCGATCTCAGCTCACTGCAACCTCCGCCTCCTGGGTTCAAGCAGTTCTGCCTCAGCCTCCCCAGTAGCTGGGACTACAGGCGCGCGCCACCATGCCCAGCTAATTTTTTTGTATTTTTAGTAGAGACGGGGTTTCACCATGTTGGCCAGGATGGTCTCAATCTCTTGACCTCGTGATCCGCCCGCCTCGACCTCCCAAAGTGCTGGGATTACAGGCGTGAGCCACAGCACCCGGCCTATTATTTTATTTTTATTTTTGACAGAGTCTCGCTCTGTCACCCAGGCTAGAGTGCAATGGCATGATCTCGGGTCACTGCAATCTCCACCTCCAGGGCTCAGGCTGTTCTCCTGCCAAGTAGCTGGGACTACAGGTGCGTGCCACCATGTCCAGCTAATTTTTGTATTTTTAGTAGAGATGGGGTTTTACCATGTTGGTTAGGCTGGTCTCAAACTCCTGACTTCAGGTGATCCACCCACCTAGGCCTCCCAAAGTGCTAGGATTACCGGTGTGAGCCACTGTGCCCGGCCAGTCGCCAACTTTAAAAAAATGCTTTAGCTGGGCATAGTGGTTCACACCTGTAATCCCAGCTACTTGGGAGGCTGAAGCAGAAGGATCACTTAAGAGGCCAGGAGTTTGAGACCACTCTGGGCAACATGGGGAGACCCCGTCTCTACAAGAAAAAAATACTCGTTCGTCAAGTTACCCACTTGGATCTCTTTGAAGTGTCCTTTCCTTTCTTTCCTGCTCTAGAGCTTTTTAATAAACTTCTGTTCCTGCTCTGGAAAAAAAAAATTAGCCAGGTGTGGTGGTGCCTGCCTGTCGTCCAAGTGACACAGGAGGCTGAATCAGGAGGTTGCTTGAACCCAGAAGTTCGAGGCTGCAGTGAGCTGTGATCACACCAGTGTCCTCCAGGCTGGGTGGCAGAGTGAGACCTCATCTCAAAAACAACAACATGAAACTTCATTCTGCCCATTCTTATGATTGCAGCCTTCTTTCTTTCTTTTTCCTGCTCTATTGGAATAGCCTCCTAACTGGTATGTGTCTATTCTGAACCATTTCCAGTCTGCCCGTGAGGGTGCAGCCAGAATAATTCATCTGAAATACAAATCCAGACATCCTGTCCTTGCTGAGGCTTCCTGGCCGGCTCCCATCCTTGGCTCCCCATGACACATCCCAGGGCCTCTTTCTCTCAACTCCCTGCTTTCTCCTTCAGCTTCCAATAATAATTGCACCCTCCATTTTCTTCCCAGTGTACTCTTAAAATTTACAAGAATTTTTTTTTTTTTTTGACGGAGTCTTGCTCTTTCTGTCGCCTAGGCTGGAGTGCAGTGGTGGGATCTCGGCTCACTGCAACCTCTGCCTCCCGGGTTCAAGCGATTCTCCTGCTTCAGCCTACCTACTAGCTGGGATTACAGGTGCCCGCCACCACGGCTGACTAATTTTTGTATTTTTAGTAAAGGTGGGGTTTCACCATGTTGGCCAGGCTGGTCCAACTCCTAACCTCAAGTGGTCCGTCCACCTCAGCCTCCCAAAGTGCTGGGATTACAGGCATGAGCCACCATGCCTGGCCAAAATTTACAACAAATCTTAATGCGGTTATACATCCATGTGGCATCAAGAGTCTCCTAGTTCCATAAGATTAGAGAAACAGCGGTTTCCTACCTCGCCGTTTCTCCGTCCCCATCAGCCACTTTCAGCTGTAACTGATCCTCTCATTGTTGATGCTTTTTTATTTTTTTTATTTTTTTTGAAACAGACAGAGTCAGACTCTGTTGCCCAGGTTGGAGGGCAGTGACTCAATGTCAGCTCACTGCAACCTCTGCCTCCCAGGCTCAAGCGATCCTCCCACATCAGCCTCCTAAGTATCTGGGACTATAGCTGCTGAGATTATGGGTGTGAACCACCAGCCTGGCTGAGGGTGTGGTTGTTTTTTATGTAAACACATCAGGTGTTAAAATTACATTTAACTCGTCAATTAATGAGAGAACTAATATAAGGTTATAAACAGTTTAAAGGAAAATTCAGATAATACTCAAAAGTGAATTTACAGATAGATGCAAAGCTGGTCAGTATCCATAGGGCAGTAATCTATTGAATTTCATGAGATTAATTTAATTAGTCTAATTAAAATTGTCTAATTAGCTTAATTAAACTATTTTCTTTGGACAGGAACTTGTTTGCTTTACTCTTGAGGTTTTTGGCAAATGACAGAGTTGTAAAGCAGCTCAGAGACAATGAAGGTGCTGGCCCCTATAAAATTACATAACCCGAAGGATGCACTAGGTAGCATGCCCCGTCATCTTATTTTTTGTTCATTTCAAAGCTTTTCGATTTTTTTTTTTTTTTTTTTTTTTTTTTTTTGAGATGGAGCCTTGCTCTGTTGCCCAGGCTGGAGTGCAGTGGCACGATCTCGGCTTACTGCAACCTCCACCTCCTGGGTTCAAGCGATTCTTCCTCCCACCCAGGCTGGAGTGCAGTGGCATGATCTTGGCTTATTGCAGCCTGGCTAATTTCACCTGGCCAACATGGTGAAACCCCGTCTCTACTAAATAATAAAAACATACAAAAAATTAGCCAAGTGTGGTGGTGGGCACCTGTAATTTCAGCTACTCAAAAGGCTGAGGCGGGAGAATCACTTGAACCCAGGAGGCGGAGGTTGCAGTGAGACAATATTGTGCCGCTGCAGTTCAGCCTGGGCAACAAGAGCAAAACTCTGTCTCAAAAAAAAAAAAAAAAAAGCCTCTATTATTTGCTAATTAGAGGGTGGGAAACTAAGCCCAAGAAATGTTCTCCACCAGACTGGGCGTGATAGCTCACACCTGTAATCACAGCACTTTGGGAGGCTGAGGCTGGTGTATCACCTGAGGTCAGGAGTTTGAGACCAGCCTGACCAACATGGTGAAACCCCGTCTCTATTAAAAATACAAAAATTGATGCTGCTGGGAGTTGCTTGGAGGTTGGCAGGGCGGGGCTGAAGGCTAGCAGATGGCGCAATCATGTCGCACAGACAAATTTACTATTGGACAAATATGACGACAAGGAGTTTGAGTATCAGTATGTCATGCTGCCCAAGGACATAGCCAAGCTGGTCCCTAAAACCCATTTGATGTCTGAATCTGAATGGAGGAATCTTGGCGTTCAGCAGAGTCAGGGTTGGGTCCATTATATGATCCATGAACCAGAATCTCACATCTTACTGTTCTGGCGCCCACTACCCAAGAAGCCGAAGAAATGAAGCTGGCAAGCCACTTTTCAGCCTCAAGCTCTACACAGCTGTCCTTACTTGCTAACATCTTTCTGATGACATTATTGTGTTGTCTTCTTGTTTCTCACTTTGATATTTAAAAGATGTTCAATACACTGTTTGAATGTGCTGGTAACTGCTTTGCTTCTTAAGTAGAGCCACTACTACCATAGCCCAGCCAGATGAGTGCTCTGTGGACCCACAGCCTCAGCTGAGTGTGACCCCAGAAGCCACAGTGTGCTGTGTATCTAGAACACATTTGGCAGATGGAGGAAGCATCTGAGATTAAGACCATGGCTGTTACAGGGATCGTGTAAACTTGTTTTTGTTTTTTTCTGCCGGGTGTTTTATGTATGGTGACTTGTGGATTTATATTTCAGTTTACTGGAAACTTTCCATTTTATTCAAGAAATCTGTTCATGTTATAAGCCTTGATTAAAGAGTAAGTTTTTATAATGTAAAAAATAATAATATACAAAAATTAGCGGGGCATGGTGGCAGGTACCTGTAATCCCAGCTCTTCCAGCCTGTGTACCATAGAAAGACCTTTTCTCTAAATATAAATATAAAATATATGTTAAAAAATATAAATACGGCCGGATGTGGTGGCTCACACCTGTAATCCCAGCACTTTGGGATGCTGAGGTGGGTGGATCACCTGAGGGCAGGAGTTCAAAACCCGCTTGACCAATATGGTGAAACCCCTTTCTACTAAAAATACAGAAATTAGCTGGGCGTGGTGGCATTCACCTGTAGTTCCAGCTACTCAGGAGGCTGAGACAGGAGAATTGCTTGAACGTGGGAGGCAGAGGTTGTTGTAGTGAGCCAAGATCACGCCAGTGCACTCCAGCCTGGGTGACAGAGCGAGACTCTGTCTCAAAAAAAAAATTACTCCATATATATATATATTTTTTTTTTTTCAGGAATATATATAAATATAAATATATTTTCAGGAATGACTGTATTAACAAAGTACTATTCTTTTTGTGATCTCTAGTAGGTAGAGATTATCATTCTGTTTTCTGTCACAATTAGGACTCGGTAGTACCGGAGACTGAGAAAGATCTTAGTGTTTGTTAGGAAATAATTAGTGTGTGTAGATGCTCTTAACACCCGTCTGTCTTCATTTTAGAACTTTAATTTGATCCCCTTTCCTAGGTTCATATTGAGATCCATTGAAGGCCCTCCTGGACTGACAAAGGCGTGACCTCAGGCCCATCCCATCCAAGAACACGAAGCATGAGGGACAGAAGAGGGCCCCTTGGCACCTGCCTGGCACCAGTGCAGCAGGCCGGAGGAGATGATTTGGATAAACTATTACACAACCTTAAGAAAAGAATGCTGAAGGAGGGCCCCTGGCCTGCAGATGCACCCTCCTGGATCAATAAGCCTGCAGTTTACAGAAATTCACAGAGTGCTGCATCATCACTGGAAATGAGAAAGGATCCTATCGGGGCTGGCCTCTGGCTTCACAGTGGTGGCCCAGTGCTTCCACATGTGAAAGAATCAATAAGAAGAAATCTAGCCTCAGTAGCCACTCTGAGCGCAGCCATGGGTTTGTTCTCTCTTCCAACAGTGTGTTTTGCTGGGGTGTCCTGCAGTGGTGTTGAAGCTCTGAGGTGGGACTGGCTGGGAGGAGGGCCCGAGGCCACCGACGGCCACAGAGAACAGTGCCCCAGAGGAGAGCCTTGGGTGTCAGGACTGCCACACCATCAAAAACTGCTGGAAATGGGAAGTTGTCAGGATGACCCACCAAGTGCTTTTCCCGAGGGTCTGGGCTCTGAGTTGGAACCCTCTTGCCTGCACTCTGTCCTGTCTGCAGTGCTGCACGTGTGTCCAGAAGTGCTCCTGAATGATGAGACAGAACGAGTTTTCCTTGACCGTTTAAAGCCCACGTTTTCAAAGCAAACAACAGAATTCAAGAAAATGCTTAAAAGCACCTTAAATGGTCTCCAGATGACACTGGGGTTACTGGCTCTGCAACCTTTTGAATTAGCAAATTCATTATGCCATAGTTAAGGTCCAAGCAGAACAATAAAAATAGGTTAATTTTAAGAGTTGTCTTAGAATGATTTCTTTTGCATTAAGTCTGGATGCAAACTGCGCAGCCCTTCAGTTCCTGCTGTGGTTTTTTACGACTTGGCAGACTTCAAGTAAATTGAGTTGAAATTCAAAGCTGGTTGATGCAGAAGAAACTTTTTTAGCATGTGTTAAATTGTGCTTTCAAAGACATAAAGAATTGGGAAACATTTCAGGAGACGATCATAGCCTGTATAAATATCAGATTAGAACATACAGATTTACCATGAAATTCTGTCTTCAACACTCACTCTAAAGGGCTACTGTCCCAAGTACTGTGTGTCCCTTCGGCTTGTCTTATCACCCAATGGAAGTGGATATTCGTGAAGTTTACACTGCTGTACTTGGCGTTAAGCCTTGCTGAATTCGTGGTAAGCTGTTATCATTTCTGCATTTCGTAGAATGGTTTTCATCTGCAGCAGAATTCGATTTCCCTTCTCCGCACCCCTTTCCTTCCACGTGAAATGCGATTTAGACGGAGGCCCTGTGGTGAAAGTTGCAGTATTAAGCTTACCTTTAGAGGAGTCCCTTCTCAAACTCGGAACCCTAGCAGTGTTACCTTCAACGAAAAAGCTTGAGAAAAAGGTAGCTCCACTACAGAGAAGCAAATCAAGTTACTTCCCTTCTAAAAAGTTTCCCAGATTCTAGGAATTGCAGTATCTTGTACCCCACATTTTTCAGGTGACTCCTTTTGTTGTCTGCTGATAACTTTAATAAAGATAATTTAAGGATATAAGTTTTTAAGGACTCCCAAAGTGAGACTTAACCATTTTGGGGATTACTGATTGCATATACCAGTTTATATTGTGTGCTGAATTATGCTATGTGCTATTTTAGTGTTTGGAGGAAATGAAGAATAAAATTTGTTCTTTAGCTTAATAAATATGTCTTATTTTATATGTGTGGTCTTGGGTCTTCTTGTGTTTTTATTAATGCCATTGTTGTCCTGATAGTTTTTATTGTTGTAGTAAGCTGTGATCACAGGGTCTATGAGACAGGGTCTTGCTCTGTCACCCAGGCTGGAGTACAGTAGTGTGATCATAGCTTACTATAACCTTGAACTCCTGGGCTCTAGCAATCCTCCCACCTCAGCCCCCCCGAGTACCTAGGACTACAGGTGCATGCCACAGTGGGCAGATTTTTTTTTTTTTTTTTTTTTTTTTTGAGCCCAGGCAAGAGTGCAATGGTGCAGTCTCCGCTCACCACAACCTCCATCTCCCAGGTTCAAGCAATTCTGCTTCACCCTCCCAAGTAGCTGGGATTGTAGGCATGTGCTACCACGCCCGGCTAATTTTGTATTTTTAGTAGAGATGGGGTTTCTCCATGTTGGTCAGTCTGGTCTCAAACTCCCGACCTCGGGTGATTCGCCTGCCTCGGCCTCCCAAAGTGCTGGAATTGCAGGGGTGAGCCACCGCACCAGGCCTACATTTTAAAAAATATTTTGTAGAGCAGGGGGTCTCACTTTGTTGCTCAGGCTGGTCTCAAACTTCTGGGCTCAAGCGGTCCTCCAGCCTCAACCTCCCAAAGTGCTGGAGTCACAGGTGTGAACCACCACACTCAGCCCCTAATACATTTTTTTTTTTTTTGAGACAGTTTTTCTCTTGTTGCCCAGGTTGGAGTGCAATGGCGTGATCTCGGCTCTTTGCAACCTCCGCCTCCCAGGTTCAGACAATTCTGTTTCAGCCTCCTGAGCAGCTGGGACTACAGGAACAAGCCACCACGCCTGGCTAATTTTTTTCTGTTTTTGTTAGAGATGGGGTTTTGCCATGTTGGCCAGCTGGTCTTGAACTCCTAACCTCATGTGATCCACCCACCTCGGCCTCCCAAGGTGTTAGAATTACAGGCGTGAGCCACTGCGCCCAACCCCCTAATACTTTTTTTTTAAAACACCAAAGTAGGTTGTTGATGCACAAGATTAGAAGCAGAGCTTGAAAAAATACGTAAAGCTAGGCTGGAACTCAGCTCCAATTCTGCTCCCAGGAAACAGTGAAATCGTGCCTTGTTATCCTTTGGGTTGGTGCTCAGAATCCCAAAGAAAAAGTTCTTGAAAGACAAACTGTCTCCATCCAGTCTAAGTAACACTGTCTTAGTGGAGCAATTAAAACCCTGACAAACAGCCATGCCCTTTTGGTGTCACTGTGATTGTGAAATGAGGACACTTTTACATGTTTTAAAATACGAACTGTTTTATCGTCAGGCCTTCCCTTTACTTTTTTTTTTTTTTTTTTTTGAGATGGAGGCTTACCCTATTACCAGGCTGGTGTGCAATGGTCTGATCTTGGCTCACTGCAACCTCTGCTTCCCAGGTTCAAGCGATTCTCCTGCCTTAGCCGCCTGAGTAGCTGGGACTACAGGCGTGTGCCACCACGCCCAGCTAATTTTTGTATTTTTAGTAGAGACAGGGTTTCACCATGTTGGCCAGGTTGGTCTCGAACTCCTGACCTTATGATCCACCCACCTCAGCCTCCCAAAGAGCCGGGATTACAAGCCTGAGCCACTTCACCTGGCCTTCCTTTTTTTTAAAAAAAATGAGGCCGGGCGTGGTGGCTCAAGCCTGTAATCCCGGCACTTTGGGAGGCTGAGGCGGGCAGATCACGAGGTCAAGAGATCGAGACCATCCTGGCTAACATGGTGAAACTCCTTCTCTACTAAAAATACAAAAATTAGCTGGGCGTGGTGGTGTGCGCCTGTAGTCCCAGCTACTCGGGAGGCTGAGGCAGTAGAATTGCTTGAACCCGGGAGGTGGAGGTTGCAGTGAGCCGAGATTGTGCCACTGCACTCGAGCCTGGCGCCTGGCAACAGAGTGAGACTCTGTCTCAAAAAAAGTAAAATAAAATAAAAATAAAAAAACAAAGTTTATTCACTCAGGACACCCTTTAAATAAAAAGTTTACTCCTTTGGGATCAAACTTTCCATGACTCACCAACTGTTTTATTTCTTTTGTAGATTGCAAGTAAACAAATGTTCAATTGCAAAAAGTACAGAATTCCCTATTAGGCATCAAGTGATACATATTAATTTTTTTATAGGTTTTTTTTTTTTTTTTTTGTAAAGACGAAGTCTCACTTTGTTGCTTAGGCTTCTGGCCTCAAGCAATCCTGTCTTAGCCCCCAAAGTGCTAAGATTACAAGCATGAGCCACCATGCCCAGCCTGAAATGCTTTCATACGGTGACATTAAAATAAGGTGTGCATGCTGGGCATGGTGGCATGCGCCTGTAATCCCAGCTATTCGGGAGGCTGAGGTAGGAGAATTCCTTGAACCCAGGAGGCGGAGGTTGCAGTGAGCTGAGCACCACAGCACTCCAGCCTGGGCAACGAGCAAAACTCCATGTCAAAAAAAACAAACTGCAGTTTCATGCATTTTTCTTTTTCTTTTTGCCTTTCTGGGTTCTACTCTTACGGGTTGAACAGCACAATCATGTTAAATTTAGAAACAACCCATGGCATAATAATCTTGGATTTGGTTATTCACATTTGGAAATTGTCCTTTTTTTCTTTTCTTTTTTTTTTTGAAATGAAGTCTCGCTCCATCACCCAGGCTGGAGTGCAGTGGTGCAGTCTTGGCTCACTGCAACCTCTGCCTGCGGGGTTCAAGCCATTCTCCTGCCTCAGCCTCCCGAGTAGCTGGAATTACAGGTGCCTGACACCACACCCAACTAATTTTTGCATTTTTAGTAGAGACAGGGTTTAACCATGTTGGCCAAGCTGGTCTTGAACTCCTGACCTCAGGTGATTTGGCCTCCCAAAGTGCTGGGATTACAAGTATGAGCCACTGTGCCTGACCTACATAACTAATTTTTAAAGTTACCTTCTTTAAACTTTTCAAGCAGAAGAAATAGAATTAAGAATTACTGAGGCTGGGCGTGGTGGCTCATGCCTGGAATCCCAGCATTTTGGGAGGCCGAGGCATGAGGATCACTTGAACTCAGGGCGTAGTGGCATATGCCTGTAGTCCCAGCTACTCGGGGCTGAGGTGGGATCATCACTTGAGCCTGGGAAGTCGAGGCTGCAGTGAGTGAGCCATGATCATGCCACTATAATCCAGCCTGGGTGACAAAGTAAGACTCTGTCTCAAAAAAAAAAAAAAAAAAAAGTAGAAAATGGTCAGGCACAGTGGTTCATGCTTGTAACCCCAACACTTCCGGGAGCCGAGGCAGGAGGATCATTTGAAGCTAGGAGTTTGAGACCAGCCTAGGCAATATAGTGAGACCCTTTGCCTTAAAATTTTTTTAATACAATTACCTGAACAGTATGTATGAACTCAAACATGGAAACTGCTGCCTTCAACAACAGTGAGTGGTAGAAGTTTTGAAACACACCCTATTCAATGGATAATATATTCAACATAGGGGCAGCGGGATTAAAATATATGTATATATTCAACATAAAAACTCAAAATGAGAAACCTAAGATTTGATTCTTATTAAATGAGCTTAATTGCTGCTTCTACTTGGCTCTTGTTTGTTTCCAGAACGTTCTCTCTTTTCTCTCCAAACATTTTATTTTTATCGAAACTTGTTGGCTGGGCTTGGTAGCTCACGCCTGTAATCCCAGCACTTCGGGAGGCTGAGGCCGGTGGATCACCTGAGATCAGAAGTTTGAGACCAGCCTGGCCAACCTGCTGAAACCCCATCTCAAAAAAAAATAAAAATAAAAAACATAGCTGGGCATGGTGGTATATGCCAATTGTCCCAGCTTGACAGATGGGTGAGGCAAGAGGATCCCCCGGAGCACAGGAGCCTGAGGCTGCTGTGATCTGTGATCACACCAGTGCACTCTAGCATGGGTGACAGAGACCCAGTCTCATAAACAAAAACCTTCATTAATCAGATCAATTTAAAAAACAGCTGACGCTGGGCGCAGTGGTGCGTGCCTATAGTCCCAGCTACTCGGGAGGCTGAGGTGGGAGGATTGCTTGAGCTCAAGAGTTCTGGGCTGTAGTGCCAATCAGGTGTCCGCACTAAGTTCGGCATCAATATGGTGACCTCCCAGGAGCGGGGGACCACCAGGTTGCCTAAGGAGGGGGTGAACCGGCCAAGGTCGGAAACAGAGCAGGTCAAAACTCCAGTGCTGATCAGTAGTGGGATCTCGCCTGTGAATAGCCACTGCACTCTAGCCTGGGCAACACAGCAAGACCTCGTCTCTTCAAAACAAAACAAAACAAAAAACAGCTGACAGCCAGGCGGTGGCGCATGCCTGTAATCCCAGCATTTTGGGAGGCCAAGGTGTATGGATCACTTGAGGTCAGGAGTTCAAGACCAGTGAAACCCCATCTCTACTAAAATACAAAATTAGCCAAGTGTGGTGGCACACGCCTGTAATCCCAGCTACTCGGGAGGCTGAGGCATGCGAACTGTTTGAACCAGAGAGGTGGAGGTTGCAATGAGCCAAGATTGGGCCATTCATTGCACTCCAGCCTGGACAACAGGAGTAAAACTTCATCTCAATAAAAAAAAAAAAAATCTGATTACTTTCATTGGCAAACCATTCATTGAGACCTATAGTCTGTATGAAAAACGTTTGGAAAAAATTTTCAAAGATGCTTGTTTTAGGAATGGTAAACTTCATAGGATAATTTTTTCTTTTTTCTGCAATCAGTGGTCTTGCTTTATCGAGGTATATCAAGACTTTTAACGAAGTGTTTTGGTTGAGTTGGGAGGGCATGTTCCAGGTGGCCTGTTGTGTCTGAGGAGTCCTTGAACGTGATGCTTTCTTATTTTGTTTTATTTTAGACAGGGTCTTACTCTGTCACCCGGCTGGAGTGCTGTAGTGTGATCTCGGCTAACTGCAACCTCCACCTCTTGGCTTCAAGCAATTCTTGTGCTTCAGCCTCGCCAGTAGCACCTCACCATGCCCGGTTAATTTTTGTGTTTTTAGTGGAGATGGGGTTTCGCCATGTTGACCAGGCTAGTCTCGAACTCCTGACCTCAAGTGATCACCGCCTCGGCCTCCCAAGGTGCTGGGATTAGAGGTGTGAGCCACCTCACCTGGCCATATATATATATACACACATACACATATATATATGTTATGTATTTATTTATTATTTCTGATATATATATTATTTTTAAATTGAGATGGGGTCTCAATATGTCGCCCAGGCTGCTGCTGCCTCAGCCTCCTAAATTGCTGAGATTACAGGCATGAGTGCCACTGCATCTGACCTGCTTTTAGTTTTTTTAAGGCAGTAGACTAACCTGTTTTCTTTTTCCCTGTCCGCCTCCTAAGAGTTCTGATTCTCAGCCGTGCATAAGTGGCTCACACCTGGAATTCCAGCATGTTGGCAGGCAGAGACAGGTGGATCAATTGAGCTCAGGAGCTCTAGGCCAGCCTGGGCAACACAGCAAGACCATCTCTACGAAAATACAAACAATTAGCATGGTGGCGTGCATCTGTTGTTCCAGCTACACCGGAGTTTGAGGGAGGATCACTTGGGACTGGCAGATCCAGGCTGCAGTCAACCGTGATTGCACCACTGCACGCCAGCCTGAGTAACAGAGTGAGACCCTGTCTCAAAAACACCCCTGAAAACCCCACAAAGACTTCTGATTCTGCTGTGAGGAAAAAAAAAAAATCAGTAATTTGAGGATTGCTAAGCAGGCTCTGTTGTTTTGCTTTGTTTTGTTTTGAGACAGAGTCTTGCTGTGTCGCCCAGGCTGGAGTGCAATGATCTTGGCTCACTGCAACCTCTGCCTCCCGGGTTCAAGTGATTCTCTTGCCTCAGTCTCCTGAGTAACTGGAACTACAGATGCCTGCCACCATGCCTGGCTAATTTTTGTATTTTTAGTACAGACAGGGTTTCACCATGTTGGCCAGGCTGGTCTCAAACTCCTGACCTCAGGTGATCCACCCACCTCAGCCTTCCAAAGTGCTAAGATTACAGGTGTGAGCCACTGTGCCCAGCCAGCTTATCTTATATTATACTTGTATTTACCAGCACTCCACTGTGGCTTATTTTCAGTGACTTGGAGAAAGATATCTATGCTCCTGGTAAATTGTATGCCTGCCTCTTTTCATCGGAGTTCTCAGATGCCTGGAAACATCTAGGTCTTTGTAGGACACCTAAAGGGATATTATATCGAGAACATAGGTACATACTTATGACTTCATGTAGGAAAAGCACTGTTTCTCGAGTTTTTGGTTTCTGTTTTTTATTTATTTATTTGAGATAGAGTTTCGCTCTTGCTGCTCAGGCTTCGGTGCAATGGCGAGGTCTTGGCTCATTGCAACTTCCACCTCCCGGGTTCAAATGATTCTCCTGCCTCAGCCTCCAAAGTAGCTGGGATTACAGGCATGCACCACCACACCTGCCTAATTTTGTATTTATAGTAGAAATGGGGTTTTACCATGCTGGTCAGGCTGGTCTCGAACTCCTGACATCAGGTGATCCGCTTGCTTTGGCTTCCCAAAGTGTTGGGATTACAGGTGTGAGCCACCACACCTGGCCTGTTTCTATTTTTTAGAAAGGGTCTTGTTCTGTTGCTCAGGTTGGAGTACAGTGGTGCAATCATAGCTCACTGCAGCCTCCCCCTCCTAGGTTCGAGTGATCCTCCTACCTTAGCCCCCTGAGTAGCTGGGACTACAGACACGTACCGCCACATCCAGCTAATTTTTAAATTTTTTATAGGGACGGGGTCTCACTGTGTGGCCGAGGCTGGACTCCAACTCCTGGGCTCAAGCAATCTGCCCGCCTTAGCCGCCCAAAGTTCTGGGATTACAGGTATGAGCCACCACACCAGGCCCAGAAAGTGCTATTTCTTTTCACACTCCCAGCTTCCAAGACTTGATGACTCATACTTGTTGAGGAAAACCTATTATGTGAGGGTGAGCTGAGAAAGAGGGGAGCAGGTGCTTTGTTCCAGGTCTTTATTCATCTAAAATTGAGAATGCGGCCTTAGGACCTTAGGAAAACAGCTCTTTTTAGCTTTGTGTTGTGGTGCCTTTGGGAAAGTGGGAGAAGTAGGTTAAGTCACAGGCAGATTCTTTTTTTTTTTTTTTTTTTTTGACATAGTGTCTCTGTCACCCAGGTTGGAGTGCAGTGGCATGATCTGGGCTCACTGCAACCTTCCCTTCCCGGGTTCAAGCAGTTCCTGCCTCAGCCTCCCAAGTAGCTGGGATTCCAGGCACCCACCACCACACCTGGCTAATTTTTGTATTTTAGTAGAGATGGGGTTTCACCTTCTTGGCCAGGCTGGTCTTGAACTCCTGACCTTGTGATCCACCTGTCTCAGCCTCCCAAAGTGCTGGGATTACAGGCATGAGCCATCTCACCTGGCCCAGGTTCATTGTTAAATAAATGTTCATGTTTCCTACACCACTATGTTAAAGAAGGATTTGGCAAATATGTGAATTTAAAAATGTTTAAGCATTTGGAACTTCCATTAAAATCAGCTTCTCCTGGCTGGGAAGAGTGCCTCATGCCTGCAGTCCCAGCATTTTGGGAGACTGGGCGGGAGGCCAGGAGTTCGAGACCAGCCAGAGCAATATAGGGAGATCCCCATCTCTATTAATTGTAATTAACTTTATTTATTTATTTTTGAGACAGAGTTTCACTCTTGTAGCTCAGGCTGGAGTGCAGTGGCATGATCTTGCCTCACTGCAACCTCCTCCTCCCAGGTTCAAGTGATTCTCCTGGCTCAGCCTCCCGAATAGCTGGAATGACAGGCATGCGCCAGGACGCCCAGCTAATTTTTTTGTATTTTTAGTGGAGATGAGGTTTCACCATGTTGGCCAGGTTAGTCTCAAACTCCTGACCTCAAGTGATCCACCCACCCTTGGCCTCTCAAAGTGCTGGGATTACAGGCGTGAGCCACTGTGCCCGGCCTAATAATGCTTATTTTTGAAGGGATATGGGCATATATATATTGCGTTTAAGTTGGCAGATGAGGTCATGTGTAATTGGAGGATGCCAAATAATCACTTCGTTTAAGTGGCCTTTATTCTGGGCAAATTTTAAGTTACAACGGAAAATTCTCACCTCCCTGTGAAGGTGAATGACTGAAGCAAGCACCAGTGGATGGAACGCTGCTGCGGGACAGACTGTATTCAGTGAATCTCACAGTAATTTATGTAGCTGCATAATAATCTGGGGGGGAATGGATGAGGTTGGGCAGAAAGCCCCTGAGCTGTGCACGTGAGGCTCGAGTTGACCACAAGAGGGAGCCACATGTTAATCTAGGGAGTGTGCTGTTTTCGGGATGTTTTTCATGGGTATTTTGTTTATCCAAATTCTTCTTCTTTTTTTTTTTTTTTTTTTAATTCACCTGGGTGAGGGTGGGCTGAGGCCGAAAATGGAGTCAGCCTTTATCCAAATTCTTAAGCAAAAATTAACATAAAAACGTCAGACTTAGTTCGGTATAGGTTGTTAAGGTAAGTAAGTATAATGTATCAAACCTCACATCAAGATTGTAACTATTTTCTTTTTTAAATTTAAAATTTTTTGGCTGGGCGAGGTGGCTTATGATTGTAATCCCAACACTTTGGGAGGCTGAGGCGGGGGGTGGGGGGGAGGATCACAAGGTCAGGGGTTCAAGACCAGCCTGGCCAACACAGTGAAACCCTGTCTCTACTAAGAATACAAAAATGTGGCGTGGTGGTGGGCGCCTGTAATCCCAGCTACTGGGGAGGCTGAGGCAGGAGAATCGCTTGAACCCTGAAGGCAGAGATTGCAGTGAGCCAAGATCATGCCACTGCACTCCAGCCTGGGCGACTGAACTAGACTCCATCTCTCTCTCTCTCTCTTTCTTTCTCTCTCTCTCTCTCTCTCTCTCTCCATATATATATATATATATATATTTCTTTTTTTTTTTTTTTAAAGACGGGGTTTCACCATGTTGGTCAGGCTGGTCTAGAACTCCCAACCTCAGGTGATCCGCCCACCTTGGCCTCCAAAGTGCTTGGATTACAGGCATGAGCCACCATGACCGGCCTATTTTTTTTTTTTTTTTTTTTTTTTTGATAGAGATAAGTTCTCACTATGTTGCCCAGACTGGTCTCCAACTAATAGGCTCAAGCAATCCTCCGACCTTGGCATCCCAAAGTCCTGGGATTACAGGTGTGAGCAACTGTGCCCAACCCAGCTGCAGCTCTTTATTTATTTATTTATTTATTTAATTTATTTATTTTGAGATGGAGTTTTTCTTTTGTTGCCCAGGCTGGAGCACAATGGCACGATCCTGGCTCACTGCAACCACCGACTCCCGGGTTCAAGCAATTCTCCTGTCTCAGCCTCCCGAGTAGCTGGGATTACAGGCGGCCGCCACACACCCTGCTAATTTTTGTATTTTTAGTAGAGATTGGATTTCACCATGTTGGCCCGGCTGGTCTTGAACTCCTGATCTCAAGCAATCCACCTACCTCGGCCTCCCAAAATGCTGGGATTACAGGCATAAGCCACAGCGCCCGGCCCAGCTGCAGCTCTTTAATTCAGTACCCATAGGTGGTGCTTAAAGTAGGAAGGCAAATGTGGTAGAAAAGTAAAATGTGGTGTTTTTTTTTTTTTTCCGATGCATGGCTTTCAGTAAGAAACCACATTTTCACATTGCAACAACATGAACAGTAGTTTTAGAGCCAGGCGTGGTGGCTCATGCCGGTAATCCCAGCACTTTGGGAGGCCAAGGTGGGAGGACTACTTGAGGCCAGGTGTTCCAGATCAGCCTGGGCAACATAGTGAGACCCCATGTCTACCAAAAAAAAAAAAAAAAAAACGATATAAAATAAGATAAAAATTTAAGGCTGGCTCAATGGCTCATGCCAGTAATCCCAGCACTTTGGGAGGCCGAGGTGGGTGGATCATGAGGTCAAGAGATTGAGACCATCCTGGCCAACATGGTGAAACCCTGTATCTACTAAAACTACAAAAATTAGCTGGGCATGGTGCTGCATGCCCGTAGTCCCAGCTACTTGGGAGGCTGAGGAAGGAGAATCGCTTGAACCTGGGAGACGGAGGTTGCAGTGAGCCAAGATCTCACCACTGCACTCCAGCCTGGCAACAGAGTGTCACTTTGTCTAAAAAAAAAAATTTTTTTTAAGAGCAGTAGTTTTCTTCAGAGTGGGCTGAGAATTTTCACTTCTGCCAAGGATATTCATAGGCTCTCAATGCTGGGAGCTTTTCTGGGCCCTTTCAGGAGGATAGGGCAGGGGGCAGGGATGGCCTGTGCTGATTCAGGCGGTCCTGTTCTGATTCAGGGGCCCACAGCGGGTTCCTCCTCAGTCTGTTCCTTTGCGTGAGAGCCTTATAGAGACCCTTACAGGGAAATTTATCACACAGAATAAGTCAGTTGTAACCGAGCATGGTGGCTCACACCAGTAATCCCACCACCCTGGGAGGCCAAGGTGAGAGGATTGCTTGAATCTGGGAGGTTGAGGCTGCAATGAGCCACAATCATGCCCCTGCACTCCATCCTGCAAGGCAGAGGGAGACCCTATCTCAAGGAAAAAAAAAAAGTCAATGTTGTACTATAGAAACACAACTTTAAATTTCTTTCTTTTTTTTTTTTTTTTTTTTTTGAGATGGAGTCTGCTGACCTCAGGTGATCCACCTGCCTTGGCCTCCCAAAGTGCTGGGATTGCAAGTGTGAGCCACCACGCCCAGCTAAATTTCTTTTGTGACTTGTAGTGAAATGTCCTTAAAATGTAGGAATCTACTAAAGCTACTAAAATATTAAGAACTGCTATTGTATTATTCTATAACATCAATGAATAATTGGTCTCTTTCTTTCTTCTTTTTATTTTTTTTTATTTCTAGACAGAGTCTCACTCTATCACCCAGGCTGGAGTGCAGTGGCTTGATCTTGGCTACTGCAACCTCTGCCTCCAGGTAAGCATTCTTCTGCCTTAGCCTCCCGATAACTGGGACTACAGGTGCCCGCCACCATGTCCGGCTAATTTTTGTATTTTTAGTAGAGACTGGGTTTCACCATGGTGGCCACACTGGTCTTGATCTCCTGACCTCAAGTGATCCTCCAGCCTCGGCCTCCCAAAGTGCTGGGATTACAGGCCTCAGCCACCTTAACTGACCAGGTATAAGTTTATTATAAAATCATATCTTTTTGTTATAAAAGCTTATATCTTTATGCACATAGTTATCGCCCACATTCACTATTTTTCTAATATATTTTATTAAGAGGGAAACGGACAATAATGGCATAATTCCTAAGAATATTTCATTTGCAATCAGGAAACTGATGATCTTAACAACTAATAGAAACTGTTCATCCAGCTCGCACCTCTAGGTGTGAACAGGCGGTGAAGCTGCTGGGTGTAATATTACCTCGTCTTCCAAACAGTCCTGAAAAGCAATCATTTTCATTTTCCTACCAAAGACATGAAGGTGAGGTCACATAGCTCAGAACTGGCAGAGCCTGGGTTTTTGTTGGTTTGTTTTTTCAGAGAGAGGGTCTCACTCTGTCACCCAGGTTGGAGTGAAGTGGCAGCAACATAGCTCACTACAGCCTCAAACTCCTGGGCTCAAGTGATCCTCCTGACTTAGCCTCCTGAATAGCTGGGACTACAGTTTTGTGTCACCACGCTCGGCTAACTTTTAATTTATTTTGTAGAAACGGGCGTCTCACCACATTGCTCAGGCTGGTCTCAACCTCTCGGTTGGCCTCAAGTGATCCTCTCACTCTGGCTTCCCAAAGTGCTGGGATTACAGACATGAACCATCACACTCAGCTTACTGTCTTTTAAAAATCATTATTATTTCATTATTTATTTATTTTTGAGTCGGAGTCTCGCTCTGATGCCAGGCTGCAGTGCAGTGGCTGCCATCTCGGCTCACTGCAACCTTTGACTTCCAGGTTCAAGCGATTCTCCTGCCTCAGCCTCCTGAGTAGCTGGGATTACAGGCGCACGCCACCATGCCCAGCTAATTTTTTGTATTTTTTAGTAGAGTCAGGGTTTTACGATGTTGGCCAGGCTGGTGTTGAACTCTTGGCCTCAAATGATCCACCCGCCTCGGCCTCCCAAAGTGCTGGGATTATAGGCGGGAGCCACTGCGCCCGGCCTTATTATTATTTTAGAATCGGGGGTACACATGTAGGATTGTTACATAAATATATTGCATAATGATGAAGTTTTCTATTCTAGTATACCCGTCTCAAAAAATAAATAAATAAAATAAATAGTGAACGTTGAACTCAATAGGTAATTTTTCAGCCCTCACTTCCCTTCTACCCTCTCCCCTTTTGGAGACATCAGTGTCTATTATTTCCATTTTTTTTTTTGAGACAGAGTCTCACTCCGATACCAGACTGGAGTGCAGTGGTGCAATCCCGGCTCACTGCAACCTCGGCCTCCCGGTTCCGGTGATGCTTCCGCCTCGGCCTCCCGAGTAGCTGGGACTACAAGCGCACACCACCACCTCTGGCTAATTTTTGTATTTTTAGTAGAGATGGGTTTTCACCATGTTGGCCAGGCTTGTCTCGAATTCCTGACCTCAAATGATCCACTTTCCTCAGCCTTATAGTGTGGGATCACATGAATGAGCCATCATGCCTGGCTGCTAATTTTAAATAAATAAAATCTGAAATTCAGTTCCCCGCTTACACCAGTCACATTTCAAATGCTCAATAGCTGTATGCAGCCAGTGGCTACTGTATTATACACATAAAGAACATTTCTGTCATCACAGAAGGTTCTACTGGACAGCCTCTTGGCCCTTATAGACATACTTGGGACAACTTTGCCTCTTCAGGAAAAGATCTGACTTCAATACATTACAGTATGTAATCTTTTTTCTTACTTTTAACCACACTCCATGAATACAAGACAAAGACACCATTCTCTTAAATTGGTGGGAAAAAAAAGATCATGAATCTGCCATGATTTTCTGTAAGCTTTTGTTCAACAAAAAGGGAACTTTCCTCTCGATTTTTACCTTATTTACAAGGTGTTTCATAGTTCTCTTTGAGTAAAAGATGTAAGTATTCTGCTGAGCATGGTGGCCCACGCCTGTAATTCTAGCACTTTGGGAGGTCGAGGCGAGCAGAGCACTAGGTCAGGAGTTCGAGACCAGCCAGGCCAACCTGGCGGAACTCCGTCTCTACTAAAAATACAAAAAATTAGCCGGGCATGGTGTTTCGCGCCTGCAATTCCAGCTACTCAGGAGGCTGAGTCAGGAGAATCACTTGAACCCAGGAGGCAGAGGTTGCAGTGAGCCAAGATGGTGCCACTGCACTCCAGCCAGGGCAACAGAGCGAGACTCTGTCTCATAAATAAATAAATAAGACGTAATAATTCAGCACAGTGCCAGATACCTAGTTGATTTCCTATGAGTGGCAGCATCTCTTTGCCTTGATTTTATATTATTTTGTATATTTTAAAATGTAGGCTGGGCATGGTGGCTCACACCTGTAATCTTAGCACTAAAGGAGGCTGAGGCAGGAGGACTGCTTGAGCCCAGGAGTTCAAAGCTGCAGTGAGCTATGACTGCATCACTGCACTCCAGCCTGAGTGACGGAGCAAGACCCTGTCTCTAAAATTAATTAATTAATTAACTTAAAATAGTATAATCTTTTGTATTTTAAGTACTTTATTATGCAATAGCAATTGGTTTCAACATCTCATTGTCTCGAACCTTTTGAAAAACTTCATTGTTGGCTGGGTGAGGTGGCTCATGCCTGTAATCCCAACACTTTGGGAGGCCGAGGCAAATGGATCACCTGAGGTCAGGAGTTCAAAACCAGCCTGGCCAACATAGTGAAACCCTGTCTCTACTAAAAATACAAAAATTAGCCAGTTGTGGTGGCGGGCGCCTGTAATTCCAGCTGCTTGGGAGGCTGAGGCAGGAGAATCACTTGAACCTGGGAGTCAGAGTTTGCAATGAGCCGAGATTGTGCCATTGCACTCCAGCCTGGGCAACACGAGAGAAACTCCATCTCTAAAAAAGCAAAAAGAGGCTGGGCTCAGTGGCTCACGCCTGTAATCGCAGGCGTGGTGGTGGGCGCCTATAATTTCAGCTACTCAGGAGGCTGAGGCAGAAGAATTGCTAGAATCCAGGAGGTGGAGGTTGCAGTGAGCCAAAATTTTATCATTGCACTCCAGCCTCGGTGACAACAGTAAGACTCCATCTAAAAAAAAAATTATTCATAACACTTGTTAAACATGGTAGGGCTGGCCAGGTGCGGTGGCTCAAGCCTGTAATCCCATCCCTTTGGGAGGCCGAGGTGGATAGATCACAAGGTCAGGAGATTGAGACCATCCTGGCCAGTATGGTGAAACCCCATCTCTACTAAGAAATACAAAAATTAGCTGGGCGTGGTGGCGGGTGCCTGTAGTCCCAGCTACTCGGGAGGCTGAGGCAAGAAAATCGCTTGAACCCTGGGAGGCAGAGGTTGTAGTGAGCTGAGATCGTGCCATTGCACTCCAACCTCAGCGACAGAGCGAGACTCCATCTCAAAAATAAATAAATAAAATAAAAATAAATAAAAAGAGAAAAAGAAAATAAAAACTTCACTTTTTGCTGGGCACAGTGGCACATGCCTGTAATCCCAGCACTTTGGGAAGCTGAGGTGGGAGGACGGCATGAGCCAGCCAAGCTGAAGCTGCGGTGAGGCGCGTTCGTGCCATTACACTCTAGCCTGGGTGACAGAGTGAGTCCCTGTCTCAAGAAACAAAGAAAACCTTGAATTTCTCTGACGCTGTAGTCTGAGCGTGTGACTTGCAGGAGCATCCACTACCCTTTAGCACACTCCAGAGGAAATACAAGGTTT
Source organism: Ateles fusciceps (assembly GCA_036589455.1). NCBI lineage: Eukaryota > Metazoa > Chordata > Mammalia > Primates > Atelidae > Ateles > Ateles fusciceps. The sequence continues at coordinate 243,057 of JAZHEH010000734.1, read as the reverse complement.
AAAACTTGACCTTGGCTCTGGTAACCGGACAGTTCATCGAACAAGGGATGATTCATGAGAACATCCTGTACCGCCCCCTCTCCCTCCAGAGCCACTGGGGGCCTCAAAACGTGAGAGCGGAACCGCTCGAGGAATGGAGGCAGGTCTTGCAGACGTCTGTCTCCTGGGAACTGCTGGCTTATTGAGGAGTCTCTGGGCTCCTTCCAGCTCCAGGCTGGAACTTGGCCTCCCCCCTCATTGCCTCCAACATTACCTCTTTTCCCAAAAATAGGATTTGGAACTTATTCCCCAAGTGACATAATGCATCTTACAGTCATGGGCAGGAAGTGGCTGTTTTCCTGCCAGGCCTGTGAAGTCCTCTGGAGATGGGCTGGGAGGGCACTCCCTCCTTGTCCTCCTTCACAATAGAATGTCCATGCCATGCTTCTAAGGTGATTTTCTTCTATTTGGAAACACAACCTGCTCTTCCACACTGTGCAGCGAAAGAGGTTAGATTGGCTGGATGTGGATGCTCTTGGTTGCTTCTGCTTCATAGGCAAAGCATGCTTGAGTGTTAACAATGATGCCCTCCAACACGGCGAGACCCCATCTCCGTGGAAAATAGAAAAATTAGCTGGGTGTGGTGGCACATGCCTGTAGTCCCAGCTCCTTGGGAAGCTGACATGGGAGGATCACTGGAGTCCTGAAGGCGGAGATTGCATCACTGTACCCCAGCCTGTGGGACACAGCAAGACCCTGTCTCTAAAAAATAAATAAAATAAATTTTTTATTTTATTTTATTTTTGAGATGGAGTCTTGCTCTGTTGCCAGGCTGGAGTGCAGTGGTACAGTCTTGGCTCACTGCAACCTCCCCCTCCCAAGTTCAAGCGGTTCTCCTGCCTCAGCTTCCCAAGTAGCTGGGACTACAGGCACGCGCCACCATACCTGGTTAATTTAAAAAAAATTTTTTTTTTTGAGACAGAGTCTCACTCTGTTGCCCAGGCTGTAGTGCAGTGGCTCAGTCTTGGCTCACTGCAACCTCCACCTCCTGGGTTCAAATGATTCTCCTACCTCAACCTCCTGAGCAGCAGGGATTACAGGTGTGTGCTACCACACCCAGCTAATTTTTGTATTTTTAGTAGAGACGGGGTTTCACCATATTGGCCAGGCTGGTCTTGAATTCCTGACCTTGTGATCCATCTGCCTCAGCCTCCCAATATTTATTTTATCATAAATAAAATAAATAATTTTATTTTATTTTGAGATGGAGTATCACTTCGTTGCCAGGCTGGAGTGCAGTGGTGCAATCTCAACTCACTGCAACCTCCCTCTCCCAAGTTCAAGTGATTCTCCCGCCTCAGCTTTCCGGGTAGCTGGGATTACAGGCATGCGCCACCACACCCAGCTAATTTTTGGATTTTTAGTAGAGACAGGGTTTCACCATGTTGGCCAGGGTGGTCTCGAACTCCTGACCTCATGATCCACCAGCCTTGGCCTCCCAAAGTGCTGGGATTACAGGCGTGAGCCACCGTGCCTGGCCTATTTTATATATCATATAAAATAGAATTTATTATATTTTATTTTATTTTTTAGAGACAGGGTCTCTAAAAAAATATTATTTATTTTTTGTCTCACTCTGTCACCGAGGCTGGAGTGCAGTGGTACAGTCATAGTTCACTGAAGCCTGGAGCTCCCAGGCTCAAAGGATCCTCCTGCCTCAGCCTCCGGAGTAACTGGGACCACAGGCATGCATCACCACGCCTAGCTTTATTTTTTTTTTATTTTTATTTTTTTGATTTTTTTCATTTTATTTTTATTAAGCACTACATAACACACTGCATGCTACATAATATACTGTATAATCTTCTAGCAGGGGTAGATGACCATAACTGAGTTATTTTTTCATCAATCAGGAAAATGCTTCTTTAATCAATGTTCTCCAAACCCTTTGACTTATAGTAAAGATCAACTCCAGAGATGCGCCTATCTCTTTCCATCAAATTCCATGGATACAAAACATGAGCAACTCTTTTTCCCTTGCCGCCGTTAGTGAGCCTGTGGATGTACGCAGTAGACAGTCCTGGAATAAGCAAGCACACGCCCATGGCGGCGAGTCCGGGGAGAATCTCGAACCACATCTCTGCCCGGTTACGTAGGCCAAAACCCTATTTACGCCTAGCTTTATTATAAGTTCTAGTGTAGGCACAGTCCCAGTTACTTAAGATGACAAATGGGGAAAATCCACATTAATTGGGTTTGCTATTAAGTGGGTGTATTGAACAGCAAATTACTGGGAACACTTAGAGTGAAAATGAAATTGTCGAAGGCAGCGGTGATGGGACCATTCAATGCTTCTGCTCTCGGCTGTCCTGGGAAGCTGCACCCTGACCCCTTTTCTGTAGGGCACCCAGTCCTCCCCTTGATCGCAGACTGGCCATTCCCAGCCCCTTTCTTCCTTTCAGATCTGCTGGGATCAGCCTGCTTTTCTTGTTCCTTCCCAGCTGCCAGCACTAACTAGCTTTTACCCAGCCCAGGCTGGAGTGCAGTGGCACGATCTCAGCTCACTGCAACCTCTGCCTCCTGGGTTCAAACAGTTCTCCTGCCTCAGCCTCCCAAGTAGCTGGGATTACAGGCACTTTCCACCACACCTGGCTAATTTTTGTATTTTTAGTAGAGACGGGGTTTCACCATGTTGGACAGGCTGGTCTCAAAATCCTGACCTCAGGTGATTCACCCGCCTCGGCTCCCCAAAGTGCTGGGATTACACGCGTGAGCCACCACTCCCAGCTAGGTTAGGCAATTTTTAGTGTGCTGTCTCAGTGATTCTTAGTTGGGAAATGGCTGTACTGAACCCCAGGGGGGGGATTTGGAATATTTCCAAATATTTGTTGACTCAATGGCTGGGAGGAAATGCTGTCAGCATTGGGAATGGGAGCCAGGAAAGCTAAACTCTTCCTTCAAGGCCCAAGTCAGTCTTGGACATTAATAATTACCCCCCTTGGGGGTTGGGTGTAGTGGCTTTCTACTAAAAATACAAAAATTAGCTGGGTGTGGTGGCAGGCACCTGTAGTCCCAGCTACTCGGGAGGCTGAGGCAGGAGAATCGCTTGAACCCGGGAGGCGGAGGTTTCAGTGAGCCAAGATCGTGCCACTGCATTCCAGTCTGGGCAACAGAGTGAGACTCCCTCTAAAAAAAAAAAAATTGCCCCCCGACTGAAAACACTGCCTAGGGAAGACTTCCTGACATTGACATCATGCATCTTAGCACTTTGCTACCCAACGCTATAAGAACTCTGTTGCACTTTTGCAACAATAGGAATAAGTCTCTGCATCAGCTTTGATCCTGGCTCCAGCACAAACTAAACCAAGAGCTAAGGTTCTGTTGGCTCTGGCTTCTTTTCTTTTCTTTTCTTTTTTTTCTTTTATTTATTTATTTATTTGAAACAGAGTCTCGCTTTGTTGCCCAGGCTGGAGTGCAGTGGTGCAATCTCAGCTCACTGCAACCTCCGCCTCCCGGGTTCAACCGATTCTCCTGCCTCAGCCTCCAGGGTAGCGGAGATTACAAGCACTCGCCACCATGACTGGGTAATTTTTGTATTTTTAGTAGAGATGGGGTTTCACCATATTATAGGCCAGGCTGGTCTCGAACTCCTGGCCTTGTGATTCGCCTTCCTCAGCCTCCCAAAATGTTGGGATTACAGGTGTGAGCCACACACCTGGCCTATATTATTTTTTTGAGGCAGGGTGTCGCTCTGTAGCCCAGACTGGAGCACAGTGGTGGGATCTTGGCTCACTGCAACCTCTGCCTCCCAGGCTCCAGCAGTTCTCCCAGCTTAGCCTCTTGAGTAGCTGGGATGACAGGCACGCACCACCACACATGGCTAATTTTTGTGTTTTTTGTAGAGACAAGGTTTCATGATGTTGCCCAGGCTGGTCTCGAACTCCTGAACTCAAGAGATCCTCCCGCCTCAGCCTCCCAAAGTGCTGGGATTACAGGCTTGAGTCACTGCACCCAGCTGGGTCTGTCTTCTTATACTGATTTTGTTGTTATAAAATAACAGGTTTTTTTTTTCTTTTTTTTTTTTTTAGAGATGGGGTTTCACCATGTTGGCCAGGATGGTCTCAATCTCTTGACCTCATGATCCACCCGCCTTGGCCTCCCAAAGTGCTGGGATTACAGGGATGAGCCACCGCGCCTAGCCCTAAAGTAACAGGTTTTGATATTTGTTTAGAGATTATTTTTAGCCCTCTCGAACAGTTTAGAGACAAATCCTTTGGGTACTTACGCAGCATTATTATTTTTTTTGAACTGATCATGACTATTTTCAACTCAGTAGAAGTTCTAAGGCAGAAACATTTCCTTTTTAAGGTGGTGTTTCTCTGGGCAGTCCTAAAGACTAATCCAAAAGATTAGCAAAAATAGCCACTTGTTAAATAGCTCAAATCTGGTAAATACAGGAGATACGTTTCTGTTCAGGGAAACTCTCAGGATGAGAGAAGAAAGGAAGAAAAGAGAAGATTGCGATGGATGTCTATGAATAGTGAATTCCTTACTGGAACCAAGATTTGTCTTTTTTTAACTGAAAAACTTACCTTCATTGATGATAAAAAGCATATACCTGACCCAAAATTGTGGTGTCCAAAATTTAAGTTATATTAAGAAATAGTTGGCTGGGCACGGTGGCTCACGCCTGTAATCCCAGCACTTTGGGAGGCTGAGGCGGGCAGATCACAAGGTCAGGAGTTCGAGACCAGCCTGACCAACATGGTGAAACCCCCATCTCTCCTAAAAATAGAAAAATTAGCCAGGCATGGTGGTGCACGCCTGTAATCCCAGCTACTCAGGAGGCTGAGGCAGGAGAATTGCTTGAACCTGAGAGGTGGAGGTTGCAGTGAGCCGAGATTGTGCCACCGCACTCTAGCCTGGGTGGCAGAGGCGAGATTCCATCTCAAAAAAAAAAAAAAAGAAGAAGAAGAAGAAAGAAAGAAAAGAAATAGCCCTCTAACTTTTTTTGGGTCAGCTCTGTACATCTGCTGATTGCTCAGTGGATTTGATCCAGTTCTGTGTCTTTGGGAATAATCTAGCCACAGGGCTCTCCCCACTGTTTTTTTTTTTTTTTTTTTTTTTTGAGACTGAGTCTTGCTCTGTCACCCAGGCTGGAGTGCAATGGCTCGATCTCGGCTCACTGCAACCTCCACCTCCTGGGTTCAAGCAATTCTCCTGCCTCAGCCTCCTGAGTAGCTGGAACTACAGGTGCACGCCACCATGCCCAGCTAATTTTTTTGTGTGTGTTTTTAGCAGAGACAGGATTTCACTATACTGGCCAGGCTGGTCTCGAACTCCTGACCTCATGATCCGCCTGCCTTGGCCTCCCAAAGTGCTGGAATTACAGGCATGAGCCACCGCGCATGGCCCATCTCCCCACTGTTTTAGGGGGCAGTGTCAACCTCCCTCAATCCCAGTGGCCATGGGTCCAGAGTTAGGCTTTGTCTTCAAAGTAAACAAAGTATTTCCTTTTGGGAAGTGCATGAAGCTGCTTTTTTATTTAGAAAACAAACCCACCCTTCAAAACATTCACAGTGAAATAAGCCAGACATAAAAGAACAAATATTGTATGATTCCACTTATATGAGGTTCCTAGAAGAGGCCAATCCAGAGAGAGACAAAGTAGAATGGTGGCTGCCAGGGGCTAGGACAGGGGGAGTGGGGGAGTGAGTGTTTAGCAGGGACAGAGTTTCTATTTGGGAAGATGAAAAAGTCCAGCCGGGCATGGTGGCTCACGCCTATAATCCCCACACTTTGGGAGGCCAAGGCGGGTGGATCACAAAGTCAAGAGATCAAGACCATCCTGGCCAACATGGTAAAAGCCCGTCTCTACTAAAAATACAAAAATTGGGTGGGTGTGGTGGCACGTGCTTGTAGTCCCAGCTGCTCAGGAGGCTGAGGCAGGAGAATCACTTGAGCCTGGGAGGGGAGGTTACAGCGAGCCGAGATCGAGCCGCTGCACTCTGGCCTGGCGACAGAGTGAGGCTCCATCTCAAAAAAAAAAAAAAAACAGAAAAAAGAAAAAGTCCTGGAGATGGATGGTGATGATGATGGCAGCACAACAATGCGAATGTGCTTAATGCCACAAAACTGTGCACTTAAAAAAGGGTTAATAGCCGGGCGCGGTGGCTCACATCTGTAATCCCAGCACTTTGGGAGGCTGAGGCAGGTGGATCATGAGGTCAAGAGATCAAGACCATCCTGGCCAAGATGGCAAAACCCCATCTCTACTAAATATACACAAATTAACTGGGCATGGTGATGCACACCTGTAGTCCCAGCTACTCAGGAAGCTGAGGTAGGAGAATCGCTTGAATCCAGGAGGCAGAGGTTGCAGTGAGCCAAGATCGTGCCACTGCACTCTAGCCTGGTGACAAAGTGAGACTCCGTCTCAAAAAAAAAAAAAAAAAAAAAAAAAAGGTTAAGATGGGCTGGGCGCGGTGGTTCATGCCTGTAATCCCAGCACTTTGGGAGGCCAAGGTGGGCAGATCACTTGAGGTCAGGAGTTCGAGATCAGCCTGGCCAACATGGTGAAACCCTGTCTGTACTAAACATACAAAAAATTAGCCAGACATGGTGGCGCATGCCTGTAATCCCAGCTACTAGGAGGGCTAAGGTGGGAGAATCATTTGAACCCGGGAGGTGGAGGCTGCAGTGAGCCAAGATGCACCACTGCACTCTAGCCTGGGCAACAGAGCGAGACTCCATCTCAAAAAATAAAACATAAATAACTAAATGCAGTGATCTTCTGTAGGCCCATTTATGGTGATCTAGGGCCCTCAGCACCACAGTTGGCACTTTTTTTTTCCTAGCTAGCAGTCTGGTAAAAATTGACATTAAAAACTCATTTTTGGCCGGGCACGGTGGCTCACGCCTGTAATCCCAGCTCTTTGGGAGGCCGAGGCGGGCGGATCACAAGGTCAAGAGATCCAGACCATCCTGGCCAACATGGTGAAACCCCGTCTCTACTAAAAATACAAAAAAATTAGCTGAGCGTGGTGGTGTGTGCCCGTAGTTCCAGCTACTTGGGAGGCTGAGGCAGGAGAATTGCTTGAACCTGGTAGGCGGAGGTTGCAGTGAGCGGAGGTCGCGCCACTGTACTCCAGTCTGTCTCCTGGTGACGGAGTGAGAGTCTGTCTCAAAAGAAAAAAAAACTGATTTTTGCTGAGCACTGTGGACCAGGCCTGGAATTCCAGCACTTTGGGAGGCCATGGCAGGAGGATCAGTTGAAGCCAGGAGTTTGAGACCAACCTGGGCAACATACAGAGACCACCCCCTCCATGTCTTAAAAAAAAAAAACCAAAACAACAAAACAAAGCTAATTTTCAGCCTCATGGTTGCTAATCTCAAATGCAGGTGTGTCTTTTTTTTTTTTTTTTTTTTTTGAGACAGGGTTACTCCTGTTGCCCAGGCTGGAGTGAAATGGCGAGGTCCTGGTTCACTGAAACCTTCACCTCCTGAGTTCAAGTGATCCTTCTGCCTCAGCTCCCAAAGTGCTGGAATTACGACATGAACCACTGCACCTGACTTTTTTTTTTTTTGGAAACAGGGTCTTGCTTTGTTACCCAGACTGGAGTGCAGCAATGTGATCATAGCTCACTGTGACTTGAACTGGGCTCAAGCAATCCTCCTGCCTCAGCCTCTTAAGTACCTGGGCCTATAGGTTCATACCATTATGCCCAGGTAATTATTATTATTATTTTTTGTAGAAACAGGGTCTTGCTCTGTTGCCCAGTCTGGACTTTAACTCCTGAGCTCAAGCAGTCCTTCGACCTCAGTCTCCCAAAATGTTGGCATTACAGTCATGAGCCACTAAATGTGGCCAAATTAACCTTTTTTTTTTTTTTTTTTTTTTGAGGCAGAGTTTCGTCTTGTCTCCCAGGCTGGAGTGCAATGGCATGATCTTGGCTCACTGCAACCTGAATCTCCTGACCTCAGCCTCCCACGTAGCTGGGATTATAGGTGCTGGCCATCATGCATAGCTAAATTTTGTATTTTTAGTAGAGATGGGGTTTTACCATATTGGCCAGGCTGGTCTCGAACTCCTGACCTCAGATGATCTACCCGCCTCGGCCTCCCAAAGTGCTGGGATTACAGGCATGAGCACACGCCCGGCCCAAATTAACAATTTTAAAGTAAATAATTCCAGTGGCATTTAATATACTTTGTGCAAATACTACCTCTATCTAGTTCCAAAACATCATCCCAAAAGGAAACCTGCACCCATTAAGCAATTGCTCCCCATTTCACCCACCCCTAACTGCCAACCACCAGTCTATATTATTTTTCTTTTGTTTTGAGACGGAGTCTTGCTCTGTTGCCCAGGCTGGAGTGCAGTGGCGTGATTTTGGCTCACTGCAACCTCTGCCTCCTGGGTTCAAGCAATTCTCCTGTCTCAGCCTTCCAGGTAGCTCAGACTACAAGCATGTGCCACCACGCCCAGCTAATTTTTTGTATTTTTAGTAGAGACGGGGTTTCACCATGTTAGTCAGGATGGTCTTGATCTGCTGACCTCATGATCTGCTTGTCTTGGCCTCCCAAAGTGCTGGGATTACAGGCGTGAGCCACTGCACCCGGTCAGCAATCTATATTATTTTTCTATGGATTCCTTTTCTTTTTCTTTTTCCTTTTTTTCCTGGGTCTGCTTGCTAGGAAATATGGATTTCTTTTATTTTCTTTTGAGATGGGGTCTCACTCTGCTATCCAGGCTGGACTGTAGTGGTGTACAGCTCACTGCAGCCTCAACCTTCTAGGCTCAAGAGATCCTTCTGCCTCAGCCTCTCAAAGTGCTGGGACTACAGGTATGTGCCTCTGCACCCAGTTTCTGTGGCTTTTCTTTTTCTGAATATTTCATATAAGTAAAATCATACAATATGTGACCTTTTATATATGGCCTCTTTCACAATCTTGACTCACTGCAACCTCCACCTCCTGGGTTCAAGTGATTCTTCCACCTCAGACTCCCAAGTAGCTGGGACCACAGGCGTGTGCCACCACACCTGGCTAATTTTTGTATTTTTTCTTTCCACATCTTCCTTCCTTTTTATTGAAAAAAAATTTAGAAAATGGCAGTTAATAAAAGCCACAAACAAATCAATATGGATATACTAGTGGAAAACACAATATAAAACTAAAATGCCATTGGCTTCTTTAACTGGTTAAGAGCACAAAAATGTAACAGGCAGAAGATCTGTTTCAAACAAATTAAAAAGCTATGTGTTTTTCAAATTCTCCCCAAATCAGATATATACACACCTACAAAAATAGTGTGTGAAGGAAAGCTGTCATACACAAGAAGTTGTATCCTGAATTCTTCAAGGAAACACATGTTGAAATAGGAATTAACAGAGTCAGCAACAGATTAATAATTTTTTAAAATTGAGTCTTAATATGCTACATAGCCCAAAGCTATAGTATATAAAGTACTACTAGGCACAAAGGAAAGTCTGTACAGCTTTTAGCAAAACTGCTTTCCCAAAAAAGCAAATTAAAATAATGCAATAGCAGACCAAGGAGACTACAGCTAGACATCAGAACTACAACTTCTCATATCTGTGTCAGAAAATCTTATTTATCCAGAATAGACTCAAATTTCAGGACAAAACAGGGATTTTTTAACATTTCTTACTTTACCCATTTTAAGTTCTTTTTATCTCCCCCATCCCCAAAACCAGTAATTCAGCAAGATCCAGCAGAAAGAGAGCTAATTTTAGAATTGGCTATTTTATTTTTCTTTCTATGGCGAGACTGTCATGGAGCCTAGATATTTCAGGCTCATATGCATGCATGGCCAGTGTCCTACTGTGGTCAAAAAAACTCAGCAATGGACTTGGTGAACTCGGCTTCCTGCTGCTGCTTTGTTCTCCCACTGAGGAAGGTCAGCTTCAAGGTGTATTTGTCATCAAACCTTTTAAGATTGGAGGACAGCTGCCAAATATCATCGGGATCCATTCCTGTAGGATCTTTCCTGTGGGCCACGAGAAAGATGCTCTTCTCCTTATATGAGGTATAAATGGTCAGAATCCCCATCATCACAAAATAGGATATGACGGACAAGGCCAAAATAGGTTTGGACTCTGGAAAGGGGTGCATATAATCCCAAATCAAAGTCACTATGGCAAAGAAACAGGAGATTGTACAGATAGTGAGGCAACCGTCAATTAGACCAAAATTCTCCACATATTTGTATTTTTCCAGAAGTACCTTTTTGGCAGAGTCATCCAAAGAGTTTTTCACGGCTCATCCATCCCACTTGTCAATTTTTACAGGCCTATTGTCTATCTTCCACTTATCCAACAAGCCACTACGGCCAATGCCTGTCCCACAGCTGGAACCACCGCCAGCCCCACTGCTGCCTCCGCTACCACCGCTTCTCCCGCCCTGTGCAGCTGCTGCCGCCATCTTGTCCGCCTCTGTGTCTCCCTAATTTTTGTATTTTTAGTAGAGACAGGGTTTCACCATGTTGGCCAGGATGGTCTCGATCTCTTGACCTCATGATCCACCCGCCTTGGCCTCCCAAAGTACTGGGATTGCAGGTATGAGCCACTGGGCCCAGCTATGTCTGGCTCTTTCACTTAGCATAACGTATTTGAGGCTCATCAGTGTTATAGCATGAATCAGTATGTCATTCCTTTTTATGGCTGAATAATATTCCATTGTATGGACATACCATAATGTTTATCCATTCATCTGTACATGGACATAGGATGTTTCTGGCAGACTAATGGGCCTAATTGGCCCTTGGAACTGATGGAATAATGGCAGATGGAATAACTGAAATGCACTGACAACTTACAACATTTTCTTCTTTATGTGCCAGAGCAGTTGTTACACATGCAATTAAATGAATGAAAATAAAGTTTACTGAAATTCCGAGCTCTAGGATTTGTAAGTTATCACCCCTTGGGGACTATTATCCTCCTAGGATTTGTTTTTGTATTTGACATTTGGAAGACTTCATGCTCTTTTAACAACAGAAAATTACATAAGGTCATTGTCACGTTCATCGACTCCCTAGTGTTTTATTCCAAACCATGCAAAATGTTTTATTTGGAGCATTCCCTAACTTCAGTTGTATAAACTGTATCAGTAGCTCTCAAGCTCGACTGGTCATAAAAATCACTGGAAAAACTTAACAGAAGTATAGATGGCTAAGTGTTCCCCAGTCTGCAAAGATGCAGATTCTCCTAGGGTCCCTGGTGCCTTTTCAGGCATCCCAGGTGTAGTTTATTAACTACACTTTGTGAAACAGTGGCATTCACAGATATCTTGAGTTATTTAATAAATTTATCAGATTGGGCTGGGTGCGGTGGCTCACGCTTATAATCCAGCACTTTGGGAGACCGAGGCAGGAGATCACTTGAGGACAGGGGTTCAAGACCAGCCTGGCTAACATGGTGAAACTCTGTCTTTACTAAAAATACAAAAACTTGGATGGGCATGGTGGCACATGCCTGTAATCCCAGCTACTCAGGTGGCTGAAGCTGGAGAATCGCTTGAACCCGGGAGGCAGAGGTTGTAATGAGCCGAGATTGCACCACTGTATTCCAGCCTGGGCAGCAGAGAGAGACCCTGTTTCAAAAAAATAATAATAAAACAAGGTAAATTTATCGGATTGCACAATGGAACTTTATTTATTTATTTATTTGTGAGATGGAGTTTCGCTCAGGCTGGAGTGCAATGGCGTGACCTTGGCTCACTGCAACCTCCGCCTCCTGGGTTCAAGCGATTCTCTTGCCTCAGTTTCTGGAGTAGCTGGGATTATAGACACCAGCCACCATGCCCAACTAATTTTTTGTATTTTTAGTAGAAACAGGGTTTCGCCATGTTGGTCAGGCTGGTCTCAAACTTCTAACCTCAGGTGATTCACCTGCCTCAGCCTCCCAAAGTTCTGGGATTACAGGCATGAGCCACCAGGCCCAGCCGGAACTTTATTTTTGACATAACAAATTGAAAGATATATTGAAAATAATTTAATAAAATTCCAAAGAACATCATAAAATATATGTATGTTAAAATGGAAGAAAGGTTTTAAAAAGTTTAATGATCATCTTAAAAAAAAATTTTTTTTTAAAGTTTAAGGAAAAAATGTTTTCTTAATCCTGTGGAAATTTTTATCAGCTCCCATATATTTTCTTTAAATTATAAGTAAAAATACATAACATAAAATCTGTTATCTTAAATATTTTTATGTGTACAGTTCAGTGAAGTATATTCACACTGTTGCAACCAATCTCCACAACTTATTCATCTTGCGAAACGAAGTCTCTATCCATTAAACAATTCAGGCCGGGCGCAGTGGCTCATGCCTGTAATCCAAGCACTTTGGGAGGCCGAGGTGGGTGGATCACCTGAGATCAGGAGTCTGAGACCAGCCTGGCCAACACGGTGAAACCACGTTTGTGTTTAAAATACAAAAAAATTAACCGGGCGTGGTGGTGCACATCTGTCATCCCAGCTACTTGGGAGGCGGAGGCTGGAGAATCACTTGAACCTGGGAGGCAGAGGTTGCAGTGAGCCAAGATCGTGCCACCACACTCCAGACTGAGCAACAGAGCGAGACTCCATCTCAAAAAACAAAAACAGGCCAGGCATAGTGGCTCACACCTGTAATGGCAGCACTTTGGGAGGCCGAGGTGGGCGGATCATGAGGTCAGGAGTTTGAGAGCAGCCTGACCAACATAGTGAAACCCCATCTCTACTAAAAGTTAGCTGGACGTGGTGGCGTGCACCTGGAGTCCCAGTTACTTGGGAGGCTGAGGCAGCAGAATCTATTGAACCTGGGAGGCGGAGGTGTGGTGAGTCAAGACCATGCCACTGCACTCCAGCCGGGACAACAGAGCCAGACTCCGTCTCAAAAAAACAACAAACAAACAAGAAAAACAATTCTCCATCCTTTCTTCTCTTGACTCCTGGTAACCACCATTCTACTTTCTATTTCTATGAATTTGACTACTCCAGGGACTTCATACAAATGGAATCATACAGTATTTGTCTTTTCTGTGACTGTCATATGTGAACAAAAGTTTCCTGAAAAGGAATTGGAGAAAAGTGACTTTATTCCAGTGAACAGTTTGAAAACGGGGGCAATGCAGCCTTGGTGTAAAACAAAGGTGTCTTCCAGAGAACAAAAGGAGGGTTCAGTTTTGTTTTGTTTTGATTTTTGAAGACAGGGTCTCTGTCGCCCACACTGGAATGCAGTGACACAATCACAGCTCTCTGCAGCCTCGACCTCCTGGGCTCAAGCAATCCCTGTGCCTCAGCCTCCTGAGGCTGGGACCACAGGTGTGTACAACACACCCAGCTAATTTTTTTATTCTGTGTAGAAATGGGACCTTCCTCACGAGGTCAGGAGTTCGAGACTGGCCTTGCCAATATAGTGAAACTCTGTCTCCACTAAAAATACAAAAATTAGGGGGAGTCGTGTCTTGCACCTGTAGTCTCAGCTACTCGGGAGGCTGAGGCAGAAGAATTGCTTGAACCAGGAGGCTGAGATTGCGGTGAGCGGAGATCGTGCCACTGCACTCCAGCCTGGGCGACAGAGTGAGACTCCATCTCAGAAAAAAGAAAAAAGAAAAAAAATTAGCCAATATGGGCCTGGAAAAAAAAATAAAAAGAAATAGGATCGTGCTATGTTGCCCAGGCTGGTGTCAAACTCCTGGGCTCAAGTGATCTCTCACCTTGGCCTCCCAAAGTGCTGGGATTACAGGTGTGAGCCACCAAGCCGGATCCAAGGCTCAAATTTTATAGTAAAGCTTCCCACAGACATTCCCAATCAGGTCTACTATGCAAATGAAGGATTCAAACTTACTCAGTTCTGGTTGGTTGATGCAGCTGGGTACTGATTTGTTGACACAGATGAGCCCTGATTGGTTGAGACAGGTGAGCTCTGACTGGTTGGTTCTAATGAGTTACAACAGTCTCAAAGTTAGACAGAGATGTGGGTTTTCAGGGAACTCAGTGTGTGTGTGTGACCCAAATGGATACTTGCCTCTATTTGAATTTAGGCCCAGTTAACCAACTGGGATCCGTCTTGAAGGACTGGCTCTTTCAAGTTCACACGTTTCACTTAGCATAATGTCCTCGAGCTTTATATGTTTTAGCAGGTGCCAGAATTTCCTTCCTTTTAAAGGCTGATTAATATTCTATTGCATGGGTTCCCAGAGGCTCTAACCTGTAATCCCAGCATTTTGTGAGGCTGAGGCAGGAGGATCACTTGAGCCCAGGAATTTTTTTTTTTTTTTTTTTAAGACGGGATTTCACCATGTTGGTCAGGCTGGTCTTGAACTCCCGACCTCAGGTGATCTGCCCACCTTGGCCTCCAAAGTGCTTGGATTACAGGCGTGAGCCACCGTGCCTGACCAGCCCAGGAATTTGAGACCAGCTCTGGTAACATAGCATGACCCCATCCATATTGAAAAAAAAAAAAAAAAAGCAGTAGCAGCCAAAACAACTCACAATTTTAAGAGAACTCATGCTTTTAACTGAGAAATTAGCATTGTGGACTAGTGACTTATTACATTTTCATAAAGTTCTCTTCTTTTTTTTGAGATGGAGTCTCACACTGTCACCCAGGCTGGTCTCAAACTCCTGACCTCAAGTGATCCACCCGCCTTGACCTCCCAAAGTGCTGGGATTACAGGCATGCGGCACCATGCCCGGCCCCACATCAAGTTTTCTTAATGGCCTGTAACTTCCTAACCTCCAGTTTAATTCTAGGAGTCTCCTGTTTCTGGTGTAAATTAAGCAGCAGGGGAAAACAACTTCAGGTTTCAAGCTACCTTCAATCCTGGGTACAGAACTCTGTCTTTGCTACTTTGTTGAAATTGATCTGATGTTCTGCACAAAAGCTCCTGTCTGCCCTTCTGCCTCAGATTGAAAATCAAAGTCCTAACAATGCCTCCTAGCTTCTGCCTCTTCCATGCCCTGTTCTCTGACCTTTCCTGCCTCGCTTTTTACTGATCTGGCCACACCAGCCTCTGGGCCTTTCCGGAAGCCCAGCTGAGAGCTGCCCAGTGGAGAGCTGCTGGCTGAGAGCTTTGCCCTTCGGCACCTTCTTTGGGCTATTTTTTCCCCGGAAGCCCACAGGGACATGGTGCACTTCCATGCTGCCTTTTTTTGTTTGTTTGTTTGTTTGTTTTGTTTTTTTACAATAGGGTCTTGCTCTCTTGGTCAGGCTGGAGTGCAGTGGCATGATGACAGCTCACTGCAGCTTTGACACCTCCCCAGGTGATCCTCCCACCCTAGCCTCCCAAGTAGCTGCCTCCCCTGCCTTTACATTTTTGCTCCTAGTCATCTTCTTAAAACACACACACACACACACACACACACACACACACACACACACACACTATTTAAGGTTAGTGTATTTGTCAGTCTAGGATAGTAGTATGATATCCCAATTTACACATATTTTCAATAAAAAAGTTTGGCAAACTATTTCAGCCATGTAAGGCATAGCTCTTAAATATCTAGAATGTTTTTCCTTTATTCCAGTTAACAGAAGCATATGAATTACATAATTATCTTTGCATAAATATTATTCACAATGGCACAATGATTTAGAATACAATTCTATCTCCAAAGAGCAGGTTTTAAAACCCTCTTTTTAATCGAGTGTGACTAAAACTATGAAAAGGAATTCTGATTGCCTGGGCTAACATGGTAATCTTGCTCAGATTATCATTAAAATTTCTTTTTTTTAAGACAGAGTCTCACTCTGTCGCCCAGGCTGGAGTGTAGTGGTGCGCTCTCGGTTTGCTGCAACTTCCACCTCCCAGATTCAGGCGATTCTCCTGCCTCAGCCTCCTGAGTAGCTGGGATTACAGGCGCCTGCCACCACACCCAGGTAATTTTTGTATTTTTAGTAGAGATGGAGTTTCACTATATTGGCCAGGCTGGTCTCGAACTCCTGACCTTGCGATCCGCCCGCCTCAGCCTCCCAAAGTGCTGGGATTACAAGTGTGAGCCACCACACCTGGCCTAAAATACTTTTTTAAAAAAATATAAGGCCGGGCAGTGCCTGTAATCTCAGCACTTTGGGCAGCCGAGACGGGCGGATCACCTGAGGTCGGGAATTTGAGACCAGCCTGACCAACATGGAGAAACCCCGTCTCTGCTAAAAATACAAAAAATTAGCTGGGTGTGGTGGTGCATGCCTGTAATCCCAGCTATTCAGGAGGCAGAGGCAGGAGAATTGCTTGAACCTAGGAGGTGGATGTTGTGCTGAGCTGAGCTGAAGCCATTGCACTCCAGCTGGGCAACAAGAGTGAAACTTTATTTCAAAAAAAAAAAAGAAAAAAATATATATGATAAGAACTGCTGTGGAAAAATATCTCAGCCCTTATTGTCTTTTAAAAAATTGTATTATATACCTAATGTAAAATTTGCCATTGTGACCATTTTTTAAGCAACCCGTTCAGTGGCATTAGGTACATTCACATGGTACAACCATCACCACCATCCATCTCTAGAACATTTTTTCATCTTGCAAAACAAAAACTCTGACCCCATTAAACACTCATTCCCCATTCCCCTCCCCCAGCCCCTGGCATCTACCATTCTACTTTCTGTGTTTATGAATTTGACTACTGTAGTGACCTCATATAAGTGGAATCATATAACGTATATGTGAGGTGAGTCACATAAGTGGAATCTAGTATTTGTCCTTTGTCTTCCAGGCTTGTCCGTGTTGCAGCAGGTGTCAGAATTTCTCCTGTTAAGGCTGAATAATACTGCATTGTATGGATGGATCACATTTTGTTGAGCCATTGAACCATTATGGGCACTTGAGTTGGTTTCACCTTTTGGCTCTTGTGAATATGGCTGTGTATTAGTTCATTCTCATGCTGCTAGTAAAGATATACCTGAGACTGGGTAATTTATAAAGAAAAAGAGGTTTAATGGACTTACAGTTTCACATGGCTGGGGAGGTCTCACAATCATGACAGAAGGCGAAGGAGGAGCAAAGGCACATCTTACAAGGCAGCAGGCAAGAAGGCTTGTGTGGGGGGAACCCCCCTTTATAAAACCATCAGGTCTCATTTGAAGTCAGGAGTTCGAGATCAGCCTGGCCAACATGGTGAAACCCCATCTTTACTAAAAATACAAAAATTAGTCAGGTATGGTGGTGAGTGCCTGTAATCCCAGCTACTCGGGAGGCTGAGGCAGGAAAATTGCTTGAACCTGGGAGGTGGAGGTTGCAGTGAGCCTAGATAATACCACTGCACTCCAGCCTGGGCAACAGAGCGAGACTCTGTCTCAAAAAAAAAAAAATTCATAACTTAGAGAAGTGGAAGTCACTGTAATGAAATACTTTACCTCACTTTATCCCAGCACACCCCCAGATCCTCTCTGGATAAAAAGGGTAAATAATGTGATAATACTCAAGAGGGTTTGATATATTTGGAAACAGAAAGTAGGTTGTTTACTTGGAAAACTTGTAAATATTTGGAGTCTACCCATCTAGGAAAAATTATACATGAACACTTTCAGGCACTGAGAATTCCAGAAATAAAGATTAAAAATGATATACTTAAGTGCAACATTTACTACTTAAAAATTTGACAGTCAGGTGTCACACCTGTAATCCCAGCTCACACCTGTAATCCCAGCACTTGGGGAGGCCAAGGTAGGAGGATTGCTTGAGGCCAGAAGTTCAAGATCAGCCTGGGCAGCATAGTGAGACCTTGTCTCCTTATTTTGTTTTCTTTTCTTTTGAGATGGAGTTTTGCTCTTGTTGCCCAAGCTGGAGTGCAATGGCATGATCTCGGCTCATTGTAATCTCCGCCTCCCAAATTCAAGTGATTCTCCTGCCTCAGCCTCCGGAGTAGCTGGGACTGGAGGCACCCACCACCATGCCCGGCTAAATTTGTTTTTGTTTTTTTTTTTTTAAGACGGGGTTTCACCATGTTGGTCAGGCTGGTCTTGAACTCCCGACCTCAAGTGATCCGCCCGCCTTGGCCTCCAAAGTGCTTGGATTACAGGCGTGAGCCACCACACCTGGCCTAAATTTGTATTTTTAATAGACATGGAGTTTCTCCATATTGGTCAGGCTGGTCTCGAACTCCTGACCTCAGGTGATCCTTGTGCCTCGGTATCCCAAAGTGTTGGTATTATAGGCGTGAGCCACCACGCCCGGCGACCTTGTCTCTACTTAAAGAAAAAGAAATAGACTGAGTGCGGTGACTCATATCTGTAATCCCAGCACTTTGGGAGGCCGAGGTGGGCGGATCACCTGAGGTCAGGAGTTTGAGACCAGCTTGGCCAACATTGGCAAAACCCGTTTCTACTAAAAATACAAAAATTAGCTTAGTGTGATGGTGCGCATTTGTAATCCCAGCTGCTTGGGAGGCTGAGGCGGAAGAGTCGCTGGAGCCCAGGAGGTGGAGGTTGCAGTGAGCAGAAATTAAGCCACTGCGCTCCAGCCTGGGCGACAGAGTGAGACTCCATCTCAAAAAAAAAAAAATAGCCAGGCATAGTGGCATGCGCCTGTAGTCCCAGCTACTCAGGAGGCTGAGATGGGAGGATTATTTGAGCCCAGAAAGTCGAGTCTGCAGTGAGCCGTGATCATGCCACTGCGCTCTAGCCTGGGTGAAACAGTGCGGCACTGTCTCTAAAAAAAAAAAGAATCAATAAAAATGTAACGCTTCCTTTTTGGCAAACACATTTAGGAGGTCGTTGCTCTTCAGAAGGTTTTAATCAATTACTTGGAATATGAAACTTCAAGAGGAGCCCCTATAAATCACATCTGTTTCAGAAATTCAAATGGGAGAACTTTGTTCTTTGTTACTTACATGATATGTGGCTAAGATCACTTTGGAAAATGCAGTAAAACTTCATATTAAACTGAACAAATGAAGAAAGCCTTTTCAAAGTGGGAAGCTGGAAATAACCTCTTTTTTTTTTTTTTTTTTTTTTTAAGACAGAGTCTGGCTCTTTCGCCAGGCTGGAGTGCAGTGTCATGATCTCGGCTCACTGCAACCTCTGCCTCCCGGGTTCAAGCAATTCTCCTGCCTCAGCCTCCCAAGTAGCTGAGATTACAGGTGCATGCCACCACACCAATTTTTGTACTTTTAGTAGAGACAGGGTTTCGCCATGTTGGCCAGGCTGGTCTCAAACTCCTGACCTGCCTCGGCCTCCCAAAGTGCTGGGATTACAGGCGTGAACCCCCGAGACTGGCCGGAAAAAACTTCTTTTTTTTTTCTTCTTTTTTTAAAAATTTTTTTCTAAGACAGGTTTCACCTTGTTAGACAGGATGGTCTATGGTCTCCTGACCTCATGATTCACCCGCCTTGGCCTCCCAAAGTGCTGGTATTACAGGCACTAGCCACGTCGCCCGGCCAGAATAACTTCTTAACTTGTCTTTTAACCATTAGCTTTTGCCTCGAATGTGGCTACTTGCCACTGTCTTTTTCTTTTCTTTTCTTTTTTTTTTTTTAGAGCTAAGGTCTCTCGAATAAAGCTGCACATTCTTATGTTGAAAGGTACTTCCTTCTGTTATTTTATCACCTTCCTGGTTTTGTCTAATCTCACCCAGATTACAGTCATATTTCTTGGTCTTTTTAATGTGCCTTTAAAAATTTCAAGCACAGTGTCTTTGTTCTGTGGTTTTGATGTTTTGTGTACTCCCAGACATATTTTGGGACTCTTTAAACAGAAGAATGTTTGCTTTAAATATTCTTAATGTCTTTAAACCTACTTTGTCATGTTCAGCTTCTAAAATTTTCGTGTGTGCTGATGAAGTATTTTCTTAGAGTGTTTTGTTTTAATTAAGCCCATCTTAAGAGACGTTCAGTTTTTGCCAAGAATCTGCTTTCTCTCTTACAAACCAGTTATATTTATAACATTCATAAACTAAGTTATTAGCAAAGGCGAAATTTTAGCTGCACTCTGGCTATGTCTTCCAGATTCACGGTGGAATTAAAGAGAGTAAGAGCAGACTAAAACAAAACACGATGATAAATCAGGATGCCATAAACATTCATGGGCTTTATTTTTAATATTTTCTTTTTTCTTTTTTTAGAGATGAGGTTTCACCATGTTGGTCAGGCTGGTCTCGAACTCCTGACCTCAGGATCTACCTGCCTCGGCCTCCCAAAGTGCTGGGATTACAGGCGTGAGCCCCCGCGCCCGGCCCAATATTTTCTTAAATGATCTTTTTCCTTTTTTTTTTTTTTTTTTCTGAGACGGGCTCACTCTGTTGCCCAGCCTGGAGTGCAGTGGCAAGATCTCGGCTCACTGCAACCTCCACCTCCCGGGCTCAGGCCATTCTCCTGCCTCAGCCTCCCGAATAGCTGGGACTACAGGCGTGTGCCACCGTGCCCGGCTAATTTTCGTATTTTTAGTAGAGATGGGGTTTTGCCATGTTGCTCAGGCTGTAAATGCTGTTTTAAAAAAATTGTTTCAGAGAACAATTTCTCATCTTGGAAAAGACGTTAAGGGAGGTTGCTATATTTGAGAGCATTGTGTTTTATTTTTTAACATTCGTGCTTTAACTATGGAGAAAGGCTACAGTGGAAACTTCAATTCTTCCTTTGTTCAACTAGGCTCCATTTAAAAACTAAAGTTTTTTTTACTATTATAATGTATGTCCACGTAGCAGAATATATAGAAAGTTCAGGAAAACAGAGGCAGGAAAATTAGTCATTTTACCAAAAGGTAACCATGTTATTATTTCTGTCCGTTTTTTTTTTTTTTTTTGAGGCAGAGTCTTGCTCTGTCGCCAGGTGCCAGGCTGGAGTGCAGTGGCGGGATCTTGGCTCACTACAACTTCTGCCTCCTGGGTTCAAGCAATTCTCCTGCCTCAGCCTCCTGAGTAGCTAGGACTACAGGCGCATGCCACCACGCCCAGCTAATTTTTGTATTTTTAGTAGAGACGGGGTTTCACCATGTTGGCCAGGATGGTCTTGATCTCTTGATCTCATGATCCACCCACCTCGGCCTCCCAAAGTGCTGGGATCACAGGCATGAGACACCCTGCCCAGCCCTTTTTTTTTTCTGAGACAGAGTTGCTCTTGTCGCCCAGGCTGGAATGCAATGGCACGATCTCAGCTCACTGCAACCTCCATCTCCCAGGTTCAAGCAATTCTCCTTCCTCAGCCTCCCGAGTAGCTGGGATTACAGGTACCCACCACCACGCCCGGCTAATTTCTGTATTTTTACTGGAGACAGAGATCCACCATGTTGGTTAGGCTGGTCTCAAATGTCTGACCTCAAGTGATCTGCCCGCCTTGGCCTCCCAAAGTGCTGTGATTACAGGTATGAGCCACCACACCCAGCCCTATTATAGATATTTTATATAAGTGGAATGTACAATGTGTGACTTTCTGCCTGTCACTTTTTTCATTCAGCAGAATGTTTTCAAGCTTTATCTGTGTGGTAGCATGTGTCAGTACTTCATTCCTTTCTATGGCTGATAAATATTCTATGGTTTGTATACCACAATTTGTTTATTGGTCCATTGATGGACATCTGGGAAGTTTCCATCTTTTGACTGTTGCGAATAATGCTGCATTAAGCTTGTGTGTATGTGTATTCATCTGAACACCTGTTTTCAGCTCTTTGGGCATATACCTAGGAGTGGAATTGCTGGGTCATATGGTAATTCTATGTTTAACTTTTTGAGGAACTGCCAACCCCTGTTTCATAGCAACTGCCCCATTTTACAATCCCTTCAGCAACATATGAGGATTCCACATTCTCTCATGGAGATCATCTCTCTCTCTCTCTCTCTCTTTCTTTTTTTTTTTTTTGAGACAGAGTCTCACTCTGTTACCCAGGCAGGCATGCACTGGCATGATCAGGGCTCACTGCAGCCTTGACCTCCTGGGATCAAGCCATTCTCCTGCTTCAGCCTCCCAAATAGCTGGGACTACAGGTACACAGCATTAAAAACAAACAAACAAAAAAAAAAAAAAAAACCCTTCCAGGAGTGGTGGCTCATGCCTGTAATTCCAGCACTTTGGGAGGCCAAGGTGGGCAGATCACCTGAGGTCAGGAGTTCGAGACCAGCCTGACCAATGTGGTGAAACCCTGTCTCTACTAAAAATACAAAATTAGCCAGGCGTGGTGGTGCATGCCTGTAATCCCAGCTACTCAGAAAGCTGAGGCAGGAGAATCACTTGAAACCGGGAGGCAGAGGTTTTGGTGAGCCGAGATCACGCCATGGCACTCCAGCCTGGGCAACAAGAGTGAAACTATCTCAAAAAAAAAAAAAGAAAAAAAAAAAACAGCCTGATATGGCGGCACATGCCTGTAGTCCTAGCTTTTTGGGAGGCTGAGGTGAGAAAATCACTTGAGGCCAGGAGTTGTAGGCCACAATAAGCTATGATCTTAATTTTTAAAAAATTAGCTTAGCCATGTTCAGCTAATTTTAATTTTTTTTTGTAGAAACTGCGTCTTATGATGCTGCCCAGGCTGGTCTTGAACTTCTGGGCTCAAGTGATCCTCTCACCTTGACCTCCCAAGTGCTGGCATTATAGGAGTGGGTCTTCATGCCCAGCTTTTTTTTTTTTTTTCCCTGTGAATCTGATCTTATTTATTTTTTACTGAAAAAAATCTTATTTCTGACTGGATTCAGACTTAGAAGTAGAAGCTCGCAGAGAGGAAAGTCTGTGTCTCTTTGCAATTTGTTCTTGGTGCTTCTCTTTAGCCTCCTTCACTCTCGTGGCCAAAAGTTTAGCATATTCTGCAGCCTCTTCCTTATTTTTCTGAGTACGCTGCTTCTTTAGAGCAACATGTCGCCATTCATGCTGCAGGACACGTGGAGTCACAAGACGCTGCATCTTGGGTGCTTTGGTCCTTGGTTTCCTACCTTCTTTGTTTAAGAGCTTTCTTATACTGGCGGACATCATCTTCTTTAGAGAGATTGAAAAGTTTGCAGATTCTGCTAGCTCTTTTGGGCCCCAGGCGATGAGGCACCGTGGTATCAGTCAGTCCAGGAATATCCTTCTCTCCTTTTTTTACAATAACCAACCTGAGAATGCTCAGATTGGCATCCACAATGCAACCACAAATGGATTTTCTCTTTTCTTCTCCAGTTCTCCCCTGGTCTGTAACAGGAATGCCCCTTACTCAGTAGCAGGTAGACACGGCCATGGGTCAAGACACCTTGCTTCATGGGGGAAACCTTGTTTATCGTTAGTTGGGACTAAGGAGGCTGAGACAGGACAATCACTTGAACCTGGGAGGTGTAGGTTGCAGTGAGCCAAGATCACGCCATTGCACTCTAGCCTGGGTGGCAGAGCAAGACTCCATCTCAAATAAATAAATAAATAAAAAATACAAAAATCAGTCGGGCATGGTGGTGCATGCTTGTGGTCCCAGCTACTTGGGAGGCTGAGGCAGGAGAATCGCTTGAGCTCGTGAGGCGGAGGTTGCAGTGAGCCGAGATTATGCCATTGCACTGCAGCCTGGGCAACAGAGCAAAACTTCATCTCAAAACAAAGAAAAACAAAGTTCAAGTCCAAGTAGCAAGAGGACTTTCAGGGGAAATCATCTTTCCTCGGTCTTCCCTCTCTTTCCATAATCTGGTTACTACAGATTAATTTTTCCTTTTAATTCTCAGTAGTACTGTGGCTGTTTTCCAGAGCAGGCCAAAGCACATTTCACCTTTTTCTATTTTCTTTCTTTCTAATCACAAAATCCCTCCAGGCTAAGGCTCCTTCTCAGAAACCTGGCAATTAGAAGAGGAAGCCTATCTACTCCTAACACTTCATTTGTAGCCCCATTATAAATAATTAACCTGAAGTTATGCTCAGAAAACAAATAGATGGGGTGCAATTGGCAGAGCTGCATAGGAGATTTTTCTCTTGGGTTTTTACCCCATTCACAAAATCCGGGAAGCGGATACAGCCCTTTCCATTAGCAGAAATGAGCTGTCTGCTCTTGAACGGTTAGAGAGGAAACCACAGCCGAGCCATTTTTCTTATGGACTTAAACTTGAGATGTGCCCATGGAGCCGTTGTCTGAGACCCTGGACAGCATTTCCTCCTCCCCAGGATCTCGCAGGCCCCCGAAGGACAGGGCTTGGCTGCCGCTGCCAGTGCACACACTGATTCTGATCCCCTGCCAAGTCAGTCTTGTCCCTGGGGATGACAGTGGTGGGGTGGATTCAGAAGGGGTTGTGGTCGCCTCAACTCAAGATTCAGTCCTTGGCTAAAACAGTCAGGGTAAATATGAGTCTGGTATTGTTGTTTTTGTTTTTGTTGAGACAGAGTCTCACTCTGTCACCCAGGCTGGAGTGCAGTGGCTCGATCTCGGCTCACTGCAAACTCCGCCTCCCAGGTTCAGGCAATTCTCCTGCCTCAGCCTCCTGAGTAGCTGGGATTACAGGCACCCACCACCATGCCTGGCTAATTTTTGTTTTTGTTTTGAGACAAAGTTTCGCTCTTGTTGCCCAGGCTGGAGTGCGATGGCGTGACCTCGGCTCACTGCAACGTCTGCCTTTCGGGTCCAAGGGATTCTCCTGCCTCAGTGTCCTGAGTGTCTGGGATTACAGGTGCCCGCCACCATGCCTGGCTAATTTTTTGTATTTTTAGTAGATATAGGGTTTCACCATGTAACCCAGGCTGGTCTCGAACTCCTGCCCTCAGGTGATCCACCCACCTTGGCCTCCAAAAGTGCTGAGATTACAGGCGTGAGCTACTGCACCCGGCCTAATTTTTGTATTTTTTAGTAGAGATGTGGTTTCACCATGTTGGCCAGGCTGGTCTCGAACTCCTGACCTCAAATGACCTGTCTGCCTCAGCCTCCAAAAGTTCTGGGATTATGAAAATTTTTGAAATAGAGGTGAAATTCACATAACATGAAATTAACCATTGTATTGGTCCGTTTTCTTGCTACTGATAAAGACATACCCGAGACTGTGTAATTTATAAAGAAAAAGAGGTTTAATGGACTTACAGTTTCACATGGCTAGGGAGGCCTCACAATCATGGTAGAAGCCAAGGGAAGACAAAAATGCATGTCTTACATGGCAGCAGGCAAAGAGAAAATGAGAGCCAAGTGAAAGGAGTTTCCCCTTATAAAACCATCAGATCAAGCCAGCCGAGGTGGCTCACGCCTGTAATCCCAGCACTTTGGAAGGCCGAGGCGGGCGGATCACAAAGTCAGGGGTTCAAGACCAGCCTGACTAACATGGTCAAACGCCATCTCTACTAGAAATACAAAAATTAGGCAGGCATGAGTCCCAGCTACTCAGGAGGCTGAGGCAGGCGAACCGCATGAACGCAGGAGGTGGAGGTTGCAGTGAGCTGAGATGGCGTCACTGCACTCCAGCCTGGAGACAGAGCGAGACTCTGTCTCAAAAAAAAAAAAAAAAACCATCAGATCTCATGAAGCAAACCAGGAAAACAGTATTGGGGGAACACCCCCACAATTCAGTTATCTCCCACTGCGTCTCTCCTACAACATGTGGGAATTATGGGAGCTATAAATGAGATTTGGGTGGGGGACATAGCCAAATCATATCAACCATTTTAGTCACAAAAGGACTAGTCCTTTATGATTCCACTTATATGAGGTCCCTAGAATAGTCAAATTTGTAGAGATAGAAGGTAGAATGGTGGTTGCCAGGGGCTGGGAGGAGGGAGAATGGGCAGTGAGTGTTTAATGAGTGCAGTTTCAGATTGGGAAGATGAGAAAGTTCTGGAGATGGGTGGTGGTGATGGTTGCCTAACACTGTGAATGTATTTAGTGCTGCTCAAATGGTTGCTTGCAAATGGTTAAAATGGTAAAATGTACACATATTACATAAAATATATATGGCTGGGCATGGTGGGTGGCTCATGCCTATAATCCTAGCACTTTGGGCAGCCGAGGCAGCCAGATCATTTGAGTCTAGGAGTTCAAGACCAACTTGGGTAACATGGCGAAACCCTGTGTCTACAACAAATACAAAAATTAGCCAGAGTGTGCATGTGTCCTTATAGTAGAATGATTTATAATCCTCTGGATATATATCCAGTAATGGGATTGCTGGGTCAAATGGAATTTCTATTTCTAGGTCCTTGAGGAATCGCCACACTGTCTTCCACAATGGTTGAACTAATTTACACTCCCACCAACAGTGTAAAAGTGTTTCTATTTCTCCACATCCTCTCCAGCATCTGTTGTCTTCAGATTTTTTAATGATCGCCATTCTAACTGGTGTGAGATGGTATGTGAATGTAGTTTTGATTTGCATTTCTCTAACGACCAGTGATGATGAGCATTTTTTCATATGTTTGTCAGCACAGTTTACAATAGCCAAGACCTGGAACCAACCCAAATGCCCATCGATGGTAGACTGGGCAGGGAAAATGTGGCACATATACACCATGGAATATTATGCAGCCATCAAAAACGATGAGTTTGTGTCCTTTGTAGGGACATGGATGAACCTGGAAACCATCATTCTCAGCAAACTGACATAAGAACAGAAAATCAAACACCGCATGTTCTCACTCATAGGCGGGTTTTGAACAATGAGAACACATGGACACAGGGAGGGGAGCATCACACACTGGGGTCTGTCGTGGGAAAATAGTGGAGGGACAGCAGGGGGTGGGGAGTTGAGGAGAGATAGCATGGGGAGAAATGCCAGATATAGGTGATGGGGAGGAAGGCAGCAAATCACACTGCCATGTGTGTACCTATGCGACAATCTTACATGTTCTTCACATGTACCCCCAAACCTAAAATGCAATAAAAAAAAAATAGCCAGAGTGGTGGCGTGTGCCTGCAGTCCTAGCTATTCAGGAGGCTTAAGTGGGAGGATCGCTTGAGGCCAGGAGGTAGAGTTTGCAGTGAGCCAAGCTTGTGCTATTGCACTCCACCCTGGGCAACAGAGCCAGACCCTGTCTCATTAAAAAAAAAAAAAAAGCCAGGTGTGGTGGCTTACACCTGTAATCCCAGCACTTTGGGAGGCGTAGGCAGGGATCACCTGAGGTCAGAAGTTTGAGACCAGCCTAGCCAACATGGTGAAACCCCATCTCTATTAAAAACACAAAAACTAGCTCGGTGTGGTGGCACACGCCTGTAATCCCAGCCCCTTGGTAGGCTGAGGTGGGAGAATCACTTGAACCTGGGAGGCAGAGGTTTCGGTGAGCTGAGATCTCATCACTGCACTCCAGCCTGGGTGACAGAGTGAGACTCCATCTCAAAAAACAAAACAAAAAACAAAAACAAAACAAACAAAAAATATGTATGTATGAACATATATATGGAAAACTTTAATAATAACCATTTTAAAACATAAAATTCAGTGGCATTTAGTACATTCCCATGGTTCTGCCACCACTCTCTCTAGCTCTAATATATATACGTGTGTGTGTGTGTGTGTGTGTGTGTGTGTATGTGTGTGTGTGTGTGTCTGTTTTAAGAGATGGAGTCTCACTATGTTGCCCAGGCTGGAGTGCAGTGGCTATTCACAGGCATGATCCCACTACTGATCAGCACGGGAGTTTTGACCTGCTCCATTTCCGACCTGGACGGTTCACCTCTCCTTAGGCAACCTGGTGGTCCCCCACTCCCGGAAGGTCACCATATTGATGCTGAACTTAGTGCGGATACCTGATTGGCATAGCACACTACAGCCCAGAACTCCTGGACTCAAGCAATCCTCCAGCCTCAGCCTCCCGAGTAGCTGGGACTACGGGGGTGCACCACCACACCCGGCTTGTTTTGTTTTTGAGATAGAGTCTCACTCTGTTGCCCAGGCAGGAGTGCAGTGGTGCGATCTCGGCTCACTGCAACCTCCACCTCCTGGGTTCAAGCGATTCTCCTGCCTCAACCTCCCAAGTAGCTGGGACTACAAGCACGTGCCACCACGCCTGGCTAATTTTTTGTATTTTTAGTAGAGACAGGGTTTCACCTTGTTAGCCAGGATGGTCTTGATCTCCTGACCTCATGATCCGCCCACCTCGGCCTCCCAAAGTGCTGAGTTTACAGGCATGCCACCACGCCCGGCACATGTGTATATCTATATTTAATTTTTTAGTAGAGGCAAGGTCTTGCTATGTTGCCCAGGCTGCTCTCAAACTCCTGGCCTCAAGTGATTCTCTCACCTTGGCTTCCCAAAGTGCTGGGATTGCAGGCTGAAGCCACTGTACCCGGCTGTTCCAAAAAATTTTAACACTATGAAAAGGAAACCTCATCTCCATTAAGCTGTCACTCCTCATTCTACTGCCACCCCAGCCCCTGGCAACCACCAATTTACTTTCTGTCTCTATGGATTTACTTATTCTAGATAGTTCCTATAAATGGAATCATGCAATATGTGGTCTTTGCATTTGGCTTATTTTATTTAGCATCACGTTTTTGGGCCAGACATGGTGGCTCATGCATATAATCCCAGCACTGTGAGAGGTTGAGGCAGGAAGATCAACGGAGGTCAGGAGTCTGAGACCAGCCTGGGCAACACAGCAAAAACTCATCTCTATTAAAGATAATGTTTCTGGCTGGATGTGGTGGCTCACGTCTGTAATCCCAGCACTTTGGGAGGCCAAGGTGGGCAGATCATGAGTCAAGAGATCGAGACCATCCTGGCCAACATAGTGAATCCCTGTCTCTCCTAAAAATACAAAAATTAGCCCAGCATGGTGGCGTGTGCTTGTAGTTCAGCTACTAGGGAAGTTGAGGCAGGAGAATCACTTGAACCCAGGAAGCGGAGGTTGCTGAGATTGCACCACTGCACTCCAGCCTGGGTGACAGAGTGAGACTCCATCTCAAAAAAAAAAAAAAAACGCCGGGTGCGGTGGTTCATGCCTGTAATCCCAGCACTTTGGGAAGCCGAGGCAGGCAGATCATCAGGTCAAGAGATGAAGATCATCCTGGCCAATATCGTGAAACCCTGCCTCTACTAAAAAATACAAAAATTAGCCAGGTGTGGTGACGTGCACCCATAGTCCCAGCTACTCGGGAGGCTCAGGCAGGAGAATTGCTTGAACCCAGGAGGCGGAGGTTGCAGTGAGCCAAGACTGCACCACTACACTCCAGCCTGGCGACAGAGTGATACTCCATCTCAAAAAAAAAAAAAAAGATACAGTGTTTCTGAAATTCATTCACATTGTGTCATGTATAAGCACTTTCTTCCCTTTTCTTTTCTTTTTTCTTTTGTTTGAGACAGGGTCTCACTGGCACCATCACAGTTCAGGGCAACCTCAACCTCCTGAGCTCAAGTGATCCTCCCACCTCAGCTCCCTGAGTAGGTGGGACCACAGGCGCATGACACCATGCCTGACTAAAATTTTTTTAGAGATGGGATCTCTCTATATTGTCCAGGCTGGTCTTGAACTCCTGGGGTCATGTGATTCTCTCACCTGGGCCTCCCAAAGTGCTGGGATTACAGGCGTGAGCAGCCTCACCCAGCTGCTTCCTTCCTTTTGATGGCTGAGTAGTATTACACCATGTGGACGTGTTACCATTTGTTTCTTCATCTGTGGATGGACATTCGGTTTGTTCCCACCTGTTGGTTATTGTGAACAGTGCTGCTGTGAGCATTCACATACAAGGATTTGTTTGGGTGCCTCTGCTGGGCATGTTTGGCTGCTTTTTGCTCTCAGTTTCCTTCCAGCCTTATCAAGAGGGCTCCCAGATCCCTTTCCTCACTTGTGGTCAGGTTGGTCCTGCTGGGGCCTCCTGGAGCTTGTGGGACAAGTGGTGCTTCTTGGAGAACCTGCTGGGTGACATGTCTCAGAGGGTCACAGCACTCGGCGGCCACCCAGCAATTAGGAAATTGCCTTGTCATGCTCTCCAGAGACAGTACCTGAGCCTGTAGCCTGGCAGTTCTGTCTGTGGGCTTTCTGGAAGCACCCAGAAGATGTCCCAGCCTCTGTGGGGCAAGTGCAGCGAGAATCCAGCTCCCTGAGTCACCGCTTGGAGAGCCTTCAAGTCTGTGGACATCCTGCCTCATTTCAACTGTAGTATTAACAGGATGTGTAAGACATGACACTGAAATGGGAGGGGGAGGACAGTGAGGCCAAAATTCTGCCCAGCAAGGCTTACCACGAGAGGCTTCGGAAATTGTTACTGATGCCTGAATACATCTGGTGGACAGAGTGAGCTTCCAGCAAAGGACAATGGGCTTTTAGGTGCCAATAGCATTAGAAATCATCAGCCATGGAATTTCTCTGCTGTGTGGTTTCCATACCTTTTTAATTTACTGAGGTGAAATTCACATGAAATTAGCCATTTTAAAGTGAGCAATTCAAGGCCAGGCATGGTGGCTCACACCTGTAATCCTAACACTTTGGGAGGCTGAGGCAGGAGGATTAACAGCCCAGGAGTTCAAGACCAGCTTGGGCAACATAGTGAGATTCCATCTCTACAAAAAATACATATATGAAAAAACATTAACTGGGCATGGTGGTGTGCAAATGTAGTTCCACCTACTCAGGAGGCTGAGGTGGGAGGATTACTTGAGCCCAGGAGGTTGAGGCTGCAGTGAGCTGTAATCACACCACTGCACTCCAGCCTAGGTGGCAGAGCCAGAACCTATCTAAAAAAAGTAGTTACTATAATATTGCTGTACTTACTAAATAATGAAGATTGTGATGGTGGTGGGGGTAGTGATGGAAGTGCCAGGCAAAATCAAAGCCCCAGTAGCTCACTTCTTATCCTAAATCCAGGAGAGAAAATGATGCAGGATGGCGAATAACAAGAGAGAGAGATATCTGGAAGAGTCTGCCTCCATTCAGGAGAAGCCAAGAGAACTAAGCCAGGAATTAGGACATTCGGCTGGGTGCGGTGGCTCACAACTGTAATCCCAGCTCTTTGGGAGGCCAAGGCAGGAGAGTCACTTGAGCCCAGGTGTTGGAAACCAGCCTTGGCAACAAAGCAAGACCCTGTCTGTACAAAAAACTGGAAAAAAAAAAAGTCCCAGCTACTCCGGAGGCTGAAGTGGGACGATCACTGGAGCCCAGGAGTTCAAAACCAGCCTAAGCAACATGGTGAGACCCCATCGCTACACAATTTTTTTTTTTTTGAAAGAGAGTCTCTCTCTGTCACCCAGGCTGGAGTGCAGTATCCGCTCACTGCAACCTCTGCCTCCCAGGTTCAAACGATTCTTCTGCCTCAGCCTCCTGAGTAGCTGGGACTACAGGTGCGTGCCACCAAACCCGGCTAATTTTTGTATTTTTAGTAAAGATGGTTTCACTGTGTTGCCAGGCTGGTGTTGAACTCCTGACCTCGTGATCCACCCGCCTTGCCCTCCCAAAGTGCTGGGATTGTAGGTGGGAGCCACCAAACCTGGCCCCCAAAATGTTTTAATAGCCAAGTGTGGAGTCACATGCCTGTAGTCCCAGCTGTTCAGGAGGCTGAGGTGGGAGGATTGCTCGAGCTCAAGAGTTGGAGGCTGCAGTGAGCTATGATTGCACCACTGCACTCCAGCCTGGGTAACAAAGTAAGACCCTGTGAAAGACAGAGAGAGAGAAAGACAGAGAGAGAGGAGAAAGAAAAAAAGGAAGGAAGGAAGGAAGGAAGGAAGGAAGGAAGGAGGAAGGAGGGAGGGAGGGAGGGAGAGAGGGAGGGAGGGAAGGAGAAAGGAAGGAAGGGGAAAAAGTAGGTGGGCGCTGTGGCTCATGCCTGTAATCCAGCACTTTGGGAGGCCAAGGCAGACGGATCATCTGAGGTAAGGAGTTCAAGACCAGCCTGGCCAATATGGCAAAACTGGTCTCTACTAAAAATACAAAAAATTAGCTGGGCATGGTGTCCCCTGTATTCCTGGCTACTCAGGAAGCTGAGATAGAATCGCTTGAACCCGGGAGGCGGAGGTTGTGATGAGCTGAGATTGCGCCACTGTCCTCGAGCCTGGGCGATAGAGCAAGACTCCGTCTCAAAAAAAAAAAAAAAAGAAAAGAAAAGAAAAGAAATTAAAGCGCTCTCTCCCTGTGACCCACCTGCTCGGTCAGGGTGTCTTTCCAGGAGGCCTTATTTCTTGTCTCCTTTGAACTTGGCAGTGTGGAGGGATTAGAAGGGCCGTGGCTGAGCTCCCAGCCAGCTGACTGGCCATCTTCTGATGAGCAGGCAGGCGCCGGGAGACTGTGCCCTAGGCAGTGCATTTATGTGGTGGCGCCAGAATGGGACTTTTGTTTGCTTGTTTTCCAGCTCCTTTTTTACACATAGCAAAATGTTGCATGCTTGAGGGTGTGTCTCCTGTTTCCTTTTGTAGAAGACAATCCTTCACTTTCCAGATGGAATCAATCTGGGATGCATCTTCTTTGTGAGCCGCTATGCTCACAGCTCCAGGATGGTGGAGACTTTGCCTTCTCTGGGTGTCCTTAGCAAAAGACTTCACTTACCCAAGACCATCAGAGAGACAGAATAAAACAATATTAGGGTCCTAGAGTTGCTGTAATAATGACTGCAGGTGGGGGTCTTAAAAGCAACAGAAATTGTCCAGGCAATGTGGCTCACGCCCGTAATCCTAGCACTTTGGGAGGCTGAGGCAGGAGGATTGCTTGAGGCCAGGAGTTCGAGACCAGCCTGGGTAACATGGTGAAACTGTCTCTACTAAAAATACAAAACTTAGCCAGACGTGGTGGCAGGCACCTGTAATCCCAGCTACTTGGGAGGCTGAGGCCGGAGAATCGTTGGAACACAGGAGGCGGAGGTTGCAGTGAACCGAGATCGTGCCGTTGCACTCCAGCCTGGGGGACAAGCGCGAAACTCTGTCTCAAGAAAAAAAAAAAAAAAGAAAATTAGCCAGATTGAGTGGCACCCACCTGTGGTCCCATCTACTCAGGAGGCTGGAGATGAGAGGATTACTTGAACTCAGTTGAAGACTGCAGTGAGCTATGATCACATCACTGCACTCCAGCCCAGGCAACAGAGTGACACTCTGTCCTCAAAAAAGAAAAGTGGAGGATCCTTCCAGGCCTCTCTTCCAGTTTCTGGTGGCTCCCAGCAATCCTTAGTATTCCTGAGATGGTAGCTGCATCACTCCAACCTCTGCCTCCATTGTCACGTGGCCTTCTTCCTTGAATGTGTCTTTTTTCTTCTTTTTTTTTTTTCTTGCTCTGTCACCCAGGCTGGACTGCAGTGGCGCCATCTCAGCTCACTGTAACCTCCACCTCCTGAGTTCAAGCGATTCTCCTGCCTCAGCCTCCCGAGTAGCTGGGACTACAGGTGTTTACCACCACACCCAGCTAATTTTTTGTATTTTAGTGGAGACGGGGTTTCACCATGTTGCACAGGGTGGTCTTGAACTCCTGAGCTCAGGCAGCTCCCGCCGTGGCCTCCCAAAGTGCTGGATTACAGGTGTGAGCCTCTGCGCCCAGCTCTACTTCTCTATTAAGCAGTACTGTGCTTTGTTCGTTTTTGAGGTTCAGTCATTCTCATTCCCTTGTGGCCCTTCCCGGTCAATGCCACCCAACCCCAGGTAGCCCCTGTGCAGTTGGGGCCCTCTAGGAAGCAGTTAGAAGTGGGAGGGCTCGTTTGGGGCTGTGTGGTGAGGGAGCTGGATAGCAAGGAAGACTCCTAGTAGAGATAGAACTTTCCAGCCAGGAAAAGACAGCTTGGCTGTGGTGCAGCTCTCAGTGTCTCAGCCAGCTCGATGGGGTCCCTGAGTAGTAGCTGCCTGGGGAGGAGCCCCAGGATGCCCTTTGTCCCCTGCTGTCCACCCAGTTTCCCCACTGGGTGACACCTCATGTAATTATAGTAAAATATTAAAACCAGGAGTTTGACATTGGCATAAGGTGTATATGTGGTTCTGTGTCATCATATCACATGGTAGAGTCACGTGATCATCGCCGAAATCAGGATACAGATCTGGGCCAGGCTCGGTGACTCATGCCTGCAATCCTAGGATTTTGGGAGGCAGAGGTGGGCAGATCGCTTGAGGCCAGGAGTTCAAGACCAGCCTGGGCAACAGCCCATCTCAACAAGAAAAAACTTAAAAAATTATCTGGGTGTGGTGGCTCATGCCTGTAGTCCCAGCTACTCACTCAGGAGGCTGAGGTGGGAGGATCACTTGAGCCCAGGAAGTTGAGGCTGCAGTGAGCTATAATTGTGCCACTGCACTCCGGCCTGAGCAACAGAATGAGATCCTGTCTCCCACTCCCCGAAAAATGATACAGATCTGTTGCATGAGCTCAAAGGCCAGAGAGCCTCCTGCTTCCCTACTGCAGTCATACCCACTCTCCTTCCCCCACAAACATACCAACCCCTATCAATCACTAATTTCTTTTCCATCTTTATAATGCTGTCATTTTGAAAATGTTACATAAATGAATTCCTATCATATGTGATCTTTTGAGACTGGCTTTTTTCACGCAGCATAATGCCCTTGAGATATATCCAAATTGATGCTCGTATTGCTGGTTTGTTCGTATTTTTATTGTGGAGTAGTATTCCATGTATGGATGTACCAGTTTAATTTTTTACCCATTGCAGGACACTTTGGTTGTTTTGTAGGCCACTTTGGTTGTTTTGTAGGACACTTTGGTTGTTTCCTCTTTTGGTTATTGCACATAAACTGCTATGAGTATTCATGTCTATGGATTTGTTTGGACATAACTTTTTTTTACTGTTTTGAGACAATGAAATTACTCCATTTCCTGGGCTGGAGTGCAGTGGCAGGATCACGGTCCACTGCAGCCTCGACCTCCTGGGCTCAAGTGACTCTTCTGCCTTAGCCTCCTGAGTAGCTGGAACTACAGGCGCGTGCTACCACGCCCAGCTAATTTTTGTATTCTTTGTAGAGATGGGGTCTTGCTATGTTACGAAGGCTGGTCTCAAACTCCTGGGCTTAAGGGATCCTCACCCCAGCCCCCCAAAATGCTGGGACTACAGGCATGACCCACCATGCCCCGCCGAACATAACTTTCTCTTTTTCTTTTTGAGACGGAATCTTGCTCTGTCTCCCAGGCTGGAGTGCAGTGGCGCGATCTAGGGGGCTCACTGCAACCTCCACCTCACAGGTTCCAGCGATTCTCCTGCCTCAGCCTCCCAAGTAGCTGGAATTATAGGCACGAACCACCATGCCTGGCTAATTTTTTGTATTTTTAGCAGAAATGGGGTTTTACCATGTTGGTCGGGTTTGTCTCAAGTTCCTGACCTCAAGTAATCTGCCTGCCTCAGCCTCCCAAAATGCTGGGATTACAAGCATGAGCCACCACGCCTGACCCTGGATTCTTTTTTTACTGCTAAATTTTAGAGTCCTTCTTTTTTTTTTTGAGACAGAGTTTTGCTCTTGTTTCGCAGGCTGGAGTGCAATGGCGCAATCTTGGCTCACCACAACCCCTGCCTCCTGGGTTCAAGTGATTCTCCTGCCTCAGCCTCCCGAGTAGCTGGGACTACGGGCATGCACCACCACGCCCAGCTAATTTTGTATTTTTAGTAGAGACAGGGTTTTTCCATGTTGGTCAGGCTGGTTTCAAACTCCCAACCTCGGCTGGGCGTGGTGGCTCACGCCTGTAATCCAAGCACTTTGGAGGCCAAGGCGGGCGGATCACCTGAGGTTGGGAGTCCAAGACCAGCCTGAGCAACATGGTGAAACCCCGGCCTTCAAAAAAAAACAAAAAACAAAAAACTCCCAACCTCAGGTGATCCACCTAGCTCGGCCTCCCAAAGTGCTGGGATTCCAGACGTGAGCCACCGCGCCCGGCTAGAGTTCTTTACACATTCTGGAAACAAGTACTTTTTCAGATATGCAACAAATCTCTCCCTGCAAATATTGGAAATATTTTTGCTATTATTTTCTCCCTGTCTGTGGCTTGTCTTTTCATCCTTTTAATTGGATCCTTCACAGAGTATTAGTTTTAAACTTTGATGACGTTCAGTTTATTGATGTTTTTTCTTTTATGGATTGTGTGTGTGTGTTTTGCTGTTGCTGAGACAGACTCTGGCTCTTTTGCCCACGCTGGAGTGCAGTGGTGTGATCTCAACTCGCTCCAACCTCTGCCTCTCAGGCTCAACCCATCCTCCCACCTTGGCCTCCTGAGTAGCTGGGACTACAGGCATGTGCACCACCATGCCTGGTTCATTTTTGTATTTTTGGTAAAGACAGGGTTTCTCCATGTTGCCCAGGTGGTGGGTGTCTATAGTCCCAGATACTTGGGAGACTGAGGTGGGAGGATGGCTTGAGCCTGGGAGGCAGAGGTTGCAGTGAGCTGAGATCATGCCACTGTACTCCAACCTGGGTGATAGCCAGACCTTGTCTCAAAAAAAAAAAAAAAAAAAAAATCAGGTGGCTATACTTGTGTGAGGTTACGCCTGCCTACTCTATTCCATTCACCTGTGTATCCTTCTTTCAACCAATACCACATGGTCTTCATTCGTAGAGCTATGTGGTAAGTCTTGAAATTGGATACAGTGATTTCTCCTACTTTTTCCAAATTGTTTGAGCTGTTTTATTTAATTAATTAATTAATTAATTTTGAGAGGGAGTCTTGCTCTGTTGCCCAGGCAGGAGTGCAGTGGCGCAATCTTGGCTCACTGCAACCTCTGCCTCCCGGGGTCAAGCGATTCTCCTGCCTCAGCCTCCAGAGTAGCTGGGACTACAGGTGCGTGCCACCATGCCTGGCTAATTTTTCTATTTTTAGTAGAGACGTGGTGTCACCATGTTGGCCAGGCTATTCTTGAACTCCTGACCTCAAGTGATTCACCTGCCTCAGTTTCCCAAAGTGATGGGATTACAGGTGTGAGCCACCGTGCTCAGCCTGTTTGAGCTACTTTAGTTCCTTTGTCTTTCTCTATAAGCTTTAGAATAACCTTGGCTGTATTTACTAAACATCTTGCTGGAATTTTGATAGGAATTGCTTTAAACCTGTATCTCAATTTGGGGAGAATTGGTATCTTTACTATGTTGAGGATTCTAAAGCATAAACACAGCATGCTTCCCTATTTATTTAGATCTAGTTTTAGTTCTTCCATTTCAGTGTTTTCCATTTTCAACATACAAATCCTGTACAGGTTTTGTTAAATTTACACTCACATGTTTTGTTGTTGTTGTTGTTGTTTGTTTTTTTGAGACAGAGTCTCACTCTGTTGCCCAGGCTGGAGTGCAGTGGAGCAATCTTGGCTCACTGCAAACTCCACCTCTAAGTTTCAAGCGATTCTCCTGCCTCAGCCTCTCGAGTAGCTGATATTACAGGCATGTGCCACCACACCCAGCTAATTTTTATATTTTTAATAGAGATGCGGTTTTACCATATTGGCCAGGCTGGTCTCAAACTCCTGACCTCATGATCTGCCTGCCTCGGCCTCCCAAAATGCTGGGATTATAGGCATAAGCCACCACGACTGGCCTCATGTGTTCGTTTAAAGAAATTGTACATTCAGATGTCAAGTGGATATTAAAAAAATAATAATAATAAAAAATAAAAAAAGAAATTGGACATTGCATTGTGTTCTAAATTTTAGCTTCCACATGTTCATTGCTAGTACATATTAGCAGAAATAAAGTTGATTTATATATGTTAATCTTGTATCCTGTAACCTTGCTGAATTCACTTATGAGTTCTAGGAGGTTTTTGTAGATTCCTTGGAATTTTCTTTTCTTTTTTTCATTTTTTGAGATGGAGTCTCACTCTGTTGCCCAGGCTAGAGTTCAGTGGCACGATCTCAGCTCACTGCAACCTCCATCTCCTGGGGTCAAGCAATTCTCCTGCCTTAGCCTCCCCAGTAACTGGGATTACAGGTACCCGCCACCACACCCAGCTAATTTTTGCATTTTCAGTAGAGACAGCGTTTCACAGTGTTGACCAGGCTGGTCTCAAACTGAGCTCATGTGCTCCTCCCGCCTTGGCCTCCCAAAGTGCTAGGATTATAGGTGTGAGCCACCGAACCAGGTGGAATTTTCTATGTTGACTTCTTTTTTTTATTTTTTTTATTTTAGAAGAGGTCTTGCTCTGTCGCTCTGTCACCCAGGCTGGAGTGCAGTAGTGGTGTGATCACGGCACAGCTCACTGCATCCTCAACCTCTTAGCCTCAACCAATCCTCCCACCTCAGTCTCCCAAGAAGCTGGGATTATAAGTGTGTGACACCACACCTAGTTAATTTTTAAGTTTTTTGTAGAGACAAATTTCTCTGGTTTGTAGACATGAGGTCTCCTGCCTCAGCTTCCCAAGCAGCTGGGATTACAGGCCTCACTGTGGTGCCCAGGCTCTTTTTAAATTTTTCTAAGCAAAGGCCGGATGGCCCCATCAGGGTGTGGTAAAGGTTTCCAGGGCCCTTGTGGTGACTCCAGGTGCTGAGCTCCAACACGTCCTTCACTGAAGGTCGTTGATTGCCTGGGCATGGTGGCTCATGCTTGTAATCCTAGCACTTCAGGAAGCCAGTGTGGGAGGATTGCCTCAGCTCAGGAGTTTGAGCTCACTCTGGGCAACATACTGAGACCTCGTATCTACAAACAATTTTTAAAAATTAGCCAGGTGTGGTGGTGTGCGCCTCTCAGCTACTCAGGAGACTGAGGTGGGAGGATTGCTTGAGCCGGGGAGATTGAGGCTGCAGTGAGCCATGATTACACCACCGCCCTCCAGCTTGGGCCTAAGACCCTGTCTCAAAAATAAATAAATAAATAAAAATTTAAAAGTCGGCCAGGCACAGTGGCTCGCGCCTGTAATCCTAGCACTTCGAGAGGCCGAGGTGGGCAGATCAGTCTGGTCAACATGAAGATCGAGACCAGCCTGGTCAACATGGTGAAAACCCATCTCTACTAAAGATACAGAAAAAAATTAGCCGGGTGTGGTGGCACGTACCTGTAATCCCAGCTACTAGGGAGGCTGAGGCAGGAGAATCGCTTGAACCTGAGAGGCAGAGGTTGCGCAGTGAGCTGAGATTTCGCCATTGCAATCCAGCCTGGGCGACGGGGCAAGACTCCATCTCAAAAAAAAAAAAAAAAATTAAAAAGTTACTGATTGCTGTATTCTGTTGACTCCCCCAGGGCCTAAGTAGAGGGGCTAAGAAATAGGTTTTGTTTGTAGCAACAAAGTTTCACTATGTTGCCCAGGCTGACCTTGAACGCCTAGCCTCAAGCAATCCTCAACCTCCCAAGATTACAGACATGCACCACCATGCCTGTCCAGAAGCAGGTTGCTGAATGAAAATAATAACATCAAAAGAGGATGCTCAGAGTCCCCAGATTCCCTTATGATAATGCCCATGTGGCTGGGCATGGTGCCGTGGCTCACACCTGTAATCCCAGCACTTTGGGAGGCCGAGGCGGGTAGATCACCTGGGGTCAGCAGTTCGAGACCAGCCTGACCAACATGGAGAAACCCCGTCTCTACTAAAAATACAAAAAATTAGCCGGGTGTGGTGACGGGGGCCTGTAACCCCAGCTACTCGGGAGGCTGAGGCAGGAGAATTGCTAAAACCTGGGAGGCTAAAACCGAGATTGCGCCATTGCACTCCAGTGTGGATGACAAGAGCAAAGCTCTATCTCAAAAAATAATAAAATAAAATAAAATGCACACGTGTGTCTGTGGCCCCAAGAACCCAGTTCTTTGGCAGACTGATGAGGTATGCAGTGGTGACACATAAGTAGAGACCACGGAGCTTGGCAGGAGTGGGTTCCAGAAGGCAAGCTTGGAGGGAAAGATAGCAGTGAGAAGGTGGCAGTGGAAAGAGGGAGCCCTTACCGAAATTCAGCTTTGCCTCCCGATTGGGCAGCAGATCCTCTCTGGCTTGTGAATCAGAAGTCTGGAAAACTTCCTACTTCTGTGGATAACAATGACGAGTATTTATTGAGTCCTTACTGTGTGCTATACACTGTATATGACAGTAACTGGGTCTCACAGTAACTATATGGGCTGGGTTGTTGTTGGTTCCATTTCACAGAAATTTCACAGGAACTAGGGCACGGAGAGGTGAAGCAACTTGCCCAAGGTCCCACAGCCAAGAACAGAGGTGCCTGGGCCATCTGATTTTAGAGCCTAGGCTATCCAGGTCCAAGAGATGGTACTTTGTAATATATCATGGCTGAGACCCAGTGACAATTATTGGCCATTACTCGCTGTAATGACCGGAACTCATGCTTGGCTTTTGCTGTCTTACAAGTCAAATTGCAGTATCACATTGGTTTGGGTGCCATTAGGCCCTCCAGATTACAGTGCCCTGTGACTGGTGTTGGGACGCTTGATTGCTGGCTAGGAGCACATTTTCTTCCTGTTGCCCAGGCTAGAGTACAGTGGCGCGATCTTGGCTCACTGCAGCCTCCGCCTCCCGAGTTCAAGCGTTTCTCCTGCCTCAGCCTCCCAGTAGCTGGGATTATAGGCGCGTGCCACTGTGCCCGGCTAATTTTTGTATTTTTAGTAGAGACAGGGTTTTGCCATATTGGTCAAGCTCGTCTCGAACTTGTGATCCACCCGCCTTGGCCTCCCAAAGTGCTGGCATTACAGGCATGAGCCACCGTGCCTAGCCTAGCAGCACACTTTCCATTCCAAGGACCATGATCACAGACACAGATGTGCTACATCTTGATGGTTGTCATTTTCACCCTTTTTCTTTTTAATTGCCTGTCCGATAGTACACTCTGCACCCCAGGTTGGATTCTCTTGATGATTTTAAGCTGCACACTGCAGACTCTGACCAACTTAATTTTTTAAATTAATTTTTTTGTTGTTTTTAGTAGGTCAGGGACATACTATAAAAATGAAGAACCAGGTCAGGTGGAGTGGCTCACGCCTGCAATCCCAGCACTTTGGGAGGCCGAGGTAGGAGGATTGCTTGAGCCTGGGAGTTCGGGACCAACATGGGCAGCACAGTGAGACTCTACACAAAAAATAAAAATAAAAAATTAACTGGGTGTGGTGGTGCTTGCCTGTGGCCCCAGCTTTCTGGGAGGCTGAGGTGGGACAGTGGTTGAAGCCAGGAGTTTGAGGCTGCAGTCAGTTGTGATGGCACCACTGCACTCCAGCCTGGGCAACAGAGCGAGACCCTCTCTCTCTCTCTCAAAAAAAAAAAAAAAGAAGTAGATAAAAATAACAGTTTTTAGTACTATAGAAGACACCTTGTATATAGTAAATCTCAGCACTGATGCTGATTTGAGTGGCTATAACATTTTTCTTCCAATGATGAATAGCTCAAATTGTGGTCAAATTATTTGTTCCAAGTTTACCACAGAGAAATCTGACTACCTTTGTTCTTACAAAAATGCAACTCACTAATCAATCTGAAAGGAATTAAGCTGTCCTTGGTAATGTGAGGCCAGAGAACTCATGTCAATTGTGTGGATTATTCTGGGGATAGGAAGAATAAGACTGCATTGAATGACTGGAAAGAGAGACAGGGTATTGTGAAGGTTGGAACGCCTGGGCTTTTGAAAATTTAATAAGGATGTGACCTGACACATAAACCCCTATCATTTGCCCGCATGTTAATGTGCACAAGATCATCTCCATTCCAAGGAGATGTTTTCTTTCCTAGATGAAATTAGGTTGCAGAAAACATTTCTTTCCTTTCATAACTGTGAGCTGACAGTGAGCTGGTCACAGTGCGTCCCTTCTCCGGACTGGGCCACATCGCCGATGTAACACGTTACTTGATGTCCCCATCTGCTGACGGTCACATTTGTGCCTGCGTTTCTTAACTGTTATCAGGGGGAGACACAAGTGCTGCTCTGGGCAGGGTCTGGAGCAGCTTTGGCCTGGGCAGCTCAGGAAGCCTCTTTATGGCCAAATATCAAGAAACCGTCCTTGGCAGGGTTCTGGCTCTTGTGACCGTCAGCGCCCGGAGAGGATACTTCTGTCTGATTTCACAGACTTCTACTTGGAGGATGAGATGAAAGTCCTCTGACCTTTCCGGAATGTTTACATTCTTGATTTCTTCAACTATTTCTGCAGTGGTCAAAAGGCTGATAAATGCGTTTCAACATGCTTTCAAAATGTTTCCCATTTTTGATGGCCCCGTTCATCCAGCAGTGGTAACAAATATTATTGTTTTCACTCTTTTTTTTGACATGGCCACACCCTGCAGCAGACAGCAGAGACAGAATAAATACAGACTACAGTCTCTGTCCTAAAGGAGTTTTTTTTTTGTTTTTTTTGTTTTTTAGTTTTTTAGATAGGATCTTGCTCTGTTGCCCAAGTTGGAGTTCAGTGTTTCGATCACAGCTCACTGTAGCCTCAGCCTTCCAGACTTGACCTCCCAAGTAGCCGGGACTGCAAGCATGCACCACTACACCCCGCTAATATATATTTTTTGAGACAGGGTCTGGCTCTGTCAACCAGGGTGGAGTGCAGTGGTGTGATCTCAGCTCACTGCAACCTCTGCCTTCCGGGCTGAAGCGATCCTCCTACCTCAGCCTCCCCCAGTAGCTGGGACTACAGGCTTGTGCCACCATGGCCAGCTAATTATGTTTTGTATTTTTTATAGAGACCAGGTTTTGCCATGTTGCCCAGGCTGATCTCAAACTTCTAAGCTCAAGCGATCCACCTGCTTCGTCCTCCCAAAGTGCTGGGATTACAGGAGTCATTTATTATTTATTTTATATTTTTGTAGAGACATGGTTTGCTATGTTGCCCAGGCTGGTCTTGAACGCCTGGGCTCAAGTGATCCTCCTGCCTTGGCCTCCGAAAGCGCTGGGATTACAGGCATGAGCCACCGTGCCCAGCCCTGAAGCAGTTTTAAGGCTACAAAGCCCATTTGCATGAAACAAACAGCAAATACTATGAGAAAGTCTATAGAGTCAGATGTCAAAATTACAATTAAGGCCTGGCGCGGTCCCAACACTTTGGGAGGCTGAGGTGGGTGGATCACAAGGTCAGGAGATCGAGAGCATTCTGGCCAACATGGTGAAACCCCGTCTCTAAAAAAAAAAAAAAAAAAAAATTACAATTAAATAATTATTTGCTAAATGGCTGTATTCCTTCTAGGCCATCAGCTCCATAAAGCTGAGGACTGAATTTATCTTTTTCATCATTGTTTTCCCAGCACCTAAGACAGTGCCTGGAATAAAGGAGGTGCCTAAATATTTATCATCTGACCAAATGATTGCAACAATTTAATAATTGGATTTAATACTTGTGATTCTGGAGCGATGCCAGCTGCATGGATTATTATCCTTACTAATTCACTTATAAAGCTTTCAGCATCTGAGCAAACCACTCATAAACTATGCATAAAGTGAGTGCCTGTCTTAGTGGGTAACTAAAATACTTAATGTTCCTATACGTAGAGATAATATGTATGAAGCAGATTAGATCATTGCTATCTTGGTGGGATTTGAGAGATCCTGAAAAGCACTTCTTTTTGAAAATATCTAATTTTCCCTTAGATATTAATTCCTTTGAGTTGTGAAGCTTTTGAAGTCTTCCAGTTTCTCCATTAAAGCACAGAAATGACACCCAAAGACTTGATCCCCCACAATGTTTTTGCAGAATTTGTTGAAATGCAGGCCCAGGCTAACCTATGGGGATAATATAATATTCTGCTTATGTAACTGGGCTATGCTTTAGTCTGATGAAAATTAGATTAGACGGAGATCAGAGAAGCCACTTTCAGATTAAAACTCTGAGAAAGGCTGGGCACGGTGGTTCACACCTGTAATCCCAGCACTTTGGGAGGCCAAGGTGGGCAGATCACGAGGTCAGGAGATCGAGACCATCCTGGCTAACATGGTGAAACCCAGTCTCTACTAAAAATACAAAAAATTAGCTGGGCATGGTGGCGTGTGCCTGTAGTCCCAGCTACTTGGGAAGCTGAGGCAGGAGAATCGCTTGAAACCAGGAGGCGTTCAAGTGAGCCGAGATCGTGCCACTGCACTCCAGCCTGGGCAACAGAGAGAGACTCTGTTTCAAAGAAAAGAAAAAAAACTCTGAGAGAAGCACCTGTGGATCACATTCGAAGATATCTAAAGAATTGACATGAAAAAGCATTTATAATTGATAGTATCTTTGAGTTTGAAGCTCCACTATCTCATTGTCAAGTTCAAAGTAGTGCTGTCCTTTTTTCTCAGTAGCTATGCTCTTATCTCCAAGATAACAAAGCTGACAGGAACAAGATCAGGAAACCAAGTCTGGGGGTTGGGAGTTGAACCCTACATCTCCTGACCCCTAGACCCCTTTTCTGGTGCCTCTTTGTCACTCAAGCTGTAAACATCTTTGCATGCAGAAGTGTCCCTCAGCTGGGTGCAGTGGCTCACGCCTGTAATCCCAGCATTTTGGGAGGCCAAAGTAGGAGGATCGCTTGAGTCCAGAAGTTTGAGGCCAGCCTGGGCAACATGGCAAGGTTGTTTCTCTACAAAAGAATACAAAAATTAGTTGACGTGTGGTAGCCTGTACCAGCTATTTGGGAGGCTGAAGTGTAAGGATCATTTGAGCCACTGCACTACAGACTGGGCAACAGAGCAAGACACTGTCTCTAAAAAAAAAAAAAAGTGTCCCTCGTGGCTTTGGTTGCACGAGAATGCTTGGTTTTTAATTCTTGAGGTTATTAGGAGATTGAACTCTGAAATCATCCCCGCAACCTTGAACCAAAAGGTGACAGCTATTCCATTTTGATAGTTGACAACGGAAGGATCCTTTGGTTCAATGGACAGCTTGTAAATATAAAACAGTTGCTGGAAAATTATATTAGAGATGAACTATCTCCTCCATTACAATGTTTGCTTTTCTTTAATGCAATTTAGTTCCAGCAAAAAGGCTTGGGAGAGGCCACAAGCAATGCTTCCTGAGTTACCGGAAGTGAGATATGGGGAATGAGAGAAGAGATCCATCGATGTGGAGCAGGGGCCAGCCGTGGCCTTCTGCCCAGGAGGCCTGCGCTCAGGACCCTGGCTTTGCCCAAGGGAAATTGAATTCAGAGCTCCTTCTGCATCATAAATCCAGGGCAGCTGGCAGGT
The DNA here is from genome assembly GCA_036589455.1 of Ateles fusciceps. Lineage (NCBI taxonomy): Eukaryota > Metazoa > Chordata > Mammalia > Primates > Atelidae > Ateles > Ateles fusciceps. The sequence goes on along the minus strand of JAZHEH010000734.1, from coordinate 198,271 downwards.
CTCCAAGGGAGACTGGCGCTAAACTCCAAGGGCATCTGCCGCCAGATTGGCCAACCCCTACAATGCCCATTGAGGGCTGAGCCCCAGGTGTGTTGGATTGGGATTCCGTTCCAACCTCACGACAACATTCATTTACAAGCTCTGCATTTTGTTAATTTAAAAATGCACTCACCGCCAGGGAAGGAGGAGCGGCTCTATTATATATGAGACAGCTGAAAGGCTGGAATTATTCAGACATGAATATCTTAGGAAGGAGAAGGCCTGACCTTTTCTTCCTTTTTTTTTTTTTTTTTTTTTTTTTTTGAGACAGTCTCACTCTGTCACCCAGGCCGGAGTGCAGTGGTGCAGTAACTCACTGCAGCCTCGACTTACTGGGCTCAAGTGACGTGACCTCCCACCTCAGCCTCCCCAGTAGTTGGAACTACAGTCACGCGCCACCATGCACGGGTAATTAAACATATGTTTTTGTAGAGACAGGGTCTCCCTATGTTACAGGGGCTGGTCTCGAACTTCTGGTCTCCAGCGATCCTTCCACCTCGACCTCTCAAAGTATTGGAATACAGGTGTGAGCCACCGAGCCTGGCCAGGCCTGACTTCTGAATGCGTTTCTTGATCTTTTACCCGGAGTGCACGTGCAAGTTACACTTCTGGCCACTGGGTTTTGCAGAATGTGGTTTTCCAGTGTCCGGTGCCCCACGCCCGTCCGCAAGCTACTGAAAGGCTAAGGGCGAGGAGTCTTCGCTCCGCAACCTCCAGGTCCGCCGGCGCCCCAGGGGCCGGGTCTACAGCCTCTGCCAGCTGCAGACGCCGCCGGGCCCGGCCGGTTCCCGAGGGCGGGGCCGTGCGGCCTCACGCCCCGCCCACCGCGGGGGCCTGGGTCGGTCACGTGACGGCACGCCGACCAGCGAGTCCCGCCCGGCGGGAGGAGGCCCGGCCGCGACCCGGGCTGCGCGCTGAGGAGCCGCCCGGTCGCCCGCACGCTACCTCTGGCGGCGTCCCCCCGCTCGCGGCCCCTCTGCCGCCAGCCCGGGGCTTGCCGGCTGCAGGAGTGGCCTCAAGATGGATGAAGACGGCGGCGGCGAGGGCGGTGGCGGTGAGTGTCGGAGGTGTGGTGGGCTCGCCGGCGGCCTGGGGCCGGAGGCTGGGGGTCGCGGGCGCGGCGCCGGCCCGGGGTCCGCCTGAAGAGACTGGGACTGGGGCGGCGGTGGCGCGCTGGAGGCCTGAGGCGCCCCGGGCCGGGGCCGAGACCGGGACTTCGGGGGCCCGAGGGAAGCGGCGGGCCGGGGTCGCCGTCCAGCGCTGGCGAGGGTCCCGGTACCGGGCCGGGGTCGCCCCGGAGTCTCGGGCCGGGGTTCGCGGGTCGGTCCTCTGGGGCGGGGGACCATGTGGGGCGACCTTCCCCGCATCTTGTCGCCAAGGGCGTCCACGCCCTCCGGAGCCCGGCGTTTCGGACGCCCCCTTTGAGCTCAGGTGGGCGGAAGCCGGCTGAGCCGGTGGGGAACCGGGAGGGGAAAGTTTGGCAGTGGGGGCTCCTCGGGGGTACAGGAGGGAAAGGCACGGGGAACGGTTGGAAAGCGTGACAGGCTGCTTGGCTTTGGGTCAGAAACGGTCGCTGGATTTGCTCGACGGGGAGGGGGCCAGCTGGAGTCCAGGTTGGGGTAGGCGTTTTAGGAAACGGCAGACGCGACAAAAAACAACTCGGTGGAGCGGAGGGTGGGGGTCACGGCTGCACCCAGCACCGAGGAGAGCGGAGAGCCAGGTGTGCCCGGAGCCAGGTGTGCTCCCAAGTGGTCGGGTCGGTGCCCGACGTTCGGTTTCCTCTTGCTGGAGGAATCGTGTTTGTTGGAAATTATTTCGTGGAATACAAATGACTGTTGGGTCATGCTGCGAATTAGATTTTAAAAACAGAAGGACGTGCCTGTCTGTATGGAGTGGCTGTTCGCTTTGGAAAGCAAAGGGTTAATGCCTATGTTTTTACAGGAACAGACAAAGTTGAGGTTCTCTAGACTTTTTTTTTTTTTTTTTTTTTGTGCTAAAGGTTTCCTTTGGGCTGACAGAGAAATCATCAGAATCATCAGAACCCCATGTAATAAGGGAGCAGTTTAGAGAAATCTTAATTACAGGCTGCCGCAGCAGCTGCCTGTAAGACTCATCAGTATTGAATGCTTCAGGATGAAGTGGTTCATCATCAAGGTGCCGTCTAGAATTCAAGTGCTGCTCAGAGGGAGATGTTTTTTTGCTGAAAGACGCGATACAGCCAGGATGGTGGGAAGTTGGCACCCGTCATGGCATTTGGCGAGTTCAGTTCTCAGTTGAAGCTAGGGGTAGCACTGTGGCACCGAGTGGGTGTGTTTATGAAAAGGGAGCGCTGTGGAACGAAGGAGCCCAGTTGCAAACCCTCCTACAGTCAGGCTGTCCGTCTGGAGCCACGAGATCCTAAGGAATGGATTCCCGGTGGAGGTCGTGTTCCTGCCTGTCATAATTTGGGCAGAGCAGTTTTCTCCTGTTAGAAAGAAAGACAAACAACTGTAATATGCAGACGTTGGGCATTAGAGTCAAGGCAGCTAGCTGGCTTGGCAGTTTGTTTTGTGAGGTGCTTTGGGCTCTGAGAAAAGAAATGTAGTCTTGAAGATAAAAGCAGGGATAAAGAGGAAAAAAAGGAAGCTTTAGTGTGTTCCAGCAATTTGCAGATCTTGAATAGTATAACAAAGGATGATATTAAGTATCAAAAGTCTTAAAACTGTCCTTGGGCTGTTAATATATCACAGGGAAGCAACCTTAAAATAAAGAAAACCTCGTGTATAAAGATGGTGTATTATGCTGTTTGTAATAGCAAAAAATTGAAAACAGCAATACCAACCGTAGGGGCATGGTGAAGTAAATTATGGGAAGTTGATTTAAGTATTTTACAACCATTAAAATAAGCAGTTTTATACATCATGGGTTAAACAATGTAAAAACTGGTGACATGGATTATTTTATTTTTTCAAGTCTTCCAAGTTTCTGGAATAAGCGTGTATTTCAGATTTGAAAAACAAAACTCTTATAAAAGATATGAATGTTTTAAGTGTGTTATTTAATTCACCTCACCAGAACATTCAATAATGAAGATTTATTTATTGATTGCCCAGTAAAATGCCAGCCGGCATGTTAGATGCTGGAAAATAACTTTTAACTTTTATCGATTTAGTTTATAAATAGCTTTCACCTTTGCTTTGTGACAGACACTTAAAAATATTTTTGGTAGACTGGGTGCGGTGGCTCACTCCTGTAATCCCAGTATTTTGTGAGGCCGAAGAGGGCAGATCACCTGAGGTCGGGAGTTTGAGATCAGCGTGACCAACATGGTGAACCCCGTCTCTACTAAAAATACAAAATTTGCTGGGCGTGGTGGCTTATGCCTGCAATCCCAGCCATTCGGGAGGCTGAGGCAGAAGAATTGCTTGAACTGGGAGGCGGAGTTTGCGGCAAGCCAAAATTGTGTCATTGCACTCCAGCCTGGGCAACAAGAGCGAAACTCCGTCTCAAAAAATATATATATATACACATATACATATATATATATTTAGCAGTCTTAGGATAAGTATTTATTTTTGAAACAGGTGAAAGGCAAAGTTTTAAAATATGAGTCATATTGTAATTATTGTATAAACTTGACGTGCTTATATTTAACTCTTGGCAGTCGGAAGCTTTGAAGTTAACATACCTCTTTACAGTTAATACCATTTAGATTTTTTAAAATGGTTTAAAATTCATGTTTAAAAAAATAAAGTTCAGCTCTCTGATGGAAAACCGTTTCAGTTGCCAGCAGATTATAAAGCATAACACTTTTTGGTATATTTTTAGAGTGTAATACTTAACATTGAACTGTATCTGTGGGAGTCAGTTTCAGCTTGTTTAAAAGATAGGGTAAATAATCTATTCAAACAGTAGTTATGGTAGAGGCCAAAGATAATTTAAAAGGTCTTTTTTGTTAGTGGTCAGATTAAAAGACTTGAAAAATTGATTCCTACTTGCTGCTTTTGTAAGTTAATTTAGCTTTTTGTCCACTGTATTGTTTGTTCTTTAAATGCAAGATAAGGAGAGAGAGGATGGTGGTGTGAATGGCTGGAAGGCAGTTGCAAGAGGAGCAAGTGGGGGTGTACAAGATTACAAGAACACATTGTTCCTTACAATGTGTGCAGAGTGGAGTTAAGGCATTTTTAATTCTCTTGGGACTTTGTTGCCCTTCAGTTTCTCCAGAACAGTTCTTGAGCTAAGTCTCTGCATGGACGGTGACTGGCTAGTTTGGCTCCTTGGCATTGTCTTCATGCCCTGTTTGGGCTGGAGCATCACTGGCAGATGAGATGAATTAACTCTAATTGGCATTCCTCTCCCTACTGCGTTCCCTCCCTGATCAGTGTAAGTGAGGGTTAGGTCTGTGCTTCAGGTGAAGAGATGCTGAGCCTCGTTCATAATAAAATACATGCAAATTAAGACTAGATTGAGCTCCCACCTTTCACCTTCAGACATGCAGTAACCCCCAAGTGTGAAAAGTCTGTTGGCAAGGCCATTTCAAACATTTACGGGTAGGAGTGTAAGTTAGTCACAGGAGGCAGGGCCAGTCCATGTCCTGTTGGCTCAGATCCATTTCTTCCTGCCCTTTCCCTGCAGGAACTCATCCCTGCAGGCAGCATTTCCCAGCCTCTTGGTCAACTGGCTTCTGGCTGGGATTGGCCACTGGGAGCCACTGGCAGGAGGGTTGGCAGGAGGAAGGATGAAAACAGGTTATTTTCCCCTCGATCTGCCTCAGGCAGTGTCTCTGGCAGTTGCCTTGTCTCCATTTGGGGCCAGCTTCTGCCGCTTGGTCCTCCTAGCTTTTGAGCCTTGGAAATACCTCCTCCCTTTTACCCTCTATTTGAGAAGTGGTAACAGCAGCTTGCTTTTGCTAATCTCTGGATTATCATTTCCTGTTTGGTTTTTCAGTTTTTCCATCACACCTGTCACTAGTACCGTATATTAAATTCCCTCTATTTCAGATTCCTTTTTTTTTTTTTTTTAAATGGGGTCTTGTTCTGTTGACCAGGCTGGAGTGCAGTGGCACGATCTCGGCTCATTGCAACCTCCACCTCCCGGGGTCAAGCAAGTTTCCTACCTCAGCCTCCTGAGTAGCTGGGATTACAGGCGCATGCCACTATGCGCAGTTAATTTTTTGGTATTTTTGGTAGAGATGGCGTTTCAGTATGCTGGCCAGGCTGGTCTTGAACTCCTGACCTTGTGATCTGCCCACATTGGCCTCCCAGAGTGCTGGGATTACAGGCTTGAGCCACCACGCCCGGCTCAGATTCTTAAAGGGATGGTTTCTCTGGATGTCTCTGTTTCTCTGAGTGGACCCTGATAGATACAGGAGCTTTAGGCAGTAGCTTTAAAAATTACAGGTGTATAAATCCTTTGACCCTGCAATCCAGTTCTAGGAATTTAACCTGTAGATATATTTGTACACGTGTGAGATAACATAGGTATAAGATAATTTATTGCCTTGAGTGTTCATCAGCAAGCAGGAAACTTCACAGAGAATCCGTACCCAGATGGCGAATGAGGTTATAAAGCTGTAGAAAGGAACGAGAAAGCTCTTTTCTTAGTTGACACGGGGAGAGCTCCAAAATATCTTAAGTTACAAGAGCAAATTGTAGGAAAATGTGCATTGTTTGCTCCCATTCTTGTTTTTTGAAAGAGGAAGTGATGGTTGATGCATGCAGATTTTCTGGAAGGTGAAACAAGGAACTAATAACAATGGTTACCTGTTTGGGGAGGTTGATGGGAACTGAGTGGTTGGGGAATATAGGTGGGGAAGGAAACTTTTCACTGTGTACCTTTTTATTTTATGAAATTCAAAAGAAGCTTGAATAATCTAGTTTCTAAAACAGGAAAACAGTTTCATAGAAAAATAGTCTGCTGGTAAGAAAATACCATTTTAGACCTTTTTTGAGTTTTTTTTTTTTTTTTTTGAGATAAAGTCTTACTTGCTCTGTTGCCCAGGCTGGAGTGCAGCGGCACAATCTTGGCTTGCTGCAACCTCTCCCCGCCAGGTTCAAGCGATTCTCCTGCCTCAGCCTCCTGAGTAGCTGGGATTACAGGCGTCTGCCACCACACCCAGCTGATTTTTGTATTTTTAGTAGAGACGGGGTTTCATCATCATGGCCAGGCTGGTCTTGAACTCCTGACCTCATGATCCACGGGCCTCAGCCTTCCAAAGTGCTGGGATTATAGACGTGAGCCACTGCGCCCAGCCTGAGGGAATTTTTATAGTTTAAAAAATATTCTAGGAAGACAGCAACAAAAAAAGAACATGATAGATATCCAATGTAAAGTTATAAAATGTTATCTATTTTTTCAGTCTATGGTAAGTTACTATACTTTGGAGAGTTTAAAAGGTGGACATGATGGGTGCTTTTAGATTATGCTTAGAGCATATTATTTTGTAGTCATTTACTCAAATGTTGATAGCGTTTCTACCAAATACCAGGTTCTGTGCATGGCACAAGGGCTATTAGTGCCTGTGTTATGCTGTTTTTGCATTGCTATAAAGAAATGCCTGGGTAATGTATAAAGAAAAGAGGTTTAATGAACTCATGGTTCTGCAGGTTCCGCAGGAGGTGCCAGTATCTGCTCGGCTTCTGGGGAGGCCTCAGGGAGCCTTTTACTCTTAGTGGAAGGTGAAGCAGGATCAGGCACATCACATGGCCAGAGCAATAGCAAGAGGAAGGAGATGCCACACTCTTAAACGACCAGATCTCAGGAGTACTCACTCACTGTTGCAAGGACAGCACTGAGCCATGAGGAATATGCCTCCAAGATCCAACAAGTCTGCTTCCAACATTGGTGATTACAGTTCTACATGCTATTTGGGCAAGGCATGTGTTCAGACTATGTTGATGCCTAACAGTGGTGAATACGGCAGATAAATTTCCCATGTTCATGGAGCTCATGTTTAGATGGGGAGACAGACAAAAAAGGTAAACAGCTATATATAAAATAATTACAGGTCATGTTAGGTGCATTAAAGGAAATCAGCAAGAGGTTGAGGAAGAGAAAGAGTGAGGGATGGAAGGGATGTAGGGAAAGCCTGTGGCCAGGGAAGGCCTCTGAGGAAATGCCCTTCCAGGTGCAACCTAGAGGGATAGTGGACCAGGCAGAAGGAAAGGCACAGAATTGGCAAGAGCTGAGTATTCTAGAGTATTAAAAGCAGCTTTGTGTGGCCTGAACAAACAGAGAAGGGGGAGAGATAGACTGGGGGCATGTCAGAACATTCAGTAGCTAAGGAATGCAGATTTTATTCTCAGTACATAAGGCCGCTGAAAGATTTTTAAACAGGGAAATGACATTTGATTTACATTTCAATAATTTTAGCTAATATTTACTTGATGCTGTGTGTCCTGTGTTCTTTCTATATGTTATTAAGTCTTCATAACATTACTATTTATAGATTGGAAAATGGAGGCATAGGGAAGCTAAGTAATTTGTCTCAAATTTCACAGCTAATAAGTGGTAGAGCTGAGATTCTAACCCAGGCCTTCTGGCTTCAGAATCCCTATTCTCAGCCACTGTCCCCCTGCTTTTTAAAGAAGTGTATTCTTGACTCCTGAGTGGAGAATGGATTGGAGGAGGAGGAGGGAGGACTTGGGGGACACCTGTGAGGAAGTTGTTGCAGTGGTTCAGGTGAGAGTTACAGGGGCTTGATGGGTTAGGGTGGTAGTGGGAAATATGAAGGAAAGGATATATATCAAACATGTCTATATAAAACATACAGAAAAGTATAAAGAATAATGAAACAAGCACTCTTGTTCCTACTACTCAGAATTGACATAATAGCCGTCAGTATTCTTTTGCATTTTTTAGATCTATTTTTAAAAAATAAAGCATTACTAGTAAGTCTCTCCATCTCAGTATATTGCAGTGTTATTCTTCCAGTTGCTCAGGCGAAAATTTTGGTGCCATCTTTCTTTTTTTTTTTTTTTTTTTTTTGTTTTGAGACAGAGTTTCACTCTTGTTGCTCAGATCGGAGTGCAATGGCGTGATCTCGGCTCAGCGCAACCTCTACCTCCCAGGTTCAAGCGATTCTCCCACCTTAGCCTCCTGAAGCTGTGAATACAGGCATGCGCCACCACACCCAGCTAATTTTGTATTTTTAGTAGAGATGGGGTTTCTCCATGTTGGTCAGGCTAATCTTGAAACTCCTGACCTCAGGTGATCCACCCACCTTGGCCTCCCAAAGTGCTGGGATTCTAGGTGTGAGCCACCTCGCCCAACCAAATTTTGGTGCCATGTTTCACTTGTTTTGCCTTAAGCCTTCCGACAGCTCTCCCACTGTCATCCTTGTTCACACTGCAGCCAGGGCAATTCCCTTTGACAGGCAGGTCACGTCACTCCCGTAAAGTTTGCCCTGTCCTCAGTTTATTCAGAATCCTATCCTCTGACCTTATGACCCACTGTAGTTTAGGGGGCTGCAAGTTCTTTTTATAAAGGGCCAGATAGTAAATATCATAGGCCATGTAGGCCACATATGGTCTCTGTCACAAGTCTTTTTTTAAAAAATAACCTTTTAAATATGTAAAAAACGTTCTGACCTTGGGGACTGTCCTTGACCGTTACTCTAGTCCCCTGCTGTCTCTTTGACATTTCCCATCACTTCTCTCCCTTTTCTACTCTGGTCTCATCGGTCACCTTGCCAAGCATACTCCTGCCTCCGTGCCTTTGCACTTGCTGCCCTGTAGTGGTTTCTGCTTAGATACCTGTGTGTGTGTCCTTGCTTCATTCCAGTTTCTGCTCAAATGTTTCCGTACCACAGAAGTCTTCCTCGACCAACCTGTCTAAAATCATATTGATTGTTACTCCCAGTTTTATTTTTTTCCCTTAGCATGTGTCACCCCTTACCTATTATATATTTGTGTCTTTTCTCTTAGAATGTGAGTTCCGTGAAAGTAAGAATATTTTCTGCTTTTATCCGCAGTTATATCTCCAAGATCTAGAACAGTGCTTGGTACATAGTAGGCTTTCAGTAAATATTTGTTAATAAATATTGAATAAAGTTGAAGTCACTTTTGTCTAGCAATCCCTAGTCGTTTTGCTCTTTGCTTTCATGTTTTCTAGAGGCAACCATTATGAATTTGACATGGGTACCTCTGGTGTATGGCGTTTTTTGTTTTTTGAGATGGAGTCTGTCACCCAGGCTAGAGTGCAGTAGTGCAATCTTGGCTCGCTGCAACCTCCGCTTCCTGGAGTTCAAGTGATTCTTCTGCCTCAGCCTGTCGAGTAGCTGGGATTAGAGGTGTGCGCCCCCACACCCAGCTAACTTTTGTATTTTTAGTAGAGACAGTGTCTCACCATGTTGGCCAGGATGGTCTTGAACTCCTGACTGCAAATTATCCACCCGCCTCAGCCTCCCAAAGTGCTTGGATTACAGGCATGAGCCACCATGCCCGGCCTGGTATATATTTCATACTTAAATAGATGTGCATGTGCCTCCATAAGCAATGTACAGGTAGGTCTTTTTTAATTTTTCTTTTTGAGATGGAGTTTTGCTCTTGTTGCCCAGGCTGGAGTGCAGTGATGGGATCTCTGCTCACTGCATCCTCCACCTCCCAGGTTCAAGTGATTCTCCTGCCTCTGCTTCCCAAGTAGCCAGGTTTATAGGTGCCCATCACCATGCCTAGCTAATTTTTTGTATTTTTGGTAGAGACAGGATTTCACCATGTTGGCCAAACTGGTCTTGAACTCTTGACCTCAGGTGATCCGTCCGCCTCAGCCTCCCAAAGTGCTGGGATTACAGGTGTGAGCCACACTGCACCTGGCCCTAATTTGTTTTAAAAAGATTATAAAGCTGAGATCACACTGTATGTAATCTTCTGTACCTTGCATTAGAGATTATCCTTGTGATTATATATATAGACCTTGTTTATTTAACTGCAGTGCGATTTTATCTATCTTGTCTTGTGTTGAACTTTTTTTTTTTTTGAACAGTCCTCACTCTGTTGAACAGTCCTCACTCTGTTGCCCAGGCTGGAGTGCAGTGGTGTGATCTCAGCTCACTGCAACTTTCGTCTCCTGGGTTCAAGTGATTACTCTACCCTAGCCACTCAAGTAGTTGGGATTACAGGCTTGCAACACCATGCACTGCTATTTTTTTTTTTTTTTTTTGTATTTTTAGTAGAGACAGGTTTTTGCTATGTTGTCCAGGCTGGTCTCAAACTCCTGACCTCAAGTGATCCGCCTGCCTCGGCCTCCCAAAGTGGTGGCATTATAGGCATGAGCCACCGGGCTGAGCCCTGTGTTGAACTTTTTAATGTCAGTATTACACTAGTGTTGTTACAAACAGTACTGAGGTGAGCTCCTTAGTCTTCTCTCTTCTCACAAATGTGAGTTAATCTAGAGTATATTTCTAGAATTGCAGTTGTGAGTTACAGGCATGCTTCAGTTTTAATAGATAATAACAGATTGCTTTCTCATTAGGGGCTTGTGAGTAGTGTGATTTCCCAGCATTCTAATCAGCACTCAATGTTTGCCTTTCTTTTAAATGTTTGCCTATGTCATGAATAAGAAATTATGTGTTGCTTTAATTTGTGTTGTTTTATAGTGATGAAATGTATTTTTTTAAACTTTTATATTAGGTTTAGGGGTACATGTGAAGAGTTGTTATAGGTGAGCTCTTGTCACAGGATAGAATGTATTTTGGAGAATCAGATGGACATATAGCTTGGAAAATGTTAGAGGAACTGCAGGAATCAAATATGACTTTAGGTGTCTGGCTTGGTAGTGGTGTTGCTTAATGAGCAGGGAAAAAACTATTTTGAGGGTTTTTTGGTTTTTTTTTTGGTCAAGAAGGTCTTTACTTTGCCTCCACTTAAACAATTTTTTTTTTAAATTACAGAGTGTCACTCTGTTGCCCAGGCTGGAGAGCAGTGATGCCATCATAGCTCACTGCAGCCTTGAACTCCTGGGTGCAGGCATTCCTCCTGCCTCAGTCTCCCGAGTAGCTAGGACTACAGGCATGTGCCACTATGTCAAGCTTGCCTCTATTTTTGAAGGATAGTTTCATCAGGATGATAGTTGTAGGCTTTCAAGTTAATATCTTGCAATTTTTAATTTTGTAAAGTTGGGGGGTCTTACTATGTTGCTCAGGCTGGTGTTGAACTCCTGGCCTCAAGTGATCCAAAGTGTTGGGATTACAGGCATCAGCCACTGAGCCTGGCCTTCCTGCATTGTTTTGAAAGGGTCATTTTATTGCCTTCTGGCTTCCATTGATTCTGTGGAGAAATAGGCTACATCAGTCTTACTGTTGCTCTTTTCAAGTTAGTGTGTTTTTCTTCCCTTTAGGCTGCTTTTAAGATGTTCCCTTTGGCTCTGGTTTTCAGCTGTTACTGTGGATGTGTCCAGATGTGGTTTTCCTCAAATGTATCCTGCTTGGGATTAGTTGTTCTTTTTCTTTTTGGCAGTGCTGTGACAAAGGTTGATCTTAAATTAGATTTGCAGAATTCTTATTGTATCTTCATTTATTGCTTCTGCTGCATTTTCTTTTCTTTTTTTTTTTCTTTTTAAAGATGGGGTTTCACCATGATAGCCAGGCTGGTCTTGAACTCCTGACCTCAGGTGATCCACCCACCTCGGCCTCCCAAATTGTTAGGATTACAGGCGTGAGCCACTGTGCCCGGCCTCTGCTGCATTTTCTATCTCATCTCCTTCCAGGACTCTAATTACCTGTGCATTAAACATGTTCTCTCCTCCTGGGAAAAAAGAACAAAACAAAAAACCATGTTCTCTGTGTTGTGTCCTATATATCTTGGATTCTTTTCTGTGTTCTTCATCGCTTTGCCTCTCCATGGTTCACTCTATATCTTCTTCTGACCTATATTCCATTGTACTAATTCTTTCTTCAGCTGTAATTGCTGTTAAAACTTACTGAGTTCTCAATTTCCATTATTGTCTTTTCCACTTTTCTTCATTTTTTTTTTATTCCAATTTTCTGCTGACATTTTTATCTTGTCAACTGCTTTATTATATGAATCACAGTTATTTTAAAGTCTGTGTCTGATAACTCCAATATTTGGATACCTTGTGAATGTGTTCTGTTGTCTATTTTACCCTTGGTTTTCAGTCATGTGATCTTGATTCTAGATATGCCTGTTGACCTTTAATTAAATTCTGGACAATGTATATGAAAAATTACAGAGAGACTGGGCACGGTCGCTCACGCCTGAAATCCCAGCACTTTGGGAGGCTGAGGTGGGCGGATCATGAGGTCAGGAGTTCGAGACCAGCCTGGCCAACATGTTGAAACCCATCTCTACTAAAAATACAAAAATCAGCTGGGCATGGTGGCACGTGCCTGTAATCCCAGCTACTTGGGAGACTGAGAAGAATTGCTTGAATGGGGACCCAGGAGGAGAAGGTTGCAGTGAGCTGGGATCATGTCACTGCACTCTAGCCTGGGCTACAGAGCGAGACTCCATTAAAAAAAGAAAAAAATTATAGAGATAATTCGAGACACTGCCTGTCGTGTTCATTTGAGGATTTGGCAGGCAGTTAAAGTAAGGGATAGCACTTTGCTCTTTTTATTTTATTTGTTTGAGACAGGGTCTCTGTTGCCTAGGCTGGAGCACAGTCAGACTCAAATGATCCTCCTACCTCACCCTCCCAAGTAGCTGGGACTACAGGCACATGCCACCATGCCCAGCTAATTACTTTTTATTTTTGTAGAGCCAGGGTCTCACTATGTTTCCCCAGACTGGTCTTGAACTCCTCGCCTCAAGTGATCTGCCTGCCTCAGCCTCCAAAAGTGCTGGGATTATAGATGTGAGCCCCCTCACTTGGCCGGAATATCACTTTAAAATTATGAGGCTTGGTCTACTTCTGGTTTATCCTTCTTCTGGGTTCCCACTGAAAGCTTGGGATGCTTCCCAGGGCCTCTTCTACTTGGCAGCCCCTGAACTCTAATTTTTTGTCTCGTCAGTCCCCTAAAACTGGTGGAGAGTCTGCTGACCTTCTTGGATTCTCAGTCACTTGTTTCTGTTTAGTATTTTGGCTTCCCAGCTTTGGCTGTGAACTGGCAAATGCCTCAAGGAGAAGAGTGGCTTGGGTGATTGGGCTCACTTCTCTGCACTTCCTTCTCTCTCTGGAATCCTGGCCTCCAGAGCCCTCACTGCATGGGTAGCTCTGATGCCTTCAAACAGTTGTTTCTAATAATTTGTTCAGCTTTTTAAGTTGTTCTTGGCAGAAAGGTTGGTCTGCAATGAACTAGTCAGCTTTTACTGGAAGCAGACTCTCAGGAATTCAATTTTGCTATTTAAAATGGACTTGTCAGTGAGATATCCTAGTGGAGATGGTAGGTAGGCAGTTGGCTGTCTGTGTTGGTCTGCTGCTCAGAAGACTAAATTGGGTAGGAGATAAACATTGGGCAGATTTTAATTCATGTGAGTGGATGAGCTCACATAGGGAAGAGAGTTGAGAGAGGAGAAAAATCCTAGGACTGAGGACAGTGCAGCAAAGGTGACTGAGAGGGTAACCAGTGAGGCCTAGGAAGCCTTGAAGCTTGTGGCATTGCAGAAGAGAGGAGGAGTGATCAGCTGTGTTGAATGCCCTGAGATAGCCTAAAATGGGCTGGAGACATGTCTACTGAACTTGGTGATGTGAAAGAAAAAACAGTTTGGGGAGAGTCAGGGACCTAGCTAGACTGGAGTGGGCCGAGAACGGAGTGGGGGAAGGTGTGTCCTTGCTGAAGGAAAGGCATGTGCCATGGGCCTTAACTGAAAATGCGGCATGTTATGAGAATAGAGGGGAAGCCCCCGGTAGTTGGAGCCCAGTGAGGGGAAGGGTACATTTGTTTTGCAGCGAAGTATTTCTCAGGTTTTCACAGGAGACCAATAGTTTATATCAGGTGTGTTACAATAATAATGCTGTTTGCATTCTCATACTCTCAGTATAAGTGACTTTGGGAGAGGTAGATTAGTTTTTTTTTTTTTTTTTTTTTGAGACAGTCTCCCTCTGTTGCCAGGCTAGAGTTCAGTGGTGTGATCTCGGTTCACTGCAACCTCCGCCTCCCAGGTTCAAGCCATTCTCCTGCCTCAGCCTCTCAGGTACCTGAGATTACAGGTGTGCCCAGCTAATTTTTGAGACAAGTTTCACCATGTTGGCCAGGATGGTCTTGATTTCTTGACCTCGTGATCTGCCCGCCTCTGCCTCGCAGAGTGCTGGGATTACAGGCATGAGCCACAGCGCCTGGCCTAGAGGAAGATTAGTTTTGAGAAATTATTGGCAGATCCTTTAGAAAGCAGGTTTGTCAGCCTGTAATATGGAACCATTGAAACTTTTGAAATGAAATGAAATGTAAAAAATAGTTTTTGTCAAAGTACCCTAAAAGCTGCTTAAGATATATTAAATATTGGCTGGGCATGGTAGCTCACGCCTATAATCCCAGCACTTGGGGAGGTTGAGGTGGGTGGATCACCTGAGGTTGGGAGTTTGAGACCTGCCTGATAAACTTGGAGAAGCCCTGGCTCTACTAAAAATGCAAAATTAGCTGGGCATGGTGGCGCATGCCTGTAATCCCAGCTGCTTGGGAGGCTGAGGGCAGGAGAATTACATGAACCTGGGAGGCAGAGGTTGCTGTGAGCCGAGATAGCACCATTGCACTCCAGCCTGGGCAACAAGAGAGAAACTCCCTCTCAAAAAACAAAAACAAAAACAACAAAACCCAAAACCGATATATTAAATATTTTGAGTTTGTGGGGAAAATACTAAATCATTTAAATTAGAGTAGAAAATACATGACTCTTCATCCAGATTTTTGAAGTTAACCAAACATAAACTTTTTATGGTTAATGTCAAGTACCCAGTTAACTGGCTGCACGAGGTGGCTCACGTCTGTAATCCTAGCACATTGGGAGGCTGAGGCGGGCGGATAATGAGGTCAGGAGTTCAAGACCGGCCAACATAGTGAAATCTCATCTCTACTAAAACTACAAAAATTAGCTGGGCATGGTGGTGGGCACCTCCCCCGCTACTTGGGAGGCTGAGGCAGGAGAATCTCTTGAACCTGGGAGGCGGAGGTTGCAGTGAGCCGAGATTGCTCCTAAGTAACCTAGAATAGACATGAGATTCTGTAGTGTTTTGTCATTTGGCTGGAGCCAATACAGCAAGCATTTATTTTGGATAAATATCTTTTCAGTATTATGTAAATATTAGAAAAGACTCACCTGAGTCAATTTCAGTTGGCCAAGAAGATTTTGTGATTTACTTTCCTAGAGTAAATTTACTCTTTTAGCTGACTTGCTTTTTAGTAAGTCACCAGGAGCACTGTTCAAATAGGAGACAATAAAATTTCCTTCTTTAAACTCTCAGCAGGTCTATTGTTAATTACTGTAGTCTTTTTGAAAAACTTATTCCTGTAATTAATAAAATCAATTTGCTATAAAACTAAGCATTTGGATGATGATCGAAAAGTATTTCCCAATATCTAGGTAATTAGTACTTTTTTCCCCCAAGTTTTCATCCAGATGTTTGGCAATGTGCAGACACAGCCTTACTACAACTTTCTAATTCATTTTCATGGGAACATGTAATATTCTCCGTTTATTTTGGACAGCAGAGTTTCCTTTTTCTCTGGACAGATACATATGAAACACATGGTTTTTGAGTGGAGTTTGTGGTCCTCTGAGAATTCTCTGAAGGAGGAAATGGGTTGACCTATTTGGTTGCTATGAAGTAAAAACAACCTTGTTTTCATTTTTTAGTGAACATCTGGGTTGCATTTACTATTTCGCATTCTGGAGGTTCTTTAAAACTGCAATTTGAATATGAATATTCATTAAAGCTGAATTATTTAGCTATTTTTATAGCTGATTCAAGAAATAGGGTGGGTAATAGACTTTAAACAATATTTTTTCCTTTTTGTAAAATGTAACTTAAATAACAACTCTTGATTTGAAACCATAAAATGGGATGTAGATATTTTGGGGGTCAGAAGAAGGATTGATCAACCAGTTTATTTCTCTGTTGCCTGTTGCCTTGTAGCTTGTAATCATTCTTACGTATTTGACTCTGTGTAGAGAGATTGTTGCTACCCTATTGCAAATCCACCCTTCTGTGCTTCCTTGCCCATAGAACCATGAATTGTTTAGGTATTTACCCTTCAGGGAAGAGGACCTTATCACCACAGAGGGAAACATCTTAAATGGTCTAAGCAGGTGGAATATTCCCTCTTTCTTTATCCATGAGTGGAGGAGAGGTGGGAGTGCCACCCAAATCTGGCCAATGTGCTGGGCAGTTTGCAGGGAGATTTCTCCAAGAAGTTTCTTCCTTCATAAATAAATATATGAGGAGTTGCGTTTATTTTCTTTCTTTTTTTTTGAGATAGGGTCTTGCTTTTTTTGAGATAGGGTCTTGCTCTGTCTCCTATGCTGGAGTGCAGTGGCATGATCACAGCTCTTTGCAGCCTCAACCTCCTTGGCTCAAGTGATCCCCCACCTCAGCTTTTCGAGTAGCTAAGACCGCAGGTGCTCACCACCATGCTCAGCTAATTTAAAAATATTTTTTGTTGGCCGGGCGCGGTGGCTCACGCCTGTAATCCCAGCGCTTTGGGAGGCCCAGGCGGGCGGATCACGAGGTCAAGAGATCGAGACCGTCCTGGTCAACATGGTGAAACCCCGTCTCTACTAAAAACACAAAAAAATTAGCTGGGCGTGGTGGCGCGCGCCTGTAGTCCCAGCTACTCGGGAGGCTGAGGCAGGAGAATGCTTGAACCCGGGCAGCGGAGGTTGCAGTGAGCCAAGGTCGTGCCACTGCACTCCAGCCTGGCGCCTGGTGACTGAGTGAGACTCTGTCTCAAAAAAAAAAAAAAAAAAAAATTTTTTTGTAGAGACAAGATCTTGCTATGTTACCCAGGCTGGTCTCAAACTCCTGGCCTCAAGTGATCCTCCCACCTTGGCCTCCCAAAGGGTTGGTATTACAGGAGTAAGTCACCGTGCTCAGCCCCGTTGCATTTCTTAGGCTAGACTTTGTTGGGTCTGGATGAGTAGCCAGCTTCCATTCACAGTGGCTCTTAAGCCTGTCCACTTCCAAGGACATACCCTGATGATAACTAGTGGGATTCTAGATAGTGCTGTTGCTGAATTTCACCCACCCAGGAGCCTCCCTGTCTCCACACTTCTGTCATGTGGGACAGTAAATATCTCTCTTCTTCAAATGATTGAGTAGCGGTGTACTGTAAGCTCCAAGATGCCTTGGAGCTCAAGGCATCTAGGCTGATACTGACTGTAGCAGCAGGTAAGTTTCATTCAGTAAGGATCTCCTCGCCATAGAGTGCAAAGAGAAGAACATCTTTTCTCTTCCATAAATATTCGTAGGCATATATATATTTAAGAACTTAGCTAGGTTATATTTTCTTTTTGAGATTAACACTTTCTCCCCTTTTAATAAAACAGTATATTCTCGTATGCTTAGAAATACATTAATAGTTGCATTTGGTAAATCTTTATATTTATTTTAACATGTACATTTAGAAAAATACAGTAATCAAAAGTGGCAGACATTGGCAATTTAATATTCTGTTAGAAGACAGGACTTCCTTTTAGTTCTTCACAGAGAGGAAATAAAATGATCAAGAATGTCCTTTTCCAAGTTTCAGTAATTAGATTAAAATGTTTTTGAGTTGAGAAAGATCAGACAAATGAATTCATTTTTGTTTGTGTTAGAGTATGGGAAAATTGAAGAATTTTAGTGTCTTTTGAATGTTTGGCCTGTTCACATGATGAGGCTGTATTTCCCAAGCGTGGGAGGACGAGTTATTGGAGACTTTGATTCAGTATATGACCACACTTCTGAGAGCATGACACATTTTGAGAATAAATGATGCCTTTCATTGCCTTATGTAAAAAGAATCATCACGTTGGACAAGTGTTCTTCTAAAGTGTTGCATTTTCTCGGGAATCACAGAGTGTCTGTATGGATTGTGTTCCTGAAATTTAAAGTAGTGGTTAAGCTGTATACTAGTCAGGTGGTTACTAGGATGTTTCAGTTTTCACAAAAGAAAGTCAAATGGCTTCTTTCCTTCCTTTTTGTGGTCAGACTGGTCTTGAAGTCTGCCAGCTCTTGCTCCCCCACACATTGTCCCGCTAGCACTCACACTTGATGACAGCTTGCAGAGGGAGCAGAGTCCAAATGCACACGGTGTGTCTCGCCCTCCTTTGGCTTCCCCAGTAGTAGTTCTCCCTCACAAGTGCCCAGTAATTTGGCTGGACATGCAGAACATGACTTTTTAATTTTTTTAATCTGGAAAGAACATAAGCTATTTCCTCTGGGTTCTGCTGGTGTTAGTATTTGGACATTTGGTTTTAGGATTTAAGTATCTATTACCTTCCCACTGCCTCCACCCCTCCACATTTCCCCTTCTCAGTACAGGAGTCTGGGGCCTTCTCTCTTTGCATGTCTTGTCAAGTATTGCCTTTTATGATCGTGGTGAAGAGCAGACTGTCTTGCATCTCCTGGTAATGAAGACCATCTATTTCAGAAGTCTTTTGGCTAAGTTCTGCACTAAAACTTCTATCTCCCATTTCTGTTTTACCTGTAAAGGGTAGCAAAGAATTTCTGTCTTAAAAAAAAAAAGAAAAAAGAATTTCTGTTTTCAGAGAAAAGTCCACTATCCTAGTCCTTCCAGCCACCTTGAGGTTTGGTGCAGGCCTGCCTAGGAGTTCCAAAAATGGGAGTGTGCTCCAGGACCCACTGCCTGAACCAGTGGTCAGCGACTCCCTTTGGAGGGAATACCTCCCAGCAGAAGGTCTCGAGTCTCAGGACTTGGTGTGGGTGGTTTTATCTTGGTGTCAGCAACCAAGAAATGTAATTGATTGGATTAGTGACTGGGAATTTCAGGAACAGATTTTACAGGAGAGCTATTTCCTTAGAGTTGTAAAGTTATCGACAGGGCCATTTCAACTTTGGTTAAAGAGATTAAAGGTCAAGCTTGGATAGTCACACTAACCTGAGTGTCTCCACCACATTCTAGAGAGGGGAGTCTTTAAGACCTTAATTTCATAAGAGACTTGAAGTTGAAGCTCTTTTCTCCTGATGTCCCTAACATATCCCTCCCTCCCTCTCCTGATTGGGTGCTGGACCCACAGCGCTACTGCAGTGCTGTGGTGGGAGCCTTTCTGGTCCTCAGCCCAGCTTCCAGCTTCTTCATGGCCTACTTTGTTGGGATACATCATGCTGGAGATGACTATGTAGCCATTCCTCCCTAAACAGTCTTAGTTCTGTGGGATTGGAGAGGCCCTCTTTTCCCTTGGGATCTCTGGGAATTAGGATTTCAGAACTTTTGCCTGTTTGCTGTATCATGTCAGCCATTGAGGATATTTTGGCCAATTCCCCTTGTTCAAGGCAGAATATTGTCAACTGTAATGTTAATGGTTCTGAGAATTTGTATTTATACTTTCTGTATGCGTACATAAGTTTGTTTAAACATTTGAACCTGACTGCTGTTGACAAATATTTGGTGTTGGCATATTTTTAAGTAAATATCTGCAGCTCTGTCATTTCTAGCCTTGTGACTTTAAGTTACTTAATCTCCCTAAGCTTTAATTTTCTCATATGCAAGGTGGATGTTAAAAAACCCAAGTGAAATTATTTATATGAAAAATTTATTAAAAATCTCAGATGATTATAATAGTAGGCATTCAAAACTGTTAGTCATCAATATGTTAAGCCTGTGCCCTGCCCGTGTTTACATATCGAGGGGAGTGAGTTGGAAGAATTGTTGTATTTGGGCTTAGGAATAACCGATGATTGGCAATATGATTATTGTATCTTTGTATTTTGAAAATGTTCAGGCCGGGCGTGGTGGCTCACGCCTGTAATCCAAGCACTTTGGAGGCCAAGGCAGGTGGATCACCTGAGGTCGGGAGTTCAAGACCAGCCTGACCAACATGGTGAAACCCTGTCTTTATTTTAAAAAAATTAAAAAAAAAAAAAAAAAGAAAATGTTCAAATCTACAGAAAAGTAGAAGGAATAGTGCAATGAATCCTATATCTCTTTCACCTAAATTCACCAGCTGTTAACATTTGGCCGCATTTGCTTATCTGTCTTTATATTACTCTGTGTGTGTGTGTGTGTGTGTGTGTGTGTGGACGAGAGAGAGAGAGAGAGAGAGAGAGAGAGAGAGAGAGAGAGAGAGACTGAACCCATTTGCAAGATGCAAACATGATGGCCAGGCGTAGTGGCTCATGCCTTTAATCCCAGCACTTTGGGAGGCCCAGGTGCCCATGGATTACTTGAGGTCAGGAGTTTGAGACCAGTCTGGCCAACATGGTGAAACCCTGTCTCTACAAAAAATTAGCTAAGTGTGGTGGTGTGTGCCTGTAATCCCAGCTTCTTGGGAGGCTGAGGCACGAGAATTGCTTGAGCCTGGGAGACAGGGCTTGCAGTGAGCTGAGATCATGCCACTGCACTCCAGCTTGGGCAGCAGAATGAGACTCCATCTCAAAAAAAAAAAAAAAAAGTTACAAACATCATAACACTTTTCACAGAAATACTTTAGCACTCATCTCCTAAGGACATTCTCTTACACAAGTACAATCATTATCATTCTTAAGATAACTAACAGTCATTCCATAA
Organism: Ateles fusciceps; assembly: GCA_036589455.1. Classification (NCBI taxonomy): domain Eukaryota; kingdom Metazoa; phylum Chordata; class Mammalia; order Primates; family Atelidae; genus Ateles; species Ateles fusciceps. The sequence goes on along the minus strand of JAZHEH010000734.1, from coordinate 177,636 downwards.
TATTGTTCCAAAATAGTACACATTCTGCTTTCCCCAGTTGTTAACAAAACAATTTTATAGCTTTCTTTTTTTTTTTTTTAACCTATCTAGGCTCTAATTAAGATTTACACCTCCTATTTAGTTATAACTCTTCAGTCTTACTTATTTATTTATTTATTTATTTATTTATTTTTGAGACGGAGTCTTGCTCTGGCCAGGGCTGGAGTGCAGTTGGTGCAATCTCTTGGCTCGCTGCAACCTCTGCCTCCCGGGTTCAAGTGATTCTTATGCCTCAGCCTCCCAAGTAGGTGGGATTACAGGTGCCTGCCATCACACCTGGTCTCTTTTATTTATTTTTATTTTAAAATTTGTTTTGGTGGCTGGGTGCGATGGCTCATGCCTGTAATTTCATCACTTTTGGATGCCAAGGTAGGTGGATCACTTGAGGCCAGGAGTTCAAGACCAGCCTGGCCAACATGGTGAAACCCTGTCTCTACTAAAAATACAAAAAAATTAGCTGAGCACGGTGGTGCCTGCCTGTAATCCCAGCTGCTTGGGAGGCTGAGGCACAAGAATTGCTTGAACCGAGGAGGCGGAGGTTGCAGTGAGCCAAGATCCTGCCAGTGCACTCCAGCCTGGGCAACAGAGTAAGACTCTGTCTCAAAATTAAAAAATGTTTTGGTGACACTTTTTTAAAGAGTCTAGGCTCATTGCCTAATACCATTATTTAGATCCTGTAGACTAGATTGCATGTGTAAGCAGAAGAGATAGGTGCTTTGATTTCTTTAATTGTTTTTATTGTAAATATGTTAAAAATCATTTTGATTCAAGGTCAAAGTGACATTCATTTTTCTTGTTCTTTGGTAAGTGTGGATTAAGTTGGTAACCAAAAGAAGTTACTAAATGGCTCAGATGTCAATGGAATATGTGTGTGGGTGAATTTGGAACAAGCATACACAGTGGTTTCTTAGACCCATACCCATCTGGAGGTAGTTAGTTATCTGGCTTAACATAGTAAGGATTTTATTTTAATATTTGGCCATGGTTTTATAAAGAAATGAACTTAAGAACTGGAAAGTTTAGTAAGACAAACTATATTTACATAATTCAAGAGAGACACTTTTGCTGTCAGATCCTTGGATGAAGAATAAACCTTAAATCTCTCAGGAATGCATCTTTTTCTTCTTCCCTCTCTCAACACTTTCCTATTGATTAAAAAAATAAGAGCTTTAGCTGCAGCTGAGACTAACACAGGATCCAGCTGTAGCTTTTTTTGTTGTTCATGTATCCGGTGATGGGCACAGAAAATTCATTGTATGAAAAGTCAATAAAGGAAAGGGCAGGGTGGGAAAAAAAATGACACTCCTCTAAAAGTATTCAAGAAATAGCAACAGGATCTAGGAGTCTCCCTTTCAGATGACTGATTTAAATTCCATTCTGAAGTACTAATTTTGTTTGTGACTAGTCTAGAAGGCATTTTAATTTTCCCTTTTAATTGTCTGCACACCATGTATTCAGAGAATATACGTGAGGCCGATACATTATTTTTGAGGCCGATACATTATTTTCCTTGGAGACAAAAAATAGTAACGTGTGAGAACCCAGAGAACTAAACCCTCCTCTTGTAAAACAGGGCAAAGATTCTTCAAAAATACTGTTCATGTTCATGCTGGTATAGAGGTAGCAGTGATCTGGGAAAGAAAGCCAAGTTCCCTTAAATGTGTTCAGTACTCAAGTTTATGTATTTACCATGCAGCAAATACATTCAGAATCAGCAGCTCAATCAAATTCAATTCCACAGTTACCTATCTGTTTCAGTATAATTTCTATGAAAGCTTTGTGTCTTCTGCTCTGTCTTATTAGGACCCAGTCCATATCACCACCCTGTAGCTGAAGATGAATTATGTGTTTTAAAATGGTTTTTATGATCAATGTAATGATCATAAGACTAGTGGTTTTCACATACTTGAGTGTCTCAAGCATTTTGTTTTTCTTTTTTTCAAGTTAAGGGGGTCAGATTGCTCATATTTCTTGTAATTGTAGCCAGATGTCCTGTTTGGGGATTATTAAATACCAATACTGCCTGTGAAGAACCCATGCAATTCTGTGGTAACCATTTGAGTTATTCTTTGTAGATTTGCTTTTATGGACAGGTTTCCTTGAAGTCCTGTACTCTATTTTTAGATGCTCTTTTTACATTTCCCTGGTTCAGAGCATCAGTCATAAATGTATTTATTATTCAGCACAAAAATGTTGTTCAGTGTCTTAAGACCATTTAAACTTTATGGAAATAATAAACTAGTGACACTTTAGTGGATATACGAGCACTACCGAACAAGTTTAAGGATGGAGAACTTTGTGGTACTTCAGAGACTGCTGCTGTGTCTGTGCTGGCATGAACGGTATTTTGAAGAATCCTTTCCTGTTTTACACTAAGAGGGTTTCGTCTCTGTGCTTCTCAAACATGTTTCTATTTTCTGCCTCCCACAGAAAGAACGCTTTTGTAGCCCTTCGAGAAGCTTCCTACATGTCTCCCCCTCCCTCTCTCCTGACTCATTATTGCTCCTTTTTTAAAAAAAAAAACAAACAAAGAATAGTCTGGTAGCTTTCTTCTCAGATTTATTTATTTATTCATTTTTGATACAGAGTCTTGCTCTGTTACCCAGGCTGGAGTGCAATGGCGTGATCTTGGCTCACTGCAACCTCCATCTCCTGGATTCATGTGATTCTCCTGCCTCAGCCTCCCAAGTAGCTGTGATTACAGGTGCCCGCCACTACGCCCAGCTAATTTTTGTATTTTTAGTGGAGCCGGGGTTTCACTATGTTGGCCAGGCTGGTCTTGAACTCCTGACCTCGGGTAATCCACCCACCTCGGCCTCCCAAAGTACTGGTGCCCAGCTCTTCTCAGATTTATAAATGATTGGTTTGCTGCTCTGTGTTGTGGCAGAGACCCCTGTGCTCTGAAGTAATTTCTGATCCAGTGAAGTATTGCTGGAGTGAGGGACTGTGCACCTTCAGTTTATTTGGTAACAAAGCCCCTATTCTCTTTTTTAGAAATCACTACAATCCACATATATAATAGTCGCTCTTTTAAAGTGCACAATTGAGTGGCTTTTAATATAAAGTTGTGCAACCATCACCAACTATCTAATTTTAGAACATTTTTATCACGTCAGAAAGAACTTGGTCCCCCATTAGCCATCATTCCCTCCTCTCCAACCCCTGGCAGTCACTCATTGACTTTTTGTTTCTATGGACATGTCATGTAAATGGAATCATACAATATGTGGCCTTCTGTGTTTGGCATTTTTCATTCAGCAGGTTCATTCACTTTGTGGCATGAGTCACTTTCCCAGGTTCATCCGTGTTGCGGCTCGATTCAGTGTCAGTGCCTTTGCTTCTCCCGTGGGTGGAACTGAGACTTGGATTGGTTTTAGTGTTGGGAGTGGTCAGAGAGGTTTTGCTCACCTCTCTCACATGGTTGAATCTATGGCTGTGTGCTATCTTGAAGGTTTTTAGGTTTGCTTGTGTTTTCTTCCTGGTGACAAAAATTGAAGTTTATTTTAAGCCTTATTATTTGGAGAAGGACCAGATGAAATCCTTGCTGTAGTACTCCTTTTGTTGATAATCTCGTGAACAGTTGCATCTGGAGCAGAGTTATGTTGTCTGTAGAAAGTTTTTACTCTCTCTGAAGACCAATAATGGGTTTAAGAAACGGAATTTCCCAAGAGAGGCATACTGAAATCTGTTAATAGAAGCTTGAAGAGTCTACTTCTCGGGAATTCTAGTGTGATCCCAGTGGTGGACATAGGACACCAAACTTCCATCCCCTGTTCACCCCAAAATCTCAACAAATGACAAGGAAGAGGCTGGTTGGGGGGCAAATGGGTAGAGGATGGTCAAAGCATGCAGTCTTGCATTTATAAGATGAATAAATTCTGGAGACCTCCTGCACAGCCCTGTGACTACAGTTAGAAATAATGTATGCTTCAAATTTGCAGAGAGTGATTTCAACTATTCTCACCACACACGCACAAGGTAACTATGCGAGGTGATGGGTATGTTAATCTTCTTGGCTGTGGTCATCATTTCATAATGTCTCCTTAACCAAGACATTGAGATGTACACCTTGAATACCTTGAATACATCCAATTTTTAGTTGTTAATTATACCTCAGTTTGGTGGGAAAACAGAGCCTGGGAAGGGACCTTTAGCAGAGGACAGAGTGTAGTAACACACTTTTGGAAAGAAACTAGAAATGGGAAACCTATAAGCAGATAAAACTGAAGGAGGATTTAGAGTAAACAGGAGCAGCTTTTGGGCAGCCCTTTGTGGGGCTCTGCTCAGACTAGTTAGTGTTCGGGTTTGGGTTCTGTTGGTGAGCATGGAAATTGTGCTGCAAACGGGGAGAATTCAAAGGCCCTCTGAAGCCACTGTGCTGGGAGTGTTTTCTACATTTTCTCTGGCCTCCTCTCCTGTTCCTCTTGTTTTGAACAGTCTACAGCATTTTACCCTCAAGCAAATTTTCTTTACAGAGATTAGATTCCTTGCCTGGGGAGAATTGGAACTCCAGGGGTGTGTACCAACACCCCAAGTAATGCTTTTTAACATTTTTTGTTTGTTTTTTCTGTTTATGGGGCTTCTCCACTAAAGGGACCTGTCTTTTCAACCCAAAGGGAAACCCTTCAGTGGACAGGCTTTGCTCTCAGACAGAGAACATAATGAACCTTCCTATTTGAGAGAATCTAGTGAAAAAAGTTACCTACAGACAACACCAAAGGAAGACACACAGCTAGCTTCATTTCATTTTTAAATGCTCACAGACAGCAAGGACCTCCAGATGGATGAAAAAACCCAACAGCATGAAGGAGAAAATTTAAAATAAGATTTCTATAGAAAGAGAGAAAGCTGACATCAAAAGAAAGAATTTAGAAGGTAGAAAAACACTAAAAAATGATCATTGGCAACTTCCAGGAAGATGTGACTTGGGCCCTAGTGTTTGTCTAACTTCCTACCTCCCCACCCTTGAATCACCAGATCCTGATGGAAGTGATTGAGAAAAAAAGAGATGAAAAGCTGAATCATAATAGATAGTGGGATCAGGGTGAAGAAATACCAGGGCCTGACTCATCACTCTGTTTCCTGAGAACTCAGTGCAGGGTTGTGAGGAACGTAAAGAGATGTGATGTTGGCTGTGCTAATTTGGGAGAGCAGAGAGCGAGGGAGGCCTGATGATCCTGAATGGCCACGGGCAGCCAGGGTGGGCTTGTGCAGCAGTGATATTGATGAGCAGCTGAACTGGGAAGCCAGAGGATACCTGTGGCTTCAACACGCTCAAAACTACTAGAACTTCTCCTGGACACCACAGTCCTCCTCCTTGGTGCATTGGGTGGCATCCTACCCATCTGGAGTGAAAGCTAGGTCCAGGCAGAGAGAGTTAGATGCAGAAACTAGAACACAAAAGCAACACGATAGGCTTATAGAGAAGGAGGCTTCCAGAGCTGCTGTTCTCTTCAAGATGGGCCACATCTCTGAATAGGCAGTGCAGTTTATATATGCATCCTCCAGCTTGTAAACTTAGAGTTGGAAAAAAAAAAAACCCCACCAAACATTAAGCAGCATGAGGAGGGCCAGCTATTCTTTTTTTTTTTTTGATTGGGCGGTGGGGCGCAGGGGGAATGGGTCTAAATACTATTGTTCAAAAATAAAGAATAAAACAACATGTTTCCAAAAGAAAAAAGGAGGGGGATATACTTTTTGAGGAAGAGGAAAAGTTTAATTTTGAAAATAGTAATTATAGGAATGAGAAGTAAATTTCAGGTTGAATCTACTTTGTGCTATTCTTAATAAAATTAAAGAAACACAAATAAGTGGTTGAAAGATGAGATAAAGCAACAGGCCAAGCTGAAAACTAGGGCAGAGAGAATTATAAAATGAGGCTGGGCACACAGGCTTACGCCTGTGTTCCCAGCACTTTGGGAGGCTGAGGTAGGGGGGATCATTGGAGCCCAAGAGTTTAAGACCAGGAGTTCGAGACCTGGGCAATATGGTGAGCCCCCCCCCCCCCGCCCCCGCCGCCTAAAAAACAAAAAATTAGCTAGGTATGATGGTACATGCTGCACCTGTGGTCCCAGCTACTCAGAGGCTAAGGTGGGAGGATCGCGGATCGCTTGACCCTAGAAGTTGTCAAGGCTGCAGTGAGCTATGATTGTGGCACTGCACTCCAGCCTGGGTGACAGACCCTGTCTCAAAAATAAATAAAAATTATAAAGTGAAATGAGTGAGCTGAGAGAAAGAAACTATAATGATAGTAAATGCATTTGCAGATCAGTTTTTTTCTTTTTTTGAGATGATACCTTACTCTGTTGCCCAAGCCGGAGTGCAGTGGCACGATCTTGGTTCACTACAACCTCCACCTCCCAGGTTCAAGTGATTCTTCCTCCTCAGCTTCCTGAGTAGCTGGGACTACAGACACCCACCACCATGCCCGGCTAATTTTTTTTGTATTTTTAGTAGAGACAAGGTTTCACCATATTGGCCAGGCTGGTCTTGAACCCCTGACCTTGCAATCTGCCCTCCTCAGCCTCCCAGAGTGCTGGGATTACAGGCCTAAGTCACTGCTCCTGGCCGCATTTGCAGAATTTTAAACTCCCTTAGGATTCATGAAGAGCAAAAGTTTACAGTATAGAAAGTTAAATTATTGCTGTGATCTGAGTAAGTGTTGTTCCTGAAGAAGATACCAAAACAAATAGAACAGAAACAATAATCAAATTCAATGGGAAAAAGTATCTTTGAGCTGAAAAAAACACCAGCTGTTTCTTTCTTTCTTTCTTTTTTTTTTTTTTTTAAGATGGGGTTTCACCATGTTGGTTAGGCTGGTGTTGAACTCCCAACCTCAGGTGATCCGCCCGCCTTGGCCTCCCAAAGTGCTTGGGATTACAGGCGTGAGCCACCACGCCCGGCTGTTTCTGTATATTCAAAGAGCTCCTTCTGCCTTAGATGAAATTAGTGGGAAGAGCAAGAAAGTACCCTGCAAACAGCTAGTCAGAAGCTGGGGAGAGGATTACTTACAAATAAATTTTAGGTGTTTCTATATAACATTACCAGAAGGTAGTGTTGTGGAGCTGAAGCTAAGAGTTATAAAGGAAAAAAGGTTGTAACTAAGAATTAAATAATCACACTAATTGTTGTTAACTTGTGAAGGCAAGCAGAAAGATGTTCTCTGAGGATACAGAAGTTGGAGCTAGCACACTGCCTTCAGTGGGCGCTCACCCTGTATTTTTTAAGGAGTTACATGAGTCAGTATGTTTCTTTATTGTTTAACGCCGTCAGCTTTTTTCTGCTACCTGTACCTGAAATTTTTCTGTATGCCATCTGTAAATTTTTCTTAAAAAACAAAACTTGTTTGTAGATACATTCTAACCAACTAAAAGATTGAGTAACTCAAGAATGGGGAGCTTGTGATATTTAAAAAAAACCTGACATTGAATTGAAAACATTTAAACATAAATTTAAGTCTAAATAATTATAAACTTGGTTACAGATGTTACAAATGAAAATTCAAATGTTGTAAATAATTATTGAAAGAGAAGATAATGTAATGGAAAAGAAAAATCCCAGTTATTCAATAACAATGCCAACAATAATAAATCTGGGTCAGATTCACTAGTAGAAACTAGAAGTAGGTGGGGCGGGGCAGGGACTGTTGGGAGAAAGAAAAAGCCCAGCCTTTATTTTTTTACTGCTTTATTTTTGTTTTTGATAATTAGAAAAATATAGGTAGTGGTATGGTTTATAAAATATTAAAAGATAACCACTAGAAAATTCAAAGTAGGATGTACACATTCCACATCACATATCTACATGTATGAGGAGATATGGATTCCTCACTAAAGGAAGAAGAAAAGTTTGATCACAGGATAAGGTCATGTCAGGCAAAAATTTTATGGTCTTTGGTTTTTTAAATTGGCTTTTAAAACTTACTTAGAATTTTTGTTTGGCATGGTAGCTCATGGCTATGATCCCAGGGCTTTGGGAGTTGAGGCAGGAGGAACACTTGAGGTAGGAGTTCGAGACCAGCCTGGGTAACAAAATGAGATCCGTGTCTCTTGGAAAAAAAAAAAAGGCCAGATGTGGTGGCTCACTCCTGTAATCCCAGCACTTTGGGAGTCTGAGGTGGGTGGATCATGAGGTCAGGAGATCCAGACCATCCTGGCTAACATGGTGAAACCCTGTCTCTACTAAAAATACAAAAAATTAGCCAGATGTGGTGGCACACACCTATAGTCCCAGCTACTTGGGAGGTTGAGGCAGGAGAATCGCTTAAACCTAGGAGGTGTAGGTTGCAGTGAGCCAAGATCGAGCCACTGTACTCCAGTCTGGGCAACAGAGCGAGACTCCTTCTCAAAAAAAAATTAGCCAAATGTGGATGGCGTGCTACTCAGGAGGCTGAGGCAGGACAGTTACTTCAGCACAGGAGTTTGAGGCTGCAGTGAGTTATGATCATGCCTCTGCACTCCAGCCTGTGTGACAGAGGAAGTCTCTGTCTCAAAAAAGTTTTTAAAAAATTAAAAAATTTAGAGGATAATTACCTATTTTGGCCCGTTTTAGAAAATCTGTAAGACGAAAATGCCTTTTTTGGGGGAGAGGGTTAATGGAGATAATCCATTTTGTGAAATGTGTTTGTTTAGAAACACGGATCATTTGTGATTCCTCCCCAAACTCTTTTTTTTTTAATTACTTAGCTTTCTCCCACCCATCCCTCCCCATCCCGCCAGTGCTTTGATCCAAGGCCTGTGCTCAGTTAGCTTTGTTGTTACTGCTGCTGGGGGTCAGGTGGGAGAGCCAGACCTGGCCAGTCACAGGTGTGTGCTACCTTTTCACAGGCCTCCTCCACCCACAGAGACACAGGCCCAACCCACTGGGCTCTTTTCATCTTACCAAGTTGAGATGAGAAGAGCCCAGCGGTTTGCTCTCATGCCTGGAGGTGAGAAGCCCTAATCTTTGCTCTCAATCTTTATTAACTTTTCAGGCCAGACTTAGGCAGAGAGTTGCTGGCTTGACAAGTTTTGGGAAAGAAATAACATTTTTTGAGCGCCTTCAATTAAGCATGCAGCTAGGTTTGCATCTATTGATCACAACCACCTTGGGAGGCACAAGTTTTACCTCTCAGAGAACTGAAGTGACATGCCCAGGACACCCATGGAAAGCTGTGAAAGTTTCATTGTGGAACCCAGGTCTCCATCACCTGGTTCTTTTTTTGTTCCCAGGCCTCTCTGCAGCCTCACAATTGGTGACCCTGTCCCAGCTAAGGGGCTGCCTAACGGGTGGCAGTGGGGTCCGGGAGGAGTTTGGGAGGCACTGGGTAGGATGGTGTTGATTGTAGTATGATAGGGAAGTCTTGTGACTGAAAGGATCTGGCTTCAATCTTGAGCTCATCCCCTTTAGGCCTTCACTTGTTGGAAATGTAAATGATCCTGGACCTACGTAGCGTCCCCTAAGGCAGCCCCTCTGTCCAGCCCCTCTATCCCATTTGTTCCTTTCCTTCGTGTTAAGGTGTGTTCACAGTGGTATATACAAGCCTATTCTGTCCCCTGTCCTACCTCTTAGAAATAATTATTAGTTTATTCTTTATCCTTACAATGCTTATTTATGCAATTTTAATATAAATGTAAATTCTTGTCACTGCCTTCTCTTACATGTCAGCTTTTTCACGTAATATCTGGAGATCATTTCATTTTGCTACACAGAGCCGTTTCTCACATTTTTTTTTTTAAGCTAATAGCTGTTATAATTGAGCTTTTTTCTGCACTCGGGTTTGTTCTAGTGCTTTCTCTCCCTCCCCACTGCAACCCTACCACTTTTTTTAAACAGCTCTATAATATTCCATTGTGCTAATGGATCAGTTTATTTATCCAGTACCTTATTGATGGGCACTTAGATTGTTTCTCATCTTTTGCTATTATGTTGTAGAGAATAGCCTTGTGATTATGCCATTTTTTACACATTTATCTGAGAGAGAAATTTTCAGAAGTGAGATTCTTACACTAAAATGAAAATGTGTTTAAAATGTTGGTAGACGTTATCAGACTCGATATTTTTTACACCCATCAACAATGTATGAGATTGCCTACTTCCCCACAGTTTTGTCAACAGGGTATTCTGTCAAACTTTTGGGTTTTTGCCACTCTTACGGGTCAGAAATGGTATTTCTGTTTAGTTTTCATTTGCCCTTCTCTGGTTATATGCCCATTTATCTATTGGGTTGTTGGTCTTTTTCAGATTCTCGAAGGTCTTTGCTTAGTAGGGGGATTAGTTCCCATGGATTGCAAATGTTATCCCCCAGTTTACCATTTCTCTTTTGACGTTTTGGTTTGCTTGTTTTGTTTTTGTTTTTGTTTTTGTCATGCAGAAGATCTTGTGTGTGTGTGTATGTGTGTGTGTGTGTGCACTTAATGCAACCAAATGTATTTATTTTTTTCACACCTAAATTATGAGTCATGCTTAGAAAGGAAGGCCATTCCAAGATTATAAAGGAATTTGCCCATGTTGTCTATTTTCTTCCTGTATTTCTGTGGTTTCATATTCTAAATTTAAATCTTTGAATTGTTTGGAGTTTATTCTGATGTATGGCGTGAGGTATAGATACAGCTTTAATTTTCTTTCCCCAAAAGGCTGCATTGTCCCAACACCAGTTATTAAAAAGTTCATCTTTACCCTGCTACTTTTATCATATGCTAAATTACCATCTGAGTCTTTCCGGATTTACTATTCTGTTCCATTCTGTCTATTCATATGCCAGTATGACATGGGTTTACTTACTGAGACCATGGTATTTTAGTATCAGGGTTAATCTCCCTCTCCACCTCATTTTTCTTTCTTTTCAGAGTTTTCCTGGTTCTTCTTGCTTGTTTTTTCTTGTGATCTTTAGAATCTGCTCATCAACAGAAAAGAAACAGCTTCTGATCTCTCTCTCTTTTTTTTTTTTTTGGAGATGGAGTCACTCTGTTGCCTAGGTTGGAGTACAGTGGCACGATCTCAGCTCACTGCAACCTCCACATCCCGGGCTCAAGCGATTTTCCTGCCTCAGCCTCCTGAATAGCTGGGATTACAGGCAGGTGCCACTATGCCTGGTTAATTTTTATATTTTTAGTAGAGATGGGGTTTGACCATATTGGCCAGGCTCCTCTGGAATTCCTGACCTCAGTCAGGTGATCCATCTGGCTCGGCCTCCCAAAGTGTTGGGATTACAGGCGTGAGCCACCTCATCCAGCCTCTGATTTCATTCTGATTGCATTACATTTATAAATTAACTTAGAAAATGTATCTTTATGATGTTGCAGTTTCTGATTACATTAAATTTATAAATTAGAAAGTAGATCTTTATGACATTGTAGTTTTCTTTCCAAGAACATGATATGCCTTCTTACTTGTTCAAGTCTGTTGTATCATTCAAGTGTGTTAAAGTTTTCCTTCTAGTTATATAAGTTTTATACACTTATTAAATTTATTTTGGATATTTCGTATTTTATTGCTATCATAAATGAAGTATTCTTTTCCACTTTATTGTTTAGTTATTTGAATTTATGAAAGCTCTTTCTGCATATTAATTTTATATCTCATTTGCTTAGCAGATTATCTTACTGTTTTTAGGAACGTAGTTTTTCATTTGGTGCTCTTGGATTTTTCCACTTAAACAGTCATTTCTTTGGCAAGTGATAACTTTATCTCCTCTTTTCTAATTTTTCTTCTGATTTTAGTCTCTTGTCCAGTTGCATTGGCCAGTGCATTCTGTTTTGAAAATTCACTTGGGTGTGCCTGTAGTCCCAGCTACTTGGGAGGCTGAGGTGGGAGGATCGCTTGAGCCCAGGAGTTCTGGGCTGTAGTGTGCTATGCCTATTGGGTGTCCGCACTAAGTTCAGCATCAATATGGTGACCTCCCAGAAGTAGGGGACTACCAGGTTGCCTAAGGAGGGGGTAAACTGGCCCAGGTCGGAAATGGAGCAGGTCAAAACTCCTGTGCTGATCAGTAGTGGGATTGCGCCTGTGAATAGCCACTGCACTCCAGCCTGGGCAACATAGCAAGACCCCATCTCTTAAAAAAAATGTTCACTTGGGCCCTCCATGTGGAGATGTAGGTTTGAAGTTTAGGAGAGATAATAAGGCTAGACATCGATTTTGGGATGTCATTAACTTAAAGATGGTGGTTGAAACACTTATGAGAACTTATGTTGGCTAAAGGGGGAGAGGTCAGAGCTGGGGGATGGAGACAGGGCAGTAGTGGGCAGAGACTGGGAAGGAGAACTGCTTCTCTCTTCCCTTCCTTCCCCTCCCTTCTCAACAAGTATAAAGGTTGTCTTGATAAAGTATAAAAGTTGTCCTGTCACCCAGGCTGGAGTACAGTGTTACGATCATAGCTCACTGCAGTCTCCCAACTCCTGGTTCAACTGATCTTCCCACCTCAGCCTCCCAGGCAGCTGGGACTACAGGCATGCACCACCACACCTCGCTAATTTTTGTGTTTTTTGTAGAGATGGGTTTTCTCATGTTGGCCAGGCTGGTCTTGAATTCCTGGTCTCGAGCAGTCAGCACACCTTGGCCTCCCAAAGTGCTGGGATTACAGGAGCTAACCGCTGTGCCTGGCTTTTTTTTTTTTTTTTTAAACCTGGAGTTCTGATTTCCAATCTTTTTCCCTTTTAAATATACTTTATTTTTGAAGCAGATTTAGGTTCATAGCAAAATTGAGCAGAAAATAAAGAGCTCTCATGTATTCCCTGCCCCTGCATGCACAGTCTCCCCCAACTATCCACACTCCTCACCACAGTGGTCCATTTGTTAGAATCAGTGAATCTACATTGACACGCCATTGTCACTTGGAGTTTCCATTATGGTTCGCTTTTGGTTATGGTACATTCTGTAGGTTTGGGCAAATGTATAAGATGTAATGATGTGTACCCACTATTGTAGTATCATCCAGAACAGTTTCACTGAAGGGCTTTTTAAAAAAAATTTACTTCTGCTTACTCAATATGCCTACCCATTTGTATAGGTTATTTACATTATTTGTAATGTATTTACTACACATACGACTTGGTATGCTTTACTAAGCGTAGTACTTTCATTAGTCTTTATTGAACTTCATCTTGTTTGTTAGCCGTCATTTCTTTAATCTTTCGGTACTTATTTCTCTGTCCTTTTGTTCTTTTTAAAGGAGTAAATCATTTCCTTTAGGAGAAATTGTTTCAACAGTTACCTGTTGGTAGGAATTGTGCTTTAGAGTTGTTACTTTTGATTACAAATGAATGAATTACATAGATACTAAGATTCACAATTTAAAAGAATTTATCGAAGTGAATTTAAAAAGCAATTCAAAAGAACACATTAACTCTTAAAATATTAATAGTTCATTCTTATTCTGGTTGGAATATGTTCTATGGTCATTTTCCTGGATTTGAATAGTAACCAACCTCTAAGGAGACTTGATGAAGTATAAAGATTGTCTAGGATATTTAAAATGTATTTTCTTTTATAAATTAGAATGTTACAATGAGTGGAGACTCTGGATCTTTACCTATAGCTGACTCTGTACTCATTGCATAACATCTCAGCCAAACTGATTTGCAGGCCAGATTCTAGCATTATAGGGTGAATTACTTGCACAAGTGTTTCTCAGCCTTGGGTTTGCCACTATTGCTATCCTTGGAAGTTGGCTGACTTTTGAGACTTACAGCAAGAGAGTAAAGATACATTTATAAATAGTAGTAAAGTTTCTGTGTATTGCTTGGACATATACATGGAACCTTCTAATTGGCAGGAATACTTTTGGAAACAAACATTGCATGTGTGGTGTTTTTTTCTTTTTGAGACAGAGTTTCACTCTGTCACCCAAGCTGGAGTGCAGTGGCGTGATCTCGGCTCACTGCAACCTTCCACCTCCTGGGTTCAAGCGATTCTCCTGCCTCAGCGTCCTGAGTAGCTGGGATTACAGGCATGTACCACCACGCCCGGCTAATTTTTGTATTTTTAGTAGAGACAGGGTTTCACCATGTTGTTCAGGTTGGTCTCGTACTCTTGACTTCATGATCCGCCTGCCTCAGCCTCCCAAGGTGCTGGGATTGCAGACGTGAGCCACTGTGCCTGGCCGCATGTGTGTTTTTTAATAGAAATCAGAGAGTAGGATGGGAAAAGATGGGTGCTTCCTTCTTTGTAACTAATTTCGTCAATGTAGTAGATTTTTTTTCTCAGCCTTTTATCGGTGGAATGTGAGCTGTCCTCTGAAAACTAACGTAGCTCTGACTGTTCCCCAGGCAACTGTTCCCTGCGGCAGTGTTGTTGCACTTGTGCCTCCAGTGCCTAACAGATCAACAGTTCTAGTCTAAAAGTGGATTGAGAAGACAGTTTGTGTAGAGCTCGCTCTGGGAGAGCTGAAGGAATGCCTGCCAAGGTGTTGATGGTAGGAGCAGCTCCTGCTCTAAGTGATGTCTCCTTTGATCAGCACTTCTCTAAGCTGCTTCTCTAACAGCTACTCCTCTGCTTGCCTTCTGTGAGCTGTTGTGTAAAAAAATAGATTTCACCAAAACTCAGAAGACCTCAGATCTAGGCCTATTGACCATGAGAGCCTTTGTAGAACATTACTTGGGAAATTTGTAAATTTTGAAAATTTCTTTGAAACACTACTTTGTATGTAACAGGTACACTGTCATAAAAACGGAGACTTGGCCGGGTGCAGTGGCTCACGCCTGTAATCGCAGCACTTTGCTGTAGACCAAGGCAGGTGGATCACTTGAGGTGAGGCGTTCAAGACCAGCCTGGCCAACATGCTGAAACTCCGTCTGTAGAAAAAAGACAAAAAATTAGCTGAGTATGGTGGCATGCGCCTGTAATCCCAGTTGCTCAGGATGCTGAAGCAGGAGAAATGCTTGAACCCAGGAGGTGGAGGTTTCAGTAAACTGAGATTGTGCCACTATACTCCAGCCTGGGCAACAGAGCGAGACTTCGTCTCAAAAAAAAAAAAAGAAGACTTAATTATAAAAAAATAGTTATTTTTGGGCCAGGCACAATGGCTCATACCTGTAATCCCTACTTTTATAGGCCAGGGTGGGAGGATTCCTTGAGCCAGGAGTTCAAGACCAGCCTAGGCAACATAGCAACACCCTGTCTGTACAAAAAATGAAAAAAAGTCAGGCATAATGCATGCTTGTGGTCCCAGCTACTCAGGAGGATGAGGTAGGAGGTTTGTTTGAGCCCAGAAGGTCAAAGCTGCAGTGAACTGAGATTGTACCACTGTACTCCAACAGTTGGGGGCGGGGGGGAGGGGGGGGGAAAGAAAGGGTTATTTACTGTTAATATATTCTATGTATTAACATGTCTAAAATCCTTGTCTGTGTCTACATGATATAGTTTAAGATTCCTCAGCTGTCTTCATACTTTAGGATATAATCCTAGAGTAGTTAGTTAAGTACCAGGTAGCTTTGCTGAAGCTCTTAATTGTTGGAGGGGTATAGATGTGTGACTTCCTGAATTGGCTAAGCTGGTTTGATTTTTAAGCAACGGGGAATCCTAGGTGAAGAAATGTAGATAAAAACATTTGAAAATAATTTGTTTACAGCCATAGATTTGGAGCTACTGACCTGTACTGATTCTACTTGTTGTTTTGTTTTGATAGGGGGGAGACTTTCTTCTTTTGGTAGTATAGAGTTGTGGAGAGGAGAATACAAAACTTCACATTTGAAAGGGGCTTCTATCTCTAACGGCTGTATAATTTGATCTCTAGACTTGAAAAAACTGTGTAAATGAGTGGCAGGATACTACCAGCTGTTGTATTGCTTTACTCACATGTGGCATTTTGTATTTTTTATTTCAGCATAGTAGCTAATGACTCTTATGTATAAGAAAGAACCCGTGGTAGGTTTCTGAGAATTACAGAGTTAGGAAAGACCTAGTGGCCGCTCTTAGGGAGCTTCGTGAGGGTACTGTGGAAATAACTGGCTGAGATGTGCTGCATGATCTAGGAAGCACTAAGCAATTCTTTTTTTTTTTTTTTTTTTTTTTGAGATAGCATCTCATTCTGTCCCCCAGGTTGGAGTGCAGTGGTGCAATTTTGGCTCACTGCAACCTCTGCCAGGTTCAAGCAATTCTCCTACCTCAGCCTCCTGAGTAGCTGGGATTACAGGCGTGTACCACCACACCCAGCTAATTTTTGTATTTTTCGTAGAGATGGCTGGTCTTGAACTCCTGACCTCAAATGATGCGCTCACCTTGGGCTCCCAAAGTGCTGGGATTATAGGTGTGAGCGACTGCGCCCAGCATACTAAGCAGTTCTGACTGCAGGGATCAGCGGGGTGCTGGGAAAGGTGGTCATCCACCTTTAAACGATGAGTAACAGGCATTCTGTGAGGAGGAAATGTACATGTGCATGACAGAGGAGCATGATGTTCTTGGGGAATGAGTCATGGGTGGGACATGAAATTGGGAACATCATTTAGGACCAGATCTGAGGCACTTAAGTGAGGGGTCAGAGGCTCTCATTCTTTTGGTACGTAGCTGGGGGAAGAACCATTGATAACGGAATGACTTTCTTTACCAGCTTGGGCCACGTCTCGTATTTTTGGTATTACTATTATTTTTAAGACAGAGTCTTGCTCTGTTGTCCAGGCTGGAGTGCAGTAGCGCGATCTTGGCTCACTGCAACCTCTGCATCACAGGTTCAAGCGATTCTCCTGCCTCAGCCTCCCAAGTAGCTGAGACTACAGGCACCCACCACCACAACTGGCTAATTTTTGTATTTTAGTAGAGACGGGGTTTCACCGTGTTGCCCGGGCTGTTTGTGAACTCCTGAGCTCAGGCAATCCACCTGCCTTGGCCTCCCAAAGTGCTGGGATTACAGGCATGAACCACTGCACCCAGCCTTTTGTTACTATTTTTAACACATTGCTCAAGCTGTCTTGTAACCTATTAGCAGTAAGTCCAATGTCCCCTTCAGGGTGACTTTTCTTGACCTAGGATTGTCCTGTAGAGCGGCAAGGATTCATGTTCAAAGGGGTTAGTCCTACTTTGTGGTGGGAGAGCTGGAGGGCCCTAGAGCTATAACTCCTTCAGTTTGCTCTCATGCACCCAGCTCTTATTCCCTAAGCACAGCTGCCTGACAGGTCACTGCGTCCCCAGGGGCTTCCAGTCATAGGTGTCAGACGTCCTGAGACCAGCTCTCTTCATGAGCATCCAGACCTTGGTGTTGAGCCTGAGTCACCCTCCCATGGTGACTTCTTCTGTGGGACTTTTGATGTCCTTGCCTACAGCAGATTGAGGGGGGTTTCTCTTTTCCTCCAGTAGGCTTCGTGGCTCAGATGCAGAATTGGCCAGTGAGTTTTGAATTCTCAGGAAGGCAATCCTTGGTCAGAACCTAGAAGATACTTCTTTTCCAGGACAGTAGGTGCCTCCTTCCCTGATCCTTGCATAATTAAGGAAGGGCCATGCCAGAACCCTCCCTTGTTAACAGATATCTCCAGTGGCCTCTAACACATGGGAAGGTCCCCCCTCACAAGGCTTCTGCTGCACTGGATAAAGGTTACTGGATAGTTGATCAGCTCTGCGATTTAGAAAGATGATGATATGATGTTGTAATGGACTGAATGTTAATGTACCCCAAAACTCCTGTTGAAATCCAAGCCCTGTGAGGAGATGGTACTAGGAGGTGGGGCCTTTGTAGGTGATTAGCTCATGAATGAGATCCTTATACAATAGGCCCCAGACAGCTGCCTTGCCCCTCTACCCTGTGAGGACACAGAGAAAAGGCTGCTGTGAAAGAACCGGAAAACAGCCCCTCATCACACACCAAATCTGCCGGCACCTTGATCTTGAACTCCCCAGCCTCTAGAACTGTAAGAAATAGATTTCTGTTTACAAGCCACCCAGTCTTCCACATTTTGTTACAGCAGCTCAAACTGACTGGTTATAAAGATGGGACTGGTGATAATGTCCTGAAACAGAGGCGCTGGGACTGTGATGAAGAGACAGATTTACTGTTTTAAACAAAGCAAAAACTTGTTACGAAGGTAAAATTGGCAGGATTTGGTGATCTCTTAAATATGGGTCAAAGCCAGAGCTTGTCTAACTTGGTAGACAGTAAAGACTTGAAGGCATGGAGTAGGAGACACAGTGTGTACAGGATGAGGTAATGAATTACTTTTTGGACACACTACTATATCTGCAGTCCTGTTGGAGATGTCTAGCTGGTACTGATTATACTGGTATGCTGAAAACCTAGGTGATAGTTGAAGTTGCGAAAGCACTGAAATAAGAGAAAGTTTAGAATGAGAAAGGTAGATGAATGAAGCCTAGGGAGCAGCAGTATTTAAGGAGCTTGGGAAGAAGAGGAATCCTGGGATACCAGGAGGCTGAGAGAGAATGGACTGTAGAGAGATAAGAGAGTGGAAGTGGTAGAGAGTGGTTTCAAGTGAGCCAAGGGGGCAGAGGGCTGCAGGGAGGTAGGAGGTGCCAAATACTATGGCTAAGAGGCTGGCACCCGAAGTGGACATACAGTCGAGGCTCCTAATTGCAAATCACAGAAAATGACTCTGGCTAATTTAAGTGTATAAGGAAATCATTGGAAGGGTGTGGGGGAAGTTACAGAACCTACAGGAAGTGTAGAGAGCCACTCCCAGAAAACTGACCATAGATGAGGGAAGCAGGTCAGTCAGAACCACAGCCACAGCCAAGACCACACAGTCTGACTGAGGTTGCCCAGTGGCTGCTGCTACAGCCACCACTACTACAGTTCTGGCTGTTGCTGGCACTGGCAAAATGATTTCCAAATTGCCTGTTTCTTGTCACACTCTTTTTGGCCTGAGCCCTGGGCAGAAGCTCAGGCTTCTGTGATTGGGCAGGTTTACAACAGGAGGGTGCAGGGAGAACCAGGGCCTGGCTTTTTTGCTTCTGTGGTGGCAAGTAGTACAACAGTACAGGCCATGTGGTCCACCTTTCACGGTGCTCTTGGTGGCCTTAGCAGAAGCAGGTGAATAGCAGTTGGGAGAATAAATGGAGAATAGGAAGTGAGAGTGCCAGGTAGAGTATCTCCAAGGCCAGCAGTCAGACCCGGAGGTTGCTTAATCTAAGAGTGTGTCCCTGGGTGCTTCCTGTTGCAACTCCTAAGGCCTCCTTGAGTCTGGCTATGGTACTCCCAAGATTGGAAAACCAATTAGCCTGCTGGTTTGTTTCAGTAATAACCAGAATTGTGCATATGTCTGGAATGAGTTTAAGAGTGGTTACGTTTATCAAGGATTGGGGATTGGCAGTGGGTCTAGTGGAAGGGAGAAAGGTAAGACAGCCATTGAAAAAAGGTACATCTTGTTGCTGATCTGGGAGGGAAGCAAAGTCTTGAGGGTGCAGAGAGATCAGGAAAAGAGGCAAATTTAAAACTCAGGTGCAGATGGGGGCAAGAAAGCAGAACAGGTAGATTGTTGCAGGTTATGGCCAGAGAAGACTTTAGGATTAGAGAATTTGGAAGAGTGCCTTGTCAGCTTTTCAGGACTGCAATGAGGTACCCTCAAAGAGTTTATGCGTGAGGGGAAATTGATTCCATTCTTACGATTACAGACAGTAAAATCCACACTTTAAAACCAGTACAGTCTCTCCTTCTTGGAAGAAAATGGCTGGTTGCCTGTGCACTAAGACAGAGACAAGGAAAGAATGTGCCATCTTGGGGGATGTCAGCTGAAAGAAAGGATTGGCCCAGAGGTGAGACAGAACTGTAGCACAGCCTCGGGAGGTCAGGTTGGTTGGAGAGCCTGTCCTGACAGTGAAGATTCAGGTGGTGTTAGCAGGGTGCCTGAGGCTGGGGTTCCGATGCCTTTAAACCATTATTTGAGCTCCTGTCCTTTGGTTTGATCATGTGCTCACATGACAATTTTCTAATTCTAAACGGTCTCCTCACTTGGGAGATAGTGATCATGTTAATTTCTAGGAATCTCTTACTTGTCATAAGTTTATATTTGTCTCTATGAATTGATCAACTAGCATTGAGAGAATGCAGCACACTGTATGCCCAAGACTCAAATTTGTTTGGTAGTTGTTATTTCTTATTGTTAATTTACACATGGGCACACTGATTGGATACATACATTTCTTTAGTGTGCTAAATGTGTGTGTACCTGAGAGGTGGGTCTGTTCCTGGCATGTAAACTAATCCTGGAGATGAGCACCGCTGGGTGAGTCTTCCTGGGAGACATCCTTGCCTCACCACCTTGTGGAGACTGAGACACCTGTCTTCATGACACCTGAGCTGTGAGCAGGCAGGTTCTGCCTTCCTGCAGAGCTCTTTGGAGTCTTCGTGCTAACTCTGTTTCCTTTGCTCAGGAGGCTCTTCTCTTAGTCCCCACTCTTCGTCTGGCCACCTCCTCCTCCTCCTCCAGGTCCCTTTTCCCTTTTCTCTCTCGTAGAGTTTATCAGTGTTTTGGAATTATATGTTTGAGTGTTAAGTGCTGTGTTCCCTACTAAACAGAAAGCGTGAGAAGGGCAGAAGCCCTGTGCCCATGCCCACTCAGGCATCATCTGACTGCAGACAATTGTCTGGAGAGAGCAGGCAGGCAGTAGTGTTTGATGAGGTCTTTAAGGCACTTCCACTCTCTTACCTCTCTACAGTCCATTCGCTCTCAGCCTCCTGGTATCCCAGGATTCCTCTTTCTTCCCAAGCTCCTTAAATACTGCTGCTCCCTAGGCTTCATTCATCTACCTTTCTCATTCTAAACTTTCTCTTATTTCAGTGCTTTCGCAACTTCAACTATCACCTAGGTTTTCAGCATACCAGTATAATCAGTACCAGCTAGACATCTCCAACAGGACTGCAGATATAGTAGTGTGTCCAAAAAGTAATTCATTACCTCATCCTGTACACACTGTGTCTCCTACTCCATGCCTACAAGTCTTCAGTGTCTACAAGTTAGACAAGCTCTGGCTTTGACCCATATTTAAGAGATCATACAGCTCAAGTTCCCTTTTCTCCCCCAGTAGAACAGGAATAGGTATTTTAATTTGAGGTGCTGAGACTCTGCTTTATGGAGATACTCCTTGTAAGTTTCCAGCTGAAGCACTGATGTTAGTAGTTAATATAATCAGAACAATAGTAGCAACAATAATAACGGTTACATGCTTCACTTTCCATTTGGACTGAGTTTGTGATTCTCATAGCCACCCTTGAGATAGGTTCTTTTTTTATTATTTTTAATTTTTATTTATTTATTTTTGAGCTGGAGTTTCACTCTGTCACCCAGGCTGGAGTGCAGTGGCACAATCTCAGGCTCATTGTAACCTTTGCCTTTTGGGATCAAGAGATTGTCCCCACCTCAGCCTCCTTAGTAGCTGGGATTACAGGTGTGCTTCACCACACCTGGTTGACTTTGTATTTTTAGTAGAGAGAGGGTTTCACCATGTTGGCCTGGCTGGTCTGGAACTCCTGACCTCAGATGTGAGCCACCAAGCCAGGCTGAGATAATCCTTTTTTTGTTTGTTTGTTTTTGTTTTTTTGACAGAGTCTCTGTCACCCAGGCTGGAGTGCAGTGGCATGCCCTCCGCTCACTGCAAACTCCGCCTCCCAGGTTCAAGTAACTCTCCTGCCTCAGCTTCCCAAGTAGCTGGGATTACAGGCACCTGCCACCATGCCCGGTTAATTTTTGTATTTTAAGTAGAGACAGGGTTTCACTATGTTGGCCAGGCTGGTCTTGAACTCCTGACCTCAGGTGATCCACCCATCTTGGCCTCCCAAAGTGCTGGGATTACAGGCATGAGCTACCTGCCCAGCCCTGAGAAAGTTCTATAAGCCCTAGTTGCCCATGGGAAACTGAGGCTTAAGCAGATCGGATAACTTGCACAGGTTTGTAAGGGTGGAGTGGAGTGATGGACCCACTGTTGCTTGTTCCTGGAGTCTGCTGTAGCAAGCACGCTTTCTTCATTCCGTATGTCTCATAGGAAGATGAGCACACCTGATAGTAGCGAGGTATAATTTCTTTATAAGGTTAAAGAGACTGTGTTTTTAAACTAGAAACAAATGTTTTGTCATTATTTAGACATATGTAAAATTAGACGTAATTGCTTTTCTTTCTTGGGCTATAGAGGAGTAGCAGATGAAGAGAAGCAGGTAAGGGGATGCTGGCATTCTGGCCAACTTTGATAACTACATGGTTCCTCTTTAAGTCCTCTACACTTTATTTGGCTAATTCAGGTTTTTACCTTCTGTTCCACTGTTTTATTCTGTTGCTAGACAGCTGTTAAACATCTGTTCCCCATGCTCAGAGAGCGTGTGGTTGTTTTCCTTTGTCTACACAGTGGCTCTCTGTATCCTGTTCGTATGTGCCCTAGGAGCCTTCAGAATGAAGGGGCTTGGACAGTGATTTCACAGTGCTTTATGTTTTTCTTGTGACTGCATCCTCAATAACTCACTAATTACCAATAAAAATGTCTAACAAAATTAGATATTTTTTCCTACCAGAGGGATAAAGGAAAAGAAGATAAGATTAAGTGGAAGGAAGAAATCTATTGAAAAAAAGGAAAGATTTTACAATCTTAAAAACACAGCTGTGTTCTTGAGTATGAGGGAATCCTTTTGTGGATCTGGTCTGCAGGAGGGGTTCATAGAACGTGTGGGAGGACCCTGCTCAAAGTGGGAGGCAGCCCGGATTTCCAGAAGCGAAATGTTAAAGTTGAGCATGGTTTGGATGCAGATAAGAAGTTCTTTTGCTTCCTCCACTTGCGTTAAAATTGTTCATTTTTTGTTTTTAAGGTCATTTGAGGGGGAATTTCTTTGCTTCCAGCCTGGATCTCTCAGTGTGGCCTGACCCCTGAATCCTACCCTCCCACACAACTTGAGAACTTGATTCTTTTCTCACAAAGACTTCTTTCCAACCCCTCCCCCTCCCCCCAGAAGACTCCATATTTGGAACTGAGTATTTTGAACAGAGCCCTGGCCAGAGGGCATATTACATATGTTCTTCTGTCCCATGTACATGGAAAAGTATAAGCTTTAAAGCAAATGTATATAAAAAATGGAAAATGTTCCTCTAAGCCAGGGACACATGATTTTCTTTTATGAATGTGCTGTACTTATGTGATTCATTCTCTTTAACTTGCCTCTTTGAAACTGGAAAAAAGGTGACCAGAAATGGCTAGAGATAATGAAAGGGAATAGAGAATCAAGAAAATAATTTCTTTGACCATTCTTTTGTAAGCCTTGGGTTACTAGAGTTAAATACTTAAATAAGAACATAAAATAAGGGAAAGCTTCCCATTTCCACATTCATTATTAACAAACACTTTTTAAATAGGAGAACCTGAATCAGCGTGAACCCTAGCAATTATCTGGTTGTTGCTGAAATCTAGCCCACCTACCACATTTTCATAATTAAACACAGGCCTGAGGCAAACATCAGAGATTCTCATTCTCCAGATAGTGAACGCTTGTATATCCTGGTTCAGCCAAGGTCCAGTAAGGTTACGTGTTCACATTCACTGTGGAATTCTCTGCTTCGGAAACCATCATGTTCAGGAACATTTCAATAAAGTTTATGAGATATCGTATTGGCTTGGAACATACACAAAGAATTTGACAACCTGTTTGGGTAGAGGAATATAAACTTGCTAATTATTGAAAACTTAGTTGTTGTAAATGCTTCCCTTTGGTTTGCTAGCTTGGGCCCCAACCAGAGGTTTTCCAGCCTTGGCAAAGTTGCCTAAAACCTTTTGTGTTGAGTAAGGGCCCTGATAGTGGCATCCTCATTTTGATCCTGTCTGTAGTGGGAATGCTTCCAAGTCTGATGCTTGTTGTAGGTTTCTGCCAGAGGTCCTTCACTTAGGTTAAGACATACTCTAGTCTTAATTGATTTTTTTTTTAAATCAGGAAAGGCTGTTGAATTTTATCAAATGCTATTTTCCATCTGTTGAGATGAACATATGTTTTTCATTATGAGCCTTTCAGTACTATTTGACTTTTTTAAAAGAAACCATTTGCATGCATTGTATCCACTGACTTTAGGCTTAAAATTCCTTCAAAATGCTAACTTTACAACCATCTTCTGCATGTGTTTTTCTTTGAATTCAACTTTTCCATCAATCTGTTCCTATCTGCTTTCTTTTTTTTATAGTGATTTCAGCATTTCTCAGCTGTTGGTGATTTTTTATTCTTTAAAAAGCCTCTTCCGTCATTTCATGGGTTTAGCAAGAGAGAGAGAGTACACCATGTGCCAGCCCTTTCCTCTTAAACCAGTCTCTAGGGCTTTAAAAATGCCATCCTTCCTTGCTCAGGTTCTGCTACATAGGAACCTTCAAGTTCTTATAACCTTTGAGATGTTGTGTTGCTTTACTTTGAGATGCTGACTGAGAATCAGAGTTGGGAATACAAAACCTCACAACATGAGTTGAAATTTTAGGAAGCAACTGAACTAAAAAGTTCATCAGGGCATTAGCCATCCTCACTGGGGCTTCAGCCCAGACTGCCAGCTTCACCGTCTTTCCTGGACTGTGAGATAAAAACCAGATGGATTCCACTCCAGTCCACTCCAGTTTGCCTGCCGTGCCCTAAAATAGTGCTCTCCCACCTCCCCCACCCTCATCTAAACATTAAATTCCTCAAGTGTTCCACCTTTTAGATGTTTGTGAATGAGAAATGGAATGCCAGATGTTCTACAGCTGTATCCAATCTGTGGAAGACAGAGCTGTGGTGCAGGCTTCCTGGCAAGGAATGAGGAAGTAACTCCAGTGCTTGCTGGCTTTTTTTTTTTTTAATTCTTGGAAGTAACATACCAACTTTCTAATCAAAGCATTGCAGGGAATATTGTTTGTGGGTGTGGGTGTGTGATAAGTATGGGAGGATGTCTAGATCTTTATGGAGACCTCTCAGAGCCTTCCAGTTTTAAAAGGAAGCCAATCACAGATGCATTGTTTTTTATTTTTTATTTTTATTTTTTAAAAAACACCTTTAAGGTGGGGTTTGCCAAGCTAGTGACATGGGTTTATGTTTTGGACCACCTATGGATGCATGTTTCAGATTGAGTTTTCTTTGCTTAAAGACAAAATCTTTTTTTTTTTAATTTAAAATTTTCAGGCTGGGTGTGGTGGCTCATACCTGTAATCGCAGCACTTTAGGAGGCTGAGGCAGTGGATCCCTGAGGTCATTATTTTGTTCAATAATGATAGATTAATAATTGGTTAATAATTTATTTTGGAATTATAACCATCACCTGACCTAATTTTAGAACATTTCATCATCCTAACAGATCCCTCATTCCTGTTTGCATCAGGCCTTAACCCCAGCCCCAGCCACTGGCTACTCTGGTTTCTGCCTCTATAGATTTGCCCTTTCTGATATTTAACATAAATAGAATCATGCAGTGTATGGTCTTTTGCATCTGACTTCTTTTACTTCACATAATATTTTCAAGTTTCATATATGTTGTAACATATCCGTAGTTGTTTCTTCTTCTTCTTCTTTCTTCTTTCTTCTTCTTCCTCTTCCTCCTCTTCCTCTTCTTCTTCTTCTTCTTCTTCCTTCTTCTTCTTTTCTTCTTTCTTCTTCTCTTTTTTTTTTTTTTGAGACAGTCTCACTCTGTCACCAGGTGCCAGGCTGGAGTGCAGTGGCGCGATCTCGGTTCACTGCATCCTCTGCCTCCCGGGTTCAAGCAATTCTCCTGCCTCAGCCTCCCGAGTAGCTGGAATTACAGGCACGCACCACCACACCCATCTAATTTTTTGTATTTTTTAGTAGAGACGAGGTTTCACCATGTTGGCCTGGATGATCTCGATCTCTTGACCTCGTGATCCGCCCGCCTCAGCCTCCCAAAGTGCCGTAGTTTATTCTTCTTACCTGAATATCCCAGTAAGTTGTTATCCATTTATCCATTGATGGACATTTGGGGTTGTTTCCACCTTTCGGCTATTGTAAGGCATGCTGCTGTGAACATTTGTGTACACGTTTGTTTGGATACCTGTTTTCAGCTCTTTGGGTATATACCTAGAAGTAGAGTTTCTGAGTTACATAGTGATTCTATGTTTAATTTTCTGGAGAGCCACTAAATTGTATTCCATAGTGACAAAATGGAACCATTTTCCATTTACACCAACAATTTATGATGGTTCAAATTTCTCCACATCCTTGCCAACACTTGTTAGTATATTTTTTAGAATATAGCCATCCTAGTGGGTATGAATTAGAATCTCATTGTGGTTTTGAGTTGCATGTCCTAATGACTCATGTTGAGCAGGTTTTCATGTACTTGTTGGCCATTTGTATATCTTCTTTGGAGAATTGTCTATTCAATTCCTTTCCCATCTCTTGATAGGATTTTTTAGTCTTTTTGTTGCATTATAAGAGTTTTTAAAATGTATTCTGGATACAAGACCTTTATCAGATATGATCTGCAAATGTTTTCTCCCATTCTGTGGATTGGCTTTTTACCTTCTTGATAATGCCCTTTGATACACAGAAATTTTAAGTTTTGATAAAGTCTACTTTTTACATATTTTTGTTGCTGGTGCTTTTGCTGTCACATCTAACAATGCATTGCCACATCTGAGATCACGAGAACTGCCATTGTCTTTCCTTCTAAGGCTCTTATAGATTTAGCTCTTATGTTAGGTCATTCACTCATTTTGAGTTAATTTTTGTATATGAGATAAGGTAGGGATCTAATCTTACTCTTTTGCATGTGGATGTCCGATTGTCCCAGCATCATTTGTTGAAGAGAATGTTATTTTAAATACTTTTAATACATATTTTTGTTGGCTGGGCGTGGTGGCTCACGCCTATAATCCCAGCACTTTGAGAGGCCGAGGCAGGCAGATCACGAGGTTGGGAGTTCGAGACCAGCCTGACCAATATGATGAAACCCATCTCTACTAAAAATACAAAAATTAGCCTTGTGTGGTGGCATCTGCCTGTGTAATCCCAGCTACTCAGGAGGCTGAGACAGGAGAATCGCTTGAACCTGGGAGGTGGAAGTTGAAGTGAGCTGAGATCACACCACTGCACTCCAGCCTGAGTAACAGAGCGAGACTCCCTCTAAAAAACAAAAAATATGTGTGTGTGCGCGCATGTGCGCGCACACACACACACACGGATGGTTTACTTTTTAGGCTCTATAGTCTGTTTCATCGTTTGTTCTTTTCCACCTATTTTTGCACCAGTATCACACTTTTGTTAATAGTGCTTCAGGGAATGTGTACACATTCCATATATACCTACCAACTCAAGCCTCTTAATGGCATTCAGGTCATCTTTGTCTTTAAGAGGCAGAATTAGCCAGGCATGATGGTGCATGCCTGTAGTCCCAGCTGCTCAGGAGGCTGAGGCAGGAAGATTGCTTGAGTCCAAGAGTTTGGGTCCAGCTTCTCATTTGCTTTTTCTCCACGAGCATGCTTTTTTTTGCTTTTTGTGCAATGTAAAAATATGTGAATAGGATACAGTTGTAAATCAGTGAGGATTATATATGTGAAAGCTGAAAAGACAGTATTTGTATCATTCATAGGGTTTGATGATTTGACTGCTGTAGTTATACACATGATCTGTTTTGCAATTCGGGAGAATTAATCTGGGCATAAGTACCTAATCTCCATTTAAGAGGAGAAGAAGTGAAACATCCTTACTCATTTTTGCTTGTTTCAAAAAATGAAGGGAAAAATTACCTGTCAGTAAAGGCTGTCAGCGAGTGTTTAGTTCACTTTACATTTATTAATTATTGAATGATTGACTATTATGAGCAGGCCAACTGTTGTTTGAAACTGCCTTTTAAAATATTCTTTTGTCATATTAGCTGTTTTGTCAAATAAGAGTTAACCATCACCTGAAAATGTGGAACACTTTATTATAATGAATTATAATAATATATAATGGTTATATAAAATTGGTTCAGTTTTAAGACTCAGCACTTCAGAGTAACATTTGCCTGGGATTCTTTGTATGTTAAATGTTAATGACTCCTCCCTTCAGCAGGTGTCATCACTATGACAGGGATGTAGGGGAAACACAAGGCACTTGCCTTGAGGAGAACAGAGACAACGGCATTATCGCCAGGTGCTCATTTGGTATCACGTTTTGAAATGACTAAGCCCCAGTCTTCCTTCTGTAATGTACCTTGACATTTCTGCTTTTGGAATTGCAGCTGGTGTTTCATTAGCACCTTGATCCCATCCCAGTCAGAGGCTGTGAAGGGCACCCTAGCAGGAGAGACCAAACTCTTTGCCACATACTCTGCTTTGTTTTTGCTGTTTTTTCCTGGGATGGCTCCCAGGACCTGTAGGACTGGAGGTCAGATGTGCAAGTCCTTCTCTCTGGTCATGAGGGTATAGGAAACACCTGATTTTTCCTTACCTTAGGTAATGTAAGGATTGTTTTTAAGTTTTTTTTTTTTTTTTTTTTAGGGAATGTCTTGCTCTGTCACCCATGCTGGAGTGCAGTGACACCATCATAGCTCACTGTAGACTTGGACTCTAGGCTTCAAATGATCCTCCCACTTCAGCCTTCCCAGTAGCTAGGACCACAGACAAGCCCCACCATGTCTGGTTAGTTTCCTTTTTATTTTTATTTTATTTTATTTTATTTTATTTTATTTTTTTGAGACGGAGTCTTGCTGTGTCGCCAGGTGCCAGGCTGGAGTGCAGTGGCGCGACCTTGACTCACTGCAACCTCCGCCTCCCAGGTTCAAGCAATTCTCCTGCCTCAGCCTCCCAAGTAGCTGGGATTACAGGTGCGCACCACCACGCCCAGCTAATTTTTATATTTTTAGTAGAGACGGGATTTCACCATGTTGGCCAGGATGGTCTCGATCTCTTGACCTTGTGATCCGCCCGCCTCGGCCTCCCAAAGTGCTGGGATTACAGGGGTGAGCCACCGCGCCCGGCCTCCTTTTTATTTTTCGTAGAGCTGTCCTCCTACCTCACTCTTCCTGAGTGTTGAAGTTACAGGCGTGAGCCACCATGCCTGGCCTAACTTTTTTTTTAACTTTATTTCGAACTACTTTGTACATTCACAGAAAGTTGCAAAGATAACAGTACAGAAAAGTCTCACTTGCCCTTCACCCATTTCCTCACACTGGTTACATCTTATGTAACTGCAATACAATATCAAAATCAGGAAGCTGACATTGGTATAAGATGTGTGTATAGTTTTGTGTCATCATATCACCCATGCGTAGATTGATGTAGCCACCACTGCAATCAAGATATAGAACTGTTCCATCACCACAAAGGCCTCAGTCTCTCTCTTTACTACCCTAGATGTCCTTTCCTCAACCACCCTAAACCCCAAACAATGACTAATCCATTTTCCACCTCTGTGATATTGTCATTTTGAAATGTTATATAAATCAAATCATATAATATGTAACCTTTTGAGACTGGGATTCTTTTTGGTTTTTGGTTTTTTTAAAAATTCAGCTTTATGCCCTTACAATCCAACCAGACCGTTGTGTGTATCAATAGTTCCAGTAGTTCATTCATTTTTATTGCTAGATAATATTCCATGGTATGTATGTGTCACAATTTATCCGTCCAGTTATTGTAGAACTTTGGTTGTTTCCAGTCTTGGACTATTGCAAGTAAAGTTGCTGTGAACATTCATGTACAGGTTTTTGTGTGGACATACATTTTAATTTCTCTGGGATAAATGCCCAGGAGGGATATTGCTGGATCACATGATAAGTGTATATTTAGTTTTATAAGAAACTGCCAAATTATTTTCAGAGGGCTGTAACATTTTACGTTCCCATCAGCAATGTATGAGAGATCCAGATTCTCCATCTCTTTGCCAGCCTTTGGTATTTTTTTTTTTTTTTTTTTTTTGAGACAGGATTTTGCTCTGTCACCCAGGCTGGAGTGCAGTGGTGCAATCTTGGCTAACTGCAACCTCCAACCCCTGGGCTGAAGCAGTCCTCCCACATCAGCCTCCCGAATAGCTAGGACCACAGGTACACACTACCATGCCTGGCTATTTTTTTGTATCTTTAGTAGAAACGGGGTCTTGCTATGCTGCTCAAGCTGGTCTTGAACTCCTGAGCTCAAGCAATCCACCTGCCTTGGCTTCCCAAAATGCTGGGATTATAGGTATGAGCCACTGCGCCTGACCTATTGTTGCTGTTTAATTTTAGCTGTCTGAATAGATGTGTAGTGATATTTCATCATGGTCTTAATTTGCATTTATTTAATGACTAGTGATGTTGAACATCTTTTCATGTGCTTGTTTGGCATCTCTATATCTTCTTCATGTGGTTTACCCATTTTCTGATTGGATCGTTTGCTTTTTGCTGTTGAGTTTTGAGCATCTTCTATATAAATTCTACATGAGATCTTTATCAGATATGTAGCTTGCGAATACTTTCTCCCAATCTGTAGCTTCTCTTTTCATCCTTTTAATGCTTCACAGAGCGAAAGTTTTTAATTTTGACGTCCAATTTATTGATTTTTTTTCTTTTATGGATTCTCAGTCATGTCTGTGGCTACTCAGTCATAGCTCTCAGATTTTTCTCTCATGTTTTCTTCAAGAAGTTTTATAGTTTTACATTTAAACTTATGGCCTACTTTGAGTTAATTTTGTATAAAATGTGAGGTTTAGGTCAAGGTTCATTCTTTTGCCTATGAATAGCCAGTTGCTGCAGCAACATTTATTGAAAAGAATATCCTTTCTCCATTGGACTACTTTTATACCTTTATCAAAAATCACTTGGCTAGGCCAGTATGGTGACTCACACCTGTAATCCCAGCACTTTGGGAGACTGAGGCAGGCAGATCACCTGAGGTCAGGAGTTTGAGACCAGCCGAGCCAACATAGTGAAACCCTGTCTCTACCAAAAAAATAGAAAAATTAGCTGGGTGCAGCGGTGCATGCCTATAGTCCCAGCTACTCAGGAAGCTGAGGCAGGAGAATTGCTTGAATCCAGGAGGTAGAGGTTGCAGTGAGCCGAGATCGCACCACTGCATTCCAGCCTGGACGACAGAGTGCAACTCTCTCACTCAAAGAAAAAAAAAATCGCTTGGCTCTATGAGTGTGGGCTCTTTTGAGTTCTCTTCTGTTCTTTTGATTTGTGTGTCTGTCCCTCTGCCAACATCATAGTCTTGAGTAGTATAGTTATGTAAGCCTTGAAATTGAGAATAATTCCTCCAATTTGTGTTTTTTCAAAATTGTTCTAGCTATTTTGATTCCTTTGACTTGCCATTACAAATTTGAGAATGCTCTTTGCTATCTCTTAAAAAAAAGTTACTGGAGTTTTGATAGGAATGAGTCTTTCATTCCATGCTGGTGGAGATTCTACTTTCATAACATCCTCAAAAACCTTGTGGATCTCCTGTGTATTTCACAGGGATTTCACAGTGGACAAGAAGGCCCTGTGTAGTTCTGTTTCTATTTCTGGCTTCTGCTGAAAGAGTTGAGGGGATCCATGAGTGACAGGCTTAAACTCTTCAAAGAGCTTTCTGTGTGAATGAATACTCTGACCTTTTAATTCTTTCAATATACATTGGTCAACAAAACATTGGTCAGCCACACCCTTGTCTTTCCTTAGAGCACTTTTTCCTGCCAGTGAATCTCCTACCCCATTTTATTGTCTTTTGCAATCTAGGCAGGCTCAGAATTTCCCAAATTAAGTCCTGGTTGCTTTTTGCATAATAGTTTCTCTTACCTCTTTTGCATTTTACTGTAAACAGCAAGAGAAACCAGGTTGCACCTTTAACACTCTGCTTGGAAATTGTCTCAATTAAATATCCAAGTTCATCACTTACATTATCTGCTTTTCACACAGTTGTAGGAGATAATTCAGCTATGCTTTCTGCTAGTATGTAATAGTTTTTAAAAAGAGGTAGCTCATTTCTTCTTCTTCTTTTTTTTTTTTTTTTGAGATGGAGTCTCACTCTGTTTGCCCAGGCTGCAGCACAGTGGCGCGATCTCGGCTCATGGCAACCTCCGCCTCCCAGGTTCAAGCGATTCTCCTGCCTCAGCCTCCCGAGTAGCTGGGATTACAGGTGTGTGTCACCATGCCCGGCTACTTTTTGGTATTTTCTGTAGAGACAGGGTTTTACCATGCTGGCCAGGCCGCTCTCGAACTCCTGATCTTGTATCTACCCACCTCGACCTCCCAAAGTGCTGGGATTACAGGCGTGAGCCATCATGCCCAGCCAAAGGTAGCTCATTTCTTTGAGTCCTATCAGTGGTACATTTAATGTCCATTTTTCTACCAGCAGTATGCTTACGATGATGTAGGTGTTCTCTGAGATGATATAGACTTTCTCTAGTCTGCTCCTCACTTCTCCTGAGTCCTCAGTGGCAGATTTTTTTTTTTTTTGGGGGGGGGGGGGGGGGAGGGTGGAGTCTCCCTCTGTCACTCAGGCTGGAGTGCAGTGGCTCGATCTCGGCTCACTGCAACCTCCACCTCCCAGGTTCAAGCGATTCTCTTGCTTCAGTCTCCCGAGTAGCTGGGACTACAGGCGCGCACCACCACGCCCAGCTAATTTTTGTATTTTTAGTAGAGACGGGATTTCACCATGTTGGCCAGGATGGTCTCAATCTCTTGACCTTGTGATCTGCCCGCCTCGTCCTCCCAAAGTGCTGGGATTGCAGATATAAGCCACTGCGCCTGGCCAGTGGCAGAATCTTTAACATACACATTTCTACAATCTGTTTAAGGCAATCTAGGCTTTCTGTATCGTCCTCTTCAAAATTCTTCCAGCCTGTGTTTCTTACAATTCGAAAGCTGGTTCCACATTTTTAGGTATTTGTTATAGCAGCACCCTGGTTCTGTCTTTGTTTCCTGAGGCTGTTGTAACAAGTTACCACACATTTTGTGGCTTAAAATAACACACATTTATTCTTGTACTGTTCTAGAAGTAAGAAGTCTGGAATCAAGCTTCCCTGGGCCAAAATAAAGGCGTCCAATGAGCCATGCTCCATCTGAAGGAGAGAATGCATTTTCTTCCCTTTTCCAGCATCTAGAGCTGTATTTCCTTGGTCCATGAACCCTCTCCTCATCTTCAAACCCAGCAGCCTAGCATCCTGCTTCAGTCGTCACATTGCCTTCTTCTGTGTCATTTCTCCCCTGCTTTCTTCTTATATGGACATTTTTTATTGCATTTAGATCCCTTGGATAATGCAGGATAATCATCTCCATCTAAGATGCTGCTTTTCTTTTCTTTTAGAGACAAGGTCTGGCTCTGTTGCCCAGGCTGGAGTGCAGTGGTGTGATCTCGGCTCACTGCAACCTCCACCTCTCGGGCTCAAGCTATTCTCCCACTTCAGCCTCCTGAGTAGCTGGAACCACAGGCGTGTGCCACCACACCTAGCTAATTTTCAGATTTTTTTTGTAGAGATGGGGTTTTGCCATATTGCCAAGGCTGGTCTCAAACTCCTGAGCTAAGGCAGTCCACCCACTTCAGCCTCCCAAACTGCTAGCATTACAGGTGTGAGCCACTGCACGTGGCCTCTGTTTTTGATTGCATGTGTATCTTTGTATAGCTTTTTAAATGGTTGCTCTAGGTGTATATATGTATATATGTATGTATAATAAGTAATATATATTTATATAATTAGCATCTACTGTTGGTGTCACTTTACCAGTTAAAATGAAATGTTGAACCCTTACCTCGCTTTGTGTCTCTTACTCTTCCCAGTTTATAACTTTCTTAAATATTTCTTCTGTATACATTGAAAACTACATCAGATAGTGTTAGTTTTTGCCTCACCCATCAAACGTGACTGAGAAAACTCAAGAGAAAGAAAGTTTTTTATACTCACACATATTTTTACTCTTTCTGTTGTTCTTTTCTAATATTTCAAGATGACTTCTTTTACCATTTCCCTTCTAGTTAGAGAACTTCCTCTAACCATTCTTTTAGGATAGGTCTGCTGGTGACAGATTCTTTTAGTTTTCCTTTATTTTAGAATGTCTCAATTTCCCCTTCATTCCCAAAGGATATCTTCACCAGATATAGAATTCAGAGTTGACAGTTCTTTTCTTTCTTTACTTGAAGAATGTTTTGCTACTTCCTCTGGCCATTGTGGTTTTGATTAGAAGCCCATTATCATTTGAATTATCTTTCTCCTGTATAGTTAAGGTGTTATTTTCTCTGGTTGATTTCCAACTTTTTTCTCTTTCAGAAGACTTATGTATGATGTGTCTTGACATAGATCTCTGAGTTTATTCTGTTTCAAGTTTGTTTAGCTTCTTGAATTCATAGGCTTATGTTTTTTGCCAAATTTGGGAAATTTTCACCCATAAAAATGTTTTTTTAGCCCACCCTTTTTGTTCTCATTTGTCTTTAGGGAAATTATCTGTACTTTTCTGGCCTATCAAGCACCCCTTAGTTGTGGAGCATCTTCTACTCATTCGAGCAGGGGGGAATAATCAGAAAGAATGTCCTGGTGTTGCTCAGCTGTGATTTTCCTTATCGACTCACGTGTTCCACGTTGTGGAGTGGCCTTCTAAAATCCTACCAATACTCTTTCAGAATGCTTGAAGTAACAGAATTCTTAGAGGAAGAGGGGGGGGATTCCATCCCATTTTCTTCACACACAAATAACACTAGTTTTGTGTAGGGTCAGTTCTGTTTAAATTTTTGTCTTTTGAAAAAATTTACCAAAATAACCTTACTCTTTTTTTTAAAGCCAATCAAAATCAAGATAATACTTTTGTCTCTATACTAAGAGTATGACTAGGTAGCTCCTTGCCTGTGTTTGCAAGGAACCACAGCCTTTCACCAAGCAAATATTAGCATTAGCTTCAGTTTTTATCATAGGTGGTAATTTTATATTACTGTGGGAAATCCTGTCAATTGCATGTGTCCTTCAGGTTAGATGAGAAGGAAACAACAGATAGTACAAGCTCTACTTGTCTCTTAGCAAGTTATTCTTGCTCATTTAAAAATTTTTTTGTATGGTTTGGTGAGAGTATGCTCAGTTTGTTTCGTTCTAAGGTCATTCTTGGGCCAGGTGGAATGTGGCCCTACTAGGTACCTGCTGTCATAATGGGAACTCCAGGGCTGAAACTATACACTTCTCTTTGGAAATAACACCAGTTTGTATGGTTGTGAAGAGCCAGATGGTATAAGTTATTTAGGAATACTTAGTAATATTTGAAGAGAAAATAAAAGTATTTTTTTTTTGTAAAAATTCCTTATACACAAAATTAAGGGAAAATGCCATTAAAATCATTTAGAAATCTGTAGCGTTCTCTAATAGTCAATACGTTTTTTAAAATTTATTTCTTATGTTTTGAATTTTCAAAATACTTTTCAGCATTTTAGTATGAAAAAATCTAAATACACAAAAATATTGAAAGGATGTACAGTGGCTTAGCGTGTAAACCCACCACCTGGGATCCACGGTTAACCTTTCACTGTGAATGCTTTATCACATATCTGTTTATCTGTCTCTCATCTATCCATCAATCCATCTTACTTTTTAGGCATTTCAAAGCTGGAGGTATCAGTATACTTTATCTTTTGGACCTGTTTTTTTCTTATTTGTATGGTCTAAGATGTGCCCTCTAAAAACTTTGAATCAAAATATGTCTTCTGAAAAGCTCCAGTTCCTCTTACAATGTCAGGGGAGACTGACGCTTTCCTTTCCCTGCGCTCCATGAGCCTTCCTAAAAGGATGCTGAGAAGAACTCCTGTGCTCAGATGTGTATGTGGCTGAGAAGCTCTGAAACATCATGGAGCAAAGTTCTCCTTCCAGGCAGAATGGACTCTCTGCTGGGATGGGTCCCTGTGATGGGTTCCTGCTTTGCTGGCTTCCAAGGAACAGTGTTAATCTTCTGCATGGGTGTAATCTTGAATTAACTGAGGAATCTAGGAGATTGCATGAGATTGTGTCTTCACACACCCAAAGAGAGCACCAAAACCGTGAGACAGTCATACTCAGGAACTGTACCTCCCTAGACCATTGGTTCTTGAGGGCCCTGAGGGTTGAGGGCCAAGGAGATTAAATTTTTCAAGTTGGGTAATTAAAGACAATGGCCAAAAAATGTGGGGGACACTTTACTGAGATTGAGATTTTTTTGTGTGCAAAGAATGGGATCAGAGACCTCATTGTTGTAGATAGGCACCAATGTTATTAAAGCCCTCTTGACTTTACGATTTGACATAGAATTGTGGAAATCTTACTAAAATATTGTTGGAGGTTCTTCCTTTCCCCAAACTGTTTTCTATACCATGTGACAGTGGACAATGCTGGGATATATTTTCAGGAATTCCTGAAGACCATGAAAATGAATGAAGTAGCTCTTTTAATTGCAAAGAGCTAATAAACATATGTCTCATCTCTGGAGCACCTTTTCTGAAAAGCCTGTGTTCTGAGTAGTCGTATAATTCAGCAGATTATCTCCGAGTTCCTACTATGTGCTAGTCACAGTTCTTGGTGCTGGAAATTTAGTAATGAACCAGGCAGGCAAGAACCCCGTCTTTGGGAGTTGGCATTCTTAAAGGAGGAGAGTTAAACTAAACAATAAACCAGTGGGATGCTACTAATAGTATTAATACATGGCACTTCCAGGTACAACAACAATCTGATGAAGTAGTTACTATTATTTCTATTAAAAATGAGATGACTGGGAAAATTACAAAACTTGTGCACTGTTGATGGGAATGCAGAATGGTGCAGCTGCTGTGGAAAAGAGTGCGGAGATTCCTCTAATTAAAAATAGCATTACCCTGTGATCCTTCACAATAGGCAAGAGGTGGCAACCGCCCAAGTGTTCATGGCCAGATGAATGGATAAGCACAATGTGGTCTGTCCATACGATGGAATATTATTCAGCCTTATAAATGAAGGCTGATCCGAAGGTAGTAAGTTGTCTCGATTGTTCAGTCAGTTACAGGTCTATCTCCTTATTCTACTCTTTTCTCCCTTCTCACTACTGCACTTGACTAATCTTTAAAAAAGAAAAAATTAAAAATGATTTTTTTAAAAAAGGGAACTGTCACATGCTACAACATGGATGAACCTCGAGGACATTTTTTAATATTTATGCTAGGTGAAATTAGCCAGTCACAAGACAAATACTGTATGATTCTACTTATGTGAGTTACCTGAGTAGTTGAATTCATAGAGATAGAAAGTAGAATGGTGGGTGCCTGGGGCTGGGGAAAAGGAGAATTGGGGAGTTAGTATTTAATGGGTGCAGAGTTTTGCAAGATGAAAAAGTTCTGGAGATGGATAGTGATGATGGTTGCAAAACAGTGTGACTATACTTAACAGCACTGAACAGGACACTTAAAAAAAATGGATGCCGGATCTGATGGCACATGCCTGTAGCCACTCCTTGGGGGGCTGAGGCAGAAGGATTGCATGAGCCCTGGAGTTCAAGGCTGCAGCGAGTCATGATTACACCACCATACTCTAGCCTGGGAAACATTGGTAGAGCCTGCTTCAAAAAAAAAAAAAAGGTTGAAATTGAACTCACAGAGATAGAGAGTAGAAGAAGGATGGTTACCAGAGTCTGGGAAGGGTAAGGGGGAGATAGGGATGGTTAATGGGCATAAAAAATTAGTTAGGATGGATAAAACCTAATATTTTTTATTTTTATTTTTTTGAGACAGAGTCTCACTCTGTCACCCAGGCTGGAGTGCGGTGGTGCAATCTCAGCTCACTGCAACCCATGCCGCCTGGGTTCAAGCGATTCCCGTGTCTCAGCCTCCTAAGTAGCTGGGATGACATGTGCGCGTCACCACACCTGGTTGATTTTTATATTTTTAGTAGAGACAGGGTTTCAAAACATTTTGGCCAGGCTGGTCTCTAACTCGTGGTCTCAAGTGGTCTACCCACCTCGGCCTTCCAAAGTGCTGGGATTACAGGCATGAGCCACTGTGCGCAGCCAAGAGCTAATATTGGATAGCACAGCAGGGTATCTATAGTCAATAATAACTTAATTGTACATTTAAAAATAAAAGAATATAATTAGGCCAGGCGTGGTGGATTACTCCTGTAATCCTAGCACTTTGGGATTTGAATTCCTGAGCTCAAATGATCCTTCTGCCTCAACCTCCTGAGAATCTAGGACTATAGGTATGTACCACTGTGCCAGCTGTGTTAGGTGTTTTAACACAATTAAAATTAAAAAATTTTTGAAATGAGAAAAGTAAAGCATAGGTGTCAGGTCTTGCATAGCTAATGAAGTGGCAGAGCCAGGAGGAGTCAGGCTTCGCATTGTGGCTCCACAACCCATGCATTGAGCCATCATTCTGTTCTGCTTCCAAAACACTCTGGGTAAAAAGTGCTATGAAAGAAATGGAACAGCCATGTCTGGTAGAAAATGATTGTGCAGGGAGCTGGGAGTCTGTCCTTTAGATAGGGTGATCAGGGAGGCCCTGGTTTGAGCAAGGGAGCTGGAGAGAGCTAGAGCCAGCCAGGTGCTCAGGAGAGTGGTTCACAGGAGGGGACGGTGCCCCTGTAGCAGATGGGGTTGGATCAGGGAGGGCATGGTAGACTCAGGTGAGGAACTTGGATTTTATTCTGAACCCAGTGGAAAGTCATATGTGTTTTAAGCAGGGAAGAGACATGATTTGATTTATATTTTAGTGAGTACTGCCAAAAATTCACTTGGAAAGGAAATTGAGAAGAAATTCCAGAATATCTGTTTCTTCATTTTGTGATCAAATATCAAATAGAATACTTCAGGTTTTACAGAAGATTAATCCTCATCCTGCTTTTTGGTGCTGTTTAGGCATTTAAGTGTGACATCTATCAATGAAGGCAATATGCTTAACTGTTTTCTTGGAAAATACTTAAAGATGCTGAGGAGGAAAAAAATACTGCTTTCCTAAGCCTGGCACCACTACTCAAGATGATGTGTGATGTTTTGTCAGAATCCATCAGAGTTAATGAAATGAATTGGAAAAAATTTACTGATGTGGACTGAGGGTTTCTTTTGGGGACACCAGCAGCATGAACACTGTCTTGGATTTCATGCATTTTTAGCCAAAATTTCACCTATGGATATAGCAAATTGGTTATAAAAATGTTTTTATCTTCCCAACTTAATGAAGTTCTCAAGGCCAAAGATTTTGAAAAAACTTCAATGAAAAGGATAAAATCTAATCTTAAATTTTAGGTGACATCCTCCTGACATTGTAGTTGAAAACTCATTTGAAATTTGATAAGGAATCTTCTTTCATCTTCTGTCGGATCTTCAAGAGGACTTGTTGGGAGTTTGGGTTGATTAAATTGTCAGAGATGACTTTCACAAACTTGTCTTAGAGAATTATTTGGTAGCTTTGGATGTCTTTATCCCTACTTTAAAAATGTTATTAATAGACTTTAGTTTTTAGAACAAATTTAGATTTACATAAAAATCGAGCCGACGGTATAGAGTTCCTGTCTGCTCCCTGCCTCCCAGCTCATAGTTTTTCCCTGTTATTAACATTGTACATTAGTATGGTGCATTTCTTACAATGGATGAACCAATATTGATACCTTGTTACTAACTGAAGTTTATGGTTTACAATAGGATTCCCTTTTACGGTCCTTGGGGTTCTGATGGTGCATAATGATATGGATCCACCATTACTATACCATAAAGAAGAGTGTCACTGCCCAAGAGTCTCTTGTGCTCAACTATTCATCCCTCTCCATGTCCCCCTGAACCCCTGGCAACCACTGATCCTTCTGTTGTCTCAATAGCACTGCCTTTTCCAGAATGCCATCTAGTTCAAATTGTACTATGTAGCCTTTTCAGATTGTTTTTTTTTTCACTTAGCAATATACATTTAAAGTTCCTTTATGTCTTTTCAAGGCATGAGAGTTCATCTCTTACTATCATTGAATACTATTTCATTGTCTGGATGCATCATAGTTTATCGAGTCACCTATTGAGTGACATCTTGGTTGCTTCAGTTTTTGGCATTATAAATCTGCTAAAAATATTTATGGCAGATTTTCATGTGGACATAGTTTCCAACTCAGTTGGGTAAATTCCAAGGAGGGCAGTTGCTGGATCATATTGTAAGGCTGTTGAGCTTTGAGAGGAACTGCCAAACTGTCTTCCAAAGTGTCCTCACTTGGTTTTTAGTCACGTGTATTTGTGAAGCTGTCCCCCCGCACTGCCAATGACAGCTTCTGGCTGTGAAAGGAACTCAGTTCTTCAGGTTTAGTGTCAGAAGTTGTTTATTTTACTCTCTTTTTCAGTGAGCTAGGGTAGAAAGTCTCAAAGTCTATTACTAGTTTTTCATGACTGAGGTCAACATGGTCATCATTCAAGATCTTAAAATATTTTTCATTTTGATTTGTTTTGAGATGCAGTATTTAATTTGAAATTTCTAGTAACGTGCAAGAGAGAGTTTGATTAGCTTGAGATAGTAGTATCCCATTACGCATGAGGAGACTGAGGCACAGAGAGGTTAGATAAGTTGGCTAAGGACACAGAGCTAGTAAGTGGCAGAGAGAAGATTTGAGACAAGTCCAGCTGCAAGATTGACTTCTCTATCTAATACATTGCATTCATGATTTGAGTTAAGGACTTGTCTGTTCAGTGCTGTATTTTAGCTGTGGTTCTCAAATTTCCATGTTCAACAAAATCATTTGGGAAGCTTGTTAAAATTTTAACATTCAGAGTCCTGGGCTTCATACCCAGCGGTTCTGATTTGGTAGGCTTGGGATAGGGCCTAGGAACTCGATTTTAGACCAGTACTTCCAAGTATTTCTGATGGAGAAGTTCTTTAGACCATGCTACAAAAAAACTGCTACAGAAAATGAGCTCTAGGCCAGGCGTGGTGGCTCACACCTTTAATCCCAACACTTTGCTTCAGACCAGCCTGGGCAGCATAGCAAGACCCCATCTCTACAAAAATAAAAATTCACTGGGAATGGTAGCAGGCTCCTGTATTCCCAGATACTTGGGAGGCTGAGGCAGGGCCATTGCCTGAGCCCAGGAGTTTGAGACTGGGGTGAGCTATGATTGGGCCATTGCACACCAACCTGGGTGACAGAGTGAGATCTTGCCCCCACCTCTAAAAAACAACAACAACAAAAAAGAAAAGCCCGCCCATGGTGGCTCCCAGCACTTTGGGAGGCTGAGGCAGGTGGATCACAAGGTCAGGAGGTTGAGACCAGCCTGGCCAATATGGTGAAACCCTGTCTCTACTAAAAATACAAAAATTAACTGGGCATGGTGGTGTGCGCCTGTAGTCCCAGCTACTCGGAAGCTGAGGCAGGGGGAATCGCTTGAACCCAGGAAATGGAAGCTGCCGTGAGCCGAGATCGCGCCACAGTGCCCCAGCCTGTGACAGAGCAAGACTCCATCTCAAAAAAAAAAAAAAAAAAAGCTAGAATGAATGATTGGAATGTAGCACTTTTGCTAAGGATCCCAAGGAGCTGGCTAAGTCCTTGGCTTTTATGTTTAGTTTTGCTGTATGGAACTGGGGGAATAAACTGTCCTTGACTACTGCATTTGGTGAGACACATGCCACTGCAGTGATTCTTCCATTGCTTGTTGGTGGTTGGCTGCATCACCAAACAGGAAGAGCAGCAATTGTGGGTTGGTATGTTTGTTGTCAAGAGGATGTTTACATATGAGTCCGAAAGGCTGATTTGGGTAGGGTTGTGACACTTTGTTTGTTTTACATGTAATACCATGTGAATACAAAGCAGTTATTTAAAAAATTTGCAATGACTGCTCTAATTCCTAGTTTATTACTAAGTTTATCTTTCATCTTTGTAGTGTATAAAAATTCTTATCTACCTCATCCAGTGATAGATGTGTATACCTACACTTAATCTTAGCCAACAGTCTGAGAAGCGATAGATAGATATGTATACCTAAGGTAGAAGGAGACTTGAAAGAATAAGAAAAGCAGTGTTCAAAAGTATCATCCTATAGAACAGTTATTAATGGTTTTTCAATCTGCTCCAAACCACACCCCCCCAGCCAAAAGACAGGATCTGGCTCTGTCATCCAGGCTGCAGCGCAGTGACATGATCTGAGCTCACTGCAACCTCTCCTCTGCCTTTTGGGGCTCAAGCCATCCTCCCACCTCAGCCTCCCAAGTAGCTGGAACTACAGGCACACACCACCACACCTAGCTAATTTTTGTATTTGTTTCGGAGATGGGGTTTCACCATGTTGCCCAGGCTGGTCTTGAACACCTGAACTCAAGTACTCTGCCTGCCTTGACCTCCAAAAATGCTGGGATTACAGGCATGAGCCACTGTGTCTAGACTTTATTTTGTTTTTTTTTTTTTTTTGAAATGGAGTCTCGCCCTGTCACCCAGGCTGGAGTGCAATGGTGTGATCCTAGCTCACTGTGGCCTGTATTGCCCAGGCTGATCTCCAACTCCTGGTCTCAAGTGATCCTCCTCCCTTGGCTTCCCAAAGTACTGGGATTACAGGTGTGTGCTACTCTGCCTGACCCAAACATCAAGTTTGAATTAAGAAGTGCTATCCTAACTGGGCCCCATGGCTCACGCCTATAATTTGGGAGGCTGAGGTGGGTGGATCACGAAGTCAGGAGTTCGAGACCAGCCTGGCCAACATGACTTAAACCCTGTCTCTGCTAAAAATACAAAAATTAGCTGGGTGTGGTGGCAAGCGCCTGTAATTCCAGCCACTCGGGAGGCTGAGGCAGGAGAATTGCTTGAACCTGGGAGGCAAAGGTTGCAGTGAGCCCAGATCATTCTGCTGCACTCCAGCCTGGGTGACAGAGTAAGACTCTGTCTCCCCAACCCCCCCAAAAAGAAAGAAAAGTTATTCCATCCAAA
The DNA here is from genome assembly GCA_036589455.1 of Ateles fusciceps. NCBI lineage: Eukaryota > Metazoa > Chordata > Mammalia > Primates > Atelidae > Ateles > Ateles fusciceps. Next base: position 134,951 of record JAZHEH010000734.1, on the reverse strand, counting down.
AGTAAGTATTCTTTATAGCTGTGTGTCACTGATTATAAAGTACAGATTTTAATTTCTGTGAAATTGGAATGTGTCCTATGGTATGGCATCTTAAAGTTAGTGGTACTGGTGTTTTTTCTTTTAAACAGGACATAAAAATAATGGTTCACTTAAAATTTGTGGGTTTTAGATTTTATGAAGCATTTATTCTGAAGTTAATAATCTCTCTAAAAAGGAAAAAACATCTCCCCCAGTGTCCCTTAAAACACTGCTGGGACTTGCCCTTTACTGCATGCTTTGTATCTTAGAGCCACAAGTTGTAAGGCAGAGGTGGCAGTGAGGTCACCTGACACGTTTGTACCTTAGACTGGATTGTCCTAAAGTCATCCTAGGGCGATTAGCATTGGTTCTGTTAGTGTTTGGCATATTCTTAGACACGTTTCAGTGTCTTTTTCAGGAAATTCTTCCCTTTCTTTGTTAAGGATTAAAGGGATCGGTTATTCTGACATAGACTTTTAAGGGCAATAAGTAAAGTGCCCAAATGTTAAGTGTGCCTAGGACTAAAGCTATTTTCCATCTATTCATGTACACACACCCTTTTGCATCTACTGCTTAAATTGAAGTAGACATTTGCAACGTCGAAGAAGGCTGTGATATGCCCTTTTCAGGCAGTACTTTCTGCCTCCCTACATTACCAACTGTTTTGATTTCTATCAACACAAATTAGTTTTGTCTGTTCTTGACCTACTCTGGATGTTTTCTATAAATGGAATCATACAATATGTGGTCTTTTGTGGCTGGCTCATTTTACCTAGCATAATGTTTTCAAAGTTCATCTGTGTTAATGCATGTATCAGTAGTTCATTCCTTTTTATGTCTGAATCACATTCCATGGTACCTATATGCAACATATTTTAAAATCCATTTATCTGTTGATGGACATTTAGGTTGTTTTGGCTGTTTGTGAATAGTGTTGCTGTGAACATTCATGTACAGGTTTTTGTGTAGAAATATGTTTTTACGTATTTGGGGTATATAACTAGGAGTGGAATTGCTGGAATGTAAACTGTTTAATATTTTGAAGAACTCCCAAACTGTTTTCTAAAGTGGCTATACTTTATTGCATTTTAATAATTGATTTCTGTATTTTCTTTTTTTGGGTTTAAGCCGTTACTTTTCTAATTTTTAAAAATGAGTGCTTAACAAAATTATCTTCTAAAATAAGCATTTTTTTTTTTTTTTTTTTTAGAGATGGGACCTTGCTCTGTCAATCAGGCTAGAGTGCAGTGGCCTGATCATAGCTTGCTGCAGCCTCAAATTCCTGAGCTCAAGCTGTCCTGTCTCAGGCTCTCAAGTAGATAGGACTACAGGTGTGTACCACCACACCTGGCTAATGTGTTTTGGTTTTCTTCCAGACAGCATCTTGCTATATTGCCCAGGCTGTGGTAGCATTTTAAGTTGTGATTTTCTAAGTTGTTTTAGCTGTAGCACACAAGTAGACTTTTTAATTATCTTTCTCTTCTCTTCTTGGTTTTGTTTGTTTTTTGTTTGTTTTTGAGACAGAGTCTCACTCTGTTGCCCAGGCTGGAGTGCAGTGGCAAGATCTCATATCATCACAATCTCCACCTCCTAGGTTCAGGTGATTCTCCTGCCTCAGCCTCCTGAGTAGCTTGGATTACGGATATGCATCATCATGCCCAGCTAATTTTTTGTATTTTTAGTAGAGACGGGGTTTTACCATGTTGGCCAGCTTGATCTCAAACTCCTGACCTCAGGTGATCTGTGTACCTCGGCCTCCCAAAATGCTGGAATTACAAGTATGAGCCACCGTGTCTGGCCTTTCTTGGTATTTTCTCTCTTTTCTTATTTTTGTTTTTTGAGACAGAGTTTTGCTCTCGTTGCCCAGGCTGGAGTGCAATGGCCCAATCTTGGCTCACTGCAACCTCTGCCTCCTAGGTTCAAGTGATTCTTCTGCCTCAGCCTCCCGACTATCTGGGATTACACAGGCATGTGCCACCACACTTGTCTAATTTTGTATTTTTAGTAGAGATGGGGTCTCCATGTTGGTCAGGCTGGTCTTGAACTCTTGACCTTAGGTGATTGTCCACCTTGGACTCCCAAAGTGCTGGGATTACAGGCGTGAGCCACTGCGCCTGGCCAGTATTTTCTTTCTTTTTTTTTTTGTGATGGAGTCTCACTCTGTTGCCAGACTGGAGTGCAGTGGCGCGATCGAGGCTCAGTGCAACCTCTGCCTCCCGGTTCAAGCGATTCTCCTGCCTCAGTCTCCCAAGTAGCTGGGACTACAGGCATGCACCACCACGCCCGGCTAATTTTTATATTTTTAGTAGAGACAGGGTCTTTGCCATGTTTCCCAGACTGATCTCAAACTCCTGGACTCAAGTGATCACCCACCTCAGCCTCCCAAAGTTATGGAATTACAGGCATGATTTCCGAAGCTTATTCACAGATTCCCACTCTCCTGAATCAGTTGTCTACTCAGAACAGTTGATATTTGTGTTATTCTACATAGTACTGTCACCATAGAAGGCATTAGTGACAGCAGTTCTTAAAGAATGCTCCTATATTTGTCTCCTGGATTTTTTCACATTTCTGCAGATTTTTGTGCTGAGGCTTTGTTGATCTTAACAGAAAGTATCAATAAACAATCTGTGGCAATGACTAGACTCATCCTCTAGTCACTGTTTTGCGATTGATTTCTAACTTTATTGTTTGGTGGTCATAGAATGTGGTCTTTATGACAACAGTGGTTCCAGTCATAGTTTCATACAAGAAATGTAGAGCACTCTAAGTATTTTGAGCAGGAAGGGATAATGTGATTGGGGAGCCATGCATTGGCTAAAGTAGTGGGCCCTGGCTTGGCTCTCCAGAATTGAGTCACCAGAGGAATTCTCACCTGCTAGGCAACTCCTGGAACCATGGAGGTCCAAGGCCACTGCTGCTGGAATGAACTCTCAATTCCTAGGAATCTAGAGAACGAACACTAGACAGAATGCTGTTCTGGAAAATCCTCACCTTTCACCTTCTTGGTGGGCCAGCTGAGAAGCGGCCTGTGTGAAAGGGCAGGATGAGGTCCTCTGCTTCACTGCTCTGTTTTGAATACTCTGCACTGCCTCTGATTGTCAGAACTTTGTTCATTTTGGAAGCCTAATTATAAGAGGATCTGGAGATGTAATTTTGAGCTTTCTAAACTCTGTTTTACGCGAAGGTGTCTCCAGAGGTCGAACAAAACCGCTTCTTCATCTTCACTACACCAGTCCTTTGAAATTTATTAAGACTTTCTTTTTCATATGTGCTTGAATGTATATTGCACACTTGTTGGGTGCCATGATCCCACTGAATCTGTCTGCATCAATTTTAAGATGTGTCGTTAGCTTATGTTCCATTAAGAAGAAAAAAGCTGGCACCTAAACCGGGAGCAATGACTCCTTCTCACTTAGAATCTTTTATTTATACTGGCTATTTCTTTCAACTTATTTAAATGTTGATTTTTTTTTTTAGTATTGTGCACACATATAAAAAGTGAAATATGAGTATAGTTAGTTGGTCAAGGTATTTCCAAAGCTTATTCACAGATTCCCACTCTCCTGAATCAGTTGTCTACTCAGAATAGTTGATATTTGTGTTATTCTACATAGTACTGTCGCCATAGAAGGCATTAGTGACAGCAGTTCTTAAAGAGTGCTCCTATATTTGTCTCCTGGATTTTTTTCACATTTCTGCAGATTTTTGTGCTGAGGCTTTGTTGATCTTAACAGAAAGTATCAATAAACAATCTGTGGCAATGACTAGACTCATAATCTTTCATCAGATTATTCTTTTTTTGTGTTTTTGAGATGAAGCTTCACTCTTGTTGCCCAAGCTGGAGTGCAATAGTGCGACCTCGTCTCCTGGGTTCAAGAAATTATCCTGCCTCAGCTTCCCGAGTAACTGGGATTATAGGCATGAGCCACCACGCCCGGCTAATTTTGTATTTTTAGTAGAGATGGGGTTTCTCCATGTTGGTCAGGCTGGTGTCAAACTCCTGACCTCTGGTGATCTGCCCACCTCGACCTCCCAAAGTGCTGGCATTACAGGCATGAGCCACCGTACCCAGCCAGATTATTCTTAAATTTTGTTTTTGCCTGAAACGTTAAGGAATAGTAGTTGTTTAGTTTTTGCCTCTAGCAATAATCAGATTCACAGCTATGTAGGCAATGATATGTAAATGTCAAAGTTCACTTCAGATATGTTAAAATGTGAAAAAAGATACATCTTATAATCCATGAAGTATATTATGTCCATTGGATCAAACTTGCTATTGTGTTAGTAAGATCTTCACCATCCTTGTTTTTTTTTTTCCTTTGGGAAAAATTTTATTTTTACATGTACATCTGTCAATTTTTGCTTTATATATTTTGAGGCTATTTTGTTAGATGCATATAAATTCTGACTTGTTAGTGAATAAGTGAACAAAATGTCATTATCTAGTGACTCAGCTTTAGTCTGTTTTTCTTAAAGTCTTTTTTTCTGTTTTTCTTATATAGCAGTACCAACTTTTTTTGGTAAGAATTTGGTATATCACTTTCTACCCTTTTACCTCTAACTTTTATGTTTCATGTTGTAAACATGCCCCTTGTAAAGAGCATTTAGTGGCATATTTTTTGTTCCTATTTTTAAGTCCAAGTTTTAAAACTTAACTCCTTTTTTTTTTAACTTATGTTCATTGTAAATGTATCAGTTACTTCTTTTTTTTTTTTTGAGACAGAGTTTCGCCCTTGTTGCCCAAGCTGGAGTGCAATGGCATGATCTTGGCTCGCTGCAACCTCTGCTTCCCGGGTTCAAGTGATTCTTCTGCCTCAGCCTCCCAAGTAGTTGTGATTACAGAAGTGCACCACTACGCCCAGCTAATTTTTTTGTATTTTTTAGTAGAAACAGGATTTCACCATGTTAGCCAGGCTGGACTCAAACTCCTCTGACCTCAGATGATCTGCCCGCCTCGGCCTCCCAGAGTGCTAGGATTACAGGCATGAGCCACCACGCCCTGCTTTGTATCAGTTACTTCGTACTGCATAACAAACTTCTCCAATGGAATTGACTTAAAACAGCAATGGCCTGTTGTCTTTTGGTCTGAGTTGGCTGGCGGTTCACGTGCAGCTCTTGTCTGGGTTCATTCATGTTGTCGCATTCAGCGGGGGGCGGAGCCCATCCCGGATGACTTCACTTACGTGTCTGTCTGGGGCCTTGACTGAGGTGCTGCAGCAGCTAGGACATCAGGGACTCTTCAATGTGGTTTCTTTAAACAATTGATTTCATTTTCAAGGTTGCTGGCCCAGAGGATGGTTGTCTCAGGTTCCAGGATAGCAGAGGGGCAAGACCTTGAGGCCTGGGTGCTGCGCTCTGCACACTGTTACATCTACCATCTTCACTTGATCAAAGGAAATCCCAAAGCCAGTCCAGAGAACACAGTGGGAAATAGCCTTTCCTTCTTGAGAAAAGGAAATGCAAAATATCGTGGCTGTTTTTCTGTCTACCATGGTAAAGATCAGTATATTTGAATTTTTTTCCTGCACCCAATATTTTGCATTTTGTGTTTTCAACAGTTGTTCTGTGTTTCTCTTTCTCTTTCCTTGCCTTTTTTTGGATTATTTTTTCTCATTCCAGTTTTAATTTCCCTTTCCCAATTTGGGCATTTTGAGCTCCATTCCTTTCCTGCTTACCCTAGAAATTTTAGTATGCATTCTTAACTTACCAAGTCTAAAGTTAATCATGTATCCCCTCTTCCTTAGAACCCTAAGAACTTTAGAGCAAATTACTTCCCTTCTTATTTACATGCTGTTGTTATTGAGCGTTTTGGTTCTGTTCTTATTCTATGAGATGTTATTATTTTACACAGCTTTTTTTTTAGATTTACTTATGGAAACCTGTGCTCATCATTCCTTCTTGCAGCTCACACCTCCTGTATTGGATCTCTTCTCTTAAGTTTATTCTTTAAGAATTTCTATTAGTGATAAGGGTGCACCAGTGACCAATTCCAGTTTTTGTCTGAAAATGTTACCTTTCATGTAATCCAGAGAAGAGTGGGCAAAGAACCAGTGTCCTGGGACAGTAAAGATCAGCACTTGGAGATTGAGGAGAAATAACAAAAGAAGGTTCCAAGGAGGTGGCAAGAATCAGGCCCTTGGAACCTCTGCAGCTTTCCTGCCCACCCCTGCAGCTTAGTGCAGCATCCTAGCTAGCTGCAGCACCCCACTCACCTGGCCCTTCCCATTGTTGCTAACATGTGACTGCCCTGATACCCACCTGAATGTCATTGTTTGAACGCTGCTTTATCACCCCTCTGAGATCATATAACTGTCAAGAGGTGAGGAGAGGCAGAGCACAGCCCTTGGCAGCTCACAGCCTGCCTGCCTGTTCTGCGTGTCATAGTACTCCTTCAGTAGTCTCCAGAAACTCATGCTTATTTAACAGTTTAGCCAGGTGCTGTGGCTCACACCTGCAATCCCAGCACTTTGGGAGGCCAAAGTAGAGGATTACTTGAGCTCAGGAATTTGAGACTAGCCTGGGCAACAACATGGCGAGACCCTGCCTCTACAAAAACAATTTGAAAGGTAGCCGGGCATAGTGGCTGATGCCTGTAGTCCCAGTTATTCAGGAGGCCGAGGCAGGAGGATCACCTGAGCTTGGGACATTGAGGCTGCAGTGAGCTGTAATTGTGCCATTGCATTCCAGACCAAGAGACAGACAGAGCAACATCCTTTCTCAAAATTAACAACCTGTTTACATTACCAGGTTTTACAGTGTTATGAGGTAGGTGTTATTTCTGTGTATGTTAAACCACAGCTTCATGTAGAGTTTCCATGTAGTGGATTAACTGGGACCAGCGCTCAAAGTCCATGCTTTGACAGTGTTTAGTGTTTTTAGTTTACTGTAGAATTAGCCAGTCCCTGAACTGACCAAAAATCTAAAAGCCCCATATCACAACAAAAATTTAGTATTGATTAGTAATAAAGGTAAACTTAAGAGTAAGAGAATCAATTTCAATTAGGATTAGGTAGTCAAAAAATACATAGTTGTGAGTTCAATGACCACCACATTTTTGTTCAGTGTATGTATTTGTTAAATTATCACATTTGACTTACAGTGACTAAAACATAGCAAGGGTTCCAGCCAGAATCCATAGCTGTGAAGCTCCGTCTCTCTCGCCGACAAGAAGTTACAGAACCGCAGGTGAACTCTGTGGAAGACCTCATGTGTTTGTATATGTGTGTATATAAAATGTGTAAGGGTGTCACTCACTATTTTTAGCAGCAAACTAGAAAGTTGCAGCTTCTTGGTAGATTGGAATCTGTTAGATAACTAGATTATTAATATAACTCAAAAGTTAGAAAGTACTGAATCAATTTGGAGATACCACTTGCTTATTTTTTAATAGCAATATGTGTGACAATTGCCTATTTTTCATTGATTCTGAGATAGAAATTTGTATACATTTTAAACTCTGAAATTAAGAATATGTCGTATAATTGACGGGCTTTTAGATTTTATTAAAGATGGTAAATGAGGTAATGATTCTGAATTTCTTAATATTATCATTGAACATTTTGTTAGTGGTTGCCTTAGGATTTATATATACGCCTTTCATTTCTCAGTCTACCATCAAATGATATTATACCCTTTCACATACAGGATAAGCAGCTTATAACAGTGTGCTTTCCTTTCTCCCTCCCAACCTTTGTTCTATCTTTGTTATTAACTCAATACATTTTTATTATTTATGTTTTAAACAGTAACAGTAAATCTTTTAAAGAGATACCTGTCATGAAGGGAAAATGTTTAGTCACATAGTTATCATTAACAATACTTTCATTCTTTTGCATCAATAACAAATTTTTATCTGATATCTTTTTTTTTATTTTTGAGATGGAGTTTTGCTCTTGTTGCTCAGGCTGGAGTGCAATGGCGTGATCTTGGCTCACCGCAGCCTCCGCCTCCCGGGTTCAAGCTATTGTCCTGCCTCAGCCTCCCAAGTAGCTAGGATTACTGGCATATGCCACTACACCCGGCTAATTTTGCATTTTTAATAGAGACGGGGTTTCTCCATGTTGGTCAGGCTGGTCTTGAGCTCCTGACATCGGATGATCTGCCCACCTTGGCCTCCCAAAGTGTGGGGATTACAGGCGTGAGCCACCGCACCCAGCCCTATCTGGTTACTTTTCTTTCCCCTGCCTGAAGGACTACTTTAACATTTCTTAAGTGCAGATGTTCTAGCGGCAAATTATTTTAAGTTTTTAGGTCTGGAAATGTCTTTGCCTCACCTTTATTTTTGAAAGAGATTTTGCAGGGTGTGGAATTTTGTTATTTTGTTTGCTTGTTTTTTTATTGTTTATTTTTTAGAGGTGGGGTCTTGCTGTGTTGCCCAGGCTAGCCTCAAACTCTTGGGCTCTAATCCTCCTGCCTCAGACTCCCCAGTGGCTAGAACTACAGGCACATACCACTGTGCCTGTTTTCCTACCCCCATCATTTCAGGCAACAGGATAAATCCAGTCCCTGTTACTCCATTGTGGCTGGAAGCAGAAGGTTCCCACTTATGTACTTTAATTAAATTCCTACAAACATGAACTCAAAAGATAGAGCTCACCAACTATGAGTCTCTGTGGTTTTGCACATCTCCGTTTGTGGAAGGCTAGTGCCTGAGAAAAGCAAGGATTTGGGCTGAATTATGTGAATTTGCTCCTGATTCTTATTCTAAAGCTTCACTGGCAGCACCCTTTTACTAAAATGGAGGATTTCCTGCCTTCTTTCCACATTGTTTTTTCCTTGTGGAAACATTTATATTTGCTATCAAGAATTAGAGTAAGAATGTTTAAACCATATGTGCTGCACAGACTCATTCTCTTTTAGAGCCTGATGCATCATTAGAAATAATTCAGTGTGTCCAATCTCCTCCATCAGTTTGCAGATGAGAACTGAGTTTGAAGGTCCTTTTCTCTGGAATGTCAGGATTTTATAGGGAAGCTCATGGTGGGTGCATTCAACCAACATCAGAGATTTCACACCAGACCAGTGATTTCCAGTTATCTGTCTTTTTTTTTTTTTTTTTTTTTTAAAGCAGCTTTATTGAGGTTGGAGGAGAAATTTTCATTGTATGCCTTTTTATATGTTTGTATATGTGTAACCATATCCATATATTAACTTTATCCATTAAAAAATAAACTACTAGATTTCTTGGGAGGAAAAAATCAACCACTTGACCTTTGTTTCTTCTTACCTAACAGAGTCCAAGTGACAAGACATAGATGATGTCAGTAAGTGAACCCAAGCCTTAGATACCTTTTATTTAGTGAAGGCTGGTTTGTTGCTGTGGAGAAGATCTGGATAATTAAGGACACCTTCTCTGAACATTGCTTATCTTCCCATTTTTAGTATGGCAGTCACATGTGTGAAATTGTCTGTGTATCAGCAGATTATGTGACTGCAAAGTTATTTTGGATGCAGAGAGATACTGATAGAACGTCACTTAAACAGCTGGTATAACAGATAAATGTTGGTATTTGCAATATAATCTGGGTGTCCAAGACATAATAGGACAGCAAGGTACTTAAATGACAGAAGCCTCGCAGAGACCGGTTCAGAAATATTTTATCACATACTCCTATTCCTTTTATTTATTCCTTTTCATGTGTCAAGGAGCATTCTGTTACTTCCTAGTACTGTTTTCTCCAAATATCCTAAGTGATACTACTGTAGGAGATGTTACTAGCCACTTAATACCTGAAAGGATTTTCCCCCCCCTTTTCTTGTTCTTTTAAGAGACAGTGTCTCACTCTGTCACTGAGGTTGGAGTATAGTAGCACAATCATAGCTCGCAGCATCTTCAAACTCTAGGGCTCAAGCATTTCAGCCTCTTGAGTACCTGGGACTACAGGCATGTGCCACTGTGTCTGGCTAATTTCTTTTTTATTTTTTGTAGAGACAGAGTTTCTCTGTGTTGCACAGGCTAGTCTTGAACTCCTAGTCTCAAGCAGTCTTCTGGCTTTGGCTTCCCAAAGTGCTGGGATTATAAGAGTGAGCCATGGTGCCTGGCCAAATACATGAAACTTAAATTTTTTTTTAATATGAAAAATTTCAAACTCTTAGAATGTTAAATGGATAATGAATCAAATAGATTGAACAATTGTTACAATTTTACTCAATTCTTCCTCCCCCAACCTTGAGACAGAATTTTGCTCTTGTTGCCTAGGCTGGAGTGCAATGGCATGATCTTGGCTCACTGCAACCTCCCCCTCTTGGGTTCAAGCGTTTCTTCTGCCTCACCCTCCCAAGTAGCTGAGATTACAGGAGCCCATCATTACACTTTGCTAATTTTTCTATCTTTAGTAGAGAAGGGGTTTCACCATGTTGGTCAGACTGGTCTCAAACTCCTGATCTCAGGTGATCTACCCGCATCGGCCTCCCAAAGTGCTGGTCTTATAGGTGTGAGCCACTGTGCCCATCCTCAATTCTTTTTTTGCTAAAGTGTTTGGAAGTATAGACATAATAGCATTATATCCTTATACACTATGGCATGAATCTTTAGAAAATAAAGACATTTTGGCTGGGCATGGTGGCTCACACCTGTAATCCCAGCACTTTGGGAGGCAGGCGGATCATGAGGTCGGGAGTTTGAGACTAGCATGGCCAACACAGTGAAACCCTGTCTCTATTAAAAATACAAAAATTACCTGGGGGTGGTGGTGGGCACCAGCAATCCCAGCTACTTGGCAGGCTGAGGCAGGAGAATCGCTTGAACCGGGGAGGCGGAGGTTGTGGTGAGCTGAGATCGCATCATTATACTCCAGCCTGGGCAACAAGAGCAAAACTCCACCTCAAAAAAAAAAAAAAAAAAGAAAGAAAATAAGGACATTTCTCTACACAGCCAGACACTATATCTTTGTCCTACTGTATAAAACTTTCCTTTAGACATGCAAATTCTGATTGCAATACTGGTAAAGTAAATGGCTAGTACTTATTTAACTCCTTAGGGCCTTAAGGGGGGTAGGAAAAGATAGTTATTAATGAAAGAGAAAAATCAAGGAAATCCTTTGATTCCGATTAAAAGGAATTTTAGGATCTTTAGAGTTCAATCATTCTGGTGTTTAGATTCACTTTGTATGTCTTCAGTCTTTGTTATCAACCAACCCTGCTCATCCTCAGGGTAGGAGGAGAGAAAATATATTGAAAAGGAAACAAAAATGTGTACTGATGATTGAATTAAAGCTCTACCCTTGCAGGCTCTTGTTTTCATATATCTACACAGGAGAGCTCAGCAGAAGAAAATTCTTTTCATAAATGTTGTTGACAGACTTGATTTGAATCTTCAGGTACATTTACTTTTTAGTAACAGGATATTGTCAATCAACTGGTTACTTTTAGGTATACTTTTTGCCATATTGAAATAAGATGCTCCCTCAGATGCATAAGAGTAATAGTTTTGAAGATAAGAGTAATAGTTTTGAAGATTCGAGAACTGCCTGCTTGCTTCTTTATTTGATCTCTGGGCATTTGATGTTGGTTTTCCGCCTCTTGAAATTCTTTACTGGTTTTCATTCTCTCCTACTTCTCACATTATCTCTTGATCTGGATTTCTTTGTGTCCGTTCTCCTTAAATGCTAAGTGCGATGCACATTCATTCCACTCATACTCTTTAGCCGATCACAGTAGTCTCAGGTGGAGCCAGGCTGAGCCAAGGAGAATTGAGCATAGACTTTATGGGCTTCTCAGAAGGAAGCCTTCTCACTTTCAGGAGAGACATAGGACTAAGGAAGCATGTAGCCTCAGTTGCTGGAGAAGCCTGGAGCGAGAAAGAGACACTGCCTGTAGGGATGAGCTGACCCACTGGAAGGCAGGGTGAACAGACTGGGTTACTGATGACATCGTTGAGCTCCCAGACCACCCAATAGCATGTTGCATGACTTTGGATCTCCTAGAGCTAATCCTACATGGAGTTTGACGAGCACCTTGGAGGTATATATTCATGTCGTTGATCAAATTTGGGACATTTCAGCCATTATTTCTTCAAATATTTATTTAGACCTTTCCTGGCTTTGGTTTCCTCATTTATAAAATGAGGATAATGCTGCTCTCAGTTATTTGGGGGGGTTTAATGGAGATGACCTGTTAAAGTATGCAGCCCAGTGTAGTTAATCAGTAAATTATAGTTCCTTTCTCATTTGTTGCTTGAAATAGAGGATTGCTTAATAAAACTGCAATGTGAATACAAAAAATTAGCTGGGCGTGATGGCGGGCACCTGTAATCCCAGCTACTTGGGAGGCTGAGGCAGGGGAATTGCTTGAACCCGAGAGGTGGAAGTTGAAGTGAGCAGAGATTGCTCCATTGCACTCCACCCTGGGCGAGAGAGCAAGACTCTGTCTTAAAAAAAAAAAAAAAGGTCGAGGTGGCTCATACCTGTAATGCCAGCACTTTGGGAGGCTGAGCAGACGGATCACCTGAGGTCAGCAGTTCAAGAGCAGCCTGACCAACATGGTGAAACCCCATCTCTACTGAAAATATTTTAAAAATTAGCCAGGTGTGGTGGCTCACACCTGTAGTCCCAGCTGCTCAGGGAGGCTGAGGCAAGAGAATTGCTTGACCCCCTGCTCCCCCACCGCCCCGGGAGGCCGAGGTTGCATTGAGCCAAGATTGCCCCACTGTACTCCAGCCTGGGTGATGGAGTGAGACTCCATCTCAAAAGAAAAGAAAAAAAAAAAACCACAGTGTGGAATTTATTGACACTTAGATCTAATACAGGAAGCAGGAAATTAGAAATTTTATGTCAGTTGTATTACGTGTATCTTTGTAAAGCACATTTTTTTCTTTTTGGGACAAAAGTTTATTAAGAAAGATCTGAAGAAAATACAGTATCTTTTTGCAAAATTTCTTTTTTGCTTTGCCATGTTTATCATGAGCTGAGCATTGTGTTCTTAATTTATATCATAATGAAAAAATTTAACTGATTAGGGATCAGACACAGTACCTACAGTACCCATGAAAACATTAATAAATTTGTTCTCAATTTTTAGGCATAACCATTGCCAAAAAAGCTTTTCCCTGCTGAAAAGCTTTCTGGTTTCAGATGACCATTGGCTTATTTAGGAAGAGGATATGGTCTACTTTTTCTGTTTTCATTTGTCTGTTTTTCTTCTTTTTTTTTTTTGATATGGAGTTTTGCTCTTGTGCCCCAGGCTGGAGTACAACGGCATGATCTCAGCTCATTGCAACCTCCACCTCAGCGGTTCAAGCAATTCTCCTGCCTCAGCTGCTGGATTAGCTGGGATTACAGGTACCTGCCACCACACCCAGCTAATTTTTGTATTTTTAGGAGAGATGGGGTTTCACCACACTGGGCAGGCTGGTCTCGAACTCCTGACCTCAGGTGATCCACCTGCCTCGGCCTCGAAGTGCTGGGATTAGAGGCATGAGACACTGGCCTGGCCTGTCTGTTTAGTTACAAATAGAAATGAATTTTCCGAACTGAAATACACTAGATGCAGTAATATATAGAAAAGAACTTTGTCTGCTGTATCTAAATTCACAGACTTGCAGATTCCAGAGTAGTCAACAGATTTGTGGAAGTGCTTTTGAAACTCAAGGATTAAGAGTTTTGCTAACTTCTTTAAAATATTTTAATTAAATATTATTAAAGATTTAAAAATTAAATTTGTATTAAAGAATAATATTTGTTGGCAGAAGAACATTGATAATACTTTTGAAGTATCCTTAGCTTCCTTTCCTGATCCATGCCTACCCTTCCTTTCTAGTAGGTAAATATTATTCTCAATTCTATATTTATCATTCTAATTATTTTCTTTGTTATTTTGCAATATATACACCTAAACAATATATTTTTATGCTTCTCAGATTTACAAAAAGTGTTCATTTTTACATTATTTTCCTGAGATCAATTTGTTGCTTGTATTTATTCATTTTTCACTGCTCTTTGGGATTCTGTTGCATAAACACACAAGAGCATATTTACCCATTCTGCTCTGGATGGCCATTTAGGTTCCTTTTTTTTTTCTTGAGACAGAGTCTTGCTCTGTCACCAGGCTGGAGTACAGTGGCACAGTCTCGGCTCACTGCAGCCTCCACCTCCCAGATTCGATCAATTTTCCTGCCTCAGCCTCCTGAGTAGCTGAGACTACAGGTGCGTGCCACCATGCCCAGCTCATTTTTGTATTTTTAGTAGAGATGGAGTTTCACCATGTTGGCCAGGATGGTCTTCATCTCTTGACCTCATGATCTGCTGGCCTTGGCCTCCCCAAGTGCTGAGATTACAGGCATGAGCTACCTACCGGGCCCAGCCTGTTTCCTTTTTTAATCTACACAAAATGGGCTTCTTTGATGTTATTGGTACGTATCTTATGTTGCAGTGCACAGAAATTTTTCTGATATACCCAGGAGTAAAATTGCTGGGTCACAGCATATGCATGCCTTTGATATTAGTAGATAAATTGTTTTCCAAAGTGGCTGTGCCAGTTTACACTCAAAGCAGCAGACTTTCCCTCCCTCCCTCCCCCCACTTTTTCTTGAGGGATGAGAGGTCACAGTCTGGTGAGGTTGAAATGCATGTGTTGTTTTCAAAGTTGTGTTTTTTTATTGTTTTTGTTTTTTAAGAGATGGGATCACCCAGGCTGGCATGCAGTGGCGTGATCATGGTCACTGCAGCCTGGAACTCCTGAGCTCAAGAGATCCTCTACCTTAGCCTCTCGAATACCTGGGACTACAGGTGCGCATGATCATGCCTGGCTTTTTTTCCCAAGGTTTTATATTTATGAGTTGTACATGTATTAAAGAGTCAACCGTAAGCTTTGTAATGGGGCGAGGGGCAGCATTGCCTTGCCTTCTTTTTGTCCCTAAAGTGTGGCCACTTTTATCCCTTTTCACTTTTTTGTGTCTATTTTGGTATCTGTTTTGCATGTCAGAAGCTTACCTCCAGTTTGAAAATGAAGAACTAAAAGTGTATTAGAAGCTCTGAGTGGAGCAGGAGGCTATGTTGACTGTTTCTCTGTAGGGTAATGTGGGTGTGCTGGTTGTCAGTGTCTGCCTTTCACATCAGTATCTTTAGAGCTGAAGCCTGTGGGATGCTTCAGAGAAGACGCTTGTCCTAACTTCTGTCCAGGGTGGTGGAAGAGGAGTAAATGGCCCATGGCCTGCAGTCTGGGAGCCCAGTGGGGAAGACAGCTTAGTGATGAGTATGTCTGCATTTCTCTCTCACCCCTGTTTTTGGTAGGGTTCCCTTGCCCTCAAATGTGTTCAAAGCACCCTAGTCTCTTTTACTCTCTAGAGACAAGTAAGCCGTCTTCTGTGGCATGGGAGAGGAGAGGCAGACATCCAATGGCATTTCAAAGAGCCTCTCAACCAGTTCTCCTTATTTTAGTTGACCCCCCTTCACAGCCCCCCTGCAGAGTTATCTGGTGCTGCCAGATCCTAAGCCTGTCTTTTGGGGGTTCTGTCATGTAAATTAGGTTACTTGGTCTAAGCCACTGTAGGCTTAAGAGTTTCCTTTTCCATGTGGGTTAAATCAGCTATGGCTAGTTCAGTTTGGCATCCAGCTAATAAGAATGTGGTGGTGGTTTTTTCTGTTCCCATTCTCTTTGTTGTGATGGGTTTTGGAATTTTAAAATTGCTAATTATGTTTACTGTAGTTTTCATGGAGGTCTCTTGTTGGGATTTTAATTTGTATGTCCTTGATTATTAAGAGAGTTCACATCCTTTCATGTGCCTATTCATATTAATTTTTTGGTATTGTGCCTATGCAAGTCATTTGCCCATTTTCCTTTTTTTTTTTCCTTTTGGGACAGAGTCTTGCTCTGTTGCCCAGGCTGGAGTGCAGTGGTATGATCTCGGCTCACTGTAACCTCTGCCTCCCTGGTTCAAGTGATTCTCCTGCCACAGTCTCCCAAGTAACTGGAATTATAGGTGTCCACTACCACACCTGGCTAATTTTTTGTATTTTTAGTAGAGATGGGGTTTCACCATGTTGGCCAGGCTGATCTAGAACTCCTGATCCACCTGCCTCAGCCTCCTAAAGTGTTGGGCTTACAGGTGTGAGCCACCATGCCTGGCCCTGTTTGTCCATTTTCTAAGCACTGAGTTTTTTGTCTTTTAAAAATTGACTTGTGGGAGGGGAGAAGAGGGGGAAAAAATTAATTAATTAAAAAAAATTGACTTGTGGCTGGGCACAGTGGCTCACACCTGTCATCCCAGTGCTTTAGGAGGCCAAGGTGGGAGTTTAGCTTTAGGCCAGGTGTTCAAGGCCAGCTTGGGCAACATAGCAAGAACTTCTCTCTAAATAAAAAAAAAAAAAATACATTAGCTGGACCTGGTGGCACATGTCTGTAATTCTAGCTACTTGGGAGGCTGAGGTGGGAGGATTGTTTGAGCCCAGGAGTTCAAAGCTGCAGTGAGCCACGACTGCAGCATTTCACTCCAGCCTGGGCAACAGAGTGAGATCCTGTCTCTACAAAAAATAATAGTATAATTTGTAGGAGTTAGATATTCTGAATCCCAGTTCTTTGGCAGTTTCTGGCTTAGCTCTTCTTCACTTCGTGGTGTGGAACTTTTGGTGAATAAAGTTTCTTTATTTTTATTTATTAATTTTTTTTTGAGAGACAGATTCTAACTCTGTTGCTCAGACTGGGGTGCAGTGGCACAATTGTGATCATACCTTACTGCAGTCTCAAACTCCTGGGCTGAAGTGATCCTCCCAACTCAGTCTCCCAAGTAACTGGACCTACAGGCATGGACCACCATGCTTGGCTATTTTTTATTTTATTAGTTGAAATGTGATCTCACTGTGTTGCCCAGGCTGGTCTCGAACTCCTGGCCTCAAGTGATCCTGCCACCTTGGCCTCCCAAAGTGCTGAGATACAGGCATGAGCCACCTTGCCTGGCCTAGTTTCTTATATTTTGTCTGCTTTGTTTAGGAAGTCCTTCCCTGGCCAGGCAAAGTGGCTCACGCTTGTAATCCCAGCACTTTGGGAGGCCAAGTTGGGCAAATCACCTGAGGTCAGGAGTTCAAGACCAGCCTGGCCAACATGGTGAACTCCCGTCTCTACTAAAAATACAAAAATTAGCTGAGCATGGTGGTGGGCACCTATAATCCCAGCTACTTGGGAGGCTAAGACAGGAGAATCACTTGAACCCAGGAAATGGAGGTTGCAGTGAGCCGAGATCATGCCACTGTACTCCAGCCTGGACGACAGAGCCAGACTATGTCTCAAAAAAAGAAAAGTCCTCTCCTACCCTACCCCAAAATTATAAAACATTCTCCTGTATTCACTTGTAAAAATTTGTATAGTGTTGCCCTTCACATTTAGGCCTTTAATCTACTTGTAATTGATTGAAAATATGTATGATTGATAACATATAATCTGCTTTTATTTTTTCATGTAAAAACTGGCTTCACACATATTTATTGAAGAGTCCAACCTGTCTTTGAGCGGAGTGTCAGCTCTGCTGCGAATCATATTTTCGTCAGCCTTTGGTCTTTTCCTGGGTGTTGTCTTCTGGTTCATCTGTCAGTTCCTCCACTACCCCATTCTCACATTCTCTTTGTCTCTAGAAACTCTGCATGGTCTCTTGCTCTTTACTCATTATCTTTTGTTTCTTTAACAAAGTAACAAAATAGGAATTAAATACACAACTGAAGACTGTTTTTTTTTTTTTTGAGATGGAGTCTTGCTGTTTTGCCTCGGCTAGAGTGCAGTGGTACGATCTTGGCTCACTGCAACCTCTACCTTCCAGGTTCAAGCAATTTTCCTGCCTCAGCCACCCAAGTAGCTGGGGTTACAGGCGCCTGCCACCATGCCTGGCTAATTTTTGTATTTTTAGTAGAGGTGGAGTTTCACCATGTCGGCCAGGCTGATCTTGAACTCCTGACCTCAGGTGATCCTTGCGCCTCAGCCTCCCTAAGTGCTGACATTATAGGCGTGAGCCACCGTGCCTGGCCTAAAACAATTTTTTTGTTGGATGGGATTCTGTTTCATGAATATACCACAATTTATTCATGTTCTTAATGATGAATACTTAGGCTGTTTCTGGTTATAAAGAGCACTCCTATGAGTTTCTTAGACACAGTCTCAATGGGAGCATTTCTTTAGGATAAATACCTGCCTGTGGAATTACCGGGTGGCAGCGTGTATCCACCTCAGCCTTGTTAGGTGTTGTCAAATTGTTCTCCAAAGTAGTTGTTTGTTTGATTTTTTTTTCTTTCAGTTCCTGAAGACCTCTCATTAGAAGAGAGAGAAGAACTTCTAGACATTCGTCGAAGAAAAAAGGAACTTATTGATGACATTGAGGTAAAAAAAAATAAAAAACCCAAAACTTTATTTTTTTGCTTATGAGTAAAATAGTAAAAGAGTAGCTTCACAAAAAATGTAAAAAAAAGAGAAAAAGAAAAAAAATTGTTCAATGTATGCATATAAAAACCACACAAAGACAGTGAAAAAGTTATCAAGTTGGGAGGGAAAGCAAAGACTCCACACAGGCAGTGAGACCCTGGGGTAGAAATCAAGACACTGTGGAACTGAGGTCAGCAGTAGCCAGCTTGCGAATCCAAAGCCACAGACAGAGTGTCATCTAATAGCAAGCCACCAGTGCATTGCTCTGTCAAATTGTGCACCCTCTTTGGTTAACCAGTATGTTAATGTTCTAGCACCTAGAATATTGCCTGTTCTATTTTTGGCACTCAGATACCCTTTGAATGAATGTGTAGGCATGTATTGGGTTCCAGCTGTGTACTAAGTGCCTATCAGGTGGTAGAAGTAGAATGACACATCAGGCTGGGTGCGGTGGCTCACGCCTGTAATCCCAGCACTTTGGGAGGCTGAGGCAGGAGGATCCCTTGAGCCCAGGAGTTCAAGACCATGGTGAAACCCCATCTCTACTAAAAAATACAAAATACTCCATCTTTATAAAAAGTACCCCATCTCTATAAAAAATACAAAACTTAGCTGGGCATGGTGGCGTGTACCTGTAGTCCCAGCTACTTGGGAGGCTGAGGTGGGAGGATCACCTTAGCCCAAGAAGTTAATTCTATAGTGAGCTGTGATTGCCCCACTGCACTGCAGACTAGGCGACAGAGCAAGACCCTGTCTCAAAAAAAAACAAAAAACAAAAACACATTAAACAAAGAGGAATAAAAACACAGGCACACAAACATGGGCTCTACCACATTTGTGTTGTGTACTTTACTCAGAGGACAGGATAGAGGGAGGTCCCACAGGAGAAGCACATGAATAAAGCCACAGTCTCAGTGTGGGAGAGCCTGTGATTGTTAGATCAGTGCATTGCTCTGTCAAATTGTGGCCAGCCTTGGCTCCTTCTGTTTGGGGCTTCCTTAGGAAAGTCAATCAGACATGGAGATCTCCTTTGAGAAGCTTCCTAATCATTGTCATTGCCAAAATAAATGTGGCTTCACAGGCCGCAGCAGGGACAGGCTTTGTCCCAGACAATAGCTCCTTTCTACGAGCTTGCGTTTTAAGTCTGAGTGTCTTGGCATACAGAATAATAGGGTCCTGAATAAAAATGTCTTTGTATTTGAAAAGAAATTCATGGAAATTTTTATTCTAAGGTTACCCTTCATTCTTGGAAAAATCAGATAATCCAGAATTGGTTCTCTGGTTGAAGAATAAGGATGTATATTATTTGGACATTAGTCATCACCCTGCTGATAAATGTGGACTCATGATCTATTTCTAACTACTTCATTTTATTAGTGAGAGCACCGAGGCCCAGGGAAGTTGGAGACTTCCAGAGGTCTCTCTCATTAGTAAGGACCACATCAAAGGAAATGGGGGTCTGTCCCCCCAAGATGCCTTTGGCTTCTCTGAGTGTCCTGAGTCAGTTCTTTTCACTCCCCTGAACTCTGTCCATGGTGCTTCATCTCATTCAAGGTGATAGAAGTGATCCTGAGACCACCAACCTAAACACACCCGAGCTTCAGTCTGAGACCACTGATGTAAGCCTGAGACACACCCTAGCCTCAGCTTCTCCCCCAAGAACATAGACAATGTTGAAGGAGGAGGCAGGTGACTGTGTGCAAGGCAGGGCTGAATAGTGCAATTTGCAGTATTGCTGGTTTTATCTTTTTTTTCCCAATAGACAAAGTCTTGCAGTTTGCAGTATTAGTGGTTTTTTCTTTTTTCTTTATTTTCCCCCCCAATAGACAAAGTCTTGCTCTGTTTCCTAGACTGGAGTACAGTGGTATGATCATGGCTTCCTATAGCCTCGAACTCCTGGGTTCACGCAATCCTCCCTCCTCAGCCTCTCTGGTAGCTAGGACTACAGATGTATACTACCACGCTCAACTAATTTTTCTATATTTTTGTAGTAGTGGGGCCTTATTACATTGCCCAGGCTGTTCTCAAACTCCTGGCTTCAAGTGATCTCTCTGCTTCAACCTTCCTAAGTGCTGGGATTGCAGGCATGAGCCACCACTCCTGGCTTGGTTTTATCTTTTTACAGCTATGATATTTCCTCCCAGTGTCCCTTCTTGATTTCATATACAGACACCCCAGGATCTGCATAGTGGACCCCTCTGAATCTGGTATTTGATGAAAAGTGAGCAAATAATTTTGTTTTCTCCTAAGTTGTGGTGGCTTTGACTGTGAAGTTCTAGCTGTATTGATAATAGTATTGGTTTTTCCATCCCTGTGACTATGCTCAGATGAGACCTCAGGGAAGCTTGTCACAAGAGGACTGAAATTTCTCTGAGTCTCAGGGGAGGAAGGTTAAGATCCACCCCCACCTCAAAATTCTTTTTTGACAGAGGCTGAAATATGAAATTGCAGAAGTGATGACAGAGATCGACAATCTGACTTCCGTAGAGGAGAGGTAACGATGTGACTACACCTTCAAGCTATTTACTCTTTTTTTTCTACCTTCATCCTCTAGTCAAACTTGCAAAAAGTAGGGTGAGAGTGGTTGGGATGTGGGGGAGCCTGTGGAGTTGTTAATTCCTCTCCTCTCCCCCTGCTCCTTTCTGCTCCTCACGGAGAGGTTCAGGGGTGTTTCCCTGGATGTTACTTCTCATTGCCTCCTCTCTCTAAGTCATCATCTAGCTTTATAGATTCAGGCATAAGCACAGGCTCTTCAGGGTTCACCCGCACAAAAATTACCTGCCTGCATCATAAGGAGCTGTGCTTTATTAAAATCACTGGTTTGCATCATTAGCTTTTTCTGAAGTATCTCTCAAGTTATCAAATGTAAAAAGAGCAACAGCGGCTGCACCACTCCTGCCACCCCCCGCGGAGGCTGGAGGCCCCCTCCGTGAAGGCCTGTGCTTCCCTTCCTTGAGCCCGTTGTTGAGGGGAAAGTACACTGGAGGGCCATGACTCAGCTGCACTATGAAAACTCCGTGAGTGATTTTTAAATTATTTCACACCAATAGCAAAACGACTCAGAGGAACAAACAGATAGCCATGGGAAGAAAGAAATTCAACATGGATCCCAAAAAGGTAAGAGAATTCTCTCCATTTTCTGGCCTGCAGGAGATTGGCTGATTGGTTGATTTGAATTGCTGTCTCCCTTTTGGACAGAAGTCAGAGGTGATTGGTGATAACACCTCATCAGAGGCTGGGAGTTGAAGGCACATTTTTATCAAAAAGGGGCTGTTTACGAGTGGAGTGAAGCAGAAGTGCTTTGTAGGGCTGGTGCCCTGAACAGAAAGGCCTTTCTTCCAGAGTGAGCTGCTGGGTGAGGAAGCGGCCTCACGGGCCTGCCTCAGATGACTCCAGGCAGCGCCCTTGCTGTTGAGGCTCATGTTCTTGTCTTCCTGCTTGAGCGGGGCCCTGCAGTCAGGGAATCACGTGATAGGAAGGTGCAGGGATGGGAGTGGCCAGGTGTCCAGAGGTTATGGACTTTATAATCTGGGTGGGTTAAGTGGTTCACGTAACAGGACTTTATTCTTCCATTCACCTTAAAAGGCAGATGTCTGTGAAAGAACAAGGGATCCTCCACATTTAAGCCAGGATCTTCCTCTTTCCTCAAGTTGGATTTTCTAGGGAAACACCTGAAAACAGTGAAATCTGAAACATGTAGTGCTTATTTTTGAAACTGAGCTAAAGGATTTGGCAGAATCTGTGAAGCTCTTTGGAAGACATTTTGGTTTTGAGAAAGAAGGGTAGACCTGAGTCTTCAGGGTTGAGGAGAGGAATGGTGTTTCCATGGGAAAGTCTCGCTGCAGAGCTGGTTCCCGTCCCTCCTATGGTCTCCAGTCAGGCTGCACTTGTAACATTCCCCTTGCTTTTCTGGCATTGAGCCTCTGTGCTAATCAGTTAATTGTTTGTTCATTCGGAAATGTTTAATTGATTACAGAATTCCACTGTACAAGGTCTAAGATCTGTAAACTCATATATGTGCAGGTGCAGTTGCAGATGATGTTTACAGAAATTTGTGTCATTATTCCCTGCTCACGGTTTGCAGGTCAGGGACTACAGGTGCGCGCCACTGCGTCTGGCTAATTTTTTTAGTAGAGGTGGGGTTTCACCATGTTGGCAAGGCTGGTCTCGAACTCCTGACCTCAGGTGATCTGCCCTCCTCGGCCTTCCAAAGTGCTGAGATTATAGGCATGAGCCACTGTGCCTGGCCAGGTCTGGATTTTCTTAAGGTCCAGCACATCTGCAGCCGGAAGAGGGTTTTTGTTTAATGCATACATTCTAGCCACTGTGAAAATTTTCCTGTTGCTTTCTAATTGTATGCTTATGGGGCATAAATCAACTCCAAGATGGAATGAAAATTGTCAATTTTGGGAATTTGGAAATGATTTGGTATTTTGGGTAACAGCTTTTCTTTAAGGAGTTGGAACTGTGGAGTCAGATTGATCAGCAGATTTAATAAGCATTGGAAGCATCTCAGGATTCTTTATGAAAGTGGATGTTCTTAAAACTGGACCTTATGTTTTAAGGGAACCCAAGTGGTGCAGCACAGGGCAGCACACTAATTTCATGAAATACATACAAATAAATACTTATTTTTTAAAGGGATGCCACTGAGGCCAGGTGTGGTGGCTCATGCCTATAATCACAGCACTTTGGGAAGCCAAGGCAGGTGGATCATTTGAGGTCAGGAGTTCAAGACCAGCGTGGCCAACATGGTGAAACCCTGTCTCTACTGAAAATACAAAATTAGCCAGGCGTGGTGGTGGGTGTCTGTAATCCCAGCTACTCAGGAGGCTGAGGCACGAGAATTGCTTGAACCCAGGAGGCAGAGTTTGCAATGAGCCGAGATCGTGTCACTGCACTCCAGTCTGGGTGACTAGAGTGAGACTGTCTCAAAAAAAATAAAGTGATGCTACCACTGGGCATGAGTTTTCAGCTTCATGAGCGTAAAGTCATCTTCATGCCTATGAAGTCCTCTCTGTCAGGCTCTTGCCTGTCTTCCTGTTTATATATACCGTATGTCAGATTTATAATAAGGGCCAACATTGAGAACTCACTGTCAGGAACCATGATGAGGAAGTACTTTAGTTAATACGCTTAAGTTTCTACAGTAACCTTATGAGGTAGGGAGGGTCCATTTTAATTCCTCTTTCACAGTTGGGGAAAATGAGGCACAGAACAGCCGAGGAACTCGCCACCGTCCTGAGCAGGGAACCTGACTCCAAGGCAGCCTGTGACTGCTACTATCTGCTGCACTGGATAGAAGCCCCTGGGGTTGGTTTCTAGGTAGCCCTAAGCAGTCATCCCTGTGGCATTGGCTTACCACGGCCAGGGAAGTCTGTGTTTGACCCATTTATTATGCCTGAGGTTGCAACTTTTTGAATTTTTGCAGTCAGACCTTGGTGATGACCTTGGGCAGTAGGATATAAACAACTGCCACATGCTTAGTGTTCCAATAATGGAACACTAGGCATAACCTGCGTTTCCTGGGCTGTGGCAGACTGCTCACCAGGCTTCATTTTTTTTGTTCCTCTTCACCTAAAAGATTTTAAAACTATTGATTACTGATTGTACTTATTTATAATTATGCTGCTTGATAAAAGCAGATGGTACATTGAGTCTGCATGTGGCCTTTTGCTGGGAAAAATTATCAAAGTCCCTTGGTTTTGTAGAGTTGGATATAGCACTTTTCTTAGTCTGCTTGAGCTTTCCTAACACAGTACCCCAGATGGGGTGCTTAAACAATGGAAATGTATTTTCTTACAGTTCTGGAGGCTGGAAGTTTGAGATTAGAGTGCCAGCATGGTTGGCTTCTGGTGAGGGCTCTCTTCTTGGCCTGCTAACAGCCACCTTCTTGCTGTGTCCTCACATGTTGGGGAGTAGAGAAAGCTTGCTCACTCTAGAGTGATGTTCTTATAAGGGCACAAATCCCATCAGACCAGGACCCCTACCAAGACATCACCTCATGTAACCCTGATTACGTCCTTTTTTTTTTTTTTTTTTTGGAGACAGAATCTCACACTGTCGCCCAGGCTGGAGTGCAGTGGAATAATCTCGGCTCACTGCAACCTCTGCCTCCTGGATTCAAGTGATTCAGCCTCCCGAGTAGCTGGAATTACAGGCGCCTACCACCACGCCCCGCTATTTTTTTTTTTTGTATTTTTTAGTAGCGATGGGGTTTCACTTTGTTGGCCAGGCTGATCTTGAACTCCTGACATCGTGATCTGCCTACCTTGGCCTCCCAAAGTGGTAGGATTACAGAGGTGAGCCACTGTACCTGGTCACCCTGATTACTTCCAAAAGACTCCATCTCCAGATAACATCACAATGGCGGTTTGGGTTTCAACATATGGATTGTGGGGGGACACAGACATTCTGTTCACAGCTGCAATGGATGATCTCACATCCTTCAGACAAAACTTAAAATTGTATCTACCTCCCCATACCCCTACTAAACATGTAACATTGTGAAACAAGGCATTGTCAGAGTAAATAAATTCCTACAGGCTAAAGTGATGTTTTCTAAGTCTCAGAGTGATAACACTTTAAACAAGGAGCTTTGGTTTCTTTCAGGTGCATTATTTCTAGAAGTAGCACTTGAGTTTATAAATGAGTAAGATGGAAGGTTTGATTAGATCAAGGAAGCTGAAAATGCTCTGCAGACTTTTTTATTCCTGATTTCCTAGAAATGCCTTAAATAAAATATATAAATCTATATGACAAGCAGGGGTTCACTCAGTGGACTAGAAATTGAGGAATCACTGAAAGAAGATAAATGGGATCAAGTGAAGAAGGAAGCAGTGCCCACAGCACACACAAGAAAGAACTGCCGTGGGTGGTGAGAGCAATGTCAGGGTTCCCTGAGCACAAAGGAGGTACTTCAGGGAACAGGACTGTAGGAGGGACCGAGACTGGTCACCCTTTCGTGACCTTGTGCCTAGCAGCAATTGTGTCTCCAGGTGGAAAAAGCAAGAGGGAGCACTTAGTCCATCAAAACAGGCAGTGTTCTTGGTGAGTGGCAGGACCAAGAAGGAGAAATACCAACTCCCAGAGACTAGCCATCCGCTGCCTCACCTGCTCCTCTGCCAGATCACTGGAGGCTGCTGCAGCGAAAACCAGAAGCAGGCAGCATTCTGTTACACAAACAGGGACCCTTAAATACAAAGACAAACACTTACCAAGCACCACCAAATGTTTGAGGAAACCTACACCATGAAAGAGACATGAAACCGGACAAACAGAACTAAGGCTGGAGGAAACAGATCTAATAGAATCAACAGAGGCCTGGAGGGTGGCTCATGCCTGTAATCCTGACGCCTTGGAAGGCCAGCAGGGAGAATCGCTTGAGCTCAGGAGTTCAAAACCAGCCTGGGCAACATAGCGAGGCCCCCAGTTTTTAAAAAATTCAGCCAGGCTTGGTGGTATGTACCTGTAGTCCCGGCTACTTGATAAGCTAAGGTGGGAGGATCACTTGAGCCCAGGAGTTTGAGGCTATAGTGAACTATGATCGCACCACTACATTCCAGCCTGAGTGACAGTAAGACTTTGTCTCTTACAAAAAAAAAAAAAAAGCCTTTTTCAAGCTGGGTGTGGTGACATGTGCCTGTAGTCCAACTACTGGAAGGCTGAGGCAGGAGGATTGCTTGAGCCCAGGAGTTTGAGGCTGCAGTGAGCTGTGATTACACCACTGCACTCTAGCCTGGCGAACAGAATGAGACCCTGTCTCTTAAAAAGAAGAAGCAGGCCATGTGCGGTGACTCACGCCTGTACCTCAGCGCTTTGGGAGGTTGAGGTGGGTGGATCGCCTGAGGTCAGAAGTTTGAGACCAGCCTGGCTAAAAGGGTGAAACCCCATTCCTACTAAAAAATACAAAAAAATTAGCTGGATGTGGTTGTGGGTGCCTGTAAACCCAGCTACTCAGGAGGCTGAGGCAGGAGAATTGCTTGAACCCAGGAGGTGGAGGTTGCAGTGAACCAAGATTGCACCATTGTATTCCAGCCTGAGCGATAAGAGTGAGACTCCATCTCAAAAAACAAAAACAAAACAAAAAGCAGAAAAGAAACACTAAAGGAAACTTTTTAAAGTAGGATATTTGTCTACATTATAAATATCATCAAAGAGATATGATAGGACGTTTCTTATCCATAATACAAAAATCGGGAGTTGTGAAAAAGAACCTTGGAAATGAAAAGTAGGTCTATCACGTAATCTCTTGAGCACATGGAGAAGATGTGGCTGAAGAGTGGATGTGTGCTAAAAGAGAGTTTAAGAATTCTTTGTCCAGATTTGCACAGAACTACAAGAAAACATACAAGATGGGTCCAGCAGCCCAAATTTCATCTAATAGAAGTCTCAGAAGGAGAGAATGAAAAATGGAGGAGAGGAAATATTTCAAAGAAATCTTGGAATATTTTAGAACTAAGAAAAATCTTTAGATTCAAAGGCCCCACCAAATGCCAAGCTGGATAAAAATTTAAAAGGCTTATTCACATAGATGTTTCAAATAAAATATTGTAAAACTCATCGATAGAGAAATTCATTAAATTTCCAGGAAGGAAAGATCAGCTTACCTAAGAAGAAATGAGAAGCATAGCAAGCTTATCAGGGAACCCTGGATGAAAGGCGGCAGGGAAGCAGTGCTGAGGAAAAGTGACTTAAAACCCAGAATTCTTTGTCCTATCACTCATGAGAGAAGGTGAGTAAAGACATGTTCAGACACACAAGGACTTCTCTGATCTCTAGCAATTGTGTAGCTGGAGTATGATACCTCAAAACAAGAAATGATTACACAGGATCAAAAAGGAAAGACATGCAAGGAAACAAGCAAAACTTTATATGTCAAAGTGAGAAACTGATTGTTTAAAAGATGTCTTTTTTTCATTTTTTTACTGAACATCTCTTTCTTGATAAAAGATGTTTTTTTAAAGTCCAGATTTATGTCAGTGTATAAGTAACAAGGGGAAAGGAAAGAGGGAAGTAATAGCTAAGGTTTTCTAGATGGTGACACATAAAATAAGTTTAAATACTTGTCAAAATTTTAAGAGTAATCACTAAGAAATAAAATAGAATTTTTAAATTATTAAGAAAAATTTAATAAAAGTTCGATCAGTTCATCACAAGCCTGGAAAGGCATGTGACATAGAAAGCACCAAATAAGGGCTCAGGAGTAAGTCCTAAGCAGTCAGTGCTTGCCACAGATTTGATTGGGCTAAATTAATGATGAGACAGACACTTGGATATTAAGTTAAAAAAAATAAAATCCAGTTGTCTTCCGACTGCTACCCACACCTAGAAGTAGGAGGTCTGTCACGTAATCACGTAGAAGAGAAACGGAAAAAGATAAACAGTAGGTATAGTGGGTCAAATGGTGCCACTGCCCCCATTTCTACTGTTTGACTTTCTAAATGGCATTTTAAAATACTAACATTTTCATAATGTTAGAACACTCACTTTCTTTTATGAGTATTTACCTAGTGTATTAGTATTTTAAGGCTCCATGTCAAATCAGTAGGCCAGAAGTCCAAGATCTGGGGTGTGGGCAAGATTGCTGCTTAGACTCTGAGAAGTCCTTCCAGCCTTGCTCCTGGCTTCTGGCGGCTGCCGCCCTCCTGGTCGCCACAGCTGTGAGCGCCTCACTGTGGTCTCGGCCTTCATCGTCTTGTGGCCTCCTCTGCGCCTTCTCTTCTGTCTCATAGGACACGTGTGATTGGACACAGAGCTTCTGTGTCCTCCTCCTCTGCTTGTCTCTGTGTCACCTTCCAGATAGCATTCTCCAAGAAATGCCCTAGTTTTTTGGATGTTCTGAATTTTACGGCAGGTCTTAAGCATCCAGAGGAATTCATGGAAGCCTCATGCCCAAGTCCATTCAGTTCCCGGGGCTTCAGCTGACAGTGGCAGGGGCCTTTGCCATGCAAGGTCAGACTCCCAGCGCCTAGGGAGGGCATGAGCTTTGACTGTCATGAGCTCAGTGGCACATCATGCCAGTTAATATGTTTTTGGTATCAGGTAGCAGAAAATCCAACAAAAAAATGTCTTACACGGTGGAGGTTTATTTTCTCACACAGCTGTGTAGCAGCAGTAGATGGCTTCTGAGTGGCAAGAACGTGGTCCCTGTGCTCATCTCAGGGTTCCCCACGTAAGATGGCCACTACGGCTCTTACGTAGTGGCCTCTACGTCATCACATCTGTGTTCAAGGCAGAAAGGAAGCAGAAGAGCAGTGCTGGCTCGTGGGCCCCTTTTTTACCAGGAAATGAAAAGCTTTCCCTCCAGGCTTCTCTTTCTGTCTGTTTGGCTACATCTGGGTCGCAAGGTCATTTCTAGGGCCAAAGGCAGCCAGAAAAGTGCCTCTCTAGTGAAGGGATGTCAGGGAGCGGGGGACTGGCACCACCTGCTCCCTGCCTCCCTGGGACTGGTGCCAGGTTGGCCAACCAGCAGTGGCCACCACCCACAAAGTATTCCTCGCAGACACACAATAACCCATCTTCCTAAGCTTGGGAAATCTAACATTATTGTTACTTCTGCCTTTATAGTTTCTATTAACCACTTGTAATGGTTTGTTCAGTAACCCATTTATTTGTCTTTTAACTTGTTAAACTGCCAGGAGGAATGAATGTGCATTTCTTTGATGGATAAAATGTAGTATGGAGTTGGGAAAATCAGATTGTGCAGTTGTATGGGTGTCTCTGGTATTATTTTTGCAGTGTCCATACCAGTAAAATCATGACACTAAGTGTATTTCTGTCTTTGAAAAATGAGTTTGAGTGACACTCCTAACTGGTGCTTCTTTTCTAATGTTCTTCAGGGAATTCAGTTTCTAATAGAAAATGACCTGCTACAGAGTTCCCCAGAAGACGTTGCCCAGTTCCTTTATAAAGGAGAAGGCCTAAATAAAACTGTCATTGGGGACTACCTGGGTGAAAGGTGAGTTAGAGGAGGATGTACAGCCCTACCTGGGGCCACTCAGCCCTGCAGCTTGATCTAGGCTCACACTCCACTTTCGGGGCCATCACAGCCTAAAGGCATGATACTGCCACAGGTTTGGGCATCCACATGCTTCTTCTCAATACTGAGTGAGCCCTGTGAAACCGGTTCCTCTCCCATGTCCGTGGGAGGAGAGAGGGCTGAGGCGGGTGCATCATGACGTCAGGAGTTCGAGACCAGCCTGGCCAACCTGGTGAAACCCCATCTACAAAAATACAAAAATTAGTTGAGCATGATGGCAGGTGCCTGTAATCCTAGCCATTTGGGAGGCTGAGGTAGGAGAATCACTTGAACCTGGGAGGCAGAGGTTGCAGTGAGCCAAAATCATGCCATTGCACTCCAGCCTGGGTGACAGAGTGAGACTCTGTCTAAAAAAACAAACAGCAAAAAAAAAACAAAAACCCGTATATAATCAAGACAGTGTAAGACTGACATAAGGATAGATGTATATAAATCGTGGAATAGCATTGAGAATCCAGAAATAACACCCTCACATTTACTGTCAAATAATTTTCAACAAGGTACTAGGATAATTTCAGTGGGAGTAAGAATAGTCTTTTCAACAAATGGTGTTGAGATGACTGGAAATCCACATGCAAAAGAATGGTATTGGACACCTTACCAGATACAACAATTAAAATGGATCAAGACCTAAATGTAAGACGTAAAACTGTAAAACACTTAGAAGAAAACACAGGGCAAATCTCTGTGATCTCAAATTAGGCAAGAATTTCTTAAATGTGACACCAAAAGCACAAATTAGTTGAACTCTTCATCAAAATATTGTGCTTCAGAAGAAAGTGAAGGCTGGGCCAGGCGTGATGGTGTTTACAGCTGGTTATGAGTCCCAGATTTCTTTGTTCCTTCCCCCACTCCCCCCGGCTTCACTTGACTAGCCTAAAAAAAAAAAAAAAAGTAAAAAGACAACCCACAGGCCATCCTGGGTAACATAGCAAGCTCTGCCTCTACAAAAAATACAAATAAATCAGTATGACTTGCAAATATCTTCATATAATATTTCTCTTTATATAATCTAGATATAAGTCCTTAGCAGATTATAGACTATCATACTGATTCAGTCCTTATAATCTGCTAAGGACTTATATCTAGATTATATAAAGAACTCCAAATAAGAGTAAAAATAACAAAAATTACTCAGTTGTAAAATGGCAAAGGATCTGAATAGACATTTCTGCAAAGAAGATATACAGGTGGCCAGTAAGGACAGGAAAAAAAATACTCAATTGATCATCAAGGAGATGCAAATTGAAACCACAGTGAGATACCATTTCATACCCACTAGGCTGGCTATAATAAAAGGGACACGTACAAATGCCGTCAAGGCTGCAGGGAAGTTAAACCCTTATACATTGCTGATGAGATATAAAATGATGCTTTGGAAATCAGTCTGGGAGCTCCTTAGAATGCAAAACATAAACTTTAACATGGAAGCCAGTAATTCTACTCTTAGGTATTTACTCAGTAGAAATAAAAATGTGGCCAGGTGTGGTGGCTCATGCCTATAATCCCAGCGCTTTGGGAGGCCGAGAGAGGTGGGAGGATTGCTTGAGCCCAGGAGTTCCAGAGCAGCCTGGGTAACATAGCGAGCCCTGCCTCTACAGAAAATACCAGTTTTTTAAAAAAAACATATGGCCATGCAAAAATTTGTGCATGAGTGTTCATAGCCACGTTATTCATAAACTGTATCTTTTAAAATGATTGGGATAATGTGCATTAGATTTGAAACTGATTTCTTTTTTTCCTAGGGATGAATTTAATATTAAAGTTCTTCAAGCTTTTGTTGAACTCCATGAGTTTGCTCATCTCAACCTTGTCCAAGCCTTAAGGTAAGTGTTATCATTTGGTAGGTGTTGAGCAGATGGGGGAGGCCAGAGGATTGCTGCCTGAGTGGTGGTGAATTGACTCCAGGTAACTCAGTTCCACACAAGTCTCGCAGATGCTGGCTTCTGTTCCAGATGATCCAGCTAATGCTGTGTGACACTGAACAGCTCGGGATAGGAATTGGGGCACGTGCTCAAGATCAGGGTCATGCTCTCCTCACGATGGCCACTGGTGCTCTTTCTGTTCATTTTGCTTTTGTTTTTAATGCTGTTGGCAATAGTTCGAGCCTTCTTCCCAAGCGGTATGGAGTGGCATTGGTGCTACATGGGGTTACTTCCACCAGATTTGACCTCAGACACCAAACTCATGGATACCTGAGTGTGCCAGGGAGGATGTAGGTTTCTCACCATTGGGGGCCACCCCTGGCCAGACACCCTTGGCCAGACACCCTTGGCAGGCCTGTTTTGTGTCTGGGATACACTCCCTGGACGCCTCCTCGAGCCGCCCTTCCTGCACGTTTTCTTCCTGCTCTGCAAGCAGGAAAGTCGTCTCACCTCCTTCCTTGGTGCCCTGGCTGAGTTGTGGGGGCTCTTCATCTGTTCTGGGCCTTGACCCTGAGCCAGCACTCAGCAGCATCCACGGGAGAGGAGGCAGGGCCTCTTGTGGGAGCTGCCTCAGCCTGCCCTCAGCTGAAAAAATCAAGCCACATCTTGTCACGTTCTCGGACGTTTTGCTTCTTACCCTGTTCTCATTTACATGGCCTGTTTCCTTGTGGCTCCTCCTCAAGTGCAGACTGCAATGTTGGCAGCGTTTCTGTGGGACCCTCGTGACGTGCTCACGGTGCAGCCTGGGGCTAACAGTTCGCTGAGAGTTAGCAACAGATAAGAATCCTGCAGCCACAGTTCAGGCTTATCAGATCCCGTTTCGGGAAGCTGTATGTCCAAGAGGGGCACAGGCCTGGTGAGTCTGGGAGGGGCGTCTGGCACACCACTTGCTGCTGTGACTTCATTTCTTTCAGTCCATCAGTCTCTTGCCAGAGCCGGAGAGATACATGTTAATTCCCACAGCTGTGGGGAGCCTGGCATAGCCCTGCAGAGAGAGCCTGATGAAGACATAGGGTGGGCAGGGATGCAGGCAGGTCCTGTGGCCTGAGGAGCTGCTGTGTGGATATTGGCTTTTGCCCTGAGGGGAAACAGCAAGGCTGTATGGGCAGAGGTGCGTGGGCTGACTTGGGACTCATCACTGCTGTGAGGTGAGGGAGGCCATGGCAGTGGGGCAGCAGGTAGGTGCATCTTTGCTGGTGAACGTGAAGCAGAGAGGGAGTGAGGGGTGGGTGGCCCTGGGTGGCTGGCCTGAGAGTGGAGGAGGGGCAGTCGTGTTGAGTCTGAAGGCTGCTGGTGCAGGACTGGCGGAGAAGATGGGGCCTGGCAGAGAGTGGGGCCAAATGTGGCTGGAATCCCAGGAGGAAAGGGCAGAGGAAGGAGCCTGGGGGGGGCCACCTCGTGTGAGGGACGCACAGAGGAGGAGCCCCAGTGAGGCCAGGCTGCATCCTCCCCCGATGGCTGGTGGGGATCCACATTTGAAAACCATGGACAGCCCAGAGACTTAATTGGAGCCTTGTCTAACTCAGTCCTGATCCTTGTGCTAAATCCACAGTAGCATTAGACATAGCTGAGCAGCTGGTGGGGGAGGCCACAGCTGGCCATGGGGACTGCAGCCCCTGCCCCCTGGGCTCACACCTGGGCTGCCAGGAGGTGGATAAGGCAGGTAGCGGGGGCGGTGCCACATAGCCGAGGAAGAGCAAGAAAGGGAAGCGGGATGGGGTGGTTCTTAGCTAGGGGGGATTGCAATTCCAGGCAGGGCAGCCAGGGGGACCTCAGTCAGAAGGGATGCCTGAGGGTGGGAGTGGCTGCTGGGCCTGGTTCCCGAGGCAGGAGTATGTCTCCCCAGCAAGGTGGTGGCTGTAGCAGCTTCAGGCTGCAGCACCCAGTGTTGTTGTACGGGGGGTTTGGACACTGTCCTGTGGACTCTGGCTCTGCCTTATGGGTGGGAGTTCTGAGAGGAGAACGTGGTCTTGTTGAGGCTGTCAGGACCACCTGGTGGCAGCTCTGGGGGACAGGCAGGGCTCTGGTGATCACCTGGCAGCAGCAGGAGATGATGGCAATGGGGATGGAGAAGTGCCAGAATCCTGGACATTTACTTTTTAGGCAGAGACAACTGGCCTCGCTGCTGAATTGGTTGTAGTTAGAAAAAGATGGACCATCAGTAAGTGTGTCTTGAGTTACCGAACAGAAGGAAACTGTCCTGGCTCTTCTCCTTTCTGTCTCTGCACCCCCAAGTCCCTGCCAGAGCTGTACCCCAGGCCCAGGAGGAAAACATCCTTCCTGAGCAGGGCAGAAGCTGTCCTTGGCCATGAGGCGGTGTTGGTTCTGACACGGCCGCCCCTCGGCTTTGGTGTCTCCACAGGCAGTTCTTATGGAGCTTCAGGCTGCCCGGGGGAGGCCCAGAAGATTGATCGTATGATGGAGGCTTTCGCTTCTCGCTACTGCCTTTGCAACCCCGGGGTCTTCCAGTCCACAGGTCAGTGCAGAGCTCACAGCCTGGCCGCTTACCAGGCACAGCCTCCAGCTCCGGAGGGGGTGGCCCCGGCAGGCACAGCCCAGCGTGTGTTCCTGGGGCCTGCCTTCCCTGAGTGAGGATGACCTGTGGGCCAGGCACCTCTCGCAGGCGGGCCCCCAGCACTCGGGGTCCCACTGTCCATGGAGGTTCTGGCTGAGCCCAGCACCCCGGACTCGTTGCAGACACGTGCTACGTGCTGTCATTCGCCATCATCATGCTCAACACCAGCCTGCACAACCACAACGTGCGTGACAAGCCCACGGCAGAACGGTTCATCGCCATGAACCGCGGCATCAACGAGGGTGGGGACCTCCCTGAGGAGCTGCTGAGGGTGAGCTCCCTGGCCCGAGGCCGCTGCCGTCTGCAGGATCTCTTTGCTGTGAGCGGCCGCAGCACCTGTAACTGTAGTAGATGTGCCTCCCAAGTCTCCTTGTTGCCCTGATCCTGCTAAGCTTTACGCCTGGCCAGCCACTTTCCTCTGAATTGCTGAACCTGCTGCTGTTTTTTCTCCTTGCAGAATTTCTATGAGAGCATTAAGAATGAGCCATTTAAGATTCCAGAGGATGACGGGAATGACCTGACACACACCTTCTTCAATCCTGACCGCGAGGGCTGGCTCCTGAAGCTGGGTGAGCCCCGGCTGAGTGGGACCCGGGCCATGACCCCTCTGCCCATGGCAGCAGCCCCTTGGGTTTCTCCCAAGCTCATCGTAGGAATGTCCCCCACTGCAGGCAGAGACATTAAAAAGAGACACAGTTAAGTCAGAGCCCGCTCTCAGGTAACTGCACGGCCCACGGCCACTTGTCTGAGCCATGTCTGCGCAGAAAGTAATGCCCAGGCTGCATGGCCCATCCCCAGAAAACTACTGAGTTAGCGTCCAGGTCCAGCCAGGGCAGCTTCCTGCACGAGAAGCAAGCGCATTATCTCCACAGAACCTGTGTGCCTCTCTCTCGGTTTGGTGTGGCTGTGATTTTTGACGCGTGGTTTAAATGTGCCTTCTTGTTGTTTTCCTTCTGCCTGTGGCTCCCACCTTTCTGTTCTGTGACGGGCTGTCCCTGCTTGTCCTGCTTTAGGAGGTAGGTACCCAGTGGCTTCCTGCCCCCCAGCGGCTCATTCCTCTCGGTCTCCCCCACGTTGGTCTGTGTGAGCTCCGCTGTGTGGCTGCCATTCATCCGATCCATCTGTGGACTTGCTGGGACTGCACCATGCACGGTGCGGTGAATGCTACACCTACCCTCAGGGGCGGGGCTGAGCAAGGCCGGGACCTGGAGCACATGGGGATGCTGTGGGGAACCGGCTTGTCCCCCACCCCGTGTGTTTAGGGGTCTGCAGCAGTAGAGAAGCTGACAGCCAGCCCTGTCCCTGCGGCATCACCATCCACCCCATACTAACCCGGCAGCTCATGGAGGGATTTGGAGGCGCTCTAAAGGCTTTTGGGGCAATTTAGGGCACTTACAGGTGGTTTTAGGAACGCTGAGGGGCATTTTGCCTGTGGGATGGGGATGATTGTCTTATACCCACAGTGAAGCCGAGGGATGGAGTGACTGGGTTCACGCAGAGCCCTTCTGAGAGCAAGTGGCCACTGGGCAGCATGTAAGACCTGGGGTGGAGCATCCTAGTGATTTTTAAAAAATTTTATCAACCGGGTGCAGTGGCTCACGCCTGTAATTCCAAAACTTTGGGAGGCTGAGGTGGGCAGATCACCTGAGGTCAGGAGTTCAAGACCAGTCTAATATGGTGAAACCCCATCTCTACTAAAAATACAAAGTATTAGCTGGGTATAGTGGTGTGCACCTGTAATCCCAACTGCCCAGGAGGCTGAAGCAGGAGAATCACTTGACCTGGGAGGTGGAGGCTGCAGTGAGCTGAGATTGTGCCATTGCACTGCAGCCTGGGTGACAGAGTGAGACTCTGTCTCAAAAGAAAAATTTATCAGCCAGATTCAGTGGCTCATGCATATAATCCTAGTGCTTTGGGAGGCTGAGGTGGGAGGATTGCTTAGGCAAGGAGCTTGAGACCAGTCTGGGCAATATAGTGAAACCCTGTCTTTACAAAAAATAAAAACTAGCCTGGCAAGATGGTGTGTGCCTGTAGTCCCAGATACAAGAGAACCTGAGGCAGGAGGATCGCCTGAGGCCTGGGAGGTTGAGGCTCCAGTGAGCTGTGACTCTGCTACTGTACTCCAGTGTGGGCCACAGAGTGAGACCTTGTCTCAAAAAAAAAAAAAATTATCAAGGGAGGATGAGACACGGCATAATGGTAGTGTGACAGGCACAGGCCTCCTCAACTGATGGAATGGATGTGAGCCCCACAGGCCTGCCGTCCCCATTAGGGTCTTTGACCTTGGCCATTGTTCTTTAACTTTCTTCTGGCTATGCTGAGGTTTAGGGTAGTTCTAGATATTTGCCTGAAAACCTAGCACCATGGCCTTGGGCGTGGGTGCCTAAGAGACCCAATTCAGATAACGTCGCGCGACGTTCTAGAGTGAGGGCGTGAGGAGGGATGTGTCTGAAAACACCAGCAGGCACCCTGGGCCAGGATCATTGGGGTGTTTGTTGGATTTGATGCCCCCTTCTGGCTCCTGCATTGGCCCCCAGTGTCCTCTCGAGGGACAGTGATGCCGTAGCCTGCCTGGCAGCTCATGTGGCCTCTGCCACCAGGGAGGGGTCGGCTCTAGAGACGTAAACTCATGAATGAAATGAAGGCACAGCAGAGCTCGTGTTGTCTAACCTGTTTTCTGGTTGGGCAGGTAAACAGGCCATGAAATGAGTGCACACAGCACTCACGGGAACCAAGAGCTGGCTGGGCGCCGGGTGCCAAGCGGGGGACCTGGCGGGGCTGGTGCAGCTGGCATGGCCTCAGTGTGGTGGGTGGCGCAGTGAGCGGCTACTGCTCCAGGGTGCTGGCTTCCTTGGCCTCTCCCACCCAGGCAGCCCCTGCGTCCACTGTGGTCTCAGGAGCAAAGTTCGAGACCAAAGGCTGGCGAGTTAGGGCCCTGACTGGAGGCGGACGAGATGGTTGCAGAATCTAGAATGTGTTTCCAGGCCTGTGCTCAGCAGGGAGTGTGGCCTGGCTTGGTTGTGTTCTTATTGTAGATTTGCTTTTAGAGCAGGTGGTCTTGAAAAGGGCTGGATGCTTTGCCAGAGCATAGGAGCCCTGCCGTGTACACAGGGATGGCTTATGATTGTTGGTAACTTAAGACTTTGAGTCTTGAATCAATTACCAAAAAAAAAAAAATCATAGGAGGTGGTCCGAGCTGAGCTGTCGTGGAGAATGTGTGCACGTGCTGTGAGAGTTAATGCATGTGGACCCATGTGTGCACGCCCACGCACATGCCTGGTCACGGCAATGAAAATAGAAACTTGCAGAGAGAAAGTTTGGTTCCTGTCGGCAGGTTCCAGAAGCCAGGCTCTTGTCTGCAGGTGAGAGTGTCGTATGGTGTGGCCAGAAACAAGCATGAGCAGAGCCTGCTGGGCTTTGAGACCAAGCACATCACCCCCCTGCCCCAGGCCTGCAGTCCCAGCCTGCAAGGATCCCCCTGGCCCTGTGGACTGGACAGGGATGGGGCTCTCCATGGGGGTTGTGAGCAGGGGCCCAGGGTGGAGCTGAGAGGCTTCCAGGCAGACCCTTCCCAGGCAGGGGCCAGGCAGGCTAGTGCAACACACAGGCCCTTGGCTGTCTGCCGTGGAGCAGGCACTGGATAGAAGCACACGGCCTGGGGGCTCCTGGATGAGCTCCCCAAGAGCTCGAGACTTGGACAGCTGGCCAGGGAGGAAGGCCACAGCTGGTGAGCCCGGAAGGGTGGCCCCTGCTGCCGTCCAAGGAGTTCCGTTTAAGGCCTAGTGCAGTAGGACCTTTCAGGAGCTTAAAGCAGGGAGGGGGCATAATTGCTACATGTTTTTGAAAAGATGCTTCTGGCCACTGCTTGGGGGATGGCAGGTGGCATCAGTGCAGCTGGAGTGGGGCCTGCTCTGGAGTCTCTGGAGGGAAACAGAGGTGACTGTGACAGTGATGGATGTCAGGGTAGTGGAGTTGCTGTCAGCTCATTCTGCCACAGCAGCTCCAGCTGGAGCAAGTGCCTGGAAGGAATCAGCAGTCTCCTCCTGTCCCAGGGTCTCAGGGACAGAGAACGTGTCTCCAAGGTGGGGTTGCCCCAGGGTCTCCTGCCCTCCCTCGTGGACCTGGGCCCCCCTGGTATGCCGCAACCGAGGTGGGGAAGGTGAAGGCCAACAGCTTGCGTGGAGCACGGAGCCCACGGTGAGACAGGCACACGAGGGCCCCGAGGACTTTGGGTCTTGCTGTGGGCCTGACTGGGTCTTCAAGGGGATGAGTGAGGTGGGCCTACACAGCTGGGGCAGAGGGTTCCAGTGATGGAGCAGCTTGTAGGGGCTCAGGGAGTGGAAGCCCCGGCCAGGGCTCAGGAGAGATGTTGGGAGGGGCAGATTTGAGGGCAGGAGAGATGCAGCCGGAATCTTGGGGGCGTATTGGCCAGACCAGGGTCTAGACAGAACCTTTAATGGGTGGGCTGGTGGGACACTGGTGAGACTGAGTCCTGGGGGGAGGGGGAGGGCAGCTGGACGCTGGGCTCCTGTCCCAAGCTGGAGGTGGCAGCCGCATTGCAGGCTGTGTTAGGCATCAAAGGAGGATGGCAGCGCTGAGTGAGGCAGGGGCCAGAGGGGCTGCGGAGACCCAGTCTGGCCTCCTGCTCCGCTGGGCCAGGGTTTCCTCCCACCTGCAGCTGGTTCCCCTCATCCATGGTCTCTGCAAACCAGGCCCCAACAGGGAAAGCCCCCTGTGTCCTGGTGACCCGCAGAGCCCCTCTCCCACCATCTTGCCTCCAGGCCCCAACACCTGTGCTGGCCCCCACGCAGGGAGGCCTGGGACCCTCAGCCTCGAGGGCTCCTCCCCTGCCCGCCTGTCACAGAGAAAGCCAGTGAGCTCCACAATGCTGGGGAGTCATGGGGCAGAGAGGGCCTAGTGCCCCAGGGAGCACTTGAATTCATTGCCATGCGCGTGTTTTTTGTTGAATTGTTTAAAAAACAAACACAGGCAATGCTAGCAGCTGAAGTGAGTTTGTCTCTGCTGAATGTTTAAGGATCAGAGATTTCCTTCCCTTAGAGGAGGGCAGGTACAGATGAGGGTGCGTGAGTGTACACGTGTGCTCCAGATCTTGTTACAAAATTATTCAATCTCATGATTCCCTGGGCCCAGGGGGATTGATTTTGATGGATCCCAGGGCTGCCTGAGGGCCTCTGTAATGTGATAACTGCCTGACACGGTGGGGTCAGGCGTTGCATAGAGCTGGGCGAGCAGTCCTGACTTCATCACGCTGCCATCTCATGTCGGGAAACGAGGCCATCCATCCCACTAACTCTCCCAGGAAGTGAACTGGAGCGTGGTCGTGTCATGGAGGGGGCCCCTCGGTGCCACGGAGGGGGCACCGGCGCGGGCGGGGTGGATGCATGTGGGGCCCCGCAGTGGGAACACCGAAGGACACCTAAACCCAAGCCTGGCACCTGGCAGCCTTTCTGAAAACACAGTGGTCTCTGCAGGTCCAGGGCTCCCTCTTGGACCCATGGGCTCCCTGTGCACAGAGCATGGACTCATGGGGCCCTTCTGCTTCTAGGAGGGCGGGTGAAGACCTGGAAGCGCCGGTGGTTCATCCTGACCGATAACTGCCTCTATTACTTTGAATACACAACAGTAAGTAAGGCCGGGCCTTCTTGGCCTCCTCTCAGCAGTCACAGAACTGTCCCGGGGCCAAGGGACCCTCAGGCCGGTGACCCACAGTGAGTCCTGCCGTGCACTTTTCTCTTGTAGGATAAGGAGCCCAGGGGAATCATCCCGTTAGAAAACCTCAGCATCAGAGAGGTGGAGGACCCCCGGAAACCCGTAAGCTCTTCCTCCTGCACCTTCTCTCCCGCCAGCCACCTGGGAGCCATGCTTACTGCTTGTAGGGAACCTGATCTGAAGCCCCTGTGATGGCCTTCCCTCTCTTTTTCTCCACTAGAACTGTTTTGAGCTATACAATCCCAGCCACAAAGGGCAGGTCATCAAGGCCTGTAAGACAGAGGCTGACGGCCGCGTGGTAGAGGGGGAACCACGTGGTGTACCGGATCTCAGCACCCAGCCCGGAGGAGAAGGAGGAGTGGATGAAATCCATCAAGTAAGCGGGTCCTTGGGGGCCGGGATCACGCCCATCTTCTCGTGCCAGTTGGAGGTGGGGTGTATGGTCTGGTACATGGACGCTTCCGTGTGTAAGAGTGGACCACCCTCTGCCTCCAGAAACCCCAGAGGGCTGGCTGCTCAAGTGATGCTCAAATCTGAGCCTGCAGTCCTGTCTGAGGAGCCTCAGGGGTGGTAGGGAAGGGGACATGACCTAACCTGGGTGTTTTCCTTTTTTTTTTTTTTTTTAACCAGAGCCAGTATCAGCAGGGACCCCTTCTATGACATGTTGGCAACAAGGAAACGAAGGATTGCCAATAAAAAATAGCTTTCCTGGTAAAAGACCCAGCCCCAGCAGAAAGACACCGTGGGCCGCCCCTCCACGGAAGGCGTGGCAGGGAGGCAGTCGCCTGCGGTTACTCGCCACTTCTCCAGAGCATACCGTGGCCCAGACTCATCCCCGAGGCCTCATGCTGTGGCTGGGGTCCTGGGAGGTGGTCGCCCTGCGGTGCTTGCTGCTTCTCCAGAGCGTACTGTGGCCCAGACTGATCCCCCAGGCCTTGTGCCGTGGCTGGGGTCGTGGTCAGCTGTGCGTGTCCAGAAGCATTTCCTTCCTGCGACCGTCCCAGTGCCCCAGGGAGAGAAGCCAGGACAGCAGCTCCTGCTCTCTCCACAGCAGACACAGGATGGATTCCACAGACGGGAGCCTCATCTGTAACGTGCCAAACACGTCCACTTGTGGCGGTGTCAGCTGTTGTAGAAAGCCACTGTTTTATAGCAAAACAGGAAAGGAAAAGCTACCAGTTTTTTATTCAGAATTTTTTCTCAGATATATAGGATTATAGCTTTTATATGCCTTTTTATATACTGAAATTATAACAAAAGATACTTTCTAACAGTAGTATTTTTAGAACGGCAGCTATAAAGTTAACTCCTGGACACAAGTATATACTGTGCACTGAAAAAGTACCCATCTAGATGCAGCACCCAAGGGGAGGGCTGCCCCGGGGGGCAGCAGGTGGGCTGGGGAGGGATGGTCATGGCGCTTGGGGGCTCCAGTGTGACTCCCCTGCGGCCTCCCTTCAATCCAGGCTTTTTGGCCCCACAAATACTTTAAAAAACAAATCATTAAAATATAATCGTTAATGGTTTGGGAGTGTTTAGCCTGTAACTGCTAAATGCTAGGAAACAGCTTTTTCCTTGGACACAGATGGTCCATATGTTGAACCATGTGAAACTGCTAATGTTTTGCTTAGACACAGACGGCAGCTTTTCATATAGGTCAACGCAATCCATGGGTTAGACCAGCTTTTGACCATATCGCACTTTAAAACCTGTGGCAAAATCAACGCTTATTTTACAGACTTTATCATTTGAACAGGCATCTTAATGAATAGACACAGAAGGAAGGAGAGAATCAGTCTCACTCCATATAGTGCACCGTGTCCTGAGAGAGGTGCTTTCCCTACAGGGAGGGAAGAACAGGCCATGGGTGCAGAGGCCCGGCACTTAGGGTTCTGGGAAGCTGAGAACCCCAGGTAGATGCTGGTGCTGGAACTGGCGAAGCTCCATGCCTGCCTAGGAGGCCATCAGGTTGCTGTGGATGTAAGGATTGCAGGTACCCGGTGCTCTGCTCAAGGAAAGGTGGATCTGGGCCCCACCTACAGAGAGGGTACGGGGCTGGAAGGGGGCATGGCGTGCTTGGGTTGACCTGGGTCGGTGGCAGACGCTGCTCTGTCTAGAGGACCCTGTTGCACACTGGGCCGCTGGGTTGGTGGCTGGCTTTTCCTCTTCCCACCACCCTACCTGCACAGGTGCACACACCTCCAATCCGCACGCTCAGGAGGGCATCTGCACTCCTGTGCGAAATGCACAGTTCAGGAGACAAAAATCTCAGGCTGTGTGTGCCCAGGTTTCCGTCTCAGCATCGGAGACTTCGAGTTGCCTTGAGGGGGAGGAGGCTCCCTGTGGCTGACCTTGATAGTAGCTTTAAGTCACACTAGACTGCAGAGGGGTTGGAGGCCAGAAGCCCCGTCCTGCATGAGACTGGTTCATTCCCAAGTTCTTAGGCTTTCTTACTGCACTGATACCTCACATTAGAAACTTTAGTTTGAAGAAGAGACAAGTCAGCATTCTTGAAATGCCTGGCTGGTAAATCTGCAGCTCTGGCTTCCAGTCTTCCATGAAAACAAACGCCGCCTGGATCCCTACCCAGACCGCACACTGATGGCCGGCTCCAGCGGTGCCCACCCCTCAGGCTGGCCTCGCACTTAGGACTGGCAGCAGCCAGCTCTGTCAGTATGTCATGCTCGCACGAGCCGTGTCCTTCTCCTGACTGACCTAGGTGTGATCTGGGGATGCAGAGCTTTGTGTGGTTTGGGTGTTGGGAGAAGCAGCAGGAAGGAGTCGCCGGATGATTAAGCTCCGCTGTTGCGGTCATCTGTGAGTGCGCTTCACTGGGTGGTGGGCATCCGGGAGCCACGCAGAGGCTGTGGTGCCGAGTTAGACTCCAGGCACTTGGCCATCAGTGTTAGAAATCTCCCAGCTCCAGGCCGTGTTACGACAGTATTAGCATGAACGCCATGCAGCCATCATGCCTGCTGAGCCCTGAGGCAGGCCTGGTCTAGAAAACTCTGGGTCAGTGACTGTACAGGGCCAGCTGCCACTAGGACGGCCCTGAAGCAGGACATCTGTCTTTGTCCCTCACCCTGGGCAGGTGTGACCCATCACGATCACGATCCTCCTCCCCACCCCGATGTCTGAGCGCAGGGCTTGAATTGTTAGTCCCAACTCTGGCCAAAGACACACTTTCTTCCAGGGACAGAGGCCAGGAGGCAGTGAGGGAGCCCTGTGGGGGAGGCGGCTGCTGCCACAGCCCTTCCAGCCTCTGTCTTGCTGGGCCCTGGTTCACATTTGAGTTTAATTGGACTGACCCTGGACCCAGACAAGCAGCAATGTCTTTGGGGTCACAGAACATTTTTGGGCTTAATGTGGTACCAAACTGAGTGAAAATGGGAGCTATTTATAGATGGAGCAGCACTTAGTGCTTCATAGAAAGCAATGCCTATTTTTAAAGTTACAAATGCAGTTATCTACATAGATGTGCTTTGCCGAGAAGTTAGGTCTGTGGTAAACCAGAGACCACAAGTTGTGACTTTCTTCTTAGAAAATACTTCTATTTGCGATAAACATAGTAATATGTAAATAATGTACATCTATTGATTTCTGGAGTGTTATTCAATGTATATACTCCCACAGCTCGCATGAAGAAATAGCCTCTATCTATCGGTATTTGGTTGTAGAGTGAACAGTAAGATTAAGATTGGAGGGTGGATGGCTGTCAGAGCTCTCGCAAATACTGTGTTCACTAAATAAAAATCACATATTAAAACAAGATTGTCTAAGACTCAGTTCTTTGAAACAGATACTGTTGGGTCCAGCAAACCCCTCCAATTTTCCTTTGCCTGTCCCAGGCAGGACAGCCTGGCCGAAGGTGCTGATTTCAGCAGGAGTGCTTGAAGGTTTTAAGAAAGTGAATTCAGATGACAGGAAGGAGTCTGGAAGCAAATGGGGAAAACAGCAGTAAAAAATAAGACGCAAAGTGTGTGATTTGCTGCCATTTATATACTATAGAAATTTTACATGCTGTATATTTACAGTGGGGCAAGTGCTTTTTTAATCTTTAAAAAAACAAAGATCAAACTTTAAACATCTCTGAACAACACAAACTGTATAAACCATACAGATTATTCAGATACAAACTGTATTAAATACAGTTTTCCCCACTCCATCTCCTGATGCAGGACCAGTGAATTATAAGTGTATCACAGTTTGATAGCATATCCATATTAAAAATAAAATCACAGTATGATTGTGTCTGTAACTAGAAACTCGAAGGGACCAAGCAGACAACTGAGACTCCAGTATCATAGTCAAGACAAGAGACGCTGTATCAAAAAGTGTCGTGTAATAGAAAACATACTATAGGCTTACAAATCATGTCTGGGTTATACATTCATAATGTAAATACTCATCATAACTGGGAAATTGATTGGAACAGTTCCACAAAGTTCAAAAACAGAACTTGTCTATAAAATACATCTTCAAATCTTGAATACAACTAAAATAAGCAAATTAGTTTCTAGTATCAGACATTACAGAAAACAGACTGCTCTCGAAAGTCTAGGTGAGAGCGTGAGTTTTTAAATAAGTCTTTAAATTAAATATACACACTGTCAGTTTGTACTTTTGACAATTCCATGGTTTCCCGGTTGGTCTTGCACCAGATGTCTAACTTGGAGGAACATTACATGAAATACAAGTAATCGACCTGAGTCTGTAATTAAGCAGCATTTGAGATGTTCTATTCCAGGGCATTATTTCAGTGGGATTTATATACACGGTATTTTACAATGGTCAGCAGTGGTAGAAAGTGTTCATCCATTTGGAATAGGGTAATTAGAAAAGGTAAAAACTAAAAAAAAAAGTTCTCCATGGTAAAATCTGTACAGTATTTACTAAAGAAGCACCACGCAAGATTGGAACAGTTATTTTCTCTATTTATAATTTAAGCTGGGCTGGGGATGGCTTCTGTTGAACGCGTTGAATCTGAAAGACAAGAGGCTCA
The DNA here is from genome assembly GCA_036589455.1 of Ateles fusciceps. NCBI lineage: Eukaryota > Metazoa > Chordata > Mammalia > Primates > Atelidae > Ateles > Ateles fusciceps. The sequence goes on along the minus strand of JAZHEH010000734.1, from coordinate 90,318 downwards.
GGGTTAGTGAGTAGAAGGCGGGCAGGCGGCCGAGTGGGGGCCTGGTGAGGCCACAGCTTATCCCTGGATGCCCTGCCAGCTGCTCCCCAGGGCTGGGGAAGCTCTTCCTTGAGAAGGTCACTCTACCTTCCTGAGTCGAAATGAGGGAACTGGCGGTGCGGGGGGCTCAGCCAGGGAGGCGCCATCTGCTGGGCCCAGCAGCTGCCCGACCCCAGCTGCCTCCTCCGCCTCCAACCTCACAGCCCCTCACTGGGGAAGTTTAGCTCCTTAATTAGGGTTGGGCCTCTCCCTTGAGGACACATTGATTGATAAAGCCTTTTAATTAATGGCCAATTAATCCACAGACTCTTCACTTGGAAATGTATTTTAAATTCCCTTCGCTGACTGACTACATGTGACAAGACACTTTTGGACAAGGTTTCCTTTCAAGGGAAAAATGGTTCACTGTCCCCTTTTTAGCTCCACAAGAGTCAGGTATGAAACCAGTGACTCTCCCAGGACTCCTGTGTGAAGTGACTGAACACAGCCCTGCAGCTCCAAGGTCCTGGACTTGCCGTCTAGCACCTTCTCTGTGGTTTTGTGTGGTGAGTACTGGCTCTGGCCCAGTGCGACCTGGGGGGGTCGCAGCACTACGGGAAGCGGGGGGCGGGGGAGGGAATGAGGCTCCATTCTCAGTGAGGCATCTGTGGAGGGACCAGGCCTCTCCCTCCTCAGATGTTTCTCAAAGGCCCTAGGGCTCCACCGTTGTGAGCTGGGCTGGCTTTTCCCAGTGAAGGGCAAGGGAATGGGGAGACACTGCCTAGGTGAGGGATGCAGGTCTTCCCTGGCCAGTAATGCAAAGGTGATGAGGTGGGGTCTAAATCTGTCCCCAAGTGCGTGGCCTGGGTCTGGGCTGGCTGGGAACCTGCCGGGGCCTCTCCATGGCTCTGCCTACTCCTGTGGGCCCAGCCCCCAGGCAGAGCTGCAGAATTACAACTCCTCTGCCTGCACCCCCTCAACACCGACACAAACAATGAGGAAATGGACAGATGGGAAACAGCTTACCATAACTAGTGAATTTTTTGTTTTGAGGCCGAGTTTTCAATCACCTAGAAAGCAAAGGTCAGGAAAGAGATTTTAATTATGGTTGCAAAGTTGCCAGTGCCCGTACTCTGCGTGTTAGTTAAGTGGCTACAGACAGTCACTGCAGTTCCATGTGAGTGCCTGAGGCCGCTTCCGTGCCAGGTGAGCAGGAGTGTCCCAGCACGCAGCTGCTGCTCCCAGGGTTTATGTGATGACTGAGGGCCCCAGCCATGCCCGTCCTCGGCTCCATCCAACCCAAACGCACCTCAACATGAGGAAAACAGATCTCAGGCCCAAGAACTGAACTGAGCAGAAGAGAGCCAGAGGAGGAGTTTGAAAGAGAAAGGCAAGGGGCCGAACCCACGGCAGAGGGAGGCCTGCAGGACTGCGGGATGCTGGGTAAGGCGCGGCTGGGCAGCAGCCTTCTTGGGAGGATGAGAAAGGCTCCTCAGTCTGTGCTCACAGCAGAAGCACCAGCTGCAAACTCTGTCACTGGTACAGTGGGACCGGGAACGGAAACGCAGGGCCACCACAAAGACACACGCCTGACTGCAGCACCTGAGACGCAAGGCAAACAGGTTCACATTCAACCTCCTCGCTGGACCAGCTGCCTCTGGGGCCATCACTGTCTCCCAGCAGCCCCGGCTGCAGAGCTTAGCACAGATGCCTGAGAGTGGGCTGTGATCCTGCCGCCATCCTGGGAGCCTGCACCACATGCAGGATGAGCCCACCCACTACATCCTCAGGTACCAAGCAGCCCTCTCCAATCCCCTTCCCCAATTCACTGAAACGTCCAGAATGTCTACAGTACAAACAGCAAACACCGGCAAGCTCCCTTCCTCGCTGGCAGTGCTGGTGCCTGTCCTCGACTCCGGCCGTTTCCCCAGCACTCCACGGGCAAGTGTCCCCCACAGAAGGCTCGCCCGTCAGCCCCCCGGCTCTCGCTCACACACTCTAAGGACCGTTTGCCTCTCAATTAACAATGGACACCAGCTCTGGGCTGTTGACAGAAGAGGCCTTCCCCAGAACACACAGCTCCACCGAGCCCACGACAGCCAAGCAGCCAAGGCCTCTCAGGGCAGTCCCGATGAAACACCCAACTCCCTGTGAGGAGGGCATGCGCTTCACATGTGGAAGCAAACATCAGGTGTCCAGGCAGGGGTGACACACTTTTTCTGTCAAGGGGCAAATAATAAACATTTTCCACTTTGTGAGCCACACAGTCCCTGCTGCAGCCATTCATCTCTGCCAAGCAGTGACAGCAAAGCCACCAATGTGCGAACGCGCCTGGCTGCGCCCCAGATAAAGCCACAGACACTGCAATCTGAATTTCACAGCATTTTCACGTGAAACAAACTGTTGTTCTTTGGGATTATTTCCAACCACTTAAAAAGGTTAAAACCATTCTTAACTCCAAGTTCAGTTCATGCAAAGCCAGGCAACCGGCTGAAGCTGGCCCTGGGGCTGCAGTTTGCCAAGCTCTGCTCTAGGTCCACTGAGTGGAGTGACACCCGCTTCTAACAGGCTCAGGGCTCCTCTCCGGGGCCAGTGGTCACTGGATACCAACCAGAGAGGGAGGGAGGGCTGCCTCAAGTGCCATCAGAGCACAGTGTGTGGCCACATGACGAAGGAGACACAGCCCCGCAGGACAGATGCAGAATCCAGGACAGCCGGCAGTGGCAGCCAGTGCCCGCCACACGGAGGCCTCTGTGGCACCACTCAGGCAAAGGCCGGTGTCCACGCTTCTAATGACCCAAGCCAGCAAATCAGTACCGAGCGTCAGGGTATACTCAGAATGCCACGGGCTCAAGGATTCGGGAGAGTAACCTATACACTGCAAAAGTATTTCTATCAAAAATGCTTTAAACAAACAAAAAAACAACACATTAAAAAATGCTTTAAAACCAAGAGTTCCGGTCCTTCACAAGGCAAACACTCAGAAGCCCAGGGCCCTAAGTTCCAGGGCTTTGGCAACACAGGTAATGCTGCGCTCAGTCCTGGGTCACTCAGGCCTTCAATAAACGCTGACGGGTTGGTGCTAAGGAGCCACACCGTGCAAGGAATTGCACTGCAGGCCTGAGCGCTGAGGCCGGACCGGACGGGGCAGGGTGCGCCGAGTAACTGTGTGCCCTCTGATGTCACCTGAGGGTTTGTTTCTATGTGTTGATCACCTTTGCAAACAAACTGTATTAAGAAACAGTTTCTATCTCCTTAATTCCAAGTATCTCCTCTTACCCTGGCCATACTCAGAGAGATGACACCTGTCCTCCCTGCTTTCCATCCGTAAGTGTTTCGTTTTCTCCCGGAAAGGTCCAACGCCTTCCAGAGGCGGGCCACCAGGGAGAGGAAAACTGCCCTGCGCTCTCCGGAAGTGGGCAACAGTCTCCAAACTGGCGGCCCTGGGTAAGTGCAGTTCTGAATCTTTAACAAAGTCCTCTGATTTCCTTGAATGTCTCTTCTTTTCTTCTTCTTTTTTTTGTGTCTGTGGAGGTCAGTGTCAGAGCACGCTGCTGAGAGGTCTGAGTCCTGCTGATGCCTGCAGAAGGAAAATCCAGAATTCAAACCCCTAAAACACAGAACCACCGGAGCAGACCCTGGAGCCTGGCCTTCACACCACTGAGGACATGCACAATTCTAATGAAAACGTCAGCCAGGCATGGTGGTGAGCACCTGTAGTCCCAGCTACTCAGGAGGCCGAGGCAGGAGGATCGCTTGAGCCCAGGAGGCTGAGGCTGCAGTGAGCCAAAACTGCAACACTGCACTCCAGCCTGGGCAACAGAGCAAGACCTTTTTACAAAAATTTAAAAAGTCTGCCTTCACTGTAATAACTAGTTAAGTCTAGGGTCATAAATTCACCAACCTCAGCTCCATCACTGAAGACTCCCACCGCTGCCCTCAGCTTTCTCAGGAACTAAGGTTGCTGGACAAATGCTGCAGGGAAGATTCTGCTAGCTTTTCCCAAAACCAGTGGTTACTTGAGGTGAAAGGAAATACTAAGCCTCCTTCCCCACCCATGTGCCTGGACACCTGGCAGCAATATTAGTTTTTCCTTCAAGTAACCACGGCCTAGTTTCCACATGGCTTTTGGTAATCTTTTCCCTGGGTTTCAATTTCAAGAGATGGCAACTAAAGTTACGAATTCTGTTCCCGCTCATCCATCTCATCAGAGGTAGTAAGTCATTTTCAAGACAATCACTGTTTAGCTTTTTAAAAATACAAAAGCAGGCCACGTGCAGTGGTTCATGCCTGTGATCCCAGCGCTTTGGGAGGCCCAGGCAGGAGGCCCACTTGAGCCTAGGGGTTTGAGAACAGACTGGGCAACATAGCAAGACCTTGTCTTTACAAAAAGAAAAAACTAGTTGAGGGCAGTAGCACACGACTGTAGTCCCAGTTACTCCAGAGGTTGAGGGCTGAGGCAGAAATATCGCTTGAGCCCAGGAGGTCAAGGCTGCAGTGAGTTATGATGGCATCACTGCACTCCAGCCTGAGTGACAGAGCGAAACCCTGTCTCTCTCAAAAAAAAAAAAAAATTTCTCAATTGGATTTCGAGTTAAGAAATTGAGACAAAAACAGACAAAGGCTGAAGAAACAAAGGTTTCTGAGATGCGAAGCTGGGCAGGCGGACAGGTGGGCAGGCACGTGAAAAGTGTGCCTCCCGCTGTCTGCTGACCTCATAGCCACTGAATTTCAGGAAAATACAACAGATATGAAAACATAACTACATCTGACAAATATGAACATTAACACCAGGCCAGGCACGGTGGCTCATGCCTGTAACCCCAGCACTTTGGGAGGCTGAGGTGGGTGGATCACAAGGTCAGGAGTTTGAGACCTGCCTGGCCAATATGGTGAAACCCCGTCTCTACTAAAAATACAAAAATTATCTGGGTGTGCTGGCAGGCCCCTGTAATCCCAGCTACTCAAAAGGGTAAGGCAGGAGAATCACCTGAACCTGGGAGTTGGAGGTTGCAGGGAACTGAGATAGTGCCACTATACTCCAGCCTGGGTGACAAGAGTGAGACTCTGTGTCGGGGGGGGGGGGAAAAAAAATTTAACACCAATTCTAAAGTCAGAGACTCCTGATTTTTCATTTATGGGACATTGCATGCTTACTCCTGAAAGAGTTATGAAGCATTCACCAAAAATGGCACTATCATTTTGAAAAAGGTGGTTTTTAGGCATTTAACGACATCATCAAATTAAGATACTGCTTAAAAGCAGAGCAAATTTTTACAAATCTGTAAAAATAGTGAAATCTCAAAACCTAGAGATGAAAGACACAAATCAAACGGATATAACGGTGGCCTGGCCGGTCCCTTGTTCCTGAGTCGGGTGAGAGGGCCAGGCCCCAGAGATGACAGCGCCTCCGGGCGAGCATGAGGCCCCAGCCTCACCTGGAGTCGCGGTCTCGGTGTTTGTCTTTGGATTTCTTTTTCTTCTTTGATTTTTTGTGCTTCTTTGCTTTAGGCTCTTCTAGAGGATCCTTCTGTTCGCTCCTCTGGGATTTCTTTTCGACATGACTGTCACTGTTTTCCAGGCTGTCGTATCTCCGTTTCGTGACTTTCCACTTTCGTGTTCACGAAACCGATCAGAGAGGTTACAGTTGTCTTCTGCTACAAGCGCAGTTCTATCGTCGGAAAAGCGGTCGGGTGCGGGGCAAGGGCGTGGGGTGCGCCTGCGCGGGGGCTGCCTGGGCGGTGCCGCTCCCTCTCCCGGGCCAGCTCACAGCCCCTGCGGCCCCGATAACGGTCCTTGTGTGGCCGCTCGTGCAGCCCGGCCCGCTCGTGCTCACGGCCGCTGTGGAAGGGCTTCCAGTCCCGGGTGGCGTATGGGGCGTACCTGTCGTGGTAATACTTGACACCTGTCCAGCGCGGCCTGTCGGGGTAGAATTTCTCCCGGCCCCAGCTGTGCTCGCCCTCAAGCGTAGTGGTGTCGACCCCAGTCCGGCTCAGCCCCGCTGCGGTGTCGGGAGTGGTGGTGGCCGTACCTGCCCAGGGAGCGGCGCTCGCCGGGGCTGAGCCTGTCGCCGTGGCCAGGGTGGTGCTCCGGGGCGTGGCGGTCCTGGCGGTCGCGTTCCCGGGCGCAGGTGCGGTGCCGCCGGTGACGGTGGCCGTGGCCCTCGGTCTTGCTCCTGCTCTCCCTGGCGGGCTCCCCGCTGGACGAGCGCTCCCTCCGGCTGCGATAGTGGCCTCGGTCCACCTTTCGGAGGCTGCCGATTTTTTCCTTCGGCGGGGAAGGGCCTGGGGCTTCGGCCCCACTGCAGCGTCCTCGCCCCTTCTCCCCAGGGCGAGGCTCAGAGTCCCCCACTGGGTGGCCAGGCGGGGCCGCCTCCAGGGCAGGAGCTGGTGGCCCCTCTGAGGCCTCGGGCGCGCCGGAGCTCTGGGGTGGATCCTGAGCATCCCGGGTGTGGTCCCTGCTGGGGTGAACCAGAAGCGGCTGCTCGTGGGGCTCCTCCGACCCCATGGATAGAGCCGGGCTTAACCCCTCCTGGGCTTCCGCTGATAGCGAGTCTCGCGGACCCTCCACGATCATCCCCCGTGTCCTGGGACGGCGGGCTTGGGTCGCCTGTTAAGCTCCCGGGGTCACACGGGTCAGGGGGGCGTGGTGTCCCCTGTGATGACGTCCTGGCCGGCGCTGGGCGGAGGCTCCTCGGGGGCGGCGGCCATGGCCTCCCAGGTGCCTTCTTTGGTAGCGGCGGTGCCGGGGTCGGGGGGCGGTGGAACCTTGGTGCTGCTGAGGCTGGTGGCCAGGTCCGGCTCCTCCAGGGACTCAGCGGCGGGGCTGCCGGGCTGGGGCTCTGCGACACAGTCCTCGGAAGGGCCCGTCTCTGCGCCAGGTGCACTGTGGACCCCAAACACACACACATTATTAATGTGGTGATTTGACGGGCATTACAGGGACATCACTACATTACAGGGACAAATACTTCAAAAATGTTCACTATTTCGTATCTTTAAATATATCTGGCTGAAGCCCAATATTAGGCCTATCATCTCTGGAAACTCTCAATTTTCTCTTTCTCTTACGAAATAAAAATGTTACATCATCAAGCCCAGCTCCTAACCTATTTTTCACAACAATTATCCTGCAGTTCTAGGCTCTTCCTGTTTCCAGATAATCCTCTAGTTCTTCTAATTTCTCTAGTTTTTTTTTTTTTTTTTTTTTTAAGAGACAAGAGTCTCATTCTGTTGCCCAGGCTGAAGTGCAGTGGCGCAATCTCAGCTCCCTGCAACCTGCAGCTCCCAGGTTCAAGCAATTCTCTTGACCCAGCTTCCCAACCAAGTAGCTGGGATTACAGCGGCCCACCATGTCTGGCTAATTTTTGTATTTTTTAGTAGAGATGGGGTTTCACGATACTCTGGCCAGGCTGGTCTTGAACTCCTGACCTCAGGTGATCCACCCGCCTCAGCCTCCCAAAGTGCTGGCATTACAGGTGTGAGCCACTGGCTGCAATTCCTCTAGTTCTTCCTAATAACTAAGTATAAAGAAAAAAGTCCAGTAATGATGGGGCCTCCTCCTTTTCCTCTGGACTCCCTTTCTCTGATTTTTCTTGGAGCCTCAAAGGTAGAGCAGCTACCTCCAAACAGAGTCAGCAGCTCCTCCAATTACTGACAAATTGTGAGGCATCAGTGAGGCTTTAGAAACACTTTCTGTAGTAAATTAACTCTGTCCTTTGATTACCGCAGAGCTTTCGATATATCCCCAGGGTTAATGAAAGCTGCCGTGGCTTAGGCTTGTCTGCACAGCCACCTGCCTCATCCTCATGCTACCTGGCCTAGGAAAGGTGAGAGTCCCCTGGTCGAGGGAGTGAGTGTCTGAGCTAGCCTATTCTTTTAGGTTGGGAGTGAGTGTTCCCTGCCTGCAGGGTTCATCACATTGATTTTAGTATCTAAGCCCTCCTAATAGAGGGCCTCAGTGAGGGCACTCCCCTGCCAGGGGCCATTCTGGAGTTGCCACAGTGACGGGAGCCCCACCAGCACAACACGCAACCCCACAGGTGAGTGAGTGCCAACGAACATGCAGGTAAAAGCACAGTGTGTTACTGGCACGTTTTTCACAGACACTGAAGTTTCCAGGAATGTAACTAGTATATAAATCTAGAGATGGTCATGCTGTGATCTGATCAGAACTTCACCAGAAATTGTTCACCATGAGAACATGACTTCCTGATGGCGAACCTGCGCCTGGCACCAAGTATGCCGACATCCAGCCATGCTCTAAGCCATCGCTCATAGCCAACATGCGCACAGATGCAAGCACCGCCCGCGCCACAGCCTCTTGCCGCAGGACCGTCCTGCCTGGTTCTTTGCATAGTGAAGCCACTGTCACTGCATGACAAATTCCTTTCCTCTTATTCTTGACTAGAATTACATTTAGGTTACTATATTGATTTTTTTAAATTATGGGGGAGGTTTTATTATCTATGATTTCAGAATCCTCGATGGGCCCTTACAAAGTACAGTCACATGCCTCATACACTCGGTCAACAATGGACCACATGTGACAGTGGTCCATCGGATGATGACAGGTGGAAAAATCCCTGTCCCCGTAAATGTCCTGACAGCCTAGGGCAGCACATGACTAAGTGTGGTGGTGCTGGTGTGAACAAACCCACTGCCAGTCCCGTGGAAATATAGCGCATACAATTAGTACATAATACATGGTAATGGTAATGAACGACTCTGTTGGCCGGGCGCCGTGGCTCACGCCTGTAATCCTAGCACTTTGGGAGGCCAAGGCGTGGGAATGATTTGAGGTCAGGAGTTTGAGACCAGCCTGACAGGAGTTCACATGGTGAAACCCCATCTCTACTAAAAGTACAAAAAAAAAATTAGCTGGGTGTGGTGGTGCATGTCTATAGTCCCAGCTACTCAGGAGGCTGAGTCAGGAAAATTGCTTGAACCCGGGGGGCAGAGGCTGCAGTGGGAAGAGATTGCTCCACTGCGCTCCAGCCTGGGCGACGAAGGGAGACTCCATCGCAAAAACAAAAACAAAAAAATGATTGTTACTGGCTTATGTATTTACCAACTGTACTTTTTATGATTATTTCAGAGTGTGCTCCTTCTTACAAGATGTAAGGTAACTGTAAAACAGCCTCAGGCAGGTCCTTCAGGAGGTCTCCAGAAGGCGGCACTGTTGTCACAGGAGATGACAGCTCCATTGAGACCTTCTCGTGGAGCAGGATGTGGAGGTGGAAGTCAGTGGGACGGATGACACTGACCCTGTGACCCTAGCCCAGTGTGTGTGTTTGTGTCTTCGTTTTTAACATAAAAGTTAAAAAATTTAGAAGTAGAAAAAGCTTATCAATATGGATATAAAGAACTTATTTTTGTACAGCTGTATCATGTTTGTATTTTACGCTAAGTATTGCTACAAAAGAGTCAAAAAGTTAAAAATTAAAAGTTTATAAAGTAAAAAGTTACAGTAAGCTAAGATGTGTTTACTACTGGAGAAATAAAAATTGTAAACAATGGAGTGTAGCTTAGTGCTGTGTTTCGAGTCTACAGGAGTGCTGTGTCCTAGGCCTTCACAAGCTTAGTGCTGTGTTTAGAGAGTCTACAGGAGTGCTGTGTCCTAGGCCTTCACATTCACTCGCCTCTCACTGGCTCACCCACAGCACCCTCTAGTCCTGCCAGCTCCATTCATGGGAAGTGCCCTCTGCAGGTGTGCCAGTACCGTATTTTTACTGTCCCTCTTCTATGTGTAGATGTGTTTAGACACAGATACTTACCACTGCGTTACAGTTGCCTACAGTATCCAGTGCGGTCACAGGCTGTGCGATTTTGGCCTAGGAGCAGCAGGCCACACCCTCTAGGTTTGTGTGACACTCTGTGGTCTTGGCATGACAAAATCACCAAATGACACATTTCTCAGCATCCCTGTTGTTAACGGAGGGATGACTGTATCCGCTACATGGCAGAACTGAGAGCCCCTGCCCTAGAACCTCAGCACACCTCACACAATCATTCCTCATGAAAAGATGAAATGAGATGGTGCTTGAAAGTGTGTCAGTAACACCGCTAACCAGAGAGAGGTGGCTACGCAGGAGGAGAAATGCCACTGTGAGCACATCAAGTTTCCATGGACTCGGTCCTACACGCTCCACTTTTTCTTTACTCTTCTAAAAGGCAAGTTAATAAATCCTATACGTTAGAATTCAAATCATTCTAGGATTCAAAATGTTCATTATGAAACTTCTATAGCGTTAAAATACTGACACATCTATGGGCGCGTCTGGATTTCCTACTATGCAGCCGCAAGTGCTTCTAATTTATTCTTGCCTTACCTCGTTTCATCTGTTGAGCCTTTCACTTTGTTGCTAAGCTTGAAGGTCTCTAAGATTTTGTCTTCTGGGAGAGATGGCAAAGGAGCAGGCATCAACTGCAATAAAAACAAAAATATTTTCAGCTTCAGGTGCCAGCTCCATGCCTCCTGAAATCCAGCCAAGGGAACCGCCATGAACGAGACTGAAGACCCTGGCGCATGCTCACCTTTCCAGGAAGACCGTTTGCCTTAGCAAAGGGATTTTCTGAGTGCAGGGCAGGCTGGCTTTGGCAGCTGGCACCATCAGGCGGCAGGCCGTTTTCTTTCAAGTCGCTGTCGCTGTCTGCACTATTAGCACCATTTAGGGTCATGGGTTCTTGGAGCTCGTGCGGAGCGGTCTCCTCATCTTCGACATCTTGGCCGGGAGAATGAGAGCTTGCAATTGTACCAATCCCATTCTCCTTGCCCAGCCCCTTCGACTCCTCGTCAGAGTCCTCAGAGGACTCGGCGCCATAGGGGACCAGCACGCTGGAGTTCAGCTTGGATTTGCCATTCATCATGGGCTGGGGGCAGGATTCACTGCAGGGGATCGGTTTTGTTACTTTACTAGAAACTGACATCATAGATGCGTTCGAGGTAGACTGTACTGCAGAATTGGTAATGGTAGAAGAGGGAAGGGGCTTGGTAGGGTTCTCCAAAGAATTGCTATGAAGGTTAGGCTGAGACTGACCTTGGCGAACAGGCAACTTGTTGTGAATACTGATTGTAATTTTTTGTTTCTTAGGATGTTCTGGGATCACTGAGGACCTGTTAACTGACCAGTTTTGGACAGAAGCTGAAGCATGAACAGGACTCGTCCTGTTGACACTGGAATTCCCGTTAGGACTCGATATGGAAATGCCTGGCATGTCTTTCAATGGTCCAGTCCCATTTAAGTGAGGTGGATTCTGGAAGTAAGAAAAGCACAGCCGGGTCAGAGCTCCGGAAACACGGTCACAGAAACAGAACCCATTTTGGCTGATGGGTCCTTCCCATTTTGCTTTTTCAGGACTAACAAGTTTCACACATCTAGAAATGTTCTCTGTTCTTTCAATCCCTCCCACCCGTGCATACTCTGCACAGGCCCTACTTTTCTGGCAATCAGTCAACAAACAGGACATACATGTTTCACAGAATACAATCCTCAGACCAAACTCTCTCTGTTCCAGATCAGATAGAAATCAGCAGGTCCTGTGGCATGGAGTCACACACTTGCTCCCTGGTTGGGTTTCCTGGGAGCTCACCACTGCACAGAGTGCCAGGAAGGAGGAATCACCCTGGCCTCGGAGCAAAGGAGACGGTCACGTGGGCAGAGAGTAGGGGCTGCTTCAGGCGCTGCTCACTCAGCCATGACCCCCACCACTGCCCCTTGATGTCTCCAAGTTCTCCTCATGCAGTAACACATTCACTGCAGGTTCCCCACAATGGCTGCTGCAACCCCATGGAGGTGCAGGCCTGAAACATGGTTAACAGATCATGCGTGGCCTTCACAAGGCCTTCTCAGATACCCAAACTAGCTGCTATCTTAACACTGGAAAGCTTCACCATAAAAACAGAAACAGTCTTCGGAAAAGCAACGCCCACCACCCCTTCCTGTGGGGCGCATGCCCTCCTGTTTGCCGGAGCCCCGATGTCACTGTGGAGCAGAGCCCAACAGGGGGAGCCTGCTGGATATTTGATGTGTGACTCTGTCGTACCTCAAAAACTGCCTGATGTCCATAAAATAAAGCATGCAGCAGTCTCAGCTCACTGCAATCTCTGCCTCCTGGATTCAAGCGATCCTCCCGCCTCAGCCTCCTGAGCAGCTGGGACCCCAGCATACACCATCACACCTGGCTGATTTTTTATTTTTTGTAGAGACAGGGTTTCATCCTGTTGCCCAGGCTAGTCTCAAACTCCTGAGCTCAAGTGATCCACCTGCCTTGGCCTCCCAAAGTGCTGGGATTACAAGCGTGAGCCACTGTGCCCGGCCATGTTCTGTATATTTGAAATATTTGTATAACAGAGGGTTTGATTATACTGTGAGAAGAAATTCAGATGTATATGGGGACACAGCAACCACTACAACTGTAACTTGAGTGTTTGAAGTTATATTTTGTAAATTGACATAAAAATTTTATTTTCCCGATGGACTTACCTTTATCATGTGAGAGGGAAGCTGTGGTCCAATAAACCCTGGTGCAGCCTGTTTGTTGGTGACAACCCGCTGACTGATGACGGGGCGGGGGAGAGGACTGGCCGGGGCTGTGGGTTGAATGAGTAAGTTCACCTCCATTTTTCACATCATGGGACCTGGAGTAAGGAAAGTGATACTTAGGGTGACACAGGATACCTCCTTAGGAGAGATTAATTCACAAATTCAACAGCATTTAACCCTTCAGGCAGAAAACTGATGGAAAAAATAGCATGTTTATGCTACACGGTACAGAGCTACAGGCATCTTCTCCTTTAGGTTGATGTCAGGCACTCAGATCAGGAAACAAGGATAATTGGGTAAATGACATTTTTAAAACTATGTGTTCTGAAAGTGCTGTTTTATCTGAAAGGTGTTTCTTTTCTGTTGCTTATATTTTTCTTTTCTTGAGACAGAGTCTTGCTATGTTGCCCAGGCTGGAGTGCAGTGGAACAGTCATCACTCACTGTGGCCTCGCCCTCCTGCCTCAGCCTCCTGAATAGCTGGGACCACAGACGTGTACCACCAGTCCTGGCTAAGTTTTTCATTTTTTGTAGAGATGGGGTCTCACTTTGTTGCCCAGGCTTATATTTTTCCAATTATAAATATATGCCACTCTAGAAAATCTATAGTGTCCAAAAAAGTGAGAAACAAAATCCTACCCCCTCATCTTGGCCTCAGAGGCCTCCTCTGATCATCACCTGTGCTTCAGCCCAACTGCTGAAATTCAGTGCCAGTGTTTACTATTTCAACATGCAGACATGAGCATTCTGCCAGTTACGACATTTTAGGATACTCTTAATTTTCTGCTATCAAAAATTTTTCCAAAAATGGAATGAGTGAGTCGAAAGAGCATGCAGCCACAACAGGACAGAGCTGAGTGTGGGTACTGGCTTTGGCCCGGAAGGCGATGACTGACCTGTGTGCTCCACGACTGGGAGGTGCTGGCTGTGACCACACCAGGTGCTCAGAGGCCCCTTCCCGAGGTCTCTACTCACTGTCCTATGGCTCCTGGCCCACTCCATTGCTGCCCACAGCAGAAGCCCACCCGGCTCAGCTGCCACCTCTCCCTGCAGCTGCACCTTCAGTGCTCTCGGCCATAGAGTGGGAAGCCGAGCAAACTCATTATCACACTCAGACACTACCTTCCATACTCTCCAGGCACACGGCAGAGTTGATCGTTTTTGCTGGTTTGTTTGAGACAGGGTCTTGCTCTGTCACCCAGGCTGGAATGCAGTGGCTCAATCATGGCTTACTCCAACCTCAACCTCCCCAGGCTCAAGTGATCCTCTAACCTCAACTTCCCAAGCAGATGAGACCACAGGCTCACAACACCATGCCTAGCTAATTTTTTTTGTATTCTATAGAGTTGTGGTCTCACTATGTTGCCCAGGCTGGTCTGTCTTGAACTCCTGGGCTCAAGTGATCCTCCCATCTCAGCTGTCCAAAGTGCTAGGATTATAGGCATGAGGCACCATGCCAGGCCAGAGCTGATCTTTAAGCTGCTGGGTTTTTTAAAAAAAAACAAAAACACTGAATACTGAATTTAAATATGTTGATAAGAAGAGAAGAAATGACATACCAAAAACTCTGACAATGTGTTTTCATGACAATACCTGATATAAAAGAGCACATAGGCTTGCTGGCTGAGTACCGATCTGATGTCACTGGTGGATACAATGGAGTCATTCATTTGATACCAGAGGCCATTGCTAGCCTGTAAATGAGAGCCAGTAAAAAGGAGAGATTCGATTTAATTAAACGTGAAACAGAGTCAAGAGAATTGTATTTTTTTGCAATGGAGTCTCACTCTGTCACCCAGACTGGAGTGCAGTCTCATGACCTTGAACCTCTACCTCCCGATTCAAGCGTTTCTCCTGCCTCAGCCTCTGGAGCAGTTGGGATTGCTGGCACACACCACCACACCCAGCTAATTTTTTAAATTTTTAGTAAAGAGGGGGTTTCACCATGTTGACCAGGCTGGTCTCGAACTCCTGACCTCAAGTGATCCACCTGCCTGAGCCTCCCAAAGTACAGGGATTATAGGTGTAAGCCACCGTGCCCAGCCAAGATACTATTACAATGGGTATTCACATTTTAACTGCAAAAGTTCCATCTCTCCCCCACCCCAAGAATGCTAGTGCTGTCTTCCAGCACGTATGTAACAATAGTCATTAGCAAATCTGCACAGCTTACTTTTATGTAGCAGAAGTAATGGCCAGCATGGCAATTAAAACCAGTGTGGACCAGCACTGCATACAAGACGTAGACAATCGGCTCTCCGTTGGGCTGAGACATATATGGCCGAATATCAAGATACTCAGGGTATTTCACATCCTATTTCACAGAAATGGAAAAAGGAGAAACATTTTCTGAGGGCACAGATCATTCCACACATTCAGGGAGAGGGTATTTAGGACTTCCTAGGTGGGGAGACCCACAGAACACTTGCACCTTGTGATGTTCTAGCAAACACCTCATGCATTTAGCCACCTTTTTTTCTTTTTGAGATGAGGTCTCACTCTATTGCCCAGGCTGGAGGGCAGTGGCACAATCTCCGCTCACTGCAACCTCCACCTCCTGATTCAAGCCATTCTCTTGCCTCAGTCTCTTGAGTAGCTGGGATTACAGGTGCGCCACGACGCCAGGCTAATTTTTGTATTTTTAGTAGAGAGGGGTTTCACCATGTTGGCCAGGCTGGTCTCCAACTCCTGACCTCCTGTCCAAAGTCTAGCAGGAAGTCCTCTTTGGATTTCAGATTATATAAGCTCTCCCTATAACCCCTCATAACCATGGATACCAACAAAACTGACAATGAAGCCCAAATGGAGGTAACAGTTACCAATTTTGCCATCAGAAAGTCCAGCGTGCTGCAGGGCCCACCCTCATAAGCACACACGCAGAACCGCTGCCTCCATGCTCTGACCTATTTTTTCCACCACCAAATGCTGACAGAACTTAGAAAACTGGTCACCAAAGTTGCTCAACCAGGTTATTTAGAATCCTTAATAGCTCCGGACACGTAAGCCTTGAAAGGCTCCACATAAAAGATGATTAATGACATGATCCACATACCTTAGCAATTTTTCCACCAGTAAAATTTGCAAAGCGTTTCAGAGAGAGAGTGTAAGAACATTAGAGGATCTATGGATAGTGAACCTCTTTGAAGCTGGCACCATCTTTTTACACCTTGAAATAAACAGAAACAGAAGTTTAAGAAGATGAATATATATACACAATTTTGGTATTTGGTCTTTCTTGTTATAATTCTAAACATTTTACATTAAGGTTCCAAAAAGGACACTGGATGAGAACCACCAGCCTTCAACCAACAGTGAAAATATTAACATTAAAAATACGGGGGCAGGGCTGGGCTCGGCGGCTCACGCCTATAATCCCAGCACTTTGGGAGGCTGAGGCCGGTGGATCACGAGGTCAAGAGGTCGAGACCATCCTGGTCAACATGCTGAAACTCCGTCTCTACCAAAAATACAAAAATTAGCTGGGCATGGTGGCATGTGCCTGTAGTCCCAGCTACTCGGGAGGCTGAGGCAGAAGAATTGCTTAAACCCAGGAGGTGGAGGTTGTGGTGAGCCAAGATCTCGCCATTGCACTCCAGCCTGGGGTAACAACAGCGAAACTCCATCTCAAAAAAAAAAAAAAAAAAAAACACACACACACACACACACACACACACACACACACACACACACACACACACACACACACAGGGAGAAACTGCTTAATCAGCATGAAAGGAAAGAAAGATAGGACAATTCTGAAAAACAAGCCACACGGGCCACCAACAATGTTAAAATTAGGTTAACACAAGTTTCTCTCAATTCAAAAGAAACTGAAAAACGAACATGTTCAGACTGGTATAATTATGTGAAACGAATTTTTTTTTTTTTTTAAACAGAGTCTTGCACTGTCACCCAGGCTGTAGTGCAGTGGTGCGATCTCAGCTCACTGCAATCTCCGCCTCCTGGGTTCAAGCTATTCTCCTGCCTCAGCCTCCTGAGTAGCTGGGACTACAGGCGTGCGCCACCACCCCAGCTAATTTTTTTGTATTTTTTAGTAGAGATGGGGTTTCACCATGTTTGTGCCCGGCCGAAAGGTAAGTCTTAAATTCATCTGATTTAAAAATAAGATCCACCGGGCACAGTGGCTCACGCCTGTAATCCCAACAACTTTGGGAGGCCGAGGCAGGCGGATCACGAGGTCAAGAGGTCGAGACCACCCTGGCCAACATGGTGAAACCCCACCTCTACTAAAAATACAAAAATTAGCTGGGTGTGGTGGCATGCGCCTGCAGTCCTAGCTACTCAGGAGGCTGAGGCAGGAGAATCACTTGAACCCAGGAGGCAGAGGTTGCAGTGAGCTGAGATCGCGCCACTGTACTCCAGCCTGGACGACAGAGCAAGACTCCATCTCAAAAAATAGTAATTATTATTATGTGAAAAGAAAGCCCTAATCAGAAATAAAAGGAGGAAAAATAAAGACTAGAAATGTCTGTGGAATTTAAAACAAAAGCAGAATCCCTCTGGTCTTTAAGATTTGATAATAAAAAAATTACCCATATTACCTGACTACAACATGGAAATCTACTTAACAGCATACGAAAGAGTTTTTTTTTTTTTTTTTTTTTTTTTTTTTTGAGACAGAGTCTCACTCTCTCACCCAGGATGGAGTGCAGTGGCATGATCTTGGTTCATTGCAACCTCTGCCTCCTGGATTCAAGCGGTTCTTCTGCCTCAGTCTCCTGAGTAGATGGGATTACAGGCATGTGCCACTATGCTTGGCTAATTTTTGTATTTTCAGTAGAGACGGGGTTTTATCATTTTGGTCAGGCTGATCTTGAACTCCTGACCCATGATCCACCCACCTTAGCCTCCCAAAATGCTGGGATTACAGGCATGAGTTTCTTAAAATAGGTACTCTTGACTTCACAGGGAAACATATTAGTTTGAATAATCAAAATTAGAGTTTTCCAGCAAATGCTATTCCAAGCCCTGGGTACCCACCCTAAGAGAGAAGGATCCTAGCTATTCCAGAAGAAAGGGACTCTCCACCAACATCAGCCCTCTTATCATAAGATAGTCAACGAGAATGTTATTCAGCAGATGGGGGGTGCCCAGCCACACCGGAAGCAGTACTGCCATGGGATACAAAGATAATTTACCTCTCTCCTCCCATCCAAATCTGCCCAATAATGTTATGCCCCAGGCTTTGACGGGCACAGAGCTTCGTGTCTTAGAGGAATGCACACACCGAGACACTGCAGGCTCTGGTCTTTGGATAACAGGGACCCAGTGTCTTCCCCAAGAGTATCAGAAACTCGAGCAACCTAGAGGGGGCTTTCAGACACACCAAACGCTCTCAGACAAAGCCTGCCAGCCATCCCCACTAGAACACCCAGCAGCAAGAACCAAGTCACCACCCAACATACTTGCTGCACTTGTATGAGTTTTCTCCATCAAGCTGTTCCGGCTTCACAAACTGCTCCAATGCCTTGTTAACACTCTGAGCAGCCTGGGAAAAGAAGAGGCACAAATACCACATCACCACACACTGCCACTTGTGTTTGGGTCTCACTCTGCCGCCCAGACTGGAGTGCAGTGCCACAGTCACAGCTCACTGTAGCCTCGACCTCCTGGGCTCAAGCAATCCTCCCACCTCAGCCTCAGACCACGGCATGAGCAGCTCAGACCACAGGCATGGCCACCATGCCCAGCTAATTTTTTCATTTTTTTGTAGAGACAGGGGTCTCACTGTATTTCCCAGGCTTGTCCCAAACTCCTGGGCTCAAGCGATCCTCCCACCTCGACCTCCCAACGTGTTAGGATTACAGGTGTGAGCCACCATGCCCAGCCGTGCCACTTATTTTTTAAAAGAAAGAATGGAAGACTCAAAGATATAAAAGCAAATGAGAATTTTTATGAAAAAATTTTCCTTCAGTAGTATGATGTTCACTTTCATACATCTACACACCAAATTATATCCCCTCTCATTAAAAATGGGCAGATTAAAGTGAACAAAATATATTGAGGATGCTCACTGCAGCATTACTTAAAACAGCATGAAACTGGAAGCAAACCAAATATCTACCAGCAAGGAATTCAGCACAGGAATTCCGGTCCATCCATTCACTGCACCACACACTGCCCAGAGAACACATTTACACAGAAAGGTATCCAACAGAATTACATGCAAGCAGTGAGTGGCCTGATATCAGACACAATCCCATTTATATAAAAAGTAAACAATATATTCTGGAGCAGTACATATCGAACTGTTAAAAAGAATTCATTCTGAGAGACAACATTTTACATATATCTGCAATGTTACTCATTTTTATCATAAGCATGTATTTTATCTATAATCAGAAAAATGCAAGTTCAAGAACAACAAAAAATAGGAATTCAGAAAATCTAAGAGGTAGGCTGGGTGGCTCATGCCTGTAATCCCAGCACTTTGGGAGGCTGAGGCTGGAAGATCACTTGAGCTCAGGAGTTTGAGACCAACCTGGGCAACATGTTGAAACCCCATCTCTACTAAAAATATAAACATTAGCTGGGTGTGGTGGTGCATGCCTATGGTCTCAGCTACTGGGGAGGCTGAGGTGGAGGATCATTAAAACCTGGGAGATTGAGGCTACAGGGAGATTGCACCAATGCACTCCAGCCTGAGCACGAGTGAGACCCTGTCTCAAAAAAAAAAAAAAAAAGGAAAATGCAAGAAGCAAAACAGTTTTCTAAAGAATAACCATCTATATGTGGCTAATATAGACATGAAAATCTGGTTTTATTAAGATATTAAAGAAAAATTCAGGCCAGGTGCAGTGGCTCACGCCTGTAATCCCAACACTTTGGGAGGCTGAGGCAGGTGGATCACGAGGTCAGGAGTTTGAGACCCTGGTCAATATGGTGAAAACCCGTCTCTACTAAAAATACAAAAATTTGCCAGGCATGGTGGTGCATGCCTGTAGAGTCCCAGCTACTCAGGAGGCTGAGGCAGAAGAATCACCTGAACCCGGGAGGTGGAGGTTGCAGTGAGCTGAAATCACTGTGCTCCAGGCCTGGGCAACAGAGTGAGATTCCATCTCAAAAAGAAAAAAAAAAAAAAGAAGAAGAAAGAAAATTCAAAGGGGAATAAAAGACTTTTAGAAGCTTTTTTTTACAATACTTACTACAAAACTTGAATAATCCCTCCAAATGAAATCTTAGCATACTGAATTATTCAATTTATATTCTCTAACAAGTAGTCTAAATTATAAATGAACTATACAGTTATATAAAATGGCTTATTTTAAAAATGTAATTACTCCCATAATTATGAAATTTACCTTTATCTCCAATGTTATATCAAGATACGGATCAAAAGTATCTGAAACTCCCTTGCAATTTAAACATTTGACTGAAATAAAAACAAAATGCAAAAGGTAAGTGTAATCATTACAGCAATATCAACTAGTGAAATGACAAAATACAATTTGAAATTTAAAAATTTTTAACTGTCATTTTTCTATCAATTGAACAAAAAAATTTTTAAATTAATACTACTCATAACGCGGGTGAAAAGTGTCATGAATTTGGCCCCTCATGGGTTTGAATCAAAACTGGTATAACCTCTTAGAAGGACAACTTGACAGTATTAAAACTTACAATACACACGTGCTGTGACCCAGAAATTCTAATACTAAGAACTGATCCTATACATACACTTTTACCCAGACATAAAGCACGTGTGCATGGATGCTCAGTGAAGCACAGATGGTAACAGCAACAACAAACCCGAAACAAACTAAAGGGGGACGAAATAAACGGACACTAATGCAACTGTCGAAGGCTCTGTGAGACCTCTGTGTGCTGAAATGTGAAAAGACTAGTATGAAGAGACAAATGGAAGCAGTGCACACAGTATGCTCCCAGTTTGTTCACGCATAGGAAACTACCAGAAGGGTTTACTACAACCTGGCACCGGGCTTGCCTTTGGGTAAAAGGAATGAGAATCTGGGTTGGAGAGAAGGTACTTTTCCTTATTAACCCTGTCTTACTATTAGCATTTTTTAACCGCATGCATGTATCATTTTATCAACATATAAGCAAAAGCTTACCTCTAGATCTTAGGTATCCTCCAAATATCTGACAAACGAGAGTGGTGGCCTGGGTATGTCTGTCTAATCTGAAAAACATCAAACAATGACATGAGAGAAGAGCTTTGCAAAAACTGCAGATGCTGTGACCAGATTTCAAACACATGTGAGCTTACAAAAGAGCAAGAATTCACACAGGACAGCCACAGAAAATAAAAGGATGCATGTGTGGCAGCCCAAGAGCAGCCTTGCCTGGCCAGAACACAGGGAGGTATGGGAGCGGTGGGAGGAGAGGCAGAGTGTGGGAGCTGTGTCTGTCAGGAATGGACTCGGGAAGCAAGGCAGGAGTCTGGTCGTGAAGCGGGAAGAAGGCAGCCTCAGGGTGCTGAAGCCTGGGCGGGCGGAAAGGCAGCTGAGGCGGAAAGGCGGCTGAGGCGGAAAGGCAGAGAGTCTTACTCCGACCCCGAGTCTGTCACCACTCAGACGCTGAAGGCCTAGACAGGGTGGTGCCAGGGCAGGGAGAACACAGAGGGAGAGCTACCAGGTGTGCTCAGACAGCACCAAGAGGCTTAGGATGCATTAGCTAACTGTCCCCTCATTCTTCCTCGGCTCTGCATTTACATTTTAAGGAACAAGCGGCAGAAATCAGTAACTGACTGGGGTGGGGGTTCAGGAAATAAATATAGGCTGGAGGGCAGCAGAGAAAAGAAAACATCAGGCACAACTAGAAAGGAGAAGCAGCTAGTGTGAGATGTGCAGACATCTGCTGATAACCAGAAATTAAATAGGGGCAAGACCAATGCTTATTTCCTGACATCTGTCATTGAGCAAATGCAAACTGTTACAGTAAGATACATCTATAAATTTCAACCATTTAAAAATAATGCACATCATCTAAGGAAGAGGCAGAGCAAGCCAAAAGGTAAAGTGAACGAAATTCTATGTGCTTCCAACAAAAAAGATGAAAATGAATTCTGGTAAGTTACAAACAGAGATGTCAAATGAAGAAATGACTGGCGCTTTGTCGTACTTACTTATTGCTGCCATTCAAGCATGCTTTTTGCATAGCATCAACAGTATATTGAAGGAATTCATGGGCATCTTCTTGGTTTCCAAAACGGAAGTGCCTAGCTATACCTGTAAAATTCCAGTAGAGACAAGGCTTTATCATTACATATAATTACCCTAGCGGTATCCCCCAAAATATATCTTATAATAATATGCTGGTTGGAAAACTCCCAAATACTTATATCATGAGGAAATAGCGCTAACATAAGCCACTAATATAAGCTATAAGCAAGATCACGCCCTTTAGACCAGAATACCCAACCGTTTCGGCACCAGGGACCAGTTTCATGGAAGACAATTTTTCCACAGAACAGAGGAGGGGGTTGGGATGAAACTGTTCCAGCTCAGATCATCAGGCATGAGATTCTCATAAGGAGTGTGTGACCTAGATCCCATGCACGCGCAGTTCACAATAGGGTTTGCCCTGCCATGAGAATCTAACAGTGCCGCTGACCTGACAGGAGGCGGAGCTCAGGCGGTATTGCTCACCTGCTGCTCACCTCCTGCTGTGCGGCCCAGTTCCTAACAGGCCACATCCGGTACCAGTCCACGGCCCAGGGGTTAGGGGCCCCCTGCTTTAGACCATTAAAAGTCCACAGCGCCTAGAGCTTCTGAGAGTCCAGAGAGTAGCTACAGAGCGACTCATGTTTTTAGCAAGTTAATAAAGTTACACTTGAATAAACTGGCTGTTTTGTCTCAAGTTTGTCCAAAATGTTATGTTGGTGATTTTAAATTGATGCTAGATCTCTATCAGAGAATCCATTCAAAACATAAATATCACATCCTATCTAATTCTACTCCAATGACCCACAGAAGAAATTATATCTGCAGGTGCACAGTAACATTTCAGTCCTGTTTCTAACTAATTAAACAGCTACAAGACCAAATTATTTTTTAAATTATAATTAAAAATTAACACAAAAGTATAAGCAATATCACAGTAAAACATACATACTGAGTAATTTACGTGTGTATGAATGTATAAAAATGTGTTCTAGCTTAAATTATATGAAACTGCCAACACTCCACCAGTTTAGACCTACAAGTGACAACTTCATGACTCAACCATGTGTGTATCAGTGGATGTATACACACACACACATACAGCACAGTGACATTTTCTTAAAAGACTAGGTTTAAAAATGTTACTCATGCCTGCTATATAAGTATGTATAAAAATAAATATATGTGGTCAAGCATGGTGGCTCACACCTGTAATCTCAGCACTTTGGGAGGCGGAGGCAGGCAGATCACGAGGTCAGGGATCAAGAACATCCTGGCTAACACGGTGAAATCCCGTCTCTACTAAAAATACAAAAAATTAGCCAGCGTGGTGGCACATGCCTGTAGTCCTAGCTACTCGGGAGGCTGAGGCAGGAGAATCGCTTAAACCAAGCAGGCAGAGGTTGCAGTGAGCCAAGATGGCACCACTGCACTCCAGCCTGTACAACAGAGCGAGACTCTGTCTCAAGAAAATAAATAAAATTTTAAAAAATAAATATATGTATAAACAGCCAGGCGTGGTACCTTATGCCTGGGAGGCCGAGTCGATGGATCATCTGAGGTCAGGAGTTCAACATCACCCTGGCCAACATGGTGAAACCCTGTCTCTACTAAAACTACAAAATTAGGCAGGTGTGGTAGTACACATCTGTAATCCCAGCTACTCGGGAACATGAGGCAGGAGAATCACTTGAACCCAAGAGGTGGAGGTTGCAGTGAGCTGAGATCATGCCACTGCACTCCAGGCTGGGCAACAGAACAAGACTCCATCTCAAATGAATGAATGAATGAATGAATGAATGAACAATCCAAACCTGCCTGGCTAAATTTTGCCAGGCTTCTACAATATTTCAAAGGTTTTTGGCTTGTCTGTTGTGGTCTATCAATAATGCCAAGGGCCAATAACACCTCTTTAATTTTCAGTGGCTTTCCAGGCAAAAAGATTACAGTTTGTTAACGTATAATTATGCATCCCTATAATTATTCAGTTAGATACCAGATGAAGAGTTATAGTTTTGTTGGTTTGCATTTTTTATTCCAACTCAATTAACATGATGTAAAAGTTTATTGCAAAAACACACAAAAAGTATGCAAAAAAATTTCATGTACCTACCCATTTAAAATTTAAAAATTAACTACAAAAAAGTAAAATTGATCCACAAATTTACTAAGCCCTGAGTATAAATTCTTTGAAGACTGTAATTAAGTTGGGCCCACTGGTACACATCTGTAATCCTAGTTACTCAACTGGGCAAGGGGATCACTTGAGCCAGGAATTTAGGCCTAGCCTGGGTAACATAGTGAGACACAGTCTCACTAAAAAAAAAGAAAAAGAAAAAAGAGAATTAACCTTATTTATTGATTTATTTATTTTATTTTTACTGCTCCTTGCAGAGCGGGCTAATCCACAGGCAGTGTGTCCAGAGTAGCCTAATTACCTTTATTTTTGACATTTCCTGTCACTGTGTATAGTATAATATTCATTCACCAAATTGAAACTACTTAAAAGCTGTTTACAAAAACCTGCCAGACAATATCAGAATATTACTCAGCATAGAAATCCAAGTGTTGGAGCAAAAACACTGTAAAACTTACCAATGATTTTAACATACTGATTTTTAATAATTTAAAATTTGTTATATTAAATTGAATAGTCTTTATTATATTGTCATCTTTTGCTTTAGAGTTTCAAAATGTGTTATAGCAAATGTTTTACGAAAAATTTGTTATTGAAGACACAGCCACATATGATAAAAATATATTTGTTTTCTAACACACAAGGGGTTCAGTTTTTTTACCAGTTGGACATTAAGAATAACTAGGTAATAGGCCAGGTGTGGTGGCTCATACCTGTAATCCCAGCACTTTGAGAGGCCAAGGCAGGTGGATCACCTGAGGTCAGGAGTTTGAGATCAGCCTGACCAACATGGAGAAACTCCATCTCTACTGAAAAGAGCCTGGTGGAGCATGTTTGTAATCCCAGCTACTCGAGAAGCTGAGGCAGGAGAATCGTGTGAAACTGGGAGGTGGAGGTTGCAGTGAGCCGAGACAGCAAGACTATGCTCCAGCCTGAGCGACACAGCGAGACTCTGTCTCAAAAAATAAAAAATAACTAGGTAATAAATACAAATATAAACTACAATAGTTAATACTTACGCCGCATCTCATTGATGACAAACATTGGTTTAATAACATCCCCAGGATTACTGAGTGCCTGGGTAATATGTGCTTGCATTGTACACATCATACAAAAGCCTTCTGCATGACCTGAAAGATAGATGATAATCCTTCAAATTAGCAAAATACAACTATATACACACATCAAAGCTAATTACAGATCAGGGGCACACACCTGTAGTGAAATAATAGCTGCTATATGCATGCCTTGAGCTATCTACTTTTATGCATTTTCATTTACTTTCTTTTTTTTTTTTTTTTGAGATGGAGTCTC
Source organism: Ateles fusciceps (assembly GCA_036589455.1). Classification (NCBI taxonomy): domain Eukaryota; kingdom Metazoa; phylum Chordata; class Mammalia; order Primates; family Atelidae; genus Ateles; species Ateles fusciceps. The sequence continues at coordinate 65,163 of JAZHEH010000734.1, read as the reverse complement.
GCTCTGTCACCTAAGCTGGAGTGCAGTGGTGCAATCTCCACTCACTGCAACCTCTGCCTCCCTGGGTCCAAGCAATTCTCCTGCCTCAGCCTCCCAAGTAGCAGGGACTACAGGCATGTGCCACCACGCTCAGCTATTTTTTTTTTTTTTTTTTTTTTGTATTTTTAGTAGAGACAGGGTTTTACCATGTTAGCCAGGCTGGTCTTGAACTTCTGAGCTCAGGCAATCCACCTGCCTCGGCCTCCCAAAGTGCTGGGATTATAGGTGTGAGCCACCACAACCGGCCTCATTTACTTTTCTAACAAATCTAAGTAATAAGTACATATTAGCTCTCTTTCACAACAAAGGAAAAAGGCTCAAAGAGTTTAAAAGTTTGCCCAATGTCAAAGAGTTATTATGTGACAAACATAATTGGACTTAACTCATACTCTTTCTAATTGCAAAGCCAGTGCTTCTAGCTATTCTCCATACTGGAAAAGCAATATTTTTTTCCCCCCTCATACCACCATTTATCTCAAATATTAAAAGAATGTCTCCCACAGCAGGGATGAGAAGTCACTGTGTAGGCCAGGCACCATGACTCACACCTATCATCTCAGCACTTTGGGAGGCCGAGGTGGGTGTATCTCTTGAGGCCAGGAGTTTGAGACCAGCTTGGGCAACATGGTCAAACCTTGTCTCTACAAAAAATAAAAAGAAAATTAGCCCAGTGTGGTGGCACAAGCCTGTAATCCCAGCTACTCAGGAGGCTGAGGTGGGAGGATCACCTGAGCCCAGGGAGGTTGAGGCTGCAGTGAAATGTGATCACACCACTGCACTGCAGCCTTGGCAACAGAGTAGACTCTGTCTCAAAAAAACAAAGAAAAGAAAAAGGAAAGTAATCTCTGTGTAAATACTCTGGTGTTGCTGGCCACAGATGGTGGTCTCTATGGCGTATCTTTTTTTACAACTTTCTAAAAATGTAAAAATCATCCTTAGCGTGTGGTAAATGGTGCTACGGCATCTACTGGGTGGAAGCCAGGGATGCTGCTAAACAGCCTCAAATGCACAGGACAGCCCCTCACAACAAAGGATTACCCGAAGCGCCGACAGTACCGAGGCTGAGAAACTGCCTGACTAAAGGCTGCCCAGACCTACCTAATAAAGCTTCAACACCGCAAAAGGATCAAATTAGTTCCAACTAACTTTGTCCCACAATAAAGCTCAAAACATTTTTTAAAGGAACACAAAAACCCCAGCATCCAGTCTGGCATCCAATCAAACAGTACAGGGCATGCAAAGATGTAGGAATAACCAGTAACAAGGAGGAAATAAATAGAAAAAGACCCAGAAATAACACAGATGATATCAGAAGACAATGACCCTGAAAAAGATATTATAAATATATTCATACGTTCAAGGAGATGGAAAATGGAAAAATGGAAGAACATATGAAGAAGAAACATGGAAATAGATATAAATCTACTTCTACACATGAACAGCAGAATCTCTGGGATGAAAAATACACCAGATACGCCAGGTACAGTGGCTCACGCCTGTCATCCCAGCACTTTGGGAGGCTGAGGCAGGCAGACTGCTTGAGCGCAGGAGTTTGGAGCTCAGCCTGGGCAACACAGCAAAACCCCATCTCTACTAAAAATACAAAAATTGGCCAGGTGTGGTAGCACGTGCCTGTAGTCTCAGCTACTCCAGAGGCTGATGTGGGATGGGAGAACCACCTGAGCCCAGGAGTTGGAGGCTGCAGTGAGCTATGACAGCGCCACTGCACTTCAGCCTGGGTGACAGAGTAAGACCTTGTCTCAAAAAAACAGAAACAAACAACAACAAAAACACCAGATGTGATTAATAACAGATTAGACACCACAGAAGAAAAGATTAGTGAACTTGAAGATATTCATTATGGGTAGAAAATATCTCTAATAAAACCTAAAGAGAGAAAAATCTAAAAATAACAACACAGCGTTATCAGTAAGCTATGGGACAATTTTAAGTTGTCCTGATATTCATCATTAGAGTCTGAAGGTAAAAGGATAACATAAATATTTCAAGAAATAACAATTATCTACAAAGGAAAAGCATGAGGGAGGTTTCTGGGATGAGGCATGGTTTCATATCCTGACAGAGCTGTCAGTTCACATGAATCTATATTAATATTCAAGAAAAACTTATACCAGAGAAGTTAAGTTTTTAAGTCACTGAAAGTTGACAGAAATTTAACAGAAATAATACATGTACAGATCTAAGAACCTCAACAAATTCTAGCAGTAAAAACATGAAGAAAACTACACAAAGGACCACTGCTTAAAACTAGCGATAAAAATCTTAAAAGCACTGGAGATTTAAAAAAAAAAACAAACAAAAAAAACATTACATAGGCTAGCACGGTGACTCATGCCTGTAATCTCAGTAGTCTGGGAGGCTGAGGCGGGGGGATCACTTGAGGTCAGGAGTTCAAGATCAGCCCAGGCTGGCCAACATGGTGAAACCCCATCTCTACTAAAAATACAAAATATCAACTGGGCATGGTGGTGCATGCCTGTAATCCCAGCTACTCAGGAGTCTGAGGCAGAAGAATCACCTGAACACGAGGCAGAGGTTGCAATGAGTTGAGATCGCACCACTATACTCCAGCCTGGGCTACACAGTGAAACTCCGTCTCAAAAAAAACATAAGAAACAAACTAGCAAAAAAACATTATGTATACAGGAACAAAGGTAAAACTGACAACAGATTTCTTATTAGGCATAGTACAGGCCAGAAGACACTGGAATAACATCTTTCAAGTATTAAAAGAAAAAGGATGGGCCAGGTGTGGTGGCTGCCCTGTAATCCCAGGACTTTGGGAGGCCAAGGTGGGTGGATCACTTGAGCGAGACCAGCAGGGGCAAAACGGCAAAACCCTGTCTCTACAAAAAATTAGCCAGGCCTGGTAGTGGGTACCTGCAGTCCCAGCTACTTGGGAGGTTGAGGTGGGAGGATTACTTGAGCCCAGGAGGTTGAGGCTGCAGTGAGCCACTGCACTCCAGCCTGGGTGAGAGTCTGTCTCAAAAAGAAAAATAACGTCAACACAGAATTCTACGCTCCATGAAAACATCCTTCAAAAACAAACATGAGACTTGCACTTCTGAGAGATGGAGTAGAGGTAGTTTTCTATTTCTCCTGCCAAGCACAACAAAAATTCCTGACCACTATGTACAAAACAACGCTTAAAGGGCTGTGAAAGAGAAAGAGACATGCCATGGTAGGGACCTCAGGACCCATGGAAGACACAGTGTTGAGTTCCCTGGGTTTCTTTGTGCTTCTTCTAGTCCAGACTTGGAGCTGAAGAAGTCAGCAACCCAGAAACCCCAACAAATGCACACAACAAAGCCCTAGCGAAAGCCTGCTCCCGCTCTCTCCAGCCAAAGGATGAGGAAGGAGCAGCCTCACACAACAGAAACCTTCTGAAATCATCGCTCTACTTCAGCTTCTGTGTCTATTTTTTTTATATTATGATGTTTGGTTTGGCTTTTTTGAGACAGGGTGTCACTCTGTCACCGGACTGGAGTGCACTGGTGGGATCATGGCTCCCTACAGCCTCAACCTCCCAAGGCTCAGGTGATCCCCCCACCTGTCTCTCGAGTAGTTGGGACTATAAGTGTGCACCTCCGTACCTGGCTAATTTTTGTATTTCAGTAGAGACAGGGTTTCACCATGTTGGCCAGGCTGGTCTTGGACTCCTGGGCTCAAGTGATCTGCCCTCCTATGCCCAAATTGCTGGAATTGCGGGAACTATTATGATGTTTTGACATTCTAAAGATCTTTCTGGCTGGGGAGAGACTGGCCCCAAGGCTAGTCAATTCTTAGAAGTAGCAAAGGACTCAGTGTTGGTGCAAGCCTTTGCTATACAAATTAACCAATCCAGAGCCCTTCCTTCTTCATCCACCTGCCAGAGCACCCAAGGAGGCAACACTCCTGCCTTAATCACCTCAGGGCCAGGTGCCAGGCAACTCTGGGCCATGCCTGTGGCTTAGAGCCCGCTGAAATTATTCAAACCAGCCAATCCCAAATTCTTCCCCCTGCCCTACCCTGTTTGTCTCATGGAAACCTCAACGAACGCTCTGGCCAATAACGCCTTCCCTTCGCTCCTGTCTTCTGCCTCCTGACCCCTTGGGGGTCCTTCCCACATGGCCCTTCATGGTGTGACCTGTGAGCATAAAATCTTTGTCTTTCTGAGCCTCTCCTGTGTGTCCTCTTGTGGCTGCACCTGACTGACCATCTCATAAAAGAATACAAAAGACATTCAAACACCACAGAAGAACTGTGGCCTCACCTCTACCCACACCAACAAAAGCCAAGTAAACAGCCTAGACTTGAACTCAGCGGGCTGTAGTTAGGCACCCTGCCCCACCCACTGGGTTAACAGTAGAGAAAGTAGACAAGGAGTTGGGACTTGAAACCACACTGGGTGATAAGAAACCCCGTCCCACCCCCACGTTATTAGTGACAATCACGTGGGAGCCCAGGTTTCCACCTACCTAGTAGTAAAAAGCCACCTCCACAACTCTCCCCGCCTGCCTGGCCTCCCAAAGTGCTGGGATTACAGGTGTGAGCCACTGCGCCTGGCCTTTATTTATTTATTTTGAGGGAGAGTCTCACTCTTTTTTTTTTTTTTTTTTTTTTTGAGGCAGAGTCTTACTCTGTCACCCGGGGCTGGAGTGCAGTGCAACAATCTTAGCTCACTGCAGTCTCCATCTCCTGGGCTCAAGTGATTCTCCTGCCTCAGCCTCCTGAGTTGCTGGGGTTACAGGTGCCCAACACCACACCTGGCTAATTTCTTGTATTTTTAGTAGAGACGGGGTTTCACCATGTTGGCCAAGCTGGTCTCAAACTCCTGGCCTCAGGTGATCCACCGTGCCTGGCCTAGAAGAAATATTTTAAAACAATTATAACTAGTAGAGAGTAAAGGACATAAGGAAGTAATGTTTCTATACTTCCCTCAAACTAGTAAAATGACAATACCAGTAACTGTGGTAAGTTATGTGTGTGTAATATGGTCCTTAAGAGTGACCACTAAAAAAGCTCCAGGCACAGTAGCACATGCCTGTAATCCCGGCATTTTGGGAGCCTGACGCAGGCAGATCGCTAGAGGCCAGGAGTTTGAGACCAGCCTAGGCAACATGGTGAAACCCTGTCTCTACAAATATTAGCCAGGCATGGTGGCACACACCCGTATGTAGTCCAAACCACTTGGAGGGCTGAGGCAGGAGGATCATTTGAGCTTGGGAGATTGAGGCTGCAGTGAGCTGAGATTGTGCCACCACCACACTCCAGCCTAGTGACAGAGTGAGACCCTGTCCCCCTGTCCCAAAAATAGACTCAAGTAAAGCAAAACGATATAATTTTGAAAAATATTTTCAAGTATTCAATAACTTACAGAGAAGCAAGAATAAGAAAATAAAGATATACATAAAAAAAGAACAAACAAGAAACAAAACATTAAATGGCAGAATAAGCCTTAAGTCTCAAGATACCAATAATCACTTTACAGGTAAATGTTCTAAATAAATGAGGGTAAAGGACACCCAGCACAGAGCAGCAGACAGTTAAAAGACACAGACTGACAAAATGGACTGAACAACAGAACCTAACTATATGCTGTTTACAAAAAATTCACTTCAAATGTAATGATACAGACAGGCTGAAAGTAAAAGGATGAAAAAGATATGTCATGCAAGCATTAATCAAAACAAAGCGAGATAAAAAATTTTATCTGGGCATGGTGGTGCACACCTGTGGTCCCAGTTACTCCAGAGGCTGAGATGGGAGGATCGCTAGAGCCCAGGAGTTGGAGGCTGTAGTGAGCCATGATCACACCACTGCACTCCATCCCAGATGACAGAGTGAGACCTCATCTCAAGAGAAAAAAAAAAAAAAAAAAAGCAGGGGCCAGGCGCAGTGGCTCACATCTGTAATTCCAACACTTTCAGAGGCCAAGGCAGGAGGACCACTTGAGGCTAGGAGTTCGAGACCAGCCTGGGTAACATAGCGAGACCGACTCTCTACAAAAATAAAAAATAAAAAAATTAGCTGATCATGGTGGCACATGCCTGTACTTCTAAGCTACTAGGAAGGCTGAGGCAGGAGGATGGCTTGAGATCAAAATTTTGACACTGCAGTGAGCTATGATCACACCAATGCACTCAAGCCCAGGTAACAAAACAAGATTCTGTCACAAAAACAAAGAAACCAACAACAAAAAAAGCAGGAATGGTTACGTTAATAAAGAATAAAGTAGACTTCAGGAACATAGTAAAGATGTTAATTCCTCCTAAATTAAGACAATTTTACTGTACTTCCTATCAAAATCCCAGTAAAGTATTTTATAGATATATACAAAATTACTCTATAATTAGTAATGAAAAGCAATGGAACTAGAATAGCTGAAACTATTTTGAAAAAGAATAAAGTTGAAGGAATCATTCTATCTGATATCAAGACTTATTAGGTAGCTACAGTAAGAAGGACTGTGTAACGGGGGAGACGCACACATCAACAGAATTGAGAACCCGGAGACAGACACACAAATATGCCCAAACAATTTTTTTTTTTTAATTACAAAGATACAAAAAGCAATTCAACAGAGGGAAAACAGTTTCTTCTAGAAAATGACACTGGAGCAAATGGACATCCAGATAAAAAACTCAGCTTAAACCTCACAGTTACTACAAAAATTAACTCAAAATAGATCACAGACTTAAATGTAAAACACAAAACGATAAAACTTACAGGAAAAAATTAACACAGGAAAAAATCTGCTGGATCAAGAACTAGGCAAAGAGATCTTAAACTTGACATTAAAAGCACCATCCATTAAAGGCTGACCAATTGAACTTCACCAAAATTAAAAACGTCTGTCTGTAAAACATCAAGTGGATGAAGACATGCTACAGATGGGGAGAAAATACTTGGAAACCATATATCCTCAAAACTTGACAGTACAACAAAGAACATGATAGAAAATGAGCAAAAGACGCAGAGAAACATTTCACCAAAGAACACAAACAGATGGCGAATAAGCACATGAAAAGATGTTCAATACCTTCAGGCACTGGCGAAATGCAAATGGAAGCCGCAATGAGTTACCACTTATACACTATCAGTACAGGTAAAATGAACGCTAGTGACAACATCAAATGTTGGCAAAGATGCAGGGAAACTGAAACTCTCATACATTGCTTTGGCAGTTCCTTATAAAATCAAACATGCAACTAGCATATAACCCAGCAATTGCAGTCCTGGGCATTTATCCCAGAGAAATGAAGACATGCTGATGAAAAGAGCTATATACACTCATGTTTACAGCAGCTCTACTCATAATATCCCAAAACTAGAAACAACCCGGATGTCCTTTAATGGAAAAGTAGTTAAAGAAACTGGCATATCCATACCATGAAATACTACCTACCAATGAAAGAATTATTAATACATGCAACGACCTTGGATCAATCTTGAGAGAATTATGCTACGTAAAAAAGTCAATTCCAAAGGTTACATACTATATAATTCATGTAACATTGTTGAAATGACAAAATCATAGAAATGGAGAATAAATTAGTGGTCATGAGAGGTAAAGGAGAAGGCAGGGACACAAGTGGGCTTGGCTATGAAAGGGAAACATGATGGATTCTGTAAGCGATGGAAATACTCTATCTCGACTCTATCAATGTCACTACTGTGCCTGTGCTTGTGATACTACATTACAGTGTGTCACTGGGGGAGACTGAGTAAGGGTACATGGGATTTCTCTATATTATTTCTTACAACTGCATGTGAATCTATAGTTACCTCCAAATAAAAAACTGAGTTATTTAAAAAGGCAAAATAAAGACATTTCAGACCAGAAAAAAAAAACCCTGGAAATCAACAACAAAGCAAAATAACCCCTGCCCATCAAAAAAAAAAAAAAAAAAAAAAAAAAAAAAACATATAAAAACAAGGAAAAATACCAATGGAAATCTGTATATCTAAAAAAGAATAAAAAGTAGTGGATACAGTCAACAAGTAAATATAAATAATTTTTAAAAGCTTTTAATTATTTAACACAAAACTTTTAAAATGTATTTAAAGAAAAAATACAACAATGCATTACAACAATAGCACAAAGGTGGGAAAGGAAAGATTAAGAAGTATATTGTCAAAATGTTCTGATTCTACATGAGAACCAGAATATTGTTTTGTTTTGTTTTTTGTTTTGAGACAGAGTTTCACTCTTGTTGCCTAGACTGGAAGGCAGTGGTATGTTCTCAGCTCACTGCAACCTCTGCCTACCAGGTTCAAGCAATTCTCCCGCCTCAGTCTCCCAAGTAGCTGAGATTACAGGCACCCACCACCACGTCAGGCTAATTTTTTTGTATTTTTAGTAGAGATAGGGTTTCACCATAATGGCCAGGTTGGTCTTGAACTCCCAACATCAGGTCATCCTTCCGCCTCCAGAGCCCAAAGTGCTGGGATTATAGGCATGAGCCACTACACCTGGCTTGTTTTTTGTTTTGCTTTGTTTTTGAGACAGAGTCTGGCTCTGCTGCCCATGCTGGAGTGCAGTAGTGCAATTTTGGCTCACTGCAACCTCTGCCTCCTGGGTTCAAGCGATTCTCCTGCCTCAGCCTCCAGAGTAGCTGGGATTACAGGCATGCGCCACCATGTCCGGCTAATTTTTATATTTTTAGTAGAGATGGGGTTTCACCATGTTGGCCAGGTTGGTCTCGAACTCCTGACCTCAAGTGATCCACCTGCCTTGACCTCCCAAAGTGCTGATTACAGGTGTGAACCACTATGCCCAGCCTGAGAAGTAGAATATTACTTGAAAGTAAACTGTGATAAGTTAAAGATATAACCTAAAGTAACCACCATGAAAAAAAAGCATTGAAATATGCCAATAAAGCAGATTAAATAAAATCACATCTCAATCCAAAAGAAGGCGGAAAAAAGATTTTAAAAGAGAACAAAGAATAAATGGGAGATATAGGGAAAAAAATAGCAAGAGGATAGATTTAAACCCAATCATACCAATAATCTCAATAAATGTAAAAGGTGTAACTCCTCAAAAGGCAGAGGCTACTACTGGATAAAAATGCAAGATCAAACTAATAAGCTATTTATAAGAAATCCACTTTAAAGCCAGGTACAGCCAGGGTAGTGGCTCATGCCTATAATCCCAGCACTTTGGGAGTCTGAGGCAGGTGGATCACTTGAGATCAGGAGTTCGAGACCAGCCCGGCCAACAAGGTGAAATCCTGCCTCTACTAAGAATACAAAACTTAGCCAGGCATGGTGGCACATGCCTGTAACCCCAGCTACTCGGGAGACTGAGGCAAGAGAATTGCTTGAACCCAGAAGGTGGAGCTTGCAGTGAGCCAAGATCACACCACTGTACTCCAGCCTGGGCAAGAGAGCACGACTCCATCTCGGGGTCGGGGGAGGATGGGGTGGGGGAGCCAGGAGAGGTGGCTCACACCTGTAATCCCAGCATTTCAGGAGGCCAAAGAGGGCGGATCATGAGGTCAGGAGTTTGAGACCAGCCTGGCCTATATGGTGAAACCCCGTGTCTAATAAAAATATAAAAATTAGCCAGGCATGGTAATGTGTGCCTGTAGTCCCAGCTACTTGGGAGGCTGAGGCAGAAGAATCACTTGAACTTGGGAGTTGGAGGTTACAGTGAGCTAAGATCACACCACTGCACTCCAGCCTGGGCAATAGAGCGAGACTCCATCTCAATATAAAAAAAAAGAAATCTACTTTAAATATATAGACAAAAATATGCTAAAGATAAAAAGATGAAAAAAATATACCATGCTAACATGAATCACGGTAGCTCACCTATAATCTCAGCACTTTGGGAGACTAAGGTGGGCAGATCACCTTAGGTCAGGAGTTTGAGACCAGTCTGGCCAACACATGGTAAAACCGCATCTCAACTAAAAATACAAAAGTTAGCCAGGCATGGTGGTGCGTGCCTGTAATCCTAGCTAGTTGGGAGGCTGAGGCAGGAGAATCATTTGAGCCCAAGAGGCAAAGGTTGCAGTGAGCCAAGATTGCGCTATTGCAGTCCAGCCTTGGTGACAGAGCAAGACTCCACTTCAAAAACAGAACACAGCACAACAAAACAAGAAATAAATAAAAGAAAAGAAAAAGTAAACAAAAACTGTAGTGGCTAATTTTTTTTTTTTTTTTTTTTTAGAGACAGGGTCTCATTTTGTTACCCTGGTTGGAGTGCACTGGCGTAATCATAGCTCTCCTGCAACCTTTAACTTCCTGGCTCAAGTGATCCTCCCCTCGGCCTCCCGAGTAGCTGAGACAATAGAAACACACCACTGTGCCTAGCTAATTTTTTTATGTAGCTCAGACTGGTCTAGAACTCCTAGCTTAACCGTTCCTCCTGCCTCGGCTTCCCAAAGGGTTGGGATTACAGGCATGAGCTATCATACCCAGCTTGGGTGGCTAAATTTATCTAGACGAAGATTTCAGAGCAAAGAATATTATTTGGGATGAACAGGGTCATTTTATAAATGATAACCAAGTGAGTTCATCAAGAGGGCATAGAGGCCAGGTACAGTGACTCACACCTGTAATCCCAGCACTTTGGAGGCCAAGGTGGGTGGATCACCTGAGGTCAGAAGTTCGAGACCAGCTGGTCAACATGGGTGAGAAACCCCATCATGACTTAAAAAAAACAAAAATTAGTCAGGCATGGTGGTGCATGCCTGTAATCCCAACTGCTCAGAAGGCTGAGGCACAAGAATAACTTAAACCTGAAAGGCAGAGTTGCAGTGAACCAAGATCACGCCACTGCACTCTAGCCTGGGAGCCAGGAGTTTTAGATGAGCCCCGGCATCTTAGTGAGAGACCCTATCTCTATTTAAAAAAAAAATTAGGCTGGGTGCAGTGGCTCACGCCTGTAATCCCAGCACTTTGAGAGGCTAAGGCAGGTGGATCACAAGGTCAGGAGATCGAGAGGTCATCCCGGCCAACATGATCTCTCGATCTCCTGACCAAAGTACAAAAATTAGCTGGGTGTGGTGGTGTGCACCTGTAATCCCAGCTACTCAGGAGGCTGAGGCAGGAGAATCGATTGAACCCAGGAAGCAGAGGTTGCAGTGAGCCGAGATCGTGCTACTGCATTCCAGCCTGGCAACAGAGCGAGACTGTGTCTCAAAAAAAAAAAAAAAAAAAAAAAATTAGCTAGGCATGGTAGTGTATGTCTGCAGTCTCTACCAAAACAAAAAAAATTAGCCAGGTATGGTGGTGCATTTCTGTAGTCTCAGATACTTGGGAAGCTGAGGTGGGAGGATTCACTTGAGCCCAGGAGGTTGAGGGTGCAATGAGCTATGATGGCACCACTGCACTTCAGCCTAGGCAACAGAGTGAGACCCTGTCTTTAAAAAAAAAAAAAATTCACACATGACATATCAACATGTTCGGGATACAACTAAAGCAGCACTCATAGGGAAATTTATAGTATTTAACACTTACATTGGAAAAGAAGAAAGATCTCAAATCAAATGACCTAAGACTCCACCTTAAGAAACTGGAACAGAGCACATTAAATCCAAAGTAAGCAGAAGAAAGGGAATAATAACAATAACAACAAACATCAATAAAACAGAAAACTGTAACAATGAAACCAAGAGCCCGTTCTTTGAGAAGATCAATAAGATTAAAAAACTTCTGGTCAGACTGATGTAATAAAAAGAGAGAAATCTAGGTATGGTGGCGTAATCCTAGTACTTCTGAAGGCCAAGCAGGGAGGATCATTTGAAGCCAGGAGTTCAAGACTAGCCTGGGCAACATAGTGAGACCTTGTCTCTACAAAAATAATTTAAAAATTAGCTGTGTGTGGTGATGCACACCTCTAGTCTCTAGCTACTCAGGAAGCTGAGGTGGGAGCATTGCTTGAGCCCAGGAAGTGGAAGATGCAGTGAGACAAGATCTTGCCACTGTACTCCAGCCTGGGCAAAAGAGCGAGATCCTGTCTCCTAAAAACAAAAGAAAGAAAAGAAGAAATTAAATATGCACTTTAAAACCTGCCCATGAGAAACTGCAAGGCCCAGATAGCTTCACTGCTAAAATCTACCAAACATTTAAAGAAGTAACATCAATTCTGTACAATCTCTTCCAGGAAACAGAAGTGAAGAAAACATATCCCAACACATGCCATGATGCCAACATTATCCTAATGCCAAAACAAAAAAAAAAGGCATTATAAGAACCTATAGACTAATAATAATACTCATGAAGACAAAAGTGTTTTACAATTTTAGCAAATCAAAGCCAATAATACACAGAATAATGCATCATGACCAAGTGTGGGTCATCTCAGGAATGCAAGGTTGGCTTAACATTCAAGCATCAAACAACTCAACCTGGTAAAAGGCATCTATGAAACACCTGTAACACCATACTTAATGGTGAAATATTGAATGCTTTTCCTCTAAGAGACATGAACGGTTACTCTTATGACATTTATTTAACAATGTAATGGAGGTCTTTTAACCAGAACAAAACAGCAAGAAAAAGAAATGAACCTAAACAGACTGGAAATGGAGAATCAAAATTATCTTTATTCACATATCACATGGTTGCCTCTGTAAAATCTTAAGAGATCTTAAAAAAAAAAAAACCTACTAGAATAAGTGAGTTAAGCAAAGTTCCAAGATACAAGATCAATATCTGAAAATATATTTCTATATTCTAGCAATAAACAATCAGTAAGTTGAAATTTTAAAAATAAAATACCATTTGTAAGACTTAATGAAAATATTTATCCTGACCGGGCCCAGTGGCTCACAACTGTAATCCAAACACTTTGGGAGGCCAAGGCAGGTAGATCACTTGAGGTCAGGTGTTCAAGACCAGCTTGGCCAACACGGTGAAACACCATCTCTACTAAAAACACAAAAATTAGTCGGTCATGGTGGTGGGCACCTGTAATCCCAGTTACTCAGGAGGCTGAGGCAGGAGTATTACTTCAACCCAGGAGGCGGAGGTTGCAGTGAAATGAAATTGCGCCATTGCACTCCAGCCTGGGCAACGAGAGCGAAACTCCGTATCAAAAAAAAAAAAAATTGATCCCTATGTATTTCATAGGGATAACTCAGATAAAAGCTATGTACGTTGTACATGCACACTGAAAACTACACAATATTGCTAAGAGAAACTAACGATGGCCTAGGCCAGGCATGGTAGCTCATGCCTATAATCCCAGCACTTTGAAAGGCTGAGGCAAGAGGCTGGGCACGGTGGCTCATATAATCCCAGCACTCTGGGAGGCTGAGTCAGGCAGATCACTTGAGGTCAGGAGTTTGAGATCAGCCTGGCCAACACTGTGAAACCCTACCTCTACTAAAAATACAAAAATTAGCTAGGTGTGATGATGTGCGCCTGTAATCCCAGCTACTCGGGAGGTTGAGGCAGGAGAATCACTTAAACCCATGGGGTAGAGGGTACAGTGAATGGAGATAGTGGCACTGCACTCAAGCTTTCACGGCAGAGCGAGACTCAGTCTAAAAACAAAAACAAAAACAAAAAAAACACTGAGCCAAGAGAACTGTTTGACCCAAGGAGTTTGAGACCAGCCCGGGCAACATAGCGAGACTGTCTCTACAAAAAAAATAAAAAATTAGCTGGGTGTTGTAGCATATGCCTGTAGTCCTGGCTATTCATGGGGCTCAGGCAGGGGGATCCCTTGAGCCCAGGAGGTTAAGGCTGCAGTGAGCCATAACTGTGTACCACTGCATTCCAGCCTGGGGAACAGAGCAAGACCATCTCAAAAAAAAAAAAAAAAAAAAAAAGATGGCCTAAATAGATATACCTTGCTTATGGGTCAGAAAATAATACTGTTTAGATGTCAATTCACATCAAATTGATTTAAAGATACAGTACAGTCCCAATCAAAATACCAGGAAGATTACTTATAGAAACTGACAAACTGATTCTAAAATTCATTTGGAAATACAGCCAAGAAACCTGGCCAGAACAATTTTTTTATCTTGGTTGATATAAGCTGCAGTGCAGTGGCACAATCACAGTTCACTGCAGTCACCACCTCCCAAGCTGAAGCAAGCCTCTCACCTCAGTATCCCAAGTAGCTAGGACTACAGAAGCTTGTCACCACACTCACCTAATTTTTTTATTTTTTGTAAAGATGAAGTCTAACAATGTTGCCCAGGCTACAGAAAAACTCAGGAAAAGAACAAAGTTGGAGAACTTACCTAGTTCTAAAACTTTCTTTTGAGACAGTATCTCACTCTATCATCCAGGCTATAATACAGTGGTGCAATCATAGCTCATGGCAGCCTCAAACTCCTAGGCACAAGCGATCCTCCTGCCTCAGCCTTCTACATAGCTAGGGCTATAGGCATGAGTTCCCACATGCACCTAGTTTTTTTTTTCAGAGACAGGGTCTTGGTATGTTGCTCAGGTTGTTCTCAAACTCCTGGGCTCAACAGTCCTCCTGTCTCAGCCTCCCAAAACACTGGGATTACAGACGTAAGTCCCTGCAGTTGCCACAAAACTTGAAAATATATAGTAATCAAGACATTTTGTTATGGTATCAAGATAAACAATGGATCAGTACAACATAATAAGAGTCCAAAAATACATCGTATTTACATGGTTTACTGATTTTTTTTCTTCTGTCTCTGGTGCTACAATCAGCTAATTTTTGATAAAGGTGCAAAGACAATTTAGTGGTAAAAGGATTATCTTTCCAACAACTGAACATCCATATGCAAAAAAATAAACTTGCTCCATCTTCACACCACAAACAACTATTAACTCAAAATGGATCACTCACCCAAACACAAAAGCTAAAACTGTAAGACTTCCAGAAGAAAGTATAGGAAAAATATTTGTGACCTCTAGGTAAGCAAATATTTATTTTTCTTGTCTTTTCTTTTCTTGAATAAAGTGGCACAGTCTTGCTCACTGCAGCCTCAACCTCCAGGGCTCATGTAATCCTCCCACCTCAGTCTCTCTAGTAGCTGGAACTACAGGTGTGCACCACCATGCTACACTAATTTTTGTATTTTTTATACAGACAGGGTTTCACTATGTTGTTCAAGCCGTTCTCAAAGTACTGAACTCAAGGGATCCACCCACCTCAGCCTCCCAAAACACTGTATTACAGGCATGAGCCACCATACCTGGTCTAATTTTTGAATTTTTTATAGAGATGAGTTCTCCCTATGTTGCCCAGGCTAATCTTGAAATCCTGGGCTCAAGTGATTGGCCTGCCTCAGCCTCCCAAAGTGCTGGGATTACAGGCATGAGCCATGAGCCCAGCCAAGACTTCTAAAACACCTACAGCACAATTACTAAAAAGAAAAAAAAGGCCAGGTACAGTGGCTCATGCCTGTAATCCCAGCACTTTGGGAGGCTGAGGCAGGTGGATCACGAGGTCAAGGGATCAAGACCATCCTGGCCAACATGGTGAAACCCCATCTCTACTAAAAATACAAAAATAATTAGCTGGGTGTGGTGGTGCGCACCTGTAGTCCCAGCTACTTGGGAGACTGAGGCAGAAGAATTGCTTGAACCCAGGAGGTGGAGGTTGCAGTGAGCCAGAGGTTGCAGTGAGCCAAGATTGTACCACTGCACTCCAGGCTGACAAAAGAGCAACACTCCACCTCAAAAAAAAAAAGAAATGAAATTTCCCAGAACAAAAAATGCACTCTCTAAAAGACACTGAAAAGAATAAAAAGACAAATCCCAGCCTATTTAACAAAAGACTTAAATTGAGAATATATAAAGAATTCTCTAAGCTCAATAAGAAAACTACCAGTTTTCAAATGGGCAAAAGATTTCAATAGACATTTTAGCAAAGGAAAAATGCCCAATGACAAACAATCACATGAAAAGATGTTTAAAAACAAAATCAAGGCCAGGCGCGGTGGCTCACACCTGTAATCCGACCACTTTGCGGGCGCACTGCCTGAGGTTGGGAGTTTGAGATCAGCCTGACCAACATGGTGAAACTGCATCTCTACTAAAAATACAGAAATTAGCCAGGCGTGGTGGAGGAACCTGTAATCCCAGCTACTCAGGAAGCTGAGGCAGGAGAATTGCTTCAACCTGGGAGGCGGAGGTTGCAGTGATCCTCGATCGCACCATTGCACACCAGTCTGTACAACAGAGTGTGACTCCATCTCAAAAAAAAAAAAAAAAAGAAAGAAAAGATGTTCAGCATTATTCATTATGAAAGTACAAATTAAAACCACAGGATACTACACCCTACATACTTGCGGAGATGACTAAAACTGAAGATGACTGACCACACCAAGTACTGGGAAGGATGTGGAGCAAATGGAAGCTTCACTGACCAGCGGTGGGACTATAAAACACTGCAATCCCTTTTGGAAACAATTTTGAAGTGTCTTCAAATGTTAACTACACGCCTAATCCAGAACCAAACCGTTTTACTCCTAGATATTTACCTAGAGTAATGACAACATGCCCTAACAAAGACTTGTTTGCAAATGTTCATAGCAGCTTAATGTGTAATGGCACAAAGTGAAAAACGACCCAGATGTCCATCAACAGATGAATGGAGAAACAAATTGCGATCCAGTCATAAAATGGGATACTACTCAGCAATACGATGAAGTACTGTTACATGTCACAAATGGAATAATGTTGAAGTAATTATGCTGAGTGAAGGAAGCAAGATAATATAAGTATACTGTACAATTCCACATAATCAACATTCTAGAAAATCTAGACTAATTTATCTACAGTGACAGAAAGCAGATCAGTGGTTGCCGGGTAGGAGTGGAAGAGGGGGTGGGGAAAGGATGGAAAGAGTGATTTCAAAGGGGCATCCGGGAACTTTTGAGAGTGATGAACATGTTCATTATCTTAATCTTGATGCCAGTTCCATGGGCGTATACAAATGTCAAAATGCATCAAATTATGTATTTTAAATATGTATAATGTATTATACATCAATTATACCTCAGTAACGCTGGGAAAGAGAGAGAAAGAGAGGAAGGGAGGGAGGGAGCAAGCACAAAAACTACCAATAGCATAAAAGATAGGCACCTAATTCTGGACACCGGGAGCTTCTGAATTTTGTCTTGGTCCTCTCTCTTGCTGTCCAGGTGCTAGTGCTGGGTTTTCATCCACACCCTACTTTCATTAAGCGCAAAAGTGATAGGAAAGCTGTCTGTGGGGAATGAATTATGGACTTAGAAAGGGAGAAAATGAGGGCAAACAAACGTTCATTCTGTAATTTAAAACCCCTTGGTATAACAGACACCTCTAGGTAGGTGGTGAGATTCTAGGTGATTTTTCTTTAGTTCCTTTAAATTTTTCTGTACTTTCCAAATTCTTTACAAGCATTACTTGGCTCTCTGGAGGAAAAAAAAATCAGTTTTAAAAGAACCAATTTAAATCTCCATTAAGTAAAGAACTATTCAAAAAGAAACCAAGGAGCTTTTTTTTTTTTTCAAATCCTAGTAACTAATGAATAGCACCAGAACATATACACATGAATCTGAGCATTAATTTAGATCAAAGAACAGGGAGACTGTATGTATAAAGAGTAAAGAATATTTACAACATATGTTAAAGGCCAAAACCTCAAAAACGGATGTTCCAAATTCTGAATGTTGATAGTCAACCACTGAGTTGGCTTCTATCTAATTAAAGACATTTTAATGTTTTAACCGATTTCCTGCCATTTAGGTTGAAGATGAGGTTCTCAAATGCTAAAGGGAAAGTCCAGTCTGAATTCCAGGAGGCTGAGGGCAGTGGCAAGAGGGTTCCTCTCCTCTAAGGCTTATAACCCTGTAAATGAATCAAGTCTTCCAACATGGTATAAATGCCAGGAGAGGCAGGATTTCTTAACACCCTGCTTGTCCCAAGTTGCTGATGTCAGACTTTTTTTTTTTTTTTTTTTTAGACAGGGTCTTGTTCTGTTGCCCAGGCTGGAGTACAGCAGTGCGATCACAACTCACTGCAGTCGCAACCTTCCAGACTCAGGTCATCTTTCTGCCTCAGCCTCCTGAGTAGCTGGGACTACATGTGTGTGCTACCATGCTAGACTAATTTTTTAATTTTAATTTTAGCAGAGATGGGGCCTCACTATGTTGTCCAGGTTGGTCTCCAACTCCTGGGCTCAAGCGATCCTCCCTCCTCAGTCTCCCAACACACCGGGATTACAGGTGTGAGCCCAGCTAATGTCAGATATTTCTGTCACTTTTTTTTAGTGAGTGTAGAAAACCAGCAAGGAGTTCAGAAATGCCAAAAGCTGATAAAATGTTTCTTTTTAAATACCTTCACAGATCCAATGAGATGCAAAATGTTTTTTATGCAACCTGAATACCAACCCTGAGTCCTCCTCCTTGGTTTCTAAAAGAATAAACCAACTTCTTAGTAGTAACAGAACTATTGGCTTAAATTCTTCACTTTCATTTCAGAGAAAAAAATTAAAGTGAGTTAGCATACCACAATATTACAAACACAACACAGAACACTTACATGTTTTGGAGTGTTCATGTGATAGCATGTAATTGGCAAGAGGTGGTGTGTACGTTAAACACTGCAGTGCTGCATTGGCAAAACAGGTATTGCCCAAATTCTGGAGGCCAGCTCCAACTCTATGAGTTTGTTGCCACTTAAGACAAATCTTCTCAGATGGGAAAAGAACTTTCTGTGGAGGAGCGATGCCATCACCTACGGCTAGAAAAATAAACAAGAAAGAGTCAGAAACCAACCTTTGCATACCAAAGCTAAATAAATAGTGACACTTGGTCAAACCTTAATCTGTTCAAGATCTGAAATCTCATGACCAGCCTGCCTAAATATAGGGGAAGAGGGACATTTTAAAAGACCCAGAACATGAGGAATTTTCAATGACCCAGTTTCTCCAATAAACAAACTGGAAGGACAAAATGGGGAGAGGGTTACAGATTAAAAGAAACTTGAGAGATATATCTACCAAATGCAAAGTGTAGACCTCGTTTGGATGCTGCTCTGAACAACTACTTAAATACATATATATACATAATTTGTTTTTATTTTTTTCAGCCAACTGGGAGATTTTTTTTTCTTGTCTGTTTTTTTTAAAATATATTTTTAAATATACACACACATTCAGGGCCAGGCGCAGGGGCTCATGCCTGTAATCCCAGCAATTTGGGAGGCCAAGGCAGGTGGATCACGATGTCAGGCTGGACCAGCCTGATCAATGTGGAGAAATCCCATCTCTACTAAAAATACAAAATTAGCCGGGTGGGGTGGCACATGCCTATAATCACAGCTACTCAGGAGGTTGAGGCAGGAGAACTGCTTGAACCTGGGAGGCAGAGGTTGCAGTGAGCTGAGATCATGCCATTGCACTCCAACCCAGGCAACAAGAGCTAAACTCTGTCTCAAAAAAAAAAAAAAAAGAAAAAAAAATATATACACATATATATACATACACATGTATTTTATGTACATACATATTATATATATATGTATATATATACATATATATATATGAACAACCAGAGAAATATAAACACTGAATGGCTTTTTCATATAAAGACATTTTTTATTTTTAGAAAAAACTCTTTAGATGTACAGACTAAAATACAAACGAAAGATGAAGTATTGTATTTAAGATAATGTCATGGGAGATAAGTAGGTGCAGGTATAACTGGCCATTAAGTTGATTAATGTCAAAGTTGGCTGATGGCTACATGAGACTTCATTATAATTACTCTTTTATATCTAGTTTCAACATTTTAAAAATAAATAACACAATCAATAAAAAGAATGGGATAAACTGATTTTTTGTAACATCTGCCATGGATGTTCATCTGCCATGCTAATTCAGTACCACCATCCCTGTCATCCTTATCATCTCATGCAGGGAGCCCTTACCAGGCCAAATAGTTGCAATTCTAATGGTTAGTACTGATGTCATCCCCATTTTACCGCTAAGGAAGCAGGCTTTGAACTCAGGCTGTCAGGCACCACTACATACATTTGTGAGTACTGTCTGTGACCTAAAAAGGTTTTATCCATTTTGCCGATTATCAACATATTACTAATAACAAAGAATGCTAACAGAACTCAGGTGAAGCTCAAGAAACAACTTATTTAGGAAAGCTGAAAATCTTCAATGGCAAGAGTGATTTTTTTAAAGGCTTTGTGGCAGTCTCCCAGTGCTCTAACAAAAGGCTGAGATGCCATGTGGAATCATTCTTCATTTGAACAGATATTAGTGGTTATTTAGGCAGGCATAGGCAGGCTGCAGCTTGCTGGGGAATGGACAGCAAAATTAGGACAAGAGAAAGGATTCTGTGGAGAATGAGATGAGAGCCCCAGAAAAGGGCAGAGTAGGGAGATGTGAGTTAAGCCCTAAGAAGAGAGATGAGCCCCAGCAACATGACAGGAGGTTGAAGGCTGTGGAGAAAAAGGTCCTGTGAAAAAGTGCTGCTGGAGAGAAGCCAAAGGACTTTACACCTCTCTGCAACATTTGATCAGGTTGTGTTTGATGATACAAACTTTCCCCTATCCAAAACATCTTCAGCAAACCAAACTGCAACACCCACTCCCACATCACAATATGAAACTTACTAAGGGGACTCAAAACAACATGACCGTCAAATTACTCGAAGCTAGGGGGGTGTCCAATATTTTGGCTCCCTTGAGCCACATGAGAAGGAGAATTGTCTTGGGCCACACATAAAATACACTAACACTAATAGCTGATGAGCTTAAAAAAAAAAAAAAATCGCGAAAAAAATCTCATAATGTTTTAAGAAAGTTTATGAATTTGTGTGTTCGGCCACATTCAAAGCTGTCCTGGGATGGACGCTCCAAGCCAAACAACAATCCAACTAGGAACAAATTATATTTATTATCTTTCTTCGTATTTCAGATTTTCATGTCCTCATATCCAAAAGCCTTGGAAGTAACACCTTAAAGTGTTGATGTCTCATTTATCTGGATGAGTTTTAACAAATGTAACTGCATTTGTATCATTACCAACATTTGTATTATACTCTCTTTTTTTTTTTCTTTTTGAGACAGAGTCCTGCTGTGTTGCCCGTGCTGGAGTGCGAGGGTGTGATCTTGGCTCACTGCAACCTCCGCCTCCCAGGTTCATGTGATTCTCCTGCCTCAGCCTCCCGAATAGCTGGGATTACAGGCACATGCCACCATCTCCGGCTAATTTTTGTATTTTTAGTGGAGATGGGGTTTCACCATATTGGCCAGACTGGTCTCAAACTCCTGATCTCAGGTGATCCACCCACCTCAGCCTCCCAAAGTGTGGGGATTACAGGCGTGAGCCACCGTGTCCAGCCTATCTGTTTTCTTTTTTTTTTTTGGAGATGGAGTCTCGCCCTGTCACCCAGGCTGGAGTGCAATGTCGCGATCTTGGCTCACCGGAACCTCCACCTACTGGGTTCAAGTGATTCTCCTGCCTCAGCCTCCCAAGCAGCTGGGATTACAGGCGCGTGCAACCACGCCCAGCTAATTTTTTGTATCTCTAGTACAGACGGCGTTTCATCATGTTGGCCAGGCTGGTCTCGAACACCTGACCTCGTGATCCGCCCGCCTTGGCCTCCCAAAGTGCTGGGATTACAGGCGTGAGCCACTACACCTGGCCTGTTTTCTTTCAAAGAGCTTTATTACTACAAATGATTTTTAATTGCCAGGAAAAAAAAAACGCTGGGTAAACATTTATCAAAGACAACTATTTTATAAAACATCTTTAAATTTGTAAAAGTCATCTACTTAGGAAACTTGAATAACTACTGGTTAACAAGTTAATGTAATACTTGCCCATCTCAATTCTCACCAAGATAAAGTCCATCCTTAAAAAAACTGGAATAAAATAAACTACTAATATTCTAGTAACTAAAAATAATCTACTCTGTAGTGATACATAAGTTAATTGTGAACAAGTAACAGGAAAACAAAGCCCATCAAGTAATGCAACTCCGCTGCCACTCGGGTAGCCTCCTGTCTTCCAAAGTAAGCCCCTCTCGGAAACCACCAACCCACCAACAGCATTTACACAGCAGTTTCTGGCAGTAATTCTCTCTTTTCAAAAACAATACCTTGATCCTTTTGTGGTGATGGTTTTGATTTATCAGATACAGATGAACTCGAATAAACTACAGCACCAGGTACTGGTCCTAAAGCAAGTGTGTGATTTGACACATCATTTAAGGAAGACACAGCACCCCAGCTGGCAGAACCTGCATCCATGTCTCCAGGTGAGACTGCTTCAGAGCTGCCAGGCTGATTCTGGTAGGCTGATGGGTCTGAAGTTTCAGAAGCTTTGTCAACTATGGTCATTGTTCAACTCTGCAAAAGATGAAAAGTACGTATTTGTTTCATCAGGTGAGAAAGCAACCTACTTTCCCTACCATTAGATCTTGGAAAATCATTTCATCCATTTTGAAGTTATTTTCAAATGTATCACCCAAATATAAAAACAACAGCACTTTCTAACATTTCTGTAATAATCTTCTTGGGACATTTAGCATTACACTAATCTCAATGTCAACAATTTTTATTTTAAAATCTTTAGTGATGTATCTGATTAGAACGTCTCATTTTATTTCGTGTCCCCTGAAAGTCTGGCATTTCAGTTTATAATGGGGCATTTCAATTTTCAATTCTATTTATTTACTAAGAACCTATATTTTCCCACTCTACTGCTTAAAACTAGAAAAATTATACTTAGTAACACATTTGACCAAATCTTCAATTTGAGTAAATTCCTCAGAGAAAAGCATCAACTACACAGAGAAAATCTAGACTTAATTTTGTGCTTAAAGCATAAATGGCATCATGTGAAATACATTACATTTTTAAAAATTATAATTATAAAGATCTCACCTTTAAAACAAACCATTTTTCTGAAGAGGCTCATTTATATGGAATGCATGACTTTTTAAATGAAACCTGTAAGCCATACTGACATCAAACTTGAATGCAAATATATGTTACAAAAGTACTTGATTATAATTTTCTCTGAGTCCTATTTTAAAATATTAGTGCTACCACTCTAATTGACCATTTTCTATGTGTTGGGTATCGCATCAACTGCTAGACATACATTAACTTAATTTTCATGAGGAACCTATGAGAGATGAAACAGAATCCCCAGAGTCTGTAAAATGAAGAAACTGTGACCCCAACCAGTCTGCAACCAGTCAGCAACTGGGACTGACCAACATGGTAAAACCCCATCTCTACTAAAAATGCAAAAGTTAGCTGGGCGTGGTGGCAGACACCTGTAATCCCAGCTACTTGGGAGGCTGAGGCAGGGAAAATTGCTTGAACCTGGGAGGTGGAGGCTGCAGTGAGCCGAGATTGTACCACTACACTCCAGCCTGGATGACAGAGTGAGACTCTGTCTCAAATACGAAAGGAAAGGAGAAAGGGGAAAGGAAAGAAAAAGAAAACCTTTCAGGAGTGGTCTAACTGCCCACAGCACAACATCTTAATGCCTGGACTTGGCACCGTCTGACCTAATAACCTCTCCAAACACTGTCATGTTCCCATCGTGCTGAAGAGTTTTTTCTTTTCCTTTTTTGGTCCCTGCTCTTCTTCCACCCTTCCACCTCCAGCCAGTTAACATTTCCACTTCTCAGTTTATAATTTCCCTCCTCTGGGACACTTTCCTTGACACCGCCATTCCCCCCGAGACTGGGTTAGAAACCCCTCCTAAAGGCCCCCAAAGCACCCTGCGCTGATTTCTACGGTAGCGTGCTGGCATCTACTTCACAGCTGTTTTCCTTGCTGCTGTCTACCATGTTCTTATTTACATCCTCTGACCTCATACAGAGACAGCTTTCCATACATATGAAGAACAAATTAATGAACAAAGTCTGGAAACAGAAAACAACTAGGGTTTGCTTTCAGCATCAGCTTGTGCTGAGTGATTTATATTCAGTATCTCATTTGACCCTAAAAAACTCTGGAGTAGAAACAGCCCTTAAAATTTGTTTTTAAAAATATTTGATACTGTAAAGTACAAAAAAGTAGATCCATGCTATGAAGTAGGGATAATAAAATACCCATGTGCTTACCACTTCAATGAACAAATAAAACCATGCATTGGCTGCTGACAAAAAGTTAGCGGGTTTTTTTTTTTTTTTTTGTAGAGACAGGGTCTCACTATGTTGCCCAGGCTGGTCTTGAACGCCTGGCCTCAAACGATCCTCCTGCCTCTGCCTCCCAAAATGCTGGAATTACAGGCATGAGCCACAAAGCCTGGCCAAGTTTGTTTTTCAAAAGCATCAATTTTGTTGTTTGCTTTTTTTTGAAACAGAATCTTGCTCTGTTACCCAGGCTGGAGTGCAATGGCACCATCTCAGCTCAGCACCTCCAGCGTTTAAGCAACTCTCC
Source organism: Ateles fusciceps (assembly GCA_036589455.1). NCBI lineage: Eukaryota > Metazoa > Chordata > Mammalia > Primates > Atelidae > Ateles > Ateles fusciceps. The sequence goes on along the minus strand of JAZHEH010000734.1, from coordinate 40,767 downwards.
TGCCTCAGCATCCGGAGTAGCTGCAACTACAGATGCATGCTACCACACTCAGCTAATTTTTTACGTACTTTTAGTAGAGACAGGGTTTCACTATGTCGGTCAGGATGGTGTAATTTTTAATTAGGGTAAGATTATCACCCAAAAAAATACAATCTTAAAGTTTTTGAACTCACCTAGAAATAGAAAAGATGTTTGTTATATTTCAATGAACTAATAAAAAAACTGAATTGAAATTTTGTATCAATCAAAGATACAGGACCCTCGATCAGGAAGAAAGCTTGACCCTTATAATCCAAATACAGTTTACATTTTTCCTCATCTAACAGTTTAAAAAATTATGAAACGGCGTGGGGAGAGAAGGAAAAAATGCAAGAAGAAAAGGAAAAAGAGCCCGGGCACAGGGGCTCATGCCTGTAATCCCAGCACTTTGGAAGGCCAAGGTGGGCAGATCACCTGAGGTTGGGAGTTCAAGACCAGACTGACCAACATTGAGAAACCCTGTCTCTACCAAAAATACAAAATTAGCCAGGCGTGGTAGCGCATGCCTATAATCCCAGCTACTCAGGAGGCTGAGGCAAAAGAATCGCTTGAACCCAAGAGGTGGAGGTTGCAATGAGCCGAGATTGCGCCATTGTACTCCAGCCTGGGCAACAAGAATGAAACTGTCTCAAAAAAAAAAGAAAGAAAAGGAAGAAAGCCCAAACGGAGTTATAAGCAATGCTTAATTCAGCCTTATTTACAGTAATACTAAACAGCAGCAAAAACCTTGATTTTCAAGAGATAAACATACCTTCAGAACAATCATTAACAAATGACCAAATAAAACCATTTTACTTGCTCCAATTACCTTTTAGAAGGGACGAAAGCCTCTTAAATGAAAAAAAAAAAAAAAATTTAAGGAAAGCACAAGTCATCAATAACCCTACAGCATTATAATTGTGGAAACAAACCAAAACTATCCGTTCATCTTCATTTGTATATTCAGCCGATGAAGTCTTGACCTAAAACCATGAGGTATCAAACTAAACTCCATCTGCTACACACATAACCTTTCCTGAAGCCAAACAATGTTATGTAGAACTTAAGATTCGTATGTTTACATGTTCTTCATTCTCAGCAAAGTTTCTAAATATTACCGTTATAAATATCAGGACTTTTAAGCAACATGTTCTGATGAGGTACAAAAGTTACAAGAGCATTAAAAACAGCAGCAACAACCACCGCTTAACACGTGGGGCATGGTGGCTAAAGCCTGTAATCCCAACACTTCGGGAGGCCAAGGCAGGAGGATGGCTTGAGCTCAGGAGTTCCAGACTAGCCTGGGCAACAGTGAGATCCCGTTTTTTTTTTTTTTTTTGGAGATGGGAGTCTCACTCTGTCAACCCAGGCTGGAGTACAGTGGCATAATCTCCGCTCACTCTCCTGGGTTCAAGCAATTCTCTGCCTCAGCCTCCCAAGTAGCTGGGATTACAGGTGCCTGCCACCATACCCGGCTAATTTCTGTATTTTTAGTAGAGATGGGGTTTCAACACTTTGGCCAGGCTGGTCTCAAACTCCTGATCTCAAGTGATCCACATGCCTCGACCTCCCAAAGTGCTGGGATTACAGGTGTGAGCTACCGTGCCCAGCTGAGACCCTGTCTCTTTAAGAAAAAAAAAATTAGCTGAGTATGGTGGCATGTGCCTGTAGCCCCACCTACTTGGGAGGCTGAGGTGGGAGGACTGCTGGAGCTCAGGAGGTTGAGGTTACAGTGAGCTACAATTGTGCCACCGCACTCCAGTCTAGGCAGCAAAGGGAGATCTTGTCTCAAAAAAACAACATGAACATGAATCGAGGTTGGGTAAGTGTGGAGGAATGAGACTTCACAAGTGTTTCCTTTACTACAATCTTCTACTCAAAGCCTTAAAATTCCCAGTCTTTCATATGGTATGTCTCCCTTGTTATCAAATGCTAGAATGCATGATTCTTTTTTCATTTGTAAAAAGAGTATCACTATTTAGACACTGTGGCACTCTACAAACATTGAGGTAATAGTATCAACACATTTAAAAAGAAAGTGTTACACTCTGCTTCTTCGTAAACAATGCAATCCACGTCTCGTACCATTTCCGTTATTAGAGAAAACACGCTTTAAAAAGACACAAACTTGATCTTAATTATACTTAAGTAAACAAAACGACTAGCCTTAAACTTTACAAACCAAAGACTAATTGTAGACTTGATTCAAAGATACAGAAAAGAAAGTGAAACTGGCCCTAATTTAAAACAAATAAGTGAAACTGATTATTCATATCCCCTAGGCACTTTGAATGAGTAACACGGTAAAAAGAATTAGGTTTAAAATTTACAACTCTTCAAAACCTTTTGAGAGGACACCAAAATGAGAACCTAGGATTCTGTGGTTACCTTGAAAAGGAGGCGTTAACTAGTTTATCAAACAATTTTGCTGTCACGGTATTGACTTTACATAACCAACACGTTTTCCCGTAAACAAGTGACCCCACGGCCTCCTAAGTGCCATTCAACAAAAGTCATCTCCACTGCATGCATGTTAGAGGGGTTAAAGTCCTAGATGGGAAAAACTCTCGTCCAATTTTCATTTCCAACATCTGCAACCGATCACCACCCCGTTCCAGGTAAGTTGGCTCTTACTGCCCCTAAGATAAAGAACGCGAGGGAGGCACACATGCTTTTGGGGACGCGCTGCCCGGCTCCTCCTCTTCCCTCGGGGTGGCCGATCAGCCCGGCGTGGGCACCTCGGACGCTCGGCGGAGCAGCCAGCCAGGTGGCCAGGACCGGGGAGGGGGCGCCCAGGGTGGGAAAGTTTGTCTCTGTTAGGGATGCAGTGGGGGCGGGGAAGCCGGCCCAGGGCTCTGAGGGGGCGCTCCGGGGCGGGAGGTGGCAGCCACGCGGGGGGCGGCGGGCGGGCCGGGGACGCCCGGCTCCGCGGTCAGCGGCCAGCACACGCCCACCCCGGCCGCCCCGAGCCTCCCCCACTGACCCGCCCGGCCTCCGGGCCGAGGGGGGCGGGCTGGGGCCGGGTGGGGGTGGGAGCGCAGTGTCCATGGCAACCAGGGGGCCCGGCCTCCCCGCGCAGCCCAGCTCCCCAGGCGCCCGCCCGCCGCGGCCGCCGCCCCCTCCCCAGCGGCCTGGCCCTAGCGGGCGGTGGCGGCGCAGCCCCCGGCGCGACGGGGTCCTGGGCGGCCCGCGGCTGTGGAGGGGGAGGCGGGCGAGGGGCCGCGCCAGCCCCCGGCGGGTCGCGCCGGCTGAGAAGCGGCCGGGCCAGGGGCGGCCCAGACTAGCTGGGCGCTGCGCGGGCCCCATGCCGGCCTGCGGCGGGCGGGAAGGAGGCGGGAGCTTACCTGACCCGGCTCGGCGCTCGCTCCATCCCCCTCGGCCGCCACCGCCGCCGCACACAGCCCAGCCGCCCGGCGGGGGACAATGACGTGCCTCCATCCGGGCACCGCCGCCGCCGCCTCCGGGTCAGCGCCGCGCCCGCCGCGCCCCGCCGGGCCGCCAGGGGGCGCGCCAGGATCGCGCCCGAACGCGCCGCCGCCCAGGGGCCGTCGCACAAGAAGCGCGGCGCGCAGCTAACGGGCGCGGTGAGTGCGGGAGGTGCGGTCGTCCAAGAGCCGTGAGCGAAGGCCGGCGTCGCGCGTCACCAGAGCGCCGGTCGGGCCGGCGGAGGGAGCGCGCTCATTGGCTGGGCTGGCCGCGCGTCTGCGCGCCGGAAGAAGGGCTCTTTCCGCCCTGTGCTCCCCGGGGCAAAGCCGAACAGTGCGCGGCGGACGTAGTACCCCTGGCTCGTGCCTTGTCCTGCGCTTGAACGCGACGCCCTTCCAGAAGCCGGACACCTAGGGCCGTAGAGTCTGAAGTCTCCCGCCCCTGAAAACGGACACCGCTCCGAGGAAACCTCCTCTTCGTGGGCTTCGCCCTCTGCAACTACCTTGCGCCTCCCTTGGCCTAATGGACGCAGCTTTTATTTTTTGTTTCTTAGAAACAGGGTCTGGCCCGGCGCGGTGGCTAACGCCTGTAGTCTCAACACTTTGGAAGTCCGAGGCGGGGGAATAACGAGATCAGGAGTTCGAGATCAGCCTGGCCAGCATGGTGAAATCCCATCTTTACTAAAAATACAAAAAAATTAGCTGGGCGTGGTTGTGGGCGCCTGTAGTCCCAGCTACTCAGGAGGCTGAGGCAGGAGAATTGCTTGAACCCGGGAAGGCGGAGGTTGCAGTGAGCCCAGATTGCGCCACTGCACTCCACCCTGGGCGACAGAACAAGACTCCATTTGAAAAAAAAAAAAAAAAGTAAGAAACAGTGTCTGGCTCTGTCGCCCAGGATGGAGTCCAATGTCAGGACCTGACTCACTGCAGCCTCTACTTCACAGGCTCAAGCGATGTTCCCGCCTTAACCTCCCTAGCAGCTGGGACTACAGATGTGTGCCACCACGCCCACTTAGTTTTAGGGTTTTGTTTGGTTTTGGTTTTTGATTTGGTTTTGCTTTGTAGAGATGGAAGTCTCACTGTGTTGCCTGGTCAGGTCTAAAACTCCTAGGCTCAAGCAGCGCTCCCTCTGTGGCCTCCCAAAGTGTTGGGATTACAGGCTTGAGCCACTGTACCCAACTAATTTTTTTTTTTTTTTAAGTGTTTTTTTGCAGAGACAGTGGTCTTGCTATGTTGCCCAGGCTGGTTTCCAACTTGTGAGCTCAAGCGAGCCTCCAACCTTGGCCTCCCAAAGTGCTGGGATTACAGTCAGGAGCCACTGCCCACGATCTGATGCAGCCTTTAAGTACACCTGACCCCACCGGGGCTCCAATGTCCATCAGACTCACACACTGAACAGAGTTACAGAAAGGATTATTATTATTGAGACTGAGTTTTGCTCTTGTTGCCTAGGCTGGAGTATAATGGCACAATCTCGGCTCACTGTAACCTCTGCCTCCTGGGTTCAAGGAATTCTGCCTCAGCCTCCCAAGTAGCTGGGATTACAGGCGCCCAATACCACACCCAGCTAATTTTTTGTATTTAGTAGAGATGGAGTTTCACCATGTTGGTCAGGTTGATCTCGAACTCCTGACCTCAGGTGGGGAATATTAAACCTGGCTCCAAAAGGGATAGACCCCTGTTCACCCCATCAAAACTTTATCTCAAATCCTAGCATTCAGCCGGGCACCGTGGCTCACACCTGTAATCCCAGCACTTTGGGAGGATGAGGCCGGCGGATCATGAGGTCAGGAGATTGAGACCATCCTGGCTAACATGATGAAACCCTGTCTCTACTAAAAATACAAAAAATTAGCCGGGCATGGTGGCACGTGCCTGTAGTCCCAGCTACTCGGGAGGCTGAGGCAGGAGAATTGCTTGAACCCAGGAGGTTGAGGTTGCAGTGAGCCGAGATCACGACACTGCACTCCAAACTGGGTGACAGAGCAAGACTCCATCTCAAAAAACAAACAAACAAAAAAATCTTGACATTCTACAAGCTTAGGCAACAACTGGACCAGCTCTTGCTCCTGAGTACCAGATCAATACTTCCAATCATTTATTGGACATCTCCACCTCAAGGCCTAACAGAACTAATTCATCTTTGCGTCTCTCCTCCACTGTGACTCTGCTCCTCCCTGCACTGATTAAGGACTTTCCTGTACTCACCAGACCCTTCCTTTCTCACTGCCTCTTTCCCTTCCCCTCGTGATCTAACCCCTTACAGCAAGTCATGTTCACCTGGCCTCTCCAGGGGCTGCTGTCCTGACCCTCCCTGAGTCAGCCTTTCTTCGCTCAACAATTTCATCTCAACAGTCTCTTCTCTGTTGCTGCACTCCCTTCCCACCCTACAGTGGCCTGGGTGGTCTTCCAAAAAATGTCAAGATTACTTGATTACCTTGCTCTCAGCATTCTATGGCTCACAGCAAAGTCTAAATTCCTTAGCTCGGCATCAAAAGCTCCAAGTTCCCTTTCCTCTTTTATGTGTTTCAACCATAACACACTCCTCAATTCCAGTACCCTGCCCAAACCCACTATCACATGTGCTTATAGAAAACCCACCCATGCCACCTCTTCCATACAGCCTGCAGTGTGTCCCCATAGGCACAGGTCACCATACCCAGCTAATTTTTGTTTGTTTGTTTGTTTGTTTTTGAGACGAAGTCTCTCTGTTGCCTAAGCTGGAGTGCAGTGGCACCATTTCGGCTCACTACAACCTCCACCTCCCAGGTTCAAGTGATTCTTCTGCCTCAGCCTCCTGAGTAGTTGGGACTACAGGCACATGCCACCATGCCCAGCTAATTTTTGTATTTTTAGTAGAGACAGGGTTTCACTGTGTTGGCCAGGCTGGTCTTGAACTCCTGACCTCATGATCCGCCCACTTTGGCCTCCCAAAGTGCTGGGATTACAGGCATGAGCCACCACACTGGCCTGGCTTCATTTTCCATTTCATACTTTTGACAAACTGGCTCCTCCAGGCTGCCCCTTAAATCTTAGTAGAGGCCAGGCGTGGTGGCTCATGCCTGAAATCCCAGCACTTTGGGAGGCCAAGGCGGGCAGATCACAAGGTCAGGAATTTGAGACCAGCCTGGCTAATAGGGTGAAACCCGGTCTCTACTAAAAATTTAAAAAATAGCCGGGCATGGTGGCAGGCGCCTGTAGTCCCAGCTACTCGGGAGGCTGAGGCAGGAGAATCGCTTGAACCTGGGAGGTGGAAATTGCAGTGAGCTGAAATCGCACCACTGCACTCCAGCCTGAGTAATAAGAGGGAAACTCCATCTCGAAGAAAAAGAAAAAAAAGAAAAAAAATCTTAGTAGAGTATCTGAGCAACTTAGATAGGAAAAGGAATTAAAAAAAAAATTAAGATGGAGTCTCACTCTGTCTCCCAGGCTGGAGTGCAGTGGCACGATCTCAGCTTACTGCACCTCCCGGTTCAAGCGATTCTTCTATCTCAGGGACTACAGGCGCACACCACTATGCCCAGCTAATTTGTTTTGTATTTAGAGTAGAGATGGGGTTTCACCATGTTTGCCAGGCTGGTCTCAAAGTCCTGGCCTCAAGTTATCCACTCACTTCAGCCTCCCAAAGTGTTGTGATTGCAGGTGTGAGTCACTACAGCTGGCCAGAAAAGGAATTCTTTTAAAATCATCTCTTGGCATTGCCAACCCAGAACAGACTCTAAGGTTGGAGGGGTTTGGGGGTTACCTCCCCACTCTACCTCCCCCCCCCATGCCATCAAAGCAAACGTAGAGACCCTTTTCCTCTAAAGAGTTAGCATCAGCCGGGCGCGGTGGCTCACGCCTGTAATCCCAGCACTTTGGGAGGCCGAGGTGGGTATATCATGAGGTCAAGAGATTGAGACCTTCCTGACCAACATGGTGAAACCCCATCAGTACTAAAAAATACATAAATTAGCCAGGTGTGGTGGTGCGTGCTTGTAGTCCCAGCTACTTGGGAGGCTGAGGTGGAAGAATCACTTGAAACAGGAGTCAGAGGTTGCAGTGAGCCAAGATTGCGCCACTGCACTCCAGCCTGGTGTCAGAGTGAGACATCGTCTAAAAAAAAGAGTACTACTTAACTCTAGAAAACTGGCAACATTAATGGAGAAATCAAAAAGCATATCAAGACATTCCTGCCTACAAACAGCTGGGTCTTTGGCTGAGATGATGAACAAACTGGCCCCCAAAACTTGTTCTGTTCCAGATCAGAGTTTAATGCAGAGTGAATGCTGCCTGGAGATTTCACTTTGCTTCTGTTCTTATAAGCTGTGTAACTCACAGAAATTACTTAGCCTGTTCCCTTTACCAATATGGTTTTTATGCAAAGTGCAAACTGATTGCAAGTGCTCCACCCCAAAGTCCGGACGATCACAGGATCATGGAGCAATAAGTGTCAAAGAGGGGTGAATTTTATTTTCTGACGACCTCCAGGGTTAGGGAGCCTGCAGCGGGCACTGTTAATGCCCCACCCAGGTCCTTGTTACCGGCTGATGCTCCCATCCCTTCCAAACTGCTGTGGTGTTCGCTGCTTCTAACCGACAGTTGCCTCTTCTGAGTCTGTTCTTAGCTGAAGGGGGAGACTCATCTCCCACTGAGTCAGTATTCTTGCTTCACTCCTCTCACTGCCTTCTCTTTCCATTACCTTCCTCCCTAGAGCGCACCAGTCAAGGCCAAATTGCACCTAAATCATGTGCAGCTTAAATCTGTCTCAAGCCCCATGTCTAGATATCCTGGTTAAGACAGTGGGTACTGGCCAGGCTCAGTGGCACGCAACTACAGTCCCAACCCTTTGGGAGGCCGAGGCAGGTAGATCAATTGAGGTCAGGAATTCAAGACCAGCCTGGCCAACATGGTGAAACCCCTTCTCTACTAAGAATACAAAAAATTAGGCCAGACACGGTGGCTCACACCTGTAATCCCAGCACTTTGGGAGGCTGAGGTGGGCAGATCACAAGGCCAAGAGATTGAGATCATCCTGGCCAACATGGTGAAACCCCGTCTCTACTAAAAATACAAAAATTAGCTGGGCGTGGTGGCGTACACCTGTAGTCTCAGCTACTTGGGAGGTTGAGGCAGAATTGCTTGAACCTGGCAGGAAGAGGTTGCAATGAGCCGAGATGGCGCCACTGCACTCCAGCCTGGTGACAGAAAAAACCAAAAAACAAAAAAACCAAAAAACAAAAAAATTAGCTGGGTGTGGTGGTGCACACCTGTAGTCCCAGCTACTAGGGAGGCTGAGGGAGGAGAATTGCTTGAACCTGGGAGGCGGGCTTGCACCACTGCACTACAGTCTGGGCAACAGAGCAAGACTCCCGTCTCAAAAAAAAAAAAAAAAAAAAGACAGTGAATACCAAGAATGGTCCCTAAGAAGCAGAGTATAAAAATGTCCAGGCCAGCTTGATGCGGTGGCTCACGCCTGTAATCCCAACACTTTGGGAGGTGATCAAGAGATGGAAACCATCCTGGCCAACATGGTGAAATCCTGTCTCTACTAAAAATACAAAAATTAGCTGGACATGGTGGTGTGCACCTGTAGTCCCAGCTACTCAGGAGGCTGAAGCAGGAGAATCGCTTGAACGTGGGAGGCGGAAGTTGCAGTGAGCCGAGATGGCACCACTGCACTCCAGCCTGGCAACAGAGTGAGACTCCGTCTCAAAAAAAAAAAAGATCCAGGCAATGAATGTGACACTCACAGCTGGCAACAGTATCAGGCTCCCATCTTGGGGGACTAGGTAGGGTGGGATATGAGTAGAAGGGGATGTATTGGCTTGTTCAATCTCTCTGGTTTTTGAGGAGATAAGAGAAGTAGTCATTAGAACTGTGAAATTGGGCCAGGTGCGGTGGCTCACACCTGTAATCTCACCACTTTGGGAGGCTGAGGCCAGAGGATTGCTTGAGGCCTGGAGTTCAAGACCAGCCTGGGCAACAGTGAGACCCAGTCTCTACCAATAATAATAATAATAGAATTGTGAGACTTGGTAGTAACAGATTCTTTTTTTTTTTTTTTTGAGATGGAGTCTCATTCTGTCACCCAGGCTGGACTACAGTGGTGTGCTCTTGGCTACCTGTAACCTCCACCTCCCAGATTCAATTGATTCTCCTGCCTCAACCTCCCAGATAGCTGGGATTATAGGCACCCTCCACAATGCCCGGATAATTTTTGTATTTTTAGTAGAGACAGGGTTTCACCATGTTGGCCTGGGTGGTCTCGAACTCCTGACCTGCCTTGCCCTCCCAGAGTGCTGGGATTACAGGCATGAGCCACCTCGCCCATCTGGTAATAACAGATCCTTTAAAGAGAGAAAAGCGGGCCAGGCATGGTGGCGCATGCCTGTAATCCTCGCACTTGGGAGGCTGAGGCAGGTGGATCACCTGACATCAGCAGTTTGAGACTAGCCTGGCCAACATAGTAAAACCCTGTCTCTACTAAAAAAACAAAAATTAGCCAGGCATGGTAGCACACGCCTGTAGTCCCAGCTACTAGGGAGGCTGAGGCGGGAGAATCACTTGAAGCCGGGAGGTGGAAGTTGCAGTGAGCCGAGGTTGCGCCACTGCTCTCCAGGCTGAACGACAGAGTAAAACTCCGTCTCAAAAAAAAAAAGGAAAAATAGGGCTCCAGCAATAGATCACACCACTTTATATTAGTCGCTAATAAAAAGTGGCAAAGCCAGAGAGCCTCCTTAGCAGTCTATCACCTATAATCAGAGGGCAGACAGTCCTGAAAACCAGGCATGGGACTTAAAAGGAGCAGAACATTAGAAAAGGTTGAATTTTGAGCTACAGTCAGTCTCTAACACTAAAGTCAGGACTCTGATAAGGAAGGATTGAGACCCCAAAACAAAGGACAGGGCTCTCAGGTCAGCAGAATTTCAAGCTCCTTAGCCGGGTGTGGTGGCACGCGCCTGTAATCCCAGCTACCTGGGAGGCTGAGGCAGAGAATTGCTTGAACCTGGGAGGCAGAGATTGCAGTAAGCCGAGATCGCACCTCTGCAATCCAGCCTGGGCTACAGAGCGAGACTCCATCTCAAACACAGACAAAAAGGAACTTCAAGCTCCTCTGAACTCTGTTTCAGAACAGTACCACCTACCCAAAGACTATGCAGACACCTCAAACGAGGCAGGTACCCTACAAGACAATGCATTCTTGGCCAGGCGCAGTGGCTCACCCCTGTAATCCGAGCACTCTGGGAGGCTGAGGCAGGCAGATTGAGGTGAGGAGTTCAAGACCAGCCTGGCCAACATGGTGAAACCCCGTCTCTACTAAAAAATACAAAAATTAGCCAGGCTGAGTGGTGCACATCTGTAATCTCAGCTACTCAGGAGGCTGAGGCAGGAGAATCCCTTGAGCCCAGGAGGTGGAGGTTGCAGTGAGCTGAGATCACGCCACTGCACTCCCACCTGGGCAATAGAGAGACTCCATCTCAAGAAAAACAAAAACAAGAAAACAATGCATTCTCACTGCTCCTGTATCCACCCCCACCCCGACCACCAGATCAGGCACCAAGATCAGGACCCATCAGGCCTGCTAAGGAAGGAGTGGAATCATAAACTGAAGGAACTGTAAGACCAGGCTAATATACACCAGCAGAAACTGAAAATAAGCCTAGGAATGGATGCTAAGGGGCCTAGATCAAGGAGTGAAGGGTGGGGAGCAGATAAGAGAGAGTTTATAGGTATGCAGGGACTATCCTTTAATACAGATCTCACACTTTGTTAAGGATGCTGGGTGGGCAGGTTCTGATACACTGTGGGACTAGTATTTGACAACAGAGATAACCCACATGGCTGAGTGCAGTGGCTCGTGCCTGTAATCACTACACTTTGGGAGACTGAGGTGGGAGGATCGCTTAAGGCCAGGAATTGGAGGCTGCAGTGAGCTGTGATCATACAACTGCAAACTCCAGCCTGCACTCTGTCTCCAGGGTAACAGTGCATGAGCCTGTCTCCAAATGAAAAAAGCTGAGAGGCCATGAATTCCATGGTAGATAGTGGAGGACAGGAGTGCTACTCTCAGGGAAGAGGACATGCTACAATGCGTGCTACCAGCTGATAACATTCCATCACAAGACCTGGAAAGCACTGTTTCATCAGGACCATGGAGGGCCCAGGCAGCATCAGCTGTGTTGGAAAAGTGATACCCCAAGGTGGCTGTCATCTATAAGCCAGGGCTAATGACAGGAGATACTGTTACAGAACTGGGCTGTCTGGTAGCAAAGAGGATGATAGGAGCCCAGCTCTACCAAACATACAAAATTAACCAGGTGTGGTGGCATGCACCTGTAGTCCCAGCTACTTGGGAGGATGAGGCAAAAGAATCATTTGAACCCAGGAGGCAGAGGTTGCAGTGAGCTGAGATCATGCCACGACACTCCAGCATGGATGACAGAGGGAGACTATCTTTAAAAAAAAAAAAGGATGATGGGATCCTGGAATGTCAGAGGCTGGGTAGCAGTGCTCACACAGCAGAAGGTGGACATGATTGCTGTAGTGAGCAACAAGTCAGAGTAGCAGATGGGAGGCACTGACTTGCAGGGATCCAAGGAGATGGCCAATAGAACACAGGGCAAGACAGGCCGTCAACAAACACATGATATATATATCATTGTAAGCAGACAAGGAGGATCTCCAGGGACTGTAGGAATTTAATCAACTTGAGCAATCAGCCTGTTTCACAGCCTCCTGACCTGCACCTGTTCTTCCCCAAACCTTGGGCGGAATGCGTCATCTTGTTTAAACCAGCTCCTGGCTGGGTGTTGTGGCTGACACCTGTAATCCCAGCACTTTGGGAGGCCGAGGCGGGTGGATCACCTGAGGTCAGGGGTTCGAGACTGGCCTGACCAACATGGAGAAACCCCGTCTCTACTAAAAATACAAAATTGTCCAGGCATGGTGGTGCATGCCTGTAATCCCAGCTACTCAGAAAGCTGAGGCAGGAGACTCGCTTGAACCCGGGAGGTGGAGGTTGCAGTGTGCCGAGATCGTGCCATTGCACTCCAGCCTGGGCAACAAGAGCAAAACTCCGTCTCAAAAACAAAAAAAAACAAAAAAAAAAAACCCAGCTTCTGACAGACCCTGGCAATGTATAGAGGAACCTGAGTGAACTCTCTGCATGACCATGCTAAAGTATCCATCCCGGGAGAAGTTACAGCTTCATTCCCATCTCATGCAACCTATGGGCTGGCAGGATGACTCACTCCATCTGCACCACTGGGACCCCTCCTCTCCATGCAACAATGCGCCCTTCTCCCCCTCTCCATCTCCCCATAAAACCCTCCTGTCACTTTCCCTTGGGGAGACATTGCTTTGGAGAATACTTCCAGTGTTCTTACTGGCACCAAGTAATAAAACTACTGATCCAAACCTGCTTTCTCCTGGAGAGTCACTTGTTGCTCGCCAGATATACGTGTTTATCTTTTTTTTTTTTTTTTTTTTTTTGAGACACGGTCTCACTCTGTCACCCAGGCTGGATGGAGTGCAGAGGCACGATCTTGGCTCACTGCAACCTCTGCCTCCTGGGTTCAAGCGATCCTTCTGCCTCAGCCTCCCGAGTAGCTGGGATTACAGGTTCACACCACCACGTCTGGCTAATTTTTGTATTTTTAGTAGAGATAAGATTTAACAATGTTGGCCAGGCTGGTCTCAAACTTCTGTCCTAAGTGATCTGCCAACCTCAGCCTCCCAAAGTGCTGGGATTACAGGTGTGAGCCACTGCACCCGGCCAGATATACGATATATCTATAAAAACCCGGTTGTGTAAAAAGAAAAACAAAATCTGGTTGTGTAGAAGACTGAGGTTAGCTGTCTTAATGGAAAAATACGAACACCTGCCCAGATTCCCCCACCTGAGCCAGTTCTCAGTTCCAAAACATGCATCCAGGCTGGGCAAGGTGGCTCACTCCTGGAATCTCAATGCTTGGAAAGCTGGGGCAGGAGAATCATTTGAGTCCAGGAGTTTGAGACCAACCTGAGCACAGTAAGACCCTGTCTCTACAAAAAATAAATTTAATAACATAGACAGGTGTGGTGGCACCTGTGGTCCCAGCTACTTGGGAGGCTGAGGCAGGAGGATCACTTGAGCCTGGGAGGTCTAGGCTGCAGTGAGCTGTGATTGCACCACTGCACTCCAGCCTGGGTAACAGAGTGAGACCCTGTTGAAAAAAAAAAAAAAAAAAATTGAAATACCCATCCAGTCAAGGAGAAGCCAGATCCATCCAAGTGTACATAGTAGTGATTTTCCAAATCCTTCCCTGAAGAGACCTCTGGCCATTGAATTTACTCGGTAATCATATGCTGGGGAAAGGGGCCTACTCAGATATTTCCAGGCTTTTGCTTACAGAGTCCAAGTTAATGCAGACCTGAAGCACCCTCAGGGCTCCTTTATTGCTAAGGGAATCGAGTTAATACATTCAGTCCTTACCTACATCCCTCCCTAGGTTCACTGAGCCTACAGTGGTCATTTCCCTGGTTCCCAGATGTGATGATATTCAGATAGTCACACCTAACAATGGGTTCACTGACTTGTAAGAGCTATTGTAGCAGAGAAAGCCAAGTGGGGCTGAACACGGTGGCTCACACCTGTATTCCCAGCACTTTGGGAGGCCAAGATGGGCAGATCCCTCGAGGTCAGGAGTTCAAGACCAGCCTGGCAACATGGCAAAACTACAACTCTACTAAAAATATAAAAATTAGCCAGATGTGGTGGCAAGTGTCTATAATCTTAGCTACTCAGGAGGCTGAGGCAGAAGAATCACTTGAACTCAGGAGGCAGAGGTTGCAGTGAGTCAAGATGGCATCACTGGACTGCAGCCTGGGCAACAGAGCAAGACCAAAAAAAAAAGGCCAAGTGGAAGCCCCTAAAACTGCCCTCTCTGGCCAAGAGAGTAAGTTGGTGAGGCTGGGGGTGGGGTTAATAAGAGAAAATGGCAGAAGATAGTGCCATGCTTAGAGTGGTAAAGGATGCAGGACGGGTGTCTCCATCATCTGCTCATTTAATTCACCAATCTGACCCCTGCAAAAACTGGATGGACCACAGATGGCAATGAACCACTGCAAACATAATCATCAAGGACTCATCTAGCATCAGCTTAATTCCACCACTACCCACTCCAGCTTTTGGAGTTCTACGTCCACGACAAAATGGAATTGTGTTTAGAATCTTCAGGCTGGCCTTAGTGGCTCATGCCTGTAATCCCAGCACTTTAGGAGGCCAAGGCGGGAGGATTGCTTGAGGCTAGGAATTCAAGACCAGCCTGGGCAACATAGGGAGACCGTGACTCTATAAAAAATAAAAAATTAGCTGGGTGTGATGGTGGGTGCCTGTAGTCCCGGCTACTCAGTAGGCTGAAGTGGGAGGATCACTTGAGCCCAGGAGTACAAGGCTGCGGTGAGCTATAATCACACCACGGCACTCCAGCCTGGGTGACAAAGCAAAACCCTGTCTTAAAAACAACAACAACAGCAACAACAACAACAAAATCTTGTAGCTGATCCTCATTTTTCTGAGACCCTCAAAGCAAATATGAACCAGACCTTTTAACTCTTATAAATTTTACAACCACTATGAAAAAAAATCAAAGAAAATAATATAAACAGTGAAAAATAGATTGGCCACAAAATGTATTCAAAAGAAGTACCTACCGGCCGAGCGTGGTGGCTCACGCCTGTAATCCAAGCACTTTGGAGGCCAAGGCAGGCAGATCACCTGAGGTCGGGAGTTCAAGACCAGCCTACCAACATGATGAAACCCCGTCTAAAAAAAAAAAAAAAGAGGTACCTATCATATTTTACCACAAAAAAGTACAGAAGGGAGGGGGGAGAGAAAGAGGGAGAGGAAGAGAAAGGAAGAAAGAGGACAGGAGAGAAGAGGGAAGGGGAGGGGAGGGAAGGAAGGAAGGAGAAGGAAAAAAAGAAAGAGAGAGGCCAGATGCCGTAGCTCACACCTATAATCCCAGCACTTTGAGAGGCTGAGACGGGAGGGTCACTTGAGATCAGGAGTTTGAGACCAGACTGGCCAACATGGTGAAACCTGTCTCTACCAAAAAACACAAAAGTTAGCTGAGCATGGTGGTGCATGCCTGTAGTCCCAGCTACTCGGGAGTCTGAGGCATGAGAATTGCTTGAACTCGGGAGGTGGAGGTTGCAGAAAGCTGAGATCACACCACTGCACTACAGTCTGGGGGGACAGAGTGAGACTTGGTTGGTCCCAAAGCCAAAAAAAAAAAAAGAGAGAGAGAGAGAGAGAGAGAAAGAAGGAAGGGAGGGAGGGAAAGAAGGAAGAAGGAAGGAAGGAAGGAAAGGAAGGAAGGAAAAAAAAAGAGTACCTTTCTTTTGCTCAGAGTGCTCAGATGACACCAATCAATAGACTTGTCCCAGCAGCCCACTTGGTGACTCAGTCACGGAGAGCGCTGTTTGGAAACACACAGACTAGGTGTAAATCCCAGCTCCAGCTTATATTTATCAGTTAAGTTCTCTGAGCCTTGCTTCCGACTCTCATGAAATGAAAGGCTGTTTTAATTTATCTTAAGCCATGTGTTATCCCATTGATGATTAACACCACTGCCCTGCACACCAACATAAGACATTAAAGCGTGAAAGTGTTCAAGGAGGGATATATTTAACCTTCTGAGGACCAGTGTCTCGTAGGAAGGAAACTTGGGACTGTAGCTGGCCAGGTCTTAGACCCAGCTTGTTTTTAGGAGACAGATCTCAAATCACTCTTTTATGGACTGACAAAATATTAATTTAGAATTAAGAGTGAGTTATGGCTGGGAACACGGGCTGGCGCCTGTAATCCCAGCACTTTGGGAGGCTGGGGAAGTGGATCACCTGATGTCAGGAGTTCAAGACCAGCCTGGTCAACATAGTGAAACCCCGTCTCTACTAAAAATAAAAAATTAGCTGGATGTGATGGTGCATACCTGTAATCCCAGCTACTTGAGAGGCTGAGGCAGGAGAATCACTTGAACCTGGGAGGCAGAGATTTCAGTGAGCCAAGATTGTGCCACTGCACTCCAGCCTGGTGACAGAGCGAGACTCCAGCTCAAAACAAAACAAAACAAAACAAAACAGAGCGGCTCATTGGAGATGTTGTGCCTACTTTCCAGAGATTATTTTGTTTGGAACCCGGAGCTGTGGGTATTAATTAGTTACTACACATTGTCATGATGCCCCCAATGAGGAAGGTGATACTTAGGGGGTGGGTTTACCCCTGAAGTGGATGTTGTTCAGGAAAAGTTTTGCAACAGAAATGTCACTTGAAATAGGTCCTTGAGGTTGGGCATGGTGGTTCATGTCTGAAATCCCAGCACTTTGTGAAGCAGAGGTGGGCAGATCCCCTGAAGTCAGGAGTTTGAGACCAGCCTGGCCAACATGGTGAAACTTTGTCTCTACTAAAATTACAAAAACTAACTGGATGTGGTGGCAGGCACCTGTAATCCCAGCTACTCAGGAGGCAGAGGCAGGAGAATCGCCTGAACCCGGGAGGTGGAGGTTGCAGTGAGCCGAGATCACACCACTACACGCCAGCCTGGGCAACAGAGCAAGACTGTTTCAAAAAAAAAAAAAAGAGAGAGAAGAAAGAAAGAAATAGGTATTTGAGGACTAAGTAGGAGTTTTTCCAGGCAGTTAACAAATAGAAGAAGGATGCCAGGGCTGGGCACGGTGGCTCATGCCTGTAATCCCAGCACTTTGGGAGGCCAACGCGGGCGGATCACCTGAGGTTGGGAGTTCGAGACCAGCCTGACCAACATGGAGAAACTCTGTCTCTACTAAAAATAGAAAATATATATGTGTGTGTGTGTGTGTGTGTGTGTGTGTGTATATATATATATTTTTTTTTTTTTTTTGAGACACAGTCTCGCTTTGTGACCCAGGCTGGAGTGCAGTGGTGTAATACCGTTTCACTGTAACCTCCACCTCCCAGGTTCAAGAGATTCTCCTGCCTCTTCCTCCCGAGTAGCTGTGATTACAAACGTATGCCACACACCAGATTAATTTTTGCAGTTTTAGTAGAGACAGGGTTTCTCCATGTTGCTCAGCTGGTCTCAAACTCCTAACTCAAGCAATCCATCCACCTTAGCCTCCCAAAGTGCCAGGATTACAGGCATGAGCCATCGCACCTGGACCAAAAAGGGAAATTTAGATAGACACACACACACACACACACACACACACACACACACACACACACAGCACGGCAGGCAGAGGGAGACAAAAGAGAGAGAGGACACCATGTGAAGATGAAGAGGGCAGGGTGATGTATCTACAAGCCAAGAGACATCAAATACTGTCAGCAACCACTAGAAGGTGGGGGAGAGACCTGGAACAGATTCTCCCCTACAGCCCCCACAGCCCCCAGAAGGAACCAATCCTGCTGACACCTTGATCTGGGACTTCTGACCTGCAAAGTACAGTGGCCCAAGCTTGTATTCCCAGCACTTTGGGAGGCTGAGGCAGGAGGACTGCTTGAGCCCAGGAGTCTAGACCAGCCAAGGCAACATGGCAAGACCTCATCTCTACAAAGAAAAAATTTGATTTAATTAGCCAGGTGTGGTAACCCATGTCTGTGGTCCCAGCTACTGGGGAAGCTGACTCAGGAGGACTGCTTGAGCCCAGAAGGTCAAGGCTGCAGTGAACTGTGATGGTGCCATCGCACTCCAACCTGGGCAAAGAGCAAGACCTTGTTTCAAAAAAAAAAAGAAAAGAAAAGAAAAAGAGGTCAGGTGGTCAGATGTGGTGGCTGCTTGTAATCCCAGCACTTTGGGAGGCCAAGGATGGAGAACTGTGTGAGCCCAGGAGTTTGAGGCCAGCCTGGGCAACAAAGTGAGACCCCATCTCTATTATTTAAAAATAAATGGGCCAAGCACAGTGGCTCATGCCTGTAATCCTAGCATTTTGGGAGGCTGGGGCGGGTGTATCACCTGAGGTCAGGAGTTCAAGACCAGCCTGGCCAACATGGTGAAACCCTGTCTCTACTAAAAATACAAAAACCATTAGCCAGGCTTGGTGGTAAGTGCCTGTAATCCCAGCCACTCAGGAGGTAGAGGCAGGAGAATTGCTTGGACCTGGGAGGTGGAGTTTACAGTGAGCCAAGATCGTGCCGCTTCACTCCAGCCTGAGCAGCACAGTAAAACTCCATCTTAAAAAATAACTAAGAATAAAATGGAAAAGAAAATAAACCCCAGTTCAGGCTCTGGCTCAAGCTTCTGCCACTGGACGAAAACCTGGGACTCCTCTATGGCCTTTTGTGGCATTTGGTGAGCCCCCTCCCTGGACCTGTGACTATACAAATATCTTCCTTCCAAGCTTGGTTCTCGTCCTCCCCCTCCTGATTGTCCCATACTATGTCCATCATCTCCATTCCTGGAACACTTCAGGCTTCAAAGGTTTGAGAAAGAACAGGAAAGAGTGAAAGCAAAATGTCGAACTCACCTTATGAGTTGGTGGAAAGAGAAAATTATAAATTCTCAGAAGAAATCTTTCTGTTTAGGGAAATTCTAACGGTGAAAGATCGACGCTGTCGATGTCGGTCAGGGTTGTGATGTTGGTCGGGTTGGCAGGACGAGTTAGCCTCCTAGGAGCAAGAAGGATCGTCAATAAGAGTAGAGTAGGAGGCCAGGTGGCTGGGCATGGTGGTTCACACCTGTAATCCCAGCACTTTGGGAGGCCGAGGCAGGCAGATTACCTGAGGTCAGGAGTTTGAGACCAGCCTGACCAACACCGAGAAACCCCCATCTCTACTAAAAAGTCAAAATTAGCTGGGCATGGTGGTGCATGCCTGTAATCCCAGCTACTCAGGAGGCTAAGGCAGGAGAATCTCTTGAACTCAG
This sequence comes from Ateles fusciceps, assembly GCA_036589455.1. Taxonomy (NCBI): domain Eukaryota; kingdom Metazoa; phylum Chordata; class Mammalia; order Primates; family Atelidae; genus Ateles; species Ateles fusciceps. The sequence continues at coordinate 21,458 of JAZHEH010000734.1, read as the reverse complement.
GAGGCAGAGGTTGCAGTGTGCCAAGAGTGAGCCATTGCACTCCAGCCTGGGCAACAAGAGTGAAACTGCCTCTCAAAAAAAAAAAAAAAAAAAAAAAAAAAAAAAAAAAAAAGAAAGAAGAAAAAGTAGGAGGCTGGGCACAATGGCTCACACACCTGTAATCCCAGCACTTTGGGAGGCCAAGGTGGGCGATCACCTGAAGTCAGGAGTTCCAGACCAGCCTGGCCAACATGGTGAAACCCCATCTCTACTAAAAATACAAAAATAGCCAGGTGTGGTGGCAGGTGCCTGTAATCCCAGCTACTTGGGAGGCTGAGGCAGGAGAATCTCTTGAACCTAGGAGGCAGAGGTTGGAGTGAGCCGAGATCACACCACTGCACTCCAGCCTGGGGTGACAGAGTGAGACTCTGCCTCAAAAAAAAAAAAAAACAAAATAATGTGGATAGGGATTTTTCAAATTTCTGTGTTTTAGAGATAGAGTTTTGCTCTGTTGTCCATGCTGGAGTGCTCTGGTGCAATCACAGCTCAGTGTCCAGCTACATTTTAAAATATTTTGTAGACACAAAGTCTTGCTATGTTGCCTAGGTGGGTCTCGAACTCCTGGCCTCAAGCAATCCTCCTGCTTTGGCCTCCCAAAGTGCTGGGATTACAGGTGTGAGCCACCATGCCCGTCCTTAGAGTTGATATTAATAGCAGGTAACCACCGAGAGGTACTATGTATGTCCCAGGCCCTCTCCTAAATGATTTAGACATGTTAACTCATTTACTGTTTGCAACGTGACGATAAAGCAGATACAGTTAGCACTTTCATTTTACAGGTCAGAGGTTAAGTATGTTGTTCACAGTCTTACAATTAGTATGGAACATATGTTCCTCCGGGGACTGGGGACAGAGGGATTTTCTAGGCAGATGGGACAACATATGCAAAAACGGGAATAAAAGGGAATAAAGGAGGCAAGACTAGGGTGTAACTTATCTCAAAGAGTTGTTGGAGAAGACTCACACCCTCTCTGAAAAATCTCTCAACTTAGTATAATAAAAAGAGAATTAAAGAAGTGTGAGGCCGGGCAGGGAGCTGATTCCTGTAATCCCAGCATTTTGGGAGGCCTTGGCAGCTGGATTGCTTCAGTCCAGGAGTTTGAGATCAGCCTGGGCAACATGGCAAGAACCCATCTCTAATAAAAAAAAAAAAATTTTTTTTGAGACGGAGTCTCGCTCTGTCGCCAGACTGGAGTGCAGTGGTGAGATCTCAGCTAACTGCAAACTCCGCCTCCCGGTTTCAAGTGATTCTCCAGCCTCAGCCTCCTAAGGCTGGAACTACAGGTGCCTGCCACCACGCCCGGCTAATTTTTGTATTTTTAGTAAAGACCGGGTTTCACCATATTAGCCAGGATGGTCTCCATCTCTTGACCTTGTGATCTGCCCGCCTCAGCCTCCCAAAGTGCTGGGATTACAGGTGTGAGCCAACATGCCCAGCCCAAAAATTTTTAAATGAGCCAGGCACATTAGCACATGCATGTAGTCCCAGCTACTCAGGAGGCAGAGGTGGGAGGATCACTTATGCCCTGCAAATTGAGGCTACAGTGAGCTATGATCGCACTCCAGTCTGGACAAGAGAGTGCAACTCAGTCTCAAAAAAAAAAAAAGGGCATAGGTCAGACTCAGTGGCTTGTGCCTGTAATCCCAGCAATTTGGGAGGTCTAGGTGGGCGGATCACTTGAGGTCAGGAGTTTGAGACCACACTGGACAACATGGTGAAACCCCATCTCTACTAACAATACAAAAATTAGCTGGGCGTGGTGACGCATGCCTCTAATCCCAGCTACTCGGGAGGCTAAGCCTGGAGAATCATTTAAACCCAGGAGGCGGAGGTTGCAGTGAGCTGAGATCGTGCCACTGCATACCCACCTGGGCGACAGAGTGAGACTCCATCTCAAAAAAAAAAAAAAAGTATGCCAGCCAGGGGCGGTGGCTCACGTCAATCCCAGCACTTTGGGAGGCCAAAGTGAGCAAATCACCTGAGGTCAGGAGTTTGAGACAAGCCTGGTCAACATGGTGAAACCCTGTCTCTACTAAAGATACAAAAAATCCAGCATCTCATGGTCGTGGGTGCCTGTAATCCCAGTTACTCAGGAGGCTGAGGCAGGAGAATCACTTGAACCTGGGAGGCAGAGGTTGCAATGAGCTGAGATCCTGCCATTGCAGTCCAGGATGGGTGACAGAGTAAAACTCTGTCTCAAAATAAATAAATTAATAAAAAACAAGAAGTGTGGTTATCACCAGGGTGGTTTCTCTCATCTCAGTGTTGTCAGCCAGTGTCTGTGGTGGCATAGAGGTCTCCTAGAAAGAGTGGCTTATAGAGCATTAAGGTAATAAACATATCAGAGTTTATTAAAAATATATACCAATAGGCGGGGCAAAGTGGCTGATGTCTGTAATCCCAGCACTTTGGGAGGCCGAGGCAGGCGGATTATGAGGTCAGGAGTTCGAAACCAGCCTGGCCAGCATGGTAAGACCCCCGTATGTACTAATAATACAAAAGTTAGCTGGGCATGGTGGTACGTGCCTGTAGTCCTAGCTTCTCAGGAGACTGAGACAGGAGAATTGCTTAAACCAGAGAGGCGGAGGTTGTGGTGAGCCAAAATAGTGCCACTGCACTCCAACCTGGGCAACACAGTGAGACTTTGTCTCAAAAAAAAAAGAAAAAAAAAAGAGTTCCTGAACTAGCAGGTGAAAAGTAGATGGAGCAGGGCGTTAAGGAGACCTGAGAAGTAGCTGCAGCAGAGAGCCAGGTGCAATGGGGACTGGCATACAGGTGAAATGGGGACTAGCGTAGGTCTTGTGGATTGCAGATAGAACAGCAGATGCTGCCTCCATGTGAGGCAGACAGGAATGTGGAGGGCCTCATGGCTAACTCACCTTAGAAAAATATCCTGGGGCAAGGCTGGACAAAGAGAGAGAACAAAGGAGAGGCCCTCCCTCAGGCTCAGAGTGATGTCCTTTAATGTCCAGCAGGTTGAGTCAAGCTTCCTAGGGCAAAAATGAAAACATCAGCCATTCACAAGACAAAATATTGATACCAAAAATGACTAAAAGTTATTGGAAACCTACAATAGATCAACACCCTCTTCAGGGCTAGACGCAGTGGCTCACCCCTGTAATCCCAGCAGTTTGGGAGGCCGAGGCGGGGGGGCGGATCTCCTGAGGTCAGGAGTTTAAGACCAGCCTCATCAACATGGTGAAACCCCATCTCTACTAACAAAAAGGCAAAAATTAGCCAGACGTGGTGACAGAACCCTGTAATCTTAGCTACTTGGAAGGCTGAGGCAGGAGAATCGCTTGAACCCGGGAGGCGGAGGTTGCAGTGAGCCGAGATGGCGCACTAGCCTGGGCACAGAGTGAGACTCAGTCTAAAAATAAAAATAAAAATAAAAAAACCTCTTCTGTGTGATGTATATACACCTTAACTCATTAACTCACGGAGGACCTACTTGACCCGCTTGGGAGTTAAGGACCCTTAATCACTTTAAGGTTAGAAAAAAGGGGCAGGAGGGTAACTAGATTAGGCATCAGTACAAATCTACCCTTGCTAGAGACCCCAGGATATGTCCCGCTGGTTTCTAACTTCTCCCCTAACAGCTCTGACTATGTAGATGCAGGAAGCGAGAGGAAAAAACGAAGAGGAATTTACATGCCCTAAAATGGAGAGCTCCTAAAACAAGGTACTGGAAGACAATAAAAACATAAATGTCACATGATACTATGTATTTCGTGTGTGTGTGTGTGTGTGTGTATACATATCTCAATATACCACATATTTATATATTCTGGTGTTACATATATTTATTGGGGTGTGTGGGTATATATATATATGTGTGTGTATATATATAATGTATACATATACATGTATTTAAGGCTGGATGTGGTGGCTCACGCCTGTAATCCCAACACTTTGGGAGGCTGAGGTGGGGGATCACTTGAGGTCGGGAGTTCGAGATCAGCCTGGCCGACATGGCAAAACCTCATCTTTACTAAAAATACAAAAATTAGCCGGGCACGGTGGCATGCGCCTGTAATTCCATCTACTCGGGAGGCTGAGGCAGGAGAATCACTTGAACCTGGGAGGCAGAGGTTGCAGTGAGCCAAGATAGCACCACTGCACTCCAGCCTGGGGGGGCGACAGAGCTAGACTGTGTCTCAAAAAATATATATATATATATATTAATTTAATAGAGACGTGGTCTCCCTATGTTGCCCTGGCTGGTCTTGAACTCCTGGATTCAAGCCATTCTCCCACCTTTGCCTCCTAAAGTGCTGAGATTACAAGTGTGGGCCACCACACCCAGCCTAAAAATATATTTATATGTCTAGATGCGTAAATATGTACCCATAAATATATATTTTCTGCATACATACATGTGTATGTATATATTTTATATATTTACACATACGAATAGTATGTATACATGTGCATTTTTAAATACACAGAAGTCTGCAGAAAATACCTATTTGGAGTTTGTATTTTTATTGTCTCACGGAATACGTTATTTTATGTGTTGTTCTGCAACTTGCTTATATAGGTATACTGTATTTTATTTATATTTTATGATACGTGAGTGTTAATGAATATAAAAGTCAGGAAACTCAGCTGGTAAACTCTTAGGAGGGGAGAAAGACCGAGATCGGGTTTCATGGGTCAATAGGGACTTTAGGTTTCCTCGTGGACAGCCCGGAGGGGGCGGCCCGCAGGGAAGCCTGGGTCCACGTGGGCGCAGTGGACCTCAAGCTCACCCCTCTCCCCCGGCGCTCCGCGAGCAGCCGCCCGAAGACCCGCCCACCAGAGCGCAAGCGCCAAGGACGATTACGCGGGGCACTCACCCCGGCCCCGCCTTCCCCACAGGAATGGTGAAGGGGCGGGGTCTGTGGCTGAACCAGGGGGCGGGGTCTGTGGCGTGCCCCGCCCCTAAATTGAGGCGCCTGAGTGGCTGCGGCGGATCTTCCGTCTGGAGAGAGGCTACTTCCGGAGTGGACGGCAGTGGCTGTGGGCAAGAAGGGAGGCGCGATTTGCGGTCCCGCTGGCTGGGGTTGCTGAAGGGGCAGTTTTGAGGCCCGCGGGCGCGAAGTGGAGAGCCACGGGGCCGGGGCTGTGGCTGCGCCGCCTGCCATCGACTTCCCGGTTAGGGCCCGGCCCTCAATGTCCTGGTGGTGAGCAGGGTGGGGATCTAGGTCGCGGGCCAGGAGGAGGGTGTTGGAGAACGTGTGTTAAGCTCACTTCCGTTAGTCGTTGAACGCCAGCACCGACAGAAGATTCTTTCACCTTAAAGCGGGGGTATAAGGGGTGTGGGGGAAGACACTCCCACTAGGCTAGAGTTACTGTGATCAGAAATATGACAGTCGCAGCACGTCAGCCAGAATCAAGTCTTCTAGGAGCCAAGACTAAATGATCAGAGCAAATAATAGTGTTAGGTACAACACTCGCTTGCCGTATATATGTCAATTGATGTAATCCTCACCACAGCCCTGTAAATTATTAGGTGGTAGAATATCATTACAAAATAAAGAACTGCGGCACAGGGTAAAGAATTTGTTTAAAATCAGCTAGCAGTGCTAGAACAGGGTAAAGAATTTGTTTAAAATCAGCTAGCAGTGCTAGAATTCGCTGTAAACATTACATTGCATATAGACTTTACTTTTGAGATGTTTGAAATGTTGCACACAAGTCCCCATTCCACTGGGGAAATAGCTAGATGTACTACAGAATCCAGTTATGGAATACCACGATATACTGACATAGAAAGTTCCCCCAAGACATATTTGGGAGTGGATTTTAAAAGTTGCAGAAGAAGAGGCATTAGTAATTTTTTTTTTTTTTTTGAGACAGAGTCTTGCTCTGTCACCTGGGCTAGAATACAGTGGCGTGATCTCAAATCACTGCAACCTACACCTTCAGGTTCAAGCGGTTCTCCTGCCTCAGACTCCCAACTAGGTGGGATTACAGGCATGTGTCACCATGACTGGATAATTTTCATATTTTTAGTAGAGATGGGGTTTTACCATGTTGGCCAGGCTGGTCTCAAACTCCTGACCTCAGGTGATCTGCCTGCCTCGGCCTCCCAAAGTGCTGGGATTACAGGCATGATCCACCATGCCCAGCCATATATATATGTATTTTTAGACAGAGTCTCATTCTGTCGCCCACGCTGGAGTGCAGTGATGTGATCTCTGCTCACTGCAACCTCCGCCTCCTGGGTTAAAGAGATTCTCCTCTTCAGCCTCCCAAATAGCTGGGATTACAGGTGCATGACACACACCTAACTAATTTTTGTATTTTTAATAGAGAGTGGGGTTTCTCCATGTTGCTTAGTGTGGTCTCAAACTCCTAGCTCAAGCACTCCACCCACCTTAGCTTCCCAAAGTGCTGGGATTACAGGCATGAGCCATCGCACCTGGCCCAAAAAGACAACAGGCATACACATACACGCGCGCATGCGCGCGTGCCACACACACACGCACGCACACACACACACACACACACACAGACAGGGGGAGAGAGAGAGAGAGGAGAGGGAGGGAAAGATGGGAGGGGGAGAAAACACCATGTGAAGATGAAGGCAGAGGGCAGGGTGATATATCTACAAGCCAAGAGACATCAAATATTGTCAGCAACCACTAGAAGGTGGGGAGAGACCTGAAACAGATTCTCCCCTACAACTCCCACAGCCCTCAGTAGGAACCAATCCTGCTGACACCTTGATCTGGGACTTCTGATCTGCAAAGCTTGTTGTTGAAGCCATGCAGTGTGTGGTACTTTGTCATGTGTGCACCAGGAAACTAACACAGGAAAATAGTTAGGTGTCTTTGCAACAAGACACTTTTTTTTTTTTTGAGACGGAGTGGCTCTGTCACCCAGGCTGGAGTGTACCGGCACAATCTTGGCTCACTGCAACCTCTACCTCCTGGGTTCAAGAGATTCTCCTGCCTTAGCTTTCCAAGTAGCTGGGACTACAGGCACCCATCACCATGCCTGACTAATTTTTGCATTTTTAGTAGAGATGGGGTTTCATCATGTTGGCCAGGCTGGTCTTAAATTCCTCAGGTGATCTGCTGGCCTTGGCCTCCCAAAGTGCTGGGATTACAGGTGTGAGCCACCAGCCCAGCCACAACAAGCCACATTTCATCACACACTGGAGGGATGAGTATCAGAAAGTCAAGTGAAGCAGGGACAGGGTCAGAAGAGTGTTCTGGATGGAAGGAACAGAAGCTGCATGCATTAGGTTGTTTTAATTTTCTGTGTTTATGATGCTTTGACATCTTACAAAGCTTGCTAGCCTGGGAGAGACTCCCCCTCCTTCAGGACACCAAAGAGCTCAACCAGGAGGATATCTTTATTTCATTTTTGTTTTGTTTTGTTTTGTTTTGAGACAGGGTCTTGCTCTGTAGCCTAGGCTGGAGTGCAGTGGCGCCATCTCAGCTCACTGCAAATCCCACCTCCTGGGTTCAAGCAACTGTACCTTAACCTCCCTAGTACCTGGGATTATAGGCACGTGCCACCATGCCCTGCCAGTTTTTGTATTTTTAGTAGAGAAAGGGTTTCATGATGTTGACCAGGCTGGTCTTGAACTCCTGACCTCGTGATCCACCTACATCAGCCTCCCAGAGTGCTGGGATTACAGGCGTGAGTCACTGTGCCCAGCCCATTTTTTAATCTTTTTTTTTTTTTTTTTTTTTTTTTTTTTTTTTTTTTTGAGACAGGGTCTGGCTCTGTCACCCAGCCTGGAGTGCAGTGGCAAAATCACAGCTCACAGCAACCTCTGCCTCCCTGGCTCAAGAATCCTCCCGCCTCAGCCTCCCAAGTAGCTAGAACTACAGCTGGAACCACCTGTAGTGCCCAGGTGCCACCACACCTGGCTAATTTTTTTCTATTTTTTGTAGAGTCAAAGTCTTGCTATGGCGGGGCGTGGTGGCTCACGCCTGTAATCCCGGCACTTTGGGAGGCCGAGGCGGGCGGATCACGAGGTCAAGAGATCAAGACCATCCTGGCCAACATGGTGAAACCCCGTCTCTACTAAAAAAATACAAAAATTAGCTGGGCGTGGTGGCACGCGCCTTTAGTCCCAGCTACTCGGGAGGCTGAGGCAGGAGAATTGCTTGAACTCAGGAGGTGGAGATTGCAGTGAGCCAAGATTGTGCCACTGCACTCCAGTCTGGCTCCTGGCAACAGAGCGAGACTCTGTCTAAAAAAAAAAAAGTCTTGCTATGTTCCCCAGGCTGGTCTTGAACTCCTGGGCTCAAACGATCCTCTTGCTCAGTCTCCCAAAGTGCTGGGATTATAGGCGTGAGCCACTGCACCAGGCCCAGAAGCATATCTTTTATATAAAAACCAACCAATCCCAAATCTATGTCCCCAGTTACTCCCTTATCTCACTCTCACACATAAGCTAATATTTCCCCCTGTTCAAAATATCCAGGAGCAGGTACCAGGCAACTAGAGACCACCCCTACAACCCAAAGCCCAACAGAAGTGTTCCAATTTTTTCAATCTTAAAACATTTAGTCCCTTTGCCTTTCTTTTTCTTCAGAAACCCCAATACAAGACCAAGTGCAGTGGCAAGGATTGTATTCCCAGCACTTTGGGAGGCCGAGGCAGGAAAATTGCTTGAGCAGAAGTGAGACCAGCCAGGGCAACGTGGCAAGACTTCATCTCTACAAGGAAAAATTTTGTTTTAATTAGTCAGGTATAGTAACACATGCCTTTGGTCCCAGCTGCTGGGGAAGCTGAGTTGGGAGGACTGCTTGAGCCCAGAAGATGGAAGCTGCAGTGAACCGTGATGGTGCCACTGCACTCCAACCTGGGCAACACAGCAAGACCCTGTTTAAAAAAGAAAAAGAGGTCAGGTGATAGGTGTGGTGGCTCCCCTCTGCCAAGGAGGGAGGGAACTGCTTGAGCCCAGGAGTTTGAAGCTAGCCTGGGCAACAAAGTGAGACCACGTCTCTATCATTTAAAAATAAATGGGCCTGGAATGGTGGCTCATGCCCGTAATCCTAGCACTTTGGGAGGCTGAAGTGGGTGGATCACCTGAGGTCAGGAGTTCAAGACCAGCCTGGTCAACATGGCAAAACCTCGTTTCTACTAAAAATACAAACAAAAAAAATTAGCCAGGGTTGGTGGTGGGTGCTTGTAATCCCAGCCACTCTGGAGGCTGAGGCACGAGAATCACTTGAAACTGGGAGGCAGAGTTTGCAGTGAGCTGAGATCATGCCACTTCATTCCAGTCTGGGCAAAAGAGCAAAACTCTGTCTCAATAAATAAATAAATAAATAAAAATAAAAATCAATAAATCAATAAAATAGAAAACAACAGAAACCCCAGTGCAGGCTCTGGTTCCGGCTTCTGCCAACTGACCAAAACCTGGCACTCCCCTATGGCCCTCCTGGCATTTGGTGAGCCCCTCCCTGGACCTGCCAGTATACAAACATCTTCCTTCCAAGCTTGGTTCTCACCCTCCGCTCCTGTGGGTGCACTGATTGTCCTGTACCATGTCCATCATCTCCATTCTTGGGACCTTAGAGGCTTCAAGGAGGGTTTGAGAAAGAAACAAGACAGAAGGAAAGCAAAATGTCAAACTCACCTTGATGAGGTGGTGGAAAGAGAAAATTATAAATTCTCAGAAGAAATCTTTCTGTTAGGGAGATTCTAATGGTGAAAGAGTCGAGGACAAGACGCTGCTGCTGGGGTAGTGATGTTGGTAGAGTTGGCAGGACGAGTTAGCCTCCTAGGAGCAAAGGATCGTCAACAAGAGTAGTAAGAGTAGGAGGCCAGGTGGCTGGGCACGGTGGCTCACACCTGTAATCCCAGCACTTTGGGAGGCCGAGGTGGGTGATCACCTGAAGTCAGGAGATCCAGACCAGCCTGGCCAACATGGTGAAACCTGGTGTCTACTAAAACTATAAAAGTTAGCTGGACGTGGTGGTACATGCCAGTAGTCCCAGCTACTCAGGAGGCTGAGGCAGGAGAATCACTTGAACCTGAGAGGCGGAGGTGGTTGTAATCCGAGACCGGCAACATTGTACTCCAGCCTGGGTGACAGAGTGAGACTCCTTCTCAAAAAAAAAAAAAAAAAAAAAGTGTTGCACTAGCAGGTGAGGAGTAGGGAGCAGGGCGTTAAGGAGCCTTGAGAAATACCTGCAGCAAAGAATCACGTGCAATGCAATCAGTGGGCACTGGTGTAGGCCTTGTGAATCACAGATAGAACAGCAGATGCTGCGGTGCTATAAGGGAGGCAGGGACGTGGAGTGCCTCCTGGCTACTCACCTTAGAAAAATATCCTGGGGCAAGGCTGGACAAAAGAGAGAGAACAAAGGAGAGGCCCTCCCCTCAGGCTCAAGACTGATGTCCTTTAGTGTCCAGCAGGTTGAGTCAAGCTTCCTAGGGCAAAAATGAAAACAGCAGCCGTTCACAAGACAAAAATATTGATACCAACAAGGACTAAAAGTTACTGGAAACCTACAATAGATCAAAACCCTCTTCAGGGCTGGACGAAGTTGCTCACCCGTGTAATCCCAGCAGTTCGGGAGGCCAAGGCAGGGGGAATCACCTGAGGTCAGGAGTTCAAGACCACCCTGGTCAACATGGCAAAACCCCATCTCTATTAACAAAAAGGCAAAAATTAGCACCAGGCATGGTGGCAGATGCCTGTAATCTTCACTACTTGGAAGGCTGAGGCAGCAGAATCGCTTGAACCCGGAGGCGGAGGTTGCGGTGAGCCGAGATGGTGCAACTGCACTCTAGCCTGGGCGACAGACTTGAGACTCAGTCTCAAAAAAAAAAAAAAAAAAAAAACCCTCTTCTGTGTGATGTATATACCCTTAACTCATTAACTCACGGAGGACCTTGACCTGCTTGGGAGTTAGAGACCCTTAATCACTTTAAGGTTAGAAAAAAGGGGCAGGAGGGTAACTAGATTAGGCATCAGTACAAATCTACCCCTTGCTAGAGACCCCAGGATATGTCCCCGCTGGTTTCTAACTTCTCCCCTAACAGCTCTGACTGTGTAGATGGAGGAAGCGAGAGGAAAAAACGAAGGGGAATTTACATGCCCTAAAATAGAGAGCTCCTAAAACAAGGTACTGGAAGACAATAAAAACATAAATGTCACATGATACTATGTATTTCGTGTGTGTGTGTACATATCTCAATATACCACATATTTATATATTCTGGTGTTACATATATTTATCGGGGTGTGTAGGTATATATATGTGTGTGTATATATATATAATGTATACATATACATGTATTTAAGGCTGGATGTGGTGGCTCACGCCTGTAATCCCAACACTTTGGGAGGCTGAGGTGGGGGATCACTTGAGGTCAGGAGTTCGAGATCAGCCTGGCCGACATGACAAAACCTCGTCTTTACTAAAAATACAAAAATTAGCCGGGCACGGTGGCATGCGCCTGTAATTCCATCTACTCGGGAGGCTGAGGCAGGAGAATCACTTGAACCTGGGAGGCAGAGGTTGCAGTGAGCCAAGATAGCACCACTGCACTCCAGCCTGGGGGCGACAGAGCTAGACTGTGTCTCAAAAAAATATATATATATACACACACACATATACTTAATTTAATAGAGACATGTTCTCCCTATGTTGCCCTGGCTGGTCTTGAACTCCTGGATTCATCCATTCTCCTGTCTTTGCCTCCTAAAGTGCTGAGATTACAAGTGTGAGCCACCACACCCCGTCTAAAAATATATTTCATATGTTTAGATGTATAAATATGTACCCATAAATATATATTTTCTTCATACATACATGAATATGTATATATTTTCCATATTTACCCATACAAATACGTATGTATACATGTACATTTTCTTTTTTTTTCTTTTTTTTTTTAAAGACGGGGTTTCACCATGTTGGGTCTTGAACTCCCAACCTCAGGTGATCCGCCCGCCTTGGCCTCCAAAGTGCTTGGGATTACAGGCGTGAGCCACCACGCCCGGCCGTACATTTTCTTTTAATACACAGAAGTCTCCACAGAAATACCTATTATTTGGAGTTTATATTTTTATTGTCTCACAGAGTACGTTATTTTATGTGTTGTTTGCAACTTGCTTATACAGGTATACTGTATTTTATTTCTGTTTATATAGTATATGTGAATGTTAACGAATATAAAGGTCAGGAAACTCAGCTGGTAAACTCTTAGGAGGGGGAGAAAGACCGAGAACAGGTTTCATGGGTTAACAGAGACTAGGTTTCCTCGTGGACAGTCCAGAGGGGCGGCCTGGAGCGAAGCCTGGGCCACGTGGGCGCAGTGGGCTTTGAGCCCTGCGATCACCCTCTCAGCTGCAGCCAGACCGCCCGGAAGATGAGCCCACCAGAGCGCATGCGCCAAGGATGCTCCCGCGCGTGACCCGCCCCCCCCCCCCCCACCCCGCCTGGGAAACAAAGCAAGACCCTGCTTCACCTGAAGTCAAAAGTTCCAGACCAGCCTGTCCAACATGGTGAAACCCCGTCTCTACTAAAATTACAAAAATTAGCTGAGCGTGGTGGCATGCGCCTGTAGTCCCAGCTACTCGGGAGGCTGAGGCAGGAGAATCGCTTGAACCCGGAAGGCGGAGGTTGCAGTGAGCCGAGATCACAACATTTCACTCCAGCCTGAGCGACAGAGAGAGACTCCATTTAAAAAAAAAGATAAATAAAAAATTAGCCAGGCTTGGTGGTGGGGCCTGTAGTCCCAGCCACTTGGGAGACTGAGGCATGAGAATCGATTGAACCTGGGAGGTGCAGGTTGCGGTGAGCTGAGATCGCGTCACTTCACTCCAGCCTGGGCAACACAGCGAAACTCCGTCTCAAAAAATAAATAAAAATAAAAATAAATAAAACCCCAATGCGGCTCTGGCTCAGGTTTCTGCCACCTAACCAAAACCTGGCATTCCCCTATGGCCCTTCCTGGCATTTGTTGAGCACCTCCCTGAACCTGCCAGTATACAAACATCTTCCTTCCAAGCTTAGTTCTCACCCTGTCCTCCTGTGGCTGCACTAATTGTCCCATACCATGTCCATCATCTCCATTCTTGGGAAACTTCAGGCTTCAGGGGTTTGAGAAAGAACAAGGGAGAAGGAAAGCAAAATGTTAAACTCACCTCGATGAGTTGGTGGAAAGAGAAAATTATAAATTCTCAGAAGAAATCTTTCTGTTTAGGGAGATTCTAATGGTGAAAGATCGACGCTGCCACTGGGGTAGTGATGTTGGTCAGGGTTGGCAGGACGAGTTAGCCTCCTAGGAGCAAAGAAGAATTGTGAATAAGAGTAATAAGAGTAAGAGGCTGAGCGGTTAGGCATGGTGGCTTGCCTGTAATCCCAGCACTCTGGGAGGCCGAGGTGGGTGGATCACCTGAGGTCAAGAGTTCGAGACCAGCCTGACCAACATGGAGAAACCCCCTATCTCTACTAAAAAGTCAAAATTAGTTGGGCGTGGTGGTGCATGCCTGTGATCCCAGCTACTCAGGAAGCTGAGGCAGGAGAATCACTTAAACCTGGAAGGCAGAGGTTGCGGTGGGCGGAGATTGCGCCTTGCACTCCAGCCTGGGCAACAAGAGTGAAACCCTGCCCCCCCCCCCCAAAAAAAAAGAGTAGGAGGCTGGGCACAGTGGCTCACACTTGTAATCCCAGCACTTTGGGAGGCTGAGGCAGGTTGCTGAGGTTAGGAGTTTAAGACCAGCCTGGCCAACATGGTGAAACCCCGTCTCTACTAAAAATACAAAAATTAGCTGGGCATGGTGGCGGGTGCCTGTAATCCCAGCTGCTTGGGAGACTGAGGCAGGAGAATCACTGGAACCCGGGAGGCGGAGGTTGCAGTGAGCGAGATCGTACCACTGCACTCCAGCCTGGGGTGACAGAGTGAGACACTATCAGAAAAAAAAAAAAAAAAAGTAATGTGAGTATGGTTTTTTTTTTTTTTTTTTTGAGACAGAGTCTTGTTCTGTTGCCTAGGCTGGAGTGCAATGGCTCTATCTCGGCTCACTCCAAACTCTGCCTCCTGGGTTCAAGTGATTCTCCTGCGTCAGCATCCTGAGTAGCTAAGAATACAGTCGTGTGTCACTGTGCCCAGCTAATTTTTGTATTTTTAGTAGACTCGGGGGTTTCACCATGTTGGTCAGGCTTGTCTTGAACTCCTGACCTCGTGATCTGCCCACCTTGGCCTCCCAAAATGCTGAAATTACAGGTGTAAGCCTCCACACCCAGCCATGAGTAGGATTTTTAAAATTTTTGTGTTTTGGAGACAGGGTCTTGCTCTGTTGCCCAGGCTGGAGTGCACTGGTCCAGTCATAGCTCAGTGCCTCGCTAATTTTTAAATATTTTGTGGAGACAAAGTCTTGCTATGTTGCCCAAGTGGTTCTTGAACTCCTGGCCTCAAGCAATCCTCCTGCCTTGGCCTCCAAAAGTGCTGGGATTACAGGTGTGAGCCACCATGCCTGGCCTAGTGTTGATATTAATAGCAGGTAACCGCCGAGAGGTACTATGTCCCAGGCCTTCTCCTAAATGATTTAGACATGTTAACTCATTTACTGTTTGCAACACAACTATAAAACAGATGCATTTTACAGGTTAGAGCTTAAGTATGTTGTTCACAATCTTACCATTAGTATTGAACACGTTTCTCCGGACACTGGGGATACAGGGATCTCTATGCAGAAGGGACAGCATATGCAAAAAAGGGAATAAAAGGGTATAAAAGAAATAAAGGAGGCAAGACTAGGGTGTAACTTATCTCAAAGAGTTGTGGGAGAAGATTCACACTGTCTCTGAAAAATATCTCAACTTAGTATAATAAAAGAGAAAGAATTGTGAGGCCGGGCAGGAAGCTCATTCCTATAATCACAGCATTTTGGGAGGCCAAGGCTGGCAGATTGCTTCATTCAGGAGTTCAAGATCAGCATGGGCAACATGGCAAGATCCCATCTCTACAAAAAATTTTAAAATGAGCCAGTCACAGTGGCACGTGCATACGGTCCCAGTTATTCAGGAGGCAGAGGTGGAAGAATCACTTGTGCTCAGCAGTTTAGGGTTACAGTGAGCTATGATTGCACTCTGGTCTGGACAACAGAGTGAGACTCAGTCTCAAAAAAAAAAAAAAGTGTGTAGGTCAGGCGTGGTGGCTCACGCTTTCTCAGCACTTTGGTAGGCAAAGGCGGGCAGATCACCTGAGGTCAGGAGTTGGAGACCAGCCTGGCCAACATGGCGAAACCCCATTTGTACTAAAAATACAAAAAATTCAGTCAGGTGTGGTGGCGCACGCCTGTAATTCCAACTACTCGGGCGGCTGAGGCAGGAGAAATGCTCGAACCCGGGAGACGGAGGTCACAGTGAACTGGGACCACATTGCACTCCAGCCTGGGCAACAAGATTGAAACTCCATCTCAAAAAAAAGAAAAAGAAAGGCTGGGCGAGATGGTGCACTCCAGTAATCCAGCACTTTGGGAAGCTGAGGCAGGTGGATCATATGATGTCAGGAGTTGGAGACCAGCCTGGTCAACACAGTGAAACTTAGTCTCTACTAAAAATAGAAAAATTAGCCGGGCAAGTTAGCAGGCTCCTGTAATCCCAGCTTCTTGGGAGGCTGAGGCAGGAGAATCTCTTGAACCCTGGAGGCAGAGATTGCAATGAGCGGAGATTGTGTCATTCCACTCCAGCCTGGGTGACAGAGTGAGACTCTATCTCTAAATAAATAAATAAATAAATAATAATAAGTGTGGTTATCACCAGAATGGTTTCTCTCATCTTGAGGTTGTCAGCCAGTATCTATGGTGGCACTGAGGTCCCTAGAAAGAGTGGCTTATAGGGCATTAAGGTAATACACATATCAGAGTTTATTTAAAAAAAAAAAATATATATATATATATATATGTATATATACTAATAGGCCAGGTGCAGTGGCTCATGCCTGTAATCAAAGCACTTTGGGAGTCCTGGGTGGGTGGATCATGAGGTCAGGAGTTTGAAACCAGCCTGGCCAGCATGGCGAAACCTCATCTCTACTAAAATACAAAAATTAGCCGGGCATGGCAGCGCATGCCTGTAGTATCAGCTACTCTGGAAGCTGAGGCAGGAGAATCACTTGAATCGGAGGAGCAGAAGTTGTAGTGGGCTGAGACAGCACCACTGCACTACACCCTGGGTGACAGACTGAGACTCCATCTCGCTCTCTCTCTCTCTCTATATATATGCACTAATAATACTTGTTATTGTGACATTATTATACACCAGGTCCCTCTTCTATATAATCTATATGAATTATACATGTTAACTCTCTAATTATGTGCAACACTAGGAGGAAACTAGAGTTCCATTTTACAAGTTCCATCTACTAAAAGGGAATGACGGCCGGGTGCGGTGGCTCACCCCTGTAACCCCAGCACTTTGAGAGGTCGAGGTGGGCAGATCACCTGAGGTCAGTTCAAGACCAGCCTGGTCTACATGGCGAAACCCCATCTGTATTAATAATATAAAAATTAGCCAGGCATGGTGGCATGTGTCTGTAGTTCCAGCTACTCGGCAGGAGGCTGAGGCTTGAACCTGAGAGGCGCAGGTTGTGGTGAGCCGAAATTGTGCCACTGCACTCCAGCCTGGGCGAAGAACAAGACTCTGTCTCAAAAAAAAAAAACAAAACAAAACAACAACAACAACAAAAAGTCCATGCGCTATCAGGTGAGGAGTGGAGGGGCGGTAAGGAGACCTGAGAAATATCTGCACCAAAGAGCCAGGTGCAACGGGTACTGGCGAAAACCTTGTGGATCGACAGATAGAACAGTAGATGCTGCGGAGTCCTTGTAGGGGTGAGGGAGGCCAGGAATGTGGAGTACCTCGTGGCTAACTCACCTTAGAAAAATATCCTAGGGCAAGGCTGGACAAAGAGAGAGAACAAAGGAGAGGCCCTCCCTCAGGCTCAGACTGATGTCCTTTAGTGTCCAGCAGGTTGAGTCAGGCTTCCTAGGGCAAAAATGAAAACATCAGCCATTCACAAGACAAAATATTGACACCACCAAGGACTAAAAGTTACTAGAAACCTACAATAGATCAAAACCCTCTTCAGGGCTGGACTCGGTGGCTCGTGCCTGTAATCTTAGCACTTTGGGAGGCCGAGGCAGGAGGATCACCTGAGGTCAGGAGTTCAAGACCAGCCTGGTCAACATGGTGAGACTCTGTCTCTAACAAAAAGACAAAAATTAGCCGGACATGGTGTCGGATGCCTGTAATCCCAGTTACTCGGGAGGCTAATCCAGGAGAATCGCTTGAACCTGAGAGGCAGAGGTTGCGGTGATCCGAGATAGCACCCTGCACTCCAGCCTGGGCGACAGAGTGAGACTCTGTCTCAAAAATAAAAATAAAAAAATAAACAACAACAACAACAAAAAACCCTTTTCTGTGTGATGTATATATCTTAACTCACGGACAACCTGCTTGACCAGCTTGAGTTAGGGACCCTTAATCACTTTAAGGTTTAAAAAAAGAAAGGCAGGAGGTTAACGAGGTTAGGCATCAGTACAAATCTACCCTTGCTAGAGACCCCAGAATATGTCTGGTTCGTTTCTAACTTCTCCCCTAACAGCTCTGACTATGCAGATTAAGGAAGCCAGGGAAAAATCAAAGAGGAATTTACATGCCCTAAGGTGGAGGGCTCTTAAACAAGGCACTGGAAGACAATAAAAACACAAACACCACTTGATACTATGTATTTCCTGAAGGCGTGTATGTGTGTGTGTGTGTGTGTGTGTGTGTGTGCGCGTGTGTATACATATCTCAATATACTACATATTTATATATTCTGGTGTTATATATATTCTCTGGGGTTTGTGGGTATGTATGTGTATATATGTATGTATATATACATATGTATTTAAGGCTGGGTGTGGTGGCTCACACCTGTAATCCCAGCACTTTGGGAGGCTGAGGCCGAGGCCAGGGTCTGGGGATCGCTTGAGGTCAAGAGTTGGAGACAAGCCTGGTCAACATGTCAAAACCTCATATTTACTAAAAATACAAAAATTTGCCAGGCATGGTGGCATGTGCCTGTAATTCCTGGTACTCAGGAGGCTGAGGCAGAAGAATCGCTTGAACCTGGGAGGCAGAGCTTGCAGTGAGCCAAGATAGCATGAACTAGACTGTGTCTCAAAAAAAAAAAAAAAAAAAATATATATATATATATATACACACTTAATTTAATAGAGATGCGGTCTCCCTGTGTTGCCCTGGCTGGTCTTGAACTGCTGGATTCAAGCCATTCTCCTGACTTTGTCTCCTAAAGTGCTGAGATTACAAGTGTGAGCCACCACACCCAGCTTAAAAATGTATTTCATATGTTTAGATGTATATTTACCCATAAATGTTTCCTGCATACATACACGTATATGTATATATTTTATGTATTTACACATACGAATATGTATACATGTACATTTTTTAATACAAGTCCCCCACAGAAATACCTATTATTGGAGTTTATATTTTTATTGTCTCACGGAATACGTTATTTTATGTGTTGTTCTGCAACTTCCTTATATTGGTATACTGTATTTTATTTATATTTTTATATATGTGAGTGTTAACGAATATAAAAGTCAGGAAACTCAGCTGGTGAACTCTGAGGGGAGAAAGACTCAGATCGGGTTTCATGGGTCAACAGGGACTTTAGGTTTCCTCGTGGACAGCCGGAGGGAAGCCTCGGTCCACGTGGGGGCAGTGGCCTTTGAGCCCCGCGACCACCCTCTCCTCGGCTCTCCGCTGGCCACCGCCCAAAAACGAGCCCACCAAAGCGCAAGCGCCAAGGACGCTCCGGACTGGACCTGCCCCGCCCCGCCGCGCCCCGCCTCGCCGCGCCCCGCCTCGCCTTCTCCGCGGGAACTGAGAAAGGGCACGGTCTGCGACAGGCTCCGCCCCCAAAATGCGGCGCGCGAGCGGCTGGGGCGGGTCTTCCGTCTGGAGAGGGGCTACTTCCGGAGTGGAGGGCAAAGGCTGTGGGCAAGGAGCGTGGCGAGATTGGCGGTCAGGTGGGCTGGCGATGCTGAAGGGCAGTTCTGGGGCAAGCGAGCGCGAAGTGGAGGGCGACGGGGCCGCGGCTGTGGCTGCGCCGCCTGCCACTGACTTCCCCACGGCGGGCCCGGCCCTTAATGTGATGGTGGGGAGCGGGGTGGGGATCTAGGTCGCGGGCCAGGAGGAGGGTGTTGGGGAACCTGTGTCCAGCTCACCTTCCTTAGTCGTTGAACGCCAGCACCGACAGAAGATTCTCTCACCTTAAAGCGGGGGTATAAGGAGTGTCTGGGGAAGACACTCCCACTAGGTTCAGAGTTACTCTGATCCGAAATATAACAGTCGCAGCAAGTTAACCAGAATCAAGTCTCCTAGCAGCCAAGTCTAAAGGATCAGAGCAAATAATGGTATTAGGTACAACACTCGCTGAGAGCTTGCCGTATATTTGTCAATTGATGTAATCCTCACCACAGCCTTGTAAATTAGGTGGTAGAATATCATTACAAATAAAGAACTGCGGCACAGGGTAAATAATTTGTTTAAAATCAGCTAGCAGTGGCCGAATTCGCTGTAAACATTACATTGTGTACAAATACTACTTTTCGAGATGTTTGAAATGCTGCACACAATTCCCATTCCGCTGGGGAAATAGCTAGATGTACTGCAGAATCCAGTTATGGAATACCACGCTATACTGACATAGAAAGTTCCTCTAAGACATATTTGGGAGTGGATTAAAAAAGTTGCAGAAAAAGGGGTATTAGTATTTTTTTTTTTTTTTTTTGGAGACAGAGTCTCGCTCAGTCACCCAGGTTAGAGTGCAGTGGCACGATCTCGGCTCATTGCAACCTACACCTCCCGAGTTCAAGTGATTCTCCTGCGTCAGCCTCCCCCGCGAATTTTTATATTTTTAGTAGAGATGGGGTTTCACCATGTTGGCCAGGCTGGTCTTGAACTCCTGACCTTAATGATCCACCCACCTCGGCCTCCCAGAGCTCTGGGATTACAGGCGTGAGCCACCTCATCCGGCCAGTAATTCCCTTTTTTTTTTTTAGAAAAACAAACCCTTCAAAACAATACTGTTTTTGTGGTATATACTTATGTAAATGGATAGAAAAACATGTATACACATTACTATAAAAAGCCCTGGAATATTAATAATACTCGCTAGCTGACAACAGTCAATAGGTGAGGAAAACTTAATCCCGTTCATGAAGGTTTTTTTTGAGGGTGTGAAATGTCAGAAAAATGTATATATACTGTGTCTTCGCTATGTAAGAAAAAATACCATTTTAAAAACTTGAGTAAGAATGACATGTTTCGCTGGGCATGGTGTCTCACATCTGTCATCCCAGCATTTTGGGAGGCCAAGGTGGGCAGATCACTTGAGACTGGGAGTTCAAGACCAGCTTGGCCAACATGGTGAAACCCCATCTCTACTAAAAATGCAAAAATCAGTGAGGTGTGGTGTTGCACACCTGTAATCCCAGCTACTCAGGAGGCTCAGGCAGTAGAATTGCTTGAACCTGGGATCAGAGGTTGCAGTGAGCCCAGATCACACCACTGCACTCCAGCCTGAGCGATGGAGTAAGCCTCTTGTCACAAAAAAAAGAAAAAAAAGACATTTCTATAATTTGAGCACCCATTCTGGTATAAATGACTTTTGAATAATTGCAGAAATAAAATCTACCATTAAGGGGTGAGGAATTGAAGGTTATAAGAATATGAGATTAAAGCTTATTCAGGGAATTCCAAAAGAATTTTTACAGAACTTTTAAACAGTGCAGTATTTCTAATTTAGTCCAAGGGAGCTTAAAAACAAACAATGTTAGCTAAAACTGCTCTATGTCTACGTTATATAGCTCCTATTTAATGGAGAATTAGAGGCACTAAATAATACTAAGTACTTTTTTTTTTTTTTAATTTTAATTTTTTTTTTTTTAAAGATGGGGTTTCACCCTGATGGCCAGGCTGGTCTTGAACTCCTGACCTCAGGTGATCCACCCACCTCAGCCTCCCAAAGAGCTGGGATTACAGGCATGAGCCACCGCGCCCGGCAATACTAAGTACTTTCAAAAATAGGGCTAGACTAAAAATATGGCTCCTGATATTTTCAGTCGAAATATTTTACAAATTTATAAAATGTTGATTACTGTAAAGTTTTTCATTTTAATAAAATTTAATAATGCCAAAATCTTATACCTGACACTTTGTGACCCTATATAAAAATTGTTACAAACGGCAGGGTATGGTGGTTCACGCCTATAATCCCAGCACTTTGGGAGGCTGAGGCGGGTGAATCACGAGGTCAGGAGATCGAGACCATCCTGGCCAATGTGGTGAAACCCCGTTTCTACTAAAAATACACAAAACTAGCTGGATGTGGTGGTGCACACCTGTAGTCCCAGCTACTTGGGAGGCTG